>CM077462.1:105194114-107594114 GCA_039654755.1 Calcarius lapponicus
GGTTGACATATCCCTGCAGCAAAAGAGTTTGAGCTTAGTTACTTCAGGAAGAAGGCTAATTAAGAGATACACTTTTATTATTATCAGTTTTCACATTAAGTTTTCTTCACATTTTGTCACCTGTCCTGTTGATGGAGGGGGTTGCTGGGTACCTGGCAGCAAGCCAAGGTAAGCCCAACACATTCACTTTTATGTTTACCCTTTTTCAAAATCCTTTCTCTGACTATTTACCCTGATAGTCTCTGATACCCTTATTTTCTCTTTCTTCTGCTGAGGTGTTTCTGATGTAAATACATGATCACCTATGTTTTTATTAAGCTTTAGTTTTTTATTTGCTTATTTTTAATTCACCACTTGTACTACTTAACAATTTTATTTTGCTTTGCCTTTCAAAGTCCATATTCAGTCTTTACAAGTGCAACATATGATTCATTTAATTCTTGAGGTACATATAGTACTTCCAACAAATGCAACAATAGTCCTTCCTCTAACAAGCTTACAACTCAAATGATAGATGATAGAAGAAGCCTGAGCTAGGGGCAATCACAGAATGATAAGTCTTTCACTGTATACACTTGAGAATGAATTGACCACAGGATGTACATAGATCATCACATCCTTGATGGCATGTAACCGTGTAATCAGTGCCTGATAATGGCTTCAAGACATCAAAGCAATGAGGTTTTAAAACAACCTTCTTGTTAGAGTTGTGGGAACAACAAAATAAGTCATCCTTAAGCTGGAGCCTGGTGTGTTTCTGAAAAAGACTGCGAGATGATGCTGCCTGCAGCAATGGGAGAGTGGAGTTTTTTTTAATTTTACTTTTTTTCCACAGTATTTTTAGTATTTGCTTGTTGTGAGCAGGGAGGGAAAGGGGCTTTTCTCAGTGTAAGTTTACAGAAGGTGAATGCCAAAGCTGCATGCATAAGGGACAGCCAAGCACAGCACCCTGGGAATGGATGAAAAAGTGCCAGCACAAGATCTAGCAAGAAGGCAGGGTCATTAAATGCCTACCTGCACCTGTGGTGGCTCCCATCCATGCCTAAGAGGTGAAAGCATTTGGTTTACTGCACAAGAGATGGACTTTGTGCATTAGACTGATCCCAGCTGATCACAGACTAACCCAGTGACAGCTGCCAATCTGCCTGCAGAGCAGACAGCGCCTGGCACTGCTAACTTGCCAAACCACATTAAAATAAAGCATAAACTATTTTCCAAATAAGCAGTTGTGCTAGCTTTTAGAGAGTAAATAAAAGCAGGGAGGAGAAGGAAGGTGGTCTGCAGGTCAGAAAGAGAAGTAGGGACACATGGCCAGAAGATGATCTCACAATTGACTGTGATCTGCTTTTGAAAAATAGTTTCTAGTCCATCTGCACCAGTATATTTGATGATAAATGGTACTCCTGGAAGAGTGGCTAGACATCTTAAGACAAAATTAAAGAGTTTATTTGATTATATGGGGATAAAGCATTTGTGCAGGCAAAGCATAATTAAATACCAGGCTCTCTACAGCCCTCAGAATGTCACTGCAAGGTTAAGGTACTGTCTTTTTGCCTCCCCTGTGCACTGATTGCATTTTGCCTACACACATGCTCACACACACACACACAGTCTGTCAGCTTGCTGGATTTGCCACTTTTCTCTTGATTTGAAATAGTCTTTCTTTACTGGAAATATACTTTTGTACCCCTGCCAATAGCTTCCCAAATACTGCTAGTATTCAGGGAACAATGACAGGGAATGGTTTATTCATCCTGTGTGTTTCTGTCACTGATCATACCTAGAGACTGAATCCTATTTGAAATACAGACGCGCTTCCTGACTGTCTGCCTAGAAAAACAGATATCTGAATGACAAAGGCTGAAAGGGAACCTGTGGTATAACTGTAGTCTTTAATTTTTTTATTGGATTTTAAGTAGGAAAAAAATTTTCTGCAATGCTACATGGCAGGGAAGTCCAGGAGTTTCTGCCCAGCACCTGCTTGATGTCTTTGGAGCCCCAGATCCCAGGAGCAGACTGGATGGAGTCTGCTTTCTCCCTGTGTCCTGCCATACCTGACCTAACACAACTGAATGCTTCATCATCTGTCACTGCACAGAAGGCAGGCAACATTGTTTTGATGGAGTTTTTAAAGCACACCTATGTGCTTTGGCACTTAATTATTTCTACAAAAGCCCTCCTCAGCTTCTCCATTCCGTGCCTACTTCAGTGTCCTTTTCAAGCTGCCCTTTGCAGCACGGCTGCTGAAACTCTGACATGGGAGAGGGCACCTGCTGTTTCTGCAATCACTGTCTACCACCCCATCCATGCCTATCCAGGGAAGCTTGTCAGCTTGTTATATTGTCCAGAGGGGGGCAAGGATGGCCTTTGGTGAGCACCCAGCATGCAGGGATCTTGCTCTGAGCAAGCACTTCCAAGCACAACAGCAACACAAACATATTGACAAAACAGTATTTGAAATAGAAACAGGATTCTGCCACAAACACTCTGGAGAGCTCCTTTCCCCTCTCTGTTGTGAGGAGTTTGATCTCTCTGTGCACCACTTTCAAAGCACACTCAGGGGTTCTGAGTAATTTCAAGAGTTTCAAGTGCATTCCTCCTATGTTTTGAATGTAGACATAATAGTAACATCTCCTTGATTTCTTGAAGAGTTTTGTTAATGCATTTCATGGTGATTTGACTTACTCTCTACTCCATATTTTTAGATGTTTTTCTGGCAATAAAGATGTATTTTCACTCATGAGAGAGTTAAGAGTGTTTATTCCTCAGCTCTTTAGATCTGCTTCACCTTACTCCATCTCTTTCAGGATAAGTCGTTGATAGCAGGGTTGGGGAAATACAGTACATTAAACTTTCTGAAACAAAGCAGGAGCAAAAAAAATCTGGGGTGTGATGGTTTTAGCATGGGGTGACACAACACTGGTGCCATGTCTTGGTGATGGAAAGAAGGATTCAGCACTCATCAGTTGAGGCCCTTAGAGACCCTTATCATTTAAATCTGGAGTTGGCATCCACAGCCTGTTTCCCAGAAAAGCACCGGTGGTGAAACAGATGGCAAACTGTAGCATATGTCTAAATTCTTGAGAAAAAGTACTCAAAATCCCTCATGTAGGGATATAACAACCCAAGCTCCCTGAAGGGAGGGAGAAAGGGGGTAAAATGCAGCATGGATGAGGAAGCAAGAGGACCAGATGGGACATCCCCTGCCAGCAAGCAGTGTGATCAGTGAAATGGTCTCCAGAACGATGGCATAACACCATTGACCTGGACATCAAACATCATGTGGCTGTTGAGCAGATATTTTGGCAGTCAGTTCTGTGGGGAGGTCCTGAAAACTGCTTCCTCATTGCTTCATGTCTGGAATAAAAACAGAGAGCCTGAGGGAAGTTTCATCCTCACAGGTTCAAAGACCTTCACATAAAACATGACTGGAGGGTGACATCAAAGAAAGTTCTTCTTGCCCAGCCTTTGTCTGGTGATCCAGCTTCCCTCTTGCCATTCCAGATTCTACTTCATTTCAGTCACCTAGACTAGGTAATGCATTATTCTTTCAGATAATGGCCCAGAAGGTGTAGTCACTATAACACCTTGGATTTGGCTCCAGCTTAGCTTTGTCTCAAAAATAATGATGGTATCAGATTAAGTCTTAGCTTTTGTCCTGAGAATGGGCTTCAGACCAACCCAAGTTACATGTAAGATCTTTATGAGGCTGGTTCTGAACTTTCCAATAACCAAAAGGCCTCTTTGGATACAGATCCATGTCACTGCATCTGCCTTGATTTGAAAGAAAAAGATTGCTAAACTCTTGAATCTAAAACATATTTTTTCTTCTTAAACTTAAAAAAAAGGAAAAAAGGGTATGTTGATAGCTGCTGTTAGGCAAGAAGAGATCAAAATGTGCTAAAATAGTTTCTTTAGCAGTTTGCCAGAGCCTTCCAATTTTTTTCACGTAGTAAAAATTTGGGATAGTAGCAAATACTGATTCATCTAGGCAATTAAGGAATTTTTATAATGTTTTGCCACTTTTTGAAGCATCTTAAGCCATATGTAATTCACTGCAGTTCTAACATCTGTCATTTCCTTGGGAATACTTCACTTGTCAGAAATTAAAATGCATTACTATTAATGAGATATTCTGATTTCAGATTGTCATTTCCGATTCTAAATATAAAAGTAATTACCAGCACATATGACCCCCCACAACTGAACAATTTTATCATCATTCTCAGAAGTAGCATCAGTACTTTTGCTTTTTCTTGTAAAAGAAAATCCTTTACCATAATGACACCCCTATAGTCAAGTGGAAAACATTACATAGACACAAAGGAATGAAATAATTGTATCAGTGATTTCACAATATTTTCTACATAAAAGAGAAAAAAATAAATACAAAAGGACAGTTATTTAAGTTCTTATGTACAGTCATATAAGGCAGCTTTTGGGTTTGTTTCCAAATGCATGGGAAAAGTACCTAAAAGCAGAGTCTCTGAAAACTGAGTCTCATCTTAGTCTATGAAAACTGCAGCAGCAGCAGGCAATGTGCTACTTGTAAATCTTAATAAATGAAGCATTGTTTCTCTTCATCGTACCAGTATCTCACTTTGCAAACAACACAGCTATCCATGAGAGAACTTTTAAAATACTAGCAGCAGATTCATAAACAAGCTGGATTTCAGGGATAAATTTTTCCACATGCAAACCTCATATTCATCTCCTGCAGTGCTTTTCCTTTTTCAGCAGACCCCTTGCAGTAGGCAGAATTTCCTGTTGGCATCGTCATCCAACTCACTATTTGGCCCTCTCAAATGGATGCTCTATATTGGATATCCTGTATTTGATATAGAGTATAAGATGTCTCAGAAGGGAGTCAACAAGTAAGCAGACTTTTAAAAACTCTCCCTTTATCTAGCACATGTAGTTGAAATTATCAGAATAATTGCTGCATTTATACAACCTGTTCCTATTCTGTAATTGAATGCCTCTGCACATGTCTATACACTATAACACTCCTCTGTATAGCCCCTTCAATGTTTTACAAGTTGTTTTTAGATGAGTATTACTAAGTGTATTGATAATGGTGATTAAAGAAGTAAGAGTATTTCTTCACTACTTACTACTAGGTACTGAGAAACTGTATTTTGAACAAAATGCTCTGGTTTATTCTAAGAGAAAAATATTTCAGAATAAAGCAGTCTACTGGATATCTGGTTAGATCAATATTCAGACAGACACTATGTCCCCTTTTCCCATTTCATGTGCATTTGAAAGACAAGAGAAATTGGCAGATTTTTTGCCCAAATTCTTCTCCCTTTCCTGAGGATAAGACCATGTGAGGAGATTAAGAGGGAAAGGATTTTCTTGGGTCATCAGATCTAGCTTTCTGTTATCCCTATTAGCCATGTCACACACATTTTTCCATAAAGAGACAAGTAGTATCTAAGTTTATTTTTCACTCATATCAGTGATCATCTACTGGTTTAGGAACATTGGGATCATTTTCACTTGGAAATTATTCTTGTCCTTGTTTATTTCCAGTTCTTGTATCAGCATTTAGGTCAGTTAAATGCAGTGAGGTCCTTTGGTTAGCTGCCAGAAAATGGGCTTTCCTTTCTTCTGCTTCTCCTCTCCTTCTTACCCCTGTTGTTACTCCTCTTCAGGAAGAGCAGATCATCACAACCATGTGCTGTGTTTTGGGTGGGACCTCATCCGTGGTTCTCAGAGGTTAAATAAGACTTTTCCAGTGTCTGCTGAAAGCACTCTGCCTGATCCAGCCACAGGCCTGTGTTGGCCTTCCCACAGTTCCATCTCAACCTGCTCACCCTGCAGCTGCTTAGAATAACAAGGTCTTGTTCCTTCCTCCTTTGTTGCCAGCAGATGAACTCCAGCTCACAGCAGGAATTTTAGCTACTTAGCGACCTTGTAATTTTGACTTCCATAATGTCATTACTTCTTTATTATGTCAAGATTTAAAGTAATCCTTTTGTTCCTGTACTGTTCTTCCTCCCAGCTGTTACCACCAAGAACTCATCAGCGTGTTTCTACTTTTTCTGCCAAACTCTAAGATATTTCCGAGTCCCATATCCAGTATCCAAGGAATTCAGTTCTTCTTTTTTCTACTACTGATTAATTCCCCTCACCCCTTGCATTTTGTTTATCAGACATTTCCTTAGTTATCATATACAAATTAACACACAAAACTGCAGCCTTATTAATAATTTCCAGTGAGGAAATGTTTAACCTAAGTCCAGGCAGATTGAAGCTATTTCACTCTTCTTTTATCAAAATTTAATTGAATCATGAGGGATAAGTATTAAGTTAGACTGACAAAATCTACTATCAGGAGATGGCAAATCTACATTGTGTTTTATACCATTCCCCATCTAGTTCCTGGCCTTTAATTATGCTTTTAGAATTATGGGACAAATATTGCCTAAGTTTCTAGTTTGACTGCATTCAGCATTTTGAATTCAAATTTGTTTATGGGAATTGGCATATTTTATCATCAAGTTAAGAATTACTGGGCTCACTTGAAAACACAATAATGTTTAATTATTTGTAAGGATTTCTGTGATGGAATATGTCTATTTGAGCACCAATTCTGCTGAATAAACTTCTTATTTGATTTAAAGTACACTACAAAGTCTAAGTGAATGCCATTTTTCCGCCATCATAACCTTCTTGATTTTCAAATTGTCTTTTTTTGGTGTTGTTCTGCTCTTTCACTTTTATCTGATCAGTCTAAAGAATGCCTGCTTCTCTATATAGAGCAATATACAGAGAAAATCTAGGAAAATTGTGCCTCACTGTTTTTTCAGTGGTTCTTCATTCTGCATTTGAGAAGGGAGTTTCCTCATTCATATTGCAATTCTTAAAATGTTTTTAACTCCAAGAAGTACTCAAATATTAATCTACTCAAATGCATTCACACAAGCAAGCACAGATAAGCCAAAGAGTGTAAGTCATTAATTGTGAATCACACAGTACAGTAGCACATTTGTTTTTTTAAAACTAGCACAAAAAGCCTTTCTCACTGCCATCCTTACAAGTGTGTCTATAATCACCTGGAGCATTTATCTTCACATGTTAGAGAACTAGAGGATTTGACTCAGTTGCTAGATTTAAGGGAAACAAGACATACTAAGGAAGAAGCTGGAGGTTTTCCAGATAAGATGTTGCCAGGGTTACAGGAATTTGCTCGTGCAATCCTCTCCACCACACTTGAACTATTCCAGAGCTGCTTCATGCGCCTGCACACGGAAATAAGTGCATACACCAAGGTCTTGAGAATGTTATTTCCAGACAAGGAGAAAAAAAACATGCTGTGTTCAACACTGTCTTCAGCTCATTGTGTTCCTTTTTCCTTATCAAACCAAATATTCTATGTCAAAAAAAAAAAAAAAAAGAAGAAGAAGAAGAAGAATGAGGTGATCTTGGTTTGAGAGATCTCTTCAGGTGGTCAAGACGTTTTGTTAATATTTCCAGAATGACTTTATTTGAGCAGAGACTTAATATTTCGTACTGGACTTCATGGTAGTACTGAAGAGTTATAGAAAAGTAAACCTAATTTTTAAACGTGTATTCATTCATATTTCACCTTATCAATATCCAACCAAAATAAAATATTTGTTATAAAAGACTACACTGTAAAACTTCCTTAGAGTAAGACGAATATTAAGATTTGAACCATGTGGAGCTTCTCTGGCCCTGCCTAGACTTACACCACAGGTCCCTGTCCCCTGTGGGACACTCAGCATCCTGGGCATTGTCATGTCCCAGTCCTGACTGCCCCCGTGTCTTGTGTGAACCTCAAAGTCACATTGCAGCAGTTTCTCTGCTGCTGCCAGGTGGATTCTGGACATGACTCACTCCCTTGCTTCCTCTGGGACTGTTGGTGGATCCTGCCATGCTCACCAACACAGCCCTGCTCAGAGCCTGTGGGACAGCGCCCATTGCAGAGGGCGAACTCTGTGCAAAGAAAGCTCAAGTCCTGGGGAAGCTGTGATGAGAATGAGTCTTCTTCTCTCTTTCATTCCTCTGGACAGCTCTGATTTTCCAGGCTGGGGATCAGTCCAACTTGGCCCAGTCTGTCAGGAGCCTGACACAGCTTTTCTGTTGGACGGTCCTCGGAGCAGGAAGAATTATGGTAGCACATGCAGTAGATAGCCTTGCAAGCCAGTGGAGAGGTTTGTTCTGCCTGGGAAGGTGCTTCTCTTGTCATATTACAACCACCACACCATAGCAGCTACCAGTCATGGTTCTGAGCTTCCCTGGGGGTCTACAGGACCCAGGAGAAGCCAGCAGTGTGTGAAGCTTGATTTCATCTCAGAAACATCCAAGTAGGTCTCTGGATGCTGATTGCTACAGATCTTAGTACACCACAGTTTCCATAAAGCATCCCTTTCCTCAGACTGCGCTTCTAGTTCTAGTCTTTGCTTTGTTTTTCATGGCCAGTCATTAATTACCCCATTGATTGATGTGAGGATAGGTTGCTTTTGGCATCAAGGAACTTTAAAATAAAAACCCTCATTCAGGAAAGCCAGTGATAGGGTTTGTATGAGGCCATATGGACAGAACCAAAATACCTGGTAGAACCCCTATTAAGACTGAGACCAGAATGATCTCATGTGCTGTATTTTCATTATGAAAATGCACCTCAGCAAAGGTGCATTACTTGAACATGTTTTTGTGGGGTTTTTGCAAGAACTTTTAGTGAACTTCCCAGCACACCTAAGTTTTGAAGGACTCACACAGAAAGGGGCAGAAACAGGTCCAGCCTGCTACAGGCACTCAGTCATTGTGACTGTACTGTGGTGTTACACAAATGTAATCCCAACAGCCCCAGTGCTGTTCAGGCACGTAATCCCAAGCAAAATGCAGTGTTCAGAACAGAGGCATTACACCTTGCCTTGCATCATGGCACACAGCCCAGCCCAGCTGCCCTTTGCACAACCTGGCCCCAGAGCCTCTGGATTCCCAACTCCACAAGCAGCTCCCAGTGCTCTGCAGCAGAGAAAGGCAGAACACAGCTGTGCATCCCCACCTGCCCCTAAAGCAGCTCTCCTGGCCCCCAGCCCTACCCTATTACGGAGCAGGGTTCCTGTAGGGCATAGAGGAGGGTTTCTAAATCCCTGGAGGAGGAGGAGGATGAAATTATGTCAAAGATTATGCTGGAGTGAAGAGCTGGGGCAGGAGAACTCATTGTATGACCTTGAATTGCATTGTTCACTGTGGAGACACATCACAGGCTCCTCACCTCTCCTTTGTTCCTGTTCCAGCTGAGCACTCAATGTTCCAATTCTCTCCTAATCAGCATCACCCTTTGTAAGCAACACAAAACGTTTCCCATTTTCTAGATACATCAAAATAATGCCTTGATTTAATCTCCTTCCTGCAGAGAAACAGAGGGAGAAAGACCTTCTTCCATCTCTCTCCCTATGCTAAGAGCCGTTTAGTGCAGCCTTATTGACAGTACTCAGAAAAAATCTAGCTCACTGCCCCTTCAGAACTGAAAAACAGGACAATCAGGAATAACATAAAATCTATGCTGTCACCACTTTAAAAGCCCTTTAAAGGACAGCTCTTAAACCCAGCATCAGAACAGAGGCATGTCCAGGCAGAGAAGAGCTTAAGATGCTGTGTGACAGGGTAACAAATCCTAGGCGCCTCCATTTCATTTACTCTGAAGTTTTTCTCCATAGTCTTGGACTCACTAAGTAACTGCAAACACCCACTGAAGACAGATTGTCTTCCTGAAATGAGGGTCTAGTACTGGGTGACACTCAGCACTAGTGGAACCACAGTTAAAATATCCCAGTTGGAGAGAGACAATATAAGTCTGCTAGACAATAAATATATTTTTGCAAGCATTTTGTATTGGAAGTCTTGAAAATCATGCAATATGGTTACTTAAATGCTTGGCTCAGCTACTGAAAAGAGACAACTTCAGATATAAAAAGACAGTGTCAGTTTGTGGGAACTTTATTGCTTGGTCTGATGGTCTTTGGGGCAGCATAAGAGAACCTGTGCATGAAACAAGAAAACAGGCAAGTAAGCAGTGATCCTGACAAATGGCACAGCAACTTATTCTAATTAACTAAATTTAATTACTGAAGTCAGACAAACTGTCTTTTTACGAGCCAACAAAATCAATACCAAGGATTAGTCATAGCAAATTTAGTAGTGCTGCCTGTTAGGAAAGTGGCTGGACTTTTCTTATTATTAACCTGCTCTTGATCTAAATATTCCTTGCACAGCTTCATCTGTCTGAACTGAAATTGTCCATATGTGATATCTAATTTGACTAATTTTTCCAGAAAATGTTATCAAAAAGAGTACAATCATTTCCAAGAATCAAAGCAAATGAAAGGATACTGCTTAGCCATGTAACTTTCCAGTACAATTATTTTCACCTTCTTACCCTTTGCTTCAGAGCGGGTACGTAAAAAGCAGTAGAAAGTGGAAGCTAGCATCAGAAACTGGAACTGTGCTTCCCACAGGGTCCAGCTAAACTCAGCTAAGCTTCACAGTCCTCAGACACTCCACAGATGCTCTGAAGTGTTTGACAGCTGAACTGGCCAGAGGTACAGCCCTCCCTGAGGACAGTGCACCCATTTTCCTCACTGACGCAATCCAGGAAACCTCTCAACATGCAGGAGCGCTGGGAAACTCCCCTGAACAGCTGCTCTGAGTCATTTGGGACCTACCTGGGATAAACAAAGAATTTGTACTTAATTGCACCTTAGGTGGTACTCAAGCAACCCGAGGGAGGGACCAGCTCTTTATGAATAAGGGATGCAAATCAAAATAACAAGAAATAAAAAGACTGGCCAGGTACAGCCGATTCAGACCTAGGCCTGGGACAGGAAGAAAAGGAGGCTGAGGCAGAGGAGCCAAAGGATCAAAAGCTCAAGAGCTGGGCCCATGGGAACCTCATGAGGTCAAACAGGGCCAAGTGCAAGGTGCTGCACCTGGGTCAGGGCAATCACCAGCATCCAAAGGAAAGCTGGACATGAGTTGGCAAAGTTGGACTGACAGAATCTACTGTCAGGAGGTGGCAAATCTACATTGTGTTTATACCATTCCTCATCTAGTTCCTTGCCTTTAATTACGCTTTTAGAATTATGGGATGAATATTGCCTAAGTTTCTAGTTTGACTGCATTCAGCATTTTGCAGCCCTGTAGCCTGGGCTGCATCAAAAGCAGTGTGGCCAGCAGGGTGAGGAAGGGGATCCTGGCCCTCTGCTCTGTGCTCAGGGAACCCTACATGGAATACTGCATTCAGCTCTGGGCTCCCTGACTCACATCAGCTTGTCAGAGTCCAGAGGAGGCCAAAAATGACCAGAGGGCAGCAGCACCTCTCCCATGAAGACAGGCTGAGAGAGCTGGAGTTGTTCAGCCTGGAGAGAAGGCTCAGGGGTGACATTCATAGCACCTTCCTAAAGGGGAAGGTACCTAAAGGGGGCTACAAGAGAGCTGGGAAGAACTTTTTACAAGGACGTGTAGTGATAGGACAAGGAGTAATGGCTTTGAACTGAATGATGGTAGGGTTTGATTAGATATTAGGAGGAAAGTGTTGACTGTGAAGGTGGTGAGGCACTGGAACAGGTTGGCCAGAGAGATGGTGGATGGCTCATCCCTGGAAGCATTCAAGGTCAGGCTGAACAGGGCTCTGAGCAACCTGGTTTTGTTGAAGATGTCCTTGCTCACTGCAGAGGGGTTTAGTCTAGATGACTTTTAAAGGTCTGTCTCAAACCATTCTATGATTTTATCTCGAGACAAGCACCCAGCTGGTGTCTCTAGGCCATATTCTGTGGAAGCTCTCAGACATATCAGTGTCTTCTCCAAGGTGGTTTCCATGTGGACAAAATTCCCTCAGTGAAAGCCAGACAGAAACTTCAATGCAGTCCCAGAGGTTCCTGAGTGCAATGAGGAACTCCAGGACAAGGGGAAGAACAGGGACTGGAAGGAAGCAGAGGATATGGCACATCACAAGGCAGGAGAAAATACTGCTGTGAGTGACAGAAAAAGATTAATATTTCTTATAAAAGCAGAATTCTAATCAATACATATTAAAATGTCAGTAAGGCAAAATAAGCACATTAATTTTATTAATCCTCTTCTAGCATATGTGCTGACTATTCCTAGCCCACAACAGAAGAGACGACCAAGCTTTATCCAACCAGGCAATGAAGCCATCAATAACCCTGTCACCACTATGCCTGAGGGAATTCTCTCCTAACCCATTTAAGTCTCAGTGAGCTTAGGAATAGCTGTCAGAGCAGACCTTGATGATCTTTCTAGTAATCTTTTCAGGCCACTGGGGAAGAAATAAAATTGAACATTTTATTATCTGACTTGCTGTGGGTTTGGGTTTGGTTGGGGTTTTTTTTGTTTCTTATTTGAGAAATCCAGTCTTTTAAGGACTGTCTTCAAAATCTTTCTACTCATTTCCTTGGGTGGGGCTTTCAAAGAGAAATATAACCATGATCATGCATGTCATACATAGAAGTCATACATGTCATGATCATACAGAAATGACTGTTGAACCGTTTTTTGTCACTTCCCTGCTGGAGAGGAACACTTCTCCATCCCAGTAGGAGAACTGACTGGAATTCTTTATCAGTCCTCAACCAGCATTATGTTGAATAAATATTCACTAGAAGACTATTTAACCTGCTCTGGCTTACTTTAGCCTGTGGCGGACAAAAAGACCTCATATTTGCTCCACCTGGGGGAGCAATCACCTCTGAAATCATCACAGGTATTCCAGCAGGAATGATCTCTCTTCAACCTCAACTTGTGTTGTGCAAATTCTTAGCACAAGTTTGTGCCCCAGAGCACTTTGGCTCTTTGCTGCCAAAATTTAGTCCTAGCAAAAAAAAAAAAAAAATAGAGAGAGAGAAAATAGTTGTCAAACGTTTGGGCTGGAAATGTTGGCTGGCATGCAAACACTGAGAGGTGAACAAAGTAATCTCCAGTCTTTATTCATACTAGGTTTCCCTGTAATATCTACCTGTTATGGGAGAAGGCCAGCTTATTTCCTATGTCTCCTCTCCTGTGAATCTGAATCCTGAAAATGCATGAAAAAAAAACCCCAGCAAAAGCAATTCAAACATGAATTAAACCATGCTTTGTAAAAAAGTGACATAAATTTGCATGGACAAAAAGGCCAGACACAGAGAAAGCATTAGAATGCCGCACACAGACAGGCAACTCTCTTAGTTTAATCTCAAAATAATTTAGCTTTTGTGTTCTTAAAAAGCAGATGTCATTGTACAATATTGAATCAGACATGAGAGCTGTGACTGATGAGAAGCTCAGCCAGCAGTCCAACCTGGCATTCCTGCTATTTTGCTCATCAGACAGAGCCCCTGATGTGTCTGCTCCTTGTCCATAGCCGTCATGAAGACAGGCATTGCCAGCACTGCACCATCTCCCTTCAGCTTCCCTGTCTGCACGGTGGGAAAGGAGCCATGAAACACCTGGAGGCACACTTAATGCTGAGAATCTCAATTCATTCTTCATAAAATAGGTTGAAAACCTGCAATCTTGTTTCAATCTATGCTAGCTATCAGATAACCTGATTTCTTCCAGGGCAACTTTTGAACTGACTCACATCCTGGGGAAAAACCATGGTGCAAGGACTGTTCCACAGCCACCTTTAGAAAACTGCTGCTGTGGTTTCAGATGTAGCAAAGGCTAATCCCATTTCAGACAAGTATAAGGAGAGGGAGGGAAGAACAGAAACCCACTTTCCTCTCTTCATCTCAAATTGCAGCATTTAATGATGTCAGTAGTGCAGTGGTCAAGTCTGGCTGAGAGCCTCTCACGTAATTTGTTCCATGGCAAAGAAGGAACCTCAGGAGATAAAAGCCCAGGCAGGCATCACACCTGTGATTCTCTTCCCAGGCAGGCACACCTGGTTTAGGGAGTGTAAGGGTCTCCTTAAGGAAACTACAGCAAGCAGTGTCAATAACTTCTTTCCCTACACTAGGTCCGTTTAGAGTTGCTGCCAATTTTTTTATTTGGAGCATTGTTACAACACTTTGATACAAGAAAATAATCACTGATGGGAGCTAGTAATTATCTGTGGCAGAGATCACAAGAAGAAAAGAAAGAAATGATAAAACATCCACTGCAGCATAGCCCATTAACTTGATGCCTTCCAATTCTTCTCAGCTTTCATCTCCTTTTATTTCAGTTACTGCTACTCATCTCTTTGTGGCCTCCTGTGGTTCCTGATCCCTTCCATCCAAAAGGCATATATTAAACCTTAGAACAGTGTCAGGCTTTTTCCTAGTGAATAATTGTTAAAAAAAAAAAAAAAAAAGAAAAAAAGAAAAATACAAAAAATTGACAACTTTTTAAAGTCACTGTATAACCTTACCCTCTGGCTTATCTTACTTCCAGCTCCCAAACATCTCCTATTCATGTAAGAATCAAATAGGGATTATTTTAGCTTTCATACAATGTCTCTTCCTGGTCTTATTCCAACACTCATTTGTTGTCATCCTTGTAGAAATAAAAAATGCAGCTGATCTTTATAAGAACATGAAGCTTTAGCAGGAAAGAACCTCATGGGGCTCATATGTCTCTGTTCCCTCTAGTCCTAGTCTCTTCCTTTCATCCTTGGGATGAGAGTACAGACAATATGGCTGTTTGAAGGACACTAAAACCTTCTCTTTTCCAACCCCAGGTGGCTGAAATGCTCCCCAGTTAATGCCATAAGGAGTCCTTCCTTGCAGCTGTCTTGATGCTCGGATGCTTGGCTCTCTGCATGGGGCTGGTTTGCCGGTGATAGGACAGAGCTGTGAGCTCTGTGCCCCATCCCTGAAAGCCACCAGATGAAACAAGAGCAAGGATTTGGATATTTAAGCAGCACATGCTCTCTGACCCTGAGCCCTGTGAATAATGACAAAGTTTAAATGCCAAAGCTCTCGTAGCCTCATACTTTTGTCATCATGAGCTATTTCACTGTGATAGATTGCATTAGTGCTTCTGTGTCTCTCATGGCCAAAGCCAGCCTTGATCTAAAGTCAGTTTTGGTTACACTCACGCCCAGATTTTCACAGTGTGCTAAAATCTTTGTAATATCTGGTTCCACTTATATCAAAGAGAAGATCTGGCTTCTTAATGGGTCTATCATAGTGAGACCAGGGAAAGTCTAATGAAATCCATGCTGGGCTATTTCATTATCTTGCAGGCAGTAAAACCATCAAAACAAAGCCATTCATTATCTTTCCTATTAGGAAGAAAACAAGTGATCTATATCATTTAGATTATCTCATTGTCCTCCCTGTTCAAAATGATAGTAGCATAATGAACATTAAAAAAGGCAATGTATATTATTCACTTGTTTCTTTCCACAGTAAGAAAGCAGTGCCTTAGAAGGAAGAATAATCTTGAGGGCTCAGCTGCATAAAAATTGCCTATTTTACAGCTCATTGCATTGTTAAGTAACATTATAGTGTAATTTGGCCTTTGGGATATAGTTTTACATAGGGTAGACTAGCACTTGCAAAATTTTTTTTATATTCTTTTCCCCCAAATATGTTACACATAACCAAATTCAATATTTGGATTTTCAAATCTGCACTAAGTGGAAATTATTATGAGCATACATGACAGTAGGCTGCTTCTGGACTCCAATACAAAAACATTTTTTTTCTAAAGTGATATATTAAACACTTCAGAATTGCTCATATCTACTGTCTATCTTTTTAAAACAGATTATAGGGTCTTTATGATAAGAGCTCTGTCACATTGACATGCCATAAGGCTGTGATTGTAGTAAGAGATTTGGGAGGTTAAAAAAATACAATTATTATAATAATTTTTGTCCTGTTTTCATAAGAAGAAAATTATTTCTGTGACTGCAGCATTTTCCCCTATCCCTTCCTCAGTCTGTCAGTTCTAACAACTTGCAGGAAATTTTCAAACAAGTGCAACAAAAAACATCTGTGTCAGAAATGCTAAATTCCTCCAAACTTCATGGAAGTAGGTTAGGAATGCCAAGGTAAAAGGCAGTTATTGCTGCCAAAGGACACCAGAGAGTTGGGCAAATGCATTGGCTACACTGCTACCAAAGCAAGCCTTGGCAGGAGCACTTCTGGCCTGAAGTCACAGGCAACTGCTCTGGAGCTCACCCCTCATCTCTGATGGCAATAAGAATTTTTTTTAAAAGGGCATTTAATGTGCTCCAAAGCACACATCTTCCACAGCTGTCTAGAGCACTGGGCACAAATAAAAATAACACCTCAGCTGCAGAGTCGCCATTGGTAGCATGGGAAAGAGATTCAGTATTGACCCCTTGTTTAATGAAAATTACACTAGAAGTGGACCAGGGCAACTGTGGAGTAGGTTTACCCCGTGTTTGAATTCAGCAAGGCTAGGATTTTACATCTAGGGAATGCCTTTTCACAGTTTCCATGGCATTTTTATTTCAATTAGGCCAAAATGAGATTCTAGTCTCCTTGGCTGTGGGAAATAAACTGAAGCCAAAATATGTTGCTTAGAGGCAGTGACTGAAATCAAATGGAAATTCAGAAGAATGTGTCATTATATTGCCCATTTCTAGATTATTAAAGAAAACAGCATATAAAAGAGCAGAATCATATATTTTACTTTCAGACTGGATTCTCCTACAAATAAATAACAAAATCCCCAGCAGGTAGTAAAGACAACAAGACTGTGTGAAGCAAAAATGTTCCAGGTTCCCCCAAATAAGAAATTGCCCTACAAAGAATATGACCAGCACACATAATTTTTTAAAAAGCTCATTTGCAATAGGACTTTTTTATTTAGTAGAAGAAATTGAAACTAAGAAGCAAATAGTGATATTTCATCCCAGCAGAGGAGGGGAAATTCTGCGTTATGTTCTGGAATTAAATTCTTAATAAATAAATGCATTATTAAATAATTAATTATTCAGGCATCTATACCTGTGGTAGCACCTCAGTCCTATGTTACAGATTCACTGTAATATATAAATCTTTAATTGTAAGTTGGCAGTAGAAGGTCCTTTGTGGTAATTTACCTTTAAAGCAATTAAGTTCTTAATGCCACTATAGCATAAATTTTTTCCTACCATTTTCAGCTTAGCTGAAGAGATAAGGCCAGATGTTGCCTTTGGGCACCTGAAGCTGGAAGTAAGGAATGGGAACAAAACCTCTGCCTTGGATTTCCAGAGGGTGGACTTTGGGCTGTTCAGGACACTGGTTCAGAGAGTCCCTTGGGAAACAGCCCTTAGGAATCCATGGATGCTGGACATATTTTAAATAAGGAAATCTTGATGGCACAGGAGCAGCTCATCCCTAAAAATAAGCCGTTGAGGAAAACCAGTCTGGCTAAACAAGAAGCTGTCCCTTGAACTCAGGGGGAAAAAAGAGAGTTTATGGTATTTGGAAGAAGGGGCAGGCAATTCAGGAAGAGTACAAGGATGTTGTTAGGTCATGTAGAGACAGAATTAGAAAGGCAAAAGCTCAGCTAGAAGTCTGGCCACTGCTGTGAAAGATAATAAAAAAGTGGGTTTATAAATGCATTAACAACAAAAGGAGGGCTAAGGAAAATCTGCATATTTTGTTAGATGTGGAGGCAAATATTGTTACCAAGGCTGAGAAAAGGACTGAGATGGAAAGGCTGGAAAATGCCTTCTTTGTCTCAGTCTTCAACAGAAAGACAGGTTATCCTCCAGGCAACTGGCCCTGTGAGCTGGCAGACAAGGATGGGGAGCAGAATACACACCCTGCAACCCAGAGGAGTAGTTAGTGACCTGCTGTGCCACTTAGATGCTCATAGGTCTCTGGGGACAGAAGGGATCTGGGGAACTACAGGCATGTCAGCCTGTCCTCAGTGCCAGGAAAGGTGATGGAGCTGCTCATGTTGAGTGCCATCATGTGGCACACACAGGTCAGCCAGGGGATCAGGCCCAGCCAGCACAGCCAACATTTCAGAAAGGCAAGTCCTGCTTGACCAACTTGATCTACTTTTATGACCAGGTGACCTGCCTGGCTGTGGATGTGCCTACCTGGAGCTCAGCAAACCCTTTGCCACATCTCCCACAGCATTCTTCTGGAGCAGCTGGCAGCCCATGCTGCTCTCCCTCTTCACTGGGTTAAGAACTGGCTGATGGCTGGGCCCAGGGAGTGGCGGTGAATGGAGAAAAACCCAGCTGGTGGCTGGTCATCAGTGGGGTCCCTCAAGGCTCATTATCAGTCCTATTTAATAGCCTTATCAGTGACCTAGACAAGGAAATCAAGTGCACCCTCAGTCAGTTTGTAGATGACACCACGCTGTGCAGGAGGGAGTGTTGATCTGCTGGAGTACAGGAAGGCTCTGCAGAGGGATAGGGATTTTTGGGGTAAAGTTGTGTTTTTATTACATCAAGATATATTGCTGGGAACAACAAACTAAATTTCAAGTACACAAACTCTCCTTCAGATGACCCAAAAGCTTGTCAAAACACTTCTAAATAAGTATTTCCATTTCATGGAAACAGTTACATCTGTCATCAAGTTTGCTTCTCCTCTAAATTCACAGTCAAAGTGTTAACCCATGTGCAAAAAGTTAGCAAAGCAAAGCAAAGGGTATTAGTTCAGACAGCAGCAGAAACACATTCTTTTATCAAGTTCACGTTCCTGAACAGTACAGCAAATATTACCAGAATTTTTAAGCCTATACAGTAGAAACAAAAATGACATAAATTAACAGCCTTGTAAATTAAGGCTCCATGCTGTTAAAGACCAAAACAAACAGAGTGGGTAAGGGTCTTTTTTCTTTTTCACACTCACATATTCTTCTCACACAATGAGACGACCAAGAGATGTTGAACAACTCATCTTGGGAAAAGCAGTTTCAGAGGACTGCCAATGGCACATTTTAATTTGTACTTAGATTTTTACTTTATACAGTCATATTTTAAGCTATGATCTTGGTTGAACTTTTACATTTGCAGCACTGCAACAATATAAAAAGCACACAAGCATGACCTTTGTGTGATTCCTCTGAACCACCCTAGTAAGCTTTCAGTCAAAATTCTCAAATAAAACAATCCCAGGAGTTCTTCTACGCACTTCTCAAATTAATAAGCAATCATGTCTCTGTTCCCCAGCAAAGTCAGAGCTGCATTACCCTGAGTAAAGATCAGATCATTACACATATAGTCTCATCCTTAATTCACTTAGCTATGTGAGTAGCAAATCTCCTAGATCCTGCCCCTCAGGAGGTCTGATTCTCTCCTTTTCACAATATTACACTGCTACTTGCCTTTGTGTAGCCAGGAGAGCTCTGTATCTTCAGTGAGTTGGAGAGAACTTTGTTGGTCAAAACCTTTCTTTCTTAAAGCTCATGTAAAATTGAAAGGAGATACTCTCAAGAGTGATATCCCCGTAAGTTTCCAAAAAGTTTGGCACTAAGGCAACATACACAGAGCAATCTTTAACTTGTTAACCTGCTTCAAACTCAACTATACACTAGCACTGTCCAAACTTTGTAAAAATGGCACATTAACCTTACTTTCCCAAGACTAAACACAGGGGAAATACATAAGCCAGCCACAAGCCTTAGAAGTCAATGTTTTGACTGTTCAAAATTTTGGATGCCTTTTCAATTTCTCAAACCTAGAGACTCAACCAAGGCATATTATTAGGCAGGTATGTTAAGAAGAGTTCAAGCTCTTCCAGGCATTGGAACTATGCTAAGTTTACTTTTATGTGTACAGGCTTCCTTCTATCCCTTTTTGGGATAAAATAAATTAAAATCCTGGGTAGGACAGATGATGAGTAGCATCCAGAAGAGGAAAAGATAATAAGCTGGTACCTGATGCTGGCACTAGCAGCAGCACAAACTGGCACAGGGACAATAGCTGGATGGATAAAGCAATAATTCAGCAACTTCTATCCCTAGGGGAGAAAAAAGAGAGGTGCTGTCACTCCTTCCTGTTCAGACAGTGGGCAAGTTTTTTTGTCCCTTAGAAAGAACTACTCAGTGGTATTTTTGTAAAGGCTCCTGTCTGTTGATACTTGCAACTGAAAAGAGAAATCAAGGAGCATCCTCTGGATGAAGTGGAATGTTGAAAAAACAATCCTTCAAATCAATGATCAGAAGTAGCCACTCTCTTGGGATCATTGAAAGAGAGGGATATCCAAGTTGAAGTGGTCCCATTTCCTTGATGACCTTGTTAATTCCTCTAAGGTCATGAAGTAATCTCCAATTAGAAGTTGTCTTGTGAATAACAAACACTGGAGATTCCAGGGACTGTTTGTTGGATTAATGTGGTCTTTCTGCAATTGTTCTTTCACTAAATGTTTTAGAACACTCCTTTTCTTTTCTTCCAGGGGCCACTGGTCCACCCATACTGGGTCATTTGTTTTCCAGGCTAATTTTAGGGTGTGCCACCCCAGAGAAAAGGGTTCAAGACTGACTTGCCCAAAACCAGAAAGCCTCTTTTTAATGGCACTGGTTTAAGAAATGGGAGTCCTGTGCTCTGGCTCTTTTTCCAATGACAGTTTCTGTCTTTTGTTCAGTATCCATTTAAAATTCATACACACTATAAAGAGATGGGCTCAGGTGCTCTCCCTCCCTCTCAAGAAACCTCTTGTTGCTTCACCTGTAGAATCATATCCTTGCTGGTTTTCCAACACAGGACCAGTGGGGGCAGATGGCCCTGGTACTTTGAGAGCCATGAACATTGGTACTGAGAACTGGCTTTAACCTGGAGGAGGGGGCAGCCCCCAGAGGAGAGGGGGCCTGGCTGCTTCTGCAAGTCAGGAGGAAACTGGTCATGTCTCCTACGCCCTGGGAGAGTGCCCTGGGGAAGGGATTGTTATTTTTCCAGGGAGGGAGGGAGGCACTACATGATAACTCATGGTGACCGATTCTGCTGCTGCTGTGTCTCGTGTGGAACTGGTCCCAGAAGGGCAGTCAGAGATGTTTACCCAAGGACCCACACTGGGGACACACACAAGCCCCTGGTTGGGCTTCAACAAGAAAGAGTTGCTACATTCAAGGCTTTGACTGACACAAAAATGGGTTTGAGGCCCAAAAGAAGAATGAATTTTGTATTCTGAGGAAGTTCAGCCTGTCTGGGGGTGAGACTTTTTATGTATAGTAGAGATAATTCATGCAATAGGTATATAAAATATTGCTAGATTTAAGGTATGTCTAATCACTCCGGCCAGGGGCAGAGTCTTATTTCTATTCAAACCAGTTCCTGGACATTGAGATGATATCAGCCTTGTTACCGTATGAATGGGACTGGCCAGAGCAATGGTCTCTGATGCCCTTGGTATGGGCACCTGGAAAGATAGTATCTAAGGCTTCCTGGACCATTATTGTTGAGATAACTTGGCTGTTCATGAGGCTCGCAGCTGGACTGGCGTCACCCTACTACATGTGAATACAGCTCCTGCCTGAACACACAGACACCTGTCTGGATATGTGGACTTACCTTTGTCTCTCCCCTCACATGTATGATTCTCATTATACATGTGAAAAGAGACAAAGAAATATTCGGTCATCTCTGCCTCGGGCAGAATAAACTATATAAACTTGCCATTCTAGACACTCGGGTGAACCTTTGGGGGACGCCGCCACTCTGTCGGTCGAACCTCGGGACCCGGGGCTTACACTGTCTTGGTTGTGGTGATTTTTTTTTTTTAACTCTATTTTTGTTATTGATCTAATAAATCTTTGTTGATTTTTTATAAATTTGGCTACGGATTTGATCATTTATAACAGACTGCTCAACTGAGCCTCCAAAAACCAGGGAGGCAGATACATCTAGCTGATTAGTAACAATAAGTAGGTGGTAGTGACTGATTCCCAGTTCAGCACCTACACCTATCAGGACCCATCAGGAATAGAATCATCTGATCAAATCTATGTATCTTAGCCATTTGGGCCAGGCTCTTTTTAAGATTCATGCCAAGAAAGAAACAATACCCACAGATAATTATCTGATCTGCTAAGGCTGACTGAAAAGTGCCTGGTTAGTCTGCTGAAGAAAAAAGGAGCCTGTGGTGAGTAGTTCACACATAGGCATCAATATTTAGCAGTGCAGGTGCTGATACAAGCATGGCCCACAAGGCCCAAAGGACTGCCTGTGATGCTGTATTTTGCAGTGCCCCATCACCCAAGTAGGACACTTACTAAGCTCAAAGAGGACCAGGTCAGGTGACTCCGGGACTGTGCTGCCTGATTTCTGTGAGAACATATCCCCAGCAACTCAGAGCACGGTGCCTGTGTGGAACCTTGAGGAAGCTTTCAACAATAAAACAAACAAACAAAAAACAACCAAAAACCAAGAACAACAAAAACCAAAAACAACAAAAAAACCACAACAATGACAAGGCTGAGAGGAAGGTGAATACAGCACCCATACATATACTACGGCAGTGTTCTTCCCTGGGTTCAGAATTGAATTACATCAGGTTTTGGAATGAATCTTCAAATTTATTTCCTGAAAAGGATCTGAGGTCTGGTGCACAACAGTTGCTGTGGGAAATCAATCACATGTAGTGAGGAGGTTTGCTCCAAATCTGCACTATTTCTCCAAATTGCAAATCTGTGTTTAGGCAATGAGGACCATGTTCCAAAGGTAGCACAAGCTATATTCAAACAATAAGACACCTGAGGTCATGTTTTTATTGCTCAGACTGACTCTGTGAAATCAGGGATTGTTGAAGCTGCTACTGGATGAGGATATGTTAGGCAGAAGCTCAGAGCAGACTATCCTAACTTTTCCTTTAGATATTTAGAGTCTTGGACTATGCTTTAATCCAAGACTTGGGTCGGTCCTTAGGCTATCCAAAGGATGCTACTGTGAACTTCACTAGGATCTCCCAACTTTTCTTAAATTATTAACTGAGGGCTCATAGAAGTAGAAAAAATAGCCTTACCTTTCCAGGAGCATTCCTGAAATACAGAATGTTGTCCACACTTCAGGAAAAACTGGTTTTCTAGGCTCTGATCCAAATTTGTGACAGCAGGTTACCAGAAATCCAATAACGCAACCAGTTTCTTCAAATGAATAAGAATGTTACAAGCATAGAAAATATTCCATATACAAACAAATCATCAAAGTCTAAAGATTAAAGTACACAATTTTTACAAGATGAAAGACATTTTAATAGAGTTTATTCCAGCAGTAGGTCAGCTAGGTCACAGCAGGATGTTAAATCCTGCAATCCCTGAGGTATTATAGAGAGCAAGAAACCAGACAGTACTCAAGATGACTTACTTTTATATGAATAAAGAACAATAGAACTGGTCCACTTCTGTGTTCCATGAAAAGTTAATTCACATTAAAAAAAAGTTTAGAAAATGTTTACAGACAAAATGGGGACAATCAACCAGAGATTGGAAAATCAGCATTTCTGGAATTGCAATTCAGAGGGAATTTCCAACTGAGGCAACATAGACATTTTCTTTGGACATCAAATAGATGCTGATGTAAATATTCTGAGCCATTTTAGGGCAGTTATACAAATATGAGCCTGCTGCATAGTAGAATATATGCAGACTCTTTTTTATTGTAGATGAGCTCTCAATTCATTTCACCTTGTAAGCACATGCTAGTTACCAATTCAGACACAGCTGAATACCTGAAAAATCTAGACAGTACCCAACAAAGGGAGAAATAGCTGAGATACTAAGTTCATTGTCATCAAAAATACAAAGGTTGCTAACTGAGAAAATGTGAGAAATCCCTGAACAAAGTACCAAACATGTCAACAGTGGGACACGGTGAAGTGATAAGAGGAAGAGTTTGTCTGGAAGTTACCACAGACCTAACAGCTACCAATTCACTTTGCAAGCAGGGAAAAACTGAGCACTGCGTGGGATAAAATGCTAAGGCACAGAAATGCAGATGTCCAGGGAAGAAGCCTCCTACTTGTGTGCAAGGATGAGGTGTTATTCAGTCCTGGGTACAGAAACAACTGTATCATTTGTTTACTTCCCTGTCAAGCTGAGTGAGTTTCTGCAGCATGTTCTCCCAAGGGCAATGTTATTCTGATTGCCCCTGCTCCACCTCGCTCCCTTTCTCAGCAGATTTTGCTCACCTCACATATGCAGACAGTGAAGTTGAGGGAAATGAGCTTCAGCCAGTTCCACACAGGTTTCCACAGCCCCTGTTCCTTGTGCTGATCTGGCTTTGCTGCCAGCTCAGAAGTCCTCTAGGCTGTAATCACACTCCCTTGTGTCATTGATACACACAGAGTTTGGGGAGGAACTTTCACTTACATTGCCATGGCAGCTGTAACAGCTCTCCTGAGGAGGTTAGCTCATGTTGGTAAGTCATTTGTTGCTCTTACATTGACTCTCCCTTATCTCCTCCACATCATTTTGGGCAGCAAGACCCTGCCTTTATGACTGTTGACAATCTGCCTTTTCCCTCCTGAAAACTTCCTTTAGCTTTAGGCTGCAATTCCTGCTTACACAGGTTCTTGCAGAAGGCTCAACCTCTACTTTTAAAATATTGCTCAAAACTTCCAGGGTCTTCCTGGAAAGCCAGGGCTTAGATGCCTCTAGAGGATTTCAGTAGTATGCCAGTCCCATGAATCTCAGCTCAAGTAAGCTTTTTTTGGTACTACTCTGAATCAACAGTCACACTCTCTCTGATATTAATACGGCTTCAGAAAAACAGCAAACTAATGTAGCATCTGGCCCACCCTCCAAGAACTCCCTGATGAGGAACAGTCTGTTTGGTCAAGCAAATCCTCCTCACTAGACCCAGCCTCTGCAGGCATTACCCATCAGCACATGCAGGTTATGTCTCCAAGCAGTTAAATAAGAGGAAGCAACCTCAGCTTTGGGGTACACATTAAGTACGTTAGGCAGGTGCTAAAGGAGCTCACCTGTAAAGCTGACAGTGAAAGAGGAACCCACACTGCTGAGATGCAACACTGGACTGCAGACACTCAGTAAGATCCAGCTCTGATACAGAATCAGTGAAGTGCAGTACCTACCCTGCAGTCCCATGCAAACTTGGATGCTGCTCCCCTTCCTTACAAACAAGCACAGCTTCATGATTACATGATGAATTCTTTCTTTAACACCACAGTTCACAACTGGCATCATGATTCTTTAGCAGGTACCCAAACACTTCCAAATAACACAATTTATTGAAAATCTTTTGAAAACACATTCGCACATTACAGACAATCTTAGGACACTTTTCACAAAGCAGTGGCCAGTGGCTCTCATTGGGGAAGACATACAGCGACACCAATTCTGCTGTCAGCATTTCTAAGGCACATATTCACAAACTACTTTAGGAAAGTGCAGCCATAAAAATACATTTTATGTTTCATTACCATTAAAGCTTCTTTTAGTGAAAAGACAAATTTTATGTGTAACCTGAGATTTTCTAGAGCAATGCACAGCTCTCAAACTTGCTGTTTTACAAAGCTGTAATAAGGAACATGGTGCTACTTATTTTTGTGCAGATATTGACTTTTGATGAATTAAAGAAGACACTTTACCCAAAACCAAAATGAAACCCAATTCTCAAAATTCAGAATTTTTCTTTATAGGAAAGTGTCCCCCAAGCATCTGGAGCCCATCAGTTACATAGCTCAGATTCAGCTTCTGTGACAGGTGAATAAACAACCATCATTGATGATGCCCCAGTGCTAATGGGACCCTTACACCTTAATGCTGCCTTACACCCAGAGCAGCACCTCTCACCTTCCTCTTCTGTCCCAGTGGTTCAGGCTCCAGCCCGGGCCTTGCAGGGCTGCCTGAGTTGTGATGCAGTGAAATAACTTGTGATTTCTAAATTAAAACACATCATTCCATTCTATTGGGGAATAAGTGCTACGATGATGGAGTGGTCACAGGATGCAGGAAAACAGGGGTGAGCCTTACTTAATTTGCTTCACACTTATTTACTACAACTAACTGAGAGTGGCACAGCTGGAGCCCAGATAACACCCCAGGTTTATGACTGGTTTTTCTACAACTTTCACAAAAAGTGTTAAAACTGGAGTTTAATATATTAATGTATTTACTTTCTCTCTTACAAAACACAAATATGAAACCGCCTTCTAATATCACTTCTGTAATTTTGTAGGTCAGAATTCTGTTCAGCATTATCAGACTTCCAGGAGAAATAGAGCAAATGGATTTATGCGAAATCAAATCATTTATAAAAGCAAATTGAAAAAACTTGTATCCAGCATTAATTACTATAATCACATAGAGCTGAGATACAGCAACCATTTTTCATTTGTATATATTGAACAGAAAAAAAAATGTAATAAAAATATATATATACAAGCTTAATAGGAAAAAACCTGAAATGGTTTCCCACTCCTCAAGAGAAAGACAATTTTCTCTTAAATGCTTTAGTGCATTCCCCTCCTCATTCCCAAGAGCGAATGCATTTATTCTTCCTGTTCCAAGGCAAACAGAAACCAGTCAAATCTTTCTTCAGATCAAGAAAGCTGTGAACTAGTGAATTTATACATATTCACCTGAGATCACTCTGAAATATAGGACAAGATAATAATGATTAATAGCTAAGGTGCACAACTGTTTGGTAACTTTTGAAACAGCATTGACACAGAACAGTTTTTGCTACAGAACAGTAAAACTGTCATCTGTAATGAGAATTATTGAACATAGCAGAGGAAGAAACAGTATGAGAACTGCAAGCAGCTTACTCTTCTACTTTCTTCTATTCAATATTGTCCTGTTCCCAAGTTTTCTGTAACATAAAAAGAGGGAAAGGAAGGAAGAATAAATTTTAAAATAGCAATTATTAAAAATATTTCATCTTTAACTCAGTTTATTTCATGATTATGTAATTTTCACTCAATTTTTTTTACTCATTTCAAAGTAGTCCTAAGTAAATTCTATGAGTAGATGCATTTTATCTAAAGTGAAACCACAAAGCTAAATATAATCTACATGTGTATCCAGTTCTGATTAATGGATAGAATTAACCATGAGATTAAAAAAAAAGCCAATGCTTTTCTTATTTTTTGATATCTGGATTTAGTTATTTAATCTTTTCTAGAGTAGTTCTGTTGAATAACAATTCCCACTAAAGACATGTCCAAACAAAATCAGCTTGGCTACTGATAACCACTTAAAAGCATCACAAAAGTGCATTCATCCAAGCACTGAACAAGTCATCTGCAACAGTAAACAGAGAACTACCATCCATAAATTCCATTGAGGAAAGCAAGGACTTTTCCAGAGAGACTGTCCTGTACCTTGTGTTGGTCTCAAGAAACAGAATCATTGTAATGTTTGGAGGTGGGAAGGATCCAGGCAAGAGTGAAAAGTAACATCTTGTCTACTTATTTTTTGGTTATTTTAGGGCAGGCATCAGAACTGTATGTACATGTACCAGGTCATTTAATCTCTTAACATTCTGTTCTTTGCTCTCATGATTTGGGGATGGATCATTATCTTTAACATGCAGTACAGGAGAGCAAAAAATAATTCAATTGAAAATCACAGAAGAAACCCATGCATCTAAGGACTGAACTCCAATTTCTAGTATCTCATGCCACTGCTTGGATCAGGAGCCATCAGGCAGAAATGCTGCTCATATGTAGCCTTAATTGTCTGCTCAGCAGAGCTGCTCAGTGTCAACACCATGTGAGACAAGTTCAGAGGGCGAAGTTGTGCCCTCCTCACAAAAGTGCTCAGAAATACAGAAAAGTTGAATGGGAGACTCATACCAACCCCAACTCTGATGAATCTGCATAGGAAAAATAAAGTAAGACCAAGTTTCAAGCCCAGATCGTGCAGAGATCAGGTGTCTCACAGGAAATACAACCTCCAAACTAAAAGGAAATCTATGACTACCGTGTTTACAGGTGAATAAACAACACTCCAACATCACTCTGGCAAAGCCTATGGCAAACAAAGCTACAATTTGATAAAACCTGTTTGTATCTCTATCACTCTGCAGATTAAATACAAGTATTTATGTTGGGATGTCTTTGTTGTATCAATGCATCAGATGCAATTACAAGTGAATATTAAGGCAAAATAAAAATAATGTCTACACAATGTAGCTGAAGTGATTCTAAATTGTAAGCTGAAGACACAAAAAAATTAAATATAATTTAAAAGTGCATTTTTAGTATATATATTCAAACATTTACAGAACTCTGTTTTGTACAGCATCCTACATAAAAGATGTACCCAAAATACTTAGCAGACTTTAACATCTCAGTTTCAGAATTAAGCAGCAGAAGAGGAAAACAATTAAATGCTACAGACAAGAAAGAAGACGTTAGCTCTCAGATGGGACTTGACACAAATGGGAGAATTAAGTTAACTTTATTTCCTGTTTTAAGTCTAAAATAAATCAGTGTCATAAAGCAGTATCAAAACATTTCAGTTTACCTCAATAGCATCATCCATTTCTGTGCTCACATACAATCATTTCAGCTTGTGTCAGAATAAGGAAACTCTTTTTCTGGAGAGCTGTCATCACTTAGGTCACTGTAGCTGTCACTGTTGGAACCAATAAGAATTCAGAAAGATCTAAACCAAATATTTCATTTCAAGCCCTCCAACCCATGACGCATATGATCAACACTTTCCACAAATGCAACCCATTTCCAGAAAACTTCTTTGGGCTCATGCTAAAAACATGGTATTTTAGAACACCTTCCTCTAAAGGAATGGGCTCAAGTCTGGAGTTTAAGACCTGATGCAAAATAATGCTCTACCTGATAAACAGTACATTCAATTTCTTTTTGCTTGACTCCTGTATATTCATTCTGCATTTTGCTGGTGCTGGGTGTCTAGGAGCATGGTTAACAAGATAGATAATAACAGGTATTCAGAGCTAAAATAAAAGGAATTTCTCCCTTATGGTAAAGAAAAATCATTGTTTTAACAAAAAAAAAAAAAAAAGTTAAGACAATTTTATTAGCTCACAGTTCTACAGTTAAATTACAGTACTTGCTCTTTTAGTAAGAACACAAATAATTTTCATTGCATAAGCAATATCCTGACAGTTTTTCTAGTTTTTATCCCCTTTTGTTGTATCCTGAGAGAAGCAGACTGGTTTTCAGAGACCAAATTGCCATGCAAGTGATTGTTTTATAAGTGGTAAGAACAAGGAAACAGTGAAGAACAGGAATCACCACAGTGACTGAGAGAAAGAAGTGCCCACAAACCACATTTTCAGTCAGTGTCTATTGGGTCTCCAAGTTTATCTTAAATTTAAATGCACTTCAGAAGTGCCTCCAGCCTCAAGCCCTCCTTACTATACTTCATTCTCCAGTCTGTTTTCCAGATATTTTAATTTCCCCAGATGAGAAGCCAGCAAAGGGAACAGATTAAGTACATTGAGCAGCAATAATTGTGGTCGGTCCTGTGACCCTCCAGAGCCCAGGCCATGGTTAGCACAGCACAGTGGAGATCTCAGACCCCATTTGTGTGGGATCATGACAGCCTTGGGTGCCAACTCCATGCCAGGCACTGACTGCACATCTGTCCTGTGACACCTCCCCTTTACCACACACCCCTTCATCCTCCAGACAACAGGACCCCACTCATGTTGTGTTCCCCATCTCTGGGCATGATGTCTTACTAAGACATGGAGCACATAGCCCAGCCAGACAGAGCCTTATCAGTGACTGCCTTATCAGTGATTGCCTGCTGGACACTGCTTTAAGGGAGCCATGCAGCCCCACAGTCTCTGCTGAGGGTGCATTGTGGAACAGTGAACAAACTGCACCCAGCTACTCTGCTGCTTGCTACTGAGCCCTGCTTTGTAGCCTGAAGTTCACCCTCTCTTCTTTGAGAGGAAAGGAAAACCAAAGAAAGAATAGGTAAAAAAACAGACACTTAAACAGAGTGGGACAGGAGGAATGGCACCAACAGTCATCTCATTCAATTTTTACCTCTGTTAGGAAAGTTTCCCACAGTTACAGCAAGTCACTGTACCAAATTTGTGTAAAACAGCACAGATATTCTGGCTGTCCTAACATTAAGACTTTGTCTACAGCATTCTGCCCTTGTCTGCGTGACACACACAGTGATGATGTGGTTCTTATAAAGGGGTGTGTCACATCAAGCTAGTGTGAAATGCTCAATTTGATCATTTCATCAGCTGGTGATCAATTACACAGTTCAAGTGAGGAAAGTGTTGTTAACAGTATGATCAAGCATGCCAGATGCACACAGACAAACACAATATCACCAACATTGTACTTACTTTTTTCTGAAAGTACCCATGGAAACATGGAACAAAAATGCAGTATTATTAAAACAGTTTTGCATTTTCACATCACAGCAAAATAGCAAATACAGTCCACAGAGCAGAAAGTAAAACTGATTGTAGTGAACTGCACAATTTTATGACAGCCATGATTTAAGTCCCAAGTCTTCAGAAAATTTCATTTTTTCTAATTAGCTCTGCTGCCCAGTGGCAATCCCAGCCCAAAACATGCCAGAGCTCTGCAAACAAGTATGGGAGTCATGCTTAAGCAGAAGTGCACACCAACCAATGGGGTGAGTGGACAACTGCCCAGCTTCATCTCTTGGAGGCAGTCAGGTGCTGATCCCTGATCCCCACCCAGCACTTTCCTCATAGGTCCTCCCCCACTCAGTGACAAATCCCTTTTAGAGGGATTTACCCACAGAAGTGGATGCTTCTGTGGTTTCACTGACTTACCAACCAAACTTCTTAAGCCTGTTTTCAGTTTGCCAAAACTGAGGCTCACCTGATCACTAGCGCGGAGGCTAAAATACTTAACTCAGCTGATGACAATTTTGTTCCTGTTCTCACACTGCCCAATTTCGGTACAAGATTTGATACCAAATCCCAGAGAAGGGCTGGCATCATCACATTTCTTGACTTCAGCAGTAGCACCTCACAGTCTCCCCTGCTTTAGGACTGCTCTATGGGGTGTATGGTGTGTTATGTCTCACAAGCAAGCCATAGGGCAAGAAAGGCAGGGGAAATACCCAGGTAAGGATCAACCCTTGGGCTTCAGACTCAGGTAGCTGTCAGCCTCTCAGGTTCAGCTGCTTGAATGATTTGTCTAAGCATCCCCAGAACCTGTGGCATCATCTTAAAAAACACAACTTGGGCCCCAAGGAAACCTGAACTTCAAGAGTTAGGCTGCCAGTGGACTTGAAAGGAAACAGGGACTTTGAAAATAGTCATATTTACACCTGTGTGTTACAGATTCAAACCAGCACTAGTGTCAGATTTCTGAGATTTACTCTGATGTCAAACATATTGGTATCACGTGTAATCTGAAAGAAAACTGTAGATGGCCTTAACCAGGAGCAAGCCATCTTTTCTCTTTGGAATAAATGTGTACTTTGTTCCAAATTACAATGAGTTGTACACAGATATTAAACACAAAACCCAAACGGATGCTTTGTGCTCACAGTCGGTAATATTCAATAACCTTACTTAAATCTGCTGGCTGTGAAAGTGGTGGTGGTGAGAAACCAAATAAGCCCAGATTTCTTTAATGAAATTCTTTTTCACACTGAGCCAACCACTGAAAAAAATATGATTACATTTGCTTCAGCAAGGTTTCTCTTAGTCTGTGTTCAAATTAATCAGTAATTATCTTGTGCAGGAGCCCAACACCCACTTCATCTTATTTGTAACAATTCTTACAGCAGTGGACAACAAGGAGGTACTGAGCAGATCTGAGGCCTAACCCCAGCAGGTTTTGTTTGTTTGTTTGGTTTTGTTTGTTTGTTTGTTTTTGTGGGATCTCAAGTGTAAAGTGGTAGCCAAGGGAAAAAAACATAACAAAACCCAATGCAGTGTCACTGGATCTAGTCAGTCACTTCAGATGAAGGATTTTGGTCACCTCACTCCTGTAAAATGGGTACTGTGAACTTTCTGGTTTTCACTTGGAAAATCCAGATCAATATTCTTTAGAAATAAAGCAGCAGTTTCAGGGAAGCTTTTCTTTCATTCATTTTTAATGTACAATTGACAAAAAACTCCTTTTCCAGAAACATAAGGAATTAAAATAATTACTACAGTAATGCTATACCCTGCAAGATGCCAAGCTAAGTGCATTTCTTCCTCAGTGCAAATTAAAGATACATGAAGCACAGATAAATTTAGTACAGACTGCAGTTGTTTAAGTTGTTTAGCTTTTGAGGACTCAGCAAAACGAAACCTGCAAATTATTATAATTTATTCCCCACAAAAAAGCTGAATTATTAAAATTATTGTGTCATTAAAAAAAAATTCTTTGGAATAAATGAATATTTGATTGTGAAATGGTTATAATTGCAGTCACCCATCTTCTTGGTACATATTTTTATGATTATTATATGGTTATAAAAATCACAGATATCATTTATGATCATAAAAATTTTATCTATCATTTAAAATCATGATCATCATTTAAAATGATGGTCATCATGATACAACCCTATGCCTCCATACAACATAATTTCATTTGGGAATCCCTCAGCACAAACCCAAAACTCCCCAGTTCTGACCTTTGAGCTCCCTGCCCTCACATAACTGCACCTAGGATAAAATCTTCATCTGGGACAGGCACCAGCAGCTCCCTACAATCACTGGAGAGAAACAGGCTCTGGCAGCATGTCATGCAAAACTGACCCACAGAACAGCTACTTGGTTCCTTAAAGTGCATTTTCACTTAACAACTGCAGAAAAAGACTTGAAGTCACTAACTCAGAAGGGTTTTCACTGTAAACATCTAACATTTAAATGACAAAGTTAACTGACATAAGTAGCCATTTCTAAGTGCCAGTAGGGTTAAGAAAGGATTTCCTTTAAAACTCTTCTGTAGTTTTCTGTAAGAACTCTGAGGGTAAGAGGGTCTTCGCTGTCCCAACCATCCCCATCTGGGACCTGCACCACTGGAAGGCCACTGGAGCCAGAGCACTTGTCCTCTGTGGCAACTGTGGTACTGACTGAGGACACCTTCCCCACCAGGACAGCTCCCACCCCTGGCTCCTGGAGTGCCATCTTTCATGGAGCAGCCCCTCTCTGCTGCTCTCCTGACAATCTTCAAATCCCATTTCCATCAAATCACGTCTGGATACAGCCAATGGCAGAAGCATGATGCTGTGCCAAATGTGTTCTCGACTGGGGACAATGTGCAGGGGACATCAGGCACCAGAACAGGTCACACAGGCTGGTTTCTGTCCTGTTCATAGGTGCTGTTCTTCACACCTGGTCTGAGAGAGAGCTGGACCATGCTAATGCAATAAGCACCATATGGGCAAATTTTCTGAGGTTTTTGGTGCTTCATTTAATGTACCATTCCTTCTGTTCTCTGGCCATTTTTGTTCTTTGTCTCTGAACACAGCTCATAGGTCATCTTTCATTAATATTTTTCCTAGAATTCAAGAGTACTCTGTGACTAGATGGCATTGGATTGGTGCTTCACATTAGCATACTCACTAATGCTTTGGAAAGCTTTGTTTTGGCAGTAGTCAGTGTTGCCTACACTTACTCACCTAGGAACACCTCTCATTTCCAACATTTCCTCCCTTGTACTGGATATTTGTGTTTAAATTATTTATCTTTAGCTTCTTATCTTCTTCCTCCAAAGATGTCATTATATTCAGCAGAGATTACTAAATTCCCTACATATTTTTTGTTACTTCTTTGCCCTGAATAGCACTTTCAGCTCCTATTCAAATGACGTTTGCAAATATAATTAATGCACTCAGGTTTACTCTTGCAGGCCATTAATAAAGGTGCTGGTTGTAGACTAAGAAGAAATAAAGCCTGCTGATGCTAAACTGGATAAGGGGAAAAAACACATCAAAACAAAACAAGCAACATGGCTTTATTGTACACCAGTGATTTTGCAACCCATTTTATACTGTTCCCAAAGACAAGTCAGTTTTTATTAATTTTTTCAAATGAAACTATGTAAGTCTCAGTAAAAGCCAACATCATTACATGTGAAGTTCCCCTCTTCATCCACTGGGTTCCTATTAAAACCCTTTGTTTTCTCTTTTAAAGCAGCATATCTGTGGGTATTGTACACTTTTGAGTCTCATGTAGTTTTGGTTTTCTCTGTCCTTGAAAATGAAAATGTAAACTGGCAGCGTCCCACCACATTTGTCACTTCTATATGAAATGGTGACTTCAGTATTTCTATGGAAAGGTTTGGAAAAGGTCATGATCTAAAGCCTGTCACAAGGAAATGAAGTGCAGGGCTTTGATGGTTGGGCACTCATGCCATAAAGCACAAGAGGCTGAAACCACAAAGGCAACTTGGGAACCCAACTAGTACTTCAGGTAAATAAGTAACAATTAATCACTGAGCTACTCTGATCCTTTGGTCAGCTCTTGACTGTCTCTTGGTGTATACACTGACATTTCTAGGAACTAAATTTTCCCCAGAGGATGCATTCCAGTCTCAAACTAGGTATGCTCATGCCTATGTCTGTACCAGACTAGGCCTTAAAAAATTTAAGAGACAGTTTATTCACTTTCATTTATTTAGGGCACTCTCCCAGAAGTTGTAATGCATCCTTGAAGTTATTATTAGCTTTGCTTACAAGCTAGGGCTTCTGTCCAGGTGTCAAATATTCTAAAATCACACCCTAATTATGGGGCTATTAAATGTTCTGGAGTAATAGTTTCCTGTTAAGACTCTCATGCTGAAATACCCATTTCCTTTTGTCTCAGGACTTCATCATTCACTCTCTCTTTAGTGTTTATGGTAGCCTTGCTTTGGTAATCTGCTCAGCTTGCTGGTCTCCACAAATTCTCTGCCAGCTTACTTTGCTCTAGTCCACAGCACAACTAAAACTCAGGTGGGTGGTGCTGGATGAGGTGTGCAGAAAATCCTCTCCTCAGATTTCTTTCAGCCTTGCTAGGACATGCCTTAGCTTTACAACTCAGTGACATCACCAGCATTCTGGGGTTTAAAGGTTTCCATTGGAAATCTTTCCACTCAGCAGCTGGGTAGGTTAATATGAGTGTGTGCACTGTAACTAACTGCAATTCCCTCCTGAACATTCTTCCATGCAAAATCTTCCTCTTTTAGCCTCAAAATGCCTTCCTATTCCAGTGATCTTTCTCAAGACACAGGGGTAATGCTTGATTGCTGTGTAAGTAGGTAAATAGCAAAACTCTGCAATTTTATAAATTAAGTTTTGGAGTATGGATTTTGGTCTTCGCTAAATGTTTAAGATTTGGTAAGATACCCAAAAAGAGTTGGGTATACATTTTGAATGATTAATTCAAATAAGTCCAAGTGGGGCAAATTCAGTAATGGCTGAAACTTTAGGTCAGGGTTAGACAGCATAGCTGTTATAACACTTAGGGATGTAAATTAGCAGGACACATGCAGATCACTTATTAAAAAAAAGTAATTTTTCTTTATCTCAGAGAAATAAATAGGGTTACTTGTGGGACAAAGCAGTGTAAGGAAGGATATTGGGGCCTGTGACATGTGAGTCAGAGTGCCCACCAAGAGGGTAAGCCTGAAGATCACTGTGATGGAAGATTCTGCCTTGCCAAGCACCACAAAAATTTGATCTGTGTATTGCACCAGCACACCTTTTAAAAGGTAGCTAACATTATGGCTGCTTCTAACAATAACAGGCTAAGGTAACAGGAGTGTTTCAATCAAGCTGTGGTTTGCAGATCAGAAATTAATTCTCTTTTTATGTAGATCATTGCACAATGGGGCAGAGTGAATAAAAACTGATACCTGTAAAGGAATAGGGAACCAAAATAGATTGGTCTGGTCTGGATCGGCTGTTTTCCCATTACTACTCAAACTTGAATAAAATTTCTATTTCTCTCTTAACAAACAGATCTTATTTTAATAGAACACAAGACTCAGGGCAAAAAAACGAAAAAGCCCAACCCGCACAATTAATAAGTTTGGTATCTTGTTTAGAGGAAAAGCCAACATACCAGAGTTGGATCTGTTCAATGTTATTATTCAGTCATTTATGAGGTTTTTTTTATTTTTTGTTACTGTGCCCAAGGCTTTGCTCTGATTTCTTTATTATTGCTATTATAATGAAATTTTCACTGTTATTAATATCATTGAAAGAAACAAGAATTAGTGTTAACCCTGAATAAAAAAATATTGGTACATTCAATAAACCAAAGCCTCTGTGTCCAAGAGACCAAGGACTGAGTTTTGGCTGAACCATCCAGTTCTGACCTAGATCCAAATCCTTCTGTAAGTCCAAAGGTATCCCAACTGTTTTATTTGTCTCTGAAAGATAATATTTATTATTTAGCTACTGCAAAATAAAATCAGTGCTTTCTTTGTTGTTGTTACTATCATTCAAGTACAACTAGGTACGAATTTCCCTTCATTGCTTGATCCTCTAGCAAATCTCTTTCCCTATGAAGCTACTGTCAATTGAAGCTAACACAGGAGGCTGCTATCTTCATTTGAGTTTATTAATAGTCTTTTTTTTCTGACTGTAATGTGGGATTCTGGCTTTAGCCCTAATAGCCTCTGAAAAGGAAGAAGTGAGGAACTGTGCTTCCTGCTTACAGGTTACTTTACACCCAGATATATGACAGGCCCACACAGTCACAAGTAAATCAATACATGAAGAACTCCTTTTCCTCTTCTGGGCTTCTGAATTGAAGGATGGGATAGTCCCTCCAAAAATGTGACTGTCAAATGCAGGCAAGCAACAAAGAAAGATTACCTTGGAGACAATTTACATCCACGCTGCAAGTATGCATTCAGTGTCCCAGTTGCTGCCAGCAACAGTCCAAGGTATGGAGGTGAAGGTTTCATAGGTCTTGAGGAAAATTCTGGGTGGAACTGAACTCCCACAAAATATGGGTGATCTGCAAGATAGACATCAAAGAAAATTACACAATGTAGGAAGAAGATAGTAGAAAAACTTTTAGGAAAAAACCTTATTGAAGATTTCAGACTAGTGTCCAGAAGCCAGAGCAGCATATGTCAATTTAAGGGTGAGACAGCAGAAAACATCTTTCCACAAAAAGCAACTGACAACAGAGGCAGAAGGTTAGTAGGGCAAACCAAAAAACATTACCCTCTGATTCATAAAAACTGAATAATAAATCTGTACCAACATGTAAGGGTGGGGGGAGAGGGGCACAATTGGAGAAGTCACAAAGTTTACATTTATGTTATTTTCATGGTATTTTTGGTTTCCAGTATCTATTTATGCGTGTCTATTCAGAACAATATGCTCAAAGCAGGGACAAATTCAAAGTTAAATCAGGCTGCTGACAGCTTTGTCTAGTCCAGTTTTGAAGGTCTCTGCTGCAAGGATGAAGATTTCACAGACTCTGTAGGTAATAAACTCCAGTCATGTAATATACTTTGGCTGTACTGGATGTATACATATTCCATAAATGAAACACAAATTGGCAAAAATGAAAACACATATTGGGACTTAACCAAGAATATTTGAGGGTGCTTAGGGGGCAGGGCAATGTCACTATGAAACTGGCATATAGATAAAAATCTATAAAAGGCCAGGGGTCTCTGATGACTAGAAAAAGGCAGTCACCATGCCCTTCTTCAAGACAAAAAGAAGGGTCCAAGGAACCACAGAAAATTCCTGACCTTCAGTACATAAAGGTCAGGAAGACTGGGACAACAAGCCTGAGAAGAATCTGTCTTTGGATGCAGGGAGAGCACTGGCTTTCCTTAATTCTGACTTTAACAAAGATTTTCATATGGTTTCTTACCCTTTAAGTTGGAAGCTGTGGACTATGGGTATACCAAAAAGTATGTTTAAAAAATGGCCAGACTGCTGGATTCAAAGAACAGTCATGAGTGGTTTGAAGTCCCAGCGACAGCATACTTGGAGGTACTCAAAACCTGACTGATACAACTCTTGAGAACCTGACCTATATTTGGAGGTAGCCCTGTGCAGAAGTAGAAGGTTGGACTATATGACCTCCCAAATCACTCAGTGATTCTACATGGCCAAATACCCCTGAGCTAGATTTAGGACCTTTTGGAAAAGGAGCACATTTGTCCCACATGATCAAATACATACACAGTCTTTGCAAAGTGTAAGACTTTTCCTAACCTACTCTGAATTTTCACCCATTGTAATACATAAGTGAAGTTAGCAGTATCCCCCAAAATGATCTTGGCTGTTAAGACAGCTTAATATTGTGCCTACATGTCATTCAACAACCTATAGTTTACAGCTTATAGTTCATACAGTTTTAACAGATGCAACAAGACACTCACTCTCCAGTTCAATAATTTCCATCCTGTTCCCTTCTGTATCATGGCCAACAAATTTCAAACCTTTCTCTTCAAAGCAGTGAGTCAATTCTGGGTTCACCTGAAACATTGAAAGCAATAACAATGGTAGTTCTGTTTATTTTTGGGTTTAACAAACAGTAGCAGTTAATTGCAATGGTTTTTACATGCATACAAAAATGAGGAGAATTGGTTAAGGGTTGGGAACTTTTGTTTTCTTGTTTTAACAGCTCTGGCATAAATTTGTAAAAGTTGACATGTTTCTTAAATAAAGAGATGAATCAGTAATTTTAAAAGTTATGCAATATTCAAAAATTAAAGCCAGGGTCCCTTCTGCTTGCTGCTCTTCTGAAACCAAGCAGCCTGAATTCCCCCTTTTTAAATGGCCCACTAGATGAGATGCCCACTGACCTCCCCTTTGAACATTGAATTTCAGTGGTTATGACAAAAGCTGGAATGCAGCTCTTCCTTCAAACTGAGGAGCTCTGCAGTGAGCTGTCTCATTTCCTTGATGATGTTTTAACCACTCAGTTAACATCCAAACTTGAGCAGGTTTGCCACTATGACGTTCTCCTCCCTTTTAAGGAAGGTTAATATTGTTTGAATCAGTTACAGCATGCACAAATCCGATAGTTCAAGGCTCTTTAGACACACTGATGGAGTCAGATCCCTTCTGAAGTACCTCAGAGATAACTCCAGGAGCCCCCCACCATGTGTGTCTCCTTGAATGTCAGTATTCTGAAAGTATTCAGGCACCTTATCCCAGATGTTTGCATACAGAGGAGTGGACCCATACAAAGGACAGTGCTTACCTCATATCGATGCCTGTGTCTCTCCTCTATAAACATTTCATCACCATAAAGCTTCCCTGAATATACAACAAAAGAGAAATTAAAAGCCCATGTATTGCTTTAATAGTTGCTATAATTATTCCTTGCAATATAAACCTCAAAGAGGTCACATTTAACACTTGTTAAACACAACAAGACATTAGTCATCACACTATGCTTTTCTGTACTTCCTGAGTGATGACTAGTTTCTTTTAATTCACTGTTACCTGAGTTTATTCAGGATTCATATTCAACATTCCTTGACTAGAAATAGCTTAGGCAAACTAGACTCTAAACACACTTTAACTAATTTAAATTGTAAAGCTTTAAAAAAAAAGTCTGAGTGAGCCAGCAATGTAAAATCCCTTCAGGGTTTTACAATAGTTGTACACAAAAGATGCAGGGAAGGAAGCCTTTCAGTAGCATCTGTTCCATTTTAATAGATTATGCATGGCACCTGGCAGAGTACCTCCAAAGAACAGAGAATATTGCTTTTCTCTGTTTTCCTGATCTCATTACCCAAATGACTCTGGCAGTCTTCTGTGCGTCATCTCGAACACTCTGCCTTTCACAGCAGCAAGGAGCAAGTTTGAGATATGCAGTAAACCAGATTTTAATAATATCTCTTACTTATAATCATGGCTCAAACTTTGCTCTCAATTTACACTAAGGTCATGAGAATTACTGTCTTGCTAGGGGGTTGGTACATGAACTAAATTGCAAAGAACATCTTCAAAAATTGTAGAATAATAGTACTGCCATTTTGCAAAGTATGGTGTATGTCTTAAGTTTAGGGGACCACCTTTTCAAAACTATTATTTACATCCAAGTTGTAAAACATAAGAAAAAGAAATCAGATTTCCTAATTAAACTACCATAGCTTTTTATTATTATTTCCAAAGATCTAAACAGATTTAAACAACTCTTAATATTGGTCAAGAGTTACAACACATGTTAATTTGTATTAACTTTTCCAGAAGTGTTTAGGTCACACAACAACTTGTACATTATGATATGCATATTTATATCACACATAGGCAAAGTATCACCTAGGCTAGATAGATAACTAGTATGGGCATCTCTAGAATTGCAGATTTTTCATTAAATATGCATATGGTATTACACTCTGGTCTCCTGCTGAAGTAGATGTAATTTTTAAGTAATCAGAAGGATACATTCCTCAAGTTTAACATAGCTAAATACAGAATACCTCAGATCAATATCCGGGGCAGGGCAATATAAGAAAAAACATACATATTTAGTTAATGGACAAGAAACTACTTTTTACACTTTTGCAGCCTCATCTATATTGCTATTGTATAATGGGCTGATTAATAGGAGACAAGTATTGCTTCAATTTTAAAATACATATAGATCTAATTAAATTTTTTTTCTATTCTGGTTTCTTTTATTTTGTTATCTGAAGCATCCTGTTACAGCAATTAATTTTCCTTTTCTGCAACAGATACTTTGCTTTCCCAAAACAAGACTACTTCCAGGATCAAGCTAGAAAACAGGAAGAAAGCACTCTGACCTTCTCAAGAACATAATGAATTAAACTGCCATGAGAAGAATTTCAGTTTTCTCAACATCTTACTCATTGTTTTTAAAAAAGCATTGGACCCTCAGTGACAGCTTCCCTGGGAGCTACAGATGCCTCTCATTTCTTTTTTTCACTCCAATTCTTGATAAATGTAAATAACAGGATCAGAGTGAATGAGCTCAGGGAAGCTGCCACCTAACTATTTGCTTAAGATTATAGCATTTTTTGATTTTCCATGTTACAAAGCTCCTATCCAAAAGGCAAAGTCATAAGAGCAGAAAAATAACTTACTTAAAACAGAATTTTCAGTTTTAAAAACAGTCCTCCTCTTCCCCAGTCTCATTGTTCCTCCCATATCTCCAGGATTGTGTTCTGGCATGTCAATAACCTATTGCAAGAAAAGTTGTTCAGACACTATTTCATTTAACAAATAAAAAAAATAAAATAAAACAAACAAGCCTAGCCCAGCAAGTGGCATAGATTTTTAAGTGGCAACTTTATGTATTTTACCTCCAACCATTCCCAATCATTATTTCTCTTTTGTTTTCCTAATGTTTTGCTCTTCAATACTGCATTGCAATAGACTGACAAGGTTAACCAGTTAGTGACAAATGTTTTCATTTAATGTTATGATTAACAAAATCAACTTATTAATTTCTTATTTTAATTTTTTGGGGTGGAAAAAACACCTTTCTTTTTAAAATGACACCAAAATGTTACCAATAGGATAACTCTGCCCAAAGCTATTCTTTGTGCTAAGATAGTACACAGATTTTTAAAAATTCAGATTCATAGACCAAAAAAGTCCACCAAGTGATACAGACACCATCTCTGGAAAAAAAAGTCCCTGAACCTCACAGAGGCTGAAAGATTATACATATTAAATATGAGTAAATAATAAGGGTTAAAATTTCTGTACACTAGGCCCTTTCTTATATTGCTTTATGGTAAGAGGCAGATACAGCTGTGGTATCAAGTAAGAAGGCAACCAACCTCTTTCTTGGGAAGTAGGAAGAGGGGAAGGGCATGCAGCAGCAGAGTGAAAAGAGGACACTTGTAGTGAGAGGATAATGTAAAAGCAGAGTATGGGAACAGGTGACTCCAGTATGTGTGTGCTATTTCAGATTACAGATATAACTAACTTATCACAGAAAATGGAAAACCATTCCCCCCCTTCACCTCTACTAAAGGGTTTCTCAGATTGCTGAAGAGTTAACAAAATACTGGGTTGCCTTGTATGAAGAATATGCTATTTAACATAAAATTTAAAGACAAGGATATACAAATACTGGGTTTGAGGACTGGAGCAGATGGACCAAATGGCTTCTATGTGGGTCAAGTGAAACCCAGGATAGTGGGATCTGGGGCATGTGAGAAAACACAACTTAGTGGAAGGAGTGCACCTAGCTTTGCTCAGTTTGAAAAACCTTGCAGGGTCTCACAATCCAGTTTAGAGGAAATCTGTCTAAGAGAGGTAAAACAGTTTGAAATTGTAGAAACATGAGCTGAAGCTTTGACCTATGTACTTGCATACACATAAACACAGTCAGTGAGAAATGTAATTGACAAAGAAAAGTTCTAAAAATACAAATATGCACATATATGGGTAACCTCAAATGGATTTTTATTAACCTTAATTTGCCCTCTGAGAGTAATGAAAACAATATCTGATGATACACTTCATAAAGTGAAGTTATTCAATTTAGAAGGGATGGTGGAAAGTGCTCAACCTTTGGCCTTGTGCCAATGTATTTCAGCTGTGTAATTATCTCCGTACAACCTTATACATTCAAGTTGTTATTTATAAGCAATATATTCATTATAAAATGTCATGAGCAGGAGTTGTGATCAAACCAATGGGATATTACAGGTTCTTCAATTACCTCTCGAATCACAAAAGTGAGGACTGTGCAAGATGTTGAGCTAAGCCCCCCTCCTCAAATACAAAAAATAAAAGAAAACCCATTCACTGAATCCTTACTGTTTTAAAAGTATGAAAATTTACTGAATTTATTTTATTTCCTTTCATTTATTTTTACTTTTTTTCCTGAAGTAGTGGCCACAAAAAAGAAGAGGGTCTCAGAAATTGAGCATTTGCTCTGCTGAAGGGTTCTGTCATCCTCAGGGTCAGACCCCCTCGTGGCACTGCCAGCCCTACAAAAAAAATTGGCTGCGGAAATGGTCTCACAGGGAAGGTTCAGGTGGGTTTCAACACAAAGTGTGTATGTGTGTGAGTGTATGTGTCTGTGTCTATGTTTTCAGCTCTCCATCTCTCCCAATACTGTTATATTGGTAAGAAATGGACAAGGTTTGATATATTAACTTTTGTCATCAGCTGACAAAAGGAGCTATTTATGAATTAATGCCTTGGAACTGCTTTGGCTCTGTGGCCCAGATGAACTCCAGCAACTACAACAACACAGCCCTCAATATTACTTGTTTATGTATTACTTGAGTTTCTCTGCAACAACATCTGTGCAAGAAGCTTTTGAAACCAAAGTGGCACTGCTACCCTACAGCCCAAAGAAAGTAATGAGAATCAGAAAAGCAATGTCATATTAATGAAATATTTTGCCATATTATACGGAATTTATTTGATCAGAAAAAGCCGAGGTTTCAAATAGTGGTAATTTTGAACAACTGTGCAACTGAATAGACTCTTCAACAAGGCTTATGCTTCCTGGCACAGAATAAATCAGCTATTCCTATGCATTAGTTCTTTGAAGGGCAGAGAACAGCACAGAACAGGCACCACAAGCAACAAAAAAATATCTGTAGGGAGGCTGCAAGAATATATAAGGCATCAATTAGGTCTTTCTTGCTCAAATCTCTGAAAACTGCCAACACTACAGGGATTTTATAGAGATTTTATATGTATTACACTAGACAGCCAACATGAAATTAAGAATGAATCACTGTAACACAACACATAGCAGATTCAAGATATAAAGCAGTCTGATCACTATTTAATCATGTTACTAATGAATAGTGACTTCAACTATCCATGAACAGAAATCTTCTTTCAGATATCTACTGCCTGGATTGTTTCATTGTTGATAGAAAACACATAAAAGCTAATGAGAAAACTTTTCAAGCCCTGACACACAACACAGAGCAGCCAAGGCTCTGAAAGCCCCACACCTATCATTTTAGCAATCATGCCAGGACCATTACATTTTATCTTTGTTTTGCCTCATGTTCTGCAATGCCATTTTAAGAAATTAATATACTCTGGTTACCTTGGCAGGGGAAGGGGAGGGAGTGGGGGGTTTTGTTTGCAGGCTTTGTTTTTGAGGAGTTGAGGAGGGAGATGACCATTACTTGATTTGAACAACTGGTAACTAAGCAGCTTTGAAAGCACATTTTTACAAGTTTGGGGTCTATTTTTTTTTTTTTTTTGTCTTTTTACTCAGCCCTTGACTGGTGAGCAAAAGATTTAACAATGCTGAAATAAATTACTACACATGTAAGTGCTGATCAAAGCATCAGGAGATGTCACAGCCCTGGAGATTACCTGAACACTGAGAAGAGGCTCTGAACACAGCACACAAGAGATTGTGTAGAGGGAAAGCTGACAGGAGCAGGGAATGCAGTGGCAGGTACTGATGAATACTAATCCCTGCTGAGCACAGCTATGACAAAAAATCCAGCAGCACAAATTGACAAGGACTCAACCCAAACTCAAGGAACTCATCCTTTTATTGACTCTTCCATCATTCTCTGTAGGATTAGTCAGTACTTGCTAGATTTGATCAAATCAATCAATCACAAGTTCATCAGTAAAAAAAATTCAGACACCTACAAATGGGGTGTTCATACTAACATCTATTCTGTTTTAGAAACAAACTTAGTACAAATATTTTAAAGAAAAAGTTGACAACTACAACACTACCAGGGGCAGTGCTGAGACCTTCCAACTTGGCAAGGAAACCAAAATGACAGACTTTCCCTGTTCAGAGGGTTACATTTTCAGGTACTGAAAGAGTGTGCAAATATTACATCTCCCTCCCTTGCTCCCTTTTCCCCCAGAGATATCCCAGTTCCAAGCAAACAGCATCACTGCCCACCCACCTGAAGCACTCAGTGCCCTAGGACTGAATTAACTGCCAACAAAGCCACTTGCAGATTTCAGACTACTCAGTGCCCCATTACTCTGACTGAAGTAATGTTGGTTTTAAAAGGATGTCCACCATCATGTGTAAGATCAAAGCAGAAATTATCAATAGCTGATTCATGCAATTACATACTGATATGAGCAACCAGCTTGAAAAATCCTGTCCTCTACTCTCTTCAATAAACTACAGCACAGTATCCAAACATTCCAACAAATACCAATTTAAATTTCTTAAAACACTGAAAATCCCATAGAATACTACTGTCAACTATTTTCCAGTTCGGGTGATCCTCTTCTCCACAGATCTGTTGTTTCCTATTTTAGAATTAAGTAACTGCCACGAAGCATTCCTTTATTAAAGTCTAAAAGCTCTCTAGGATTCCGTCTAAGCAGAAATTCTGCTCCAGAATGTTTTGTAACATTTTCTCTTGGAGAATTCATGAAGGGCGTGGCTTCTTTTCAAACAGTGCTTACTCACTGGTAAGCAGAGTGCAATGAACTGAGGAAGTTAATGGAGATGTTGATATGCAAAGCCCATAAAGATATTGCTTAACAGCATTTTGAGAACTCATTCAAGTTATTCCAAACACATGTTCTAGAGACGGCTTAAAGACTTAATCAAGCAGAAAGTTTCAGACTGTCAGCATTAGTGAAAGGCACAGGGTCAGATAGTGCTGGCTACAGAAATACACTGGAGCGTCAGTCACGCCATGCCACGAAGGGCAGGATTTGCCACAGACTTGAAAAACTAAAAAGGATGTGCAAGGGTATTCTCAGACTTCAAACTGGTCCATCCCACATCATAATTAAGACTAAATACTATTTAATTTCAGAAAGATCAGCAAATCTGTAGCTAGGTCAAATCCTTAATCCTATCATATATATCTTTAAAAAATCAGAACTCTGTCACTGCCTTTGAAGAGGACTTCTCCAGCTGCAATTCCAAGTAGGTGTAATTCTGCTCCTACCAAATACCTATAAATCTACATCAGGTATATCAGAAAGAGGAAGGCACGAAGCAAGTCTGTGTCTCTGAGCATCCTAAAGAGAGGGAAGAACCTAGAGAATGAGGTAGAGCCTGGTGCTCTCTTCATCAAACACCCCATCCACAATGGTGAGACAGGAATAATCAAGCACAGCCTGGGACTGTTTGAACAGCACTGTGCTTGGGTGGTCTCTGACTCAGAGAATTAGTATATCCTGCAGGCAACTGCCACAGAAGATGGACCACAGACAAGCCCCATTACCTAAACTACACAAAATAGCCACAGAAACATGAGATTGTCCCTGGTGGACACAAAGCACAACAGATGTTTTACCCTCAGAATTGTCCTGCATTCTATACTTGCTCCTCCCTGAGTTACCATGCTTGAGCAAGCATCCATTCCAGTTGTTTCTCATTCATTAACAGACCTGGGCTAGTTTGAACCACTTCATTATCAGTTATATCTGCCTTCAGCAAGCAAGACAGAAGGGAAATTGTTTACTTCAAGGAAAGTGAGCAGGAAAACTGATTATTTCAAGTGGTCACTACTCCAGACCATCACTGAGGAGAATTACTGGTATCAGCTTTTAGGCAGTGCTCAGTGCCATGACCTACACTACCCTAATACTTCTTGAAGAAATTCTGTCCATCTGCCATAAAAACCATTATCCTCACAGTGAACATGAGGAGAACTAACAACTGTTTTTCATCCCATTTCCCTGAAGTAATCAGACCACCATCAGACTTGTAAGACAGACTGCCTGGATTCCAACCACTGATGCCTCTCACAGAATGGTGTCATCACCCATTTGATGTTCTGTCCACCTTCCAAATCTGCTCAGTGATGATTTGGTACTCAATAACCAGAGACACAGAAACTGAGGCATTTCTTTTAGAAAGGAAGTAAATGGGCAGCAAGTAGAAAATTACAGACTGACCCATTTTAATTGTTTTTCTAGTTGGAAAGTGTTTTTGTTGTAGTGTAAAACTTCCCAGCTAAATGTAGATCTGAAAAGAAATCCCTGGAAGATAGCTGAAAGACACCTGTAGACTATTTATTTTATTCACTGGATATGGAAAAGCATCCTCTCAAAAGGATATATGTTTGAATAGAAAAAAAAGACAATGTCCCTTAGTTGAAAAGTTGAAAAAGAGACTGAAAATTTTCAAGTAGGAGCTCTATTCAGAGAAGAATGAAGTGCAAGTGCTATCTAGAGTGTGAAATCCATGTCAGTTTTAAGAACACAAACCTGAACATCTGTATTTTTTGTGGCTTTGCTTCTAAGAGAAATTACTTTATTTTCTTTTTGATTCATCTTGATCATTCATTTTTACATTATCTAACAACACACATTGAAGCTTAACAACTTCTAGCAGCTAAGATGATTTCACTAACTAGGTTTAGTTGCATCTGATTAATGTATCATTAAATTGAGGTTTTAAACTGAAGGAGAAAAATATACAAGCACACTGGTTGATACTGACAGAAGAAAATTCCTTACTCAAAATTTGGAGTAAATGAACGAAACAGAAAGAAAGGATTCTAGCTCCATAAGGATTTCCCTGCTACAGATACACAGGAAGAAGCCCAGTACCACTCCTTCTAATTAGAGTATTATGCTTCATATTATACCCAAAGATCAGTGGCTGACCATCACTTTAATGGCTGATTGATCACCTTTTGAAACAGACACCAGAATTTAAAATCTCGCATTTCTACATCAAAAAGAATTTTCTACTAGTTGGGCTAAATTGGTATCTCTGATAGATGAACATTCTATGAAAATCAGCTGAATAGAAGGAAGAACAATGCACTTAGAAGAAAAAATGCTAATTTTTAACTCTTCAAAGAACAAAACCGCTATAGTACAATTCAAGATCCCAAAGAAAACCAAAGTAGTTAGAAAATATCTGGAAATGTGTTAAAGACACCACTGAGCAAGCATGTTAAACTGCTACAAGGTATTTTGCAAGCTATCTTCAGAAAAAAATCCCACTAAAGACAACTGCAGACAGATGTGAAAGTAAATCTTGATCTATATCCAGTGCCAAAATCTTGTGCCAATCTGACTCCTTCAACAAGCAGCTCAGCTGAGTCCACTCTGGAAAGTCATGCAAAGCAGCCAGCTCATCCCCCCACTGTAACCTTTAATTGAAGCAATTTGTTCTCATGCACAAGTCTATTTTCTTTTCAACTGTTCTTTTACAACATCTCACAGAGGATCACAAGACACTGTGCAAGCTAAAGTAACTGGTATTGGAAGGCATGCAGGATCACTTTTACTGTTTAAACTGATTCATATCTGCCATGTAAAGATCTTTAAATATTTGACATGCATTTTTTGTAATATACTCCTTCTCTCTTCCTCTTTGAAAGCTTCTGGTTTGATTTAACTCCTGTTTAAATGTCATGCCAGTTCCCTCACCTCTACTATCTACACCCCATAACAAAGCATACAAAATGAAAGGCCCTCTAGAACTGAAGCTGACCACTTCATTACTTAGTGGTACTTTAATGTAATTTACTAATTTGAGAAATTCTAGTAATGGTAATCTTATGGATTAAGAGCAGAACAGACATATTTTAAAAGGGAATATCTAGGCAGAAAGCCTCTGGCTCAATCATTCTAATTTTAACTACTACTCTCGTCTTCCATTGCATACCCAGAATAACAGATGTTCTTTGACATATCTGGTCTTTCATGTCTATAACTTTTCCTAAATTTTAGAGAACGTGAATGCTGGGTATCTTGTTACGCATACAGTATTGACATTTATTCTTCTGGAAAGCTCTCCAGCAACAAGCAATGGGATTTTCTTTCCCCCATGAATTCAACAGCAAATTACTTCCATGAGTCCTTATCCTCCCTCCCACACATATATCATAATGTTTCTCTTCTCATTCTGGAAAACCTAAAGCAAGAGCTGGATATCATATAGTGCTCATCAAGGTACTGAATTATAATTCTAGGATTTTCTAAATCCTATAGTTTCCTATTGTAAACTATATTAGAAAAAAAGATAGCATAGGGAGATAATTACAACACAACTTTAAACAGATTATCTTGTAATTACTTTGGTATTTCCATTACTGTCTATCCAACAACAGTAAACATCTTTTCAGCTTCAGAAAACCAAAAGGAATGCTGTATATTAATATCATAGCAGAGATTAATTACCTTGATTACCTCTGCCAGGCATTTCAGGGATGCTTTGAGACACATGCTCTACATTACATTTAATAGCTTCCTGCTTTCATTTCAGAAAAGCTTCAGTTGGCCAAAGACCATCTTGTCTGGAAGCCTCTTTATTCTGGTAAAACACTTATGACCTACAATACTTGGGGTTTTTTTTCAAGTAGAAGCCATGATGTCTTCCTTCTGAGCAGGATCCCTCCCATCTCATTTTGTCTGTCCTACTTCCTCCAAAAACATAATAAACATCACTGTTCAGATCATAATTTAATTCTGTACTTCTTGTGATCTTCTCCCCCAGCATGTTTAATCTATGCCCTTCAACATGAAATGACAAGGATTCTTTAGAATTTGCTTTCCTTAACTGTGTTTATAAGGTATAATCAGGGGTCAGGTTCAGACACCATTCAAAAGGACAAGTGGCTTGACCACTTGCACCCACACCATGTACATCAAACAGTAATCACTTCCTCTCCCATTCCTGTAACAAGGTCCAGAGTTAACAAGACAGTACAGACATGCCTGTGCAGTTCCTGCTTGCTAACAGATCATAAAACCACAATTGCAAATCTTCATATTCATTTTTAGGGATGGACATGGTACATACTTTTAGAATATAAACCCAAAGGAAGAGCTACCTGTGAGGAAGTAAGGAGAGAGAAGCAGAGAGGATGTGTGTATGCATATGGAGAACCACTAGCACAAAGGTCAGAGAGGAAGAAAAATGGATCTTCACATCACTTCTTATTTAGCAACAAGATGGTGAAAGCCTATAGGAAAAAAATTACCAATATTGTTTCTAAGAAAGTAACATTTATAGATTTGACTTTATACTAGCGCAGATCAAGCAGGCATTCAATTAGCATGACATCAGCTGAACACACCCAGCAGAATTTTTCCTCTGTGAAAAGTGTGGGTGGCCAGGTACAGATTAATTCAGCAGATAATGCAGTGATCTACTCAAATGCTACAAATGTTTACTGAGCAACCAAAAGACATTGCCACACAGCCAAAGTTCCAGGCTGCACTACCAGAGTGGCACACAACAGGCACCTAACAGCCAACCTCACAAAGGCAAAGCTTCCCAGCGGCACCCATACAAAAATAATTTTTATCCTTCACCTGCACTTCTGATAGTCTCCAACAGCAGAATGAAGAGACAGAGAGCATGAGAAATAACTTTTAGTTTAAAAGCACAGATCTACAGCACATCACTGTCAAATCCATTGCAAATGCAGTTCTGCTGTTCAGTGCCTATCCCCCCAGTATGGAACACTGCATTATCACTTACAATGAAGGATGGGAAGAAAATAAATACATAACTAAGGAAACATAAAACCTCATTAATAAAAAGGTCTTCTTTTGGGGAACTTTCATAATTTTCTTATACTTCAATTATTTTTCTTCCATCACACTAATTTCACAGGGGGGTCAGGGGGCAGAACTAAAAATGAAAACTAAAACTTTAGCTAATAGTTTTTTGTTTACTTTTAATAAAAATTAAATACTTCACAACATTATGAACAGGCCACTCACATCTAATAAAAGACACCCTCCAATACATTCATTCAACTGATTTGGATCCCTTATTTTTCATTGCCCATGAACTTCTAGGCACATGTTCAGCTCCAGTTCTCACACCTGGGTGTCTAAAAGGCTATTAGGAAAAGGGTGGAAGTCCTCAGCTGCTGCACAGACCTTTCTCTGCAGGTATCAAGCCACTTTACAAAGGCAAGTGTGCTTTATTACCTCCATTTGGTATGGGAAAAATAAGGCAGATTAAACAATTTTTTTCACCTAGCAGAACCAGGATTTCTGTGATATCTAATCTTGTTCCTACACTTTAGAAACAAGGCAGCTAAGGATACAGAAACTACACATTTCCCAGGTGACCTTCTAACAAAGCCAGTGCCTTAATGTCACTTGGTCCCTTGTCTGAGTGGGAGAAATGTCTACAGAAATGGCATTCATAAAATTGGAGATTTCATGTAGTTTTTAACATATGAACTCCAGTAATCTATTGAGTTATGCAGGAATCTGTGAACAGGTAAAATATTTCATGTTCCCTAATTTTCAGATTTTTTGTTAATGCACAATTTCTGCAAACTTGTTTTAAGGCCAGTGGGTGGAGGAGATGTTTTAGAGTTGTTATATTAAGCAATATAATCACAGCATTAAGGGATCTGGACAATTCCCCTTTACATTATTGTCTTGCCAAACAGAACAATGGTGAGGAACTAGTTCACTAGTTACAGTGTTTCCCCTGTGTGTGAGAATCATCTCACATAACTTCAGCTGCATAACTTCTAGATAAATAATTTAAGGGAACCACCCGAGTGCTTCTCTCTGTAGGGACCACAACACAGGCAGAGGTCAATACACTCAAGCTGGAGAACCTCACCAAAATGTGTGACAGCTTGAAAAGCTCATCTAAGCCATGAGGTGAGCAGTGCTGTTCTGCCCTAACCTGCACAGAAGGAGTTGTGTGAATGTCCCTTCAACATCCATTCTTTGTCAACACTCTACAGCATCCCAAAGCATCCTCAGCTCATTCTGAAGTGACACACAATATATTGCAGCATTAGCAATGCAGACTCAGGCATACAGTTCTCCATTAAATAAAATGTTCTCTGCTTATTAAATCAAACACTGACAGACACTCACCTACTTCCACTTCATCCAGAAAAATGTTTTGTACACAGCATAAATTTCCCTATTTGATTTACAATTAGTTACACATAATTCCTTTTGTTACTACTGGAAAAGGCAAAGCTTTTTTGATAATCCAACATGCATTTCTACTTGGAAAAATGCTTTTTTATGAAGAAAATTTTAAGAAAGGGAAAAGGTGGGAGTTCATTAACAGCAAGAAGGCATTCTTCACAGAAACTAAATGTCTAAATGAAGAAACACAAACATCTTTAAATTTATATATATAAATACCAAATCATTAACCCCATCCCCCACATATTTAAGAAGAAACTTGTAAAAGGTATCAATAACTGAGAGTCAATTATTTTTATTCATTTTCATTTAAGGAGAAGAATGGCATTGTGAAGTTAATCAAATATCAGGACTAAAAGATAAAATAAAATCACACACAGAACAATGACCATGGCAGAAAAAACATGAGCATTCTGCTTGTGTGCAGTGTCAAGGAGTTGAAAGACATTGCCAAGCTAAAATCCATCTTCAGGGGAAACTCTCAAATTGAAGTGCTAAAAGAAGTGGTTACAAAACAGACAAAATAGACAATAGAAAATCACTGAAAACAGGTGGTACTCATTCAATTTTGAAGAGACTGAAGGGTGAAGCAGCTGATCCAGTACCTGTGAATAAGTGCCCATCAGCCTTGTCACCCAGCCAAGTGGCAAATGCCTCAGTGAGATAAAGAGACCCAGGGTCTGAACCAGGGTCTGAACCAGGGTCTGATGGCCATGCTAGGCAATGTAGCTGATGCTTTAACAAAAATGTAGAAGTACAGAGCACCTGGGCAGCTATAACAGGTTGGGACACTGCCAACAAAGGTTTTGTAGGGGGAGAGAGGACAAGTCTGGCCAAGGGGGCCTTTGGCCTGGATGGAGCTGTGGTCTGACCCAGTGTGCTCCTGTTAAAGGTGATACCATAATATGCACTGTAGAGCACCACACACATTGCCTTCCTGTGAAATAATTACAGGTGTGCTTAGTCACAAATGTATTTCATCAGCTCAATCAGGGTCTCAAGAGGAAAGGAGGGTTCTCTCCTTTTAATTTCTTATCTAAAATAAAGGTCTTGTCAGTGCTATTTGTCACTTGACCTCCATATTTTGCTGAGTTTGCAAGTATGTGGTGGAATGAAGAAAATAAGTTCACTGGAAAAATTATTTTTAGAAACTTTTTCAGTTGTTTGCTTAAGTACTGGCTCTCTCATTTCTCCAAGAAGACAGATATTATTAAATGTCTCATTACTTAAGATTCAGCTCAGAAAAAGCAGGTAAAAATTAATTGAGCAAGAAGGTGATAACATAAATATATTCACCACATAATGGTGTTAATGATACTAAATCTCTAAAATGGTAATTTACTTTGTATTAGTTAATTCATCCTGTTTCTTTATAATCTCACTTACAATTCCAGATTCACAGTGAGAGAAACAGAAAGAAAACACAAACCTTGCAAGAACTCTATTTATCATTACTTAAAATGGATTATTCTGAGAAAGATTAGAATATTTCTTTGCCACAGGACAAAAAAGTTGTACACAAAGTCAAGCTGTGCAAGAAAGTACAGTCGCTGATCTGTGTCATTTGCAGGCGCAGCATGTCTGCTGTGATTTGTCAAAACTAATTTTTCATTTTACAGCTTGAGCAATACTGAGGTTTTGGTGGTTTTCTCAGGCTCTTGGGCAAGTTCCCTCTCATCAATGAAGACCAAAGACAACAGTTTCATGGCAAGTTATGTCTCTGATGCCTACACAGGCTCCTCCTAATTAGCCAGGCCAAATGACAATGGCAATGGAAGCCACAGCTAATAAATCTGTATTATCTTTCAGTGGCAATGCAATAATCACCAAGTGGTTTTAGACATATATTTTCATTTTTTTTCAAATTTATAATTTCAGATTCTTCACAGCTAGATACTAGGGCTTGCTAATACTAGGATCCAATGGGAAATAGAAGGTGACTGTGCAGAAGTGCTGGGAAAAATGGACTTCTCTCAGAGGATAACCAGTGTCTGGGAAAAATGTCTTAGAGGAAAAGCAATGTTTTTTGATGTTTCAGCATAGCATGCACAGGTATCTTGGGGTTACACAGGTCTGCTCCAAATTGGTGCCAGCCTGAAGGCTGAGCTCCACATGGTATCTGGTGCACTGCCTCACAAGCTAAAGACACTTACAACTTTCTTATAAAATTCTCTCCACTCTTGATTCTGAATCCTAAGAAATCACTTAAAGCTACGTTTTGCTACAGTTTAGCTGTGAACTCCTGTGTATTACAGGAAGAAAAAAAAAAAAAAAGCAAAGTCCTTTTGTTTAGAAGGGAAGACTGGTCACTAACCCAAAATAAATTAAACTGGCTTTAAGGTAAATTCAACTTAATTGATAGTTGGTTTCCTCACTAGCACAGCTGAGAAGCGAGTTATGGCTGAGGTGGATAATTTGTTAATTTCAGTTTACAAAATGCAAATCTACTTCTTCAAAGCTCTGGTTTACAGATGTTTAAATATGATGCACTTGTCTAAACTGAGAAAATCCAAACTACTACTCCAGTTACTTCTTGAACCTAGAATAATTTGGTTTTGATTTAATATTCAAATTGAGTAATTAGAAAATCTAAAATTAAGCTAGGCATACAAGCACTACCCTTTCTTAACTACAATTTCTTAAAGTAGCAACAGCTTAATTTCTTTCAATAGGCCATAATCACATACAAAATAGTTAGAAAACTGATTGCTCTATACTGTTTGTTAGACAACTGCTACTCTTCTTATAGGCCTCGTTAGTCCTTCTAAATTCTTTGATTTTCCCTCATGTCCCACTCAGTCAAAAGAGAGGATAGGGGGAGAATCTTCTAGGAGCTTCTTGCTTCCATTGTCCTAAATGTCCATTAACCTTTCAGAGAGACCTGAAAGTTATTAATGCCAATTTTGACGGTTTTCCTTTGAAAATAATTTAGCGAACATCTATTATATCTAGACATTAATACATCAAAATGGTAACAAGACGAGACATTTCTATGCCAAAGGTAAAGCCATTACTTTGTAGCATCATTTTTGTTATGTTTCCCATTGGTAATGAAATATACCCCATAATACTACTAATAATCTGATTTTACAAAGCATAGCTCACTTGCAGTCTTCTCACTGAGAATTAGTAACTTCTGGAGCTCTGCTGGTGAATATAATCACCTCTTTCTCCAAATCAAAGAGAGAGCTCCAAAGTTCTTACCACTGTTCTATTTATTTCTCTGCCTCTGCATTTTGTACTGCTGAGTCTGATCAGGCCAGCAAGGCTGACCATCCAGATACACAGTCCTGAAGGGGAAGAAGTTGAAGAGATTCAAATGTTTCTACCAAAAAAAGGCCTCCATTTCTTTCTGCCTAAGGGCACCTCTCATATTTGCTGCTGTTTTCTCCAAACTTACCTTTTCCTGGCAGAATGTAGGTGGTCATTATCTAGTACAAGCACCTTCAGCTCAGTATTTCGGCACTAACTCAATAATTTCCTTCCACTTCAGCAGCAAAGTCAGCACAGCTCCAGCAGGGTCCCAGGGACCTAAAGGGTCTCTGCAGCACAATTCTGATAAAATACCTCAGTCACTGATTTATAGGGGCTTGAACATGGTTAACTGCTGAGAGCCCTCTGTCCCTGCCCCATGCACATCCACAGAAGTGGTCCATGGGTTGAAAACACCACAATACTCCTTCTCCCAGCTTCTGCTCTTTAAGAGAAAAGCCAGAACTACTTTAGAGAACCCAGAACACAGGATTCCCCATCTTTCCCACATGCACACAAAATGAGTCAAGAGCATCCTATCATGTCACCACATCACCACCACACCTATCACCACACCGTCATCTCAAGCTGTAGGCTTTATAAGAAAGCTACACAAACTCATATGGTATCACGCTCCTGTCTGTCAAGTCATTTTCAATAAATTCTAAGAATACAAAATGGATTACACCCTTCCAGGATCAAGACAAGCAGATATGACATTTCTTACTCACCAGTAGGATTATTACATTGACAGACAGTAGTCCTAGACTTGCATGAAAACAGACTATAACTATTTTTAGCTAAAATATATGCTGGGCAAGGGAGTTTCTTAGTGGTACATTTCCCCTTTTGAGATCAGGCATCTCAAAAAGAGATGATTTAGAATCAAAAAGAGAGGATTTGGAATCCCTAAATTAGATGCCCATGTGTCTTATTAGATGCACCTCTAGACCTCTTTTGAACAGTCCATCAGGTTTGCACTGCTGAGAGCAACAACAATGCTCTGAAAATAAGCTAAAAACTTGATGCTAACTCCCCTCATCGATTTTTTTCTTCAGTATTAAGAAAGGTTTTTAGATACAGATGTGACATCTAGAGACTCCAGGTATCTCCAGTGTTAAAGGGCAGCTGAGAAAAGACCTCATCTCACCAGAGAAATAAACTCACTAGTGCCTCTTGTACAACATTATTGTACTTATACTTCCTTTGCTCTACCTGAAATTCAACCAAAGCCACTCCTCCATAAATGCATATATGCTTTGCTGGAATGGAGATTTACACATTTTTGATCACTCTAAAAAATTAGAAAAAACAAATCTGAGTTGAGCATGCAACAAAAAAGGTATAGGATTTTAGCAAATACATAACTGTAAATTTCAGCTGTGGCGCTAACAACCAGATTCCACTGCTGCACAAGTCAAGGTTCACAAACGGAAGGATAAAACCTCTTCTTGAAACACATTCTCCCTCAAAACTATCTTGTGCAATATAGAATATCTACATCACAGGGAGTTTCAGTAATAAATGAGTCTGCCAGATGTGTACATATGACAGTAACAGCTGACACATAGTTACAATGAATAACACATCACCAATTTAAAGCTGACTACAAACAATGCATCTTATTAAATAATTCATCCCTGTAGCAGTCACACCCAATCCTGTTTAGGGAGACACCTTCAACATCTCATTAGGTGTATGTCACAAGGGAGGGCCTGCAAGAGACTCTTGTCAGGATAACCCATATAGCTCAAGTTTAATTTGTGAGATGAGACAACCCTTTTACACGTCACCACTACAGGTTTTACAAACAATGACAATTTTAACATAGGGAATGCATCACCTGTGACACATAAAGGATTTTACAACTCATCCCCAACTTCCATCTAACAATTCCATTCCTCAAAGCAATGCCATGTTCTCTACAATGGCTGTAGTGCAGTTTGCTGAACTTCTCACCCATAATTATTTGATCTTTTTTAGAAAGTTTGTTCACCGAATGTTCCTTTTCTCTCAGTCAGTCCTTTGTCTCCTCCTAGGCTAACAGTAAGAACCAAGTGACAACACTGAAATGTTCTATCACAATCCCCCTATCTGCACTACAGAGCTAGTTCCCACATCTGCCAGCCACCACATATCTTGGAAAAAATACCCATGGGTTAGACTGGCTCTCAGTATCCCAACTTTAAAGCCCCTTCCTTTCTGTAGACAGGTCAAGAATACCTGAAGATGAGTGCCTGCAGTTGTGGGACTGACTCTGCAAAACTCAGCAAAGCCCTTAGAGCTGAAATGAACACACACCATTGTAGCAGCAGACATCTGCATCTCCATGGATTTCATTATTTGCAAATTATCTTCAGCACAGTGTATCCCATATTTAACTTCCGATGCAGCATGGGGATTAGTAATTTACACAGGCACAGACACACATACATTCTTTATACCAGCAATAGTTCTATACAAATTCTGCTCTGCTTTTTTACACAACAAGAAATCAAAACTTGACACCTTGCAAGATTTCATTGCAAATCAGATAGGACTCATATGTTCCACAGAGTCCCCAGTCCACCCCAATTTACTTTAATAGTCCCATCATTTTTCTCCCACATCTCCCATCTTTCTCTGCTACAAAAAATAAGCAAAGTTAACAAAGGGCTTTGATCTAGTGATGGATGTCTGTAAGCCTGAGATGATACACAAGCACTATGCAAGGAGAAATAAGTGAACACTAAGGACAAAGCTGCTTCCTGCTCTTTTTTTTCAAGTGCTCAACATCCACAAAGGTATGTTCTCCATTGCAGCAAACTTCACTTTGACAGCAGACATTTCAATACTCTGGCTAGGCTGTGAAATAAGCCTCACAGAGATCCCTGAAATTGCTTTAAGTAGCTGGGCTTACATACAAGTGAGCCTGGTGCTGCTACAATAAAATATACCAAAGAAGGTGGAAAAATACTGGAGGGTTAGGGCGTTAACCCATCACCAGGGGATTAAACAGGATGATTTGAGATAGTCACTGCCCTCAGGTGACAGCCCCACCCCTGTGGAGGGTGCCCTGTCCCTTCCAACAGTGTCAATGAATGGCATAGAAACCCACTTGCAGACCAACTCAATTTATTGTCCAGCACCTTAAGGTAAACAAAGGCCACAGATTCACATAACATTCAGCCATCAATGGTGGCAGGAAGGATGTGACAAGGGCAAAAGAGACAACACCTGGGTTATCATCCCATTGAATCCATCATTAAATGCACATGACTGTGATGCCATAAACTTCACCCCTCCTACCACTTTGGTGGTGCCCAGACTTTAGCCCTCCCTGCAGCTTGTGCTCCCTTACTCCCCAACGTGACTGGAACTGTTTGCTCCAAATATACCAACAAACCAGTTTACTAGGGAAACATTCGCCAATAGCTAGTTTTGAATTAATACTGAATGTGCACACACTGAAAGAAAATGACACACAGCCATCACAGGGACATGTGATGTGCATCCCTAAACAACCTTACAAGACATCACCAACTTAGTCCTCTTCTTGCTAAGGGAATTGTATCTAAGCTAAAATAAAAACGTCAATTCCAAATGGATACTGTGCTTACTATGACTTCTCTAGACCAGGGCAAACCCAACTGAATTATGCCAGAAACTGCAGGAATTATGTATTTTCATACCTGCAAGAAAGAGCAGCAAGGCCCTGGAACCAAAGTTGGATTGCTGCTTCTACACTGGAAGTCAGCTTGCACAGACATCAAAGCTCCAAGTGCTGCTCTTTAGCCCAGATAAATGCTGGTATCTGCTAGTCACACATCATCAGGGCAGCAACACTAACATATTATCTCCCCCTACTTTTGGTCAGATTCTTAGTGAGCAACCAGAATTCCTTACACCTTGATATCATTCTGCCACTGCTGGGCTGTGCTGGGTAAGATGGATGCATTTCAGAATAGCATTTAAGTCCTACAAAGATGTCTTCTGGAAAAGACGGTGTACTGGGGCCTGTCAAACTGAGTTCTGTGGCTGATTCCAGACTTCAGAGATGCCACACAAACTACTGGAGGAGGACAAAGAGTCAGAAGATCAAACTGCAAATCCCAGTTCTGCCAATCTCTCATTCAAATAGACTCACAGATAACAGTGCCTTGTGAACAGAGCTGATCTGAGGACACTGGATTCATCCCTAGATTTGACACAACTCTTGAGGAAATCACTCACATTTCCAGACGTTGGCGTCTCACTTTCCCAGGAAGATGTTTCAGTAAAACTGGTTACGCTATTTTGCAATTAGGTGGTGTTTTTTAATAAACCCTTAGCAAATTAACAAGCTAATGTGCTGAATTCCGAGTTGTGATCCCTCGAAATGCAGCTTTTCCATATCACTGAGCATCTTACTACTACATTTTGTACTCAGGGAGGTGCCTTAGGTAGAAAGAGAAGTCATTTAAATACTTAAAACAAATCTTGTAAATACTGTAATGTGAACAATTCAGATCAGGCACACCAGCTTCCCAACACTGCTTCCAGAAGAGATAAAGCAGTAAGGATGATGAGGCCACCAGACAGGAGCTGCAGGGAGGAATTAGCAAGTGGGGAACTGAAGCCTTAGCAGATTACCCAGTCATACAATACTACTAAAATCTGACCACCTACCAAAGGTGGAAAAGAAGATGAAAGGAGAAAGAAGCAGATATTTCTTTTTCATTTTGTTGGCAGAAAGAAAAAGAAGACAAAAGGACTTATGATTGTCTTATTGCCATGAACAACCATGGAGTTCATGTCCCAGTTTGGTGTAAGGGACTCACCCTAATCCATACAATGTATTCCAGGCTACAAGCCCCATGCTTGCTTGCACTGCTACTCCCATAACCCATAGCAGCAGGAGAGGTTCTGTTAGTACAGACAGCAGCAGCTCCTGTATTTCTGTAGAGCCAAAAAGCAAACATAGGAGAAAGTGCATTTTCAGCTTTGTCCCTCAGCTGGACTGGACAGATACTGGGGGATGCCTTGCCCCAGTTCTGTGAATTCCAAGCCAATGCCAAGCTTTTGCACTGAATTTTAAATCACTGTATTTGTCCTCTCCACGATCTTGAAATTAAGTGTCAAGAAACTTGACAAGTCTTCCACTCTCAAAACCCTGTAGTGGACATCTCTCTGTAAAATACAACAGAGATTGTCCTCATCAACCAAATGCCTCTGGAACTATTCAAAGGTGCAACACCATGAGAGGTGAACAAGCGGCACAACTTTGGACATGGCACGTCAAGCAGAATGGGAAACAACTGAAGAAAGTCAAGAAGAAATTACTAGATCTAAGTAGCAGGACTCACAAAGGAAGACTAAACTAGCAAAGATTTCTGATAAAAAAAAAAGGAAGACAGGGAATTTCACTGATGTCAAAGGTTATTTTAAGAAGGAAGATGTCTGTTCTGCCTATCTGCAGAGACAGGAGAATCAAAGGGCTTTGCGTGCAGCAAGGCTTGTGGACACACAGTAATACACTCTAACAAAACCCAAAAGGAATAGACCAGATAAGGAGGCTGTAGATTCCCCGTTATTTAAGGCACTTAATAAGTTGAGCAGACATCCAGTATAAATATTGATGACCCCACTCCAGGGAAAAGGAAATAATTAGCTATATGATCTCTAGGGACTCTTCTAATACTCTCCTGACACTTGGAAGTGAGTGCAAGCACATTCAAATGGGCTGCTCATGCAAGGTGTGTATCTACATAATTCATCTACCAAAGTTTGCCTGGTTTTCTCAGGAAACCTCCTACTTACCTGTTCTGGAATCTTACACCCATACATCTGCAGTTCCAAAAACATCCCTTCTGCCCCATCCATCTCCTACAGACCCACAAAGCTCTTAGGTTAGAGTTATAAATGATGAAATGACAACTGATTCTGAAGAAGTGATGGACAGGGTGAAAAATCTAGTAAGTGGGCCTGAAGCCAAGCACCAAAAAAATATGACAACAGACAGCAGGCAGATTAGAAACCACAAGAAGAAACCACAACCAGAGCCAGCAACTCAGCAGTTGCAAAATTAACAGTGTGGGGTCATGAAGCATCAACCACAGGCTGATTATCAGCTCCAGGATATCGCACAGACCGTCAATGGAACATGATAAAGCCATTGGAACATTCAGAAAGGAACATTCAGAAATTGTAGAACACAACAGTCAGTTATAAAGGTGTTCCCAAGAAGGGACTGTTTTTCAGAACCTCACATTCAACTTCCTCATTTAGAACATTTCCATTTTTTATCATTCACATCCTGCAATGTTTTGTTTCTTAACACAAGCAACCAAAATTTTATTCCAAAGTAACTTAATATTTTTCCTATGTTAAGAAATAGCACAAAATGTGGAGAAGTGTGATAAACTACTCGCACAAAGAGCGAGTAGCTTCTTAATATGTTATTTACATATTTGGATATGTTTAAAAACCCCTTATATTTGACATTTTCCAAAAGGCCACTATAATAACAAATGCTATACACATCGCCACAGGAGTCTTTTCCACACTTCTCTGAGTGTAGTTCATCTTAAAGTGAAGAATACACAAATTCCAGCAAGAAAACCTCTCCAGTATCACCTATAAAGACCAAGTAAATATACATCAAGTGCAGTGGAGGATGATGACATATTTCAGAGATAAAAAAAATATTACTCATTTCTACTGCTAAATTATCCTATTCCTTTGATTACTGAAAACACAATAACTAGTGCACTGACTCAATGACACATGCTAGTTTCATAATTAGGGTGGAGCATGCAACTATAAAGGTTGTCCCAGTCTGAGACTCTCACTGCTGGACATCTGAAAGCTTCGGGTTCTGAGTGAGGTAAGCATAACCTAAATATATTGGGTCTTTCAAACCCTTAAACCTAACTTAGACAATTTCCTTTCTTGGGAAAGTTGATCAATTTTACAGGGAAAAAACCCAACTCTTTTCATCTAGGTTAAGTATTGCTCATTAAATGGTTAATTGAACAATTAAGAGACTGTCAGATATATTTCAAATTGTGATTGTTATTGTCTATTTTGTTTGCAGTTATTCTTCAAGACAACATCTGAGAAACATGGAACATTTACTCAATGAAAACCTTCTGAAGTATTTTACCCAGTATGCTTTACAGGAGGGCAGCACCAGTGCCCTGTCCATTGGTGGGCTGAAGAGTCTACTTCAGAATCAATTTGCACAGTACCTGAAGGTAAGTTTCACTCTCATTCTATTCACTGTGCCTCAATGGAATGCATGAGAAAAAGGAAATACAGGCAATGATGTTCAGGGCAGATTACTGTGTCCAAATAGTTTCACTAAATCCATAATTCTTAAATAATGTTTGGCTTATATAATTTCATTTATATTGGTAACAGTAGCTTCGAACAGATATTTGAGCACAGTTTATAACAAAGTCCTATGAAATCAAATGCAAAAAAATCTAAGAGCTGTTCTGTTTGTTTGTTTTTTTATTTTTAATGCAAGCTGTATTTCACCTGAAATATTGTACCTAAATCTTATAAAAATATTTTTCATTTCAATCTAAATAATTAATCTTGAATCTATAATACATATAGAAAAAAATTATAAATCAAGTAAAACAACAGAACACATTTAAAAGCAAGAGACTTCAGCCAATTTCTATCTAGGTTAAATTACCACCATCACAAAATAAAAGAACCATCATTCCAGAATGATGCCAAGTAAAGAAAAGAGATGCCACCAAGCTAGAGAGAGAAATACCCATTCCCTGTAGCTAGAAAAAAATCTCTGTTCTGATTTTATATATATTCTCTGCCAAATCTTTCCTGAACTGCATTAGGACTCAATTTAGATTTTTCTGCTAGACTAATCTTTAAATACTGTGTTTTGGATATCTCACTAGAGCAATTTTTGCTGAAGGTCTGAAATAAGTGGCACTCCCACTGAAAAAGAGTATTTTGAGAACTACAGTAATCCAATTTAGTCATTTCAATTAACGCGAGATGGCTTGTTAACAACAGACTCCCCAAAAAACCCAATAAAACACAAAGGGTTTTTTCTTTCCCTTAAAAGACAGCTTAGAAATTGATTGTCAAAAATTAACAGAAATGTGATGGCAAATTCAGAAATATAATGCTTTCTATAACACTGAAGACAATTCAGCATCACACACATTTTCCCAGATATGTGGAAATGGAACTGTTCAGAAAAAGCAATATTGATGTTTTCTCTCTGGACCTCAGACATTTTCAAGCAACAAGTCTGTTTCCCAATATTTATGGCACCATAATAAATCAATATCAAAACATAACAGGTCATTATAAAACATGCAGAGATCCATGGTATGAACAAAGGAAAACATTTTATGAATTTAAATTATAACTCCAAATTTGGTTTATATTATTCAATTAGCCTGATCAGGGTTGTTATCAGAATATTCACTGCATCAGGATGCTCCATGCACTCTTACCAGACACAACAAATAAAAGAAGCTAATAATCTAAACTAAATGTATTATATTAGCAAGATGTTTTTAACAGTATTCCTACAAAAGAGGGAGAAAAGGGAGGGAAAGAGACCCTCAGATCCTGGCCCAAAGCATAAAGAAAGTAGCAACATTCTTTCAAAACGTGCATACAGGGCCCAATTCAGTGTCTAAAAAAGGAATAGGTCATATGCAAATTAATTTTTACAGGTGACTATGCTGCAGCTATTTCACCTGCTCCATTTCCCAGATTCCAAATTTACCAGAAGAATGAAGTAACCCATCTAAGTAATACTTCATCTTTCTCAAATGTTTACACATCTTTGTTAACATTTTTGGCAGGCAACAGCAGACACTGTCCTACTAGTTTAACCAGTCAAACCAGTAAATACAAGGCCACCAGTAACATCTTCAAGTAACACTGACTGTTATTGACTGCATCATTTCTTGGCAACATGCTTCATAGAAAAATGCTCATGGTGATCTAATAATTTCATTCTCTTTTTTTTCTTTAATTCTTGTCTTATAAAAACAGGATCAATTCTCACTTGATAACATAATTAAATCGTTGGACAAAAATAAGGATGGATCTGTCAGCTTTGATGAGTTTATGATGATTGTAAAAAAGATAACTAGTACAGGACAGTGAGGCATCTGCAAGGACGAGTATCACTGCTTTGAAGAAGAGCCTGGCATTTGTTTACATGACATGTACATCTAAACCTACAGATTTGTTATTATTTTAAAGCATATGAAATAAAGATTTAACAGAAAAATAAGCATGTTTGTATTGTGTTTCATCCACAGTCACCAGCCACACATTCCAGCTAAAATGCCTTCCAACTAGTTCAGAACTACTGTTTCTATTTCATGCTACATTTGAGGTGTTAACAAATCCTGCTTTACCTGGGCTATTAGTTGGACCTCTAGAGAAATTCAAATCACACAGCTTCTAAAACACACAAAAAGAAAGGTGCAGCATTCCATTTGAGGAGTGCTTCCTAGAGTACACTATCCAACACTCCTCACAGTTCAGTTTCATCATTCACAAAAGATGACACTTCATAAAACAAGCAGTTCAAATTTTTCAAAAATTAAGTATTTATTTTCAATAGCAATGTAGCAATGCCAAATATGATAACTGCAACATGAGATGCTCATTTTAAATTATATTTACGTAAGTATGTACTTTTTTTTGTTGTGACTCTGTGAATGGGAACATACAAGTATATAAACTGAGTGACTGGTGTTGCAGTTCAAGTTCATTAGCCTTATTTGGTGCAGTCTTAATCTTTTCATTGCATGATTCCTGTAACAGATGTGTTTTCATGGGAATTATTATTTACTTCAAGAAGAAATTAGTGAAAGAGAAATATGAAGAACGGATATTTTGAATAGAAGTAATCAGTGGATTAGGGACTAATCCAACTAGAGAACTTGGAATTTTGGACTGAATTTTAACTCCAACATCATCCATTATATTGATAAATCACACAGATCTCTCAAGTTACTTAAGGACTTAAAGACTTGGCTTAATTGCAAAGCCTGTGAAGTGCATTCAAGATCCCATACTACTGTGCTTCCTATCCCTGAATTTCCCCTCAATGAAATGAGGAATAAAATATTCCACACCAGTGATGCATTAATAGAAGCCTTAAAAAATATGAGGTTTAAGCATCATATGATTGTCCTAACATGCTCCCAAGCCATTCATTTACAAAACCCCTTTAGTTGTTGAACTGTGTTATTTCTTGGGAGAAAGAAAATTGTATGTACCTTTTTTCCTGGTTAACGAAAATATTCTAAATTAACAATATGCTTTGATTCTAAAAGTAAATACACCACATGCACATTATGCTAACCAAGCTCCACTAGCAACTTTACACGCACACCTAAGTACAATCACAGAATTTTAGAACATGTTTTTTGCTTGTGTGAGATACACAATCTTACATAGCCTCAGAAATTTTGGAATTCAATCAGGTTACTGACATCCTGAATAGGAAACATGGGCACTAGGAAATTAACATGTTTTAAGAGTGTCACCTACTGGCAAAATATACTTCTGCACAATTTCTTGAGGATATAGAAATGCAGTTATTTTACCTGGTGCAGTAAGATCAGGTTCATGATCCTATACAAGGTGTAATTGTTCATGAAGAACAATGATCACAATTAAAATTAGCTTTTGTAAATCAAAGAAAAAAAAAGGAAAATTATTTCCAGAAAGTCTTTTTTTTCTTCCAGAACAGTATTAGATGCAGTTGCAATAAAACCAACAAAGAACATAATTAAAAGGATCATTAAAAAAAAAAGCTAAGTTTAATAGTAGAGGAAGATGAGGGAAATGGAACAAAACAAATAATTCTTCATCCATCCAGTGAATCCAGTTCACTAGCAGTTCAGACCATACTGTTTCCCTTTAAAGGAGTTATCTTTAAACTACCACTTGCATGAGAAAATTCATACCAAGCTCTACATTCAAGGAAATGCTTACCTTTCTGAACAGCCATCCTCCTGCAAAGATTACTAAAACTTTACCTATTATTATTTTTCAAAAGGGCTAGGAAGTAAAGCAGAAAGCTTAAAAATACATAATGGGAACATCACCTGCAAATAATCAGCCAAGAACTTGGGCTGTGCTCAGAGCTCATTTACCTCCCTCATTGCCCTGCTGAGCTAGGGCAATGCTCCAGGCATGGGGAAGAGTGGCTGGAAAGCTGCCCTGGGCAAAAGGGCATTGAGGTGCTGGAGGATGTCCAGAAAATGGCAACAGACCTGAAGAAAGGTCTGGAGCACAAGTCTGACTGGAGCTGTTGAGGAGGCTGGGGTTTAGCCTGGAGAAAGGGAGGCTCAGGGGCGACCCCATCAATCTCTACAACTGCCCGACAGCAGCAGGTGGGCACCGGGCGATTCTCCCAGGCAGCCAGTGACAGGATGACAGGAAAGGGCCTCAAGCTGTGCCATGGGAGGTTCAGGCTGGAAATCAGGACTAATTTCATCTCTGAAGGGGTTGCTAAGCATTGGAATGGGACAGCCAGGGATGTGGTGAGGTCATCATCCCTGGAGATGTTCAAGACACAGATGTATGTGGTACTTAGGGTCTGGTCCAGTTGACAAGGTGGTATTTCGTTTAAAGTTGGATTTGATTTTGCAGGTCTTTTCCAACCTAAATGATGCTGGGATTTTATGTAATACTGAGTTACAGGACTACTTGATAATTGTAGTTTTTATTTGCAGCAAAAAAGGTTCAAATTTCCACAGATGTAGTCAACAAAGAGAAACACAAGAGACCAAAATATTTTCTAAGTACTTTAGATGAAACTATCAGCTTCAGTAGTAAAGTTCTGAGTACCTGAATGCTTAGCAAATTAAGAAGCAATGTAAGTAGCTGCATCTTTTATGATGTCCCTCAGTTCCCCTGCCAAAGTATGTGTCAAGTTCTCTCTTTTTTAAAAAAATAAAAGGAAATGTAACTACTGCCTCACCAGTACCTTTCTTCTCCCTCTTCTGTTTTCAAAGGAGGGGAAACCAAAATAAAAGTACACTGCTTCAGTCCTAAGTTAGTGCACAATGGCATCACAAGATATTATAAGTGCTGACATACTCCAGTTTACTTTCTTGGATAATGAAACATCTACATCAGTTTGATAGTTCAGTAATCTGCTTCTCTTCCAACTGTTTTTATTGATTGTATAGAATATCTAAACAGCTTTCAGCACAAGATGGACTCTGCTAAGGCGGATTATTTACTGGCTGTAATTATTGGTAGCGCAAATCTCCCACTTGGAATGATTTACATCTGTTTCTTGTCCAGAACTGAAGTGTCAAAGATCAGATTAAGATGCTGAAATATGACTGTCAATAACCAATTTCAGAACCTTACTGCAGCTCAGAGAAACAGAATATCCATTATACATACTGCAATGATAGCACTTCCATAGTAAACAATGTATTACTCTTCTATGACACATTCACTCCATTATTTTCTTAACTTTATATACATATAATTTTCTCTTTAACATATCTATCTTACTTGCCCTTGAATGTAAACTGCAGATCACCCAGTTAAATACCATTAAATAAAACTGACACTCAAATTAAATAAATATAATTAAATAAAACCGACACTCAAAAAGCTCTAGAAATAAGGATGCCCCAGAATCAGTCTTCTGTGCTCTATCTTCTTACAACCTAAAATTCAACAGTAAGCTTTCAACATCTTCCACATTTTACAACATATTGCTATTATGAAATTGACCCCTGCAGTGAAAGAGTACATTTTTGCTCATAGTCAAGGAGAAAGGAAGAGACCTCTAATTATGGCAAGGCCACAAATTTGATGCCAAAGGTTTCCCTTCACTCACCTGGAAACTTCTCCAAATACCACCAAATTCTAGCAGCAAGTCTACCCTGAAACTCTGAAGGTCTTTAACTTACCTTCAAAAGTTCAGACTAGATTATCTTTCCTATGCAAACAAGCAACTTTGACAAGCTGAGCAAATGCTCTAAAAACCCTCTTATTTGCACATTTCAGACTAAGCAGACATGAAAAAAGTTTGTTTTACTTGTAAATCCCAATAAAATTCTTTTGAAGGAAATTCATAAAGAAACAGAAGGTCACTGTGAGCAACCCACTTAATTTGTCACTAGAGCAAATGTTTACATCTCACACCAAGATACTGCTTTATTTCTCATATTTACTTCTGTTCTTTTTCATTTTCTTAAAAACCCCCTTTCCCTGATCACTTATAAGTTTTATTACATTAATAATGTGGTGAAATCCACTCTAAAACCCTATAATCAGCATATGATTCAGAGAGCCCTGCCATATCTGGGGAATTTACATTTTTGTCCAAAAGAGGACCATAAGACACATGGGGAGGATGGCTGTAGTGGTTATTTATACTATATATAGGAAATAGAAGAATTTTTCAACCCATTTCCATTTAATCCTTATCTTGTCATACAAATTTTTATTTTGGTAATAGCTTGTGCTACACATTTCAGCTCCCTTTTATATTTTATTCCCTAGAAAAGCCAACTTAATCATTATTGTCTACTCCCAGCATGAGTTTACATACAAGGAAACCATTAGAAAAATTTCAAAAATAAAGCTAAGGCAATTCACAGAAGCAAATAGTCAATGGCAAGAGACTCTCCAAAGAAAATACCTTTCTAAACAATACTGATTAAGGACAGCAGATACCACCTCATGCCCTAACACATAGAAATATAGATATGTTTTAAATAACACAGAGTAAACTCCCTCTTTAAGAAAGATGTATGTTCACAAAACACATGCAGGGAAGAAACAGTACTTACAACAGGGTTTTTTGTGTCTGGGTCAAATTCTGTAGAATTTGCATCTGGAACAGAAGTTCAAAGTAAACACAGTACATTTGCTCTACATGCACTACAAACTCATAACAGCTCTGTGCCATTTCAGGGCTTGTCTACATTTATGTTACAATCTCAAGAGTTTAAATGCATCCTGCACCACTTTTGAAGCAATCACAGGAAGCATATGACCTCAGACACCTAAGTTCCCTTTCCTGCTTTCCAAAACAATTTCCTCTTAGTTCTTAGTATTAGAAATTATTGATAAGTTAAATCTCTTCATACTACTACTGAATACATGCTACTGAATGGCTCTTGTTTGGCCACTCTGGCTAATGAAGGCAAGTGAGAAAACCACTTCTCAGCTTTTACTTCTCACTACCAGCACACTTCAGAAAGAGACTACAGAGGTGAACTCTAAGCACACTTTCTTCTACACTCTTTAGATCAAAAAGCAGTTTTCAAACAATGCACATAACAAAGAGTTCTTACTCCCTTGCATAGAGAGGCAGCACAGGGTACTTAGCTGAAAATGGTCTTGCTGCAAGAGCTAAGTAACTAACAACCACAGGATCTGTAAACAGTTCTAATAATAGACATACATTTCACACAGAGAATAAAAGTTCCTCTAAATAAATCATATTCACACCAGCTTACTGAGCTCACCTTCCCAATTCAAACAGTTTCTTGCAAATTCCACAACTGCTAACTGCATTCCCAGGCAAACTCCTAGAAAAGAAAACAAAAACTCCAGAATTCCCAGGCCAAAGAGTAGGACTGACTAAGTACTTGCTGCTCTGTCTTAAACTTGACTGCTTTGAAATCTTGGTATTCATTGCATATACACAGACTTACAAAAAACCTAAACCAAAAGTGGCTGCTCAATGTAAAACTCACACTTCAGACTTGGCACATTATAGATACACGTGACACAATTATGCACTTTAAGCCCTTTCAAAGATATTTTATTCCTTTCATCTATTTTACCAATAATTATTGCAAAGACAAACAGAAGCTAAAAGCCTGGGTATATCCAGATTCAAACTTTGTTTTGGTAACTACTCAGACACTTAAAAGTAAGAAATGTGGACTGGGAAGCAAAGCCTCAGAGGCACTTACACAAACAGCACTTAGCTTATAGGCCAGATGATGTCTTTGGACTTTACTGTAATAGCATATATCAAAATCAAAAATAAATCAAAAAAAAACCATTTAATATAGCAAAAGTGGTCCAAAGACATCTATGTTTTCTGCACACTGTTTAATAAAAAGAATTATAAGTGATATAATTATAATGAGAAGCAAAGAATCTCCACTTTTGTAAATGTAAATTAAACCTTTGCAGAAGGGATTGGTTTTTTTTCTTCCTCATACAGGAGATGTGGTACAAGAGACTATGCTCCTGGGAATTCTTTACATGGCATATAATCACAACATCACACATACTTCTCTAAGACAGGACCCTTCTCTAATGTGGGGGTTTGTCTTTTTTTTAATCAAATCAATTAGCTTGCTATACATCTCCTAAACACAGTAATTTCTCACTCTAATGATCTTACCAAGAAAAGGTTTTTTCTTTGCTCTTGCCCAGGAGATAGCTTGGAGTTTGCCTTCTGTTCCCCTAATTCCAAAACCTCCTGGGACCAGAATGCCACTGTAATGACAGCCATATATAAAAGAATTAACATGTAGAATCAAGCCAGCAGAGGAATCCACACAACTTGAAGGCTCTTGAAGTTATAACTAAGCAAGCACAATTCATGAAAGGCATGTTTTATATGAACATTCAGAATACAAAGACATTAAATTTGGAGATTTGTTTCATCTACCTACCCCAAATCTCTTCTGACCAGTATCACACTTCACAGTGAAATTCCTACTGCTTAAATAAATATTGCTCAAATAAACTAGCTACATATTCACTATTTAAAATCCTAACACCCAAAGTTTAGATCTTCTAATACCAAAAAAACTAAATGCATCTAGACAAGAAACAACATCCCTTTAAAAATACAAATTGAAATCCTAGCAATGATTCTTAACAAAGACATTTGCAGTGTGCATTTACAAGCACCTTTCACTATGCTGCAGGTTGACAACAAAAAATTTTGACAACTGAGCTGCACTGTAAAGAAAGGATATCCAAAAAAGCAAAACAACAACAAAAAAATCAAAACCCTAAACCAACAACCAAAAAAACTGCAATTTGTCTAAAGAGATTAAGCAGACTTTGAGGATATATGTTGATACTTCAATTTGCTGAAGCTTTTCACCACCCATTCAATTTCATATAAGTAACAAAAGTCTGGATGCATTGAGAAATTATTTCATTTACTGAATCATTTTTCATCACATGAAATAAATATCATAGTCTGCATTTGGGATACAGAATGCCCAATGTCACTTACTCTGCTTTGCACAGTTTGTGCCATGCCTGGTGATATTTCACTGAGTTCTCTGCTTCCATAGAACGTTCGAGTTCTGTTGAATCTATGTACTAATAAAGAAAAACATGCAATGAAATGGTCTCTTTTTCCACAGAAGGAGCAGTAGACAGTATATGATCAAGTGCTAAGAGAAATTATTAAGAGTTTCAAGTGAATTTACCAATAAACCTGTAACAACTTCACTGTAAGACCCAGTATTTGCTTTTACGACTGAGTGTTTGCTCAAACTGCAGCAATCTGTGCCCTTTTCTTTGCACACAGCTCAGCAGCTGTGTCTGCCCTGTTTGGCACCCTCCAAGTAAGCAGATTAACTAGATTGCTCTGCAACTCTGAACCCAGATTACCTTCCTAGAGCAACCAAGGCCAAACAAGGAGTGATGCTGACCTTTTCCTGCCATCCCAATGGGATGTGGCCAGGATGTTTACTTGCCTGGCTTTTGGGTGCCACAGCTTGTCCAATCTTATTATAAGACTGGAAAAATCTGCATTGTCTATGAGAAAGGTGTTCCTGGGGACTCTTGGGTAGAAAGGGAGAAAGAATCATTACCTATGCCCTACTGGAAATACTCCATTAGAATCTCTTGCTTCATTAAAAAGCACAGGTCCTGATGCACCACTAGAGTGAAGTGAGGGGACAATGTACTGCACTGGGGACACAAAAGATCAGAGTTTGATTCTGGGTTCTGTCAGCCTTTTTCTCAGATTAACATAATTAACCACATTCTGATGTAGAGTCCATCCTCCATAAAAATGAGATCATCTGAAATGGCAGAACTCACCTGTGTTCAGAGAAAGACAACTGACAAGGAGATTGCTGAAAGTTTCCCAGACAAGACTGCTTTCTAGCAAATATTTTCTACTTTTTCCACATTCCAGAAGTCATCAAAAATACAACAGAAAAATAACTACTTTTGAATGTTGCTATTCTGTACTAGAATAATATTACACAACCAACTAAAAAGACACTATGATAGTGTGAGGTTGGAAAGAGAAACTAATGACAGTTGGAGTTAACTGTATTTTCCTTGCCAAACATATTAAGAAGGAACATTTATCAACATTTCATCATTCAGATTAAGCAGCTCCTTCAGAGCATGGGATTATACTGACAGCCTTTGGGCATAAGCACTAAAAGGAGGTTTGGACATGCACTAAAGTACAGTGGGAACTGTGTCTGTTAACATTTCAACATTGCACTAGACCTCAGACACCGTCAGTTTTCATGTTTGTTCATGCAGAAGCCCCACCAAAATTAAGACAAGCTACACATGAAGCTTGCTGTGCATTTGCAGACAGGGTACCTTTCACCTTTTTTACTAAAAGCAAAGCTATTTTTCATATCATAAAAATTTTCCCCTCTGCAGCTGTCAGTACAAAACACTCCAGTGACACAATCATGTAGGGCAGAAAGGACATTGGAAGTCTCCAGCCTCACTCCCTGCCCAAAGCAAGTCAAATTAGAGCAGGCTACTTGGGATCATTTCCAGTCAAGATCTAAAAATCTTCAGGGATCAATTCTGGCTGTTCCCATTTTCTGGTTTCTTCATGCACAGAAACAACTTCTTTAGAGTGTTAGCTAATACTCTTCCCAGGGAGCAAGAAAAGGCTGACCATCTGCCATTGCCCCAAATCCTAATTTTTGCCTTTTTTTTAAGGCTGGTACATATGTCCTTTTCTAGTCATAAAATAATTAGGTTGGAAAGGATGTCTAAGATCATTGAATCCAACTCTTAACCCAGGACTACCAACTTCACCATAAAACTATGTGTCATGAAAACATGTGAAATCTAACTATGATAGTAAATACAAATTTGCAGATAAAGTCTGCTTTTTCATCAGTTCCATTTTTGGTAACTTCAGTGTTCCTTTCAGGTAGTTAACTTCCAAATAAAATAATTAAATCTGTAAACACTTCTTTTAAAAAATGAGATGCTTCTCCAGTCTGTATTTATCTGCATGATTCATTTTCTAGTTTTCATATGAATTAAAACTGCCACACTAGTAGGCTACCACAGAATGCTACAACAGTAGATCAACAGTATTCCTGAAAGCAAAAGCCAGAAATATGCTCACCATTAAATCCAGTTTGTAATTAATTGCCAGTGCAGAGTGTTCCAGAGCTTTGAAAACAGATGCATAGCAGTCACTTAGCTTTGTGTACTTGCCCACGAGAGCTATGGAACACACCTTCAGCAGCCTTTCATATCTGACAAAAACAAGTTCTTCAGTTATTACACCAAATTTCACCAAAAAAAAAAAAAAAAACCAACATTTTAACAGCATTTGCTTTTTCTTTAACTCCACAAAATATCTCCTAAAATTTCCAAACTGCCAGTGGTTTTAAACCCAGACCATTCACAGGTGTCCATCAGCACTAACCCAGTCAGTCTAGTTTGGTGACTTCACAGCAGCTAAAAGCAACCTTGAATTACAGCACTTCTAGAGAAAGCAGCAGGATGTAGAATACCTGCAAGCCATTTTCTTCCACTTCATTAGAAGATCACTTGGCTGGTCGTCAATGGGTAAATTTAGCCTCTGTTTAAAGTACTTAATGATTCCTTGCTCCTCCAATAGGATTGGTACTCGGTAAGTAGAAGAAACATCGTGAATAAATATCACCTAACAAAAAAAGGCAGAACATAAAAAACTTATGTAAATTTTTCATAGGAAGCATTCATTCTACTTTTGGATACTACATGCATTTTTTATTCTACACACATTCTGGTTTTTAAATACCTTCCTTTTGAATGAGCAGGACAGCACAGCTAATATTTAAGGTTCCATTAAATCTAAAAGAAAAAAGTTACTCAAAAAGTAAAAATGTGTTTTACTTCTCCTTCATACAGGCTTGTCAAGCCTATCAATGCATCAGTTTTAATGCAAACATCTGGCCCCACAAACATTCATGCTTGCTAGCAGCTCCTTCCTCCCCTCTCACAAGTTTGAGGAGTATTAAGCATAAAAGCAAGAAAACAAATTAAACCTAACAAAACAGACCCAATTTGGTTGTGACAAAGTCTCCTAAAAGGATGCTGTTAGTGAACTAGGCTATTCAGTAATTACTGAGTACAGTCCATCTAAGGACCTTTTTGTTCAGAACACATTTATAAACTGCATCCAAGCTGCCAGCAGTGAAGGTGATTGTGCTTGGTTTACCTGAGATCACAGAGCTCAGAATCCTGAGCACAAGTGAATAAAGGATACTCTCTTTGTTACCCTTGAGCTGCTTCTGCTCATGACAAACTTTGTACATGTGTGTGCTGCTCTGTGCCTCTCTGTGTGCCCATTCAATCTGAATCTGTTGTACCTTCAGCACTATCCAGTACATTGAAAAGTAAAATGCTCTCACTTGCAAAAATATTTAAAGAGCAATCAATTAATCAAAAGTACTATTTGAATAGCAATTAATTGTAAACTATTAAGGGAAAAAACACACATGAATTATAGGAGAATATATAACTACACAGTAGATGCATGCTTAAGGGCATAAATAGCCTATTACATATAATCACAGTAAGAGTGTTCATGTGGCTGTGACCATCGGTGGACATAAGTAAATCACCTAGCTTTAACCACACTTTGTTCATCCATTATTATAATCACCTGAGATGATTTATGGGCAATAAATACATAATAATAAATAATTAATAAAACCAGCCATAGTTGTGAAAACTGTACAGTTTCATGCTATGTATAACAACTAACCATGCACTCAAAATCTATTTTTATTACTTTTACTCAATATGCATTTAAATTATTCATTACTGTCTGACATAAAACTTAACATATATACTCCTGATATTTTGAAAATACTATAGCATCCATAATAGCAAGATAAAAATTATAAAAACAATCACATATGAATGAAGCAGTCAGATGTTAAAAAGAGAAATGCACAGAAATATTTGTATACTTTCCCACATGTAATATTGAAGTACAGACCTGTTCAGGCTCTACATGACAAAACATGGAAATCTTCTCCTTCACAGCCATCTCTATAGGTTTTGCACTTCTGCAGACTATCTGTCACAAGAGAAGGAAAAATTTCAAATATTTACTAGGCAAACCAATAGATGATCCTCAATACTTCATAGTGAAATTCATCTCTAAGCACAGCACAAATAAATGTGCCTTTTTTTACTCTTTCCCCCCTTTTGGAGTTCTAGAATTTATCAGAGCTCACAAATATCTACTAGCAAGGCAGAAGCAAATCCATCACCTGCCCATACTGACCAATTTTCATTCATCTTTCATTGGCCTTCTCTGTAATATTCCTTCCTCATATTCTTCTTTTTTGCAGTTACTATTGTAATACTCTTTGCCTCAAGTCTAGCAGATCTATAATAATGAATATGATGAATCAAAAGAAATATCGTAATCAATAAGATCAGATTTAAATTGAGAGAAATAATACTTAGCTTACATGCACCGGTATTTCAGTATTTCAGCATCTTCTTAATTTAGACATCTTTACAAAAGCAAGACCAAAGAAGAGAAAACTAATTCATAATTGTACAGAGTTTTTACTGGTGCTTGTATTTTGCTGATCCATTTAAACCCCAGTAATTTTAGAAAATATTGATAATTTTTTAACCAATTGAAAAAATAATTATATGCTATGGTATTTGTTGGAAAGGGTCTTTTTGTGCATTATGTAACTCCAGGCAACTAGATCAAAATGCAGAATGGCTATAGTAAAGTGCCTACTCATTACTCAGTCTACTCCCTTCAGTTATTTTGAAACGTGAAACTATAACAAAAAGGAGGATGATCCTGTTACAAGGCTAGTTCATTACTTTCCCCATCTTTCAAGCAAATGCAACTACTTAATTCATCAAGCCGCTTTGCTCAGAAACTTGTAGCTGCCCTTTGATCACCTTGCTAATGCAGCTTAGCTACACTGATACTGATGGAGTCTAATTAACTTACCCTAACCTTAGAAGTAATTCTAGAAGCAGAAAAAAAAAGCCAAGTATAAGGGAAAATTAGTGGGCTTTTAGATCAAAATGTAATTAGGAAACAAATTGTACATTCTATTCACTTAAGCACAATTCATTCGTAAAATTTGGTACAGTTTGAAGCTGAAGGTATAATTTATAAACCTTGATAGTACAAGCACATGAGTAAACACACTTTGAAATCTATCATCCATCTTGTGGAGAAAAATTTAAAGCTAATGCAGACACAGAAATCAAAAACATCAGAGCCAGCACAAAAATAGCAAAGCTACAATAAAAATGGGAGAGATGCACTGCAAAGAAACATAACACACAGAAGATGAGGAACAATTGAATCCAACAGGGCAGCTCTGACAAGTGCACACTCAAAGTGCTGCATCAGAGCACAGGATCTCTGCAGCCACAGCACAGTGTCCATTTGGCACTCAGAACAGAGAGGCTGGGGCACACAGAGCTGAGCAGCACCCCCAGGGATGCCCAGGAGCAGGCAGGGAGGCAGCAGGGATTCAGAACTGGATGGAACAGGCCCAGCTGTAGGAGCTGCCCCATGTGCTGCCTGGCCAAGACAGCAAGCATTTAAATATTGTCCTGAAGCAGCACTCAAGGAACTTTATAAGGGCACCAAGAGGCTGCAACTCAAGTGAGACCTGTCCCTGCTTCAGGTGTCAACAGCAGCAGTCAAAAACCAAAAATGATACTGTGCTCCCAGCAGTCCCAGAACTGCCCTAGGCAAGAACCCAAGATGCAAGACAGTCACCATGTTTGTCAGTTCTCCTTTTATTACACGCACCCACTTAACAGGCTTTTTAAAGAAAATCATTTTTTGAAAGGGAGGGAGAAGTCAGGCCCTAGCAATTGCCTTCAAGGCCTTCAAAAAGAACAGGCAACTTTCCTATGCAATTGGCACTTCAAGAAGGATTTTGGAGATTAGGCCCTGAAACTTGGAACACAGTATGGCATTACATTAATAAAAGTCTTTCCTTCCACAAGCTGGTTACAATTATCATGTCACAGCCACTCCACATCCAACACAATTTGCACATACCCTATTTCCAAATCCATTGGTTTTGTAGTTAAAAACACATTCATTCATAAATGCAAAATGAAAGAGCTCAAAAAAAAAACAGAAAGAAGCACAACACAAAATTTAGTTGTGTGACTATCTTAAGAATATTTTTTCTTTTTTGAGGATATACACATTGCTTCTTCTTAATAAGGCAAAAAAATGTGAATGTTAAAAGACAGAAATATTCTAGGTCTTTCTACAAAATGAATTGAGATTTCAATTATTTTTAGCAGTGAAGAATTATTTTTGTAAAAAAGATTCCTTTAGAAGAACCTAGCTACAGTCCCAAGATATTGCAAGAAGTTAGTTGAATTAAGTTAGCTTAGAGTGATTTTGACTAATTTGATTTCCTGTGGCTTTAATGGAGCTATGCAGCACATATTTTGCATTTCTTCTAAAATCCTCATCTCTCCTGAGAGACTATGGTTATTCTTTGAACACAAGTTATGCAAGGATATTTCCAGATGACCTATAAATAAAAATCTGTATTTATTGACTCACCAAATCTGGAGACAAGCCTAGACCCCTCAGCGCTCGAACACTGTTCTGTGTTGGTTTTGTCTTCTGTTCACCAGTAGCATTAGGCTGAAAAGGCACATTTTAAAAGCTCAAATAGCAACTAACATCTGCTAGCAAAGCAGTTAAAAGACAAAATTCATTGCAAGTAATAATATTTGCAGAAAATAAACATATCCAAAGAGAGCCATAATATGCCAGAAACAGAAATGATACCACTGTTATTACTTGTATATGAAATACGGTGATGAAACCACAGGGTTCCAATTCAGGTCAAGTTTATTTCATTGTTTTTGTTTTCAGAGAAAAATTTCCATATAATTGGCTTGGACAGAAGAAGAAGAATATTCCAAAACTTGGAATTGGCTAAAAAATGGAGAATGTCCAACACAGCACAAAGCCTCCAGTGGCAGTTTTTGAAATATTCAGATGTAATAAGTAATTCTGTTCTCAAATACACAGAATTGATCCTACCAATTACTGTTCAATCCTCTAATCCACAGCTGTAGTTGGTAATTATCTTTTTGTCTGTAGAACGTGAAATCTATCATCATTACAAACCTTTGCTTATCAAAATATCCCCAGTGAGTAGTGAAGCAAAATTTAGAGTTCAAATGAAAAAATACTTTCAGTCCTGGACAAGGAGTTACAGTGGTCTTGACTTGATCCCAGCATGAAAGGGTTAATCAGACAAGTGAACAAATATAAAGCCAATATAGAGTAAAATTTATATTATTAATTTGAATAACTTACCTGTGGTACTAGGCTAACATGGATATTACAGAAGTTCTCTCTTTTTGCTTTGAACTGAAACTGTCTAAATGCTTCAACGAATGGCATTCCTTCAATATCTCCAATGGTTCCACCCAGCTGAAAAGGAAATGGATATGTCAGAGTGGCAGAATGCAAACACATAAAAAAAAAGTCTTATGTATTTCAAGATGTTTTCTGAAACTTTTATCTGAAAAAAACCCTGACAATTGAAATTTGCAAAGATACTCTACAAAGTGCTTTCATCTACTCTGCAAAGTTGTTTCTTGAGGAAAACATTAAGCAATTTTCCAGTTTTGTTGTGTTCACTTTCCACCAAATACACAAGCTTCCCATGGGAAGATGTGTGGCGCTGCTGAATAATACATGCTTCACACTGCCTTCAAAGTGGTGAACCAGTAATCAATAGTTAAGCTGATGCAAAGGTTTTGGTATAGGAAAACTTTATTTCCTGTCAGATTAAAAAATACTTGTGATTAACTAGAGATAGACATTTCTCAGTATTATCACAGCTTTCCAACATCAATAATTGTTTATTACCAAACCAAAATGCAAGACTAAATCCATGCTGAAATTTATTTATAAAGACAGAAATCAGATGCCTTTCAAGGACACAGGGAGCTATAGCAGACTAAGCACTGAATAAAGCAGCTTTGCACACAAGTCTGATGAAATAGTTGTATTCCAGAATGATCTTTTTGTGCCACCAAGTGGTTTTCGACAGAATTACATATTTCTGTTCATCCAGTACCAGAAAAACTGACAACTACATTTGTACATCACACACATTTAGTCTAACTCCTTCAGGATTTTACAACAGAAAAATGTTACAATTATTTTTAGAGTACTAAAGAAAAATAATTTTGTCAGGCTGGAGGTATAAATGTAACAAAAACAAAAAAAAAAACCCTCCAAACCAAAACAGAAAAAACCCTGAAAAAATTGTAGTTAAAGGACTGATATGACCATCACTCATTAATGGTTTTGTGCAACTTTTGTATTTACTTTTTCATATTTGTTTTAAATTAAATATTTGACTCCTGCTGTGAACACCTTAAAAAGACCTATAGGTATACTGGTAAGTGTATCTCAATCAAGGCAGATTCTTCTGCATAAGAAACATTGAGTAATTCTGCTGCTGGGTCACAAAGTTTATGGTACTATTGATTGCAGTGGTCACTTCTGGCATTAAATCTGTGACAGGTTCTGTCAAATTCACAACTATAATCTTTTTTTCATTATTTTCTTCTGTAACAGTACTACTAGCAATTACTGGCTTTCATCCAGCTGCCTCAGTGCCCTACTAAGGGTGGGTCAAACTCCTTGTTTCCATTGTGCAGAACATCAGCAGGTAAAGTAATTAACAAAGTTGCCACCAAAGATCCTAAAGATAACATCAGAAAGCGGGACACAAACTTACACATTGTTTAAATGTATTCCTTTAAGCATGACCACCAGCAACAAGATGAACATTTGAAGGTCTATGGAAGCTACAATGTTAAAGGCTCTCCTACGGTCCACAGGAGATTTCAGGCATTACACAAGTTTTCTCAAGACTATTAACAGTATAAAGCCTCAGTCAAACATCTGGACCTTGGAATAGACAGTCCACATTACAGTAACTGCTTTAATTCTCTAAGTTAATGAACTCTTAAGAAGCTCAATTTCAGCTGTATTCTAGAGTGGATTTAGTCAAGTAAATGGAAGTTGTAGAGATAAGACCATGCCTATCTCTTTCAGACCAAACCAAAGAACATAGAACGTGGTTTTGAATTTCTGCTCTCCATAAAACTTCAGTCTGACCTCTTTACAGTAAGGAGCAAAGAGAAAACAAACAAGTTCACTGTGGTCACTGTAGATATACAACCTAAAAGGTTCTATACTTGCCTCGATTACACAGATTTGTGGCTCTTTTTTGTCATCATCCACAGGAACTTTTGCCTGATTCATTACCCATTCCTGAACTGCATCAGTAATGTGTGGAACAACTACAAAACAAAACCAAAGAAGGCAAGCACAGCTTACTTTAGGTCCATATACCAATTTTTGCATGCAAAAGGGGTAAAGTGAACAGAAAGCCAAGAAGAAACTACTAGGTCCTTTCTCTAGTTCTCCTTTCCTTGAGCTCAGAAGCCAAACATTACAGGAATATGCCCATATCTTTTGGAAGGGAGAAAGGAGGAATGTGGCAGAGCAAGAAGCAACCTGTTCTAGCTGATCCCTTCTTTTGTGAAGACTGAATGGACTAAAATTAAAAAAATACAAAAATTAAAAATTAAGATTAAAAAAAAAATCAAAATAAAAAATGCTACCTTGAACAGTTTTTCCCAGATAATCACCATGTCTTTCTTTATTAATGACATGCTGATATATCTTTCCAGTGGTGATATTGTTATCTTTATAGAGACTGATGTCCAAAAATCTCTCATAATTTCCCAAATCCAAGTCAACTTCTCCACCATCATTCAATACAAAAACTTCACCTGAAAAAAGAAAGCAAAAACAGACAGAAAAACAACAAAATAATCAGAAATTATGAAACACACAGCAGGAATACCACAGACATCCTAAAATAGAAGAAAAAAATTTAAATTATGTATGACAACAACATATCAATAAAGTCCATAATGCAACCCAACCTATATTGTCGGTCTGTATGACTTAATATCCAAGTCAGTTATACATCTAATGTCCATCCCTCAGATACATATTCTTTTGCAAATAAAATGTAAATTACATTGCCAAAATATTTAAGCAACATAAATATTTAACTAGCATTTCAACAGCAGAGTAATCCTTCACTGGAAGAAAACAACCTCTAGGAATCATAAATCAGCAACAAATAAAATATTCATTTACTTGCAGGAGAGAAAAACTATGCTTTTGTAAGCATGAATTATTATACATGTTCAAAGTGTTTCGCTATAAATTCTCGTTGATTGGATCTATTTTAAAGATTGAGGCTTCGATCAGGAGTAATGTTATGATGAAGAAAAATGCTTCTTCAAACATAATCACCATTTCTGAGTCAGTTGTTTCATCCATGCCCACAACAAGGGTTATTTCTGACCCTGAAAAATCCACTTAAAATACCCTTCAGGTTCATACTTTTCTCAGCTCTCTAAAGAGTCTCTAAATTCTGAACCTAGTCAACTTCTGACAGAACTCAAGTTACTAGATCTGGAGGTAAGGCTGGAAAACTCTTCAGAAAAAGTGTAAATATTTTGCCATGACCCAATAAATCACTGGCAAAACAAGTTACATGACTAATGCAGAAAAAAAATGGACTACAGAAATGTATATCCCACCAAAGTACAGCACTCCACTTTAATGAACTTAGGTTCTCTAAGCTTCACTAATGCTTTTTGAATAGATTTTGTTTTACTAAAACGGGAACTTAAGCTAACTCTCATGAAGGCACTTACACTAGAAGGCACTGATACCCAGAGAACAGCATTCTAAAGTAACTCTTAAGGACTTAAAGTTACAAGTAAGTTTCATAGCACTATTTAAAAGGGGTTTTTAATCAAGTTGAACTGAAGACAACATTAACTGAACAAGTCTCACAGCTAGGATTTTCCCAGTAAAGTGGGATTTTTGAGAAAGGAAGCATCTGCTCATAACAGTATCTTCAAAAAAACAGGCTTCTGTTTCTTAACTTAGAGCAGACAGCGTCCTTGAGAACCCAGAGTAAGCAATAAACTTTCAAAATAATGATAAAACAACTTGTAAACACCATACTATTGGTTTTTAAAAAATAAAACCAGAACACATTATGGTAAATACAAATGTTTATGTGAAAGGGAACAGCACTTATCTTCATACCATGTTCATATGGTGAAAAGGTTCCAGCATCTATGTTTATGTAAGGATCAATTTTGATTGCAGTGACACGAAGACCACATGATTTCAGGATGGTGCCAATGCTGCTTGCAATGATCCCTTTGCCAATGCCCGAGATGACACCACCAGTTACCAGGATGTACTTCATTGGAAAATCAGCACACATGAACAGACCTTGAGCTGGAAATCTAAAACAACAAAGATGTACATCTGATAAATGTACATTCATGTCTGGGAAGATCACAGACTCAGTCTACAAAGATCTAAATTGAAATGGCCTTCAGCAACATACAATAAAAATTACCATTCTGGAACCTGGGAGCAGGACTCACCTCTCCCAGGTTATACACCCATATGTCAGATAAACACCTGTCTTGTCCCTATCCTCGGGCCTGATGAGGCTGATCAACACACAGAGCCAAGGTATTAATTTACATTTCTAGACAGAAAGGGGTGCTGGGTGGCAAATCCACAAAAGTACTACAAAACTTTTTACTATTTATACATTTTAGCAAACAAAGGCACCAGTGTTGATCAGCTACAAGCTGCATTTTTCCACCCATCTGAGACAGGATGACATGTATCTCATCTGTAAACAAATTCACATTCCATTCAGGCAGCTGTGGAGGCTAAGCACTGAACAATTTCTGAACAGTGACAGCATGGCTCACCATAAAGCAAGAACTCTAGGGCCAAGAAAATCTTTCCTTACTTAAATACCCAATTCACCCAAAACAACATGCAACAGCACTTGATCTAACAGCCCTCAGTATAAATCAAAGCAGTATGGTACTTCAGCTGCTGGTATGAAGCAGTAGATACCCAATGAACATTTTAATTCTTCTTTTTATTATACTAAAGTAACACAAGTAAGGCCTAGATCTTCAGGAGACTGAGGTTAGGAATGTAGTAAGGCTTGTTATCAATGCTCTTACGTTTCTGGTAACAGGAATTAATAAACTATTTGCTTGTCAATATGATTGAAAAGATGACCATAACCATTAAACACATTTGACTCAGAAGAAAAAGGAACACCGGGGATTAACTTTCCCTTGCCATTTAATATGTAAGTTTTTTAATAGCAAAGATTTTAAGACTTGGACCCTACTACCTCTGTTTCAGGCTATTTCTTCAGAACTCAGCCAACTTCACTGTCAACATTAAGATCATAAACATCTAAGCCATTTTCAAAGCTCTTTTCAGGAAAACGGGGGATAATTTCAACAACGGTACAAATCTTGAGTACGTGCCATTTTAGAACTCTTAAATCTTGCTTACAGAAGGCAAAATGAAAAGTTTGCTGTGATTTTAGCAAAAACAGCGATATCCCAGCAGCTTCAGGAAACGCTCAAACGGGTAAAGAGAACTGCAGGTGGTCTGGGAAGGAAATAGTTAGGGGAGGGAGCGCTGAAAGCGAATACTGGAAGAAATCATTTTGCTGGGAAGTGGCACACGAATTACACTGTCCAGGCTCCTCCACAGGAGCTGCCGCCTCCAGCCGGGATTTGTGGGCGCTGCACCCCGAACGCGCCGCACCGCGGGAGCGCTCGGGCCGAGCCGGGAGAGGCCTCAGACTTACGTAGGAGTTAAAGGCGGCTGCTCCGAGCGGAGCCCGGCAGCGCAGAGCAGGAGAGCCCGCCGCGGGAGAGCCGAGCCCGGCGGGGCGGGGGCACGGCCCCTGCAGGCACCGCGCCTCCCAGCGCAGCCCCGGCACAGGGACGGACAGGCGCGGGGGGCCGGGGAGCAGCGGCAGCCCCGCCGGGCGCTCCCCCGGCGCCTCAGGTGCGAGAGCCCCGCGCCGCCCGCGCCGCCCCTCCCTCGGCGGCCCCGCCTCCCGGCGGAAGTGGCGCACGCGGAAGCCGCGCGCAGCCCGCGCCCCGGTTCCGCAGCGGCGCCGGCCCGGCCGAGCGCGGCCGCCGCCCCTGAGCCATGTTGCGCGGCCTGGGCAGCTGGCTGGGGCTGGAGCGGGCGGGCGAGGAGCAGCTGCTGCCCGCCGGCAAGGGGAGCGGCCCCGCGGAGCAGGAGCGTGAGGAGGAGGAGGAGGCTGGGCCGGCCGGGCAGGAGCAGGGCGAGCTGCAGGGGGACTCGGAGGCGCTGCTCAGCCAGGCCAAGGGATTCGGCAGTGAGTGTGTCGGGGCTGCCGGGTTTCAAATATGAGCTAAGGAAACAAGGCTGCACAGGGCCTTTCGATTATCGCCTCTTGCAGAGCGTTTCTTAAGTATCCGTTCTGTTGGCACCATGGGAGGAGGAGGTCTGTGTGTAGAGAGAATAGATCTGTCGACGTAGAATAATGTACTACGTGGATTGCACTGTGGGCATTTACGTTTTTGGTTTTTTCTTTTTCACAGAAGATAATGGGGTTTAATGATTGTATTGAACATGTCTGCAGTCTTAGAATCACGGAATGGTTTGGGTTAGAAAGGACCTTGAAAATAATCGCATTCCAGCCCTCCTGCCATGGGCAGGGGCGCCTTTTGCTAGACCAGGCTTAAAGCCCCATCCAGCCTGGCCTTGAACGCTGCCGGGGATGGGGAAAGCTGTAACTTGCTATAAGTAAAATTCCTGCTTTACTGTAGTGGATTCTTGGATAAAATTAATCCACAGTATAGACCTATACTCATTACTAAGGGTTTTTGTAAGGAATGGGTTTTGGGATTTTTAAAATTGATGCTCTGAAATTCTGAATCAGTATCATCTGAGAGGTTAATCTGAGCTAGTTCTTTACTGTCCATTGTCTTGGGCAGCCAGAACTGCAGCAGTTTAGTCTGTGTAGTTCGGTCAAATAACTTGTCTTGTTGTGGTAAATTGATATTAATCTGCTGCTGACTCTGATTGCTCTAATCTGCAAATTGCTCTGTTCAGGAAGGATAAAGTTAATGGGGAAGAATAAGTATTGACCATTATTTATATCAAGATCCATCCCATAACTTGCTCGGTAAATGAAAATTTCGTTTAGTGGTCAATGGGTCCATTGTTTGTGACACCAGAATAGATTGTGGTGGAAAGCCTTTCTTGCTATTTTAGCACATAATCCTAGAAACCTCTGCATGGCCAACAACCTGGATAGCTGTGTAGAAAGAATGTCCTGGCAGATAAAGAATTTTACTGGTAAACTGAAGCCTTATAGACATTATTCTTGCTCATTATCATGCCATTAGAGAAATTATGAGCGTTTTCCCAATGTGAACTAATAAGAAAAGTATTCCTAGATACATATTCTTAATACAGACATACATTTATAAGATGAAAGATGGGTTTCTTAGTCATTTGAAAGTGTTATTTTCCACCACAAACTCTATTTTTCTAAGGCTAGGTAGCACCCCTTCTGCAGTTTTATAAGTACCTTAGTCCAAAAGAATATTTGCCCTTAATGGAAGTAAAAAGCATTTTGCTCTTCAGCATGGTTCCAGGACTGGCCAAAACCACTTTGTGCCATAATGCCAGAATGTCATCAGACAGCAAATGCCTCTGCACATTTTGCACCTAAAACAATTGCAGAGAGGAGAGGTTCCAGGGACACATGAAACAGCCAATAAAAGCTGGTAGGGAGTAAGCAGTCCAGTAGGTTGCTGCTTCCTCTACTCTCATAAGGGAAATAATGTATGTCTAAAATGTAGAACTTCACCTTTTTTATACCTGAATCATGTGATGGGTTATAAAGCCTGATAACAGGTATAAAAGATGTTAGTAAGTATTGAAGGATGTTTGATTACGACCATTCTGTGACTTGTAAGTGAAAGTTACATATAAAAAATTGTCTTAAGGCTTGGCTAGACTTCTGCATATTTTGGTATTGATTTGCTGATATCATTACAAGAGAACATTTTATCCACCACAGAGCATAGTTAGCTTTCCAAGAGGTGACATCAGTGTTCTAAAGTTACTCATTCTACCGATGGCTAACAAAAATGTGTTAAAGGAACTTTTTTTTTAATTTTTTTCATCATATTTTTTTTTTTACATTTCTAACCCATAGTGAAACTGGATTTTTTGAGAGTTCTTGAGAAAGAGGGTGGTCTTCTGTTTGAAACAGAAGTGCTGGGTTGTGGTGGGTTTTTTTTGAGTTAGTTGGTTGATTTTTTGACAACCCCCTGTATAAAAGTCAAAGGTGATTTTCTGGAATAACAGAAATATGTGACTTCTATTGCACTGACTACCAAGCAGCGCCCCCAGATCTCTTATTGCAGAGCTGCTCTCCAGACACTCCTCTCTCAATTTATATTGATCCCACATGCAGAATCCAGCATTTATTCTTGTTAAATTTCATGCCATTGATGTTTGCCTAGATGTTCCCATCTGGATCCTCCTGCAAATATTTTATTTCCTGTGGCACTGACACAATGTGAGGTACTGCAGTTGGAATGCAGCCATTTGGGTATAATTAAGTGCTTGTGCCATCATGCTAGCTGAGAAATAGTACCAATGTCTTAAAATCACTTGTCTATAAGCTGGTTTCTGAAGGTTTATCATATACATCTTGCTTCTTGCGAGTTTGTTCTCCGTAATTAAAATAGAATAATGCAATGCAGACGGCCATGCTATGTGTATGTAGTTCTTTCCCTGACACCTCTCTTCACTTCAGCACTGCTAATACAAAGAATGTGAGTCTTTGAGAATGGTCTTCATTGCTGTTCTGACACTGAATATTGTCAGAAAATATGGCTCAGAAAAATAAGTGAACAGGGCCACAGTGCTTTTCTCTTCCTAGAGGAAGACAATGCAAAATAGATAAGGGCAAACATCAAGAGCAAGCTTCTATGCTAAGACGTTTACAGGTGTTACCTGCCTGAAATTTTTCATGGATTTGCTGCCTCAGTTGATAAGAATTTATTGAGCATGTCGATTTTCTTAAAAAAATATAATTATGTTTTAACACTGTGGCTAAGTTACTTTATGGCTTAATGTCTCCAAAATACTTATATGAAATCAGGAAAGACACGTTGCTTCAGAAAACTCATTGGAAAGGAGTATTTTAAAGACCATTAGCAATGTTTGATTTAGTAAACAAGGTTTGTGTAGAAATATTTGATTTACAGAAAGTTGTGATCATCATCATCATCATTAAAGAATATAAACTAGAAAAGGATAAATGAATTTTAGGAATTTTTTGTAGGCCAGAAGCTGGGTTAAGTTATTTTGAAAGAAACTTTTAAGTAAGTATCTAAACATCTAAAGAGAAGATAAAATAAATATAGAAAGAGAACTGGATGTAAAGAAATCTATTCTCAAGTCTTTGGTTTTTTTGTCTGTAAAAGGTTACCTCTTCAATTTTGCCTCTGCTGCTACAAAAAAGATATCTGAGTCTGTTGCTGAAACAGCACAGACAATAAAGAAGTCTGTAGAAGAAGGGAAAATTGACAGTATCATCGATAAGGTAATTTATTTCTAGACATTTGATCTGAAATATCTATTTGCTTACCATTGTTACAACATGTGGCAAATCTGGCATTTGATAACATTTCTTTAAGCTGTGTTTAGATATTATGTCTTTCAAGAGATACTGTGCATGTCTTGTCATGATGAATGATGTGACTGAAATGTTTATACATGGTACAGTTTCCAAAAAATGGTCACTCTGCTTTTCTCAGTGCTGAAACATGGGTATGTTTCTTCAGTTCCCTTAGGATGTTGATGGACTGGAGAAAGACCAGAAGAAAATATGAAAAATGCTGATAGGTGGAAGGGCTAGAAGAATTTGAGACAGGCATTTGGGGAATGTCTGTCCCAAGATGCCTGGACTGGTTTCTTTTTGCCCCAGAGCTTACTTAGTTGGAAAAAGGAATGAGGTAGCTGCATCTCAAAGGCAGAATTCAAAATTAGCTTGGCATTGTATATATTGTATCCTAGGACCCTGGGGGTATACAGGTACAGCTCCATAAGACCCCAGTGAGCTAATGAAAAGCTTTGTTACTCTCCTGTTCTTTTCCCCACCCTGACCCTGCCCTCTTCTTACCCTCTCTGTTCCTGTCAGCTCCAGTTGCTTAACTTGTGCCAGCAAGTGTTCTTCCAGTGCTTTAAGCCACAAACCTGGCAGAAGGAAAAGAATAAAAGAAAAAGGCAGCAATAAGTGCCATGAAGTGTTCTGTGTTTGCTGTTGAGAGTATCTGGGAAGGGAAGGGAAAGGGAACTGGTCAAAACCATCCCAGCAGTAGTAGGACTGTGCATCCAGGAGTGTCTGACACAGCAAATCCCTTTTCCTGCTCCTGTCTCTCAGACAGCCCTTCTGGGTTTTTTTTTTTTTTTGATACAACAGAATCCTGTTTCTTGATATAATTAGTTTTCAGGTTGTCTTCCATCAAATGGCATCAAATTAATTTCTATTATGATCACATTTTACATTTTGTCTTCAGATTGCATAGACACTTGTCTATATAATTATAGCAGAGGTCTATTTTCTTCTACAGTAATATCAGAGTTTAATGTAATTTGGATCTACATCAAAGGGGGAAAATCAATTAACAAGGTTATTTGTTAATTTAATACACTAATAATAATGCTCCTAAGAAACTGTAGCCAAGTACCTACAGTATATTTTATGCCAAAAATACAATTTTCTTTTTTCTAAATGTTTTAGAGTAATATGAATTCCCTGTTTCAATTAATCAGTATTACATACAGGAGAAACAGGATTATACCTGTATCATTATAAAGCTTTCTTCTTATACCATACAAATTATTTTATTTCATAAGTAGAAAAAAAAACATAATTTTAAAGCAGAAAGAACCACAATAATCTGTTTGTGTAACTGACATCACTATAGGTCTCTCACTGATAGTAATCTTAAACTGAAATACTGGGTCACTGAAGGAAAAAGGAAGTTAGGAATTTATCAGGATTTAGCTTGAAGACCTCTGTGCATTTTGGCAACTTGTTAATCCATAGACCTCACCACATAAAAGTTGTACTTTTTGTGAGTGGTTTAAGTTTTCATTCCTAGCTTCATCTTTTTTGCTTCTGCTTTCAACCACAGAACATTTGCATTCTTATCTCTAGATTATGGCATACTGAATTCTGAGACCATTCTCAATTTTTTAAATTGTAAATTCAATATAGAATATTTCTAAATATGATTTTTTTTAAATGAAAATTTGTCAACAACAGAAGTGGAGAAGTTATTTTGTTTCAGCTCAGCAGGTGTTCTGAAATTCAACTTTTCAATTTTGAAAGTCCAGTTTCTTGCCGTGGATGTATTTCTTAGGCAACTCTTGAAACTTCTGTAAGGCCAAGAGTATCTCTACATGTTAGTGCTTTAAAAACATGTTTAAATAAGTCTAAACAGTCTGTGTTGGCTCTGTTTTAGACGAGACAGTAAGTGGATATGCCAATGTTCAAATTATCAGCTAAGATTTTCCTTATTTTTTTCTTTGCCCTCTGAAATTGATAAAACTATAAATATCATTTTGAAAGCATACACAATAGTTTTATTTGCAAAATCAAAGGTTTCAGTAAAAGGAAGTGTATGATTGACACGAAACACCTTTAACTAACAGGAAGAGCCACCATGGATATAAGAGTATGCACTGTATTTGAAAGCACTTTCTGAATATAAAACAAGAAGAGTGATTTTTAATTTTTTTTTTAATTTTGGTTCCCTTATTTTTATTTTAGACAATTATTGGAGATTTTCAGAAAGAGCAGAAGAAATTTGTCCAAGAGCAGCAAACCAAAAAATCAGGTAATGTATGCTTTTTTTGATGATGTCTAACATCGCATAAGTGAAACCTTGCTGAAAGCTGGATAATTGAGCTGTATCTAAAACTAATCTATCAAAACACTATTTAATGAAATACCTTATGACAGAACTTAATGCATGTGGTGGAATAGGAAGATTATATTTTTAAGTGAGGTTAATGTTACATTATGTAGTTGGTTTAGATTTGCTTTTTAACCAAATTCTGCTTTGTGAAATAATCTCAAAGATCACCATGCTAGCAAAATTGTTTTCTCACATTGTGTTTCATCATTGACTTTTATTTTTTTTAATGTGTTACCTGAATGCAATAATTTCTGACCATTTGAGTATGTAGTGTCTCTGTTAATCTTTAAAATGAGCTGGTTTTAATGGATTGTAATAAATTTTTTCATGGTGTTTTTAGTTAGTATGTTAGCCTGGTTTCTTCTTGCAAGATTGTTTATGGGATTGTGTTGTCTGTATTTCTGTCTTTTTGTCTGTTAGTAAACTTGGGATTCTCTTAATATATTTCTAAAAGCTTCATGAAAATAAGCAGCTAGATTGGCCAAAGGAGGAGTGACAGATGGCCTGACTGAAAGAAGCATTAGCATCTGATGTGGAACCATGTGGGTGAAAGATCTTGCTGGTATCGACTGCACAGGCAAATAAGTGCTGTTAGTTTTGTTAGTTTAATGGCACAAGAATTATTTATCTGCTACAGATGCACCAAATTGTCTCTGTAGGCTGAATTTGTATTGGCAGTGAAGAGATTGATAAATATCTATACATCTACAATAGTTTATTTTCCTCTCCGTACAGCCCAAAGAGCTATTTTGAAAGTATCAGCAATAACAATATAGACCAGCTGACCTGGAGTAGGCTTACTCAGCGTATAACAGGTTGTAATTCATAACAAATTTATAACATTTTTCTCCATTGTTAAAGAATTGGTGTCTTCTGGGTGTAAGTTACTTTGCAAACTTAATTTAGACAAAGTTTACACGTTTTAAATGGATCTGGAAATACTATTTGCAGACACCTTAATCAGTTACAAATTCTGACTGGTGCGTGCTGCAAAGAAATCTCCATATTTATTTTTACAATTACAGAGATCAGCAACTATTTAGTTGGGGGGTTTTGTTTGGTTGTTTTTTTTTTTATCTCTGATAAGCAAAGATCTATTCCTAGGGTTTCTCTCTTAGGCCAGGGACTTAGTTTAGGAAAAAGACACAATGACTTGGCCAATGAGTGTAACTGTGACACAATGAGTGTAACTCTGCTTACTTTTGTGACACTGTTACCTTGTATAAGGTCTGTTATTTGGAGTGGGTTTTTTCCAAGTAATATACGTGCAGTTATCTTTGTCCTTTCAATACTAGAAGCAGCAGTGCCTCCCTGGGTAGACAGCAATGAAGAAGAGACAATTCAACAACAAATACTGGCTTTATCAGCTGTAAGTATTTAATTTCCTGTAAGATTTGAAATTTTCTCGTGGAGAAATTTAAATTACTGGGTTTTTTAAGTAAGTTTATTAAATTATGTGTTTTCAAGATACTTTTAATATATCTGTCACCACACCAATCATGTGCAAGAATAAGTAGCTCTATCAGTTTCAACTTGAACCTAAGCAGATTCTAAATATAGTTTTTGTTTTTATAAAGGCTTTGCAGATTGCTTTGCTGCTCTTGTGTGTGAAATATGATGTCCTTTTTCTGATATCATTTAATGGCTATAAATATGTTCTTCAAAGGATAAACGGAATTTTCTGCGGGATCCTCCAGCAGGTGTGCAGTTTCATTTTGACTTTGATCAAATGTACCCTGTTGCACTGGTCATGTTACAAGAAGATGAGCTTCTCAATAGGATGAGGTTTGACCTTGTTCCCAAACAGTAAGTAATTTCTTCTGGTAACTCTACCATCATGCTTTTAATGTGTCTATAAATACTAATCAATTACTCTTTGTTCCTTTCACTTCCTTTAGTTATGTTCTTCCAATGTGTGCATGTATTTTTATACTAGTGTCTAACACATGCAGTATTGCACGCACATTGCAGTTTAGCAATTTGAGGTAAGAAAAAAAGTATATCTGTGAGACAGAACTAGTAAGGACCTGTTGACTTAAGTATGAGGGAGGTCCTCAGTCAGTGTGCAAAATTTAACTTTTTTTTTTTCCAAAGAAAGGTAAAGGCAACAAGCAAAATGCTCAGATCTGTTGGTGTAACTGACATCCCATACAGGTGATTACAGATAGTCAGAGACCGCCCCTGGAGAAATGGTAATAGAATGTGTCACAAAAAAGCAGCAATGCAAGCAAGAAAAGCTCTGTGCTGCAGAGCTTTATTCTGGAGCTGTTATTCCTTGTCCAGTCCCAGACTCTGTTCCTACCGCTTATGTCTCAACTCAACTTTCTATTTAAGTGGGAGTTCCTGCATTAGTCTCCTTGTCTAAGGGTGAAAATGGAAAGAAAATCTTTTCTTGTGACATTTTCTGTCTTAAATGTCCTCCTTTTATAAACCTTCCCAGCCACTCATTCTGTTTACCCTCTTCTCTGTTGTCAGTTTTGAAGATCTGCCCATATTCTCTGATGCTGTCTTCAGCCTCTGGTCATGCTGTCCTTGTCTTTCTACCACATTGCTTAATATTTTTTTTGCCTGTTCTTAGTCTTGGTCACTGTTTGTCTGAATAGGTGTTAAGGTAACTTCATTCTTTCTCAGCCTACACAAGCTTCTCCCCACAGATCTTGCCATTTCTGCCTTCTGTTGCCTGTGGGTTAAAGTTGGGTCTTTTCTTTCTTGCTGGAAGAATTTCAGGGGGAAATGTTGCCTGAGGTAGGGGATAGTCTGCCACTTACCAGAGCTAGTAATTTCCAAGATGGCAGTTTCTGGTTACTCTAGGTTCTGTGGATGTGCTGAAAGATGTGCAGATAGTGAAATAGTACTGCTGCAATCTGGATTGGCTTCTGCCACCACAGATGTTCCAGTTCCACCTGATGTCTAGGGAAGATGTAGACAATTACAGTTTGACAATAATAAGAGTGTTTGGCTTAGAGGGAAAGAGAAATGGGGTTGTTTGGCTTGTTGGGTTTGTTTGCATAATTTGTCAGGAGAGATGGAACAGCATAATATTTTTCCATACCATGTATTATTGCATATTGGTAAGCTTTTTCTAGAGTTATAACATTGCTATTGTAGGTTCAAGTCAATTGTAAATGTCTTGTGAGAGATCAGGAACTTCTAAATGATAGACTTCTTAGAATGTGTTAATGTCACAAATTCTTTTTATAAGATTTTTCTTAAATATCAACTATGTCTATTCCTCCTCACTGCATATTTAATTTCATTTCACTGCTAGATGGTAAAAGGAACCATATTCCAAATGTAATAATCAAAATCTGTTTGTTGTCTCTAGTGTAAAGGAAGAGGTGTTCTGGAGAAATTATTTCTACAGGGTGTCCTTAATTAAACAGTCTGCACAACTCACGGCGCTCGCAGCTCAACAGCAGGCAGCAGGAAAGGAGGAGGGCAAAGGCAGAGAAGAGGATGGTGAGCTGAAAGGTATGAGAAACATTTGTTTTAGCACAGTTCGTTAACTCAGTGTAATGCTGTTGTCTAAAATCAGAAAGAAAGAATTTTTCTTTCAGTAAAAGAAAGAAGAAACCTTTTTCAAACAGTATTAAAATTGATAACATAAAGAGCAGTCTTTTAGTGAAAGCTTTCAGTTGTACGTATGATACCTATATGCATGTGGCGCATCAAATTTTCACAATTTTTATAAGTTTAATTAATTACCATGTTTCACAAGTACATCCAATAGGAGAACAGTTGCCCTGTAACCCACCCTTGGATCTGCCCCATTGGAGTCCCCCTCCAAGGATTCTTAGTCCTATATGGTGTTATATCTACACAGTATCTCATTATTTCAGTCCAGGTGCTAGTGCAAAACAGGATGTCCTTGTTAGAAACTCCTTTTCTTGACCAAACAGAATTTCAAGAATGTGGCATAATATATGAGAAAGGGTAACTACTGCTTTAAAGTGCGAGAAAGTGCTAGAAACTATACAGCTGTATATTAAAAATGTACAAAGCTACAAATATATTTAAAAATCTTTAGGCATCAACAAGTGTTCACTGTATACATCAGGTGCCATCACATTTTTATCCTGGATTGCTTGTTAAATCAGAGCTTCTCTCACCATACTTGGTGTCTTTGTGTAAATTGGGGAAGAGGAGACTCCTGGTGGTTTTAAGCTGTTTTCTAGTTTCAGCCAACTTTGTCAGAAGAGTGGAAGTCTCAAGAGGAGAAATGTACTTTGCTTATGGCAGTTCATCACCATTAGTGATCTTAGGTGTGATTTTTGACCTGTCAGAAAGAAGTAGGAGATACCTTTGGTTCACTTGATCAGACAACAGGTACTAGCCAACCCAGCTAGCTGGCATATGGATTGCTCTTGTGTTTTGCTCATCCCTCATGCCAAACAGAAGTTAGTGAGTGATACATGAATGGAGCTACTGTGGTGGTGGAGTGCAGGGTATGCAAAGGCCCATAATGTATTGTGGAAACAGAAAAAAAGGGAGCCAGGAGGCTACCTGGGATTCAGCCTTGAGATGGAAAAGCTGCTTCAACAAGTGTCTTCAGTTACATTGATCAGTTTCTACAGGTGATTCTTACTGACCCTGTTACAAACCACTGGACTCCTTTGCATGCTAACAGATTCTGCAAGCAGGAATATCTGTGGCTTAAAGAGTATAAAGCAGTTAGTTATTGTCAGAAGCACAAAAGATAACCAGTAGCTCATTAAAATCTTAGCCTAACCTAGATACACTCACCACCCCAGTAGGACACCTGAAGGATCTTGGCAGGCTGGGTAGGCATTGGGCAGAAGGACAAAGCCTTTTCTGCACCTTGGAATGGTTCTTATATCCCCAATATCAATGAATTCTCATCCATGAATTCCAGTAATACTTATGTCCTGTTGACACTGCTGGCCTGACTTTCAGTCAGGTGATTGCTGCCAAATTAACTTCTATTTTCTCCTCTTTTAACAGAATATCTTTCCATATAGATTTTTTTCCTCTTGAGTCACCTTTCTTATTCTTTTTACAGACTTTTTCATAGGTCTTTTGCACACATTAAATAATCTTGTGCACAGTCTGAACTGAGGTTACTCAGGCCTTAGCTGCCCATCCAAGGAGCAGAACTTTGGTGTGAAGGGGAGGCTACAGATGGAATTGCAAAGCTGGGCTTCCATGCTGCCTACGTGCCGTTGTTGACAGTTTGTCTCATGCTTCTCACAGGTTTTGTTTAGAGTGTGCCTGTGTCAGCCTAGGCAAGGTCCCCATGTAGAGTGGAAAAAGTAGTTTTCTCTGAGTAGATTCTGGAGTAGACTGTTCTGTCAGGATTGTCATCTAAGCAGAATATACTGTAGACCAAGAAGCACCAATTCCCACTGCTTTTATTCAGGACAGTTGTTCACTGTCCCAAACTACATCTGTTTTGACTGAAGTGTCTCAGATTTACAGGAGAGACTGCATCTGATCCTATTGAACAACAAAAATGTTATGTTTGAGTCACCCAAAGCCTTGGAAAGTACCATTCAGTCAAAGTGAAAGTTGCTGGATTCTAGTAAAATTCCCATTGTGACTAAAGCAAAACATATCTTCATTTTAAAAAAACTTTAAAACTCCATTGTCTTTTGGCCTGATGCAGCTCTTCTACAGTTCAAACCACCAGTATGGGATATGCAGATAGATTTCCTAATGACTGCATGTTCTGTAATGGCAAAGATACATGTACCAGACTGTAGTAAATGCATGTTTTCTTTGACTCAGAAATTGCATAGATTTGGCAAGCTCTGAATCATATGTGGTATTTTTAGTTTAACCTTTTTGAAAGTTGGATTCCCTAATTGGAGGCTAAAACTGGAAGTAATTGCCTGTTGGTAGTTCTTCATAATGTTCAGGGTTTCTTCTTAAAGCTGAGTGTCTATAAAATAGAATTGTTAGTCTTCCATTTCTGTGTCTCCTCCTTAACTGCTATTTTCAGAAAGTTAAATAAGCATGGTTGATGGGAAGGGAAAAGAGAAGAGACAAATGGAAGAAATTCCACATTCTAGAATAAAGGCTTTATAAGATCTATAACAAAATGCCAAATTACAGCCCTTCTCTAGGTGTTAGTAGCTCTCTAGTTAGGGAGTAAGTCACCTTGGGATGAGAGCGCACTGCAATGGAGGAGATGATGCCAGGCCAGTAGTCCAGAATGGTGCTAATGGTACATCAGTCACACCTGATGGGGGCATGGCCCAGGGCAGAGCAGCTGTGTCCCATCTGCACAAGAGCAGCAGGTGGGGGCTGAGGCACCTCTCTTGAGCAGCAAACAGTTACTGCCATGTCCTACAGCTTCCCCAAACAGGGACTGCTGGAGCCTCTTTGGCTGCAGTGTTGAGTGCAGTGAGAGAGCCTCTGGAGATAGGAAAGTGGAAGAAAGAGAGAAGATGGGACAGTGCAGTGGGCATTGAGTAGATGAGCTATAAAAGCAGGGACAGCTACCAATTAGGGAATGATTTTAATTAAAACTGACCTTAATTTTAAAAATTAAACACAAAGAATGAGAAACTGCTGAGTTAGCAGGAAGGATCCAGCTGGGCACCCTGTAGAAAGCAGAGCTGCAAGCTCAGAGCTGCTTTGCATGTTTAAGCAAAGGGAACCGCTAAGCAAGCACTTGACCACTACCACAGCCTCCCCTAAATGTTAACTGTTCTTGCAGCCACCTGGCTCTTCATTGTAACTCCTCTCCCCTGAGAGTTGCACGAGGGGAAAAGCTGGGATGTTCCTTTACCCGCCAGGGAAAAGATCTAACCTTGCTTGTAAACAGTCATTGTCTTCCTAGCACCATGCTCTAAACACAGAATACACACCAAGTTTTCTTAGGAAATTGAGACCAGCTTCTAGGGTTTGTTTCCTTCCTTTGCCTGTGTGAAAGGTAAGGCTGCAGAACACTGTTCCCATGTGCCCTTAGGGCTATGCATAGTACATGTGCAGTCTGGTCTGCTCAAGAGCTAACTGTCACCCATGTCAGCAGTAGAACCCAGCCAGGGGAGTTTGAAACCTTCTGTGATAGACACTTACTGGATTTCATGAGTTTAAGTTTTAAAGTTTATCAATTTATGCACTTGTAACTTCAAAGATCTTGGGATGTCGTTTTGAGGGTCAGAGGGATCCTGTCTATTAAGTTTGGAGCCATAATGAGGAAATGGCTTGCTAAATTTGTCTTAATTAAGAATGGAAAATTGTTTTGCTTTGTTTTTGAAAATGGTTCACCTGTGGCTAAATTCAGCCTTTAACCACAAGAATTCCTTAAAATTCAGTATCTCCTTGTATACTTAACAGCTGTGCAAATTAAATTAGATTTTTATATATTTCAATGTTATCTACCTTTTTTTCTCTTGATAGAAACAGTACGGCCAAAAACACCTCCTGTTACAATAAAGCCTCAGATAAAATCGCAAGAGGTAAAAATGCTGTTATATTTTATCTGGGATTTAGTATGTGAAGCTGTTTTTAATAAGTAATTATGCATCTTTTTGAGTAAGTTCTGCTATGAAAGCATAATAATATAGTATCTTACAGCCCTAACCTGCTGCTGCTTTGCTGTGATACTAATTTTCAGCATATAATCTTGAAACTCATTTTTAGTAGCAGAAACCGTAGTTTATCTGACGAATGTTTTCCTTAGTATCCTGCACATTATGATGTGATTGTACTGTCAAGAGCGAAATTTCCAAAACGTTTGGAGTAGAAGGTTAGCATTGCATTGAGACACAAGCAGTACCTTCATAAAAATATATTTGTGTGCCATGTCTGCCCAACTCTTCAAGCAGCAGTCAGGCTGAAGTATAAGGAATCTAAATGATGCATTGCAATAGCAACACTGTTCTATTTCACTTTTGCTTGGTACTGCAAAAGCCTTTACCTTAGACACAAAATGACCTTTGTTTATTTCTGGATTGTTCTCTAGCACCAGTTTTAAACTCCTGGCAGAAGCAGAGCTGTGCATTCACTTGCCAATAATATGCAGCAGGCAAAGATTTCTAAAGAACAGTCCTCTCTTAATCTTACTTTGATGTTACTGAATTGTGGTCAAATTTTTAATGTTTAGGTCCTGTTCTAAACTAGTCAGGAGTTTATTATTGTTTCTGAAGATTACAAACTCAGAATTAAAGTTGTTAAGACAACACAAAAAGACAGCCTAGAATGTAAATCAAATCATTTTCAGTACAACTATCTAACATTTTTGTTAGTACAAAAATACTTGTAAGGAAAAGTAGCCAATAAAGAAAAATAGTTGTGAGAGTAATGTGCTTGGGTTTTGCCAACTCTAGTTAAAAGCAGTCACATGAGTGAAAGTATGTATTGGTGACTTTTTTTACCCTGTCTGGATAAGTTTGTACTGAAGTGTCTTGTTGCAGGATGAGGAAGAGATTTCCACAAGTCCAGGTGTATCAGAATTTGTGAGTGATGCTTTTGATACCTGTAATCTGAATCAAGAAGATCTAAGAAAAGAAATGGAACAACTAGTGCTAGACAAAAAGAAAGAGACTTCAGTAGTAGAAGGTAAAGCTACTATTACCTCTGTTTCTTACACAGAGCAATTCTAAGACAGGTTGATTTAAAAGGAAAAAAACCCAAGGTTGTAATTCAATTTAGAAAAGTAGATCTGTGAACATTTTTTCAAAAGTGTATGAAACAACCTTCAGTGAGATATTGCAGAAATTAATGGTCATTTTTGCCATGGTCAAACCACATCTTACACAGAATGTTAACTGTGAGGGGTTTAAATCCAAAGAACAGTTTTAGGTCACTCTGATGAAAGTGAGTGTGGGATATTTTTTTTTTATCTCCTCCTTTCTCTTTCACAGATTCTTCTGCATATGAATTGTTTTCTTTAATTGACATCCTTGTAGGTAAAGTACAGTATTTGAAAGTCAGGCTCTGGTTTCTTCTTTTGGCACCAACTAAAAGGGCAACTTTTGCATCCAACTATGAGCTTGAAGAGGCTTCTGCCTATAAAGGTTTATAGGCATTTGGAACACTTAAAATTTAACAAATAGCTTGAGAATGATGATAAGAAATTAAGTGAAGCTTATTAATTAAAATAATTCAGAAGAATTAGTATCAGTGTAAAGAGCATAAAAACAGTCTGTGATGATGTGACTCTGGCCATAGATAATATCCTTTGACAACACTTGTATATGCAGATGCTTATCACAAAATTTGCAGAATTTTCTTAGAATGTGCTTTGGATTTTCTTGCATGTAGTTCTTTGATTAAAGTGTTTTAATAGGTCATTAATGTGTTACTTGTTCAGAGCAATCTCAGCTGGCCTGAGCTGATTTGGACTCTGGAATTGCGTACCAGGCTGAAGTACCAGCCAGCGTGTAACACATGAACGCCCATCTCCTCCCCCACACTCCTGCCTATGATAGGCAGAGCTAATTAAAACAGAGATTAGCAACACAGGAATGCCTTCTGACTAATTTTTTGCCCTGAAGTATGAAATATGATTACCTTTAACCCTGATTAAATGAGCTTGCCTAGCTAGTGAGAAGAGTGTTTAAAATGTTAGTGAGGAGAGTACCTTTTTTGTTTTAAACCAGCCACAGTATTTGACTTGATTTCTTTTTTCCGTAACAGTATATCCACACTTTTACAAACTTTATTTTTTTATGGGAATTTAAAATTGCAAAGGGAGATTCAGTTGAAAGTAGAGTCAAAGACTGTAGAAAATGATCTTGCAAAGGGACACTCATAATGACTTAGCTGCATATTTGCTGTTTATATCTTTATTATAGTATGCATATAGGAATTTTATTGTATATTAATTAATTCCTATTTGTGATCAATAGGAAGGTGAAATTTCTGAAGTTCCTGTTGTTTCTAAGGAGAATAGTCCATAAAGTTTAGAGGATATAAGAGAGATTCAGTGCAAATATATCTAGTTTTATATAAATAAGCAACATACAATATTATCTGTTAAATTCTTACACATCTTTTGTCTCTTTTAGAAGAAACTGCTGATTGGGAAAAGGAATTACAACAAGAGCTTCAAGAGTATGAAGTGGTGACAGAATCAGAAAAGCGTGATGAAAACTGGGATAAAGAAATAGAAGAAATGCTGCAAGAAGAAAATTAAACATTTTCACGAGATCACTATAAACCAAAGCTCTTTTGGAGGACTGACATGGATTTCTGCTTTCATATTTTGCTTACAAAAATATCTTCAGAAGACATAAAAGAATCTAAAGTCATTATAATTCCATATGGGAATACAACCGGTATTTCTGTTCTTTATATGAGCAGTTTCTATATTCTTCAAAAGAAAAAAAAAGAGGAGGCAGATACTGCAGGTTATAATTAAAAGTGATAACATTAATACATGAAGCAATGGTTCAGTTTGAGGCATTTTTAGGTGATCAAGAAGCTCTTCGAAGAGATTTCTAAATCTAAGAATTGCATTTTTTTTTTTGTCCACAGCCTTCTGTTTGGGATGTAAAAATGGATGTTGTAAGTAACTTAGTCCTTGACAGCAATTCTCTCTTGATATTTGCACTCTGATTCCTGTATAATCTGTAAATGTGTACTATTTTTAAGGTACTTATAGTTGGTAGATTTCACATGTATTTAACTTCCTTAATGTATGTAGCCAAAGAAATTATAGAAAACCCTATCAAATAACTTTCAAGGATTTGGTAAAAGACACTAATGCAGAATCCAAAAGAAGCTGATTATTTACCAGTCAGGCAGCAAACATTTAAGCATTTAAATTAGTAGAGTTAGTAACTGCTTGAATTAAATTTGGGTTTGTTAATCATATTGAGATACTGCCTTTCCCCACAGAGAGAAATGGTTTAATGCATTCTTTCTGCAGAAGGCTGTTATGTTTCCATTTAATTTTACTGTCTTAGCTGAGAGCAAATTAAATGCTTCTCCTTAATTTTAAGTGCTGAAACATTTATGTGAAAACTCACTGGTTTGGACATCTTTATTAAATACTGTAAATATGTATAAAATTGGCTCATTTGTTTGGAGGGAGGGCAAGCAGTGAGGAGCAAATATGCTTCAGACACAGATCTTAAAAATACACATTTTCACAATGCTTAAGACATATTCAAAAATAGGGTTTTTTTCTCTAAAAGGTTTTTGATTCTTCATAGGCATCTGGATATTTCCTGTGGTTATACCATTAAGTCAGTATCTTTATATATAGATAAATTAAAATTTTATGTTCAGTTTGTCATCTATTTCATAAACTTCTATGACAAAGCATTCATGAAATTCCAAATACAAAGGAAAATGGGTAAAATTAAGTAGGTCGGAGCCATTAAGCACAATTGAATTATAGGCATGTTACATACAGTAAGCTCTGTCTTAATGACATAATTCTGCAGAAAACTTTTGTAAAGAGACTGAAGAGATTATAGCTGTAATTACTCAGTCAATATTCATCCCGTGGGAAATGAAAAGAGCAAAGTAGTTTCCACTGCTGTTACTGTAAGAAAGGAATATAGTCTCCAAATTGTCTCCATTAGCAACTTGGACAGAAAGTTCTTCTCTAGTTCTCATTATGGAAAAGGAATTGTTTTAAACCTGCATACATTTGGCTCCCCAAATTATATCATTGCCATACACTTTCTCGACTTCATTTTAAGCACAATTTGTATTTTTCTAGATTTTTTTCACTTAGTTTACAGAGGTGAGGTAAGTCACGGTAAATAAGATGTACTTAAGGAGCTTTTATATCTGGGATTAATTAGAGATGACAAAAGTTAAATCTGTTATGCTTATAAAAATAAGTCTATTCGCAGCTCAGTGGTTACTCCTAACAAATACAACTGCTGTAGATTTAAGCTGGAGATATTAGGAGCTATCTACTGTACAGTTTGATGTGACACCTTCTAAAAAGATGGATAGTTCTATTCTGATAGTGGCAAATATTCCCTGGATCACTGAGAGTTCCAAAATCACTACTCCAAAAGTCTGCTTTCCTAAAAACAAGCCTGATCATTCCTAATGTTTTCAGATGTATGATGGCCTTATTTGCATGGGGCTTGTACATCAAGCCTCATCGTTCTTTTCATGTAAGCATAACCTATATAGTGGTCATAGCTATTAAATTCCATTTCTCATAAAAGATGGTTCCTTCATATAAAATTCTCATTTTTCCCTTTTTGTGAAAAGCAATTATATCTATAAAATAAAAGAAACCAACCCACTACTTAAATTTGCATTTAAAAAAGACAATAATGTAGTAAGACTGAATCTGACTTGAGCTCTGATATTTAAAGTCTCTTATCAAAAGTCATATTAATAATTTTCAAATCTGGGTGTCTGGTTTTAAGCTGGAAAACTGAAGTAAATTCTCCGTAGTCCTGCAGTTTTCAGGCCTGGCCTATGACTTTCATTTAGGTAGGTGCTACAAGTGCCTATGAGTTCTTATTGTGCATGGGAAGAGGGAAAGTTTCTGCATTCCATTTGCCACAATGGAGGAGCACAGGCTCCATGTTCATGGTGAATTTTGCATGTCTTTGTACCCAAATGTGTCATATTAGTATATTACATAAGCAAGTGTGTGTAATCTTTCCTTAACAAAAGATCACAAAATCGGAAGCACTGGGATGGTACAGGTGCTAACATCCAGCAAAACAGTGCTACAAAATGAAAGCAAAAATGAATGTAAGTAACATCATCCTGTGGATACAGTGTGACAGAAAGTACAGTTGTTCAAAACATTGAGAAGAACCATTTTTGGAAGATAAACTTGCAGATTTTTTAAATTAACTTTTGGGAAACAGGGCAAAGATCACCCAGGAATTATGTAGGTTAGCTTAGAATAGCTCTGAAATACCAGCATTTCCACTTATTCTGTGCACTGAACAATCATCTTCAACTGTAAGTTTATAATTCCAGTTGCTATTAGTTAATACCTATATGGAATGTTAAAAATTTAATAATCTGTCCTGGAAGAAGAGGAAAGATTGTCAAATCTGGAAATAAGAAAAGTGTAGTGAAAAGTTCCCCTATGTTTTTATGTGATCACTTACAGATGATCTGTTATCAAAGTTAATCAAAGCTTTCAGTTTCCTGAATTGCTCTAGTAAACTTCTAATTTTTTTTTTTTTGTTTTTTGCCTCAGTATTTTTTTCCTTGCTGTTTGGTGATCTTGGTGGTTGGTGGGGTGATTTATGTAGTACTGAAGTGCAGGATGTCAATTTTAATCTCGTGCATTTAAATAACCCCATGTGCAGGAGTGTGTTGCTGGACTGTGAGATGCATCCTTGAACTGTTGGCCACTCACATATTATTGACTTTTACCTTGTAATATCTATTGACAGAAAGGAGCAAAGTGTGTCTGGTTACTTCTCTGTGCAGTGCCAAGCTGTAGCAGCTGCATCAGGCCCTTAGTCCCAGGGCTGTGTCAGGAATGTGGTTGTGCCATTGATGCCTTTTTCTCTGGTCCTAAAAATAGGAGCCAGACAGAGTTAGGGTGTTAAAAAGGGGTACTTTATATAAGGATCCTCAGGTGCACAGCTGGTTTAGTGGAAAACCCTGAAGATGCCTACCCCATGTGACATGTGTACAATTTTTATAGATTTTGTAAATTGGCATACCTGACAAGAGCCCTGCAATTAGCAACTGACCTGATGAAGTAATTCCCCCCAGTTCCAGTACCTTCTAAATTCTCCCCACCTTCAGTGGAGACCAGGCCCTGTTTACAAAAATATGCCTCGAAAAGCTGGTTTCAACCTTGGTTTCTAAGGACAACCAAGACAGCATAGGGATCCTGGAACTTGTTTTGTCTTCCTGCCTAGGGAAATGCTGAAGCTAAGATACAGTAAGAAGCTACAAATATATGTGTAAAGAATACAGACAATATATAAAAGAAAAAAAGGTAAAAACCAAAACCATTTACCACCTTGATAATGGTCTGGGTCTCAGTTCAGCTGAAGTCTACAGGATGTATTCTCTTGCCTGACACTCTTATGTCTCAGAGCTGAGTGATAGATCTGTAACAGCAGTACAGTAGCCTAGCCTTAAATAACATTGCCCATTAGTAGATTTTTCTTCCAAAATACTAATTTTCAATGCTTATCTCCTTTGTTTTAAACATTTGGATTGTTTGTGTGTGTAAGATCATCATTCTAATTTTTTTTTAACAAAATGGCAAGTCAATTAATGTCTTGCTATATTTTCTGTATATTTTACAGTTAACTATTGGAGAAAGCAACAATTTCTACAAAAATATCAGAAGGCATGCATGGCTCTGTTTTATTCTCAGTATAGCCCAGCATTTCCTATAGATAGATAGATCAAGACCATGCATACATATAAATGCAAACCCACATGTATCATAGTGTCTAAATATATTAAAGAAATTATAATGTACTTTTCAGCTGTTATTTTGAACTAGATACCATTGAGAGACAAAGGGCAACCAAAATAATTAGCATTAGTTTGTCACACTGTCATTTGTAATGAGATGACTCTGTAGAAATCAAGAATGAAATCACTTTCTTTGTTTCCTAAAAGATTTGTTTTCATAATGAACAGGTTGGGACATTTTCCTTTGCTAATTCAGGAATTCATCAATCTATGACAAATGTCTCCAGATAAACTTGGGAGGTATAATTAACCCAAAACTACATAGGCAGATAGGTTATTTTGTCTCAGTGTGATTCTGGCAAAGTAGGGAAAGACAAGAAAAACGCCTCTAGTTAAGGGCTGTATATAAAATTAGAAGAATAAATATTTGATGCCTTCTTTGATATATGATGGTCTAAAGAAAACTGCTTAGTGGCTTTTTTTAACTTGTCTGCCTGCATAAAACCTTAATTCTGCAGTTGCTTTTATTTATTTCTTCTTGTGGCTATGGTTTCCATACACAAATGTGAAAGTTTAAAAGCCAGATAAAACTGCTGCTTTTCTGCATTTCCTCTCTTTCCCAATTAAATCTGTTTACCTCACAGTCAAATAATGGCCAGAGAATGGGTTGATACACCCAGCTTCTTGTCCCACTTACTTCAAAAATGTTTTAATGCTGGCCTTGTGTCCTTTGATGCCAGCAATTTAAACATCAAACAGTTTTGGTTGTGCTGTATCATCACCACCTTTCATCCTGTATCATGTGTAACAAGATTTTCAAGCCCATCATGTGCTGGGTGGATGAAAGGTCCTGCTGTAAGGATGTTGTTGGGGTGGAGAGGAGCTTCCACAGATATTTGTTGTGGATGTGGAAACAGATCTCATGGTGGGATGTAATGTCAAAAAATTAGTGGGCATGTTCATGAAAGAGTAGGAACCATTGCCTAAGTAGGCAAAAATACTGGTGCAAAGGATCTTTCAGGTGGAGGAATGTTGTTATCCAACCCGCTCTGGGTTTCTCTGGCTGTGGATGTACTTAGTAGTCAGCTGACATGTCTGAGCACATGTTGAAAACAGAATGGTTATAAGCAATTACAAAGACCACTAATAATGTTTGCACTGAGTCAGCTAGCAAACCCTCCATCCTGGCCACTGCACTGTTCCCACTGGAGCTGGCAAGCTCCCCAGCTTTGGAGGCCAGGTGCCAAGGGCTACAGTAGGGAGTGGTCTGCATCCCCTTGGGCTGGGGAAGCAAGAAAAAAAGAAGAAAATCCCCTGCATATTTAAGTCACAAGTGCAAGAGCAGCTTCTGGCTTGGGTGTCAGCCCCCAGTCCTGGCTGCTGTAAGCCAGGAGAGGCACAGTTTCAGAGTGAGCAGTGTCAGGCTCACCTGAGCCCCACACCAACCTCCTGCCTCCTCCCTGGGGCCACAGCTCCCCTTCCTACCCTGATGGCTGACATCCCAGTTCTATTGCCAAGTATGTTTGCACAAACATGCAACTGGCTGTTGTTCTTATTCATAAAAAAATACAGCTCCTTTTTAGAACTAATTCATTACTTCTCTGGTATTGTGGGGTAAGATTTATTGATGTGTAAAGGGGAAAAATCTTTTTATTGATTTTGAATTTACCTGAGAAATGTGTGACATAGGAAAACAGGAGGACTTGACTTTGCCTTCTTTTTATGTCCCACAAGTTAACTTTCTTGAGTCAAGTGAGAAGTTTCAAACTTCACTCTCTTCAAATTTTAATGGGGGCAGTTTTCCATATACCAAATAGTGGGTAGCAGCTTTCTTCAAAACTCACCTTTGGAGGTCATTTTCTGGAAGTGAGGTGTGACATGCAACAAGCACATACAAGAAAGCACCACCCAGCTGACACATCCTGGTTTCATCTTCTGTATTTCTCCTCATCTCATTCCACATGTACCTCAACATTTTGTTTGTTTTTATCTGCAGCTATATAGTATGTTCAGCCAGTACATGTTTGTAGTGTTGTCCACAGTGGACCCCAGGCAACTTCCCTAGCCACCACTGAATTTTAGGATCCTGTAAAGTCTGGTGATTTGGGTTGGATTTTTTATTTGTTTGTATTTTTCTATTTCCCTCCTGCCTTCACTTTAATTTTTGATTAGTTATTCTGTGAAAAGTAACATTGGAAGAATTACTGCTCCTACTCAGTGTCATGGAGGAAAATGTTCCAAGACAAATTCTGATAGTCCTTACCTTCTCCAAAGTTTCAATAGAAGTAATTAGCATAATCATCATGAGGAAAGGACAAAATGAGTTTCCTGACTGCATTGCATGTTGTAACAATGCTGTAAGGAAAGAAATAATATCTTTATTTCACAGTTTCTCAGTTGTCTTCAGTTAAAGATTTGAACGTCTTGTTCTAGTTGTCACTTTGCTGATGTATTTAAACATAACGAAGGAACTAATTTTTCACCCAGTTGCCTGGGAGTGCCTCTGCAATGAGGGCAGTGAAGTACCCAGGAGATGTGTCAGCCTGGCTGGAAAGTGTAGAAGGTTCATGAAGTCAGAGTACGCTTAAGCAGGGTGATAACCACATAACTTGGCTGTAGTTCATAAAAACAGAGTACTCCAAAAATTTGTAAAAAGTTGATGACTAAAGATTTCTACCAATGGATATTTAGTTATATCCCTAAATAATAATTTAAAAGAACTAATCTTCCTAGAATTTCAGCTTCTTGCCTGTCAAAACTTGAGACCACTGCACCTTCTTGGCAACGGCCATTTGGGTGGAACAGCTGCTCCTGGTGCGTAGGATTGCACGAACAACCTCCAGCAAGGTCATTTACAGGGCACAGCTGAAAATATGTTCTCAGTACCTGTATTTACTTGCAGGAATGGAATATAAATTTCCCATCCTGTTGACATGCACTTTATTGGTAAGTGCATTTTTGAGGGAAAGCATGTTCACATGAGCACAAGAAGAGACACAGGGAGAGACTGTTATGTGTAATTTAAAATACTAAAAGTAATTATTCAATTTCTCATTTTTATTCTCCAGAGGACAACAGCACTGCAGGCAAACAGTGCACCAGAGATCTGAGTCCTGATGGTAGGCCTCTCACACTACACCTGCATCTGCTATGCTCAAAAAAACTTCTAGAAAACTGACTTACTAGGAAGATTATCTTTCTTCACAAAATAATTATAATTGATGTGTCACCTTATCAGCAGAAAAAAACCCCTCAAACATGTAGTTGATGTGTGAAAAGCATTACTGCTGGAAATATATTCTCCAACATTTGATAATTTTTGAAGAAAACTTTGTTCTCTTTGATAGATCAGCCTTGTGCCTTCTTCTAGTGCACAATGTATGCTAATCTCCCTGGCACCCAAATTCACCAAAATACGGCTCACAATTAATTTTATTACAGACAGCAAGAGCTCTGTGGTTCTTTATTCCATTCTCTCCAAATAGCTCATATTTGCAATTAATCTTCCTTCCATTCAAAAAGTGTTTAAGAGGGGGACAGGGCAAAAGTAATTTATGTTTTGTAAATTTTTTATACATATATAAAAAATAATGCTTGGAAGAAATTAAAAGTAATCTTAAGGCCCTATTTAAGGATTTAATGAGCTATCCAGGGATCAAACAGAGCATATTTGATTACTGGATCTCTTGCCACTCTCAAATTGAAGGGATGCACAGGGAAAATACTAAAACAACAAAATTCTGCTGGGGAAGAGGAGTGGGCTGTCTTCCTTTTCCCAAGAATTTTTACCAGTATTATGCATGTTTGTAAAAGAACAAGTGTTTTGGGGGGACAAAACTTCCATCCAAAGATCAGGTTGATACAAAAAAATGTAAAATTATTTTTCATCTTGAAATTACCAGTTGAATACTTACTCTAGTACTTGTCTGCTCTAGTAAGTTTAGATTTAAGATGTAAGGACAAGATATTTTAAGCAGTTATGCCCCACTGAAGCAACTTTATTCAACACTAACACTTGACCTATTCTCTGAAGTATTAAGTGCTTAGGGAGGTTTAGAGTGATATTTTTATTCAGTAACTCCAAAATTCCCGTCATATATGGAGTAAGTTTATTTTCCCGGAAAGCAGGAACATATCTAATGTATTTCTAAGATGTTTGTTTCTACCAGTTTGAAGTTATCCCCCTGCAGCCCCGACACCCGAGCCCCACGTGTGCACATGGCACGGACGGTGGCTCACGGGAGCGCAGGTGTGCCTTGGCAGCTTCATTCTCCGCTCCGTGAGCTGAATCCCTGTTTCTACAGACGGGACCCTTCATCCCGGTGCCCCCGAGCAGGAGGAGCCGGGGCCGGGCGATGGCTCCCAGGGCATCCCCGGGGGAAGCGCTGCCGGCAGCCCCGGCCTCGGCTGCACCGCGCTGCAATTCCCGGCACAACTTCCTTGCGCAACTCGCTCTCCCCTCTCGCACGCCCCAGCTTTCCTGCAGAAGCAGCAGCCGAGTGTCCCTGAGTATCTCCGGTGAGCCTCCCTGACTGGAGATATTCCAGAACCGCTGTGCTCTGGGATGCCCTGCTCGGGCAGGTTGGACCAGGTGCCCCACTGTGCTCCCCTCCAACCTGACGCACTCTTTGATTCTGCTGATCCTGGCCGCCCCGCCCGCTGCCCCGTCACGGACAAGCCGCTCAGTTGGCCCCGGCTTCAAAGCCGTGACCGAGGCAGGAACAGAGAGGAGGCGGGCGGGATGCAGGGCGGCCAGGGAAGGGACCGGCCGCCACTGACGCTGCCCGCCCGGGGCCATGCCGCGTCCCCGCGCCTCGACGGACGGACTACAACTCCCGACACGCCCCGCAGCAGGGAGGGCGCGAGCCCCCCACGTGAGCCGTAGAGCTGCGCGGCGATTGGCTGCGGCCGGGAGGGAGGCGGGCCCCCGGGGAGCACTTCCGGTGCCCCGCGCTCGGCACTTGTTTGGATGCTGCCGTCACATCATGGCGACGCGCGGGGGCGGCGGCGCGGCGGGACCGACCCGGCGGAGCTCGAGCCTCAGCGGCGGCGGAGACGAGGCGGCGGCGGCGGCCCCGAGCGGCAGCCCCGAGGTGAGGCGGCGGCTCGGTCGGGCCCGGCGGGAGGGAGCTCCGCCTTCCCCGCCCCGCCGGCTCGCGGCGCCGCGTTCCCCGCCTGCCCCGTCCCCACGCGGCCGCCCGGCCCGGGAGCACGGGGCAGGGGCGGGCAGTGCCCGCGCCGCCTCCGCCGCTCCGCGGGTCCTCAATCTCGGGCTGCCCCCGAGGCCGGACCCGCCGAGGCACCCGCGGCCGTGCGGTCCCGGCGTGACCCCCGGGGAGCCGCGCTCGCCCTGCGGGGTCGGGAGCGGCCCCTGGGCGCTGCACGGGAGTCGCGGGGCGGTCCCTGCCGAGCGCGGGCCGCCGGGGGCGGCAGCACGTGGCGGGCCCGGTGCGCGGGGGGGCGGGAGCTGCGGGCCGGGGGGGCGATGGGTGCCGCCTCCCCGGGGTCCCGCCGCTGCCCCCCGGACCCGCTCGGCGCGGCCGGGCTGCGCGGCGGGAGGGGACGGCGGCTCTGCCCGCGGGGGTGGCGGGAGCGTATTCTTAACCTCCGGAATTGTGAAAAAAAAACCAAAGGGCCATTTTATTTCTTTTTTCGTTTTCTACCGAAACCACGCTGAGAGCAGGGCTGTTCCCGGTGATGTTACAATAATTTCTGGTTGCAGATCCTTGTAGGGAAAAGCTTAAAATACCTGTGCCTGGTCACCCAAAGGCAAAGACTTATAATACGCTGTAATTCAGCCGCTGTGTGCAATATCAGCGGCTCGGTGTTTAATGTGACAGAGCTGCCTTGCTAATCTCGTGTGCTGCTGAAGTATCTCATCCTCTGCTCTTACATAAATTCAAGTGGCTTTTTAATGGTAACTTTTTTTCCGTGGTACAAAGGATAACATCTCAGAAATAGTAACTTGGTAGTGGTGGCTTATTTTGGCTGTTAAAAAGGTCTAGGAAGCTATGGAGCTAGTTTTCTTCACTGAAAAGCACCGTCCTCTGCAGTGTGGTTTTTTTAGTTCTTTACTAAGAAGTAACTTGTAAGTAACTTCGGTGTCTATTATGAAAGCAGATGATGATGATGTTAAAAAAAAACTGTGTTCCATATTATTTCAAATACAGTGGAAAGGAATTTAATTATTTTAAAGAGGTGAAATACGGCAGGCAATGTTAAGCAAATTCTGCATTCTCTTGTAGATTTCCCTCCCCCTGCCTTGATATTATTTTTAGGTTCCTTGTGACCTGTTTGCATTGGGAATTCAGAACTTGTCTACCCTGCTTTTTCCAGAATCATACTGTGGGTGACTACAAAACTATTAACTTTATAGTAAAGAGGAAGTGAAGCCTCATTGGTAGAAGTGATTCACACTACATTAAGTATTTTCTTAATTAGCACCTGTCTCAGATGTTTATATTAAAAAAGTCTTGTTAGATGTGCAGCACTTTGTCCTGTGGGTAAATGCCCTGAAAGCTTCCATGTAAGCTTTGGGTTTCTGCCGTGAATTTTTTGCTAGAATTACAGGAGGTGTTTGTCATGAATTTTTTAGGTTGTTTTAAGAATCTCTGGCAAAAGTAGATTTTATATAAAAGCAAAAGCATGACAGAGTTGCTTGGCGAGGTTCACTCTGCAACTTACTGTGCGGTTTAAGCATGCAGTGAAAAAATTTCAATAAAATCAGTTGATCTAAAACTAAAACCAATCAAAATGATCAGCGTGGAGGCTGGGGATGGGAGAAGGATAAGGATAGGAAAGGGTAAGGATGAAAAGAAATAAGGGACCCTCCTGTTGAGTCACACGGTTCAGAGTGAATTCCCCCTGCCAAACTTAGCCCCAGGCTTCTCTGATAGTTTAGGCACAAAAGCACTTGAACTTAGCACTTAATCGATGCCTCCAGTTAAGCAGTTTAACAAAATATTCTGTAGAATTTGCTGTCAGTACAGCAGTAAGTCACTTACAGGCCTCGCTCACTCCCAAATGTGAAGCACTTAGAGAGCAGCATTCACAGTACATTTGCTATAGCAAATATATTTACAAATATATATTTACGCTGCACAGACTCAGACTTGAAGAGTGTACAGGTGTATATCTGTGAAAAATTCCCCTCAGATCCAGGGCAGTACTCACTATTGATGCCTTTCTGTGTTCTGAAGGGACAAAGAGCTGAGCCTTGAGGAGTGCTGTCAGCCCAGGCTCCATCCCCAGCAGCTGGCAGTGGTCCTCCAAGAGTGGCAAACGTGGGAGTTTGCTGGGTTGAGAGCTGCCCCCCCCCAGGGGGAAATGCTGGCCACAGCCTGCCACAGTCCAGGGGAGCTAAAGGGATCTCACTCAAGACCACTGTTTGTAGGGTCTCAAGAGAGAGGGTTTTAGTTGTAAGAATTTTTCATCCTGGTTCCAATTTGGGTTGGTAAATTCCCTTGAAAGCCCTGTAACAAAAATATTGTTCCACTTTGGTTGTTATTCATGTGAAAAAAAAATGGTTTTCAAGGCTGTTTGCTAAAAGCCATGAGCTTATTAGACATCACTGTTTCCTGGGAGCAGACAGTGTTTCTGATAAGCTCCAGATGAGCTTTATTCCTGGGTGCTGTTTGTCAAGGCCAGGGCCTTGGGATCGTACTGTGGCTGGGGGGGCACTGTCAAGAGACACACCATCACTGTTTTAGTGTCTTCAGCTAAGTGAGAAAAGAGATGGTTGGGTTTTTTCCCGTTTGTGTTTGAAGTAAATTAAAAACCTTTTCTTAAAAGCAGGCATGTTATCTGTGTCATGAGGTCACTGAAAGAGCAGAAAAACCCAGTGTGGTTAAGGGTAAGAGGAAGAAGCAGGGACCACGTGAGAATGTTTCTGAACCAATATTGAAGACCAGGTCTTGAATTATAAGGCCAGGAAACTTGAAGGTGGAATTCTGCTGACAAAGAGTCTATCTTGACTTTTATGAAGGTAAAATACAAATTTAGGAAGTAGGTGTTTCTTAGTAGTCATCCTGCTGTGTTGGAGCTTCTAACCTTGCAGTGCTTTGGAACTAGAGATGAGCAGTGCTGCAGGTTCCTCTGTCCAGTGTTTTGAAAGTAGATAAATGAGTGCACAGAACATAGTTTTTAATGTAATGGCAGAATGTGATGAAGTGTTTGTTTGAAATTACTTTCAGATCTCACAGCTGAGATCCTTGTTCAGTGGGGAAGCCACCTCAGAGGCCATTAGGTTTGAGAAAGGTATAATTAGACTCTATGATCATTCAGGTCAGTGAGCACAGTATAGAGAAGTATTGCATAGAGAAATAACCTCAATAAGCTAGTCTTGTGGTCAAAAGCATCTGAATGATTGTGTCTAGACCAGTTGGTGAAGGTGCACCTGCTATAAAATTCAAACCCAAATTTTGTGACATCCTAAAATGGTGATTTTCATGCAGAAGTTGTAAATAAAATTATTCTTTATTTAACATAACTGTTGAAAAATCGATTTGAGGAAAAGTGTATCACATATATGTTTTCAAAATAAGCTTTTCTCTGTTAGCAGGAAAAAGTAAATTGCTGGGATGCAGGAAGCTTAATATTTGTTATGAACCAGACACATTTGTGATAAATACAACTTACCTTTTTTGCTGCAGTTTTTTTTTTTCCTTACTGCAGTCAGTCAGGATAAGGGGTATGAGGCTTTTATGACCAGTTGCATGCGAAGCAAGTTTGGAAATGTAGTCAGCTGAGCAGTGTTATTCAGATTATCTCTTTTGGAGTCTGATGTTGAGGAATTGATTATATATTTACTTACATAGGTTGTCATCACAGTTGTGAAAATCTGTTTTATGTACATCTGCTTGTTCCAAATCTTCCTGGGTATTTCTTGAAGTATTAGCTATTCCACAGACTAAGAGTGGAAGAGTCTTTTCACAGCACAGTCCAACTGCTACTCTGGGGTATGTAGGAGTTGTTTTCATAGATTAATGCTAGTGCTTATGTTTCTTAGGATAATTAGCTAACATTCAGGATAAAATTTATTATCGTGCAGCTACTAATTGTGGGGTTTTTTATTCAAAAGTACAGAGAGGTATTTTCAGGTGGCTTAGGGAAAGATTGCATACGTGTATGCACAGGAGCATGGAATACAGGTAAGCATGGTACTGATAGTAAGCACAGTATATTTTGGTGTAATGTGTGGCATAGTGTGCTGTAGACTTGTGTAGGTGTAGAACAAAAAAATAAGTGGGTTTGTGATACATTTTGGCGTGGTGGTAGGAGAAGTTCTGTGGGACAAGTGTCTGTTCTGTCCTTATGTGCAGTGTGTGTTCCTGAAGCTGAACTGTTTGAAGAGCTGGCTTAGGCTCTTGTGATCATAACAATTTTCACATATGGGGTATGTGTCTTGTCTGCTGATCTTTTAGGTATGAAATAAGGTAGAGTTTTCTTGATGTGCATCTTTTTTGATCAAGGTTGAAGGAGCAGAGCAGAAGACTGACTGAAAACTGGAGTGAGCAAGAGCAGTGTTGCCAGTAATTTTCCTACAGTCATCTTCAGGTGGTTTGTCCTGTAACTCTTAAGTAGCTTGAAGATGACATGCTTATTCAGAAATGTCAGCATCTTGTAATAGCTAGTTTCACAGCTAGGTAGGTTGCACATATCTTAGAGTTTTGATAAATTTGTGATCTTATGAATTTGCACGCTACCTGTGCAACATATTCTTTTTGCCTCTCTGTAAATCCAGCCATACAATAGTCTGACTCTGGGTTGTCAGATCATGAGCTGCCTGTGGCTGAAGATGGCTGGAAGCTGAGAGGGGATGGTAGCAGTTAGAAAAGGTAATGGTGATTTCAGTAAAGGTCTGTGCTGGGGTAGTTCTGTTGTGGTTTTATTCAGTCAGTACTGAATCAGCACTATTATACAATGTGCTGTGGGAACTGCTCTGTTCTGGCTGGAATGTTAAACTGAGAAGTTCACTAGTCTGATGAGCACACATTTGAAAAGATGAGAGGTAAGAGTTAGTTGTTCTCACCATTGCCTCAGTAAGGAGGAAGCAAGTTCAGTGATTAATATGGGTTGGTACTTAACATTCTCAAAGTGTTGTTTCTTATTCCTATACTCCAGCTTGAAGCTTGATACAGATTTCAGATCAAATCTGAAACCACCTGCAGTTAAAGTGTTTTAAGAATATCATTGAGCGCAAGAAGGGTGTTGAGACTTCTGGCCAATGGTTTTAATATCTAAAGTTACAGCTAATGTAGAAAATTCTTTCTTAGTCATAATCAGGAAATCATCTAGATATTTCTGTTTGTGGCCCCTGTTAGGCAATAGCAGACTTCTGGTTTTTAAAATGAAAACACTTTCTAATTTAAGTTAAATAAGTTAGAATTTTAGTATTTAGTTGTGCCACTACTCTCAGATTTGCTAAAACTTACAGGCTACAGCTTGACAGAGTTTTAACTTAGAAGGAAGGGGTTTTTGTTTGGGTTTTTTTTGTGTGTGTATGCTGTCAGATTGTTCTAGCTGCTGATAGAACCGCTTTTTTGAGTACAGTGTTCTAGTCTGTGGTCAATAATTTGTAATTGTACTTAAGATAAGAAAACTGGATGTTTTTACAAAGCCTGTCTGCTGCTACACTGAGCTTTGGTTTTGCTGGGAGCATATTTGCTTGTCAGCAATCTTGGATTTGTTCCATGTTCATGTTTGGAAAATCAAAAGAAGGTTGACAAGTTCTGTATATATTCACCATCTTTATAATTTTCAAATGTGTTGGAGACATACAGGACACTTGTACACAAACCTTTTTCTTCAGTATTCTGATAGGTTATTTCTGCCTTTTCTGTTAGACTTCGGATAGTGAAATTCTAAAAGTCCTTGTGGCTTTTTTGACAAAGAATAGAGAATATTCAGAGTTTAGAAATTATTATTGTCAGTAAAAAATTGAACTGACACCTAATTTGACTTCAACAAAAAGCTCTGCTGAATTAATGAGGTGGTGCTCACTTCCTGAAACTTCCAGATGCTTTAGAATATGCATGTGAATTGCCAGCTCTGAATTGACATTTAGGTTACTATGATGGTTTGCTCAGAAAGAGATGGGCATTTCATGACTTACTGGTCACATGTATGCCCCCGGTAGTAATTGTTATTTTTTTCACTGGAAACAACAGAAGTTTCTCAGATAAAAACTAGTGAAATTTTTTCAGTTGACTAGGTTTGAAACAGTCACAAACTCACACAAATGTGGTCTTGTTGATGTCCCAGTCCTTCAGTAGCCAGAGTTAAGTGTGTACCTGTGGTGAGAATAAGGTATTGTGTGTTTAGTTCTTGTGATCTGACTGCAGTTACACTGGCTTTTATTTTTTAGAGGCTCTCGTGCTTTGGCTTCTTTCCAATCATCCTGCTTCCACTTCTGTTGGCAGGATTGCCTATTGCTGTGCAGTGAACTGGGCTGAGGAGCTGATTTGGCTGTAAACTGTGTTAGAATAATTTGCACAAATGTTAGTGCTAGGCCAGAGGATCTTGGGCATTGCTGCTGTTCAGTATGTGACTGCAGCCAGTCAGGCCTTCTCACCTTTTGTTGGATTTGCTGGCAATTTTGTGCTCTGCTTTCAAAAAAAACCCTCCGAAGTCTCTTTATGGATATCAGAAAGTCAGGAAATACTTAATGCTTTTAGGTGCCAAACCTGAAACTTTGAGTTTAAAGCAAACTTTGTTTTGCAAGATTACTTGGGTACAAGTATCTGAATCAGAAGTTCATGTTCTATGCAAATAAAAAACCTGCAAGTTTCAGCTGTTCTGTTGATACTGCAGGTACTCTTGGTATCATGTTGTGTTAGAATAATCTGACCTTTCTTGTCTTGTCAACTTAATGTGACACAGTGTCTTCAGCTTCTGTATGAATCCTGAGTTTTAGACAACATCTGTGCCATGGTTTCAGCCATTGGTACACACAGAGAGATGAAGCGAGCTGTGTTGTGTTCACATTCTTGTGTTTTCACATTTCTTGTTCTTTTGTGTTTATTTGGCTGACCCTAGAGGGGTCTGCCTTTCCTGGAAGACCCACAGTTTAGGACAAGCCAAGGGGAAAAAAATTGGCATTTTACAGATGACTTCCTAGAGGTGTAAAATGTTGTAATTGGTTATTTGTTCCAGCAGTTCAATTACTGCATGACCTTTGTAGGCATTTATCAGTAAGTTTTCTGCCATGGTTAGAGAATAAAACTGCAGTGCATTTATGTTTGTCCATAAAGCATGTGCATCATTTCCACACTTGTAAAGTGAATCTTCCTTGGTAAGTCAAAATTTGCTTCTTAGTGTCTGTAGAGATTATTTGCAGTTAAAAACCTTATTGTCCTTTGAGAAAGACACTGCGTGAAGTCCATCTCCTCAAGAATGAATCTACCTTGAGATAAGGTCTAAAGAAAGGGACTTGCTTTACGAATAGAGAACAACAAAGCTGTTATGCATGAATATTAAAAAAAAAAAAGATGTATTTATTTAATGATTTTTAAATAGCCTTTTCAAGCATGCTGAACAAATTTGGAGTTGAAATACATCTCACAATATGAGTATTGGCTGCATTTCTTTGATGTTGGCTAATTCCTTTTGAAGAGGAAAACAGTCCTGTGCAAAATATAAAACCCAGTGCAAACCCCTGGCTTTAAGAATTAGCACATTTTTTATTAAGAAAATGTAAGGTAATCTGATATTAATTTGTTCTTTAAAAGCGTAACTGTGTATAAACAAGCTGTATTTTTACAATTCCTTGTGATTTTAAGGACATTTACATTCAGTCCACTGAAAATAAATCAGCACGAATCTTACTTTGGCGGTGAGTTCAGCTCTGCTTATTGTGCTTTTAACTATCCATGTATGTTGTATATTGGGATTGCAAATGGACAGAAAAAAACCACCCAGCCACCTTCCAGTATTTCCCTAAGTCCCAGCCTCTTCAGCGAACAAAACAACAGAATAAAAACACACTCAACCAAACATCCCTGCGATTCTCATCAGCCTGAAATGTTTCTAGAAATTGAGAATGTTATTCAGGTGATTGAGAGAGAAGTCTGGTGGTGCTTAATAAACTACACAGTATTATACAGAGAACGTCAGGTATTCTGCCCTAAAATATGACCATGTCACAGCAGTGTTATAAAATAACTGGTGGTGCTTAACTTTTTGGTTAAGTGATTAAACATTTAGCATTTTAGGAAATCTTTAGAGAAAGTTCTGTTTAATTGAGCAGAAAGAATGTATTCTTAAAAATCATAGGCAGTCCAAGCCTGAAGTCTGTTAATATTCACTTTTTTAGAATAATTTCCTTGATGTGAATTTTACCACTTCAAAAGTGCTCCTGGTCCTGTTTATCATTCTTGTTGTAACAACCAGTATTCTCCAGTTAAGAGCTGACAGTTGTATTTGGCATTGTGATTGAAGTAGTTCAAGCTCTTGCTCTGTGCCATTGAAATAATTTATTTATGTAGATTTCATTAGACTTCTTATGAGGATTTTTTTTGCATTTTACCCGTATTTTTCCATGGAAAAGAAGGGTGGAAGTTGTAATTTTAAACACATTTACTTAACTGTTCACATCCACTTCCTGCTTTCCATTCTGAAGGTGGTTGGTGGTGCCATGGAAGAAGCTGGATCTGGGGAGATGGGAATGAATAACCAGGACCAGCTGGTGAAGAGCAAGTGCCCTGAGCTGTCTGATTCAGCCTTGCAGTATCCCCAGTCCAATTGCTGCAGCCTGCAGAGCACTGGCACCTTGGAAGAAGCTGAATACATCCCAAAGAGCAGAAAGCACCCAGGGCCCACGGGCTGCTCCCAAGAGTGCCGGGAGGAGACTCCTGGGAGAGAAGAAGCCCGAACTGACCCACCTGATGGCCAGCAGGATCCAGAGAGTGAAAAACACAAAGAGAAAACTTTGGGTGTGTTCTCTTTGGCGTTCTGATTTTTAGTATAATATTTTTAGAAAATATTTATAAAATATTTATAATATTTCTGTAAAATAGCTGTGGATTTGCTCCTTGTCTCAGATTTACTCTGTAGCCAAAAACTTGTCACCCGTAACAGGATATTTTGAGAAACTGTATGTGCACTTCTACTTGGGAAAGACAGTTCTTAATGCATATGTAAGACTCCTTCAGCTGGCAGTGCTATTTTTACATGAACTTTAATAATAATGTGGTAATTGCTAATCAACTTTTTTAACTTTCTGGTTTAAATCTGGGATGGCAGTGTTCAGTGCTGCCAAACACGGCTGATAATTAAATTCTAAATGCTTATTAAGAATGTATCTGCCAATACTTAACCTTCTGGATGGCATTTTTTCAGATTTTTTATTATCTGTGCAATTCTAAAACAAAAATATTCTTGTGTTATTATATTAAAATAATTTTTGCTATCCTAGTTGCTGAGTGGCAAGGCAAACAGGGCAAGATGGATTTATTCTTGCTGATGACATCTTGTGATGACTTCCCATTTGTCATCTGTTAGGATTATGCAGCTGTCAAACCAGGGAACAACTTAAATCAGGCTAATTTCTCATGGATCTATATTTTACTTCTAAGGACAGGCTGCTTTTCTGGTATATGGTTTTTCTTCCTCAGTAACATTGTCTATCATCCATTTCTTAGGAAAAGAAGTGTTATTATTAATGCAAGCCTTGAACACGCTTTCTACTCCAGAAGAAAAGCTGGCAGCTTTGTGCAAGAAATATGCTGATCTGGTAAGAAATTTGTAAAGATAACAGAAGTTATTAATGTGTTAATATTAACTATGGAATGCGAGAACAACTAATAAAGGACAGTTAATGATTTTGGGTATTTTACAGTGTTGGTAAAAAAGACATTCAGGCTGACTGAATGTTGCTTCAGCCAAACTTTCTTGCAGTCGTTTCACTTCTACATGACTGCCCAAATCCAAAGAAAAAACAGGTTTTGATAACTTGGTATTGAAGCATAATACTAGGATTAACAGAAATGTTGAGTTCTTTCGGGAGTAATTGATAATGCTTTTGTGCTAGTGTTTTATCATTTTAGGATAAAGGGAAAGAACATACTATCATACAGAGATTTGAGGGGGAGGGAGAATGTTCAGTTATATTTAACTCTTTAGTGATTTTTGGGAAATGTAGGATGTTGGAAAGATATAGGTTTAATTTAATTTTGCTTTCTGATGATGTGAAGGAACGGAAAGAAATAGTTGCATTTCTTCAGTAACAAACCAAAAAGCAGTTCATAAACTGCATTCCCATCTCAAGTTGTAATTCATTCTCTAAAACAATTGATCCCAAAATTGGGGGTTAGAGGAGAGGGTTCATAAGCTTACTTTCCAGAATGTTCTTGGAGATAACAGCGCTTGACTCATTTTTCTTTAGACAGGGACAGACAGGAATGGAAAGACTGGAAATCTTGTGTATATATGTTTTTCCACCGTATTTGTAGTTATAAAATGAATGCAAACTAAAGAGATTACAAAAGCCTAAGTTTTATCTCTGTAGCTGTCAAGTGTATCATATGCAATATTTCTGAAAATGACATAATGGCTGCACAACATGGCATTACTCTTCTGAAAGAATTTTTTTTTCCTTTGAGATTATGCTATCTCCAAAACTTCGAGGATGATCTAGCAGGTGGTCTTTGTACTCACAGAGGGCAATATTGATTACTTAAGAAGAGACTTAGATTAGTTCTGGTATGGAAATCCTGAGTTCTCCATGGAGGTCTGTTACATTTTTGCTTTATTTTCCTTGCTCTCTCTCTCACATGCTCTTGTTCATGTGAGTGTATTTCCTTTAAAACTAATAGCTTCTCTAAGAAGTCACTTTCATTTAAATGAGAAACAGAAATAGTTCTGAATTGTAACTTAGGGACGGGGAACTCACGTAAAAATGAGCTTTGATATTGTGAGAGAAAAATGCAGTAGGTTAGTTGTTCCTTATGAGCAATTGCTTGTGCATGTGATGCCTTTTCTATTTAAGCAGACAGCTCCTGTGTCACCTCACAGTGGTGATGAGGGCCTGCATGAGGAGCTAGGCCAGTTTGAATCCCTCAATTCTACAGAAAGAAAAGAGTCTGCCCTATTTCAGTTTGAGTTTTATTATTACTGGAAAGATCTCAACAATTAGGGAGCAGCTGGACCAAATAAATTGTAATCTCCTTCAAGAAGCTTGGTAGTCAGATGAGATGTGTCCTCTTAAAGGCTTTTGCCCTCCCAGGAGGGGATCAATAGACTGTAGGCAGAGTAAGCATTCACAGTTGCCATCCTAGAAAGCCACCTGCTTTCCTCATTATGCTCAGGATGGCTGAGCTGGGTTAGGACTTGTCTGGGTGTAAGAATAGCTCTGTTTCAGCTAAACGAGTTTGAGGGATGCCTCTGTTCCAGTTAGAATGTTTAGGTTGGATCTGATTGTGTTCCTTTTAAGATGCATTCTTTTCTTCATGATAGTGATGGAGAACCACTGGCGTAGGTATCAGCTTTAATGCCAGCAGAGGTTTGAACTGTTTATGACAGTGCACCTACAATGCTTTTTTTCTTTTTTTAAAGATTCATCATCTTTAAAGCTCACTGTCAGGTTTTTCAGTGGTGTCTCATGAAAAGGACTGTACAATGAAGGTAGGAATGCCTCTCTCCTGGCAAAAGATCTTCCACAATTTTTTTTCCATAATTTGGAATCTATCAGGAGATCAGCCTGTGATGCAGGAAGGTTTGCCTCCTTGGTGATACATCTCACACTGGCACACTCTTACAGGCCTGAAGTTTCATAGGTGTGTAGACAGCACAACCTCTTCAAGTAGTGTTTTCTGGCCATGCAAGAAAAGGGCTTCTTGTATTTAGATGTGAAAATACGCCCTTAATATTCCATTTCCCTAAACTACATTAAATATGCATTTAATTTACTGTTGTCATGGAGGTCCTTAACTTTATTCTTTCTTTTGTACTTCAGCATTATTTTGAGCTCTTTCAGAAAATCAGCATTTTATTATTCTTCTGTCATGGTGATGTTCCTCATTGCCAGCCCTCTTTTCCTGTGGTGTCTCAAGGCTGAGGCACTATCTAATAAGGAGCAGTGTAACACTTAACATTGTAGCCTTCTTTGCAAAGAAACAGCCCCTCAATAATATGGTTTCTCTGGGAGCCCAAAAATCAGATATAATGGAATATCTCTCTGAGATACTGATGCAAGAAAATGCTCTTCACTGGATATTCATAGAATAGATTTTTAAATATGTATAGAGTTTACCTGGGTAAACAGCCTAAAGGAAATAGAAAAAAAAATTACTTCAAATGGTTGAGACTGCAGATCTCTTAAAGTGTGGACTATATAGTTGTAATAGTAACTGACTTGATTTTTCAGGGCTGCTAGTTTTGTCTGTTCTTTTCTAAAATACTGCAGAATTCTACAAACTTGCATCATTTACTGCTTCCCTTGGTAGGAGCTCCTGCTGACAAGGAGTTCTACACAGTTCTGTGGTTTTTCTTTTTGATAGCAAAAACAAGACCTGTTGGATAAACAGTTGTGTGTTCTTCTAAGATAAGAGTGGGAAAAGTTGTGACTTGTTGAAAAGCCAGTCTCAGTTGGCTTTTAATTGTATCTGCCAAATCTTCCTTTCAGAGGGCCATTCTTACCCGTGCAGATAAAAGCAGGCTGATAGCTCATAGTCAACAAGAGGTACATGCTGCCTGTTCCTCGAAGGCAAATGGAATTTGTAAATTTTCATTTTCTGTCCTTATACATTAGAATTGTCTGGATGGATGATGGCAGTTTCCCTTTAAGATCAACTTGGGGTTTTAATGAAATTTTATTTCCTTGTTTTCATTCAAAATGTTCAAAAGTTTCTTCAGTGTGCTCATCTAGATGCATAAAGATGGTTTCACCTATGTTTATTAACAAATTTACTCTCTAACTATAGTTGGAGGAGAGCCGAAATGTTCAAAAGCAAATGAAGATCCTGCAGAAGAAGCAAGCACAAGTTGTGAAGGAGAAAGTCCACTTGCAGAGTGAGCATAGCAAGGCCATTTTGGCACGTAGCAAACTGGAATCTCTCTGTCGAGAGCTTCAGCGTCATAACAAAACTTTGAAGGTTAGTTTATTTATATAAATTATATATTTATATAATGCAGGTGATGGAAATCTTAGAGATTACTGCTTAAAATCAGACCCGCTGCTTTTTTCCTTGTCACTTTGTCCATTACCTGTATGTGTAGGTGAGTGGCATGTAGTGTAAGTGCAGCTGATTTAAGGTAAGGAATACAGGGACAGTTAACTTGCTAATGTTCCTTTCCCCCCCAAACCAATTTTTATTACTTGCAGTATTTGATCTTGTCATACTTGTTTCTTGGAGCAGTGCTGATAACTGCTGGGAAAAATTGCACAAGTGAAATAGTAGCAGCATGAATTGGCAGGGTAACCAAAAAGCTTAATTCTGTCAGAATATAATCGATGGGAGTGAAATGGAAGAGAGCCAACATAAGATAAGGATCTCTGATTGCTGTAGAAAATTGCATTATAGTATCAGCGCTGGTTTTTACATCTGGATAATGCTGACACTTGCAAAGGTACTTAGCATCTTAATTTACCAACCTTTGAGTAATGTTGGGAGTGGTAAAGACAAAAGCCTCTAGAAGTTTTGCAATATCTATATTATTTTTTCCACAAGCTTCACATGGGTAGTCAGCGTGGCATATTATGATTGTGGCTTATGTTAGTTCTCGCACTCTAGAAATTGAAACTGTACAGGAGTGAATTACTGCCATTGTTTCTGACTCAAAAAGTGCATGGTTTGACCTGAACGCTTTTAATATTTTATATTTAAATATTTTATTAATATTTATCCATAAAAGGAAGAAAACATGCAACAAGCACGTGAAGAAGAAGAAAGACGGAAAGAAGCAACTGCACACTTCCAGATCACACTGAACGAAATCCAGGCTCAACTGGAACAGCATGATATACACAATGCCAAGCTCCGTCAGGAAAATATTGAACTGGGGGAAAAACTGAAGAAGCTCATTGAACAGTATGCACTGCGAGAAGAGGTGCTTACAGTACACTTGTAATGGGATTTTATTAGTTCCTTGATTGTAAGGATCAGATAATTGTTGAAAAGGAAGGAAAACCCCTCATGTCTTACAGCCATTTTATATATAGTTTTTGTAATTATTCTTTTTACTTCACTTCTGAAAGAAATTTAGTAGCTGTTTGGCTTTCTGTCTGCCCTCGATGATCTGAGTTCAAGATGCATTTTGGAGAAAGTCTTTCACAATGAAAGTAATCAAGTAGAAATAAGTTGTCCAGAGATTGTCAAACCCCTCTGCCTTTAGACATATTCAGAGCTCAGCTGGGCAAGGTGTGAGTAACCTGATCAGGCTTTGGAGTTGACCCTAATCTGAGTGGATTAAATGGCCTCCGAAGGTTACTTCCAACATAAATATGTATTAATAGTTGATATTATTCAGAATTATAATGGAAAGGGATATAAGAGTTATTCTGTCTTATTTCTTCCATTTCATTAAGTTTGGGGTCTTTGGGGGAAGCTCCTTTGTGTACATAGTTGCTCTTGTTGGCACAGAATCGAAGTAAGCTATCATGCTTTAAGAACATATTTGGCCTGGTGTCATGGAAATGTCTCTACTCTAGGGCTAACTGAGCTGTCTTTAATTGGCACCAGTTTGTGAGCTAGCTGCTCTAAGCTACAGTGATGGAAAACAGCCAATTCTCCTTGCCCAAGAAAGAACTGAGCTGCATGGAGTTCTACAGCTAAGATTAGTTGGCTGGTTCTTAGTTGGCACAGGAGGTTTGGAGTGTAATTTCTCAACAGTTTTTGGAAGTTTGTTTTTTTGTTTTGTTTTTAATCTGGATCAGTTAGAAAGCTCTCTGTAAGGTAATTCCCTACCTTTTGTAATTGTGGAATATTTGTATCTACCTTGAGACTATATGTAGAAAAGACAGGAAGTTGCCTTGTGCTACTTTATGGATGGTAGTAAGACTGCAAAGTGCAATGATTTGTGAGATTTCATGAGCTAAATTACCTGTTGTTGCAAACTTTGCTCATTTTGAACTTCTGTAATGATGAAGACTAGAGCTTTTAGAAGTAACACAATAAGGATCAGAGGTAGATAAACCAGCTTTAGAAGCAAGGAGGTAGACCGCTTTTCACAGGGTTTTTGCAATGTCTGGTGTGGTGCGACTGATGGTATTGTATTGACCTAATGAGACAGGCACCTGGTGTCCATGAAAGACTAAAAAGGGTAATTATAGTGTATGGAGATAAGGGGCGGGGGGGGGAAGGCATGTAAAACATGGTCTTTCACCACTTTGTCTTTTGCATGAAACTTTTAAACAACATGCGTCTCCCCAGACAGTACATTGCATTCATTGACCAGCAGACTCTGTTTGACTATTATGATTTTCTTTTTCCCTTTTAGCATATTGATCAAGTGTTCAAACATAAGGAACTGCAGCAGCAACTTGTGGATGCCAAACTTCAGCAAACTACCCAACTTATTAAAGAAGCAGAGGAAAAACATCAGCGAGAACGGGAGTTTGTAAGTGAACTCTGTAGATGTTAAGACAAATAAAACCCACCAAACCAGACTTTTCCTGATTTAAAGCAAATACAGCAAATTGAGAGGACCAGCTTTTGAAAGTTAGGGTAGATTTGAACAAGGAGACTTGAGATTCAAGTTTTGTATATGATGCCTAGAATATTGATGTCCATGCTAACAGCCAAGTAATGTTACTTGTTTGCATTTTCTCAGCAAATATGCTAAATATAATTTAAATTTCTCTTAGACTGGGGAACATACTGTGAAACACCAAAGGTACTTTCTGCAGTCAAGAATTGTAACCTCTGGTGTCATGCTATAAGAGATAACAAATACAGAGTAAAGCACTTTTTTTTTGTGCACTGTTTGCCCCCCAAAATGTGTTGATGTTTCATTTGTATGTTGATAATCAGCAATATACTTGCAGTCTTCTGAGAAGTTTTCTTCCTATGAATCTGTAACTTCTAGAAAAAAAAGCCTTGTTTTTTTCTGTATAATCTTAAAATTACCATCTAGTGTTGGATTCTTCTGGTTTTTTTGAACATAATTTCTGAGTCATTAGCTGGTGAAAATCTCCTCAAACATGAACCTACAAATTGGTGTCATGTTGGAGTAAATTTGGTTTGAACTAGTCTGCAAAGATAATACGGTGACTGGAGAAATGAAGGTGGAAAATAAATTAGGCTACAAATCAGTTACAAATTACATACAGTTTGTTAATTAACTATTCATAATGTAGCAGTTCAAACTTGCTAGAGAAATAGAAATATTTACTCATGTTCCAAGTTAGAGAAATGTTTCAATAAAACTTTCTGCATGACATCACATGCTTTAAATTGTATATATGAAAATGCAGTGTAGTAATAAAGCCTGTGTGAGCAAACGTGCTTGAGCAGCCCTTAGGTGGTGATAATGTTTATTCATTTTTAATCATAGCTTAAGCCATTTTGGGGGTACTTTTTTTTCATTATATGGCTTTTTGCATTGTTTTTTAGCTGCTAAAAGAAGCTACAGAATCCAGACACAAATGTGAACAGATGAAGCAACAGGAAGCTCAGCTGAAGCAGCAGGTATCTCTTTATAATGGAGAGATCTTCAGTAGCAGTTCCAAAAAGAAAATACTAAGAGATTTGTGTCTGTAGTGAACATAAGGCAACATCTGAAAAAACTTAATATTCAGATGCTTGTGAAGAGTACTTTGTACTTTTTAAAATAAGTTTTAAATTTAATTTCCAGTAGGTAACTCTTCCGTAGTAAAGCATATGAAACATAAATTTTAAAGAACTGATATTTTGTACTTGCTGTTTAATACATCTGGAGAGTACTGTTCCTGGAAGGTGCTCAACATTGAATTTCTGGAGTTAGTGCTCTTCTGAATTCATAGTGTTAATACTACAAAGACTAGAATGTAGGAAAGCCTAAGAAGAAAAGTTTAGGAAAGTGTGGCTTCTCTGAAAATACTGTTCTTTTGTGACTGTAAAGAGTTGTGTGGGTTTTTTTACTCAGGCAGATTTTAGAATCTGTTTCTTACTGTTTCCATCACAACCTGTTGTGGAGGATTGGGAGCAAGCAGTGTCCTGTTTATCCCTGTAGTTATTCAGATTTAGTAACCTGACTATCTCTGTCCACAGACCCTGCTGTCTTCAGATTATTTTCTTGTTGTAATGTAAATGCTGCAGCAAAATCCCCTCTGAGACAGGAGAAATGGTCTCTGGATTTTGTGCTTTGGATCACCTTCAGTCATTGCCTGCACATGAACTCAGCACGGGGCACAGGGAAATGGCAGTTTCAGCCAACACAGAGCAGTGGGAAGCAGTAGCTATTCTCTTCACTGTGTGTCTGTTACTGCTTCATTTGAGGTTTTGTTTGAAGTCTCTGTCCTTGTTTCATCTGGAATAGAGTAGATGTGTCTCTGTTTGGTGTTTCGGATTCACTATAACATCGATAGCACACAGATGTTTTGGCTGTTGCTAAATTGTGATTACTTTAAGTCAAGGGCTATTTTATGTCTCATGCTCTGCTAATGAGGAGGTACACAAAAAACCCAAAAAACTGGGAGCACACCGGGGACAGGTGACCCTGGCCAAAAGGCCAAAGGAATGTTCCAGACCAGGAAACATCATGCAGGCTGATGTGGGCTTGGAAATGGGATCTGGCATTGGGCAGTAGGTGGTGAGCAGCTGTGTTGTGCATCACTTGTTGTTTCTTTTCTATTATTGTCATCATAATCTATTATTATTGTGTTTTACTTTGTTTCAATTACTAAACCGTTCTTACCTCAAACTACAGTTTTGATTCTCCTCCCCATCCTACTGGGGTAGGGAGTGGTGTGAGCGAGCAGCTGTGTGGTGCCCTAGTGTCTGCTGGGTTTAAACCATGACAGTGTCTTTGAAAGCTATTCCATGCCCTTTTTGCATGCATACTGTACCCAATTCTTTTCTAGCCTTTCCAGGAGTTAGGTTTAAAGTGTGTGTGTATGTGTATCATTAGATCTAATCATACACATCTCCATTCGACTTGAACACAGGAGTATCCAGATACTTCCAAATAGGTTTTTTACCATGCTAAGTCTTCTATTATTTTTTTTCCAAGTTGGCTACCCTTTATTTAAAATCTAACTGCCTCTTTTGTTGTTTTTAATAGTTACAATGGGTATAGTTAGTGGTTTCTTGGAGCCAACAGATTTTTGTTGTAGAAGATGAACTAGAAAGTTCAGTGACAATAATGGCAAAGAGTCATGATGTACTGCTGACAAGCTAGGCTAATTCCTGTTATGAAATTCCCTTTACTAACAGAGCAAACCACAATATTTCTTTGCTCTTAATTGTATTGTCCTGCAACTCCCAGTGTACGAATTAAGAGAACCTACTACTCTTTATTGAGAGTAAGAAGTTACTCTGAAATGTATTCCTGGAACATCAAATCACACACTGATAAGGAATAATTTTTTTAAACTGTGTTGTTAAACAGATTTTGCAGTTCTTTCTTGGTGATTTTACCTTGTGGTGCAGGGCAAGAAAAATTTCTGTAATTGAAAGTTAATGCTCTTTACTTCTTGAAGTGTAATGCTCTTCACTGTTCTGTGAGTTTCTTTTCAATATTCACTTTCCTCGATTTTTGTTCACTGGGCAGATTACATTGGTTGTGAATGTGTATTTTGATTTCTGAAATCTGTCCTGTTTATTTTGTCCCAGCCTTGGTTATTAGCTTTGGCTGGTTAAGGTGGAAAGGTAGGTAATTCCTAAGTTCTAATTTCACCAACCAGGTGCTGAGTTTCCTGTATTTGTGTATGTCCACACAATTTTTTTTCCAGTGGGGAAGTAAAAATGAGGTAGTGATGAACTGTGATGTCTTCCAGCATTTTTTTAAACATAATATGCTTTTTACTTCAGAATATATTGCTATTCTATAAACACAGAACTCTCCTTCACATGTAATTTGAATAGCAGGTCTGTGTGTTCCTCAAATGGAAATTGTAGCGTAGTTTAAAAAAATATAAGGAAGTTAATGTTTTACTATTTCTACTTTCATTTTGCCATGTACCTACACATTTTTGTACTTGTATACACTGTTCAGATTAATGTCCCTGCCTTTTTTCCAATAGCTTTCTCTTTACATGGATAAGTTTGAAGAATTCCAGACCACCATGGCAAAAAGTAATGAGCTCTTTACAACTTTCAGGCAAGAAATGGAGAAGGTATTTATAGGATTACCTAGTTTCATAAAAAGTAATATAGAAATGCATGCTGTTAGTGGATTGCATTTTAGTTTTTATAAGCATTGGTCTTCTGAAAATATAAAGAGTATTTTGACAATTTAATGTGGATCATAAGTTGGGTATAAGAATTATAGAAGAGAAATGTTATTTTTTTCTGTATTTTAACATACTTAAGTAATACTTAAATTGTAATTTCAGTGTTCTACCAAATACTGGTTCTCATTCTCTTTGGCTGTGCCTATGTTTTAAAACTTCTTTTCCTGGAGGTTTTTATTACTTGTACTTGAAAGTTAATAGTCTGTTTCTTTTTAGACTCAATATTGTTTTCTTTGAATGCAGAATCTGTAGTTGTGGGGTTGATTCTGTGCAGAAGCACTTTCCCAAAATAACTTGTTCAAACTGGACTTGGAAAGTAATACGAAGTCATCTAATTAGTCATGTAAAACCACCTACGTTGCAGCACAAGCCACAAAATTAAATCTTTTATTTATCTTTTGTAGATGACAAAGAAGATTAAGAAACTGGAAAAGGAAACCATTGTGTGGCGTACAAAATGGGAAAACAACAACAAGGCTCTTCTGCAAATGGCTGAAGAGGTAACCATCTTTTAAGCAGCAGTGTAGTTCAGATAGAGCCTGAGTCCTAGAGAACTTCCAGCAGTTTTTCAGTTTTAGAGAACTGGAAGTAATACACTGCAGCCTCTTCTTGGACTGTCTGCATTATGTTTCGTGTTATGTAAGTTATTGTCCTCATCAAGCATGGAAAATGAAAGGCTGCTATGTAAATCTAAGCTGATGGCACAAGAAGAAACTGAGCCTGTTTATTACTTACTGTTTGATTGGTGGGATGTGTATGAAATCATACAAGGTGAAGGAAGGAATTGACTGTATTTCAATATGCTGAGCAAAGTTCAGCCAATGCTGTGATAGAAATCTGTTTGAAATGCACAAGACTGACATGAAGGAAGTAAGCCCTGTGCAACAGATTGATTGCTTTCTTGCATTGCTGCTGCTTTTGAGGTCACAAAAAGCCATTACTGCCTTGCAGTCTGGCAGGAGCTGCACAGTGGAGCTGTGCCTGCACTGTCCAGGGTCTGGTTCAGGTATGTGAGGTCTGGCCTTGGCAAAGTGTGCTTGGTTGAGTAGAATCTGCTATAGTGCTGTTTATCTTTCCCTCCCTTCTTACAAGGAGCTGGTTAGGAGAGCCCTGAGTGTGGTGCACTCTGGCCTGGATTCTGCAGATGGATTGTGGATTTCTTACTTCTGTGCCCTTCTCCCTGCAGTTACCATTATTTGGGTTGTAGTTGACTGTTATGGGAGTTCCTACTAAGGTCCTGGTTGATGCCCAGCCCTTCCTTACAGCTAGCATTAAGTGGTTATGAGGTTCTCATTGCTTGTTTTGAAAGGCATCCATTGCCACTCCAGCTCCTGGCTAGGTGAAGTCTTCTGAAGAAATTGGCTCTAGTTCAGCTGGAATTTGGCCTGCTGGATTAATTAAGACTTAATATTCAGGATTAAATAGTGGTGATTCTTTTAATTAAATTTAAGGGGGGTAAATGGTTGTATCACAGAGTTTTTATTTCCTTTGTCCTTCAGAAAACAGTAAGAGATAAAGAATACAAAGGCTTTCAAATAAAACTGGAGCGTTTGGAGAAGCTCTGCAGGGCCCTTCAGACGGAAAGGAACGAGCTGAATGAGAAGGTGGAAGTGCTCAAGGAGCAGGTTTCTCTTAGAGAAGCAGATGTGGATCTGGCAGTGCAGGTGTTGCAGTCCTGCACCCTCAATTCCCATGAGGAGCTGGGAACTCCTATTGACACGGAACCAGGAATCCAACCCGATGTGGAATCACGTGCAGGAAGTAGCTCAGAAAAGACTGTCTCAACAAGTCCTGTTCCTGGCACTGAATCTGTAGACTAAAATGAAGTGTAAACACTGTATTGAGAGATATATTTTGTGTATAACTTTCTCTGTTGGTGGTAACTATTTGGTTTTGTGGTGAAAATTTTCTTACTTTTTCTACCATATCTGTATTTTCTTAGAACTACTGGACTTATGTGGTACAGGAAGCTGCATAGCAGCTTTAAATAGCTTAAACTATAAATTTTCCACAACTGTGTTGCACATCTGCCTCATTTTTTAGAAGAAAATATTTTTCCATAAAAGGATGCATGTGCATTTCCTCCCCACAACACAAATCACTGTCATGGAAGACTGTGTACAGACCTAATATCGTTTGGGGAAAATGGTGACAGCAGGTCACTCTTTTGTTTTAAAGAACAGCACTCTGGTTTTGTTCATTGATTTGCCACTCAGTATACTAAAGGTTATCAATTTTTCCAGTAAATTTATCTACATGAGGATGTCTAATGGCCAGTAAAAAAGTCAACTTTCCCCCTATATATGTTTTCATATATATGAATGAAAAAGTAAAGGTCCAGAATATAGTTAAAAGTATGTTTAAAGGGTTTTATGTACTTTGTGGTATGAAGAAACAGCTTTGAAATACATTAACTTGCAGCTGGTGAAACAGGGTGTACAGCTTTTTGCAGATGTCTCAGGGCTGTGTTGTAAAGGTTAGTTTGGACTGTTTGCCCTACCTGTGAACATGTTAAATATAAATGTGTGGGAAAACATACAGTGATGCTACTGAGTGGGATTTTGCAGCTGTGGAGCCTATTGCACAGGTGTTGGTCACATTCTTCCCTCTTAGCTGCAGTGTGTCCACCATGTGGTTATCCTGACTAGAGAAGTCCATTCATGTCTGAGCAAACCTCTGGATTATCTGGCAAGCTGGAAAATAAGACACTTCCTGCTGGAGGTGTGGAAGACAGGAGTCTGGCATATAGACTTCCTCTAATAGTCAGGTATGTGACGTTTCTAAGTGTTAGTTAAGGCTGTACTGGTTATGATTGAACATGAAGAGTCAGATATGTCTCCTGAAGTACAGCGTGGAATTCCCTGCACGTTCAACCTCAAAGCTGCACCAGTTGGCTGAGTGCCTTCCCTGTCAGGTTGTCTGGTAAAGATGGTACTTCACATTCTTACACTAACATACCACAAGCACAGCCCCCTTGTTAACCTTAAACCATATTGTATTTTCCTAGAAAATTTGATATACACATTGTGACTTCTTTTCTTGAAAGGAACTAGGACCAACACTTAATTTTTGGCAAGGCAATGTGATCTAACTACATGCTACCCCTAACTTTAGTTCCCATGCATTTACTTTCTAGTTTTGGTTGCTGTCATTTTAAGAAATATGAACATGTGTAGCCTTTTCTGGTACTTAAAAGTTTTTTGCACTTACTTGGGAGGGGATTTTTGAGTCAAGCACATCTCAATGAGCTTCCTACCCCATTGCCCTTGGCAGTTCAGTGGCTAAATTACTTGAATGTTCAGGCTGCACTGAGCTCCCAGTCCTTTTCCTGTAGTAATGTACGTTAAAATAACTTAGCTGTCTCAGAGAGAAAGGTTCTGTAAGGCCTAATACATGTGTTTTAGCTCATACCACTAAGAGGAACTGTGCAAAACTTACATTTCTGAAATAGAGCAAATGGGAAGCTGGCCATCCTTCTAGATTGTGTGGGTTTGGTGTTTGTGGTCCAAGCACAATGCAGGAATAAAATAAGGTAGCAGTGAGCAGTCAGATTAGATTCAGAGCTTTGAAATGTTGATCATGCAAACTGTATGGCATAAGAATAACTGGAAAGAAATATTTCAGGCTTGCTGTTCAAATTGCTTGCTTTATAGAATCAAGCTTGAGAAAACAGGTGTTGTGAGAACTGGTTTTCAGCTAACACTGTGTGATGTAATTTTCCTGAGGAAAAGTGAAAAACTTTGTATCTGGTGCATCATACCCTTGGCAAGGTAGGACATGCAGTTTTCAATTTTTACAATTTACTATTTGAACATTTGTATTCTGAACAATTCTTTCTGTAGTGCTTGTTTTACATGGAGGCAAGAGTGAGTTTTTGGACCCTGCTGCAGGAATAAATTAAAGGGCTTTTAGAGACACGACAGATGTATGCAACAGCAATACAAGTATTTGACACTGGCTAAATGAAGCTGAATGCCCCAAGGGAAAGGCTTTTAGAATGGGGATATTTTCTCTATTTTCTACCCTCAACATACCCTTATCATAGCAACTTATCTGGCCAAGGCAAACTGTATTTTGCTTCCTGAAACCAGTCAGTGAAGTTTCATAAATTGATTAAAAAGTGTTTTTAAAAAAAAGTGCAGATTGATGTTAGGTATAAGCTCAGCACTGTCACTGATCTGCCATATTGCAGGCTATTGAACTGCCAGGCTGCAGCCAAAGGGGCTCCAGTAGGGTTTTTAAGTAAAACTTCTATTACTGCCTTTCTCCCACTACTACAAACCATTTAACCCGGATGTAAACTGACATAGCCTGAGGTGAGTGTGTCTAATTGTCAAAACTGGGGCCTGATGGACAGTTTCACCATGATTAAGCTGCAAAAAGCTAAATTGTATGTGATTCAAGACCCAAGTACGTGTATACGTACACACGTAAGTTAGGGCTGTATCTGTATTGTTTTGTCCTTCCTTTCATTACACCTGGTTATGTTACAGTTCAATTCTCAGGTGTTGCAGAAAATCTACCTCTTTGGACTGTAGATGGAAATAACTGTGAAAAAAGTGATGCAGAAATCTAGTTTGTGCTAAACACACTGCTTTATTTTTACAACCCATGTCTGCTTTCATGAGGAAAAGTGATAAATGAACAGGCAGTCTTTGTTTTGCTTTTCAAAAACATTTTGTAGAGATTTTTCACTAATGTGAATCTGAAATTTTATCTACTCAATTCTGTATAGATTAAGTAAATAAGTATGCTTAATATATTGGACTCTGAGTTTTTCTTTAACATCATACTCATGTCTTCTAACTGAATCTGCTGAAACTGTATTTGAAAAGTCAAGAGTGAAGATTGAAAGATGTGACATTTGATTTCAAGTATATTGTTGGAGGGGGCTGCTCTGGGGCTGTGGTAGTGACTTGCACATTCCTGGTGGTGTCTGCTGGGAGCAGCCTGGGGCAGGGGGTGAGTAGGTGCTGCACGCTGCTCACCTCACCTGGGGTGTCTGAAGGTGAGGGTCACTTGGACCATGAAGGGCAGGAGCTCTGGCTGAACCTGCCCCTGCCTGCTTCAAATTCTGCTCATGCCTTTTCTCTCCAAAAATTTACCCATCATAGTTCAGTTGGGTGCACTGTAAAAAAATGTGGGGGTTTATGCTAAAAAATAAGGTTTCCTAGTAAGTTCATCAAGTGCTCCACATTCTGTTGTACTCTGTGGGGTCATTTGTTCCTAACATACACTCCCTCCCAGTTTCCTAATACTGAAAAGTGTTCTGTTTGCCTTTTTTGGTATGTATTCTAACATTTGGCAACTTCCCTAAACTGGGTTTTGTTTTGGAGGTGGTTTTAAGTTCAGTTTTCCTTTGTGTCTGTTGTTTCTAGGTAGCATTTGGAATTGCTCTACAACAACATACTCTGATGTGCTCGCTGACTCTTTGCAGATAGTATTCATTTTTTAATTTAAAAACATTTAACTTGTTTGCCAATACCATTGTATAAGAAGTGAGCAACAGGGGTCCCAGCCCCTGAGCCTTTTCTAGAGCTGTGCCAAGTATTTTGAAATCCAACCACACTGTCTGGTCCTAATGGTTCTCCTTGTACTTCAAAGTATTCCTTTGTATTTCAGACTTTGTATCTCAGTCTCCTCAAAGGTGCTGCCTCTGCTGCTGTGTAAACACCTCTTTCCCTCCTTTCTTCCAGTGCATGCTGGTACAGAGGTCAAATCTAGTACTATTTATTTCCTTGGATCTCCCCAGTCTTCCTCAGTTCCTTACAAAAACTGGTCAGATTTGCAAGCTTTTGCTAGAGGGAAATTTGGGCGCAGTTAATAGCTGGGGATTTTGGCTTTTTCCTTTTTTCAATCAAGTGCTAAGTCTCTCCTGCTAATGCACTTGCAGACAAGTACACACATATTTGAGCTATACTTGTCTTGTGAAGAGTGGGTCTGAGGGGAGAACCTTTTTCACCAGCTGCATTCTGAGCCCTTCAGGCACCTGTGTTTGATATAGGCAGAGATACTTGGGTTTAGGCCTTTACAAAGTTACTCCTCACAGATACTTTTTGTTCCTTTCTGGTTTGGTTGGGGGCTAAGTTTTACATTTAAATTTAGATAATTCCACCTTTTTCTTCTTGTTTAGCTATTTCTTCTTGAAGGAAGGTTGTATTTCCTTCTAACAGCCTAGCTGAGCCTCATCTAACTGTGCTAGCTTTTACAGACTTTGCCAACTCTGGCACCCATCGAGCCTGAACTTTTAAGTAATTTAAGAATACTGTGGTGCCTGAAGACTTTATTTTAATTTCCTTTAAAACTGTTGGTTATGTTTTAGCTTTGGGGTTGCATGTTGTTTTGGATTTCTTGTTCAAACAGGGATCTGGGCTGTACTTATCTCATGAACTGGGACACTTGAAGTGGGCCTTTGTGTAATTCCAGACTATGCCAAGAACACTGCTCCTGCAGCTCTACTTCAAGAAAATAACCTCTTAGAGCCTTTACAAATTTAAATACCCTGTTATATCTCGTGATATCTCAAGCTGAGAAAATGAATTTAAGTCACTCATTTTTAAAATGTATCTGAATACAGCCATTTGACAAATACTCCATATTGATGTAGTTCACTATCACTTCTGCCAGATTTATGTCCTGGTGTTAAGCATCAAAATAACTACCTCAGTTCTGCCAAGTCCATGATGATACTGGTATTTAATCCATGTAATTTGTTGGAGTTGTTTGGTTGGTTTCTACCCTTTATGCCCATATTCATATAAAACCATTTGATCTTGGTCATGCTGCCTGTTTTATAAATCCTTTTCCTCAAAGCTTTTGCTGGCTTTGTGCATCTGCTGTTTCCTGCTGGGTGGTTACTGACTCTTTTCCTAACCCTTTTCTCCAAAATATGGATTTTATGCACTGTTGATGTTTTATCCATTGCCTTTTAAAGGGGAAGAATAGTTGAACTCTCAAAACATGCTGTTATCCATGTTTGATTCTGCTTAAACGGGGGAAAGCTTTGGGTTTGAAATTCACAAGACAGAAGCTGATGTTGAAAGAAATTATGAAGAATCTACCCCACCAAACATCTCAGTGGCCATAAAGCAACAGGTCAGACTGGGTGTTTGACTTAAATACTTGTTCCCTGTAGAGTTTACACAGCTTTCTTCAACTGTTTCAGTGCTGAAGAGGCATCACATACACATGGAAGACAATATAGTATGGATAATGGCATAAACTGTGTAGATACATAGCAAAAATTATCTGTAATCACACAGTTAAGGTTCTCAAGGGTCTTGCATTTTACAATAAAAGCAAATAGCAGTTCTTCCTACACAGTAAAGGAAAACCCCAAACTTGCTTTTTGCCATACTGAAGCAAAATGCAGGAATGTTACACACACTCTCAGCTTTGTTGTTATATAGATATCAGTCTTCCAAAATATTTCAGCATCAGTTACACTTAATGCCTTGCAGCTCCTCACAAATACTTCTGTCAAGTTTATCTTCAGAGGCGCTGGTGATGCAAACCATCCCATTCTTGGGGAAGAAAACTTTGTAATACACAACAGTAGTGGTCCTTGGCTTTATTATCAATAAAAGACCACTCTGCCACAGTAGTGGTTGAACAACCCCAACCATATTTCACACACAAAGCTAGAATCACCAATTTTAGGGATGAGCTGTGCTCTAACATGTTGGTGCCAAGCAGCCAGGAGGTCACCATGAAGTGAGCACTGAAGAGGACCAGCAGCAGGGAGGGGTCATGTCACAGAGCACTGCTCTATCTGTACCAAGAGGAGCCACCACCATGATCTCAGGAAAAGTATTTCTGTTTTTCTAGAAAGCTGGGCCATTGACATTTTCATTTCCTGCTTTTCAAGAGCTGTGTGTGTCCAAATGATTGCCAAAAGAATGTAGGGCCTGACCATAAACCACCTCTGAATTCAGTGTTTAATGCTTATCATGTGCTGTCACTTGCACTTCCCCAGCAGGGCGGGGGAGAGAACAGGAAGAAAATCTGCTGGGTACAGTTGGAGGAGTTCCAGAAGTGAGTGAGGGAGAATCAAACCACTTGCCCCCTCCCTGACACAGGTCACTGCCCTGCCACCATCCAAGCAATGGCCGCCAGGAAAGGCCCTCTTCACCTTCCTCACCCATTTTATTGCTGAGCATGTCCTAAAGTAAGGAATATCCCTTTGGCCATTGGGTCAGCTGTCCCAGCTGTGTCTCCTGCCCAGCCCATGCCCTTTCCCCACAGTGTGCAAGCACTGCCCAGCAAGCACCAAAGCGCAGCTGCCTTTGCTGCATTCCAGCCATAAATCCAAACCACAGTCCCCAGCACCACAGCACTGCTCAGATGGACAAGCACTCCATCCCAGCCAGGCCAGCACAGGCAGCTTCATACACACAGCTTGAGCCCTGTTGTCTGCTAACTTCTTACAGTTCCAGTGGAGAGGAGAGCAAGTATTAGTCATCACTATAATCTTTTTTTTTCCAGCTTGAGCAGAAAGATCAGGACAGCCAGCAATTAATTTAAGTAAGGTCTTAACTAGCTAAGAGCTATAAACTCCATTTAGACTTGTCTGACAGCTCCCATCACAATCCAGCACCTGTCAGTAGACCCATGATAAATATGAAGACATTTTGCTTCTATACAGACAAAATTATTGAGCTTTTCAGTCAATCCAAGGTTTAGAAGCAAACTGTGTCTTTGTCTATTATTTGTTCAGACACTGATGTATCTTAGACAACTACCCCCTTGCCTCACTGAAATAAAAAATGCAACAGGAAGGCTCTAACCAGACACGGGTGACACCAATTCACTGAGAGGGCACTGGCACCTTGGCCTTTAAGAAAATTATAAAGAACAGTGCTTTTATCACCACCCAAAAAAACCCCACTACACTCTAACACATAAAACCCATCAACACCAACAGACAAAATCCAACCCCTAATCACCCAAACACAAAGAAGTTACTTGAGTCTGCTCAAGATTTGTACTTGAACTTGACAGGAGATCTACTGGCTCTGGCCCTGGATTCCCTAAACCTCCTCCTCTACCCATGCCCTTTGTGAAGAAGTCAAGTTACGAATTCCAACTTTTTTTGCATGAGGACAACTTTAATCTTCCCAGATTTTTAACTGTGGGCTAAGTTATAAACTAAAAAATACATAACTTTATCACCAGACAGCAGTTAAATTCTATTCCATTACTGAATGCAAGAAGGCATTCAACTTATGCCAGTGGACATTAAACACACCCAACACTTTTAAAAATAGATTTTATTTATGCAAAACCAATCCAAAAGTGGTGTAGAAAAGTGAAAAGCTCTCTTTACATATTAATACAAAAGCATTTTTTTTCATACAGTTTCTATGTGTGAAGAGTGAGGATTTCACCATTTACATGAACACACAGAGTTTCTTTAAGAACAGAGACATGGGTATTCAGTCATTCTTAGTTTCTCTAAAGCTAACTGCTGTATAGTATACAACAGCTCAAAGTGCCCACAGAACCAAGGGTATCCCATGACAACTTGATTATACAAGCTTTTTGCTTAATCCAATTAAGAATATTCTTGTTTTAATGCAATGCTTCTGCCCCATGATTGTGGGGGGTTTTGGTTTGGTATTTGGTTTTGCACATTTTTTTCAGGGCTTTATTTTATGTATACAGTAGATTAATTATATTACTATGTCATTCCCTGTAGTTCCTTAAAGAAGAAAAGTTACATTCCTTGAGCTTCCAGTTCAGCTGCTGTTATATCTGGTTCTTCATCACTGTAAATGTTTTCTGCCTGAAGACACAAAACATTACAAATGATACACACAATTGTTTTTAAACAGTCTTCTACACTTCATACAGAAAAAACCCTCATAATACCAAGGTGGCACAACCATCATTCCCTTCTTGAAGGGATTTTCTCCCTGCCCCTTCTTAAAGGGCTGCCAAATTTAGAAGTGTGTACACAATGGCTACATTTTGGCAGCTGCCTTCTTGCACTGCTCCATTTCAACAGCAAAAGCAGTAGCCACTTAACCACTAGCCCTATTATGAACATTTTATTTGGAATTATTTCAACCACAGTCTAAACACACAAAACAAGAGCAGGTACTAAAAAAAGAAGCCTAACTGGTGACATATATTTTAGTCTGTTAAGAGTTTTTTAACTCAGTTTATTCCCAAATTACTTTATTCCACATTTCTAAGATAGCTGATCAATTTCCTGTAATGTAAAGTAATATGAACTAACTGGGGATTTAAAGGGCGTCCTGCTTTACAGGCAACATATCGGGGAGATGGGGGGCAAGAGTAAGTCTTGGCTAATACTGGATATAAGTTTGCAACTGCTTTGTTAAGAATAAATCTTAATGTTAATTAGTACCTAGAACTTGGAATCAAGAATTAACTAGCAGTTGCCTTTATTCAAGTTCTTTCAGTCTTGGTTTTCTTTTTAAAGTCTTACACTTTTTTACTAGATCAAGAAGTATATGGCATAGACAACTTTCAGCCCTTGAAGGCACAAGCTGTCCCAAGAAGAACAAGCCTTTTCAGTTTCATTTGTACAACAAGCTTTAGAGCAACTCAAGAGCTGTTGTGACACTCACCATCTGCCATATCTGCATTATGTTGTCCTCTGATACAGAACAGATTACCCAAGGCTCATTAGGATTCCAACTGAAGTCTGAAATTTTGGCAGTGTGTCCTCCATGAATAAACTGTTAAAAAAACCCCACAAGCTTCAGTAAGCCATTTCAACTCTAGATAAATCTGTTTAAACCCAGGATTCTTAAGTTAAATTCATCATGCTAACGACTACCCAAAGAAAACCCTGCTACTAGAGATTCACAACAGACATAAGGAAGGTGTGCAAGTGCTTCCATTTGCTCCTTATGGACACAGATGCAGTTGCTGGGACAGCATTTGAGGTAACAGTTCCTACTATTACAGCAACAACTGATATCCTCAAAATGGTCTCTTCACACAGGGCTGCGCTGTGAAATCCAGCCATATTTCATTCTGGTTATCTCTAACAGCACTTACAGAGTCACACAAGACATGGGGAAACTCTCAGAACTGAAGAGAGGAAGCCTACAGCAAATTAGAGCAATGGACTGGAAACCAGGAAGGTGAAAAGATTTATGAACAGCTGCAGTTTTAGCAGCACAGTGACAAGACTGACATCCCACTGCCACACAGCATGTCAGCACACTGAAACCTGAATAAAAGGGTACCAGCAGCTCAGGAGGCCCATCTTCTGCATCTTCTGCAGACTGCTCTTCTCCAATTTTACTGCAAGAAAGTAGTTTATACTTTTCAACAAAATGACAGTTGCATTCTCTGTCAGCTTAACTGAACAGTTAACAGCCTGTTTCCCATAGTTGCAATTTGTGTTTCTCACTGTGAAATATCTGTAAGCACCAGGTATAAAACATCAGCTGCCTGGCGCTGTCATTACTGAAATGGAATCTTAACTTGTGAAGCACGTGGAGGCAAAAATCACTTACTGATGTGATGCCTAAAGATTTTTAGCCTTTTTCATATTTGTAGCTTTCTAGATTTTTAATATATAGTTGTATGATTTCTAGTACTTTTCCTGCCCTCACTCACATTTTAGAATAATTAGTTAAACCTTTCTAACACATTCCTGAAATTCTGTTTAGTCTTACTCTTAAAAACAGAATTTCTGACAAGGACATCTTGTTTTCTACCAGAAGTTGAGAGACATAACAAGAAATAGGGCAAAGAAACTCTTGGACCAACTCCAAAGGAGCAGACCCAAGGGTGTTTTACTGGGCCAATTGATTTCCTATTAGATGTACCTGCTAGATAAACTAATTGATTAACCTTTGAAAAACTGCAGAAATCCTTTGTCACACATACCCATATAGCCATATTTGTGCACCTGAAAGCTTTCATTAGAGAACTGCTTTTTATCCTACCATGTTAACACTGTTGCAAGTTTTGTCTTTTGAATCTAGGCAACAAGTGGACAACAGAAAACAATGCTATTAGCAAGAAACCCTGATGGAGAAGTAACTTTAGATGTACTGTGCTGTTTCTATTTATACCCAGAAGACCAGACCTGAGGGAGGCAAGGAAAGCTAGAGAACAGCACAAATCAAACCTGCCAAAGGCTGCCTGCAGCCTTTATTTAACCATCTCTAAGAGAAAGGAGTTGTTCCTCACCTTAGATCCCACACGTTCAGGCGGCGATGGTACCACTTGAAGCAAGAATGGTTTCATTATGAGGAGACCAGTGAACCTATTGAAAGGAAACAACTTCAGTGAGCACTTACTGATTTCTAAAGCATATCCTGAATAACCAGCACCCTGGCCACTAATTTTTAACTATACTCTGTAAATCAGTTTCTTCCAGCACAGAGGATATTCAGCAGCTCAAACAAACTGCTTTAGTCTTTAAGATTTCTCATACTGAACAGACAACATTATTTTACTATTACAGATTTACAATATTTCATGAAATCTGTCTAAAAATCCATTACTTGCACTTAATTAAATAGGCAAAGTTCACAAAATTAGGTTTGAATCCAAGTCCTCTCTACAGCACATTATTTTAGAGAAACCTTCTACTTGTACCTAAGGTGACACCCAGTATCTTTTTAGCAGTAAGTTGTTGATTACTTGCTTCAAAGTCAAGTGGGGAAGAGCAGAAATAAATTATATGGTACTATTTGTAATTGTCAAACTCAACATTGTTAATTTTGATTCAACAGATTTATTTGTATTGCAAGAACACAAATCTACATGTTCTTGTCCAAGTCAGTATCTTCTTGGGTTTTTTCTACAGGTTGTAAGTAGTTTACCCACCTGAAAAATCTCATCCTTATGAGACTCAAAAGAATGGAGTTTCAGCTTTAAGTTTCGAAGGTCCCACAGAGCCACTGTCTGGGAGACACAAGCAACAAGAAAATTGCTTTACTATAATGGCTTTCATCTGCACTGCTCAGGAAGGTAAAGGACACACAAGTGAAAACCTTGTCAGCAGAGCCAGTTGCCAGAATGAACTCACTGTAGGGATTGAAGGACAGACAGTTGACCTCGGCTGTGTGAGCACCTACTGAGTGACTTGGCTTGGACGTGGCATTAGATCTCGTGTCCCAGCTGTGGCAGTGAAGGGTTTGGGGCAGGGAGGAAAGAGGGAAAGCAAACAAACTTAATTTTTTATAGGAAGTTCTTTCTCACTACAGCTTTTATTACTAAATTCAACTCTGAAGCTACAGCATTCATTCCAAAACCTTCAGTATTTTGCGTCTGTTGTACATGAACAGCTTGCACCATGAAGCTGACATACATATTAGTTACATCTTCTTTTCAAGTGATGTGAACACACTAAATGGCATGTAGATTTCGGTGAATCTGCACCATCACTGCAGCTGACTGCCATAAAGAGCTACATGAAATCTCTCCAAAATTCAGACCTTTTTTAATCCAAGTGCTGTAGACTAGGTCCAGTGGCAGCGATGCTGTTTTGGTTTTGCTTTTTTTCTTTTATATATTCTCTGTATTCTTTACACATACATTTGTAGCCTATTGTATTAGTAGTTAGTTTTCTGTGCCCTTTCCCTAGGCAGAAAGACAAAGTTGAGAGGCAGAAGTTGAGAGACATAACCCTATACTATCTTGGTTCTCCCTGGCTACAAGGTTGAAAACAGCTCGTGGAGACACATTTTCAGAAACAAAGTACAGCCAGTACCAAGAGGGGTGCTCCAGAGAAGGAGTTTGACCTGGGGGGTAATTGCACCAGCACTTGTCCTCCCAATTGGTGTTTTTTTTTAGTAAATTAGCATAATTGACAAACTTATAAAACTGCATGCATCCCCATGGTGGGGTGGGCTTCTGTGGACATTCTTCCATAACTGCCCTGGAGGCCTCTAATAAAGATCCACTTTTATAATAATTCCCATACTAATATTATTTCAAAAGTGTGTTTTCATTTCTAGGTTGAAAAAAAGGCATCAGCAGGACACAGCAGACCCTACCTAAAAATCTCCTCACTTACATCATAAGCTTCTGATCATCTGCCACGGATCCAAAGAGAGACTCATGGAGCAGGTGCCATGCCACATCTTCCACTACTGCAGAGTGCCCAGTAAAGATGGCTTTGGCATCAACAATCTTGCCCTCCTTGGGTCCAGCATTTACATCCCATAAACACACCGTCTGTAAATAAGCCACATTCTATTGAAATGCAGACTCTGATTGTATCATCTTTCAAATAAATAATCAATCACACTCTACATATAAAGAGACAACATTCCTAAAGCAGTTCTTTGCTTTTGAAAAAGAACACTTATTATGCCATAAATGAGAGCTAAATTATCAATCAGCCTTCTTCAAGTTCAAGGCCCGAGGATTATTTAGAAGGTCACAAAAGCAATTTACACTTCTAAAGTTCACAAAGAGACTTATAAGCTATTAGTTATTGATCTTTGAGAGTCTTACTAATTTATGGTCTTGACCTAATCCAGTTTAAAGGGTTTTTTCCAGAAGACAACTATAAAATCATTCTGTTCTTACATCAAGAACCTTAAAAAGAACTAGTGGTTGATGACAGCCTAAAACCAACAACAGCCTTTAGAAATGTAATTACAATATGTGAGAGCTTCCCCATATAACAATACACAGCTACACTAGGACAGATTTTCTCCAATTTTCTACTACAGCATAAATTAGGAGTTGAGCTTTTTTTACAGGGGAAAAGATGTAGTTTTTACATGATCATCTGATGCACTGAGAAGATGTCCACTCAAATTTGAGTTCCATGATAAGCCATAGCCTTCCTTCTGGTGTCCTCTTAATCTAAGTTCAGGGTTACACTCTCCACTTGGGTCCAAAAGATAGAAAATTCCTTTATTTAGCATGTCCTGACACATCAATTCATAGAAGCATCATTATCACCCAATTTCTGTTGTAATAATTATATTTCATACATTAACTTCTTCAGAGAGTGCTGTTTCTACCAAGATTCTTTTATGAAAGTGAGCTTAACCAGGAAGTTAAAGTCACTGGAGATATGAACCTTTGGGTTCCAGAGCCCAGCAACTCTCTCCCAGTCAAAGTTAAACACAAGTTTACCCCTCTATGACAAGAGGCATTTTGCTTAGCTCCAAGGAGCCTGACCCACCTGGTTTTGAAGGATGTTTAGTGTAGTCAAACACCAGCACATCAGCAGAGGGTGTTTTTGTTGCAATGATGCAGGGATTCTGCAGCATGTAACGGGCACGATTCGCTTCACCCTCACGGTTAATTTTAATCTCCATCTCAATTTTGCCAGTCACAGATCCAAAGTCACCAAATTCTACAGTTGCCAGAAAAATGTTAGTTTATCCCAACCATTATTTTAGACTACTGAAGCAGCATTTCACAGCATTTTCCCTACTCCAAGAAACAGTGGTAGCGCCTTATTAAACCCAAGCAAAGACTAGGAAAGACTCATACCATGTAACACAATAGCATTAACACTTCTGATCTTTAGAATCCTCTTTCAGAGCTTTAGTTTTTATTTGAGGTAGATGTGTACCAGTCTTCACCACAACTGAAAGCTGTTAGACATCCTAGTAGGGATTGCATATCAATATTACCTAAATACTGATAAGTATTTGTCCACTTTTGTATTTAATAGAAAGTTAGAACATCATTATCAGAATGACTGAAAGCAGTAATGATACTGCTCAAACAGAACCTAAGAATGCTGCATACCCACCTCCTTTCTCACTGTCAGACTTCAAAGAATCAAACTGATAATTGTTGGGAATCTGGACTCTGGCAACAACCAGGTGGTTCTGTTCATCAGACGTGTGTGTTCCCAAAATCAGCCAGTGCAGAGCATAATCCTTTCCTTCTGGCCTGTTTAGAATAATAAATGTTGGAATAAAATTACGTGCTCAGTTTCAGAAGTTCTTTAGCTTGCATCAATAACCCTGAAGATGCAAACCTCTTCAGGGAGCCAGAAAAGAGACACTCCCTAAGAGATCCTCCCCTTTGGTGCAAAGCCTTGTGTAATAAAGCAAACTGGACTCTGCCATGAGCCAACCAAAGACACAACCAGCAAGGCTCAAGTGACAATGCAAGGCAGTAAACATTGCCACTGTGGCTTGAAAGGGACAGTTACAGTTTGCACAGCAGTTAAAGGAGACACCAATACCTACTTGGGTCTAATTTCCCTAGAGTCTCACAGTATTGATTTAGGAAACAATCAGTACTCCTTTCCATAAAACATAAATCCTGAGGAGACAAGTGGTAACCTATTCTAGTTACTTCTCTTAGGAGCTTTTACCAGTTATCTGAACTAGAATCAAATTTCTCTTCTGGTGGTTGAATGCAACATTTAGTTAAAAGTGAACAGCTGGATGGACGGTGCTATTCATCTCTGAAAGGACAAATTTGAGCAGTAAAAACCAAGCAACCTCTGCATTCTTAAATGCAACAAACTAATTATGTTTCCTGAATCCAAGCAATCCAGAACCATTTGGGTAACCATAAACTACCACAGGTACTACACCACTTCCAAATGTGGAGGGGGGAAAATACAAAGTCAAACAAGAAACACAATGCACATGCACTTACTTGCATCAGAACAGGTGTCCCATCATGTCAGGTGCCATACAAAGAGGCAGTCCTTGCCTTAAATGGCTCACATATTTTGACACTGGATAATTGGAAATACCAGGTTTTAAACTGAATATTAAGTCAATCTGCAAAATACGAGGCAAGCAGAAGTGTTCCTCATAAGGGCTCCACACCCTCAAATCCCCACTGCACTTCTCCATGCCATGACTATTTAGCTCACATCTCTTAACATCATCCCCAAACATTCTGGTACCCCAAATGAAGTGATCACCTAACCAACAGGTAAAACATCCCATATGTAGAGTGGAACTTAACAGAAGAAAAAGAGACCATCCTCTGATAGCTGCATGAAGCTTACACACAAGGTATTTTAAAATCTACCTAAAATCCCCATTACACTAGTCCTTGTCCACAACCTCAGTGGAGCCCTGAGTTGCTACTGCAACAATTTAAGTTCTGTAGTAATTGGCATATGAACAGATTCTATCCCCATCTTCACGATTCTTTAAGAAATTAAACTGAACCCACAGTTTTTTCAGGGAGATATGGAAGAATGGGAAATTTAAACACACAAATTCAACAATGAACCAGGGACAAAACCAGGATGTAAAGAACCAGTTTTAGAATATTCTCCTAAGTCCAGGCTTAAAAGATATCAAGCTTAAACTAAACTATACTATAGATACTATAGCTTGCATGGAACAATATATACAGAGCACATGAGGAAAATCAGTCTTTAAGAATGAGCTAATTTAGTAGATAGGTTTCTCGATCAGAATTAGCTATAGATGAGCACTAGATCTTTTATTTAGAAATAAACTGAGAAAGATTTCTGTGTTCACACCTCCCAACACCTTCTGCTAGGCTAATCTAGACGTCGGTGAAGTATTGTCACCTTTTTCCCGTAAGCAAAATAAAGAGCTACAAGATAACAAAGAAAAGTCTAACCCAAATTGCTCTCGTCTCGCATGGCTTTTATCCTCAAGGTACTCAGCACACACGGTTAACAGGAAAGGAGCCCCGTCCCTCACCTGCTGGCATCAGGCAGCCACTGCACCGTGAGGCTGGGCCACTCCAGGGCGTGCGTCACCACCAGGTCGTACAAGAAGGGGCTGTTGTTCTTCCAGATCTTGTACTCCTCGCTGATGACACGCTCCTCCACCGTGTCCTCCAGCGCTGCAGGAAGGGAAAGGATGAACTGAGGCTAGAGGGGGTGAATGGGGCCGCAGCCCCGGCCGGGCTCTACCGGGGCGGGGACGGGACAGGAGCGGGGGTCCCGCAGGACCTCGGGGGCGGCCGGCGGGACGAGAACTGCAGCCGGCCGTGCCCGCTCCCACCTCCCGCGGAAACTCCTCAGGGAGGAACCCCGGAGTGCCGCAGCCCCGCTCCGCCATCCCCGGGCATACGCACCCTCACACCGCACCGCCCGGCCGGGCAGAGGGCGCGGGACGGGGGCTCCCACCGTCCTTGCTCGCCATGTCGGGAGAGACGCGGCGGGACGGAGCGGAGGGGCAGGGGGACGGAGGGAGCGTGCTCAGGAACCCCTGCAAAGGCGGGCGGGAGGGAGGAGAGGCGAAGGTGCACAGGGGGTGAAGGTGCCGCCGACAGCAACCCCGCCTTGAAAGGGCTGCCGGGCTAGGGCGGGGCGGGGCGGGGCGGAGCGGGGAAGGGGCCGGGGGAAGGCGGAGGCGGAGCCGGGCCCTGGGGAAGACGGGGCCGGGGAAGGCGGAGGCGGGGCTGGGGAAGGCGGAGGTGGGGCCTGCCCTGGGGAAGTCGGGACCGGGAGTAGGCGGAGGCGGGACCGGGGGAAGGCGAGGCGGGGCCGGGCCCTGGGGAAGGCGGGGCCGGGGAAGGCGGAGGCGGGGCCGGGGAAGGCGGAGGCGGGGCCGGGCCCAGGGGAAGGCGGGGCCGGGGGTAGGCGGAGGTGGGGCCGGGGAAGGCGGAGGCGGGGCCGGGGGAAGGCGGAGGCGGGGCCGGGGGAAGGCGGAGGCTGGGCCGGGAGTAGGCGGAGGTGGGGCCTGGGGAAGGCGGGGCCGGGGAAGGCGGAGGCGGGGCCGGGGAAGGCGGAGGCGGGGCCGGGGAAGGCGGAGGCGGGGCCAGGAAAGGCGGAGGCGGGGCCGAGGGGAGGCGGAGGCGGGGTCGGGCCCTGGGGAAGGCGGGGCTGGGGAAGGAGGAGGCGGGGCCGGGGAAGGTGGAGGCGGGGCCGGGGAAAGGCGGAGGCGGGGCCGGGGAAAGGCGGGGGCGGGGCCGGGCCCTAGGGAAGGCGGAGGCGGGGCCGGGGAAGGCAGAGGTGGGGCCTGGGAAGGCGGGGCCGGGGAAAGGCGGAGGTGGGCCAGGAAAGACGGAGGCGGGGCCGGGGGAAGGCGGAGGCGGGGCCTGGGAAGGAGGGGCCGGGGAAGGCCGAGGCGGGGCCAGGGAAGGCGGAGGCGGGGCCAGGGAAGGCGGAGGTGGAGCCTGGGAGGCGGGGCCGGGAGTAGTCGGAGGCGGGGCCGGGGAAGGAGGGCCCTGGGGAAGGCGGGCCCGGGGAAGGCCGAGGCCGCTGTGCTGCACCGGCTATGGTGCACTGTGGCCGCGAGGCGGGGCTCTAGGTAAAGCAGCGCCACAGAGGACGCCTCTTTTAAGTCAGTCAACCTAATGAGCCTAAATCGCACTAAAAACGTGGATATTGATCCCCTTCGCAACGAGAAATGATAGAGTTATTGAATCGTAGACTGGTTTGGGTTGGAAGGGACCTTAAAGATCAGCTCATACCAACTACCCTGTTGGGCAGGGGCGCCCTCCACTAGACCAGGTAAATAAATCTGTAAGTAAAAATGGTTACAGTGGCCACAGCTGAATAGGTACTGTTTTTTTCAGCAATGGTGCTGAATATTGCTTAATTTTCTAGAAGAAATGTATGTTTTACCCATTTTTACTTGCAGTTTTGTCATGGAAGGCACTGAACTGCATTACTGAACTGTCAGACACACAGGATCAGTCAGGGTTACCAGAGTTTTAAATTCTATCGCTCCCTAATGGGGTCAGTGGTGGTGTCTCATACCCTGGCAAGTGGCACGGCTTTGTTTAAGCAGCCATGTACAAATCAAACATACGGCCTTACCACCATCCAAATCAAACAGACAGCCTTACCACCGTGCCTGCCCAGCCTTGCTGATCTCTCCTTTCAGCCATCAGTGGACAAAAGATTGTTCAAGGCCAGCTGGATGGAGCTCTGAGCAACTTGGTTTAGTGGAAGATGTCCCTGCCCTGGCCAGGCGTATTGTAATTACGTGATCTTTAAGGTCCCTTCCAACTCAAACCATTCTATGATTCTATTATTTAATTTAACTGCTTTCAATTCAACTTAAATGAATACTTGCCTTAACCAGGGTAGATCTTTCTGGCAGCTAATAACACTTTCCAGAACAGTAATAGAAACTGAGGCAGTTAAGAATCAGGTTAGATTCTCCCAAATGCCCTTAAAGATTCAAAGGAACTTTTTGTCTCCAAATAGCGTGTGTTGTCTTGCCGTGTTGTAAATTACAGTCTTAAGAGGAATCCTTGCTTCAGTGTTAAACTCACAGAGATGAATCCTGTATCATTAAGGCTCATATGCCTGGAGTCCCAGAAGGCAAGGAAATCAACTCTGAAGTGGAGCTCACTGTGCTCAGCTGTAGATGGTGGCAGGAGAGAGAGGGAAACAGCCAAATAATAGCTGGCATTTCATTTTAATTTCCCCTCTGTGAGGACACTCTTCATGGACTGAGCCTCCTAGGGTCTGGACACCAGTTTTTCAAACAAATAATCCAGTTCTGGAAAATGTTTATGTCTAGCAAAGGCAGGAGACTCCGAGGCTCTCAACAGCAGCCAAAGGTTGCAGCATGGGAATCAGGGAAAAAGATTGAGGAAGGCAGCCAGCTCCTCCAACTGGAAGCTTTCCCTAATATACCATTGCTTTTCTGACCAGAGTGTTAAAAAACAGAAATCCTTTGGTGACATTAAATAAGTATATATTAATCTTTGCTTTAACCTGCACAGATTGGAATTATACCTGTGCATGGCTTGCTTATTTAAAATGAGAATCCTGTTGAATTGCAGGAAGCTGTACAGCAGTCAGCTCCATAGGAGTGCACGAGTTAACACAGACACAGGGCCTTGTCCTGCCAGATGTGGCACCAGCTTCCCCTTGGCACTGCTTGCTCCATGCTTTGGTGTTTGCTGCCAGGAATGTGTCTGCTCCTAGGAAGTGCTGAGGCCTTCCTAAACATTTTCAGAGTGAAGACTGAACCTTTCAGAGCCTGTGTGTTGTTACAGAGCGTTGATCACTTAAACTTCAGATAATGCATAAAGGAAATCTCTGTCAGGCTTCCTGGCTTTAAGTGACCTCTGTTAGCTCTCCCAGAAGGGTGATTACGTGGCCCCTTGAAAGATGAAGCACATATAAGCATTTGGCTGTGATGCTCTTTGTGATTTCGCTGTAAAGAGCAGTATTTGTGGCCACAGCTTACCTGGAATACAATAGGAAAAATGTGAATTGGTTTTGAAAAATGATGGACAAAATTGTTCTTCAATGATGTCATGTAGGGCTTGGCTGAACTATAAGTGAAGAATTGCTCCCCAACCCCCCACAAATTTTGTTGACTCTGTTTAGGATCTGGAAATCAAGTTGGATTGTAATAGGTTCCAGAACTAGTACTAGCTTTGGTGAACAAAACCTGTTACATCTAGATATCAAAATGGTTGGTAAGTGACCAGCACAGCATTTTCTCCTTGTTAACAATTACACTTGCACACAACCACATTTTCTCCCCATTTAAATCTGTGCACCAAAAATCTTGTTATTAAGTGCTCTTCTCCTGTTGAGATTTGTCATGGAAGAGACAATTTATAACACTACATCCATCAAAGACAGCACATCATCAACTCTTATGTTTGTTATTTGCAATTCATCGGCCTGGTCATATCTGTGGCCACACATCTAAAACGTATCCTTTGATTCCCACACTTTGTAAGGAAAGCAATTATGCAAGGCCGTTGTTCATCATTTGCAGGATGTGTAAAATGCGCCATAAATTAGTTCTGAAGTGAAAGAGTGACTTGAATCATAAGCTTTTTTTTTTTTATTAAGCTATACTTCTTTCAAACCTAAGCTTCAAATACTGCATCTTCATTTCAGTAAAAAAACACCATCTCCTGCATCCTCAATTGTATGTGCTGCATCATGCTTCAAATTGCAAATATATTTATGAAGAATTATATTCACTTTTTAATTTTAGCTTGAAGACATGTATGCTGATATATTATTCTGCAAAGAATTAGCTGACTTGCTGTTGCTTCTTTCTCTTATGCATTATGCAGAAGGGATGGATGTTCTTAGCATAGCTCAGCAAGTAGGTGTAGGTATTACTGTGAATGACCATCTCAGTCAGAAACTTGTGTAGGGTAAAACAAGTTTGCAGAAAAACTTAAAATTGGTGACTGGAAAAGTAAAATAGCAGCCTCAACAGTTATTGTACTCTAAAACATATTTGCTGTCATTGCATAGTCCCAGTAGCCTGTTTGGAATAATGCATAATTTTCTTAAAACATGTTTATAGGAAAAGCACACTTCATTTTAATTCACTCAGAATTTCTTGAAATGTGACCGTGTTTATTTTCCCCACTGCTCATCCAATATTTCTTTTTATTTACCCGGCAATTATCATCTCCCCAGTATCAATCACACCTAACCAATATCCTGCTGTCACAAAAGATCTTGAGCTGTAGCTGTGTCTTGGACATGTTCTCTGTGACAGGTTGGGATTTGTTTAATGACAGCACTCTGATAGCGCACCTCTAAATAGCTGTGACTGTGTTTTATCCTGATGTACAACATCTGTGTGCTGCACAGCCGTGTGCAATTGGCAGCTCTTGCTTTGCATTGAATAAAGAGCATTTATGGCAATGTCAGTACTTAGGGGAAAGCATGACTCACTGGATTATATTATACAACCAGCGTTGTAGACAATTACTCCTCTTGCACTTTCTAGGTGGCATTGCTCCCACCGCTGGGGTGCTGCAGTGGGAACTCATGAGCTGCAGGGTTTGGGTAACTAGCACTGTTTGTCACACTTTCAGCTGACTGCTGTAGATTGTATTGAATTTCAAGCTGCAAATGAGAGGAAATCCTACAGCAGTCTTGTGGACTCTTTCAGTATCTGGGAATATAGAGTGTTTTACCTTTGAAGTGGAATATGTTTATTCTGTAGGGTACAAACCAAGCTTGTTCTCATATAAGAAGTCTCTCCTTCACCTCCCAAAGTAGCACTGCACTGAGCTAAGACTAATCCAACACTTTTTTTGTTGCTTGCATGGACACGGCAATATTCCCTCAACAACTGAGCTTGCTGAACTATTTCTGTGCTCTGTGACATTTATTTTGCATTTTCTATGGGTTTTTTTTAATACTTCCATGTAGAATAGCAGGTAGATTATTTGAGAAATAGATATCAATGTTTATATACCTGGCTTGGTGCACTTTTATTAATTTTGCACAGAGTACTGAAACTGGCTGAATTACAGAAGAGCAGGGGAATAGTAGTTTTTAACATGTCATCTTATGAAACAGTGCTGCAATATGTGCTGTTCAATATGTGCTGTTTTGCATACTTTATATTTCCAATATGTGTTTTCATTGTTCAATCTGCTGTAGCTCTGCAGCCTCTGGCCTGGACAGGTTATTGCCCATATGTGGAGTTGCAGACCTGTAGGGATATTAAAAGAAATGACAGAGAATATTTTGCTGAGCACAAAATACTTTGGCTTTTTGATAGATGTAGCAGATATGCAAATTTTTACAGGAAACAACCTATTTTTCTAGAAGTACAAATGCTTAAATTAATGCCAACAGGGAGATTTTCAATAAAATGGAAGAAGAATTCCAACTTCTGAAGCTTCCAGCACTTGGCTTAATGGAGTTCCTTGTTGCTTGTTGCCTTGGCCTCCCTCTTTGTGATCTTGGAGGAACTTGGGGAGCATAAATTGGGAGTTCCAAGTTTGTGTCTGGGTCACGGGAATCAGAGGAGACTGTAATCCAGACACTGCTGTTTTCAGTTATATGAAAGGAGTCAAGGCAAACTGCTGCTCTCAATGATGTGCCAAAGCACAGGAAAGTCTCAGCCTTTCATGCCAAAGAAGGTGAAAGGGAGTTGTTTATTATAATCCATTTCCTCTTCAACTTCCACTCTAGGGTTTAAAAGCCTCTGCAAATATTCAGTGAAGGAAAGTGATCTCTGCTCTTGCCTTCTAATCTTTGGGAATGCCTCTCCCCACCTGAGCTGCCTGGCCTTCTTTTTCAGAGGCTTCTCTGAGGTCACCATATGGTTTCTCTCTGTATTCTTAACTCTTACTCTTTTGAGATTTGAAGCAATTAGTAACAGCCTTATCTTCAAGGTTTGGGATATCTCAGAGGTGAATCCACTGAGACAGGAACCATGCCAAGCTGTTTCAGTTCACTGATCCTGTTTTTGTGGTAATGAAGGTTTTTGTTTATGCTGTTTGATTTACTCAGTCATTATGGCAGAACACCCTCACATGCAGTCTTTGGAAGCTCTAGAGGTCTTGATTTTTATACTGTCTTCTTTCCAAGGGTTTGAAATACCAAGAACCACAGTCCTGCACAGTGTGCATTAATGGACAGGTGTCACATCAAACATCTGTTCAGCTTTTTACTTTGGGAGGCGGAGGCTGGGGCCAGAGGAACTGTGGATTCACAGCATGGGCATCATGTGAGGGAAGAAGGAACAGGCAGACACATCTGCTGAGACCAGGTTGGTGCCTTTTTGCATTTCTGCGGTCAGTTCTAAAATTGGTGGGTACCAAGCAAATAAACTTTGCTGTTGTTTCTGCTAGTTGCTCACTGGCGACTCGGCTGAAGTGGTTTAGCTGCAGGTTCAGAAATGAGAGAAACAGGGACAGTGGCATGGCCCAATTGTGCCAGTACTTAACACATTCTTATATTCCCTGTGACCAGTTCAATGCTGTTAAAGCCATCTTGCTAAACATTTCAGAGGATATTTTTATGAACAGTTTAAGCCAGTGTAAGACCATAATAATATTAGCTGGTCTCCCCTCTTGCTCACCACTTTTCTGCTCTGCCCAGTGCTAACGTTCACAAGGTCAGTGGGGAGCTGAATCAGATCCCCAGGGTAGCTGACTTTTGGCTTTTTTGCAGAGTTGATTTTCAGCCAGATGATCAGGCTGAGCATACTCATTGCATGTCTTCCCGGTTTTAAGCTTAGCACCAAGGGGAGGACATGGCCATGGGCAAGAGCAGGGTTGATTCATTCAGGTTCTGGTTTCAGATTAGTTTGCACCAGTTGTGAGACTGCACCATGGGCCATGCAAGTCAATAATTGTAGCTGGTTCAGTGCCAAGTCTGGAGTGTTCAGTTCTGTGAACCACCCGGCCAGGAGTATTGTCTCTGTGCCACTTGTCTGTCTTCTGCAGATGTAGAACCTGAGAAAAAAGGTGAAAACTCTATTCACATGCTTTCATGTGCTGACATGGGAGGAAAGCTTTAAAATTCCTATTTAGTTACTGGTATAAGCGGGATATATAATTAGGACTTTGATGGGAGACAACTGAGCTAAATACAAGTACAGGAACTCACATTGTCATGGGACACCACTGAGACCTTATTTGACATACATTTAAAATATTCTTCAAAGAGGTTTCTTTAAAGGAAAAGGGTTTAACAAAATTGCTGCTTTGCTGAGAGGCAGCACAACTGGATCAAATTAAATAAAACCTGAATTTTAAAAGCATCTTGTGATTTGAGATACTGCAGAGAGCCTCTTTAAAAGGTATCTGAGACTAAGCATCCATCAACTGAGGAAATCCCTAGCACTAGGGGCTTTAGAAAAATCTACTCTTTCATATTTTAACTATTACTCCATACAGCTGGAAATCTAATGTAAACAGGGCCTAAGCAACTTGGCCAAAGTAATTTAGGAAATCAGAACTGCTGACTGCTAGTACTAGCTCAGGTTTCTAGCCCCATGCCCAGAATGCTAATGTTTAGCTTTATTGGTTTGTTTTTCCATGATTCTCTGCTGTGAGGTGCAGTGGGGGAAGAGTAGAGCAGTGATAACTGTTAAGATAACATCTCTGCCCTGTTTCTTAGGAAGGACCTGTTTTCTTGCTGAAGCTTAGGGAGACAAGTATAGGTTACATGATAACACATTTCTATGTGAAAAGTCATTTTTGGCTCTGTCTTACTTGAAAAACCATTGCACATGGGAGGCTAAAGAGGGCGTGAATAACCTCATTTCTTGATGGAGGAGTGATGCAGATGCAGCAGGTTGGATGGCAGAATGGCTCTGTTATTAGTGATGTGTTGCTGTAACATCTCCATGCCACAGGCACAGGGCAGCACCTCATTCTGTCAGAGCTCTGCAGACACTGAGGGGAGATGCCACTCATTGACCTGAAGATCAGTCCTTCTCTCATTCTGAGAACAAGACAGTTGGATACAGGAAGACCGGGCAGTGCAAGATGGGAATTACTGGTGAGCAAAATAAGCAGTTCTCATGGTTGCAACCTCCCTGGCAGCAAAGGAAATATAGAACGAGAATTGAAATTTGAATTTGAAAGAGACACAGTGTGGCTTTGTGAATACTCAGGGAAGAGCTGTGTCTGGATGAAAGAAGCAAGTAAGAAAAAGGGATAGATAACTTTTCAGATAAAACCAGGTTGGGGTTTTTTGTTTTTAATCTGGTTACCTCTCAAAGGAGTTGTTTTAGAACCCTGACTGAAAGTCTTGTGGGGTTAATATTAAGATATTAGTTTGGACCAGGAGTGAACTTGGAAGCAAATCTTGTGATTGCCCCGACTTAGTGCACTTCAGTTTACACTGCAGACACAGCACTGCTCACTGAATCCTTCTTGAGAGAAACTAAATCAGAAATATCTTCCATCTGCCAATGAGGGGGTCAGATGTACAAGAACCAGACAAAAGAAAATCTAAAATTATTAACACCCCCATAAAATATATTCAGCATGGAGTCAAGGTCCTCAAAAACAATTTTTTTTACTCTACAGATCCACTTTTATTCATGGTACTATTTGCTAGTGTTAGACATAAAGCGCCTTGTTTCTTTGATATTTTTTGTTGAAAGGAATAAAGCTTTTTGGTAGACTTTCAAGTGCTTTTTGCATATATTTCTTAAACATGTTGATATCTGATCACCTGTAATGCCTCAGTGGCATTTGCTTAGGTAGCATTATATGCTCTGTTTAGTATTTGCAGTGAAATTGCACCAATTTCGGAACAAAGTTTCTGGATTCACAGTAAGCATCTTGTAAGCTAAAATGATGTACTAAAGGTAAATCTCAAATGCCTACTCAGCATTTTGGCAGTGGCACATATGGAAACACACAGTTTAAGATACTGAAGGTCAGAAATTATGTCTCAGGGGATTTTGACTTGAAATGTGAGAGTTTTAAAAAATATGTTACAGGTTTTAACAGAACATTTGGAAACACTTTTCCCTCTTTCCCATGTGTGGCCATGGAGTCATTCATCAGTCTCTTCTCTCCACTTACTTGGCTCAGCAGTGGAAATATCTAGGGGCAGTATACTGTTGATCTTGTATGTGTTTTATTAAGGCCTAGCATGCTTTCAGATCCCACAGAAGAGTTCAGAAGAGAAATATTCTGATAATATGTGGAACACAAGAAATTGAAGTGGGTTGAAATGTGGAAACATTCCCCAGTCTCCATATACTTAGAGAAAGGGAAGGGAAGAATTTACCACAGGTTGTTAAGGGGTAATGTAGCACATTCTCACAATCAGCCACAGGGAAAAGGAGGGCCCCAGGGAAGTGAAACCTGGTTCTTCCCTCAGACTTTTCCTTGGACTGGTACAGGTATCCACAGCCTCTCCTGTAGTGAGGCATTTGTGTCTCTTAAGGCTTAAGCATGTAGGGGATGGTGGTCAGAGAGTGTGGACACAGAAAAATCCCAGTTTCATTGGGATTGAACTGCTACAAGAATTATACGATAATAAGGATAATAAATTCCCCCCCCTTTCAGCACAAATCCCAGGCACATTTATTTAACAAAGCTTTTGTAATACAATACAGATAAGTAGCAACATGGGCATTTAGTAGCAAGGGGGGAAAAAAGGTAATGCCAAAATTTAAAGCACAGAACCTACCTCTTAAGAAGGGATAAAAGAATACTAAACTCCGTGTTACGAGAGTCAGGTAACACTTGTAATTCATTCTTAAGACTCAAAAGTGCCGTGAAGACAATAAAGCTATTTTAATATAATAGAATCCTTGAAATACATTGTATTTAAGCATTTTTCTAAGTAACTGATAATGGCATTTATGTGTTGTTCACATAACAATGCAAAATCAGGTCTGTGTAAAGACCTGTTCTGACTGGGGTAAGACAGCATGTAATAATATGCCATGATGTCTGGCTTTTTTCAGACATCAACTTGCCCTTCATTTTTCTGGGATAACAGCAGCTTAACAGGAAGCCTGAAGAAGTGCCAAAGTAGCTACTGTCTCAGAGGAAAGTGAGAAATCAGCTGCTGCCTCTGAAATCTTGTAAATGTTGGGCAACAGAGAGGGTTTGGGAGTTGGCGCTCTACAGGAGGTCAAAGTTTTATTCAGGATTCTCATTTATTTGTTTTTAGAATGCAGCAGGACCTTGATAATGCCTACTAAGTGATCTTTCAGCATAAGACACAGACTACCAATGGGTCTTTGACCCTTTCTGCTAACAGGATCATGTTCACTTCAGAAATTCTTACTAGCATCGAGAACTTGTGTTAAAAGAGGACAAAAAACCAAACCTTTTTGGCATAGGTGTTGCTGCCAAGCAAGGAGAAAAGCAAAATAAGAAACTCCATGAAAATTAATGAATATACTAAATAGCAACTAATATTTGGCTTATTGCATAGGGTAATGGTGAAATAAGCAGAGGGCTTACAGCATTCTACAAACTAATTTTCTCGTGGTTAAGTGAGGGCTGGAAGCACCATATATCTGTGCCATCAGCTGGGTGAAGCCATGTCTAACTAAGCTTTACACCAGCAAGTGCTGTGGAATTCTGTGCATATTTCTAGACTTTTTTGATGGCAGGAAATATCTGGGTTTGTGTGCATGTGCACATTGCTTTTCACTAAAATTGTCCTTTTCTCCCCAAAACAAAGCAGATATGGAAAGAAAAAGTAAAGGAATGTGGGAAAAACACATCTCTCATAGCTAAAACATTCTGTTTCTTGTGATGTCCTGTTTGTCTGCTGAAGGGTGAACTGTGAGACAATTTCTGGGCCATTCTGCTCTACACAGTTATATGATAATAGCACTTGCACTGATCACACCAATTCAGGATATTGATTTGGAAGACTTTAAAAGAGTTAACAGAGCCAGCTCTTTCTCTGCATTAGCAATCATGCCATATATTTCCATCCAAACTTGTCCAATTTCACTTTCAAAACCCTTAACTAAGTTTGACTTACTGTATATATATTGGAGAATTCCATTTGCCTACAATTTCCCAAACCAGAAATTTCTCAAGGAAGTGTTGTGAGAACAGAATGAGAATTTCTGATCCATTCAGCTCAAGACAAGAGCATCTCCCAGCAAAGTATTGCATAACTGGAGATATATAGTCCTAATAGGTTGTTAGTGCAACAAAAGACAGTACAAGACCATAGGTGAGTAGAACAGGATTTTAATTTACAATTCCCTGAGTAAGTTGATTTTACCCACTCACACTCTCATGCCCACATACTTAAAAGCACTAAGACATGTGCATGCCTGACCAGTTTTGCCAGGATCACCTGTATGCCATGGAAGGCAGCAGCAAATAGCTTTCAGGTCCTCACTACATCTCTTGGGTTCCTCCCTGTGGGTGACCACAAATGGGTTTGGACAGGTTTTTAAACTCTCTAGGCATCAACTGTTATTATGGGATAATATTTTCGCTGAACAACCTTGTTTATTTTATCCTCCATAAATACTCAGTAAGGTTGCTGCCTGGTCTGTTTGCTTCTCCATTTCACATATCTTTATGACTATGGTCTGTTTCAATGCTGAGATAACAGGGAGAGGAATGGCTCTTCCACTGTGCTGCAGCTTTGCTGCTTTGTTCTGTTGTTCTTCCAGTGCTGTTGTGGATTTCCACCCAGACCAATTCCAGTATTTCTGTTACCTAGCTTTATACACTGTAATGGCAAAAAGAGCTTTTCCACCTTTTGCTGTAAAGAAACTTGCAATACATCTGAGCATACTTGGCTGAGGATCCGAGGCTACAGCCCCAGAAAACGTTGAGCTGCATGCCAGATTTGCTCTCAAGTGCATTATCTCAAGGGACATCATTTGAGTGTAACTAATTATCACTCTGCAGTGAAGTCAACTGAACATCTTTTTACATGCCTGGATACCTGCCTTTGACCCCAGGCTACTATTCCTGCTTTCTAACCAGTATTCCTCCTAATATCCCAAAGAAAATGGTGGGTGGGTGTCTCACAGCTTATACGAAAATACAAAGCTTATATGGAGAAATTATACTTTTTATTGTCAAAACTGAAACTCCCCCTCCCCCCAAACCAAGCATTCAAACTCAGTTCTTTCAGCAGGTCACTCGGGGTACAAAAACATTTTAATGATGACTAATGTTAGCCTTGCAAATACATATTTCAAGCTGTTTCTTCTTGCTGCATACATTCAGGGGTGCAGATGTGCTGTGTCAGGTCAGCTGCAGAATAAAATGGAACCTTTCATACAATTTCCCAAGGTGTCCATTTTTAGTGCACGTGAAAAAATTTTGATAAAGAACTTTTAAAATCTCTACTTCATTATTTTCTCCTAAGATTAGGCACACCAGGGTTTGACACTTTTTCACTTATTACGGGTTACTGACTATTTCAAACTGGCATTCATTGTCTCTGAAAATAAAGAGTATTCAGTTCAAATTGCAATAAATTTTAGTCACAAGACAGGAATTGCCAATATAAGAGATTTACCTTTGAAAGATAACCTGATGGAAAATGTTTTGTCATCTGGAATATGGGATTTGTTATCCTGGCTTGAATCAGTCTAGTGTAGCTCTGTCTCAACAAATGCATCTAGCCAAGTAATGAGGACAGTGGAGCCAAAGGGAGTAGTTTTCTTTTATGATACTTAGAAAGGTTTGGTTTATTTGATTAGATTTATTTAAGTGGCTTGCAAGCAATTAGGAGTCACTAAAATTACATAGCACTTAAAAATGTTTGTGCAGTAACTAACTTGGTGATCATCTCCAGAGTTTAACTCTGCATTTATTCCCTTTGGTTTTGCAGAATTGTAGCTTAGGTCTTGGAAACACATTCAGTGAAGAAATAGCTGCAACTATATAAATTGATATTGACCAACTCTTTGTTGTTCTCCTGCCAGAGGTGAACACAGCCACATTTTGAATGTCCTCCCTTTTGGAATCAGTAGAGCAAAATGGTCCTTCAGCCACTTTACTGTGAAATCTAGTAGGTTAGTAACAGAACCCAAATTACTGTGAGGCAGTTGATCGTGAGCTGCTAGATTTCATATGATATTGGCTTAGAATCACAAAAATGTTACTTGTAAGAGATTTGGAAAATGTAACCAGGTCTGGGCAGTGAGGAGAATAAGGATTGGCAGCATCTTAAATCACTGCAACTGCTTCTAAAATGAAAAACCACACAAGCCTTGGAATTCTAATCTGCCATCAGAGTAATTTCTGTACCACAGCTTTTTGTCATCCTTTACAAACCCCTTGTGTTGTATTTCATAAAAAACTGCTTGAACGTCCAGGTAAAGAAGCAGAAGAGACTTTTGCACAATGTCCATAGATGTTTAATTCAGCCGCGGCATCGGTGTTGTGCTTCTGACCCCGTCCTCCTCCAAGGTCAGAATACCCTCCCCCCGGGGCTTCCCAGCAGTCCCCACACAGCACCCAGGTAAGGCCCAATCAGAGAAAAGGGCCTGAGGGCCCAGGAGCTTAGGCACAGGAACAGGGGAAGAAGCCAGTGGGGCACAGGAACAGGGGAAGGAGCCAGTGAAGCACAGGGACAGGGGAAGGAGCCAGTGAAGCACAGGGGCCCTTTAGGGCCCCCACAACTCCCCGTTTTTTACACTATTAAGAAAGCTTTTCTGAAGGATTAACACAAATGACAAAAACATAAGACAACTTTCAAAATGTAAACAATTCTGAGTGTCCAGTGTCCAAACAGATTTCTTAGAGCTGGCAGGAGGGATATGGCGTTTTAGCACGGTCTTTCAGGAAACTGAGTCCGGAGAAGGTTTCGGCTGTGATAGACTCTGCACAAGGCAGCTTGGGTGGTGGTGTGCCTGTTGGAAACTCCAAACAGAAATCATTACTTCAAAGACAAAAACATGGGGTGGTTACTTTAGGGACATTTCTTTTCTTTGTCTCGTAATCACGCTCCCTCTGGTATTATGGCGGAACTCTGGGGAAAGGGATTAGTAGTTGGTGGAATCATAAAAAGGGGGTAATAGGACAACAGAAAGGAAAAGGGAAAAATGGGATGGGGCCAGGAAGGCCACAGGAATTGGGGAAGGGTGTTGGAAGAAGACGGACTTATCAGACTGAAAGGTTCTTTCATTATTGACATGGGCTTTCGAATGCAGGACAGCTCGCCCATGTTCTGTGCTCTTCTTGCTTTTAGGCTGTTGCTGGGGCTTGATGGTTGCTGGTTTCCTTGGTAGGTGTGTGGAGAACTTCTGTATTTTGTAGGTTTGTAGTCTGGTGCATGTTTGCTACCTTGAACTGCAACTCCACCAGGTCCTGTCACGTCCGCTGCTTGGGGGCCTTTCCTTCCTTGTATTATATTAAATTCTACAATTTCTCCATCTCCTAGACTGTGGAGATATTTCCTGGGGTTATTCTTTTTTATAGCAGTCTGATGAACAAACACATCTTCTTGGTTATCATTCCGGGTTATGAAACCGTATTTGTTTTTTACATTGAACCATTTTACTGTCCCCAAAACGTTCATGGCAAGGACTTTTTTACTTTTGCTAGGGATTTTGTGTTGGTGTTGCTGGACGCGATGCTGGTGCGCTGCTGCGTGAAGTTTGTCCCGCTCCCGGCGCTGGGTAGCTCCGCTGGGCGGACCCTCCTGCGGGTCTCTCTCAGGTGGTGTTGGAGGTCGCCACAAGGGGGGGCGGCGTTTTCTTCGCCAGCTCTGCAGCCCCGAGCCATCCCGCGGCGGGGCTGTCCTGCCCCGCGGCAACGGCGCTCCGGGCCCGTGCGGGGCTCCCGGAGCGGTGGCGGTGGGCAGGGGGCGGCGGCTTCGCCAGCTCTGCAGCTCCGAGCCATCTCCCGACGGGGCTGTCCTGCTCTTCCATGACCGCGGCGTCCCGGGCCCGCCGGTCCCTCCGGCCCGGCCTCGGCTCGAGGGGGCACTGGCCAGCGAGCATGGGCTGGCTCGCTCTGGCTCTGCTGGGCGGCGGCGGCGGGGTGATTGCGGGCTTTCCGGGAGGGGGAGAGCCGCAGCGCGGCTCGGAGCGGCGGCAGCCCCGTCTGAAGGGCTCCGACCCCCGCCACTCCCGCTATGTCTTGTGGAGCAACTCAGGTGACCGCGTCCGTCGGAGGGGGCGTGGGGAGCAGGGGGCGGAATGGGGCACCGCGCGGCCTCTGCCATGCGGTCTGCGCCATCTTGGGCAGCAGGGGTCCGGACGGGAGAACCCCGGGGAGCGGTTTTCGGCTGATGTCCCTCCCCAAGGGTCACAGCGCATTTTAACAGCATACCAAATAAAGAACACAGTTCTGTGTTAGCTCTTGACTTTTCATGGAGCACTTGTAAAAATTCATCGGTTAAGAGTAAGTTCTGTGAAACATGAGGAAAATGCTTAAATAATAACTGTAAAGAGTACTTCAAGTCCTCATCTGACGACCAAAAGTTTTCTTGAGGAAAAGACTCTTTAAGGTAGAGGTAAATTTCTTGTTGTGCGTGGGTGAGGGATGTCTCCATCTAGCTCAGTCTCTTCACAACACTGAAAAGTAAGGAGGAAGGAACTAAAATTCGAAACTCACCACAATGGGGTAGGAAAATCGGGTTTCGTCCGGTTGGGTCGCCATCTGTTGTATTTCATAAAAAACTGCTTGAACGTCCAGGTAAAGAAGCAGAAGAGACTTTTGCACAATGTCCATAGATGTTTAATTCAGCCGCGGCATCGGTGTTGTGCTTCTGACCCCGTGCTCCTCCAAGGTCAGAATACCCTCCCCCCGGGGCTTCCCAGCAGTCCCCACACAGCACCCAGGTAAGGCCCAATCAGAGAAAAGGGCCTGAGGGCCCAGGAGCTTAGGCACAGGAACAGGGGAAGAAGCCAGTGGGGCACAGGAACAGGGGAAGGAGCCAGTGAAGCACAGGGACAGGGGAAGGAGCCAGTGAAGCACAGGGGCCCTTTAGGGCCCCCACACCCTTGGAAATGGTGATAAGGATATTCAGAATTGAGAAGATGCTCACTTACATCAGTTCCAGAAGTATGGTCATTAGTCATTCAGGAGATAATTTACTGAAAAGTTTCTCTTTTCCAACATATGAAAAAGGAGATATTATTTGATATTATTTGACTTTTGCCTTGAAATGCAGCTTTCAAAATACTGAATTAGAAAGTCTGCATGAAGAATGAAAGGCTAGAAGTTCACTGATTCTAAAATTTAACAGGTGTTATGTTTTTGTCCCTAAATTATCAGTTGTCCTCAATGAGAGGTAAAAGAATGTGTAAAGTTCTCACTAGAATTTAATAAATTGTAATTTCTAGAATGCTAGGACTGTGAAACATCTTCACAGAAATGCAGCTAGGAGCAAAAAGAGTACCAGACTAAAGAAGTTGGAGGTTCAGTGAAAAAATGAGGTGCTCTGTTTCCTATTCAGCACTGTTTATGCACAGCATAAAAGCCACAGAAAACTGAGGAGGAAAACTCTGAAAAGACTAGCAGTTATCTTCCACTGTATTTTTAGCATGGGATCATAGCCAGACAGCATCACTCACCAGCCTCCCATAGTGTTCCTTGGTTCAGCCAGACAATCTGAAAGCCCAAGGAATGACTTTGCACTTGTGTTTGTACCAAGCAAGCTGCAGGAGGCTTTCCATCCTTGCTTAGCACAGTCAGTGGTACTAAGAGCTGTATTTGTCAACAGCTTTGTATTGCTCTCAGTAGCATGCCAGTTATCCTTGCTCCTGAGGTTTCTGCTGGCAGCACTGTCCATGCTAATGCTGCTAACAGCACTGCAGCTGAATCACTGAGAACAAAATTCTTCACAGTGCACCGAACTCAGGCTGGCTCAAAATAGCAGTGATGCACTGTCATCAAAAAGTACCTGCAAGTAGAAGAGCTCTCATTAAAGCTGGTCAAAACCTTCCCAGTGGGATCAGCTCTGCTTCTTGTATCTAGCTGGGGTAGACAGTAAATTCATCTTTCTAATACAGCAGTTTTGTCTAGAAGGCTGCAGCTATTTGTCCACAAATACAGTTGAGGGTGGAAATGTGAAAAAACATTAGTGGGAGATTTTTAGTGGTGCTATAGTCAGAGTATTCACCTTTCCTTCACCAGCTGTGAGATCATGGTCAGGTCAGAGATCTCATGGCATCTCTTCCCTAAGGCAGAGACAGAGGTATAACCTAAGTAGATGTACTGAAGGTAGCTTGAAACTAGCTAAAGAGACTATAGGAGATGATACACATAGGTCAATAAAGGCCCCAAAGCCCATTTTAAAATTCAGGTAAACATTCAGTGTGCTGGCCACCCTGAGGTGCTGCAGCATCTTTCTCCAAACCACCTGCCTATAAGTTCACTCTGGAGTGTCTCTGCAGGCTTCAGTCACACACTGATCGCAGTATGTACACATCCTCAGTACTTCTAGTGGTCAGGCTCTCTACATAGGGGTGACTGAAATCAGAGAGTATTTCTTAACATGCATTTTACATCCTCTGTCCAGGGGACTCTATTGACACAAGATTTTTCTCAAATGATGTGTGGAATAACAGTGCCTTTTCCTGCATTAGTATATTCAACTTTTCTAGTGAGTAATACACTAACATGAAAAAACATTCCTAATTCTGTAGTAGTAGTTGAAATCCCTCTGAAGAACTAGCCCATAAATTCTCCCTCTGTTTTACTCCAGTCTTGTTTGCAGGTTCCCTGTTTGGAAGGAGGTAGTTCACTGTTATTTCTAGAGCAGCTCCCCAAAACATTTTAAATACCTTGTTATGGCTTCCTCCACATATCTCCCTCTTGAGACATCTTGACTGAAGGCCTGTGCCTCTTCTGCTGGTAATTCAGTATCTTCTTTGCTGTAAACCCTGTCCCAGCTTTTCTGTCAGTGCAATTTATTAAATGCAATGTTTAGTACCTGATTAAGACATTTGCCTGCTTCCTCACACCTGCCAACAGTAACATTAACATTTATATGCTGTGTGAGCTTTAGGGGCTTGCTTGAAAGCTGAGATGTTACTGGATCTGAGCAGGCAGGTATTTTGGAGGAGAGCTGCAGTCTCTAGCCTTGCTTCAGATCCCTGCAGCCTTCTCTACCAGCAGAGAAAGACTCCATGCTTCCATCCACATCCTGTGGCAGCCAGAGCCAGACTGGCACTCCTGCTCTGCAGCAATTAACCAAAGTGGCATCTCTTATGACGCTGCCAGTGAGACAGCACAAGAATGTTAAGTGCCTGCAGCTTATGCTCTGCCTCGTGTGTGTGTGGAGAAGAATGCCAAGGATCAGGCTAGATCCTAACAAAACCATGCTCCAGCAGGTGCTTGCAACCCACAGATAAGGTGCAGAACCACCCCAGGACGCTGGCCCTGCTGAGCCAGCTCTGGGGGGAACCTCAGGCACCCCTCAGGAACATTTAGGAGGGTGTCCAGCACTACCTCATGCTAAAAAATGGATAAAACACCTTGTATGCTGCAGTATGCAATTTTAGCCCTATGTGTAAATAGGCATAATCTGTTCTTTTTCACTGGCCACAAGTATTTGTAATCTATAAACCTGCTGAATTTTTTTACTTTGCAGTATTTTCCAGAGTACTGAACTCAAGTGATTTTTATATTGAAATTATTTAAAGGGTAAAAATAAACAAAAATATTAAAAAAATATACTGACAATAAATTCCACCTTGCTGTCAATCATCATTCTCTGGGGACTCAAATGGAAACAACATTGCCTTCCTCCCCAGATCCTCTTGCTGCCCTTGGCAGGAGGCAATTTTATTTAATGAAGACACCCATACTTCAGTATAAAGGTGTCAAGTGAATTATTCATGAGCTCCTTTGTCTCCAAAGCATTCCAGCTGCTTCATCGCATTGTAAAATTGTAAAAGAGAATTAAAGTTTTTTTTTGTGAAAGTGCAGCTGTTGCTTTGAAAAGCATCTGTTTACCAACTATTACTGAGAGGCAGTAACATCCTCAGCTTTTGCTGTTAAGTAGCAGAAGTAAAAGACCAACAGAACTGGGCAAACAGATGACACTGGAGAGGAACGAGCAGAACTGATAACATCAGCACTGTGAGGAAATCAATATTCAGATATTTTTAGGTGCTTCATGTTCAGCAATTAATATCTTGAGCAGTATTGAAAAAAAAGAAGAAGCTGAGCTTTTTTCCCCTCTGTATTCCCTTTTCTCTAACATGTGACTGTTCTTTACTGTGAGGAATTTTGTTACAGACCAGCCCTGTCATTAGTGCAGTAGCTTGATAGGGATCTTTACTCCTGAGGAAACCAATCCAGTCAGCAGGGCCATAGGTAAACACAACAGTCCACATTTCATCTGATTTCAGAGCTGAGATCCGCATGGGCTGATTCAATTACAGAGTAGAATTCCCTCCAGCAACTATGGGCCTTATTCTTGTCTCATTGGCTACATAGTTACTTACTTTTGCACAGATGTGTAAAAGTGTTGCAAAAGAAAAGATAATTTTTTTCCTTGGTGATATTTTAGTACTGTGGAGGTAGAAGCAAGATGTATTATGAAATACGGCTAAAAATTCACCATACCCTTAGAAGTCAGACCAGACTGCATATATCTGTGCCTGTGAATATTTGTACAGAGTAAGGCCACATCTACCACATTGCAGATAATCTGGTAAATGCCATCATATTTAGCAAGTATGGCTAAAAATTAAGGAACTTATTTTACCTTTTACTTTTCAGCCTCTATGCCCATAAAAGGCTAAAAATAACATTGTGTAGGTTTCTTGCATGTGATATTTCCTAATTGTGGGGCACTTTATTTCTTAAGCTCAATATTTTTTTAATAAGATGTTTTATCTAGAACAATCCTAATACAATGACATCTATCATCAGATATAATTTTCAGTTATCAAACCAAAGTAACATTTAAAAATGTGATCATAATCTTAAAGGTTTGAACATAAAGATAAGAAAATATATATTCATTTAAAAAATTACTCTCTTCAGTGTGGAAGTAGATTTCAATGACTCTTAATTAATTCTGGTTCTGCTGAGATTGGTATCTGGTTTAATATAGCTGCCTTGCCAACTGCATGCTACTTTCTTCCTCCTGAGCATGAAGATTTTTCTCAGTATTCATTTAGCAGATAATATAGGGTTTGGCTAATAGCTGCTGTGGCAGCTATTGTGCTTTCTTTCCCTGTAGCATAGAAAGCTGAATTTCAGAGATGATCCAGAGAAGCTACAAGCAAGTGCTTTTGGAATTTGAGCAATACATATCTGGCCAGGACAGAACTTCAGGAAAGGCAAGAGGGATCAATAAGCTGATTCTTTGCCATCAGTAACCACTGAACTGCAGAAAGCAAGGAAAAAACCCTGAAAGTTCTACTAAGGAATTAGAAAATATTTCAATAATGTTATGAGATTGCCATGCACTGGCTTGAGTGACTGCTGCAAATAAAACCTAATGCTGACATTGTCAAGCCTTCAGAAGAGAAGAAGAACTTTTTTAACTAGAAAAGCTGGTTGGTTTGGCTTGAGGTTTTTTTTTTTTAACATTAAGAATGCTGATAATTAAATTACTTTCCATTTCCATATCTCTGATACGTTTTCTCAGGATAAGATAATTGGATTTTTCTGAATCTATAAGATCAAAGATTACTAGAGCTGACTTTAAAAAAATCCAGAAAGGAGAATCTGTCCTTCTTGCAGACTTCAGCATCTATAATATTTGTCACAGGATTTTGATTTGTAACTACTGCAAGCAGCAGACTCTCTGAACATCTGTTCACTGAATGTCCCAAAAGGATTGGTTTTCTATTGCGAATTTCAAGCATCTCTGAGACTACCCTGCAATAGCATAATCTTTTTTCTCCTTGCTGAAATGTTTTAAATGTGGGTATTTTAGAAGAAATTTACTTGTCTGAAAGCTGATAATTGCCTATGTGTTTTTTAATTCTTACACATTTTTAAAATATTGAAGGATTTTGCAGAACTTACACCCAGTCATCCTGCTTAGCTATTCTTTTTAGCTTTCCCTTTTGTTTGTATTTAATTTTCTTTCCATGGCATTTCTTATAACTGGAAAAGTTGTTTGACTTTTTAGATGATGATTTTGATTTACGTGCCTGCTCAGGATGCTCTGTTCCATGAAAGCCTCAACGAAAATTCACCAAAATAGAAAATCCTACTGAGATCAGGCCTCATCTGGCATGGTCATTTATTACGAATATATTGCAGCAATATCTATCTTATAGAAAATTTTTAGGCCATTAACCAGCACATGCTTAATTTAGCAGCTGTGTCCAGTCCTGTGCAAATTCAGTACTCTTTCAGGGATTTTAAAGGTAAGCATGTACAAAAACATCTTGCTCTCAGGGTACAGGATTACCTGACTGTGTTTAGGTACCAAGAGTTAGCACCAGAAACACTCAGTTATCCTACAAAGCACAGTAAAATTTCCCTCCCCCTGCAATTCCCCCCCATCTCATATTCTGGTTTTGACTGTAGATATTAATACTTTATTAAATCATTCATATTGGTTTATTCCAATATTGCTAGTTATAAATACAATACTGACAGTATAAATATAACATTGACCGCTACTCTTTTTTAGAAATAAGTAGATTCTTCTGTAACTATATAAGAACATACATTTCATAAAACTATATCTTATTTACCTTGAAAGAAAAAAAAAACCCACAAAAAAAACCCACAAAAAACCCAAAACCAAAACTTAGCAAAAAACCCCCACAACCCTCCCACCAAAAAACCAACCAACCAAAAAACCAAACCCCACAAAAACCAAAACCAAAAAAACCCAAACCAGGATATCTGAACAATTCTTACTCCCTCAAATTAACTACATGGCATGTTCATTAAATTATAACCAACACATGAGAAATATTCCTCTCTTTAAATATGCACAGTTTTAGAGAAGGCAAGTTTGCCAAATGTTTATTCTTTAAACTAAGTGCAAAGTACAACAGTGTTCAGAAATACAACTGTTCAAAAATGCTTGTCTGCTTGCTAGTACATATTCACTACAAACCGAGGGATTCCAGGAGCAAGGGCTTTGCTTTTGAGCCATCCTAGTTTGAAATGCTTCACTTGTGGCTTCAGCAGATCCCTTTGAGGTTTCTGCAAGGCTACAAGACATGGACACTTTTAATAGCTTGATCAAGCAAAACCACCAGACATCCATGGAAGTTTTAATGTAGAATGGCAATCTTTTGTGAAACCTTTTGTCTCTAGCTGTGCTTTTTCAGGACAGAACTAATCCTGAATTTCACTGTACTGTTCCTGCACCTGAACAGAAGGGACTGAAATATTAGTTATGAGCAGAATTGGGATGGTATTGTAGGAAATATTTGTAAACATCTAACTGACCAAGCACGAGAGAGTAGCTACACATCCTGTGGCCCAATTCCAATTGTTTTTCTAATATTAGGGCCAGGAGCAGTTGATGTACCACACCCAGAGTAGTAAACAGGAAAGGCTGCATCTATTGCTTTGTCCTGCAGTGCTTCATGACAAGGGGAGACACAGGATATGTCCAGGAGGATCCATGCAGGCAAGGGGAGACACAGGATATGTCCAGGCAGACCCGCGCATGCAAATCTGAGTTCCTCAGTGGTAATGCTCAGTCAGGAGGCAGGTTGAACCAGTGAAGAGAGCTTAAACTCTGCCTCTGCAGAAATGTCTTTTTTTTTTTTTTTTAATATTTGATCCCCTTCACCCTTTCAGAACATCTCAATGTCCAATAATCTCACAAGAGATTGACTGTATCTCACAGGAGATTGCCTGTATCTCACAAGACTGCAGTATGATTGGAAAATGTTTCCTTTTACTACTACTCAAGAATCTGCAGGGCTGCACAGCAAATGTAGCAAAGGTAGGAGCAGTCTTTTCTGAGTCTCACTGATACACTCCTTAGTCACAAGACTAATTTCTCTTTCTTGTACACACCTTTCTTTACCATGATGAGATTCAATGTCTCATCTCTGTACTGAATAATGATATGTCAGCTGTCAACTGCCTGGAATTTTTACACTGCAAAAATGATGTATGACAAAGCAAATAGTACTCTAACAATATTTAGTCTTTGCCAATCAAATACTGGCAATACAAACACATGTAACTAAAAATATATGATTTTTATAACAGCTGACATGATATTGGCTCAATAGCACAAAGAGCGTATATGCACAGACTAGCCTTTATTTCAGGCCTGATTCTATTCCTATTTTAAATTGTGGCTTTCGATACCTCAATATCAAATCTATGAAAGACTTTAAATACATTGCAAAGAATAGAAGCCATTTCTTTTCTCACATTGCTGGAAATTAAGAATAGCTTCAGTGGAGTTGGTCCAGAGATAAGAAGGGGGCTGGCAGTATCCTGTGAAGAGTGGGTCAGCCACCTCTATTCCCTCCTGGAGCCTGCAAGCAGGAGACACAGTTTGAAGAGGGATTTGGGGAGACCATCTTCCTCTAAGCTGCAAGAGGCTCCCAGGGGAAAGCTGTTCCTGTGACCATGCCATAAACCATTTGTGTTCTGTCTTCACTGTGGCCCAGGTCAAGCTGTGTAATCCATGTGGGACCCCTTGTGTTCAACTCTGCAGCTCAGCCTTCCACATGGGAGAGAGGCACTGAATTACCTCTGTGCTACCTTCCCCTGCTTGCTGGCTGCTGACCATGAACAGGCTGGTGGTGTTTGGGCTGGCAGTGACACTGAGAGGCCAGCTATGGTCTGTGTTATTTTTCCTGTGTATCTCCTGTTTGTGGCCTCAGGGGCCCTGACTGTCCAAGGCTGTCCCTGCTATGGGAGGGCTTTACTAGAAAACAAGATCTTCTCATGTGCTGCTGAGAAGAAAAGCCTGATCCAAACTAACACCACTCAAGTCTCAGGTTTCTTATCTTTGAAAACAATATCTCAAGTGTCTGTTGTGAACTTAGAGAGGAGGGAGAAGGGAAAGGAAGTTCCTACATGACAGGGTCAGAGTGGTTCTGCAGCTGGGCTATGGCTGGCACCTCTCAGAGCTGTTCCACCCACCCATCCGTGTTCCTGAGCCCTGCCCTGCTGCCCTGCACCAGCCACAGCTGCCCAGCTCCCACAGACCCCACTTTTGAAAGGTTCTGAGGAGGAGCGAGGCCCGGCCATGGTGCTGCGGGTGAGGGAGATGCAGCTCTGGCTGCTGGGGAATATGAACTGCTGTGGCTTTCTCTGTCTTGGCACGTGGGATCTGGGAGCTGGAGCTGCTATCACATTGCAGCACTGGCTGCTGTTACCCTGCCTTTGGCATAAAGAGCCATGCAGTGACAGTACAGCCCTTCTCAGGCCGATGCTGAATGAAAAGCTTTGCCATGTGCAGGTTACAAGCTCTACAGCACAGTGCACACTCCTGCTGAAAGGGCCTCCCTCGATGCTTTCTGCTGCTGCAAGGGTGCTGTTGTAGCTGGTTTTGGTCTGGGAAAATGAGTCATAAATAGAATTTATTGTTGGTTTATCTCTACTGTCTGTACTAGCAGCAGAAGCCAGAGTGAATTGCAGCTGATTTGTTTGTGGTTTATATTGAGTTCATGAATTAACTGAAGGACAAGGTGGACCACTCGCTATGTTAAAATGTAACCAGGAAAATGGCATAAGGGCATATCCTATTTGCCTGAAAGGGAACATATTTAGGTCAAAAGTAGGAAACTTGAGACTGCAGTAGCAGCACTGAAAACCCTTTATGGTCAATAGGTTATTTGATAACTGAACACTTGTTTCCAAGTATGAAGGCAAAATTTTGAGTGGCACATTAGCTGCAGGACACACAGATGAGTAAATGTACAGTGATATTTTTTTTATTTGTTATTTCTTCAAATGGAAAATATGCATTTTGCTTTGCATTAATGGCTTCATTGCAGTGATTAATGTCTCTGTGCATTTCTGTGATTATTTTTCACTTAGGAGTGTGGTTACCAGTAACAGGTAGTTAAAAGAAACAAGCAATGGTACATGAGCTGCCACACGAAGCACTAAGAGATTTTCTTTAATTATCACCTGTGTTCTTACAACAGCCCCTTCCACCTGTGTTGCTCTCCTTGTCCATGAGAATAGAGTTAATTTTCAGAATATATTGCAAGCTGTACATTTTATCTTGTGTGTATGGGAGAAGACATTAATAAGTTCTTATTTTACTTTATTTATTTACTTATTTTTAATTTTTTTTCTGTGTGGGACTTCTGGGATTACATAGACTTTCCCCTGGCAGCATTTCTTGATTCAGGCATTCAAGTGTCTGATGATAGGACTTTTGGGAATGATCACCCTGCAAAGTAAGGTTTGGTGTGTTCTGGGTGAAACCTGGTGTTTGAATAGTGGCTGAAGGCTTTGTGAATTTCCTAAGTTGAAGGACAAATGATAGAGGAACAACATGTTCTAGTGCTTGGTTTGTTGAGTGACCTTTTGCTTCTGCAGAATACAAAAGTAAGTGGATATTTCAAAACTAAAACTAAACTAAAAACAAACATGCACCTAAATTGTTTTTCAATTTCACATGAAGCCATTATTTTAAAAGAAGTAAACTGGAGGCACTGTGGTGGAAATCAATGGAAATGTGGGTGTACTCTCCTGAAAAGCACTGTACTTTTTTGCCCTTGCTCTTACAAAGATGTGTGCATGGGCTTTGCCTTCTGCAACTAAAGCTCATACTATATGCATAAATCTTCATAAAAGGACTTTATAAAAAGACTCTCTAAACACAACTAGTTGTAATATGATTTTAAGTTAAAAAGCTTTCCTGGAACCAAGAAACTTTACATACCAGTAAATCAAAACAATTCAAGTATTTATTGTTTGCTAGAAAAAAATAATGTCAGTTATGTAAACTGGACTGAAATTTGACTTATGAAAGTATGGCTTAAATCTGTGTGTGGTCCTCTTTCCCTCCTTCCCTACTCTCCTCCCAACTAATTAATATATGGATATTTATCAAATATTTTGTGACACAAACTCCAATTCTTCATTTTGTACTCAGTTGCTTATAGAAAACAAACAACATGCCAGGAACTGCATCTTCCACAATGTGCAATTTATGATGTCATCTAATTTCTGAAAATAATTAATTGATCAGAGTAGAAAACAGTTACTATTTCTAAGTCTTTTTTATGCATTAAAGGTGTTAACAAGTTGGAGAATGTGGAACCAAATTGTACAGTTCAATAAGCATTTCTCCTGTTTTTCTTAGAAACAGGATCTCTACATGTAAGCAACAATTCAAAGAAGAATATGAGTATTTGCATGCTGAATCTATACACTAAACAGCAGGCCTGTCAAGTATATTCCAAGCATGTCTGATACCAAGGTCAGGAAACATGCCCCACCAGTTGCTTGCCATCAAAGTCTTCTTTGATTTTGCAAAGAAAGTAAATGAAAAGAATTGTTATGAGGAACAGAGGGTGAGATTCACTTGAGCTGGTTTGGGAAAAGCTAAATCACAGTTTTCCAGCCAACCATTTGCATGAGTTTCCAAAGCTTTACTTGGCGATATATGGAGTGTTTCCATTGTCAGCTGGAATGCAGATCTCATGCCTTTTTGGCCAGGACAAGTCTGACATGATCTCGACCCTAAGACTTGTGAAATAACACATGAATTTGAGGGACTAGTGTTTGGTTATACTGCTCATATAAAAATTCCCAGGATCTCCTAAATGCTAAAATATTGAGAGAATTATTTAATGGAGGTTATGTTTTATGTCATGGCAATTTATACCAATTTATATCCTTAACAAAAATATACCTATCATCCATATTACTGTTATTTCCATTAGCACATCTTTGGAAGTAGTATTTGTTTTGGTTGGTTTTTTTTTTTCACTACGACCTCTGTCTCCCTCCCACATGTGATCACAGAATTGTTTGCAGGACTGCTGCTGGCTGACTTCAGAGTAAGTAATTGCATTACTAGTTGGGTGGGGAGGGAGGGAAGAAGGACCACACACAGATCTAAGCCATAGTTTGATAAGTCAGATTTCAATTCAGTTCACATTACTGACTATTTTTTCCAGCAAAAAATAAATACTTGGGATTTTTCAGATTCTGACATGCAGCATTTCTTAGTTGTATAGGGAAGCTTTGTAACCTGTAGTGATGTCACAACTTCCATGTAAACAGGAAAGCTGAGTATCTCTTCCTATGATACTTGTATGGCTTTTGTTATCATTAAGTGCCTCTTAGTCTGAACTAATGTACCCTTGCAAGAACTTTAAGGCACACAAAGGCCATAAATGTCATTGCACAGGGCGCACTGGACTGTACAGAAAGTGGCACATGGGGTGGGTTGGAACTCCCCATAAGGAGTGGGTGCAGTGAGTAAATTGGTGTGGTTGGCACTGCTGAGTGCAGAACACCTGCAGGGAGCAGGCAGACACCTGAGCACCCACCCCCTGTATTCCCCAAAGGGGAGCAGGGGTGGTCAGCTCACACCAGGTGCACCTCTCGGCTCACACGCACCTTGCAGGCATGAGAGGCATGGAGCTCCCTGCCTCCCCCCTCAGCTTAGGGGGGTTCACTTCTTTTATGTCCTGGAGACAACACGTTGGAGATAACAACACTGGGGCAGACTGGTTGTGAACACAGCCACTGTGTAACTTCTGATGAGAGTGGGCTGTATGGAGAGAGGAATGCAAGTTTTAAAGGTCAAAGAAGAAGAGAAAAATGTCCAAAGAAGAAAAAAAAACCCAGCTGTGTGTGTTGGCAGTAAAAGGTGTGGCTGGTGAAACAGACTATTGTATTCTGAACGGTGTGTGTTTCCAAAATCTTCCTGCCAGGTTCCACCTTAGAAAAACTTTGAAGAACTGGCTAATACATCAACCAAGATCAAATGGTGTCTGCTGGAGTGTTGGCAAAGGGTGTACTTGTTGTGATGAGACATCAAAAGTATTGAGCTGGTCGGTTACAAAGGAGCATTTTCAGGCACAGACAGATGCACAATTAGCACAAACTACTCACAGTGTTTTCTTTTGCTTGTCAGGATAACATCTCTCCTGTTCAAGTTCACGTGGAAGCCAGCTGTTCTTCCATAAGCTCGGTTGAAGATATTTTATCATGAGTTATATAGTTAAATATGGCAATAGTTAGGTATGGTCCTACATCCTCTCCACATGGCTGGCACCATTTCCTCAGAGCAGCACCTTGTACCTGGCTGGAGATAGAGGAAAAGGCCAGTGACATCTCAGGACTCTCCAGGTGATGTTCCTTGCAGTCACAGGGTCATCCACTCTCTGCTTTGCAGAGCCTTCTCAAGAGGGCTTGCTTAATTTTTTTGAGCTACTACAGGTATTTGCCACTTTAGGTTGGGCTACAAGATTCAGTTGCTGAAATAGTCTTGCCCTCCTGCATAACAATATGTTTTAAAATGAGAAAATACCATGACAATCTCTGTCCCTAAAAGAAAAAAGATTTCTCCATAAAACTCCATCCTTAAACACATATATAAATTATTCACCTGCTAATAGCTGTATCCAACAACCTATTCAGTGTTCCACACATTGAGAAGGCAGGAACAGATCTTCAGTTTGGATTAGAAGAATTAAGATTTTGCATGTTTTGCGCAAGTGAGAAGGAGGCACGGATATGTGGTGTGAAGATGATAAAGTACTTAAAAAAAGATTTTAAAAAGAGGTAACAATATTTGGTTAACAAGAACAGAAGTGACCAGCTAGTAATTTTATTTTTGGCTTTGCAGACCAAAAATTGAACTATTTTTTAGTAAAAATGTTACGTAAGATTATTACATTTGGATTTCATATTTTTTTCCTGAATCAATAGTAAAGAAGCAAATAAAAATTAAACTACACTGACTTCCCAAATGTTTTGCATTCAGGAACACAGGTAACAACACTGGCCTGACATTGCTAATGGTACAGGATGGAAACAAACAAGAGGTAGTCTGATTTCTCCTGGGCCAGGCCATGTCTGTGCACCACAGCTGCTGTGAAGAGAACTTGTTGACTCCTCTGTGGGTCACAGATATTTACAAGGATCACCTTGTAAATATCTGTGATTAGCTTATTCCTTGAAAATCCCGAAAGAACTGCTGGGGAGAAAGGCTGCAAAAAACGGTATGAGACGCACAAACAACCTACTGGCTGAGATGTCTCCAGCCCTCCCACCTCGCTGGTGACCTGCCTGACTTTTGAGGTGTTGCTCGACCCGTAAAGGGAACATTTACCGTGCCACTGCTGCCAACGGAGTAATAAGGAGGAATCTCGTCTCCATGAACAAGGGGCTCTTTGCCCTTCACGTTAAAGCAAAAACTAGAGAGAGAACACGGTGTGATGCTTCTCTCTCAAACCATCATGGCTAATCGATTAGGACTCACTGCAGGGTATCGAATGATGCCATTTCTTTTCTGTGGTGCCCACGAGGCACGATCAGCAGCAGGCAGTACTTTGAAAACGCGCCTGCTGAGGGATGCCCCGTCCCTGGCAGCGTTCAAGGCCACGGTGGATGAGGCACTGAGCAGCCTGGTCCAGCGGGAGGTGTCCCTGCCCACGGCAGGGAGGTGGGAACGAGACGCTCTTTGAGGTCCCTTCCAATCCAAGCCATTCCGTGACCGTACGAGCTGGGGAGAATCCCACGTGCTGCTGAGCGCCGTGAGGGCCGTCCCGCGGCGGGCCAGGAGCGGGAGGCCGGCAGCGCAGGCGGCAGCCGGAGGGGCCGCGGGAGGGCAGAGGCGGGGCCGGCCGGGGCACTGCGGAGCCGGCGCGGCGCTCACCGGGCGGGGACTGCACCTTCGCCGCCGCAGCGCGGCGCCGCCCCCGGCCCCGCCACACCTCCCGCCCCACCGCCCGTCCCCCGGCCGTCCCCCCGCTCCCCGGCGGCGCGGCACCCGCTGCCCGCCCGAGCGGCTCTGCCTGCGCCGCCCCGCCATGGAGCAGGGGCCGGCGGGGGGCTCCGGCCCCGCTGCCGCCGCCGCTGCCGCCGCCGGCGCCGGGGGGTCTGCTGCTGCCCCTGAGCGAGACCGAGCAGCAGCGCTATTCCGAGCTCTTCTCGCGGTGCTGCCCGCCCCCAGAGGCGGCCGCCGGGGGGAGCAGCGTGGGCGAGCTGTTCCGGGCCTCCCAGCTGCCCCCGGACACGCTGCACCAGGTGGGTCCGGGGCTCTCCGGTCCGGCTACCCCCGGAGCTGCGGGGCGCGGGCGGTTTGGGGGTGCGGGACGGGAGCTGCTCCCGCAGCCCTTCGGGAGAGGGGCTGGCGCTGCCTCCGCCGGGAAGTTGGGGGCTGCGGGCGGGCCGGTGCCCTGCGCTGCCCGCGGGGCCGGGACGAGGCACAGCCCTGGCGGCGGCGGGGCAGAGCGGAGCGGGGCCGGTCCCGCCCCGCAGCGGCGATGCTGGGGCTGCTCCGTGCCCGCTTGCCTCCTCCACACAGGCGCTGGCAGTGGCGGTGCAGCGCTCCGCGGTTCTGAGGGTTCTGAGGGCCGGCGGTGCCCCTCGGTGCCGCCCTGTGCCGGCTGCGCTCCCGCGGGCTCCGGGCGGGCTCTCCCTGTCAGGTCGGTGGTGCCGTCGCCTTTCTCGAAAGGGCCCCGAAAGTCATAAAAGCAGTTGTATGAAAGGACGTGCCATGTGCTAAATTCCTGGTTCACCACTGAGGGTTTTCCTAAGTGTTGTTTCAGTGGATCCGCGGGTGAAATGATGTTGCGGTGTTTTATGTCTCTTCTTGAGCGCGAATAGAAGGTGCGAAGTGCGGTTCTCTCCCCCGTCAGAGCAGCAGAGCCCCAAAGTGGTCCCCAACAGGGGCTGTGGGGCAGAGCCCTCCTGCTTTTTGAGGAAAAGCTTGTCCGGGGTGGCAGAAAGCTTGTGCCAGCCAGTTTCCAGGAACAGGGAGGAACCGGACTTGGGTCTTCTCCACCTGCGGATTAGTAATGTAACTAACACGCTGTAGTTACCTCATACTTCCTGAACAGAGATAGGAGATTCCTGATTGTTTATTTATTTATTAATTTAACTTTTATTTCCAGGAATTTTGTTCTTCTATAGCTTTTACTGATCAAGCAGGAAAAAGTTACGTATACCTAGGCATTGCCCAAAGGTACTGAGCTCTGCTGCTGTCCTGATAGCTGGCAGCTCATCTCATAATGGGTTATATAAATTCATATTGCACAGGGGATTCTGAATGAAAATTGTGGTGTTTCAAGGATATTTTTCTTCCAATTTGTGCTCTTTACCAGATCAGTTAAACAAAAATCTTGCCAAGCACTGTATTACTACCTTGTATTGAGCCACAGTGTGACCTTGGTCTTGCAGGTGAATGGAGTAGTGAAAGTAGAGATTTCGCATAGATACAGCACTAGGAGTGTTCTTCCTCTTTCCTCTTTTTGCAAAGAGGAAGAACAGGATATTTAATTTCAAATAAATAGGCTTATCTAAATAGCCACTTAATTTTTCAAAGAAGTATGGAAAAAGCCTCATATTTTAGCTGTGTAGTTTCTTACCCTATCATTTAAGTGAAATTTATCATTGTGTTATTATCATAGTTTGTTTTCAGGGTCATTTTTGGTACTAATGTGTGATTTAAGCCTGGAAATGGTGAGGCATTGATTTTGGTTTTGTTTTGGGGGGTTTTGTTTTTGGATTTGTTGGTTGGTTGGTTTTGACATTTAGGGATTTTTTTAAACTATTTTAGATTATTTCCAGGTATATTTATACTGTGGTGAGAACATTACTGGCAAAGAAGCCTGTAATTGGCTTCAGGAATATTCAGATAATAAGGCCTGTGGGATCTGGGTCTGTTTTTCTTTTTCCTTCCTTCCCTCCCCCTCTTTTTTATAGGGCACTAATAATAAGTGGCATTCTGCTCTACTGCTGGTGTGCCTGTCCTCAGAACCCACCCCTGTCAGGTATTCTTACATTTACTGAGACTTCAGGAAAAATGAATTAATGGAATGAGTTAAAAAGAATAAATTGCAAATGGGGATGTTTTAATAGGGAAAATCCCACAATGTTATTTGAGATATTTTTCTGATGTTTTGTCCTAGTATATTCCAAAAATGCAATGTAATATTTTCCCATTAAAAAGTCCTACCATTCTATCAGTTAGGGGAGCAATTCATAGAGATTCCTGGTATACATTTTCTGCTAGTACAGGGAACACCTATTTTAGGCCAAGACAGCTCATTTGGGTTAAGATAACATGCTTTCTTTGAAATAATTTTTGAGTATGAATATTTTTTGGGGTTTTTTTAATGCTTTTTAAAATCCCCATCTGTCACTTTTACTGCTTTGTATACAGGCAGCATCCCTACTGACCAACTGAGAAATGGTCATGCTGAGTTTATTCATGTCAGAAATGGGGAGATTTGGTTTGGAAACCAATTCTGGATTTCTACTAAGCAGAGCCAGCACAGTCCAGAAGGTACTTAATACAATTCTCTGGCCTTGCATGGCCTATTGCAAGAGACAGTTATAGATGGTTTTGTAAGCAATGTGCAATTTGCAGCTTTTTATTCTCAAGGCACTCATTGATGAGTGGTTTTACAAATCAGGATGCTTCCAGAACTGACATTTAGTGCTGTGGCAGCCTCAAACCTGTGCTGTTGTCTTCAGTTGTACTTGTGTAATAAGTGGGATAAATCTTTGAGAAAGGAATTTTTCCTTATGCTCTTTGATTGAGATTTATTACTCATCAGGATGATGCTCACAAGCATCACAGGAAATCTGCCTCCACTTCCTTACCTGTGACAGCAGGGTTTGCTGTTAAGACAAAAATCAGTGGGTCCATCCTGGCTGGAGTAGTGCTCTTTGGGATGTCAGTTCCTAGGGGAAAAGCCGTGGTGGGTGCTCTCAGACAGCAAACAGACAAGGGTCTAGTTTGGTTTAAAGACTGGTTGGCTTAATCCAAGAAGTTACATGGATGAAATAGGCTAGGTAACAGAGAGCAGGTAGGGAATGCCAGAGCATGTGGCAGAAGAGGAAATGCTGGAATAGATGGAAAAAATCCAAGAGCAGCCGGGTCAGTCGGAGCAGATGGCGTGCACCCGAGAGTGCTGGGTCTTGCTAAGAATGAAGTGATTGAACACAGAATCATTACACCCAGGCTCATTAAAAGCAGCAATTCTGCTGGGCAGTAGGGTTCAGCAGAGCTTGTACTGATTTTGCTTTACTTACAGACAGGATCGAACAATGAACTCAGCAAGTTATTTCAGTTCTGGAAAAAAAGGTTGCAGTTAGCACTAAAATTAAAAATGTCAGACACTTCATAGGACAGAGAAGGGCATGACAGGGACAGAGCAACATGGGTTTTGTGCACTGTATAATCATACCTCCCCAGTCTACTGAAAGTCTTTGGCTAGATATACTGTTTGGTTAAAGACAGAGCTATTAAGTTTGTATTTAGACTTGAACAAAGCCTATGGCAGATCTTTTACCAGAGGCATTTAAAGTAACTCTGCAAAATGTCTGTAATCATTTGCCCGAAAGGTCTGTCCTGGATTGTTTTTATTTTTTACAATATTTATGTCGAGGGAGAAGGAGCAGACTGGTCATGCACCGGGCACTTATTCAGACTGTCAGAATTAGAAGAAATTCAGCAGCATCTGCTGGATTTATATGTATGCATACATGTTGATGATGTTGAAAATGGTGTTCTCTTTGCTTTAGGCTCCTAACAAAGGGGAAAAGAACTAAATTTGTACAAAGAAAAAAATTTGAAAAAAGTAAATGTTTTGGACTCATTGGGCCCACAGAAAATCAGTGATCCCGCAGCATGCTTTGTTACATAGATCAGTATCAGTAACCCTTCTAACAAGAGGAAACAGCAGGCAGAGGTGAGGGAGGAAGGCAGGAGGCACCACTGTTGGTCATCAGTGGATGACTAAAACAAGTTTATGTGGCCGTGTGGGCAATCTCTGGGGGTTTGGGCCTATTCCTTGGAAGATCTGTTGGATTATGCTCTCTGGTGCACTGGGATGTCAGTACTCCGCACTGAAAGCTGTGCCAGGTGCTGACAGTGTCTGGTTTGCCCAGTCTCATTTGGGGCAGCTGATTTGTGACCCTATTTTGAAGCTGGCCACCAGCAAGTACATACAGCCTCTGCTGCTTGAGTCTGGGACCCCAAATGTGCCTGTGGTGGCTGCCAACTAACAGTGTGCTGATGTCGGCAGGCATCTTGGATAAAATAATGCTTTACAGAGTCACTGCCCTCTGATCAGCAAAGGAAAGGTGCCGTGTGCTAGTTTTGCTGTCTGTTGACATTACTATTGTCTCTGAATATTTTGTCTTAAGAAATTGAGGAGCAGAATTGGAGTCAATATTTACACTAAAACGCGTATTTCTTTTCATTAGTTTCCAACTTATTTCATTAATTCTCGCTTGGTTGTCTGACAGTATCTTTAATTCTCACTTTTATAAACCTTAATCTTATTGGTGGACTTGGCACTATCAGTACAGAGATCCAATTTTCTTAAGAAAATGCATTCTTTCCTCTGCAAATGAACACACTGTGTTATTTTGAGCTCCAAGGATGACAAGTACTAATTGTGTGATGCTGGAGCTGTACAGGCACTGCATTTTTTAGCTGGGACTCTCCTTCCAGCACTGTGAATAGGGAACACAGACAAACGGTCGTGCTTTTCTTCCACAGACTTCGTGAGTTAACTTGTGTTTATTGTGCCTCGTCTCTATAGCTACAACTCTTCACTTTAACTGTATTATGTTCAAAAAGCAGAAGTGTGAATAGACTAAAAAAACATGGTTAAGTTGATATTTCTTTGGAAAAATGCCAGGAAGGATTGGCTTTCTGAAATTTGTTTTTCTTAATTCCCTAAGCATAAATTATTACCTGCATGATAGCTGGGGTGGAACTAACAATCTGCTTCGAACAGGCAGAAAGGAAAAAGAACTGTGGCAGCTACAATGCGAGCTGTTCGAGTGAGGAAAGTCTGGACTCAATGTTACTTTACAAAAATAAAGTTCACTCTGCTGCAGCTGTTGACAGAACGTGGCATTATGTTTGTGCTGGCTGTGTGATTTTGCTGAGTGAACAGTTGATCCATAAAAAAGTGGTGTTAGAGAGAAGTTGCATCCTACTGACGTCTTTGAGTCAGGAAAAAGCATGGTACATCACCATGTAAGCAGTGCAGCAAGAGGAGGAAAGGGAAACTGACATTTCAGTGTCAGTGTTTCTGACCACAATCTCCTGAGTTGTCGTTCCCTCTCTAGAATCACAAGCAAACTTGTGTTTGTGTAAGTAGGAAAATGAAAAACCCAGATGTGAAAGCTACAGCAGTATTGTTACAAAGAAAACTTTTAAATTGTAAAAAACTAAAGGGTAAAACTTCACCTGGAGCTATCTTGCTGATGTGTTCCATTAAAAAATATAAAATGGTGATCTTAATACATCTTGAAACTATTTTTTATGATGTAAACTATCACTTCATAGTCGCTGCTTACAAGATTAGTAGTTTTGAACACCTCAGTGTTGACAGTAGATGATTTGTAGAAGCCATCCCTTCCAAGTGTGTTTCAAATCACACTGTAAAAGAGACTCTTTTAGACCTACTTGTCGCAGACATCCAGTGGGATGGTCAGAATTAGTCTGGTCAGGGCCTGCAGCCTTCAGTAATTAACACTCATAACAGCCAAGTGTCAATTATTGAATTTGCCAAGAAAATAATGCTTTGCTGTGCCAGTGATTTCAAATAATACAACGGAGATGCAGGAAAAAGATCCACTGGGGTGAAAAAGAGTTAACTTTCTTCATGAGAGGTTGCTGCAGTAAGAAGTGGGGACAATGAAGAATGGTTTTCATTTTTATGTTTTCAGTAAGTGGTTTTGTCATGGTACTTACATAAGTGCAGTGGGGTTCACCAAACAGTTGAGTATAACCTCTTCTAGTCTCGTGTATATCTACAACAATCTGCTGTCAGTACTGTGATGTTTATACACAGATTGATGATGTTGCCACAGTGTGTTTTGCAAAGGAGGTGTTGAACACAATTCACTTCAGTGGTTGAATCTGGCTCAACACCCCCTGTGTAAGAGGGATAGTATAAAGTCTGAAAACATGAATTTAGCTGAGCTGAAAAACTTAGCCAAGGTAGATTAATGAAAGATGGAACAAGCATTTCTTGAGCAAGGAATCAGGATAAGTGACGTACTTAAATTTAAAATACTAGGATTTGAGAAATACATCTGATATAATATTTGTAAAACAAGATTCTTTGATGTATTAACATCTAAACATACCAACAGTAGATAAAATAAAACATTAATGAGCCATATGTGCTGGTTCAACTTTTGAGACAGTCAAACAGTTTAACAGCTGAGTTAGTGGATAATTAACTAGAAAAGGTTGCTGGAGTAGAAAATCAGCTGTGGACAAATAGTAATCCCCTCTTCCTGAACAGAGGGAATATTTTCTTTATCCATTGTATGCAGCAGCATTATTGGGTGACGCTGCATAAAACTGAGAACTCTGTTGGGAATAGCTTTTTTTTGTTTATCATTATTTTTTAAATTTCATTTTTATTTTTTATTCCTGCCTTTTAGATATGATGATGAGGCAGAAAGTTGTGGTGGGATGAGATCCATTAGTTCTATGACCTGGTAGGAGATAGTGACCAGAAATAATCAAATAAATCATTAACTGCAAATTATATTTACTTAATTTATCAAAGTGTTTAAAAGGCAAAACGTGTTTATATTCCAAATCTTTGTATATATGAGAAATGTGTAGCTTTTGGTTTTTTAGCAGATTAAGATGTATTTTTAAAGGAATTCCACTTTTCAGCTAAATTTAACTTTGCATATGTCATACATACCCACACAAGAAGGGGTGTCTCTTATTAACAATTATAATGGAGCAAATTTCTTATTATAATGAAGAATTAAATTAATTCTTATAATAATTAAATAATTAAATTAATTCTTATTATAAAATAAGAATTAAGATGTTTATTAGATGATGTGGTTGCTCAAATATATTTAAAATTATTACTTTGTGGTTAGAGCATGTTATAGTAATTTTTTTTAAAAACATAAGAGTCTTGTTTTAATGAAGACCAACTAACAAGACAGGTCTTTATCTAGCTAATTGTGAAATTAGGGTCTTACCTCTCTGGACTTAAATAATGTTTTAAGTAGCTTATTTTTCCCATAAATCTGCCCTGCAAACACTGAAGTTCAGACACCTGGTTCTGTCAGTTGTTTCAGACTGGGTGGAACATTTGCTGAGGGTGCTCCTCTGTACCCTGGCACTCTCTGGTCTGGAGCAGGCTGCTGAGAACCTCTCTGAGTTACCCAGTGGCTGCCTGTTCAATCCTCTCTTGTGCCTGTTTGAGCCATGCAGGCCTTTACAAGGAGCACACTACAGCAGTGCCCCATGTTCAGCACTGCAAAAAAAGGCGAGTCTTGAGTAACTTTTGATAGCTTGACTACCACAGCACATCTTCAGTGTTTTCTTCTGCTTTATTTTTATGTCTGTAAGATTTTTTCTGCCCTGTAGTCTTTCCCCCATCCAAAAAAAGCTGCAAATATTGGTTCTAGTATTTTAGCCCTGCACCTGTGTAGTCCCCCAGTCTGAATACGCAGGACTGGGTTGGTCTCCTTCACTGTCAGGGGGATGCTCCTTTGGGCCGAGCCATAATAAAGTGCTGGATTTGGGCCTCATAATTCCCACTGGCTTGGTGGCATTGAAGGGTTAGTGTCGGCTAACGGGAAACACTTGGCTGAGCTTGAATTCAAACTGTCTGAACATGGCCCATGGTGTCTGCTTGCTCACTCTGATATGAGTCATGAAGCTGAATTCTACTTCTGATAGCAAATGTCTGTAGCATTACTTTATTGTTATGATTATAAATTTCAAGTGGTTTTTTGGCGTGAGCCTTGCAAATGAATTTACCTTTTTTTTTAATCCTTTCTTTTTCTTAAAGTCTCTTTCCACACCGAGAAACATTAGATCAGCTTTGGCATAGGCAACATTTCACATTTCATGCATTATTTACTTCTGGCATAATTTACACAATGATGTCCTATGGAAGCCAAGATGATGGTATTCGGAACAAAACAATGTGTCTAATCATTTGCAAAACAGGGTGACTGCTGTGGGCTAACAAACAGAATTATTTTGTTGTGAACAGTAACAGCAGTGGAGCAGTAAAAGGTGAAGTACTTTTGAGATCCCAAATGCCAAAAATAAGAATAAAAGGGGAGGGAGGCCAAAACTCAATTGTTTGATTCTGTATGTATTGAATTTTTTTTTTTTTTTTTTTTTGCTTTTCCTCCTCTGAATAATTGCTGTCTTTTTAAGAACATCTGTGTATTTTAATAGCCATAGGCTGCTTTTCCCTTACTATGTACAGATAGAATGGCAAATACAAATTGTGGTAGAAAATGTGCCATAAATGCTGGCATACTGTGCACAGGTACTGGAGACAGTGTTGTCTTTGACAGCGTTGCTGTTTTGAAATCCTGTGCTCTTTTGCTGAATTGAGGACAAACCCTTGGTTTGGACACAAAAAGTAGATTCTCACTGACAGAAGGATGCATTTCTGCACATAAGATGCAAGCATGTTGGGTGAAATAGTGATAATTTTAGTGTTTTGTTTAGTGGTGTGGAAGAGAAAAAAATTAACCTGCTTTTCCAAAAGATGTGTTGATTCTAACCAGAGGTAAATGGGATAGAAGATCAAGGAAGGGCAGGAAGTGTCTTCAGCATACACCACGTGCAATGGAATTAGCAACAAGGGTACACCTTCACTCAAGAAAACTTGTGACAACTCTTCAGTCTTATAAAAGTAGTCCATAACTGTCAACTAAAGAAGGGTTTTAATAAATATTATTGATTAAGATAACTGCACAACTGTAGAAGATAATGTTTTGTATGTTTGCTGCATTGCCTTTAAAAGGACCTGCTGCAGTTGTAAGCACTAGGAAAGTGAACTCAGGAAATATGCCAAATATGATAAAACAGGAGGGGTACAGGAAGCATCAAGGTTATATTGGGGTAGCCAGTCCAGAAAATCACATAACAGTAACTATGGAAGAAAGAAGCTCACTTAAAAAAAAATATTTTGATGGAGTGGGAGATACGTCTGTAAGAGATTTGCTTGTGGCATAAAGGCATCATGTGTAACAGAAATTCTGTTTACTTCTGTATTAGTTAAGTCTAATTTTGTCTGAAAGCAGAACAAAACCCAGAACTGCATTTTTATGGGAAATGCCAGAGTTTCTTCCTGTCTTCTAGGGCAAATTAAATGATGTTTGCAAGAGAAGTTGCTTTGGAAGTGTTTACAAACTTGTAATTTGTTGAATTAAATCAAAACACTTTGTTTTGAACTGCTTGGATGTTGAAGCATTGTGACACCTTAAACACATGAATTTTGGAGAAGAGGTTTTTCATGTGCATCACCTCTAGTTCCTTTCTGTTCCTCACACTAATTCTGCCCTTACAGATAGAAGTGGTGGTGGCCAGGCAGCCTGTTCAGAGGGGAGACTCTGGTGCCTCAGAGATGTCGCCTGCTGAGGAACCACAAAGGTGTGAAACATCAAAACAACAACTTCCATGGGACTCTATGGTACCTTTGTGTTAAGGTGACCTGGAAAGAACCCATTTCATTTCCTGGTAGAAATTTGAAAGGTTTATTGGAATCCAATTCACTGGAATTGGTTTAGGTTCTTTCCTTTCAGGAAAAGATTTAAGATATTGCAGTGTTTTCATTAGTCTGGTTCAGGATGACTGGATCTGGTGGCTACCATGTAGCTGGGGAGGATTTCTCACCTTTTTCATGTGGTGTTTGCTACTTCCTGGATATTAACTCCCATGGTTTTTGCAACTTTAAATGCTTTCTGCCAGTGCTTTCAGGATGAGGGAGACACCAGCTGTCAGATCTGCCATGCAGCATTGTCCATAACTCATTCTGATAAGCAAGAAACAAATGTTTAAACCTCTGAAGAATGAGCTTTTTCTCAATTGTTGCTGAAGGTTGTGGAAGACCTAGATAATTGTAGCTGCTAGAAGTGTTCTCCTATTTAGCTATAGTGGACATGTCCCTTGCGTTCAGGCTATCTCTTCTGTAAACTGTGACTTCAGTATTAATGGAAACAAATTTTCCTTTGGACCTTATATACAGTAATACCTTTTAAAGAAGCATGAGAAGGAGAAACAAGCCTATTCCAAAGTAGGTAGTACATTTCTGCAGGTCATGGTGGGCTGATGTCTGGGTTACTGGCCGGGTTGCTTTCTGGGTTTGGTACCTGTGAAGTTCATGCATCCCAGCAGCTTTTTGTGCTTCTGGTACTGGCAGGAGATCCCTTATGTGCTGGTTGGAAGCATAAAGAATAGATAGGCTGAAATGAGTTTTCCCTTTTAAGAGTGTATAAACAAAGACCTTATCTGAGGCTGAGGGAGATGAGTAGAAGCAGGACAGCAGTGAATGTCATTGCAAGCAGTGGGTGTGAAAGAGATTGAAGGAGCCTGAAGGAGTCATCCTGGTGGCCAGTGTTTATTGGGGCTTCTCTGGTTTGGGAGGGGATCAGAAGGCAAAAATAAATAAAACCCAATTACTTTGTTAACAGCTGCTCTCTGTTGTTGAGTAACAAAAGGCAGGGTCCAGGAAGCTGCTTGTTTCTGGTTTTTATTAGATGCTTTAGGTATCATGGTGATGAGCAGGTTATAAATATAAAAGGAAGGAAGATGAAACAGGCTAGAACCCAGTAACCTTTAAAGAGAGATAACATAAGGTTTAAAACTCTGCTGAGATCTGAAGCTTCCTACAGAGTCTTTGGGTGATCTCTTGGAAAGCCTGGCAACAGCAAGAGAAGGACCAAACCCAAAACAAATAAACAACCCCTCAAAATTCCCCAAAACAACCCCAGCTTTGGAGCCAAAATCTTAGCCAGTTTTTAGGTTGAGTTTTTCACGAGGTGCTGCCAGGGTTAGAAATGAAGAGAGCCTCAGCTTTCTGTTTTCTGTGCCTGATGTATGATGGAGATGTAACAAATAGTATGCTTGGGGTTTTTTGCAATTTATTGTACCCTGCTGCTACCATCGCTTAATCATGGACCTCTTTTTAAAAACAGCACTATATTATCATTCTGGTGATACAGTATAGCTCTAAAATAATACAGCTGTGAAGTCATGTCTGTCAAAACATATTTTGATTGTTGTGAGAGGAAGGAACCAGGATGGGGAGGCTGGGGTTGTCAATGTTACAGCACCTGCTCGCAGGCTGACAGGTCCCAGGTTCACTGGCCAGAGCAAATGTTAGAAATGTCAGAAAAAGAATGTTAGAAATGTTAGAAAAAGAAAGAGCATCATTGGGTAGTACTGATGTCAGCAGGAAAATAATTCTTGATGTTATTTACATCAAGTTATCAGTCCCTTATTTTCTTTCTCCCTCTCTCCTCCCCCTCCTCCACCCACAGCTGTATTATAGTAATTATATCTTTTATTTGATCTAGTCTAAATCAGGACTGTCCTTGAGGAGTATATTCTCCAAAGGAGTATTTTTCCATAGGAAATACTCATTAGCTGTTTTTAGATTGCATTACTTACTATGCATATATTTGATTGCAGGGGAAGTGTGCAAGAGGTAAAGCTTTAGTTAAGTCTAGCAAGGCACTCTGTATTCAGTATAACTACTGATTTTAAGCCCTGGATATGGAGTGAAGGTCTTCTGTTCAGGTACTGAAGGATGGACCTTAAGTGAGGGAAACTTCCAGAAGGGCGAAAGTAAAAGAGACATTTGCGAATATTTTTTTTTCTTTTACCCTTACTATATAGTTTAAATTATTTGGCAATATGTAAGTGCAGATATTAGTAACCATCTAATTAATAGTTGAGCACTGTAGTACTTTTATAGTCCTTCTAGTAAGTTGGTTAAGTTTCAAAACATATGTGTTTCACATTTTAACAAAAAGAGAGAGGAAAGATGTGTCAAGAGCTGTAGATGTGAAATACATTTAAGAAAGTGGATGAGTAGTACTATCTAGCTTTGTGTTCCTGTTTCCCATCCATATGGAGAATTCTGGTAATATTTAGGGCCCTAAGTTGAGAGTTTCAGGACCATCCTATGGTCAAATTGGCATTGGCCCAGAAAAGCATTTCTGCAGTTTTCCCAGCACTGTCTCAGTGAGTCTCATATGTGACTCTACAGAGAAAAACTTCATTTGGAGCAGTGAAATTATTTGGGCCAACTTTAAATACCTGAAATTCTGCTTTCCTTCCTGATGACATTTTCAAGGCAACATGTCTTGCAAGAAACATTGTACAGAAATTTTCCTCTGTAGAAGAATATTAAGCTATTTCAAAAACATTTCACTATTGCTCTAAGGTGGCCAGGGCTATAGTTTTATAACTAAAGAGCATAATGGAATTGTGTCGTGTGGTGTGTTTGAATCATAAGGTAATACACATTGCCATAGTGGACCACTTCCCAAACTTAACACCTAAAAATGTTTAACTTCAAATGGCTTTTGGTATTGTGTAATATAAAATGTTTCTTTTGCTCTGCTGCTGATGTTTCTATTCTGTTAGAATTGTCTGTCAGTGCTTTTAATGATAGTCTTGCTCTCAGTTGAGTTCCCCTTTTGTTGTGGTCTATCTAGAACTGCTGCAAGCACAATGCTAGAAGTACTTATTTGCAATAGAATATTCAGTTTACCCCTCTGTAGAAGCAGTGGCTCATTTATTGCCAAGGTTGCAAGGAGAATATGAAGGCTATTTATATCCTTGTGTGAACACTCATCAGTCTAATTAACCATTGACTGGTCAAATGGCTGAAGACCCTTTTGAGTTTCTAAATGTGCAGTGTGTACTGCAGGAAAGGCATCCCTCATCTGATTTCACATTAGGGGCTGGCTTAACATGTCACCCTGTTCTTTATTCAATTCAAGATTTTATCTGCTGCTAGCAGTGACCTATCAACTAATGGTCTGTTTGTTATCACTGTATGACTAACCACAAACCTATATTCCTGAAAGGTTTTGCCATTTCCTACATAGCTGTGTGCTTTCAGAAAAAAAAAAGGTATTATTCTACTTATGGCTTATTCTACTTCACTTTTCTCATTATAATCTAAAATTTGTCAATTTCCTATGTCCTGGGCTGAGGTTTCTTCGGTCTGATTTTCAAAAGAGGTGAGGCTTATGCAATGATGCTATTAATTCAGCCCTGTAATAACTCAAATTTGTTAACTATTTCAACAAAAATTCAACAAAATTGAGAGACTTTGAAGAGTACCTAAGAGTTATGTGGAAGACTTAAGTCATCTGGTGAAAGAAAAGCCTATTAATTTTGTTGCTGAGAGGAACGAAATGAGCCCATGTTTAACATTAAAGAATCCCTATAGGAATGTCACCTCAAGACAAGGGTCTAGAGAAAGTTGGGGTTTGTTGGTTCTGCTGCTTGAAGACAACTCCTTGACTGATGTTGGCTGCCCAGGGAAGTCAAGTCACTGTCCTGGAGCAGTGCTGGATTAACAGTTTAACTCAATTAGGGTCTTTTCCAACCTAAATAATTCTATGATTCTAAAGAGTGTTGTGGGCATGAGGTTAAAAATTACTGCAAAATAGCATTTTAAAACCCATTGTAGTAGTGAGTGGAGAAGAGCGAAGGGACAGGCGAGTGTCTCCCTGTGTCGCTATTTTTGTGCCCCTCTCTGCTCCCCCGTCTCTTCCCACAAGGCTCCACCTGCACTGCTCTTTGTTCCCCGAGTTTCCAGCTGGCGACTTCCACCAGCCAAGAGAGCTGCTGGTTCAGCACTTCTCTGCATCTGCCAGGAAATAAATAAATAGAGGGATGAGAAACGGAAGGGATGCGTTCTTGTTCTTTTTGTCAGCTTTACATAGGGCTTTTTTATAATTGTATGCCTTGCTAAAATGCATTACATTGAGAAGATTTCCTTGAAACTAGAGCTGAATCCTATCGCCTCATTGGTTTCCTTAGTTTTCTGGCATTAAGAAAAATGCAAGTGCTTGGACATTGGTGGAGATGGATTCTCATATATTCTGTTATGTAATAGGCCACAGCCACTGAGAGGTTTAATGTTGTCCCCTGAGGGCTTGCCAGGAGTTCTGTTTGCAGGCACACCTTGCCCATGGAGTGCTTTGCAGGATGACCTGCACCCCCATTTGATCACTGCAGGGCTTTGGGAGCTCTCTGTCCTATAAATTCCCTCTAGTTCCCCGTGAAGCTGAAGACAATGTGCCCCAGCACTATTCTTGTTCCTTTTGTGCCAGTTCTTTCTCCCAGTGTTTCCAGCCTTTGTGACTGCCATCTGCCTGGGAGCTGGAGAGAATATCTGTTCCTTTCCCCACTCCTCCCCACCCCCACTTTTTTTTTTAAATTGTATTTAGGCCCAGGTTCCCAGTGACCCCAAGTGATGTCTCATATTAGGGATTGAGATGAACAGGTAGATTATCCTTGGCACAACAAGGAAATGAGCCCCTCACACACAGTGGGCCAGCTCAGCATATTGCATTTGATGGTTACTTCTAAATAAATACCCAACATCATTGCCATTTGCTCATTCCTCACTCATTTGTGTGAGGAGGCATTAATATCTTCAGCTACGTCTAAGAAGTCTGGGTCATTTAGCATTGATTTCACTGCAGGTTTCACTGCCTGTGGTGAGAGAACTGCCCAAGTTGTGCTGGTGTGCCAGAAATTCTTCTGCTTGCTTAAAACTCCTTTGCAGCAAGATGATGTCTTATTACAAAACATTTGTCTTGTGATATATCTATGTCATTAATTATCTTCATCTCTGTTTCATCCTTAATTAAGAGGATTTTGGAACCTTCTGAAAGTACTTACAAATTTATTTATCTTTAAAAAAATCCAGGGGTTTTTATTATGAGTAAAAATGAGTAATAGACTTTCCTTAATTTCTTACTATTTCTGTGCTGTAGGTTTTTATTTACTTGGAAGGAACATTTGTCTTACTTTTAAATTTTTGTTATAGAAATATTTAAGTATAAACATTGCAGGAAAGTACTTTTTTGTGTAAAACCAGCACAACTATGCCCAGTGGAATTTAAAAATAACAAATTCCACCATTCATTTCATGGCAGAAGTGTTTTTGCTGATACTAAATCCTGGAAAAAATTATGTAAGGTTATCTATTTATGAGACAAACTTACCTTGACTATGTACCTTTTGACTTTGTAAATGTGTTTTTAGATCTTGAGCTCTATAAAGTGCTTGTGACGTGGTTTGTTTGAAAGACTATTTGGAATGCAAAATAATTTCAGAGGATGTATGCTTGTGTTTACCCAGCTTCCCCAGTCTAGAGAGATGTTTGTGCATGTTCTGAAAATGCCAGGACTGAGCTTCCTCTGAGAAGCAGGATACAAGCAATGGGCAATGCACACCTTCATCCCTGTAGCCCTGCTCAGCTGGATCTGGATATTCCTCTGCTCTTCACTTCATTACTGACCCTGCTGCTTTTGGAGCAAGAAGCTGGTAGGGAGGAAGACCGATGAATCTGGAGTGGTAAAGGATCCCTTTAGTGTACAAAAGGGAGAGGGTTTGGTCATTAGTAAGAGAGGCTGCCCAGTAAGACCAGACTTTGTAATTTTCACTTTTCAAAGTATGACAGGGAATAAAACCAAGGCTAATCAGTAAAAGCATGTCTGAGTTTTTTGTAGATATTAGGTGTCATTGAAAATCAGTGATCTTTCTGTACTTTTTTCTTGAAATGACTGCTGAAGTACAGACTAGTGGACACAGGCTTGTCTTTCAGATCTTAGGACTTGTGTCCTCAGTTGCCCCTGGGTTGCCATCCCTTGCTCCTGGCCTTCTACACTGCCTTTTCATAGGAAAAAGGCAAGTGGCAGCCTGAGCACAGCATAGCACTTTTCATGGGCCAGTGGTAGCAGAAACATTAACTGGTTCAGAAACAACTTGTGACACCTGATGCCTGTGTCAGCACAGAGAAGGGGCTGAGCTTCATCAGCAGTGCTGATAAGACCTGTGAAAATCATGGTCTGAGAAATGTTTTTCTTGACACCTCTGCCCTTATTTCAAACCAAATGGACACCAAAGCTTATAAGTTTTGAAAAGTGTTGGAGAGAGTATTGTATGGTGTGATAACATCAGCCACATCTTTACAGGAGGCAGGATAATCTACAAGCATGGAAAGGACCTAAATAGCCTTTCATGCCCATAGCAAAATTCCATTGCCATGTATTGAGCAATTTGTTAATCCTTGGTGCTAACTTTACAATTTTTATAGGTAATGGACTCTACTGTTTTCTTATCTTTGGGTTCAAGGTTGTTTTTAAGCCTGATGTTGTTTGTATCCAGTGTAAAGAACAGATTATTCCTCTCCTTTTTCAAGCCTACTGCTACCATGCCTCTTTATAGTTTTGTGCTGCCAACTGACATTACATTTGGACATTCCTGCACGATGTCTTGGGAAAGTGCAAGCAGAGAAAGTTTTTCATCAAGAATCTTGAGGCAGCATTTTCTAGTAAGGCAGAAAACAGTGCAAATGGTCACACTGGATGTAAGGTTAAAGCCCATATGGGAGTGATTCTTCAGAGAAGTGGGAATTACACTGTGGCTTTCCTCTGGGTTCTGAGTGGGGAGTCCCGTGTGCCTCAGGTATGGTTTCAAAGGCCCTGGGGAGCTGCAGTGCCAGGAGAGGTCCTCCCTGTGGACAAGGCTGTACTGCCCATTCTGCTGATTGGAACCACTGATCACGGCCCTCAAACAGTCAAAATGCATCAACCAACTGCAGGATTTTTACTGTCCATCACTGAATTGGCTCATTGCTTGCTCCAAAATTGTCTCCTTGCCCCAGTGGGCTAATCCATAAAGAGTTCATGAAGATTTTGAAGTTCATAAAAGCATATTAGTTTCCAGCAAGTCAAGGCTAGAGTTTCTACACGTGTTGAAATGGTGGATTGTGTTGTATGGTGTGTTCACCTGTGTCTGTGTTCTTTCCTTTAAGTTCTAGTTTTAAAAACATACTACTGTTAGTGGCTTCCTTGTGTGATCATGTACCTTTTTGTCCCTGAAACCAGCATTGGTTGTGGACCAGAAAATAAAAGCCTCATCACAGCACACAGTGTTCAAAGGGCCCTCAGCTGGAAATACTGGCACCAAACTGAACAAACAACCCCAAAATTAAGATTAAAACCCACACAAACCCCCTAAAAGTCATCCCTCAGGAAGGGAATGAATTCACAGTAAATTCCTTGTTGAGTCAGAAATGCTTCTTATTAATTCCTTTAAAAACAAGTCATATATGATGCTCTTGGTGCAAAATAAGTTGGATGATTGCCATCTCATATGTCTGGCAAGACTTTCAGAAGATCAGCAATTGCTATGCAAACAATTTCATTGCAGAATGCTTAATAAGGAGACTTAGGAGAAATGTTAAACTCTAGAATTGGTTTTTGTTACCTTCAATTTTGTTCCACCTATTCTCAAAGTCTCATCTGATGTGGACTCGTTCAGTGTGTTGGGTTTCCCTGTGCTGCGCCCTCATCTGTGGGCTGTGTTTTAGGTTGGGACCCTAATGGACTATAAATGTCTTGCTCAGGAGTCCAAGGTGAACCCTTCCAAAGTTTTTGTAGAAAATCAATTTATTCTGGGGAGTTTCAGGGATTTCAAAGTTAATACTCTGTGGATGTGACTCCAGCTTTTTTAGTAAGAAGGGAAAAAAATAAATCTTATGCAATCTGAATTAAATTTGTACTGTTGATGTGCAATAAGTGCAATTATATACCTCATTAAAAGTTCTTGTTTTAAAGGACAAAAGGTTTTGTATTCTTTCAGTTTGAATTAATTCCTTTTGACATTAAAGCATAGTGCCAAACATTCTCAGTGTTGTGGGAATTATTATTCTGAAAGCAGTTCTGAGGGATTTAAAACAATAAGAGCCTGGGTATGGTGCCCAAATATTGTGACATTAAAAAGAAAGGTACAGAATACAAATAAATTCTATTATAAACTGTAGTTTAATTGAGTCATTTTTGCATGACTTGTTCATTGTGAACAAAAGGTTTTCTGTATTTCTGAATCTGGAAGGATGAAATATACAGGTAAGCAAATAAAATTCTAAAAGGGCATGGCTATTTTAAGAATAAGGCTATCTTTCTGAAAAATAATTTTTTAATTGGTGTTACTAACTGTATTATTTATGTGGCATTTTGAATACTTTTTCCTGCATAATGCAAAATGCATTGTGACATTTGCAATTGTCACAATTTTTTGTAATTGTTTGCATAGGAACGTACAGATTATCAGTCAGTTTATGTAGCTCTAAGGGTTTATTTGAGAGAAAAAAAGTAGCATAGTTTGTTTTTTGTCAGAGTTGAAATCATCCTGGTTTTGCATGTACCTCAAGATCACCTGAATCTATAGGCATAAAATTCCTCAAAGCTGTATTTTATGTGTCTGTATTAAATACCCTCTTTGTGCCAGTAAGGTAAGTACAGTGCTGTGAGTCAGAATTATTTGTGACATCAATCCCAAATGGGGTTTTGAAGTTGTAGTGAGTAAATGCAGTGTAGCTGCCATACATATTGAGAAAAGGCTTTTATTTTTTTTTTCCCCCAAACATTTTAAGAACTTGTACTCACTGGAAATTTTTCTGAGAATTAGGAAGTTTACATTTTTTAAAATGTAAAATGGACAGTGCTGCTTTTAATTTCTTTTTGTTAGAGTAGGCAAGTTGTTTTAATTCAGAACTACTGTCATACCATAGGTTATTTTAGAAGTAATTTTATCTTGATGTTTGACTTTTTTATAAAATCTGAGAGTCTTTCAGATAGTATTGCAAAATATATATACACTGATTTGTTTCTAGAGAAAATGTGCTTGTGGGTAAATAGTTTGATATTTTTTAGGGGTTGAAACTCCTCAGGACGGATGCTGTAGAGCAACTTAGAAAGTTAGTATGGGTAAGGACTTGAAGAAGGAAAAAAACTCCCATTCATGCTTGTCAGCATTGAGCCCACAACTGTGGTGAGAAGTAGATCATCAGTGGAGGCGCTCTTTTGTTTTCTTGGTGGATGGGTATTGGGATAAAATCCCAATATTACCGGATGGAACGTGCCTGGCCTCGTCTGGCCTTGCTGCTTGACCAAAGGCAGCAGCTGTGGTGGTCTCACCCCAGAGACACCTTTGGCTAGCTGGGTATTGCAGCTGGTGCTTGGGACAAGTCCAGGCAAGCAGGAGCTCAGGTTTACCTCTGGTGGAAAGGCTTTAGGCGATGGTGAAGGAAAAAGGAGACGGGTCCTGCTGGAGGGTTTGATCCAGAGCTTTATCCAGGCACACAGACCTCTGAATGTTGCAACAGCTCCAGCAGAACCCCGAACCGCGTGGTTGCCGTATCTTTTAACCCCAGGGACAGGGGGAGGGAAGGGGTAGGGATCCCACCAACCAGGTATGGGGGGGAAGTCTCAGGGGACAAATGGCACCTGGATGGCCCAGTGTCCCCAGGGCTGAGAGGCATCTTTTGAACTCTGCCAATCATACGGCGCCTTTGCTGTCATTCCGAGATTGACAGACAGCTCTCAGCAGGAGGCAAGGGGAGGGGAAGGGAGAGGGTATTGGCACACCTGGGAAAGGTGGCTGGGGTAGCCGAAACGGGGTATTGCGTCACACTGCAACAGATGGGTCACCAGGGGAGTAGATGTAAAACTGGCATTTTTCCTCTGTGCAAGCCCCAGCAGCTTATAACACCTCCCTCTCCCCCAAAAAATTCCCAGTATCTTGCATCAGCCCTTCTCTCCCTGTCAGCCTACCCTCAAAAGCAAGAATGAAATGTAATCTATATCTATTTTAAGTATTTACACAGGGAAAAACCACTCCTGCTTTCTGACTGCAGACCCAGTTTCATCAGCAAAATAAAACTAAACCATAGTTGAAAAATTACAAGTGGCAACAATGTGTTTTCTGTTGTATTCAAATATTTTTCTCTTCCATTTAAACTTGCTTTCAGTAAGTTGTCACTAATAGGAACATCGGAAATTTAATTTCCCAGTGTAAAATAAAACTTGAGATATCCCAAACTGGCAGCACTTTCTGTGCCAGTTGTGCTGGACAGCAGCTGGGGAGGTAGAGCAGTATTTGTTAGGTGGGACCAGAGTGAAGGGCAGTGTTGGGAATAGGACTTCCCTTGTTATCCTGCTTCTCTTGCCTAACAAAGTGGTTGTTGTAAGTGCACTAAGCCAACAGATTCCTGTGCAAAGGCACTAAGGGAATTAAAAGCTTAAGCGGTTCCTGCACTCTGAGGAGTTTAAATGGTTTAGTCAAGGAAAATAGGGGAAAGAGTATATATTTGTTAAGTACTTCTGCTTGTTCTCAGTTAGGCTTCACACTAACTTAGCAGTTAAAAAATGCAGGAGTTTTCAACCCTTTAGCATTCCTAGTGAATTTCCATGGGGTTGTTTTAATGCAAATTTGAGAGAGAAATTTAGAAGAAAAGAATTTCTAGCTCAGTTATTCAAAGTCTATGTGCTCAGTAAAAGATAATTTTATTAAAATTGTCTGCAGTTTGTTTTTTTCTTTCTTTTAAGCTGCTTCTTTTGTGAATATATTGTGAGGTTTAATTGCATGATAAACTATTTGTGCTGCAAGACTCCTCTTGCATTTAGTGCAGAAATTGTGCAAAGTATAGGGCAGAGGGCTGGGAGAAGGAAGATAGGCTTCTGCCTTTAAGAATTGTGCAACACAGGCTTGGGTTCTGGTATTTAGTTTTCATTTACTTTAAGCAATAATTTGCCTGGAGACTTCTGCCTAAATATAAAACTTCCCAGTATCAAAGAACAAGAAAGAAAATAAAGCAATTGAAAGGAAAAATGCTTGCTAACTAGTTCATTCACTGTCGTGGTGCATAGGCTTAATTTTCAATACTGAAGCAAAGTAATGCTAAAAATGAACAGATATTTAGAAAAGCTGCATGTGGCAAGCTTTTGCAAATAACTTTTTATCCTGATATGTAGTAATGTGTACAGATGTCCTTTTGTTTTTCTAGATTAATGCCAGAAAGTCCTGTGAAAGTCATAAAAGCCTTACAGATAATATTCTTAAATGATTTGTCTGCTGTGTTTTCTCCTCAATAATGGAGGTACATTGAAATAAGCATAATGTTAATTGTTGCATTAAGACCAAAGAAATGAGAAACTGAATAATTTTGCATTTCAAATACCTTGTGAGCTCCTCTTGCACATACAACTATGCTGAGAGCTGGGGAAGGTGTTCCAGCAACAGCCATGCGTGGAACTGGTACACGGTTGCTCTTTTCCGGTGCATCTCTGCTGAGCTTCTTTTTCTTGAATGATGGGCCAGTGCAAAATAATTGCTTAATAGAATAGTTATTTAGAGCAGATTGTAAATAGTGAATATGCAGCACAACAGAAGACAAGCACAGAACTGTCTTCTAATGGCAAATGCAGACTTATTTGCTTTGGGTTATGCTCCATTTGTGAATTGTCCCATTTGATTGTAGAAGGATTTCTTGCAGGGTTAAAGAAGTGCTAGCTGATGTACTTTGTGTCAATCACAAATAGATTTCAGTATAGCTCTTAGTGATTCAGGTCTCATTTGATACAGAATTCACAGTTTTTTTGAATTCTGTGTCAGATGAGACCTGTATCACAAAGAACTATACTCATATCCTTATAAAATCACTAAGATTTGACTGGAACTTTGTTTCTTGCTTTGCAGACAGTAATATGTTTCCTGCAGTGATCATGAGGGTCTTTGGAGAGCTGAAATCAGCATGCAACATTCATCACAGATCTCTCTCCATTTTACCCATCTCTTCAGAATCGAATAAATCAGCAGTCTTTTCTCTGCACAATGTTTTAATTTCTCCCTTATTAATTTGCTATTTTGAGCCATACATTTTTGTTGAAAGTTGTGCCAAGAACGGAGAAATGAAACAGGGATTTGCATACCTATCACAAACCTCTTCTATTGGGTTCCTCCCCTCAGCTGTGCAAGTGTGTGAGTTCCTTGGTTTGGTGCACACCCTGTGTGGAGAATTATTGATGTCTTAGAAGTTCAAAGAAATATTTGACAGTCTTTTGCAAGTGCAAGGTAGGCTATCATTACCTTTATCAGAACAGGAGAGAAAAGTTGAGCAGGAATGGCTGCAGCATGTGATGGGTCATGCAGCATCTCTGATAGCTGAGAAACAGGCTGCACCATGAAGTGACTTTTGCCTTTCCAGAGTGAACCAGCCTAAGCTGTTCCACACAAATTGCCACTGGCCTGGTGGTTAGAAAATCCTTTTACAGAATTTCACTCCTGACTTACCTCTTTGTCGGTGTATTATGCCCATTTCAATTGAGTGCAATGCTCTTAATAACATATCAATTAATTTTAAACTGCAGAAATCTTCACTCTGCCATGAAGACTTGGAAAACAAGCTTCATCACTTGCTCCCTCTGGGGTTTTGGAAAAGGCATAATTTAAAACACTGTAAGACTTTTGGTCTCCTTTTCTGATGTACAGAATTTAATTTTTGTAACCACAAATTTAATTTTAATTTAAATTTAATTTAATTTTTGTAACCACATTGGTAAAAAAAAAAGAGAAATTTTTAAAAATAGTTTCTGAATCTTTAAAACCATATTGCTAAAGTTTAATTTTGGACAATTATCTCTTTCTGTAGTGCTATGGAAGATTTTGCAAGACGGTGTTCTTAAGTGGTGTATTATTTATTTTTGCATATTGTGTTGTTTAGGTCATAGAGTTGTTTTAAGCAATTAAAGAGTAGGGAGGAAATGTAATGAAAATAGGCGTAAAAGTGTTGCTGAGCTGAATGTTTAAACACTCATCTGTATTACACTGTCTGGAGTGAAAAAATCTGGTATTATAAATCATATGTTAAAGAAAAATGTATAAGAAAAGTTTATTCCATTTCTTTACTGGAACCCAGACCCATTGAAAACAAATAGATCCAGAGGGATCAACTGGAGTTTTGTCTTGCAGAAAAATCTTGCTGTTGAAGAATCTTGTGGGAGAGGCCATCCATCTTTGATTCATCTGCCAGGCTTTCAAAAGTTCAGTCCAGAAACCTGGAGCTTGTAACTTCACTGCTGTATTTTTTTGGCCAGCTCTGCTATGTATCACTGGTTGGGTTTGGGTCACTATATTTTTGGGGGGGTCTGAGGATATTTCTGAGATGCATATCCAGTCTGAGTCTCAGCTCAGTTTAGGGTCATTACCTCTGCTTTTTATTTCTTTCAATAATTATGGAAGCTGGTTATTCCTCCTGCATTTTTAAGGGTTTGTCGCAAAAGTAATGGGAAACCTGACTCAGTTGCCAGTTTTTTAGAGCAAAGTGAGCCAGCTAGCTCTAAGCCTTTATCAGCACACCTCCCAAGGGAGGGGTTTTCCAGACTCCTCTGAAGGCCCTCACTCAGGGATATGAGCTCATGGAAGTGAAGGTCTGCAGATGGGCACTTTTGGGTGCAGCCTGGCTGCCTGTGCCCTGAGCTGCTGGGGCATTCTGGAAGGCACACCATGCTGGCAGTGTGGGAATGAGAAATGGAAGTCTCTTGAGCCTTGGGCTAGGATTTTGTAAGGGTTTGTGGAAGGAAACCTGAAGAACAGATCAATGTGCTTGTAGTCAGCTTTGCTACTGCTGCTTGAGGCCAAAAGAGCTTGGCAAAGTGAATTAAGTGATGATGACTGGTGAAAGGGGAGTTTGATTACTGCCTCTGCCAGTGACCTCTGCCTATGGCTTTTTAGTTTTTCAAAGTACCTCCTTATTTGGGTAATATTCTGTGTATTTGAACTCAGACAGCAGAAAAGTAATGTTTATCCTGAAACTTCAAAAGATTTTGAATTTCTTCACAGGTCTTGTACTGCAATGATGCAAGTTGTCACTAAAATGTAAAAAAGCTAAACACTGGATGTTTTTCTGTAATCTTTCTAAACAACATTAGGTGTCCTCTGTGTTTGATTTTTGTCAAGCACAAAGGACACCTTCTTCAGAGGACAGAAGTTTGTCCTGCACAATTAAACTGTGGCCCATGCGGCCCTGCTTCCAAGCATTTTGTCCCTGTGCAGAGGGGAATTGAGTGAGGTGCCTTGTTTAAGTCTGATCAGAGATGAAGAATTTATTTCGATCTAGTTTGTGACTGGGTGCATCAAGACTGCAGTGGTGGCTGGAGGAGTTGTGTCCCATCAACAAGTAGGAAAATGTTTGCTAAGAGGAAAAGGCTGCTCACCTTCCAGGATAAGTAGAGAAATGTTTTTGCCTGGATATGAGAAGATAAGGGCAATTGTCATGAGGTTTGCTGTCGGTTGCTCTTGGTATGCTTTCAGCTGTGAGAATGCCTACAAATGGAACAGATTGTAAAGTTATCCTGGCATAGCATCTGAGAGTGAAACTCCTGAAGTATTTCCTTGTAGTTACAAAGAAATGTGGAAATAATAAGGCAGCTGTTGTAGAGGCAGCAGGAGCACACTGCAGTACTGTCTGTAGGCAGTCCTCTAGACCTCTCGGTGGTGACCTAAAACAACTTTGTTCACTTACAGCAATGCAGTTACTTGGACAGATTAGGAAAAGAAAAATTTGACTGTGAAGGCACATGTTTTGGGTAGCCTTGGCTTGAGTTTAACAGTAGAACTGTTGAAAGAAATTTCTGATAACAGTTAATTTTGATACTTTTACAAAAAAGATTACAAACATTTCTGCCCATTTTCCTAACCCTATTCTTGACTTCAGCATTTAGCTAGCAGTAGTCTCCATTGTTTTGCCTTAGGTGCTAAAAGGTCTCTGAATTTGAGAAGATGTTTTGATCGTTCATGACACATTATGGTGTGTCCATAGGAGATGTTATCTCCTTAATGCTAAGCTTTTCCAGCCTTTTTCAAGATACTCTTTGCACCTTAGGTGAGTTTGGCAAGCTTCTTTATGGGTGGTGGGGCAATGTTTTCACAGACTGTTACTTACACTCAGACTTATTATGATGATGTTTTAACATGAGAACTAAATGGAGTTGTTTTGCAGAGCTTCATACGTTATTCATTTATTGAAGAGTGAGTTGCAACAAAGAGTTGATGTTTGCTTTTTCGAAGGGTAAATTAAATCCTGTCTAGCAACACCTTATGGAATTTTCTGTAATACACATTTGTTTTGTATGAGTGATACCCCAGCTGAATTTGTACTCCAACAAGAAATAAGGCATCAACCAAAACAATGAGGATTAATTTTTTTCTTCAGAAAAATCTGTTGTTTCTCAGTGTGTGGAACAGTGTTAAGAGATTGAAATTTAACAAAGGTAGGATAAGGATTCTCTTTATGAATGACTAAAAGATTCATTTATGTGCTTTTGTGCATACTTGTAGAGTCTGGCATTTTAAATGGTTTCAAGTTCCATTATAAAATGTGTTTTCAGGGTTTTTTAACAAAATCCCTCATGGTAGGTGTTTTAATCCATATCTGAACTGCAGCAATGAAGAGGCAGTTTTTCCTTTTGTAATAAAAGGCTTGGACAGATTGCAGAAACCTTTCCTTCAAAGGTTTGATTTTTTAGGCCAAGTTTCAAGTTATATTTAATTTCAGTTTTGCATATGTATAGACACACAGCAGTTTAAATAGATTTTGAAATACATTGGTCTAGTAATGAACTCAAGCTTATATATGAGTGCGATATTTTTAAGTCAGTGAAAATGTACTCTGAAGATCAAAATATGCTAACGGATATGCTGCTTGTGTAGAGTATTGCTTGAAATAATAAGCAACTTTGTTGCCAAAGTAGTCTAAAATGCCCAAACCACAAGGATTTTGCATGGCAAAAGTAGTGTTGTCCTTTAATTTTCCCATGATCATCCTGTATTTCCATTCCCAAAGGATATGGGTGCAGCTCCTGTGCAAAACATGGCATTTCCACTTGAGCCAAAAAGCAGCTCCCCATTGACTCTCGCTAAGATTTAGATAATATTTTGTTCAACCTTCAGAAAATGAAACTTTTAGGAACAGATGGATATTTTGGTTGGCCTGGTTCCAGCCCTGGCCAAATTTCAGTGTGGATAGTTACATCCTGCCTCCCTCAAGCTCATGCAATGTCAGTTGCTTGTGGGTAAGGGGAGTTCAGGATAATGTCTCTGCTGAGCGGACAAGAATTGGAGGGTCTGGGTTCTATTCTGGCATGTCCTGGACCTTCTCTTTGTTATGTCCCTAGATATGCTCTTGAAAGAGACGAGGTGAGCAGGAAAATGAACAGAAATCCTGGGATGACTAGTGCCTTTACCATATTTGCAGTGTATAAAGCATATAGTGTTAACCATCTGTGGGATGATCTTTATGAAACTCATGTCCAAGAGAATTAAATGCTCTTGGCAGGGACTTGCATCAGAAGAAATTTGGATAACCCTTGTGGAAATTTTCTGCAATTTACTTGTTTGGCTGGGGCAGTGTGACAGCTCTCTGCTTGCCATTTTACTTGCTCTTACTCCCTTGCTTCCACAGTCGAGATTTGAAAAGCAGATAAAGCATCTATAACTCAATTTGGTTTACTTTGCAAATTTCTGTGGGTTTTCAGATTTTAACAGTGATTTTTGGCAAGAGTGTGCATGCAGCATTTCAGAGAGTGACCTGCTGAGTATCTGTGTTGCCATATCTAGATGCAAACTGATTATCTACAAAGAATGTGAAGCAGTTCAGTGAATAAATGGATTTAAATAAAAAAATCTGTACTGATTGTTGGCGTCTTTGTGCCAAGTTCTTAAAGCTGGAGTAACCTGTTCTCAGACTTTATTTTTGTGTTCCAAGCTTTACTAAAATTTTACTTATACTCCCACCCATGTTTATTGACATATGCTGTATTTATCGAGCTTGTTAATACAAATGTGATACAGACAGGGAATATGAAACACAGAACAACTTGAGATGCATGAATGCTGTTCCTGTAGCATTCATTTTCCAAACAGTGAGGGGAAAAAAAAGGCAAGTAGGTTTTGAAAATAATTTGCTTCATCTCTTTCACCTCTGTAGGTTTTTCACATACTCCTAAAGGTATATGTTTGGTGAAGTTGGTGCTAGGTTTTTCTATCAAAGACAGAATGAAGTATCAGCAAATGTGTGTAACAACCTCTGACCTAAGGCTGTAGGCACTGTTATCACAAAAATAATTACCTTGGTGTGATGATTGTCGGATATTTCTCGGGAATGGGGCTTCTTAAACTCCCCTGTGAGACTGACATGAGATGAAAGTATCCAGCTTTTCCACATTAGATGCAGGTAAATGGTAGAGTAGCCTTTGTGTATTAAAGAACAAAGGTTGAGCATGGGAGATGGCATTTCAGGTATATTTCAGAGGTTATAAATATTAGCCTGCGTCAGCAGCCTTTATTCTCTGGCAGAATTTTTCTTGTCAACACTCCTTAATAATTGAAATCTTTTGCTTATCAGAGCTGACTCACATGTCCTCATAGCTGTATAATTCAGATCAATGTTTTGTGACTTGTGGTATGCTGGCATTACCAGTCTTCCCACTTGAAGAGAAGTACTGCATGATTCACATGCTTGGGTTTCCTTAGGCATCCAGAGCTCACTGTTACACAAGAGAGAGGACTGGACAGAGCCTTGCAGTGAGCAAATGTCACTGCCCTGCTCCAACCCTGCTCCTGCCCACAGGCTCTTTAAAGATTGAAACCAGTTGTGTTACAGGTTGGGGTTATTTTTAACTTCTGCTAAGGAATCAACATTCTCCAGTACATAAAATGGTTCTGCTGTTAAGCTTCATTGTCAGACTTGGAGTTGTTTGAACCTGGTTTTGTGTTTGTTTCATGCAGTTCTGTCAGTGGCGTTGCAGCACAGCAGGTGCTGAATTGTGACCCTTGTGGTTCTCGGTGTAAAATGTTCAGCTTGGAGCTGAAGGAAAAGTGTCTCCCTGTTCCCAGAGTGAAGTGCTTTCCCCCCAGATATGCAAAGGTGTGATGGAGCACTAGTGCAGGCAGATGTGGATGGTTCTGGGTCATGCCAGGAGGAGGGAGTTTAGGGAAACCCTGATGGTGCTGTGAGCAGGTTTTTGCCTAACTCAGGGGGTTGCTCTCTGCTGCTTTTAGCACCATGTTTGTTATGTGAAGTTGTGAAGCTTTTGCAGCTTATCTGTTGCTTGCCTTGCAATTTAAATTTATGGTGTTCTTAAATGTAAAGTGATGATCATGCAGAGCTTAAGCCATGAGAATGTATTAGCTCTTTAAAAATACACTATGTATGTGTTGTCTTCTGTGCCGTAAACTAAGCTATTTTAAATTTTGTTTTAAACATTGGAACCCTGCTTGTTTAAAATAGCTTGATTTTTAGTAAGCATTTTAGGTGATGTTTAAAAAAGTCTCAGATAAAACATCTGTTTTTAAAAGACAGAATGACAGAACAAAATAAATAGTTACAGAAATACCACTGATATTGTGGAGCAGGGATAAAGAACCAATCCATGGCAGAGCCTCTTCCTATGTATATCTGGAAATGTAATGCCCCAGCATATTCCTAATGCCTTCTCAGTCAGTAATCCTTGATGTGTTGTTTCTTACTTTGCTTTAAATATTGAAGAAATAGATATGTAGCCCTGAGCTCCAAGTAGTGCTACAAATGTCTGAACAATGATCCATTGAGAGAGAAATACCTGTTTAAGAATGTAGCAAAACTTGTCTGTAATAAGCAGATCAAAGAGTCTGTAAACACAAATTAAAGAAAAAAAAAAAGAAAGGGTAAAGTGGGTCAGATGCATGACACAATTTTGAGATAAGCTGTTGATAAGCCACTGCTGCAAATATTTGTCTTTGAAACTATTATAAGCAGCTGGCTGACCCAGAAGGGAGCCTGAGGTCACTCTGTAGTTCAGGTCTGAGCAGTGGCATCACAGTTGGTTGTCCTCGGGAGAGTACTGGGTGAGGTGTGCACTGGATAATGGCAAAAGCTTTTCAACACCTTCCCTAAAATTCAGAGGCAGTTGATAAACTGGAAAATATTTCTGCCTCATTATAGATTGAGCAAGGACAAGTAAAAGAGATGCGCATTCTGGGGTTGTGCTGAGATGGAAATTGTAGCGAAAAAATTTCCTTTAACATAGGAGCCAGTGATGGTCACCTTCTTTTTCTCTCCCAATGAGGTGACTTGTTCAGCTCACACATGCTCTCACAGGATCCCACAGCCCACACAGAGTTGTGAGAGCCTTTGAGCTGGATGTGCCCACAAATGACAAGCAGTGACCATCTATGTGGCAGGTATCAGCAGGGTGACAGAGAGCAGGCAAAAATTGTGTGCCAGCCTGATACAGAGGGTGCCACAGCAGCTAAATGAAAAAGCAAAAGTCCCAGGTCTACCTTTGCCTTGAGGCTCCAGGATGACCACTTTAGCCTGTCCATAGGATTAGAGTATAATTATTTCTGATTATACTGCTTTTTCTACTTATTAAAAACAAACTTCAGCTCTTGGCTCATATTCAGTTTCTGAAGTTTAGTTCTTGCAATCTAAATTAGACCTGCCCAGTGTGTTTGTGAGGTCAGTGCTCTTGGAGACTGCAGTGGAAACTTGTTTGGAGAGAACTGGGGAGAGCTGGATTTTTGTCAGATTGGGCTGGGAAAAGCTGCTTCGTGTGGGATGTCTTCAAGGAGCAATTATAAAAATAACACTCGCTGTCAGCCAATAGAGCAGAGCAGTGAGTGGATAAAAAATAGAAAAATCTGCTCTGTGTTCCAGTACCTGAAGATGTAGAACTTTTCTATTAGAAGTTTGTATGGAGCACAGTGGTTTCAAACAGCAGCTCTTCTGAAGAGCTCATAACTACATTTCAGATTTTAATATTTATGAATTGGAAATTTGTTTTTTAATACTACTAAAAAGTATTTATTTTTGCAACCCTAGAAAAGCTTCTTACCTGTCAGAAAGTGTGCAGGCTTATAGATCTTGCTCTTTCTTCCCTTCTTATGGTGCTTGGTAGAGAATGTGGTGTAATTCCTCTACAGAACAAGTGTGCTAAGGTTACCTGCTGAATACCCACTGTTTACTCAGCAGTGTTCTTGCCCATTGAACAGGGCAATTTTCCATGACTGGAATCTTGCTGCAGGCCACCTGATTAGGAGAAGGAGTCAATGAAGCCCTCTACAGACAGCTGGAAGTATTCTCATGATCACAAGCCTTCACCACCTTCTTCAACCACTACTGGTATCTTCTGGAAAGACAACACAGCTGGGCACACAGTCCAGGAGAGTCCTGCAGAGCAATAGTGATCTGTTTTTGATATAGGTAGTGGAGGAGCCAGACAGAGAGGTGTGGTGCTACACCTTGTGCTAATGAAGAAAGAAGGACTGGTTTGGGATGTGAAAGTTGGGGCAGGTTTGGCTGCAGTGACCACGACGTGGTGGAGTTCAAGAACCTGTGTGGAAGAAAAAGGGAAAAAATAGGGTCCCAGCCCTGGATTTCAGGAAAGCTCTGGCCTCTTCAAGGATCTGCTTGGAGGAATCCCATGGGTTAGGGGTCTAGAAGGTATGGATGGATCCAAGTGGTTAAAGTTCAAGCATCACTGCTCCAAAGATGACCAGGGGACTGGAGCATCTCTTAGGAGGGGACTGAGGGGCCAGGACCTGTTTAGCCTGAGGAAGATGGAGAGGAGATTTTATCAATATTATGTTAGTATCTGAAGGGAGGTGTCAAGAGGATGGAGTTGGGCTTCTTGGTGGTGCCTTGCAACAGGACAAGGGGCAGCAGGCACAAAGTAAAACACAGGAAGTGCCTTCTGAATATGAGGAAAACTTCTTTACTGCAAGAATGGCACATTCTCCTTCTCTGGGCATTTTTGGAACCTTCCTGTGTGCAATCCTGTACAACCAGCTCTAGGTGATCCTGATCTTCTGAGCACGGAGATTGGACTCACAGATCTCCAGAGGTCACTTCCAAACCCAGACATTCTGTGATTCTGTGTGATTTTGGACTAACTCTGTTTATTGTCCTGAGGTTAGATTTGGCAAGTAACATTTGTAACCCACCAGCATGAAAAATTATTTCCGGTGCATCCTTCATTACACTTCTCTTCAATATTTTGCTATCACTGGAGGATTAGAGTTTTCTGCTGGAGAATTAAATGAAAAATTGTAATATAAATGGACATTATATTATATATATACACTATATAAATAGTTTTGCATTAAAATCCTTCAAAGTATCAAGGCATGCAAGTTGTTTTGATTTAAACATATGTCTGTTTAGCAATGCACAAGCAGAAAATACCAGTTCTTTCTTTGCTAGCTTGCTTAAAAAGCATGCAGCCCAAACTGACAACAGATCAAGGATTTAAATGAAAAATTACCATATCACATTCATATGCAGTGCCTTTAACTTGGATGGACCTTGGGAGACTCCTAATAGTATATCACACAAACTAGCTTAATTTCAGAATTGCATATAAGTGTAATCTGCCCATCAGAAGCTATGTGCACTGACCCTGTGAAAGGTAAAACCAGAAAACAAAAAAATAATGCAGTGCTCAATTTAAGCTGCTGTGGAAATTTGAGCAGGCAGCATGTTCTGAGGATTTACTTTTGGATAAAGGCTAATCTGCTGCCAACTTCTGTGGTTGCTGGAGAAGAGGGGCTGCTCTGTTGGCACCTCTAAGCAGGGTTCTGATGCAGATAGTGTGAAATGCTGGCTGGAAGGAAGCCAAGACTCTCTCCTTTAACTGGACAAGGAACCTGATGTGAGTAAATGCCTGTACCTGCAATTAATCTGTATAAATACCCACAATTAATTGCGTAATAAATTTGACTACTATGTCAGCTTCCATCTTCTGCTCTGGACCATTAACAAAAATTCAGAGCCTCATTGCACTGTTGCACAAATAACAGAAGCTTGTGTCTATGAAATTTATTTCTGTTGTTATCAAAAAGCAAAATTACAGAGGCAGTTTCGGTTGGTTGGCTATAAGTGTGTACATTATAAACATCACTGTATTTTTGAGGGTGAGATGTCCTTGATAAAATTTTTAGTCTGCTTGTTCAGAATAAAATATTCATGTTTCCATATGAGGAGCAAGTAGAGCATTTGCAGCATTCAGCAGCCTTAATTTTTCAAAGTATAGAAAATATAAGGAAACTCAGGAAGGTAGTGACATCTGTGTGAATGTCCCAGCTGCTCAGTATTGCATTTTTTCCATCAGCCAGCCAGAGGAAACAAATCATGGTGACACTGTTGCTCCATGTCAGCAAGCATCATAGGTAGGGCAGGAAGTGTAGCCATGGCAGAAAAAGAGCCCAAGAGGAGAACAGGCCTATATCCCTGTATCCCTACAGGGTATACCCTATAGGCACAGCCAGGGACTTTGTGTGCCGTTTCTGCCCCCAGCAGGAGCTGTGCCAGGCACTGCCCGTGGGTCACGCTGAGCTGAGCACCCACAGCTTCCATGGGAGCGCCTGGCTGCCAGTGGGTGCCCAGCTTTTGCCAACTGCCCTGTTCAGCACTGGCATGTTTTATGCAAACATCTCCCATAACAGACCAGAGCTGTGAACCCAGATTGAATTTCAGCTTGGTTGTGCCCCTTCTCCATCTGCTTCTCCCCAGGCTGTTGGACAAGCTGGTGGCTTTTCACATACGTGCCACAGCAGCATTGTCCTCAGAGCTGCTGCATCCTGGCGTGCCTGGAGGTGTTGCCCATGAGGAGCAGCCTGAAGTGCAGCTGCTGTGCCCATTCCTGCTCCACAGTCCAGTCCAGTCATCTGTGCTCCACACCACTGCACCAGGGCTGCTGGCTGGGGAAGGACCATGCAGGAGTGGGTGGTGTGGGCAGTGGGACTGAGTGAATTGGGAGCATCCAGGACCAAGGGGAGAACCCTGCTTTGGAGCTCAGAAAGGGTACCAATGGTGTGCCCAGTTATTGTATTTGCAGGGTGCCCTGTGGCAGGAAGGAATGATGAATCTGACTCCATGTTCTCAGAAGGCTAATTTATTATTTTATGATACTATATCAAAGAATACTATGCTAAACTATATTAAGTAATAAAGAAAGGATACTTATAGAAGGCTAAAAGATAATAATGAAAATTCGTGACTCTTTCCAGAGCCCTGACACAGCTTGACCCTGATTGGCCAGTAAGTCAAAATAATTCATAACAGAAACCAATAAAACAATCACCTGTTGGATAAACAATCTCCAAACACATTCCATATGTGAACACAACACAGGAGAAGCAAATGAGATAAGAATTTTTTTCCTTTTTCTCTGAGGCTTCTCAGCTTCCCAGGAGAAAATACTGGGCGAAGGGATTTTTCAGAAAATATGAATGTGACACCCAGTCATCCCTCTCAGGCACATCCCAAGTGCTTTGCTTTCCCACTGGAAAACAAAAGAAGCAAGACCAGTGATAGAGGGAAGGGCAGAATAAAAAAGGACACAGTAACAGAAAAAAGTAGAGGAAAGAGAATGACAAATGCTTCCTGGCTAGTTGAAACTGTCCTTATACAGAGACTCAATCTCTGTTTTCATCAAGCAGCAAGAGAAAAAAACTATTTGATGTGTCTTGTGACCAAGTCTGAAACTTGTAGGAAGAGCAGGTAGCCAGAGCTCATTTGGTCAAAGCAGAGGCCACATCCAGAGAAGAAGGGGTTTGTTTGAAAACAATTTTCTTCAATTAGTAAAAATTATCATTCCAAAAGATTTGATTTTTTCATTAATTTTTTGACCTGTCATTTTTCCACTATGTATGTATGTGTATATATACATATAAAAATAAATCAGAAAAAATAGACTTTTCATTTGTGCTATTTGCTTGTATGCGAATTAGTACTTTCTGTCATGCTGTTGTAGCTTGGGAGCCAATCCATAGGCATGGCTTTCCAGAAGCAACACTTGCCCATGGAGGACTGTCACAGAGGCTACACCTCACCAGCCAGTAGACATTGCTAGTCTAGGTGTATTTTCAGGAAAACAATTTGAGATTTTCTATTATGTCTGGGCCAAATGGAGTTTTGTTCTAACCCCAATGCTTGTCTGAGGTTGGTTTGTGAACATCTGGGAGCTCCAGGCATGGGAGAATTGGCATCTATGCTTAAAACCTGCTGATACCTGCTGTTTGTTTAGGCATTGTCTGAGTGTCTTTGCTTCATAAAAGTGGTAGAGTGAAACAAGTAATGAAGTATACATAGAATTCAAAATTGCGTGCTAAGACCATGTTAATTTTTCACACAAAAATCATTTGCTCAAGTGGTGTGCTGGAATCTTTTGTTGTGTTTGTGTTCCAGCTACGTTGATTATCTGAATTGTTGTTGTTAGGGCTAATATTAAGTATCATATTCCTGGTGGAAATGTTTTACTGGACAGGGTACTTAAGATCTTCTAATTTCTCCCACTGTTAAAATCTTACATAGTATGAAAATCCATAACTTGTTGTAGGATAAAGGTGTTAACCAGCAGTACTTCTGAAAAGTGTAACAACTACCCATCTGTTTCTGGTGTACTAATGTTCTAAGTTGAAACAAATACACATAGTAGAAAACTTCAAATACAACAAGCATTTTGTGTTTTTAAAGTTTTTTCTTTGTTTATGTGAAGATGTTGACATCCGGAAGAGTGAAATTCATTTAACTGACAATGTGTGTCTTCTCTCTCAGATTACAGAAGTTTGTGGAGCCAAGCGTGTGGGTTATTTTGGTCCTGCTCAATTTTATATTGCTTTGAAGTTAATTGCAGCAGCACAGTCAGGGTTCCCAGTTCGGATTGAGAGCATTAAGAATGGTAAGTAGCAAATTTTGCTTGCAGTGCTATGCACTTGTTTCTCCCTTTCTTTAATGCTTGTCAGCTCTCCATGGTGGTAAACTCTCTTATGTTTCTCTGAACAATTTTAAGGAGCAGAGAAAGAGTGGAAGGTAATGTTACATGCTCCAGGTGAGTGGTGGAAAATTGCAGGGAATTACAGATATGGGAGATCTGAGATGACATCTCCCTCTGGAAAGGCATTGCAAAGGAGCAGCAGGAATGACAGATGATCAGTGTGGGAGATGCATTTCTCTCTCACCTTCAGCCTCTAATCTTGACAGCTGTCCAGAGTGAGAGCTGATAGCTTTGGGTGGAGGCACGTTGTGGGGGACATGGGCAGGTCAGGGAGTCCCTCTGTGCAGAGCAGATTGTAACACTCGTCTGCTTTCACAAATAATCCTGCCAAAATAAATAGGTAGTGAAGATAAAATCATAGTGCTTATTGTGAATAGGTGTGAAAATGTATATTAGATGTATTTTAAAACAGCTTTATTCTTCCCAATGAATTGACAGTAATATTAAATGTACCATTTTTGGTGAAGAAGAAAGCTTCTTGAAAGAGTCTTATCTAACTCAAGCAATAAAGAGAGAAAGCAGGTCCCTTTCAGCTGTGAAACCTTGATAGCAACTTGGAAAGGACTCAGTGTTCTTGTTTCAGTGATGCACACTCTGCCTCAGCAGGGCTCGGGCTTCAAAACACACGGCTTGGGCTTCTAAACAGAGGGCTTGGGCTTCTAAACAGAGGGCTTTTTGCTTGGGCTGGAACAGGTTGGAGCCCTTAGCTCCCATATCCTGGGTGGGCCTTGAAGCCATGCCCTGAGGCTGTGCTTGCACCATCCCCCTGGAGGAGCAGTGCAACCAGCTGCGAGATCAGAGAGAGGGCTGGAAAGGCAGCACCTGCCCACAACTCTGCAATCAGGTCACTGCTCCCAGCACAGCTCCTGCTCTGCTCTCCCTGATAAGGGCAGTGAAATGTCAAATTCATTGTGCGCTGCAGGGCACAGGGAGGGGGTTCCCAGGTCTGCCCCATCCCGGGGAGGGAAGGCCAGAATGGCAAGTGCATGATGACCTGTGTGAGCTGAGCTCCCGTGGTGCAGAGCTCCTGGCCAAGTGCAGGGGGTCAGATGCAGCTGGCACAGTTCAGTGCCTTGCTGGAGCAGGAGATTGAGCCAAGGGTGAAGAGGAGTGGCCTGGATTTGCCTGTCAGTTTCTCTTACAAAGAGCTTGTGCGCTCCCTCTTGCATTGCTGTCCTTTTTAAAGATGTTAATTAAAAAGAAAAAAAAAAAAAACAAAAAAAAAACCCCAACCAAACAAAAAAACCCAAACAACAAAAAACTCCCAACAAACTAAATTAAAAACCTCGACTGAGAATTACTCTGTATGTTTTACCAGTCCAGCATATGTAAATAATCCACAAATTTGAGTGAAAACAGGTACTTGCACTCCTTGTATTGATATCCTGCTTACTTACTGTTTCAATAAAATTTCAATAAAACTTATTCCTGTGCTAATTACATTTTCTCTAGAAAAATATATATAAGCACCTTTAGAGTGAAGTGAGTAATGTACCAAATTTATTTTTCCCATGGTTGTAACTGTAGGTGTAAAAGATTACAGAGGTGATGGATGAATGGCTTTGCTTGGTGTTGAGCATTCTGTTAATTTTAATTGTATTGATCTTTTAGGGTGACTGTACACAAAAATAAATGGCGTTTCTGCAAAATAATTGGGAATTGTCTTAAAGAGTGACAAAGTGTCAGTCTCTAGCTCAGTACAGCAGATGCAACATGGGACTTTTTGAGACAGCTGTCTCTTGAGGCCTTGGTGTGATCTCTGAACCCTACCATTTTTGATCTGTTCCTTTTATGATGGCAGCATTGAGGATACTGTGATCCTGACTGATTAATTTATCCATCCCACAGTTTCTGTGGGAAACTATTCTTTTCATTACAGACAAGGTTTTGAAGGCAGGAAATGAGTTTGCTGCTTGCTTTAAAAACATGCACAAGGCTTATTTCTTTCTCTTTGCATGGAGAGATTATATATTAAGCTGGTGAATGTAGCTTTGTGTAACATTCACATTTTTATTAAGACACAAAATAATCAAAGGAGTCCCACACTTAACAATGTTACAAAATATAACTAGCAGTCTTTTATAGATAAACTTTTCTTTGGTTTTACAAGATGATACTGCTTAAAGTGCTTCTTAGGTTCTATAGTCTCAATTGAATTTTTCTCTCTTTTAATACAGAATTGCCTCTACCACGATTTATGGCGCTGAAAAATGACACTGAAGTACGTTATGGGACTCCAGCAGAATTCCATGGAGTTAAATTTCAGGTTCCACATGCAACTTTGGAAAAAAACTCCTACAAAAGAACAGATGAAGGGGACAAACAGGTAACAGCCTTGTCTCCTTCAGGCCAACATGTCATTATGCATTCTCCTTTTAGGTCCAGTTCTGTAAATGATTACCCTCACAGGGGCTTACTCAATTTTCCAACACTAGACAGGAGATGAACTCCTGATGTGGAAATAATCCCCATCATGCCTGTGTTCTGGTTTTGATGCATCCCAGTTGCTTCCCTGAAGAAAGTTCTCTATATGAGCTTGTATAAAGCTGTCAGCCCTGTAATATTCTGTGTAAGTTCTTTCAGTGTTTTCCTCCTACTTAATCCAGCACTGTTTCTCAGAGAGGAAGTGGAAAAAGCAGCAAATAGAAATTTGTCTGTGAAAGAGAACAGGAAAATGAGTGATTTCCCATGGCCAGTATGGTAGTGGTCCTCAGTCACTCTAGAAATACTCAATTGGAGACAAGGTATTCAATCACGAGCCACTATTTTTGTGTGGGGTAAGGCCCTCAGGTTTTCTTTCATTTTTATCTCCTCAAGGAATAGTCCAGAAGACATCTGATTTTCTTCTTTCCTGAGTGAAACATGCCAGTTTAATGAAGCATCCAAGGGAAATTCCTGTTACCTGTACTTAGGAGAATAGAGAGCAGCTGTTCAGATACAAGAAGCTTCACAGTGCTGCATAATTTTCATAAAAACTGATTTGCATAATTTTCCCCAGGCTTGACACCTTCTCCTCTGGTACTGTATCAGGTCATGTTGTAAGTGCCTGGTGGAAGCACTTTTATCTTCCCAAAACATGTGCCCACGTTTATTACGGGCTGCGCTGGCGTCAGTAACAGCGTTCCCAGCCCGAGGTCAGCCAGCAGGAGGGAGCTGATGACAAGATACACAGGTGGAATAACAGGATCAGGAAGAAGAGCATCTATGCCTCTCCTCTGTGTACTGACACCCAAGCAGAACACTGCCCTCAAACTCCTGGCTCCATCTGGATTATCTGTGTTGTATTTTCCTCTTTATTGAGTAAAACCTTTCAGGCTTACATCCTTTTCTCAAGCAATCTCAGTAAATCAAACGAAAGAGGAAGCTTTAGGATAGTTACCCAGTGATAATTCCAAATCCACAGTGTTTAAAATACTGATCCAGAGATGAATTTTAATTTTTTGTAATTTTGTTTTAATAAGAAAAATGATCTCCCACAAAGAATGCACTCACACTATGTAAATTCAAAGCTACCCACTCACATTGAGCCTTCTACACATACTACTTCAAGCATCTTTGGAAGTAAAATACATTGAGCTGACCATTGTAAAGCTTTGTTATAGCACTGCCATGCTTTATCTCTCAAAGGCTCAGTACCAAATCTTGTCTTGTCCATTTTAAGCCTTTTCTTGGAAATAAAGGGCCTGAGGATTCTGCAGTGTTTTTTTTCTTGTTTGTCCATCATATTGTATACACTTGGACCACTTTGCAGCATTACTTGCTTGTTTCTTAAAATTTTTGTCTCAGGATTGTGCTTTGTGTTGGTGTGTTTTTGAAATAGGAACCCAAGTCTCCTCCAATGTCTCCAATTTGCTCACCTCCTGCTTCTCCATCTACCTACCAGAGAATACCCCTAAGTTATGGATATGGTAAAGCAAGAAGTGGGCTGGAACAGCAGCATGGAGGTAGGATAAAAACAGCAATGCACATACTTTTTTCCTTTTTATTTTTTTTCCCTCATCAGAAGTATCCAAATTCTAAATGCTAGTGACAATCAGCCTAATGATTTTAAAATCCAATTAGATCAGGTTTTGAAAAATTATTTGATCAATATATTTTGACTGTTCAATCCTGTCTTCCTATTCACTTTCTATTAAATTAGATTTATGTCTGACTGCTCACAAATGCTAATACCTAATCTCTGACAAAGCTCTGCAATATACCCCAGTGGCAGGGAGCCTGCAAGGATTGTCAGAGTGCATGATGGTTTTGGTTTCATTAGAGGACAAGAAAAGCCTGCTCCTGATTTCAGTAGACTCATATTAATTTTCAGATTGGAAGTGAACTGTCCTTTGCAGGAACGGATAATATAATCTCTGGTTTTGTAACAGAAATAATAATAGGATGAGAGTGTAGAAGCAGTCCCACAGTGTAACTTCAGCAATTCAGACAAAAACTAGGCACTGCACAGGTTATTTCTGTCTCTCATTTTAGTGCCATTAGAGTAGGTGGGAAAACATTCAGACTTTAATAAGAGGCTAATGGGGCAGAAGCCAGTTTAACTATGGCTTTACAGGTTCTTCTTATAGTAAAGCATCTGTGCTCTTGTAATTGCAACATGTGGTGACCAAGTTAATGGCAATAGGAGACATTGGTGTATACCATCATCTCTCCTGCTTTACATTAGTGTGTTTGCAGTGAGTTAAGATTGAAGCATGCTAGTCCTTCACCTTTTGTCCTTACTTACAAATGAGTGACAAAAGAGCTATTCAACATGTTGAAACTCAGTACAGCTGTGATGAGTATGTATTTGACACTATAAAGTGGCCTCCACCTGAAAATTGTACCAGTACTGAGTCACAGGCATTCCCCTGCTGTGTAGGTAAACTGCAGCTTGTTCAGAGTGGGATTAATTCTGAAAGAAGCACACCAGTGCAGTTGCTTTCTGGTACAACAAATGTTCTGCCCCAGTGAAGAGGAGTGGCAGAGAGCCCGTGCTGTGGAGAGCTGGGCAGGGAGTGGCTGTCAGGACTGGCTGACTGTGTACCTGTTGGGTGCTCTGCTCTTTTCTGGCACTCTGTCCCAGATCTGTCAGTGCTATGAGGGAGTATTTTGGGTGTTGGTTTTTTTTTTCCTTCTGAATTTGGTTGCAAATGTAAAATTTGTAAAATCTGTGAAATTTCTCATGGACTCAGCAGCTATGCAAAGTGACCAGGGACAGCAGCATCCAGTCCAGCTGTCAACATCTTCCAAAATTAATTATTTAACTGCTTGAATGTCTAAGGTAATCAAATCTTAGAGGTGCAGAACAATGGCTATTTTTCAGAAAGCAAATTTTCCTATTTTCCAGAAAAGGAATCACTCCTATTTTAATCCCACTGGGAATACTTCATCCAAATGTATTCTCAATGGCAGTGAAAATAACATTTTGTGACCCATGCTGTACCAAATGCCAGGCCTAATGCAAGACCTGCTGGTTCTTCCTGGCCTTTAAGATTAAAACTCTTCCAGTTTCCTGAAGAACACTCCAAAGGGCAGCTGTGTGTAGTGCATGTGGAGGAGGTGCTTGTGCCCTTGCCCTGGGCTGGCTGGGCTGGGATGTACTGCAGATACCTGAAACTGGACAGGGTGTCTTCAGGGGCAGCCCTTTGCTCTGCAGCCCTGACTGTGTACATTTTATAGTTCTGAAAGTTTTTCATGCTAGCAAGCATGTAGCCATGAGGCTTCATGCTTAAATCTCCCCTCTGAGGGCATCTAAATGTTTCCCACCTTTCACCTTCCTTCCTTTTTTTTTAAATCTGAAGTTAGCAGTGACTTGTACAGGAATAAAAATAGATAACAATACAGGATAAGACCCCTTAGGAAAACAAGGGGGTTAGGGGCATAATTTTAAAGGTCTTCCTGAGGTCAAAAGTTTTAAGATTTCTTGGACTCCTTTTTCCTCATGAGTCTTTAAGGTTCTGACTATCTGATGTAGACTTTGTAATGGTAAATTTTAAATAGGCTGGCAACAGTTCTCTGCTGTGTAAGGGTTTGCAAGTAACTTGCCTTTTTGTTTGCATGCTTACCCTATTTTTAAAACATTGTTCCTAAATATGATGTTGTGTCACTGCTTACTATATTTGCTGCAGTGGAGCCTAAGTGACTTATTTTAGCAAAAGAAGAAGAAATTGTTACTTTTTTTCACTAACTTTACTCCAAATAGCATGAAGTGGTGAGTCATGTATTTTGATTTTCAACAGAAATTAGGGAAGGGAGAGGAAGAGTATATGGAGAAGTAATGGTTTGCTATTTGATAGCATTGTTAAAGCATATTTTTTATAGACCAAATGAATTGTTTCTTTTTACTTAATATAGTTCTTGTGCTAAATGTGGCTATAAGTATATAAAATGTATAAATGCATGGACAGGCTGTATAAATGTATATTTAAACACTATGAACAGTGATTTCTGTTGTCTAGCAGTGTGTAAGTGACAGTGTCTCAGTAATGTCTGAAGAAGAATGGTGCAATGGGAAAGACAAGTATGTGGCTGGAATTTTGTTGCATAAGACAAAATGGACTTTGATACTGTGATAGTGGGTTCACTTGGTAGGTGCTTGACCAAATGGACTTTGATGCTCAGATACAATGTTCATATTTATACATTTATACATTCTTGAACTTGTGGTATTTAATTATTTCCTTTAGCTTAGCAGCATTCTTTTATTATCCTGACATTTATATATTTAATTTTAAATGTCTGTTGTAGCTCCTTATGAAGTCAGGCACTCTACTCACCAGCAAGATGGACCATCTTCAGGGAATTATGGAGCCAAATCTGCACTCACCTGTTCAACTCCTAACCGGGTAATGAATTGCATATTTTCTTTAGTAGTACTAGCAACAAAACAATAGAGAAATTTTTTATAAAGGCAGAAAATTCTCACTTTGAAAGTGAAAAGTGATCTCTGTGGTGTTTTTAGACTAGAGATTGAATTGTGCTTTTTTTGGTATATGAGGAAAAAAAGCTGGTGGGATGGAGAAATTACAATAATCGATCAAATTAATTAAATTGTTATAGGTAAGTCAAAGTAAAATATTTTCATTGAAAGTACATGAGATTTCACAGAGATTCCTTCTTGATTTAGATTGCTGGCTGTAACACATGCACAGTATTTATGGCTAACATTTTGCATAGTTTGGTTTTTCACCCCAGTTGGTTAACTTGCACCTTAAACAGAACATACTAATTTCTGGGCATTTTTTTGTTTTTATGAAAATGGGTCTTATATTTTCCTGCTGGTTGTAAAAGCAGATCTTTCCTGTGTTCCAGTATGCCTGCTGTGCATTTATTATGCAAACAATTAGTTTGCCCTAAGGAAGGGCAAAGCTCTCTTAAGTGAGAGATTTTCCTAAGTAAGAAAGACTCAGAGACTCTACCTTTTCCTGAGTGCTTAGCACCTCACACCCACAATAAAATGTCACCTGAGCCTCCAAAAGAGATCTGCAGGTAGTGTCACATAATTTGTGCTAACTTGAAATGAAATTGGGTGCATTTGTGTAGCACTTTGAAATGAAAATTAATTTACAGCTTTATGATGTTGCCTGTTTCAGGGATCTTTTGATGTATTTCAGAACTGGTGTTTTGCATTTGATTCTTGGAAAATAGACAGGTATGTCAGAGAAAGGGTTTCACAGCTGATTGTTGTTCATTCTTGCCCTCCCTTTTTAAGGCTGTTATTATGCAGGTTTAAATATTGAATACTCATTTATTCCATTTTAATGAAGACACCAGCTGTACTGGCAGCCCTCTTGTAGATACCTCCATCCAACCTGCAAAAGGTACAGGCCTCCCTTAAAAAAGTTAATCAGAGAGCAAAGACAGAGCAAAGAAATAATTGGGTTGAATACCCTTCTCCAGAATATTCCTTTACCCAAAGGCAGATTTTTGCTTAAGCCTTGGGAAGTGATAAAAGTTTGAGGGGATGTCTAAGGGTTTGTGTGTCTCCCTGACTTAGCATAATGAGTGCTGAGCTACTGGGGTGAGCAGAGGGTCCAGAAGTGGAATATCTCCATAGTTACAGCACCATTCCTAGCTTAAATATGTAGTTTCATAGTGAAGATGAATTTTCGTGCACAAAGCTGCATAAATGCAGCTTTAGGGCCTTTACTGGTTCCATCCATTTGAGGTGTTCAGTGTGCAGTTCAGGACTGTAATGCATTGCAGAAAAAAAAGACCCCCAAAATGAATCTAGAGGTAATAAAGTATGACTTGGACTTTTAGTGGTCAACAGTAGCCAGATTTCCTTTGACCATTGGTCATGTAAAGCTTCCTTTAATTGCAGGGGTAAAGATACCTAATAATAGCCTCAGTTTTCACAGGTAAGCAGTGGGATGGTCATCAGTGTGGCCATTTCTGCTTCTTGTCTTCTGAAAATTTGTCTGTGCTATACAGAAAAGCATGAGTCTGGTTTCTTGAGGTTCCCAGTGCCCTTGTGGTGCCCTCCCTGTGGCTGGTGCCAGTGTCCCTCCCTTCAGTCTCTTTCAGTGGAGCGGGAGCAGCAGGACAGCAGCAGCCAGTACTCAGATGACCCTTGGAGGATAACGGAGGAGCAGCGAGATTACTACATTAACCAGTTCAGGTCCCTGCAGCCCGACCTCAACGCCTTCATTTCAGGTAATTTTCACCAAACACTGTGCGCACTGAAGGGGGGGACCAGGCTGGGAGGTGAAAAGTGTTAAGGAAATAAATTCTTTTTTGTCTCTGACAGTGCATTTGTAAGAGTTGATTATGTTTTCTTTTTAAAGGCAGACTATTCAAATCAATATTGTGGCCCTTACATTTTCTCCTAAATATCCTGATTTTAGAAAAATAATTACATCTAAGGGAGAAGTGTTGGCAATTTGGTAAAAATTAAAACGAGCTCTCTGCATTTAATGTGCTGTAGTTGTGGATCACACCTGCAGTGTCTATTGAGTTGAAAAACCCCTGAAGGTTGTGCTAGCTTATCCAGCAGAGCTGTGGCAGTGTCCATGCGATGAGAATGAACCATGCAGTCAACTGCCCTGGGCAGTCAAGCCTGAGGGTTTATGGTTCTGAGGGACTGAGATTTTGACCTCTAGGTAATTAAGAAACAATCCTGGTGAGCACACACATGGTAGAAGTATTGTTAAGAGCATACTGAGATGGCTCTGATCCTACTCAGATTTCCATCCTGAATAGAAGGTCCAGGCTGCTTGTGAGAGGGGACGACCATGTACAGATAGTTGCTCTGGCAAAGAATATGTCACAGGTTTTAAACTGATGTAGTTGTAATGAGCCCTGCTGTGTCACTGGGGCTCAGGAGGCTTTGATCCAGCCAAAAGTTTAAAGAAATGACCTGCTGCTAACTGAAATTATTGCTTCAGCAGTTCTTCACCTCAGTTAAGTCTCCTTCATGCAGTTTGCTTCAAAGAACAAATGATTGTTCAGTGTTGGTTCTTTCCCCAGTGGTTGCCCAAGGGCAAGAGGATTATTGTCCCAGAAGTCTGTCCTTTCTTTCCTTATGATTTGTAAGCCTGTACCCAGGAAGGGCTTCCAGGGTAGCCCTGACAGCCTGCGCATATGACATGGTGAAGAAGTGTGTTGGTTAACTAGAAGTATGAGGGGCTGCTATGGCAGGGTGAGTGAGGATGCCTGCAGCAGGACAGGACCTGTGTGCTAGCTGAATCTTCTGCAATTTCTTTTTTATTTTATTTTTTTTTCCCTCTGTAAAATTTTCAGTGCAGGGAAAAGTCATGGTTGAAGCGGCACACTGGGAGAGCAGTGCAGATGCCAAAGCACTGTACTGCTGTGCACATGACTTCTGGGTGAAGCAGGGCCGTTTGTGTCTGTTATTTCATCATTGGTGACATACTTGTTATGCAGGTTAGAGTTACTAGTACTAAAGTAGGTTTCCCTTTATTTATTTTTCCCATATGGAGGGAATGGAGAAATGAGGTCAACAGCTCTGTCTGGCTTTCTCTGTCATTTACTCAGAAGGAGACAAATGGTCCAGCATCTATAGGAGCATCCGATTAATGCAAGCATCTCTCGGACATAAATTAACTGTCTGCTTCTGGCATGGCAGACCTGGTAAAGGGGAAGAATTTGGAGAATTAATTCCCAATGGTTGATGAGGCATGCTTTTCCAACAGGTTCTGTAGCAAAGAATTTCTTCACAAAATCAAAGCTGCCCATCCCGGAACTTTCTCACATCTGGTGAGTACTGTAATATTGTTGGGGATGCCTATCACACTTTTTAAAAAGACGCTTAATTCAAGAGTTCTTGTTAAATTTTAAAAGTGTCTTCAATTATAATTATTGCTCCTATCTCCAGAATCACTTTGAGGCCCAAGCAGCAGGGTGGTCATTGGTCTTCCTGACAAACTTGTTTTCTGGAGAGATGTTCACCTACTCAGCAGGACTGGGAAGGTTTGAACCCCAACGTAGCTGAGAGCTGTTCTTAAGTGTATTGTAAGCAGCATCAAAGAACTGGCATTTTTCATGAAATGACACAGAGGACAAGCACCTCTGGAATGTTTTAGATGTGTTGTTGGTTTTATGTTTCTGTCTCTATTCTGTCAGAGGAAGGCCTAATTAAACAACTACATAATTCATTAGTGCTTTTCTAATGAACCAGTGCTCTTACTTTTAATGAGCTTATTGCGAAACAATAGTGGATGGAACTGTACATGATAAAATTTGACAAGGATTCTATTATATTTTCATCAACAACATGGTGCTTTGTAATTTGTTGTCATCATTGCATGTCTGATAGGAGGAACAAACAGTTTTAAACATGGATCAGAAATGCTGATAATGATTTTGTTTTTATATATGCTTTTATGAAGAGAGATGAGAAGAAAAGCTTGCAAGAGCCTAAACATCTGTCAGGGTCAAAGGATATGTCTGGAATCTTTTCAAAGCGGATTGTCAGCTGTGAAAATAAAAAAAAAAAACCCACTGAAGAAACATAGTGCTGGGGGAAGTGAATATTGGAATTTAAATTTAAGATTACTTAAAAAGAATGGATTAACCTAATATGTTAGCAAATCAGATTGTATTTCTATTGCTGACACAAGTTGTTCTCTGTGCAGAATTTCAAGAAAAGTATGCCTTTCTAGTAGATGCTTGTAATTTTGTGGCAATGTGATTTATCAGGTTGTGGTACTGTGTTAAACAGATGGGATGTTTCAGTCCTTGTCAGTATAACCTCAATAGTTTGAAAAATGTTTGTTACTTTCAAAGAGTAAGAAATTATATTTTTATTTTAGACCGTGTGCCCAAGATAAAATATTTCTCAATTTTTGCAAAGGGTTAATTTATAAAATTGAATTCTTGAATTTATGAAGTTTAACTTTAGTGTTTGTGAAGTATGTTAGAATTAGAAAGAGCCACTTAGTGAGAAGTTAACAACAATATTTAAACTTGTCAAGAGCATTAATTTTGCTCTTTTTTAAAGGTTAGTCAGTGGTGCTAAGTAACCATTGCTAAAGTCCATATTTAACTTTTTCCGCTTGAATTGCTGTAAGATCCTGCAGGGATTAGCCAAAGTGCTTCCTAATATTGGAAGGTTAATTCCACCCTTGGAACAATGTGGAATTAATTGCTGCTCAGATGGCCAACTACATCCTGGGCTGCATCAAAAGAGGTGTGACCAGCAGCGCAAGGGAAGGATTCTGCACCTCTGCTCTGCTCTGGCAAGCACCCCATCTGGAGTGCTGCATCCAGCTCTGGGCTCCCCAGCATGAGAAAAGCATGGAGCTGCTGGAACAAGTCCAGAGAAGGTCCACTAAGTTGATTACAGAGCTGGGGCACCTCTCCTGTGAAAACAGGCTGAGAGACTTGGGGCTGTTCAGCCTGAAGAAACGGGTCTGGGAAATCTTCTAGCTGCTTTCCAGTACCTAGCAAGGTCCACAGGAGAGCTGGAGAGGGACTTTTCACAAGGGCATGTAGTGATAGGACAAGGGGAAAGGGCTGTAAGCTAAAGGAGGGCAGGTTTAGGTTAGATGTTAGGAAGGACTTCTTTACTATAAGAGTCATGAGGCCTTAGAACAGATTGCCTAGAGAGGTCGTGGACTTCCCATCCCTGGAAGTGTTCCTGGCCAGGCTGGATAGGGCTTTGTGTAGCCTGGTCTAGAGGAAGGTTCCCTGCCCATGGCAGGGGAGTTGGAATTAGATCTGTACTGATCTAATGGAATTAGTTGGAATGATCTTTGAGGTCTCTTCTAACCCAAACCCCCCTATGATTTTATAAGTATAGATTATGTATTTCACATTCTAATATACACATACCATCATATTCAATGTCATGATGTATTAAAGAAATGTACTTTACTGAAAAAGAATAAAGTGGCAAGTCAGTTTTAGAAAATCAGCTTGCTTCATCTTCCCTGAGACAAATGTGCAAGTCAGGATCAAGTGTACATGAAAGAGGTGCTTGTCTGGTGTTAAAATATCCCTTCTCAGAGCTGCATTTTTGTCTCCCACGTGATGGCACACATGTGTTTCCCTGAGGTAACACCTTGGAAAACGTGTGCTGTTTTACCCACAGGGAGCTGAGTGATGTGGATTGTGATGGGGCACTGACACTTCCGGAATTTTGTGCTGCTTTCCACCTTGTGGTTGCGAGGAAGAATGGCTACCAGCTGCCTGAGACACTGCCAGAGACACTGCTGCCCGAGTACCTTCAAGCAGGTAAAGCTCCTGGGGCAAGCCATGTCCCTGCAGCCATCTCAGAAATCCAGTGTGTGTGTAAAACAGGTTCACTTTCCATCCTGGAATGGGCTTCTGTGCTGTGTAGTGATTCTCCAGCTGCATTTAAGGCATGTGTTTTTAATTGTGCTTATGAGGTGATTGCTGACGTCATGTATCAAACCATAGGGATAGGGATGCAAAGTGGAACAGTTACCTGCCTCTTAATGTCTGCCCTTTTGCTCCAGGTGTCAGGACAGATAAAGAGGCAGTTGAATGCCTGTAAAGCAAAGGGAATCCAGCAGAGGCTTTAAGCTGAAAGAGGACAGGTTTATGTTAGATTTTAGGAAGAGATTGTTTACTGTGAGGGCAGTGAGTTACTGGAACAAGTTGCCCAGAGCAACTGTGGATGCTCCACCCCTGAAAGTGTTCAAGGCCAGGTTGGATAAGGCCTAGAGCAACCTGGTCTGGTGGAAGGTGTCCCTGCCCATGGTAAGGGAGGTTGGAACTAGGTAATCTTTAAAATCTCTCCCAATTCAAACCATTCTGTGAGTCTATGATATAGCTTTTAATTATTTTGATGATTTTTCCTTAAAGTATCTATATCTTGAAGATTTGTTAAAAATGATGCTAGACTGCATTAGAACTTATTATGCTAGTGTATTTTTTAGATGGAGATACTGGTTATATCAAAGGTTGGATTTTTTTGTAATTTATTTTATGTAATCCACAGGTTCTTGTGTGGGTAGTTTGCATTAATGACAGGATTACAGCAATTTGTGTAGCACAAAGATGAATTAATCCAAAATACAACATACTTCAGTAACAATGTGCAGTGAAAGACCTGCCCTTTCATTTGTTCTCTTCAGCTATGTCTCTTTTAATTATAAATGAATGTTGAAGTATATACTGTTACATCTACAAATGTGCATGACTCTTGAGGGCAAGGAGGATTAATCACAGATGATAATTACAGTGCTAAGGGATAATATTTAAGACCTAATAAAATCTCCATTAAATTTGATGACACTGAATATATTAAAAGGCAGGAAAAGAACAAATCAAGCTGCAGTTAGGAAAATTAAATGTTGACCCCGTATCAGATTTGTGAAATAATTTCTGGTGGAGTCATGTTCCCTGTAATCCACTATATTCATATCCAAAAAAAGCAATAAGTTCCTGGAAGACATGCACTTCCAAATCTTCATCATTTTAGTCTCTCTGATTATGTTCCCCTGTCATAATTGCAACTACCCTTTTCCCTCCAGGACAACCACTTTGTTCACCACTACTTTCATGCCTGGTCTCATGATAAATTGGCTTGCAAACTCATCCATGCAGATTCTTTTTGGGGTGTCTTCACATTTAACCTTTTTGGAAATAACTATCTCTAGTAGCAGGGAATCATTATGTCAATGGGAGAAATAGCATGATAAGCTGCAGTTGTTCCCTGGGAGTCCTCTTTTCCCCTATTTGTTCCTTTCAGCACTTAGTTTTACCATTTTCTTAGATGGTTATTGTTTCATGCTGTTGCAGGAAACGAAGCATTTCAAGCAAATCTACATGGAAGAGGTGAAAGGACTAATTGTTTCTTGTGGGTCTATTAAATACCCCAGCTAATGAACTAATTCTGGTTAATCTGAGGGTCTGAAAATATCTCATGCTTGTCGCAGACATCTTTTCACTAAAAATCTTTTCTTGGGATTTTTCTCCCTTCTGAAGAGCTGAGGCCTCAGAAACAAAAAGTAAACAATGGTTATCTGCTGCTGTGGAATGCAACAGGTCCACCTGTGATTGGCCCATCTTGGGTGTTTATAATTAATGGCCAATCAAGGACGGAACTATCTCGGACAGAGTCCAGGAGAGCTGCTTTCTTATTCATTCTTTTCTATTCTTAGTTTAGCTTCTGAAGAAACCTTTTCCTTCTATTTCTTTTTAGTATAGTCTTAATGTAACATATATAATAAAATAATAAATCAAGCCTTCTGATCATAGAGTCAACATTCTCGTCTCTTCTTCATCCTGAAAACCCTTGTGACCACGGTCACACATGCTCATTCTGCTATCTGGTCAGGATGCATAAATCTTTCTTTTGAAATTCTTGCATTTATGAAAAGCAGAACATCTCAACACACTGTGAAACTGTGAATCACAGAAAAGCTTAGAGCCCTGGTTGTATTACTTCTGAAATAAAAAGCACTGACAAAAATTTAAGTTCCTCATACAGTTACCTAAAATGTCAAAAGCAATTTTCAAGAGAAATCTTATGTATTCATCTTTTCATAATTTGATTTCTGTGAAATTTAGACCTTTTTTTCAAAATTTTTTGGCTCCTTACAACTCCGAAGAAGAATACAGTTTTTCATTATGTTGCTGTATTAGTTTCAGAATGAGGCATAATTTGGTTCAATTGAAATATTTGCATATGATAAGAGTGCTGTTAGAGCTTCAAATAAATGACTTGGAGCAAAAAAGCATTTAAGAATGCATTAATCTTGCTAGTTTTATGGCTTGTACCGTAAACTACAAGTACAACTGGTCCAAATGCTCTCATGGCACAGCTCCATTGACAATTTGACCCACCACCCTTTTTGGAAACTTTTTATTAAAACTAATTTGGAAAATCTCAAAAGCTATTTGCCCTGTGTGTAACCCACTGTACTGTAAATTAAGACAGGTTTCCAAGAGATTAATTTATTGAGATAAAATAAATGCTAGCCAAAAACTAGAAATGTGGTTGTTCTGCCTTTTAATATATTGATCTTTAAAAAAAGATGTTTTCCAGCTCATAAGACAGATTTATCACAGAGAAGCTAATCCCAGAGTGATACCAGCAGAAGGACCTGAGCTTGTGGGATAGAAATTAGCTTGTTATGAATATTCCTTTGAGAAGTTAGATGTGATTTTTTTCCTTTTTTTTTCCCTGCTCTCAATGTTGTTTACTTGAAGGGGGTATATACTACAGCATCCACAGTGTTTAGTGCTTTGCTTTTTGCTGGCCTTCAATTTTAGAGTATACTCTATAGTATATTCTACTATACTTTTCAACACACAAAAAGTCAGAATTTCAGCTGAAGGTAATGTAAGTACCTTTAACATTGCTAAGAGAATAAGATACAAACTATAAGATAGTTGATACTAGATTGGGAGAAGAAAACATTTCTTCCAAATTTCACCATTATTTCTACAACAGAAATTATCCCTCTCGTGACACTGACTTACTTAAGATGCAAGATAGGAAGATTTTCTTCATGGTGTTTGTCATCCATGTCTTATGGATTAGGTCTGAGATGTGGAAATGAAGAGCAAAATTATGCTAGATCAGATTTCTAAAAAGTATGTATTAACCAAAGACTTGGTGTGTCTCTGTGTTTGGCTTTGGGTTGATTTTTTGTTGGTTTGGGGTTTTTTTACTTTTTTCTTTTCTTTTTCTTTTTCTTTTCCCTGCAGCTTGTTTGAAGCCCGTGCGTGACTGTGCACTGTTTGATTCTTACTCTGAGCCCTTGCCAAGCAGTCAGCAGGCTCGGGACTTCAGTCGGACAGAGGTGAGAAGGTGTAAGCTGGGTCCTTACCTTGCAGACTGATTCTCTGAGAGGACTTTAGGAGTCTCTAAACCTCTTATTAAGCCATCTCAAACCCCCAGCTCAGCCATTTTTTTCTGTGTATGGAAAGGGCTGACAGGCTTTTCAAGAGATCTTCCCACATAGCAGAGTTCACAGTTGTCACTGAGGGACTTGTGAGATGCTGGAATCTTCAGAGAAATAGGCTCTGCCTGCTGGTGTCCTGCAGGGTGGCTGCAGGAGGGGCAGTGGGGCACATGGGCCATGTTCAGGTGAAGTATCTGCTCAGTCTGAATTGGTTGAAAATATGAGGCTTCAGCACAGACCTAGAATCATAAAATCATGTAGTTTAGAAAAGACTTCCAAGATCATCAATTCCAACTGTTAGCTCAGCACTGGGCTTTCAGATAGCTGTAAAGACCAATAAAGTCATTCCTGAACATCCTTTTCTCCAGGATAAACAACCCCAGCTCCCTCAGGCACTCCTTCTGTGCTCTGGGCCCTCCACCAGCTCCATTGTCCTTCTTTGAACACATGCCAGTGTCCTTTCTTGTAGTGAGGGGCCCACAGCTGAACACAGCAGGTTTGTTTGGATGGAACAGGGGCTTTGGACTAGATATCCAGAGCTCCCTTCAAACCCAACCATTGTATGATGCCGTGAAGTCTTCTGCAAGCAAAACTGAATTAAGGAGAAGAGTTTAACACTGAGGTTGAAATCCCAAACTTTTAAAGACCCTATAGAGCTGAACTAATCATGGCCACTGAGTTGTGCCTGAATATTACAACTCTCAATATATGTGCTGTGGGATTTAAAGGTTCAGTGTTAAGGTAGTAAATCAAGTGGCAGACTGACTGCAAGAGCTGGTCCTTCTGACACTCTTCCAAGTTTAAAAATAATGGTGTGTCATGGCAGCTCAGCAAGGCTGTTCTCCAGCTATTTCCTCCCAGTGCCTTGCTCTGGGGAGTCCCTGGGTCAGAACCCAGCTGCTCCCTCATCAAATCCATCTTGGTAGTGGTACCACCAAACAGAATCTCCCAAGCTTCTCCGGACTACGGTGTTCACTTTGGGCAATGCTGCAGCCAGCTGGTTGAGCACCCATTTTATCTTCTGGAGCTGTTAAAATACATGTTGTATCCCTGGGAGGTGTTCCTCATCCAAAGCAGCTTGGCCGAAGCACAGCAGCCACACTGGGCTTTGAAAGCAGCACTGCAGATCTGACAGTGCAGGATGCTGGTATGTTGGCAGCATGGGCAGGTCCTTTACCAGAATCACCTAATCCCTTGTTTAGGATCTTATTTTGGGTGGCTTGCAACCTAAAATATAAAAGAAGATACAGATATAATATAGAATTAAATTATATTTGAAATGCAAACAAACATATGATTATGTATCTTTCATACACATAATTTAAAAGCTTCAGTTTACATTGTCCAAGATTAATGGACTTTAAAATCTTCTCAAAAGTGTTTTGAGAATCATTTTGACTTGATTTTTTTTGTTCAACTTATGTTTTTACATTCAGAATTAATACACTGAATGAATATCATTTGGAAGGTCAGTAATTCATCTTCCATTCATCTCCCTCAGTGGGAAGTGCAGCAATTCACTGTTGCAATTTCATTTGTATCTTGGCTACTGGAGGAATTATACTTTAGATACTTGATCACTACATTAAAAATATTATATTATCAATGCAATCTGTTATGCATTACCTCCATGTCTTTTTAAATTTCCACTTATCATCCATCCAGGCTATTTAATTTCATTTCAGATGCCTGTTTTTACTGTGACTGCTGAATTACAATACTGTAATAAAATAGAAGCAGTTCCTGAATGCCTTCATAAAGAAAATAATGGCAGGAGACACATCACCTGCATGCTAGGCTCTGTTAAACTTGAAAAACACACCAACACCAAGGCAGCTGATATTATGCTTGGTAGTGCCATGGGTGACTGATTTCTGTTTACCAAGGAAGTTTTGTTTTCATAGTTTGGGGGGTTTTTTTGGGGTTTTTTTTGGTTTTTTTTTTTTTTTTTTTTTTTTGTTTTCTTTTTTTTTTTGGCTTCCACTCTCCTTTGGTTCTTTTCTGCAAGTTTTCTCACTGCCAAAATCTTAAAAGTTAAAACATGCATAAAATGATTGGCTGGGGTTCCTCTGGGCTCCCTCAGAAATTTCATGCTCACAGTTCATTGAAATCTCTGAAAGTCTTTCCATCAATTAAAGTTAGGTCTGTGGTCTCATGTTCTTCACTTGAGTGTCAGGGCTAGCTATGGGTGTGAAATGTTTTGTTCATACATTTTCAGAGTCCTCAAGCCATATTTTTGCTGGGTTGCTTTCTCAGAAGTACTAGGGTATTCCATTCCTCAAAAACTTTATAAAACAAATCTCACTTATTTTACTGTGGAGTTTTCTTTTCTGAATCGAGTTGAGATTTTTGTGCTCTTTTAAAAATGTCTATGAAATCTAGGTTACTCAATTCATTTGTTTAGGCCAAATTTATTTCAGGACATTTTCAAGTCAAACCTCTTCCATACTCCCTGGGCAAAAAACAGCATCACTTAATATTTAGAGAAGTTTAGGGTTTCTGATGTTTACATGAATATTTGGTTGCAGAGAGTATTCTTGTTCTTACAGATAATAGAGGTAGAATTTGTTCCAGCAGAAGCTCTGAGAACAATAAATGCCTGTAAGTTGCTGCTGAAATAACAGAAAATCAAGGAATAAGACTGGGAAGAAATTCCCTGTTTTCCTATCACAGGCTTGAAGGGGCCTCCAACAGACTTGCTAATGAAATTTGTTTTCCCATCTCTATGACTGCAAGTTGAAAGAAAAGAGTAGTTCAAGGATCAGCCACATCAGCCAGCCAGGAGCTTTAAAGCATAATAATCAGGCTCTGCAGCACAGCTGGAGTTCTGGTCAGAGAGACTTTTCTCATGGAGACTGGAGAAGCTTTCATCTACTCTTACACAGGTGTTAATATGGCTCTGTTGGGAGAAGTCTCTCCTGACATACAGTCCTTACCTCCTTCAGTAGTTCGCTGTTGAAGTGCTCCTTTAACTAATTTCTGGTGTGGAACTGTTGTACCTTTAAAAGGATAATTATATTGTCTTTCTATAGGTCCTCAATTCTTCTGTATCTAACAAAGAAATTGTGGTGCAAGAGCAAATGTCACCATTATTTGTGTTGATCTGTATTCTTAAATATTTGACTGTGGAAAGGTACAAGCTGTACAATCAGTGTAATTAACAAATCTTCTATCTTTAGAAGTCATCAGCTGAAGAGGTACCTGATAACTCTGCCCTATTACAAGATGGAAAGAAAGATGACAAACAAGGTATTCAAATAAGTAACTTTTTTCCATTAGGGATTAAATTATGTGTGTTTTTAGTAAGCCCCTATGTTTGCTGGGTGGGTTTAATTTCTAAGCTGGCTGTGTGTTGCTAAAGATTTAAAGAGACAGCTCACCACAGCTGAGTTGAAGACAAATAAATGGAGGGGTTTGCTTCAAAATTAGTTCTGTCATATGTGGGTGATATGAAATACACCTTCTAAAATATGTCTAGCCCTAAGGCAATTAATGCTGTGCTTCTTACTGAAACAAACTTTTAATTGTCATCAGGAACTTTTTAAGAGTAAAGATTACACTGTGCCAAATTTTCAATTTCCTTTATTGCAAGAAACACCAACACTTCAAAATCAGTTTTTACTCCTATTTGAAAAAAATAATCCCTGTATTTTCTTGCAAAATGAAAGTTTTAGTCAAATTGGACTGAAAAAATTCATTGATTTGTTCATTTCAATAGACATCCATCAGCAGCAAGTCATGTGAAATTGAAATGATCATTCTCTTTTTTACTGCAGTAGCTTTTATGGCTTCCAGAATTGGCACTGGATCATCACACAGCCATGCATTCCCTTTTATATTCCCTTTTCCCAGTTCTTGCTTGCTGTCTCTCTGTTGTAGAAACAAAACAGTTGTGGGTATTCTGTTGCCTGATTCTCAGAGCTGCAGATTATGTATGAATTAAAATAAAAAATATCTTGGCCTCCCAGATGTCCACACGTTAAGGTTGCATCAGAGCTGTGAGACCAGGTAGTCCACATTCCTGATTCACCTGCCACACTCAGGTGTGACAGAGTTTGACAGATTCCCAGTGTCCCCTTTTCAAAGAAAGTTTGTCAAGGGTTGATGTGTGTTTGTAAAACATTTTGACATGTCACCATATTCCAAGAAATCAGTATTTTGTTGATAAGGTTTGTTTTGTTGTAAAATGTGTAATGAACCAGAGAAGGACTTGAACCTTGAAGGTTATTGCTGTGAATTGTCTAGGGAAGATTTGCTTCTTACTAAGGGAATATTTTCTCCCTGTTCAGATGACAAAGTTGTGCTTTGATTTTTGTAGCTGACATGTTAAGTCACCTGGGAACCTGTTTTGAGACATGCAGTCCTCCTTCAGGGCTGAAGATATGTATTTATGACACAGACTGCTACCTTTTCAGCCAAAGAACAAATATTTTTGTTCTACCTTTTATTACTATTCTGACAAACATGTGAACAGATCACTCTCCTAACTGAGGGGATCCCTCCAGAAGTCAAGAACCTGCAGTTCAGGACAGTAAAAGTAAATTTTCCTGCATTTTCAAAAGTATCCAAGTAAATTAACTTCCCTTTGGTTATAATGTAGTTAAAATTTGGAAGATAATGTAAACTAAACTGGGTTACAAGACCCAAAACTTTTCCCACATGTTTTGGTTGATAAAGGCAGATCATAGAGCAGGTCAGGTTGGAAGGGACATCTGGTTCAACCTCCTTGCTAAAGCTGGCTCATCCTAGAGCAGGGGAGATTTCATTCCAAGTGGTCATTTACACTGAGTGTCACAGTTCATCAAAACACACTATGGTCATTAAAAACTCCATTAGAAAGGATACGAAGGGGAATGTGGAAGGGGAATGAGCACTCAACTCCACAAATTCTCAGAATTTGAGATTATTTGGAAACTTGAGCATAGGTCTTTCTTTCTGGTCCTGACTTTTGTGCTCTTGGAAGTTGTTACTTGTTTGAGTACTTGAGTTTTCTGAGGGTATTTGGCTACTTTTCAAGTATGTTTGGCATTATAAGATGTCTAATACCAGTTTAGGTGTTCCTTTCTCAGACCTGATACTTCTAAGTTTTACTCACACATACTTAAATTAATTATCTTTTCTTTTTTATTTTTTTTCCTTAAGCTGTTAAAGTAAGCACTACTCTCAAAACTATACCAAAGGAATTTCAGCACTTGACTGTGAAAGCAGGTAAGGAAAAAATTGCCATGTGCTCTTTGCATGAGAATTTTAATCAAGTATTTCTGTATCACAGTAAGCCTAAACTAGTGTAACTAGTTGAAAGTTTTTGAAAGAAACTAGTTGATACTTTTGAAAGAACTTTTTGCTCTTGTACTACTTTCCTACTGATATTAGCTTTTACCTCATAATGACTACTATTTGTAAGATAAATATTAAATAACCTTTTCAGGTTGTCAAAAGGTTTTCTTACTTTCTTTCCCTCATTGTTAGGGTATGGGTTCTTCCTGTGTGGAAAATGTTTTAAGCTGTTTTAAAGATTCTGAAGTTCTGTGCTACAAACAAGATGCAAGAGCGTGAATATTGTATCTCTTGGTAAAAATTCATCTCAAGTATAGAAGAACTATGTAATGTTTTGGTAACTATTCTGAAATTTCTTTCTTTTGCCTGTTTCTTTGTGAAAGCTCAGCTTTCCTATTTTGTGTCAAGGAGTTACAGGACAGAGAGCCTTTGGCAACACAGACCTTGAAGCACTTAAGACACTGCTGCAAGCTTTTGATTCAGGGCTTGTTTCTTTGTTGAAACCACTCCTGATTTTTCTCTCTCTAGCTCCAAAGTACACTCCTTGTTCCTGTCATTCTGGAAAATGTTATTTTTGGAATAGCATGTGTCAAAATTACTTATTTGCTCCAGAAACTTCCCCTGCATTCAGTTCAGTTCATCAGACCTCCCTTGCCTTCCTCTTTGTTAATCTCTTTCTACAATGGTAAGAATGTTTGTAAGCCCTCCCTGGTCCCAGTCAAGCTAAAATCTTCCTTTCTCTTCCTTTTGCATGAATGTTTTTTCTCATGAAGATATTCTTGATTAAGAAAATGGACCCCACATGTCTGTCACAGCAGTTTTGTCTTATAGCTCAATTTATTCATGGCTGCTCAACAGCTGCATGCCTCACTTCCCAAATCTTTTTTTCCTGGCGTCTTCCCAAACACTTGGGAGCTGCCAGATTTGCTATCTTCAGCTTCTATTCTCAAAAGATTGCTGCTTCTCCTTTACACTCACACACACTCTTCCACATCCCTCTCAGGAAAAGGAGAGGGTGGTTGCATGACTTTCCATTCTGTTCTCCTTCCCCTGGTTTTGCCCAGGAGCACAGGGGAGTTTTACTTTCAGTTCAGCAATTCTATCTTTAGTACATTTAGGAAAAAAACTTACTGTCACCTGCACATCTCCTTCCCCTGTGTCTTTTGTCTCCTGGTCAGGGAGTCTTCCCCATGCTGCTGTGCTCTCCAACAGTGTTGCTGTGTTTGTATACCAGGGGCACAGTGGCACAGATGGAGTGGAATTTCACTCCATCATTGTGGCTCCTGTCCCTGCAGGGTTCCACTCTTGCTGTGCTGCTCATTGAGGATTTGAGCCAGCACGTTCTCAGGTTGCACGCTACAACTGGTGTGAAAAGTAAAAATGTTTATCTATCCAGTTGAGTAGATGCAGCACAGTAATTGAGTGGTTGTTTCAGAATCAGTCACCATTCTGAAAGGTCATTGTCATCATTAACCTCCAGCATGAAAACTCATTTGGGATGAAGTGGGAGAAATTCTACATGCTTCTTTGGTTATTCATTTAGGCTGTTTGTGTAAACTCAGGAAAGACGATAGTCTGTGAAAGTTTTCTTTGCCATCAGAAGGTCTGGAAATTTGAAATCAGTATGAACTTTATATGCTCAGCATTCTGAATATCTGGCCAGTTTATTTAGATTCCTAAGTGCAGGATCATTGTTGACCTTAGCCTTTTAAAGGATTGAAGGCCAAATTTCCAAGCATTTGAATCGTACATTTCTCCCTAGATGACCAATAAGAGATGAGTTGTTGATGTTGACTAGTGGGGAACACTTGGGTTTTTTTCTTTAGCCTTTCACCTTTTTCAACACAATTTTTCTACCTGATCTTAAGCCTGTAAAACAAGGAGGCAGCTGTTGAGTGTAAGATGTTAGGCTACAGCTAAAAGTTACCAAATCAGCATAATTCAAAATGTTAAAATGAACTTGTCTTGCAAGAGGGCTGTAGGAGCAGCTCAACACCCAAACCAGGAACCTTCACAGTCTCTTTAATTACTGCAGACCAAGCTGCTCAGTTCATCAGGCTCTGCTACTCCAGGAATTTTACAAACTTTTGAATAATCAATGCAAATTATTTACTCAACAGGTTTAACTTATCCATTTCATGAAAGTTAGGCTTCTGTAACCATAGCAGTAAAAATATGGAACACTCGTGAACTGGGTAAATAGTTTTGTATCATCTTGAATGATTTTGTCATGTGTGTGTACAAACCTGCACCTCAGACATGAAGTGTGCACACACTGAATGTACCAAAATAGCTGCATGATTCTTGGAAATCCTGCCACAATTATTTGTCTGTCCTAATAATGAACTACCTGCTTCATAGTATTTTTCGTATTATGATACCTCTTTTGAAAGGAAAGCTAAGTCTGGGTATTCTGTAATTGTAGCCTTGAATTTCCTACTTCAAAAGCTTAAAAAGAAAATCCTTGGCAGTGGCATTCTATTGCTATCATTTTTTATTAGTAGTCATTTTGGAATTCTCTCTTCCTTATGTGCTTTCCTGTTTACCTCAACAGGATGTCCTTGGAGAGTTTGAATGTCAATTTTACCTACAGGTTTTTTATTTGAAAGGCTTTCTAGAATAGAATTTCAGTCTTCATAAGAAAAGGAAAATTTGAAGAGTCTTAAACATGGTTTAGCTTGGAAAGGATTTATACTTCCTATTTCTAAGTGGCATATTTAATAATTGTGCATGTAATTTAATAATCAGCAATTTCAGCATTGGAAAATTGGGTCATATGGCTGTAGGGAAGCAGTGTCTGAAGTTGTATTCTCTGGGAGTTTGACACAGAGAGAGGGAAGAGGATTATTACCACTGCATATTTTAATATTAATTCCCTCTCCCTTCTTTAGTTGCTAGGAAGAGTTTGTTGCAGAGAAATCTGGAATGACTGTGAACCAGTTTGGTGATGACAATCTACTGGAACTTGATTTTTAAGTGGTCACTGCCAGCTGCAGTGGGGTTTATTCTATCCAAAACACCAACTAGCTCTGCATGATGCTAAAAGCAGTTTCTTTTATGAAGAGCTGTTGTGTGGCTGTACATGTGCCATATGCTGCTACTTGTCTTTGAGCCTAAAGCCTCCTATGGATGGTCTGTGCAGTGCAAGCCATTAAAAGCTCAGTATTTGCCAGCTGCTGCCACAGGCAGCTCCTGCTCTATGGCTTGGAGGATCCATTGTATTCTCAGGTAGTGCTCTGTGGTAGCTGATGATAAATGCTCTGTAGTAGATGGTGATAAATGTCTGACTTGAAAGTAGGCATATATCTGAAAGGAGCTAGAAATTCTGACAATTATTTTTTCCCCAACCTGCTTTGTTTTGCTTGAGTGTTGTACCTTGATTAGTAGACTGAGAAAAATACAAGGATTCACTTTGTATGTGCACTGGGATCCATTGATGCTGCTGTAATACCTTAAGGATATCTCAGTGGGATGAATTTGAAAGCAATTGTGCAGATATGTTTTCTCAAAATTATCTGATTCTAGTAAGGAGAGTAACAGAAAAGACAATGTAAAGCAAGGAACAGCCTCAAGGAATTACCTAGAGATGATAATTCAGCACTGTTTTTTTCCTATCACATAAAACCTGCATGTGGCAGGATATTTGGAATTCATCCAAACAACAGAAACCCATTTTTACATTAATGGAAATATGTTTGATCAACATTTAGACTTAAAAGCCTTCTTCATTTATGTACCTTTTGTTCCCAAGGTCAAAACAGTCTCAACATGACATGTTAGTATTTTGTAATGGGTGATGTACATTTATACTAATTAGTTGAACTATTTAGGAAGGACATAAACCTTTGTGCTTTTGGAAGCAGACAAATAATAGATTAAGAGTTCTGGACTAAGAACAAGATGTTCTCTATGAAAAGGTTTTGTTGTTCCTTATGTTGCTGTATCACAACTCCATCCATGACTACAGGTCAGAGCTACCAAACCTATTCCTCTTCCTGTATTCTGGTAATCAAATTGAAAAGATGAAGCTCTCACTACATGTTGGCTTTTGAATTCTTAGGATATTCACACACTACAAAAACAAAAGGGAAGGAGAAGTGAAAATCAATCCCCATTGCTCATGTGAGATGAGTATACTCTCACATCCACATTTGCAACACTCACATGTTTAATGGACCCTGATTCTGAAGCTAATGACATTTATTTAAAATACAGTGTTTTAGCAGTTCTTTTTTCTTTTCTATTCCAGCTGCTCAAGAACTTAATGCACTCAGAGCCAGACCACGATCCAGGTACTGCTTTCCACTCTGTTTCAGGAAAAGGCATGTGTTCCTCTGGTGTTAGATACCAGGCATCAGAACTGCTGTTGAATTTTTTTTTTCTAAATTGGTGTTGTGCTGGAAGTACAGCTCAGATCAGACAGATTTACCAGAAGGAATCTGTAAGCTATAGACCTTACATGAATACGGCACTAGGGCCCCATGATCTCTGGTCATAAGGTGCTGGAAGTTTTGCCTATCTGCCCAGCCTTGCTGCTTTGTCAGGGTGGTGACTGCCTCCAGCCCAGCCCCAGGGGTGTTGTGGCAGGAGAGCTGGGACCACCCCATTGCAGGGAACATACTCAGCAGTTCTGTGCTCTTGTAACCTGCACGGTGATTTCAGATGGAGGGAGGCACTGCACGTTCACATGGAGGGGGGCACTGCAGAAACAGCAGTAGTAGCTCAGCTCTTGGCTGTGGGTGAGTGAATTCTTTTATTGGCATCCATGTACTTGGCTGTGGTTGGTTGGTGTGTGATGGAAGGGCTTCAGGACTGTTGTGTGCTAGAAGTGACACCTGCTGAATTTGGGTGTTTGAAAGAAAAGGGAAACCTGTGCCAGAAAACACCGTATATGAATGGATTACATCTTGGGTCAGTTGTCACCTACTGATGTATAGCCATATTGCTAATTCATCTTCAACTTTTTATTTTTGGTGCTAGTTAGAGGGCTCTGCTTGGGATTTTTTTTTTTTTTTGCTTGGATAATGAAGTATAATCAGAAGCTGTCTGCTTACAGTCTTGTCAAAGCCTGCTAGTAAGAGAGGATCAGCTATAAGCATGGTGATTGAGGATTGAAATCCTCTGTTCTTAGGACCTATATTCGGGAAGGCTGAACTGCCTTGTGTGCTGTTTTTCTGCTGCTAGCCAAAGCTTTTTAGTTTCTGCAGAGTTTTAAATTTTCTTGCTGTGTTAATAAATTGAAAATATGCAAAAAATGTGCACAAAGCATAGAACACTGAATGCTTAAACAAGCTCAGAAAAAGTCACTTGAATGTGACTGCTCTGTCACATGTGGCTGTCTCACATCTGACTGTATGTCAGTGTTTCAATGCAGAAGTTGAGGCTAAAGATGCTTGAGCACATCCTTGAATTCAGACCTGCTGTGCTTGTTGGAAATGGGATGAAATACCATAGAGAGATTTATTTTTCTCTTTAAAGAATGATTGGGATGTTAGGAAAAAAAGTATATTAATGGACTTCAAAACCAGATTGGAATATATTCAGTAACTGAGAAAACAGTGAAAGAATTTGTGGTGTGAAAAGTAAATCTGGTAAACTTGGTGGTGATAATGAACAAGTAGAATTGTTGGTGGCTCCTCTGGTGGGTCCTAAAAATTCTGATTCAGAGGGTGAGGAGGACTCTGACAGTCCTCTTGGAGAAAGAAGTAAATCAGGAAGTCTTGTCTCTGGCAGAACCAGAACAAGAGGGTGGAGTAAATCAGTGACTCAGGATCCTTTAAGAAAAATTGTGGGACTGCTGGGAAAGCCATCTATGTGCATGTACTGTTTACTAACTGTGATTTATTGACTTGGAAACAGGATGTTGCATCTCACTGTAACAATCCAAATGATATAGCATAGTATTATTAAATCTGTGATGACCTCAGCTGGGGAGATACATAAGTTTGGTTAGAAATTTGCTTATTTATGAAAAAAAAAGAGTAGCTCTAGAAAAAGCAAAAGAAGGATTGAGTAGGAGAAAAGTTGAGGAGCTAGATCAGAAAACTGGGGGAGCAGGAATGTCAAATCCTGATAAAACACTCCCTAAAGAAGATCTTGAATGGGATTTGAATTAAGATGTTGGATTAAAAGGTGTAAAAGTATTGATTTTATATGGAATTCATAATGGAGTGGAAAAACCGAGGAGTCTTACAAAGTTGTAGGAGGTAAAGCAGCGAGACAGAGAATCTCCATTAGCTTTTCTTGAGTAGTTGTGTAAAGTGGCTTATAAATGGACAAACTTGGACCTGGAGAGTGAGGGTAATAGAATGTTGCTCGATATGCTCTTAATTGGACAGCTGGCACTGGATATTAGGAACCTATTTGGCAAAAAAGAATGGTCCATTTGTCATTAGTGGGTTATTTCTGTTTTACCCAAATGTGCTTTTGGTCTTGCCCTGACATGCAGTATGTGTTACAGCAAGTCTCACATCTCATGTTGCCAGTGCTCATTTTGAACAGAGTCTTGGTCTTGCTTGGTCTTGGTTTTTCTAAACTCATAAGTACAACAGCTGAAAAAATTGAACAGTATTTGGCAAAATCAAAATTCTCAGCAAATCCGTCACACCACTTTGGGATTAATGTGCTGTGGGAGGGCCTGGAAAGGGGTACTGAGCCATGTATTTGACCAATGGTCACTTTGGAGCCATTAACTTTTTCTGGATTTTGTGCAATTTGGTGACTGTTTCCTATGGAAAATTTATTCTAATAGTTAAAAATTTATTCTACTAGTGAGAATATCACAAATTATGAAATGCATACTTGCAAGAGGTAGGTTGAATCTATACCTGTATGAACACTACCCTTGCAGTTGGGAAAGGCAACAGAAACTCCAAGGGGTGTGTGTGGGGAATTTTACTTTGGTTTATTCAGAATAGTTGCTACAATTATCCTGCTGGCAAAGTTACATAAGAGGGCCTCAAGCTGTGTTACAAAAAGCCTTAAAAATACTAGCCCTGTAAGCATGACTCATTCCTTTCTCCACATGCTTAGGTCCCTCTGTTGCCAAATAAATCTGTGTTGTTATAAGAGGAGCTCTTAGTCATTAGGGCAAGGAATTTCCACCATGAACCTGACTTCTGGTCAGTGTAATTTTAGGTACTATTCACTACAGTAGTTTAAATTAATTTTTGAAATAAAATACTTTCTGTTTTTCCCCAACATGTTTTTCCTTAGGTCTTATTCCAGCACATCGATAGAAGATGCCATGAAAAAGGGAGAAGAGCCCCCTACTCCACCTCCAAGGCCACAAAAATCACATTCCAGAGCTTCCTCTTTGGATCTGAACAAAATATTTCAGCAAAACACACAAGGTAAAGTTGGCTTTTTTTGCTCCTTCTGAGACCATTCAGGTTAGCTGCGTGCTTGGCAGCTTGATCTGTTTGCAGAAATGCTTGGCAATATGTGCATATGCTGGCCTTTGCTGCAGACAGTAATGCACTGCAGAACAGGAGTTCTGCTTGTGCACTTGCTTGTGTTACATTGCCACTGAGGGGAAAAATCACTGTTTCTATAATTAAGGTGATTATAATGTTTTCTGGCACAGTAATGGGAAGCTTAACATATGGTAGTCTGTCATCACTGACTGTTTATAACTAGTCTGGCTGTTTAGACAACTCTCATCAGTAACTAGAGTATAATTGATTTTTATTACTATTTATTTTTTGTAGTTCAGAAGCAGGAAGAAAACCCTTAATGTTTAAACTGGGAGAAAGAAAGCAAACATTTTTGATGTTAAAGTCTGACATATGCGTGAGAACAATCAGAAGCCACTCCAAGTTTAAAAAAAAAGGGTAATTTCTTTTGACATGGGTGCATGTTGAGGGGAGAGAAAGAAAATGTAGACTAGTAGCTGGGTTGAACTGAAAGAAAATGGCTTTTCAGCACCTTACCCTTTGAGTGTGCCTCTTGCCTTGAAGTGGGAAGAGGAGCTGTTTGTTCAGGGCAGCAGTCACCCAGCGTGGCTGTGCTTCAGCAGTGTCCTTGAAGCAGAGCAGAGGTTTGTGTGCTGCACACCAATCATCTGACTCAAGGACCAGCTTAAACACGGTCATGCTTATTCTTCAGAAGAAAGCCAAGGTTTGACTGTGTCAAGGAATGTTTAACTGGGCTCTCTAATGTGGTTCTTGGAGTAGAAAAGAGTTTTACCTCTTGCTATATGGGACTTTTTTGTGCAAACACTAGAGGGAATTCAGGAGTCCTGCTATGTGTGCTGATCCCTGAAACTCAATAGGAACAAACTTTTTTTTTTTTGCCTTACACAGAGCAGTAATTCTTTATCTTTGTTCCTGTTGAGGGATCTGGTGCCTCTAATTTTGATTTTGTTATATATTAAAATAAAACCATAAACAGAGCCAAGTGCACATTTTCTACTGCAGCAAATCTTCTTGGAATCCAGGTAACAAGTATAACTGGAAGGAAATAAACTTGGGTTTAAATTTCACTTGGAACACAAATGAAACAAGAATGTAAATTCTTGAAGAAGAAGTCATTCTGTGAATGAAAATAAACATCTTGGTTTTGATGTTAATTAAATACTTAATTTTGAAAGTCACAAAGCGGTTTCTTTTGGGGAACTTAACAAACTGTGTGCAGTTTTGAGTACCACAATATAAGAAAAGACATTAAGCCATTAGAGAGGGTTCAAAGGAGGGCTGCAAGGATGATGAAGGGTCTGGATCTGAAGCCGTATGAGGAGCAGCTGAGGTGGCTTGGTCTGTCCAGCCTGGAGAAGAGGAGACTGAGGGGAGGCATCACTGCAGTCTGCAACTTCCTTGTGAGGGGAAGTGGTGGGGCAGGCACTGATCTCTGATCTGTGGTGACAGTGACAGGACCTGAGGGAATGGCCTGGAGTTGTGTCAGGGGAGGTTTAGGTTGGATATCAGGAAAATTTTCTTTGCTCAGAGGGTGGTTGGGCACTGGAACAGCTCCCCAGGGAAGTGGTCACAGCACCAAGCCTGAGTTTGAGAAGCATGGGGAGTGCCCCCAGGAACATGATGTGACTGTTGGGGTGTCCTGTGCAGGGCCAGGAGTTGGATTTGATTATCCTGGTGGGTCTTTTCCAACCTGGGATATTCTGTGCTTCTCTGTATATCCAGCAGGACTAGAATAATCCTATTTCGGTTCATTAGTTTTTGTCCTGATAATTCTAGTTCAAAAATAATTGTAGTTAGGGGAGATTGGTGGATAATCTGCTTCCAGACCCACAAAGGAATGCTCACTACTACTGAGTTTTGTCTTCAGTTCCACACAGGTCATGTTATCTATAGCTATCATTTCTTTAATTGTAAAACCATCTGTGTTTGAAGTATTTGTTTTGTTTATTTCTGTTTTAAAAGGTAGAAAAAGAAAAATACTTCAAGTAAATTCAGCCAAAGACTGTGGTGAATCCCTGTTGTGGGCACTGGATTTTTTTTTGTTTGTTTTTTGTTCTTCATTTACTCCTGCTATATCATGTTTGTAATCACCTTATTATGCCTTTCCTGGCCTTTATACACACAGAATATTTATCTGTGATAGCTGGGATGTCCAGAAATGGATTAGCCATAAAAATGTGTTTTAAAATTGTTGCATTGGGAGGTAACTGGACTGGAAGAAGGCATCTTCATTCATACTTCATAGCTGCACTTCTCTGGGTTGCTGCAAGAAGTGATATCCAGGACAGACATAAAAAAGCATGAGAACTTATTGAAAAGCACCCCTTTCTGAAACATCCAAATTAATTTCTGTTAAGAGACAGAAATCTCTTCTGTTTTTGTTTTTATTCATGTAGTCTTTATGTTAGCATCTGAGAAAAATCCTGTGCTTCTACATTCTCAATGTATTTCTCTTTGTTCAATGTGTAATCTCTGGCATTTGGCCTGTGTTCATGTTAAGAAAATACTTGGCTGGAGTTTATGCATTCCTGGAAGGACAACAGCAGGTTTTAAGTAGAAACAAAAATGTCATTTTAAATGCATACATGACCTAGTTTACTTCTTCATTTCTCCCCTATCCCAGTCTCCAGTCAGATACAAGCCAAGAGCTCCCAGAGTAAGACCTGGGTATTTGAGGGGGCCAAAACTGGGGCAGCTCAGAGCCCAGAGAAACCTGCAGCAGAGCCCCAGCCACCTTCTAGCCTCAACAGCAGCCGTGAGCTAGAGTCTGCCTTGTGGGGACTCCTCTGGTAGGTCTTAAAAATTCTGGGCTGGGGCAAGTCTCAGTCTGAGTGTTAAAACCTGAAAATGCATCCACTGGCTTCTGATGTTTTGTTCAGTTCTGTTTGCTACCCATGACAGCCAATAAAGAATTTACTTCTGGGTAGTGACAACAGTCTGAGTCTTGTTAGATTCATACAGTTCCCTCTGAAATACATTTTATTTCCCATTTAGTTTCATTTCTGAGTCACATAACTACTTTTAATTAACAGTTCTGTTGAACAAAGGATACTTGTTAGGAGAAGGGAATTTGCTTTGATGAAAAGACAGGCTTGTCATAAAAAGTGTAGTTTCATGTTATCTGGAAGCAGATTGAACAAAACAGCCATATAACTATTTACAAATGAATTTTTGACTGGAGGTTTTCAGCACTCATTTGCTTTGGAAACTCACCTCCTGCTGTGGCTGTCCCTGTGGTGAAGAACACGTGGAATGCAGGCGCCACATTTTACACAGGCTTCTAAGGAAACACTCACTGTAGCTCGGATTCTCTGTTTCTGAGGTGCTGGTTCCAGCCAGCAACAAGGGGCTAGTATTTTGGGGGTTTTCTCCCTTTTAAAATGTGAGGTGTTAAGTTCCACACTTGATCAGGCTAAAACACAGCAAGCATTTTATTGCAAGTGCAGTATTATCTGTCACAAATGATGTTTTCCTGACTACAGTCAGATCTGTAAACCATACTTAGCATTGCTGGGCTAGTGACAGCTGCCAGACAAGAAAACGTCCTGTTTGTTCTAATTTGGTGTTCACAGGAAAGGAACAAGGGAATAGAATTTATTGGTGTGCATCAGCATTCCCATCAGTGATAGAAGTGTGTCCCCACATCACTGCTGTATTCCTTCACGTAGGTGTTTCCTAAGCAGTTTGAAGTGGTACTTGTATCATTAAGACTATCAGTACAATTGCCTTCCTGCACCCTCTCATTTTCATTAGTGCTAAAGGAAGACTGTTCAGCATCACCTTTTACCCTCTTTTTCATACCTTTGAAGAAGACTTTTCATTACTTCTTTACTTCATCAGACTTCCATTCAATTAATCTATCCTTTTCTTGAGTTTACAGACTTGGTGGGTTTTGTTTGCCAGGCGTGGGATTTGTAAATAGTTAAATAGTATATTGAGATATCTTAGCTTTTCTATATTTGCCTAAGTTGAATTCTTTGTATTTCTGAATGGTTTGAAGTCTACATGTAAAATAAAACAGTTCATAACTGTGTAGGAAAGAGGATTTTGAGAATTAAAATTATTGTTGCTGTGGTGTCATAGATGTTTTGATACAAACAAGCCCAAACAGTAACCATAATACTGTTGTCCCAGTTGTTTTCAGGAATATCTTTTCAGCTAGATTGTCTTTTTAGCTTAGTGAGCCAAATGCAAGTGACTTTCCTTTTTGTGTACGTGAAACGGAATACAAAAAACCTGCAAAACTTAACCTAGATGAGCGTGATCACTATATTATCTTCTGTATTCTTTTATCCTTAATTGTATTTGCTAGGAAATGTCTGTGCCCATTGAGGTTAGCTGTCTGAAAGATGTAGTTGCTAAAGACAAGCTATTAAGGGGTGGTGCAGTTATGTTTTTGTATTACCAAAAGTACAGATTTCTTAAAAATTTTATTTGAAAGCCAAAATTACAAGGGGGAAGTTAGAAAAGTAATGTTATTTTTTTTTAAGGCTGAATTTAATTAAGTAATTATTTTTCAGGACTCCCTCCTCTTCTTGCTCTTACGTTAGTCTTGATTTAGTAAAATCCAGCTATTTTCTTGGGATTTTGTTTGTGCTGTATTACTGTACTGTCTTGCATGTTACTGTGTTGTGCTTATTAGTCAGACCATTAACCATTAAATTAGGAAGACGAAAGTTTACTTTTGAAGGACTTTTATTTTAGAGAAAAGATAATGGTAAATACCCTCACCAAATATGACATTTCACAAATTATTGTTTGCATAATGCACAAGGACTCTAATATTGCAAGCTTAATCAAGTGAGAAATGTAGAGTCACGTGAGTGACTGGTTGTAAGAGTTGTGACAAATTTAAATTAAAAATGTCTTCTACATAGAGCACAGAGAACACAAAATTGAGCTGCTATTTGTGTTTTTCTCTATGGAATAAATTTTTAAAATAAGTGCTGCAAAAATACTTTCTTGAATCAGAAACTTTTTTTTGGGGGGGGGACTCAGCCCCTGATCTGGTATGGGAGCTGTTGGTTTTTTTCTAGTCCTGTTCCCTTTCAGAATATATTTGATTATTGAACTGAGCTTATTCTGAATAAAATATTAATATCTTCCTTCTGAGTTGATTGGGAGAGTTTTGTGCCTGTCAGTCTTTTAGAATTTCTTATGAAGGATTTATATGTTTACAGCTGTGTATCTTCTTTGCCCAACTGGACAAGAACATAATTAAGGTTAAATAAGATGGAGAAAACAGTGAGAATATATATGGATTAATAGTTATTGCATGATAGGATCCTGATGGGTAACATATTTTTGCATTTTTAGATTTATATGTATACATACTTTATATTTTTACATACTCTATATTTTTAGATTTATATATATATACGTACTTTACAGGGTGAATCTTACCAGCCTTTCAAGTGTAGCTGCTATTTTTACAATTTATGTGAATGAACTTTTAAAAATTATACTTTCCCATTTACCTAGGCTTAGCTCTTTCAGGGATTGAGGAATGATTTGCAGTCTATTTTCATCCTGTTGCAGGTTGTTAAAAATTAAATTTTAATCCAAAAACTCTTCTACAGAAAATTGTGAAGGTTGAAATGTTCTTGACTAGCCCTACCAGCCCCACTGACCTTTTTCATGATCCCATGGGGGTTACTCTGTTCTGTGGAAAAATGCTCATCCATCATGGAACAGCCTTATAGGTGCAACAAGATAGGATCTGCTGTGTCTCATGTGGAACTGGGGTCAAGGTGCCTCCCTTGTGAGGGAGACCCTGGAGATGCAGATGTCCCCAGGAGGTGTGTGAGCTGCAGGAGGCACCAGAGGGGTGATCCCTGGCAGCCCCCTGCTCTTCCTGGCTCCCATGTGCCTGTTCTGAGAGTGTCCACGTTGGATAGCCAGTGCTGGAACCTCCAGCTCTGCCCCCCAGGTCTCCAGAGGGGAGAAGCTCTGGCAACGTGGATCTGTAGGAGGTAGGTGGAGGGACTGTGCCTCCCTGTGGGTGGAGAATGAAGCTAAACGTGAAGTCAGACAGAACAAAATCTTGGGTAGTTTTTGTTTAAGGGCAAAGGGAGGAGGGAGAAACAGTCCCCAGATAGAAACACACAGAAAAGGAAAGGATAGAGTAAACAGTAACTAGAAAATTATATGGTTTAAGGAAAATGAGAGACAGGGAGGTAAAAATACAGATGTTGTGGATATATTACATAAACCAGAAAATAGATGTTTAAAAAAATCTGTTGTACAGAATTTCAGAATACTTACAGAATTTCAGAACTACAGAATATTTACAAAAAAATATTTTGCTTGTTTGATTTGGAAGTGACCTATCAGATACGTTATCACACAGTGTCCTAAATGGTCACACCTGTGAGTCCATAGTGCAAAAACATTAATTACTTAAGGCCTGGCTTTATCTCTTCCTAATTACTTGGAAAGTACTTGGATAATTTTCCACTCACTTAAGGTACAAATAACATTCTGTGTGGTTAGCACATGAAACAGATTTGTAACAAGTGTGTGTCTCTAACGTGAGTTGTGTGCATCATTTGCTGTGACACAAGAAACTGCCTGCTGAGCAGGTTCCCCAAACTAACTGTGAGAAGAGAGGTCATTCTGCCACTGGCGATGCTTTCTACAGCATTTCTACAAACCTGGTAACAAAGTTAATGTCAGGAGTCTAAAACAGGTTTGGTTTTTTTTAGTTTTTTTTTTTTTTTTTTGCAATGCTATTACCTTCCAAGGAGACATTAGCAAGAATTATTGAAATAGATCCCTGGATCAGTGGTATTTCACAACCACCTTACTATAATCCTTTATTAGATTTATATTCCTGGCTACAGCTTTACAGTTTTTTTGGTTCAGGTTTTTTGGCTTGTTTTTTTTTTTTTTTTTTTTAAGACATAGCAGTCAGAATTAATAAATCAGATCTCTTGAGAAATGGATATTTCACAATCACTTGCTAATGCTGCTGTCAGGAATGTAAATAAATGAATTTGTGCAAAGAATGGTGTTACTGTTAGGGGATAACCAAGTACTAATTTCACTGAACAAGAATAGAAGTCCAGTAAGAAGGAGGTAAACAGAAACCAGCTTAGACACAGAACTTCTCTGTGCTCTGCCTTTGGCAACAGAAGCAGGAAAAGTATCTCAAAAACCTCTGCAGAACAGTGGAAGGGTAAAATTGCTGGCTTTCCTGAGGAACCAAAGCCTTAGGTAGTTGGGAATAGAATAGTAGTAGAAGAATAATTCATTCTGTTAGGTTATCTTTTTGAGCTGCTTGCAGTATCTTACTCCCTTTGCTTGCTGATTAAATTAATTGGCTGGTGTTTCATTAAACCTGCTCTGGGAGCTCAGGACTCTGAAGCAGCATTAAGTGATGGAAATCTACCATACAACCAGGCTCTCCTTTGATCCAACAGTACTGTAACATCCACTTGAAAAATACCAAATACATCAGCCAGACTCTCTTTTGTCTTGAGATGAGGTCAGTCTCGATCCTAGGCAGGATCTTGTTTCAGTTTGGTCTGCAAGGTACAAAATGGCCCTTGACCCTGGAAAAATACCCTTCCCTTCTTTCAGGAGACTGCTTACATATGTATTTACTTCAGATGGGAATGAGGGTGTACATTTTTTCCACCCAAAGTTTAACTTGTCTGAGGTGATACTCAAGCTAAGGTTATAGACATCTAAAACCAAGATGTCATCCACATGTAGGGAATTAATATTAAATATCTGACATGGATATATTTCAGGAAATGTAGTTTTATATGCTGCTGTTCCAATATTAATTTTCAAAAATAGTAGACATCCAGAAGCTCAGTGTATTATGGCAGTTTTTTCTTCAGTACTGAAAGCCAAGAGCTTAAGTGACTGTCATTGGGTAAGACAAGTACAGCATCTTGCTCTTATATTGCTCTAAAGGATCCCATGGAGTCATTGATCCTAGTTTTGGGATTCTCCACTGCTGCTGTATCTGGTGACTTAAAGATCTACTTTCATAGGTTTGTGGGGGCTGTTACAACTCCTAATTTTCCTTCATCTTCTCTTCCTACATGACATAAGTAAAGGACTTATCTGAGTGGTTGCTAGGATTGCCATTTTTCACTGCCACAAATAATGACAAAGTGCTGAGTGTTGTCCTCTGCTAGGGAGGCTGGAGGCAGAGTGGTCAGATAAGATGGCATGACCAGTTCTCAGGGTATCCAATTACAACCTGCTGTTTGTTTTAAAATATTAATCTACCTTCAGATTGGAAAACCTGCTTTTTAATTTGGTGTGGTGTCATGTTAGTACTATTAGACCTTTGTGGTTTCAAAAATAGAGCAGAAGAGTGGTCTTGGAAGGTTTCCACACAGATAATCTGTCTTAAAATGTAAACATGCTGAGTAAAGAGCCATGATTTTTGAACTGAAAACACTATCTTTGTGGGAGTGACTAGTGCATGAAAATGCTGTCAGAATACATGTGATATGGACACTTAAATTTATTTTACTGGTACCTGCATGGGCTTTCCACAGTGCTCTCTGTAGGATTTGCCTTATATGATGGGGCTTTGAGCAGTCTGGTCTAGGGGAAAATGTCCCTGCTCGTGACAGGGGGGTTGGATTGAGCTGATCTCCAAGGTCCCTTCCAGCCCAGACTGTTCCATGATTCTGTGGCTCAGCCTGGTTTGAATGCCAGCACGTTGCTCAATAGCAAGAGGAGCTGTGCAAGGCCCATCCAGCTCCCTGGGCTTCTGGACAGGATGAAGACTTGTGTTCAATGATAGGGACATCAGCTTCTCCAAGCTCTGAGCTGTGCACCTGGAAGCACATTTGTCTATTTTTCTGTTTGCTGCTTGGCCCCGGGGTACTTGGAAACAGACCTTCCCCTTTTTTTTGTGTTTGCTCTGAGGTAAGTGGTGCTGCCACATCTGACAGCAAGAGCCGGTCTGTGCCGGGCACTGTCCCAGGAAGGAGAGAAGAGCCCTATTCCAGGCCATTCTGGAATAGCTGGAGAGCACAAGTCACCTGCTAAAGCACATGAAAACCCACGAATGTCTGTTCTTACTGCCCTCTTCTAGGGTAGTGACACCAGAGAAGGCTGAAGCCTGGGGCATTTTTTGTAAGTTGTTACGAGTCCTCCAAAGTCAGCTAACTTTTGCTAGTAATTGTGCTCACATAAGCATGATTTCCCTCTTACAGCAGGCCAAAGATCTTCTGCAACAGCAGGAATTCTATGAATATTTCATGAGTAGCTTAAGCTAGAATTTTTAGGATTAAAAAGAGGAAACTGGGTCAAATGCACATATTGTAAGCATCTAACTTCTTTAATGCTTGATTCATATATGTTGCATTTTGAAAGCTGAAGAAGGAGGTTTTGTGTGGTGGTGCTTTTTGTGTGGTGATGTGCTTTTTTTCATTGGATTATTTTATGGAACAATTACTTTTCCCTTTGGAATTTTGTGAGCCAAATCCCAAGAGACTCATGGAGTTTCACAGTATGTCCAATGACTTCAGGAGATGCTTTTCCAGCATGTGTTGTCTGAGCTAGGTTTGATTTTCAAATATTGTCACAAGCTGTAAATGCCAAAGCCACTGCCAGTGCTCAGATAAATGAATAACCTGAACTTCAGATTAAAGGAAAGGAATGTTTCTTCCTTTCTAAAGATCAGTTACATGGGAGAGATGGAAAATGTAGTTACCACATCATGCTGTTATTGCAATGATCTTATAAACAGAACTAATTAAATGCAAGAGAAAGATCCTGATGACTTTTTTCAAATCTCTCTTACACCTGTAGGTGTATTAGTGGCTCCCTGGCATAACTTCAGTTCTGTTTTAGTTGTTTTAATTCTCTCTTTGGTATTGTGTGCCATATTAGGCTTCATTTTATAAGATACAGGAGATGATGAAGCAGAAAATGCAAAATCCCACCTGTGTATTATAAGTCTCTGGAGCTGTAAATAATCAATATGATTATTCTCAATGTTTTCACACACAATTTTACTCTCATGTCACAATTATCTGTAATGGTAGGTATATTTTTTCTTATTATTTTCAGCCACGTAGGCATTTTTAGATTTGGTGTACAAAATATGTAAATGGCTAAGCTATAAGAAAGCTCTTAATGGTCTTTGTGGTCTTTTTAAAATATGTATGGAAATAGAAAGTGTATAAATATAATTGATGGCTTAGCATTATTGTGGTAAAGAGCATTTCTAAGTTGAATACTGTTGGAGATTTTTTGTTACACAAAAATATACCAGTGCAAGAGGGACTGTCTGGTGTCTTTGCCAGAGCAAGTGCTGAGCATTCAGTGCAACAAGAGCTTGGGGAGGGTAACCCAGTCAGTGCTGGTTGATGTCTCTGTGCCAGCCTAGTCCTCTCTCTGCCTCCTCGCAGTTGCCTTTGGAAGCTGTCATCTGTCCTCTAGTTTTGTCACAAATGGGTTTGAGGTATTTTAAGGAAACCAAAAAGTTACAGGATTGCACCTACATGATGATTACCCTCCCTTTTGCTGGCTCAGACTCAAAGCTGACATTATCTTGTCTTATAGGGGCTTGATAAAACTGTTGGGATTTGCCTTCCTCCTCCCTCTGAAATACCTCTGTGGAGTAATAGCATGCAAATACAAAAATTAAAACCAAAGAAATTGATTTATTTTTGGTTAATTTAGGCTTTTGCACTATTAATTCCATGGCAGATGTTTTCTTTTTAAGGCTGTACTCTTTCAGGGAGTGTGTTTTATCCAGAGTGAATGCTAGTGTCTACATTGGGTGCTAAAGTGCCACTTTTAAGAAGGGCAATATTTTTAATGACAAACAGCAAAGTCCAAAGGACAAGTGGGCCCTGTTTCTGGGTTTCTTTACCTGGAATTGGATTGCTTTACCTACAGGGTTTGTGGCTGACTGGCTTCTTTCTCTGCTTTTTATCATAACATTTGAGGGTTTACAGCAATTAAATCACTACTCATTCACTACTCAGGAGGTTATTTCAAACAAGCTTTTGCTCAATAAAGATCAAGTTTGGGCTTTGTTATTAAACCTTGTGTACTGCCTCTTCACTAGGAGGAATTTCCACTTATCCTGAGAATTAATTCTGGGTTTATTTGGAATTAAATTACAGTAGTTTGGTTTGGATGGGGTTTTTTATCATCATCTTCTTCTTTTCCCACTGTTCAGCTGTGAGGTCTGGCTGGCTGCCCCCACCACCACCTGCACTACCCCCTCGACCTTCTGTATCTCAGGTATGGACAAAGCTTTAGTTCTTTGCTGTGTGTTACTTGTTTATTTATGTTACCATTGCAGTGGTTAGCACCAGTTGGTTTGGACACAGCAGTTGTTCCTGCTTACAAGTTAATGAAAATCTGCAGTTTGTAGTTCCATGTCCTCCTTCCTGTGTCTGTCTGGCCAGTGTGATGTAGTCTCAAATTACAGACTAATTAAACCTCTTTGCAGTGGAGCTTACATGCACCCACTAACTTTTATTTACCTAACTGTAAATGAAAGGCTAGCAAAGTTAGTCTAATAAAATGAGTTTCATGCCTGAAGACATGGGCTTGATACCTGCTGTTGCTATTTTCTTCTTGAGCTTCAAAAACACTGAGGGCATCTGCTAAGGGAACTGTGGCATGGAAGTGTGTGTTGCACCCATGGGCTTAATGAATGCCATGTCAGTTATGTTGTTAAGTTTCAAACCATTAGGGGTGTGCTTTTATTTTGCATTTTGGGTAAGTTTTTGGGTTTTGTTTTTTAGACCATGACACAACTACAGCACAACACAAATTGACACAATCATGCATGTCTGCATCAAGGTAATTCTTTGCCTTTCAGGAAATCGTGGAGGATCACAATATTTTTCTGTGCTGTTGGCTGTGTTGTCTTAGGCACAATATGCTTCATGTATTACTCCTTTAGATGAAGTGCATGATAGGAAACAAATCCACAGGGGAGCTGACATCCCTTACATACCAAAAGCTGGTGAGATACCTTCTGTAGGCCATAATGGTCATCACTTGAGCTGTGGGTCTACCCTTAAGAGTGTGCTGTGAACACCTCTTACTGCACAGTGCTTATGATAGAAATGATTAGAGGCTTGTTGCCATACACAGCTCCATCAGCAGCTTGTTGTGCTCTCCTTCTCCCCATCCCTTGCTAGCACTGAATGCAGTTTTTGCTTTGAGGACTGTAGAACACTCTGGTTTGAGCTTGCTTGTTTCCCCAGTCAGGATGGCATTAGCCATGCTGCTACCAGCACACACCCCTTAGTGCTCCCATCACATTCCTGCTTTGACGCAGAGAGAGAGCAGAGCAGGCTTTCCCTCTGGCTTCCCCAGATCCACAGCACAGCTCCCTACTTCCCAATCCCAGATCCACAGCACAGCTCCCTACCTCCCAGTCCCAGATCCACAGCACAGCTCCCTACCTCCCAGTCCCAGATCCACAGCACAGCTCCCTACCTCCCAGTCCCAGATCCCCAGCACAGCTCCCTACCTCCCAGTCCCAGATCCACAGCACAGCTCCCTACCTCCTAGTCGTGTGCCTGTAGCAGTTGCTGCTGCAACCTATGCCAGCCCTCCTGCCACTGCTGCAGCTTCCCATAGTACAGTGTAAGCCCTCTTGCTGCCATTGGGAAAAACACTAGAGACAGCAAATCCTGTTCTCAGAGAGCAAAACCATTGGTTTCAAGCAAGGTTCTGTTAATTGTCCATTTTCTTGTCCTGTGATCAGGTTGTGTTTCCTTAGCAGGGGAGTGACAACTTAATGTGTTTATGCATGTCCAGCAGCTTCCTAACCAAATACTGAACCAAGTGCTTATCCTACACTGGGACATGCAGAATACAGGACCTTCTTAAAATGATAAAAACAAGATTCTCATGTGGAATTTTTGATCCAGTCCTCTCCATTACAAAGGTCTGGTTTCTAAAAGGAAAAAAAAAGAAAGTGGTTTCTCTGTCTGCTCAGTAATGAATATGCAGCTGAATGCTTTGCTAATATGCATCACTTACATTTACTTAATTTATTTCTGATGATATTTAAAGATATTGAATCAAACATCAAAATACTATTGTGTTCATTTCTCTCAAAAGTGTATCTAAATCCAGTTCTTGAAAACATAATACACTTCATGCTCATCACATTGTTTATTTTTTTCCTCAAGGATGCCTTTCTGTGATACAGGTAACAGAGAGTAGGGAAATATGTTTGATGGGGTCATAATTCAGCTGAGCTGACCTTTGCAAATAGCATGTAAGCAATAGTGAGCATATGGATTACCACAGTCCAATGGGGCCCTTGATTTAAAGAGCACGGAGAAGCTGGAGGAAGGGATCTGCTTTCAAAGCTGAGACAGAATCAAGACCTGAAGAAAAGCCATGAGGCTGAAACTGCATATTCAGCTTTTTCGTATTTCAAGATTTACCAAACTCTCCTTAAATTTCTGTTTTAACTTATTTTTCAACAATGTTATTGAAAATCATACTTCAGTGTCATTTTTCTGTACTCCTGCAGTTGAGCACTGTTAATGACAAATGTAGCTTGGAAGTGAAGCAAACCCTGCATATTTCAGGTGGCTGTGCACCTTAAAGTATGCTCATGTTATGATTATTTTGGCTCAGCTTTGGAAATCAGTTGATGGAGGAGAAGAGGGAAATAATTTCTTTCTGAGGTTGATGGTTTTCTATGGATGACTGAGAAGCAGATTGAACCAGTTGGCTTTTCAGAGTGAGATTAAAGAGCTCATGGGATGTAAAGACCAAAGTGCATAAAAGAGAGGTACCCAGGGGTAGGTGTTACATTTCAGTGGATCACAAGTCCAGAATATAGAAATGGCACCTTGACTTTCCTCCTATGTTGCAGTGCTTTTTAGCAGAATTTATTTCAGCCTTTAGGAAAACATTATTTTTCCTGTCAGAACCTCCAAGATAATCAACCTCGGTGAGTTACTGAATCACTGGTTATTCAGAGTGTGCCAAACATCTCTACTCATATCACAAACTTCCTACATTATGTCCACTTCCAACTCTGCTTCCATAGTCCAGCTTACAAGGGACAAGGACTGTGCCACTGGGTGAGCAGAGCACAAGGTGATGCAGCTGATGCTGTTGTGGCCTTGACTTCACAGCTCAGGGGATGTACAGGTTTACTGTGGCAGGCTCGAGTCTTGGGATGCTGTGAGGATCTGGCCAGTTTATGGCAAATGGCAGCAGGGCTGGCTTCTCTCTCAGCTGGCTGCAGCCAGCCCATGCTGTTCCACACCTCTGCTGGGCAGACACCTTTACAGGTGGTGGCTACATCTCTTTTTACTTCTACAACAGCTGTTCGAGCTGGTGAATTTAACTCTGTGTTTCTTTTTTCTTGATGGCCTCTAAAAGGCTATGGAAGTTCCTTCTGAGGATGTGCCTCCATTGCCAAAGTCAGCATTTTATTGACTTTGTGTTAGTCCATGAGCTGTGCTTAAGGTTTCCTGAGAACTTTCGCTAGACACTTCTCTGATGCAGTGATGCTTTTATCTGAGGTCCCTATGGTGACTGTACATAACCTGAATAAATAGAGATGGACAAAAGGCCAGTTTAAATAGTGTGGATACCCCATTATCTTCAGTTAATGATCTTTTAACCCAAATTCCGGCCCATAGCTCTCTGCACCCCATTTTGAATTGATGTTTACAGTAAGACATTGTGGGTGGCAGAACGAACTCTTTTATTAGATTCATTAATTCAAATTGCTTTCCTATTAAAAGTCATTCAAGTTTTGCCTCAATTTTATAAAGAGTTCTTGGAAAGATTATGTATGGAAAAGCACTTACACATAGATGAGAGGGTTTTTTTGGATATGTTATTTTGAAGTATTTTCCTTTTATGCTTACGGCTGTGGGTAACTTCACTGACACCTTCTGTGATCTCTAGTAGCACATCTCACATTTAGCAAGTCTGCAGTAGCTTCTTGGATTTAAGGATAATTTTATCCATCTCGGTTTCCCAACTTTATTTGCCATAAATATTTCATATCCTACAAGCTGTTGTAGACTTAGGATACTGGCAGTGCCTACCTCTGCTTATTTCCCATGCCATGCTGTAGTACATAGAACAGATAACCTGCAGCTTTTGGAGATAACTACTGTGGTTTTTTTCTGGGCTTGTAGAGAATGGGGTTCAGCAGCTTGGGTAAGTTTTCCTCATCCTGTGTCCTTACTTGATAGTAAACTTAAGTCATCAAGGAGAAATGGCATAAAGGTGGCCCCAAAACTGCTGTGCAGATCCAGGGCTGTGCAGAGAAAATTTGTGTAACATGAAGGTGCAGGAATCACGTTAGGAAGACAATAGCTATGCAGCTGATTTTCAGTGACACAGATTTTAGATAGAAAATAACTTTGGGTGTGCATGAATAACATTCCGCTGGAGCCAAACATGTATGCACATTTCATATAAGCCCCTGTTGTTATTTTTTAAATGGAAAACAAAATAATATTTTATTACTGTTGGCTTTTAAGCCTACAGAAATAATTTACCGCAGCTGCTTTCTCTGGGAGATTTCGTAACATATTTATGTTAATAGGAATTATGGATGAACACCGAAAAGCAAATATAACTTTAGGAGTTTAGCCAACATCAGCTAACTATCTGCAATGTTGCCCAATTAGATCAGTGTTCCTGTATTTAAATTACTGTATTTCAGTACCTTCCTGCCCAACAATGAAGGCGTATCTTCAATCCTGCTTCTGCTGTATAAGGGAATTTGAAAACAGTGGGACTGGAAGAAAACTCTGTGTATCTTGGCTGAAAAATCTGATGTTCCTGGTCTGGTCTCTTTTCCCAGAGTCACAATTTTAAGCCTGTTGATTTTGTAAATTCACGGTGGTTTGTGCTGCACTTTTATTTCTGGAGACCTTGGGATGTGTTTTTCCCACTGACTCCATGCTGGCAGTTTTGGCAGGCACTGAAAAAATTATGGGTGAAGGCAAAGCATTCAAGTGAAGTAGAGTGGGTAGGCAGCTGTTAACATTATCAAACTGAAGTACCCTGAGTATAGTGCAGCTCTGAAGATTAAAATCTCACTGTGTTACATGAGCTCAGAATTCAGCTGTCAGTTTAGTGGCCATCATTACTGTTAGATCTTATTGATTTGATGAAATCCTGGAAATGAAGTACTGTAAGGGGTGATGGGTGGGTCACCCTGCCCAGTCACAACCCCTGGTGGTGTTGGAAAGCAAAGATAGTATTCTTTTTAACATATGAAATGTTCTGCTCTCCAAATGTTACTTGATACTTCATAGCTCCTTGAGCCTTTTTGGCCATTCATCATCCAGAATTGCAAGTGAAAACTGGGACCCATTTCAAGAAGTTGTCTCTCCTAACATGCCTCCACATCCTGCTGAATCCATGGAGAGCCACGAATGTGGCTCAGGCTGGATTTTTAACCATCAATTACACGTGCCCATGCTGAGGCCAAGAGGTGGGGAAGGACTCCCATCCATCCTGCTGAGACCCTTGGGTCTCCAGAGCAGCATGGCCACGTGCAGGCTCCGTGCTGGGAGGTGGCCCAGGTGTCCCCCCCATGCCAGTGTCTTTGGCTAAAGCAGAGATACATGGAGGATGAGGGGTTGTTTTCTCCAAACAACCTCACTTACAAGGTTGTTTGGAGAAAATACTCAGGAATTCCTTTATTCTGTAAAAAGGAATTTCAAGTGCTGGCAGGACACCTTGAATTTTACAGGAAGGAACTTTTCTGTTACATAGATAAAAATTGCCCCCACAAAAAAGTGAATATTTTGCTTTTGGCACCATGCCATTTTATACATGATTTTATACAATTTTATACTCTCCCAAATAACTGTTTTATATTTAATGAAAGGAATACTTTTTAGCTTGCATTTACAACCACTGTGGAAGGAAAGGTTGGGGTTTTTTTTTTATTATCTCCTTGGTTTTGGCTGCAGAATAACATATGTTGTATAAGCCGTGCAATAGGTACTGAAGAGGCATGTAACAGTAATGAAACTGAAAGTCTTCTATAACATGAAAGATTTTGCCATCTGCCACTTTAATATAATACAAATGGATTATCTTCCTCTCATGAAAATTATATATTAAATCTAAGACAGCCAGACAAAATAAATTGCGATTTAAGAAGTGGTGGAAAGTAGCACAGTTAAAATTGAATTTAAGGAGTAGTTGATGGATGCTGTGAAATCCTTTCTAAAGAGGTTTCTGGAAGAGTGGAAGAAGGCGAGTATCTTAATTAAAATGTGTTGTAACAATTTTTTAATTTGGCTTCACATTTATCATAACAACAAAGAAAGAAGCTAAGAACCCAATGCCTGTATCTCTGGTGGAATGCACATATGCCTTTCTAGCTTACGTTAATCTGGTTTTGTGGAAGTTGAAGTATTAAAACAGATTGTTAATGCTTCCATCTGGGTCCTATTCTTTCCTTGTGAATGAGCTGAACATTGCAGCAATTTGTTTGTATTTACTGCCTTTCTCCTCAACCTTATCACCAGCCCTCAGATAGCTCAGGGAAAGAAAAAGCTTATCAAAACTTCAGGGCTGCACAGTGCTGAGAAAGCAGGCAGCACACTAAGACCCTGGCAGCTTGTTGCATTTGCATCCCTGTGGGTTTTTTTTTTTCTTCTGTTTTACCATTTTCAGTTTTTGTAATAAGCAATAAAAAGAATTGATGATTCAGTGTGGGATGCAGGAGACTCACAGAAACTGGAATTGAGATGTCTCGACTTCCCAGAAATTGGCTTTAAGCACAAAAATATGAGTGTTTAGAAAGAAGCAAAGTACCTCTTAAATGAACTTACGCAGAGATGATAGAAGATTGCAATGGGCACATGCAGAGCGTTAAGCATATTTAGTAGCCTACTTTTCCTTACAGATAAGCTGTTCTCAATACTTTTTTTGCAAAGCTAAGCAGTGGCACTATATAGGTAATGATTATGGCCTACTCCAATGAATGCACAAAGAGAATTTTATTTCTGTGAGTAGTGCCAGTGACTACAATGGGACTACTTCCATGTGTGAAGTTAGCCTGGAGCCTAAGTGTGGGCAAAATTGAATTGTGGCAATGATTGAATATATAGACTTGACCTCTTGAAAAAAGGCTGTCAGGTGACAGGAATTACAAAAGCTTGGTGTAGAGCTTCTGTTCTTGAAGATCAGTTATGGATTGTCTTGAAAAGTGGGTGTGTAATCTATGTATAATCCAGCATTGCAAAGCAATAGAACTGGAAATGTAAGTGAAGAACCAGTTGTTAAGATGCTGTGTTCTCTTACAGTTACAAAAATCTTTCATCTGAGGCTCTCAAAGCACTCAGTGCTTGAGTGAGTGTTACATTTTCTTGTAGAAAGGTACTGTTAAGTATTGTCACATGGAGCAGTGAGGAGATTATCAATGGCTGGTCAGGGATCATGCCATCAAATAATGAGCATTTGCAACTATTAATACTCTTCTTAATAATGAGGAATTATTTGTTCTAATGCTCAGTGTTGGCCATAGGCCGCAGGTTGGACTCTGTCTGTGGCCATTGCACAGAAACTTTGTTGGCCAGTTCTACCTTCTGCCTGGAAGAATGAGAAGGGAATGGCTATTCCTAGAAAAGTCAAGACTGTTTTAAGGAAGCAGGAGATACTGTCTACTAGTATAACTGGACTGGTCTCTGCAAAGAGAATCTCTTTAGGAGATTTGGAATAAGAACACTCTCCTGCTCTTTTCTGTGGTGTCTTACCCTGCTTCCCAAAATCAAGATACCCACAGGCCTGGTCTGCAGACTCTGCAGTGCACTATAAGCAGTGCAGAAGACCAGAACATTCTTTGCCCATCTCCTGTAACCCTGTATTTGCTCCCAGCCATACCAGATAGCACAGCAGCATTCCCAGTGTAAGTAGTTTACTCCTCTCTGAGGATGTGAGACACCTCCATCAAAGCACTTCTGCACTACCATAATGGAGTTTCTCTTGGAAGACCATATTGCATAATTTATAATTAATAAATTGGGTGGAGAATTTAAACCCAAAAACAATTGTGTGAAAATTTTAAGACATTTCAGTGATTGGGGGAGGTAATTTATTGCCATGCATGAGTTGCAGGCACACTATGCTAAGCATGGTATTAAAATGATGAAGAACTAAAGGGAATTCACCTCAGCTGCTCCTGAAGGACATCCTTTTCCTGTACTCCCCTAGAGGACCAGAGTACTGGTGAGTCAGGCTCTCTCTGTCCAATACCAGCGGGCTACAAATACCCCACATCCAAATCAGTGAAGGAGCTCTGTGAAGAATCCCTCTGACAAAAGAAAAAGCAGGAGTTATTTTTCCTTTACAATCTGTGTGGGGACATCAGCTTGCAGATGTATTCACAAAGCCTTTCAGAGAGGACTTTGTTGCGTCGGCTGCACCAGCAAACCTTCTTGCAGGGATGCATGGTGTGAGTGCCAGGCACTCAGAAGTGGCCTGTCCCACGGGCCACTAGGTGGCACTTTAGGGACATGGCAGTCACTTGGTTTTATTCATGATGCAGGAGCTGATCGCCAGAACTAGGGGGGATTTTTGGGGGTTTTTTTGTTGGTTTTTTTTTTTTTTTTTCTGGAGGGGAGGAGTTGTTGTTTGGGGTTTTTTTTGTTGTTGTTGTTTTTTTTTTTTTGTCTTGGTTTCGGGTTTTGTTTTGTTTTGTTTTTTGGTTGTTTTGGGTTTTTTTTCTTGGTGGGGTTTTTTTGGGTGTTTTTTTTTTGTTTTTTCAGTCAGATGTAGCTATTTCTTTATTTTCACCTGCCCCTGCCACCGCTGGCTGCTGAGCTTTGCCATCCCCATGTCCTGGCAGCAGGGAGAAGTGGTCAGCCCCGTGACCCAGCCACGGCCAGCAGGTACCACAGCCCTGGGCATGGGCTGCAGGCTGGCCCTGACAGACACATCGCAGCGCCCAGCTCACAAAAAATGGCCTGCTCTCACAGATTTTGAAATCTTACCCTTTTTGACATTTTCACTGTGATTTATATTTGCTTTCACTAGAACACAAGGTTTACCCTTCTTTTCCTTTCCAGTTCCCTTTGGTTTAAAACAGTAGTCTTCTGCAATGTGACTATTTAAATTAAAAAAAAAAAAGAGAGAGAGAGAAAGGAAAAAAGAAAGGGTAGTTCTGCAAAAGTTTGGGTTCTATTTGGTTTTTTTTTAAATTTTCTTTCCTCTCTAGGCCCCTTACCTTGACCATGATTTCAGTTTTTCTGATTATTTGAAACTGACACCGTAGAATACTAATTTGTTCAGTTACTTCTACACTGTTGGAACAAACTGGTTCTTCAAAGCTGCATTTTTTATCTATACATAAATAATATGGAGTTGGTCATGGTTTGTTGGGGTTTTTTTTTCTATCCATTCTGTGGAATAAGTTAATATATTCTTGTTTTTGATGCAAGGTTTAGTGTAGACTCTAACAAGACTGTAAGCACCAGAAACTGCCTGCCTGGCCAGGTTAAGGCAGGTATTCAGTGCTCTCTGTCACTAAAGGGTCATTAAAAGCTCTCTTTCCTGTACCCTGGCACTGTTCTGTGTTGGGCAGCAAAGCTACACCATGAGGACTTTATAGTATGTGTATTACATATCCCTCTGAAGGGCTGGATTTACTCTTGCTGTCCCTAAATGAATGAATGGGTTGTCAAATTTATGTGGCCCAGACCTACTGTGGGGTTCTGTTCATTATTTGAGCTTTGCCACCCCCAAATCATTCATTAAACCCTTGTGGACTTTGCCAGTGCTTAGAGCCTTCATTTCTTTTAAATATATAAAAAAGCTATTGTAGATATCAGGGAGGTTATGGGCTATTCAACTTGCTGATAAAGAAATATTCTGTTGCATTCAATGGGCTTTTAAAGGTCTTTGATTTTTATAGATGCACAAAAAAATTGCTTTTTTCCATTTCACCCTATTTGACCAGAAATCTACATTTACAGAGGAATACTTTCAATATATAAAAAGCTTTTCAAAATTCAAATGTTAGCATCCAGTACTTACTAAAATTTTTAAAAATCAAGATATTCATATTCAAATACTGGAAATATTACAGTGTGAGGGGCTCTTTGGGTTTTTGTTAACCATCAGGTAACACTGCAGATGTAGCACACTTAAAAAAGGGTGGGAGAGAAATCTTGTCAGTCCCTCTCTTCCCTCTCTCCTGAGGAATTTCACATGTGTTTTAAAGAAATTGGTTTCAAAACTTCTTCCTTTGTGCACGTTTGATACTGTATGGTTGGAGAAGAGCAGTACCTCAGAACCACATTGCCCCTGCACCTTTCTGTACAGCTATTATTGTGTCTGTTATGGAAGAAATCAAAATGCTATGGAAAATTTCCTCCTTTTTAAATATATATAAATACAGTGCTTTCAGTACTTTCTGTTGTTTTTATTTAACTTACAGTTAGGCACTTGGAAACTTGTGACTGCTACAGAGCTTGGTGGGCCTGTGCAGAAACCTCACGGCAACAGTGATTTAGGTTCTTTGGTGTGGAACAAATTGTTATTATGGCTAAAATCCTGGCCCCTTAAAAGTTTGAGATTTGCCTTGGACTTGGTTTTAAACACAGGCTTTCACCTGTGTAGAAATGATCCTCATTTGAGGAGGGAGCAGGATGGCAGGTTGCCCCTGCTGCCTGGGGACCATTGCCAGCCTGGCTCCAAATTGGCAGAAGCTGGGAAAGGGGAGAAGAGGCTGTCTGTCTGACTGTCTGTCAGTGCCAAGTGCCTCAGCCTCCTGCTCCTGCCTGCCTTCCCCATCCTGGAGAGCCAGCCCATAAGTTCTGGACAGAAAACAGCCCCACCATGTTTGCTGCTGTGCACCTGGGGACAGGCAGTTCTAAATCCTGCCACCCTCACTGGTGCTGTGCCCTGTCCTGGTGGAGGAAATCAAAAGGTGCAAAAAACTTTCATGAGAGGCAAAGCAAGTGATTAATCCTCTGCTTTAATTTGCTTCTCAGTCAGATATTTTGGGAAATCAGGTGTTTTGTTTTGCAGATGTGTAGATCTGGGTGGTGAGTTTTCAGCTGGGTTTCTGTTTGAAATGTGAGAAGGGAGGAGGAAGGACTTGTCTGGTTTTTTATGACTTGTGTTTTCAGTACCTTTTGCTGGAATTTTTGATATGATACTGGCTTTGTCACTCCAGCCTCACAAACTTCAAAGACAGAGGCTTACTCCTGTGAATTTTCATTGGTTTCAGGTGATAATAAGGTGACAGGGCATATCCAAAGTCTTTCTAGCTTTTTTCTATTCTCTTATTTTTTCTCACAGTATTTAAGCCATAATGGTAATTCTAGAAGAAACTCTGGGTACTAGATTGTTTACATTCAGAGACATGGTTCCTAATGCTTCACTAAAAAACTTTTCTCCCATTTTCCCAGCACAATAAAATGCAAGAATATGGTTTCATTAAAAATCTGCAAGAGACATATGTCATCCATTCAGCTGTCACCCTAGATCTCCATTTTCCCTACTGTTGAATTGTTAAAGTAACTTTTCTTTTGTGTGTAACATTTCCTTTCATTGACTTTATTGTATGTGACTGCTAGTCATTTTCTGGGTGTAGCAATGACTGATTTGTTGTTGCAGACAGAGCAACCATCTGAGGTTGAATTACATCCTCAGATGAACAGACCCCCATCACAGGCAGAAGAAAACAGTTCAGCAAAAAAGGTGAGATCCACACACATTGTACCATTATGGAGTGATTTTCCTTAATCAACAAACGTGGTTGTTTTAAGTTTAAAAGCAATTAAGCAGAGGGTTAGGGTTATGTTTTTACATGTTTACCTTCTCTGGAGGTCAAGACACTGGAGGAGAACTGTGATCATATGTGACATCAACTCACATAAATCATTAAGAAACCTCTTAGTATGTACACATTGATGCATGAGCTTTGAGAGTGACAGTTTGCCATTTATTTCAAATCAATAGGGGCTTGTGAAGCCTTAGGGAAAACAAAAAAGAGTTTGATTGTACTCCAGCCCTGTCTTACTGTAGTTCCTCCAAATTGTGGTGCACTTCTTGGTTTCAGTTATTGAGGATTTCATTTTGATGTAAAGACCTGTTTGCTAGAGGTCAGGATCTGCCACTAAATGTACATAGACTGGGAGAGATTTGCTCAAGATGTGCAGTTTCTAATATGTTTTTGTATGGACCTATCAGTTGTAAAAAGTCAGCACTGAAATTAAAATAGCACACTTCAAAGGGCCTTGCTTAGGGATGGAGTGGCCTTAGCAGTGGCTGTGAGCATTTTCCCTCTCCTGATCATGCTCTGACCACCTCCTTCCACCAGCCCCAGCCAGAACAGGTTTGGATAGGGGGCAAATACAGATCCTCCCCATTCTGGCCCCTCCTGCAGCCAGAGAGCACCTGCAAGACATTTACTCAGCCCAACCAAGAACTTCTGGCAGGTGCTGGATGTACCTTGCCCAGGGAGCACCATCACACTTCTTAGTGTAACATGGAGCACAGGCAAACATCCAGTGTCATCATGTTTTGCATGTGACAGTGCTTTCTGGGCAGTGTCCTTGCTCTGCTTGTGCTTATCTTATGCTACTTCCAGCCTGGCCCTGCTTTTTCCTTGCTGTGCTGGGGAAATGAAGTCCTTGTGGTCCTCCTACCTCATGCTCACTCTCATCCCACCTGGTTCCCTAAAATGCAGTGATGCCCCAGGCTGTGGGGTGTGGGAAGCAGGTGATTGTTGCACTGCTGAGCCACCTTCCAAAGCCTGGTGCAGCAGCAGAAACCAGCCAAAGAGCCCCTGCCAAGGGATCTGCCTGGATCATTGCTTACACTGTTGTGTTTGAAAGGGGAGAGGGAGTTACCCTGTGGATTTGGTAGGGTTTGCGCAGTTTGAGGTAGAGTGGCATTGTGTGTTGGGCGTTATAGTTGTGGAAGGCATATGCAAGTTCCTCCCTTGCTGTGTGGGGTGTGTTTGTAGGGAGCTGTGCAGAGGATTTCAGAGCATGGCATTACCAGAGATCTATGCAGTTATGATATGCTGACATCCTGATCAGAACATCTGATAATATTTTTAGATTTTTTTCTGTAATTACAAAAGTGTTTTTTAATGTTTAAACCTTTTTCCTTATAATTCAAATTATTTTAAGACTTTTAAGCCTTCTAATATGAATGATTCATGGTCTTATATTGGTTACATTTTGTATCACTTATAGAAGTCTCTTCTTGTGAGTCAGGCTGCTTACTACAGTGTTGGTTTTTTTTCCTTGTAATTGCTTTGTCATTGAATGTTTCCCCATTAATTTTTTCTTATTTTATTAGTGTCTGGTGAAAACACAGTAGTGAAGGTAACCTAGCACAGTAAAATGTGTGATAGTGAAATTTGGTCGTTGGTTTTGTCTTTGATGCTGAAAAAACCTGTCTCAAGTCAATTCAACTTTTGGAGTCCTAGCTTTCTCATTCATGAAATGAGGCAGTAATAGCTATATCCCTTGTGAAATTGATCTAATAATAAAATACACTGAAGAGGATACATTTATATATATAATTTAAATCAGCTATAAGGTGGTAAAACTCCTCATTGCTAAAGAAAGGATGTCTTAATTTATAATAATGAAAACACTTCTTACCACTGAAGTCATAAAAATGCAAGACTCTGCTTTACCTAGAAAACACAGACTATTTCTCTGATGCAACTTATCAAGAGAAATAGCTGGCCTTTACACTTCAACATGTTAATTTTGCATGGATAATGTAATGTATTTGTATTTCAAAACTATATTCACTGTTCCTTCATGTAAGAGAGGAGGGGAGAAGGGAGAGGCTCCATGCCAGACGTGTGAGGCAGTAAGTTGGGATGCAAGTGATTATTGATTCTTTCAAACTGAGCATAGTCAAAAATAAATCTTGCTCTGTTTTTAATGCTTTTGGGTCAACTGGGGGCTAGTACATGTACCTCCATCCAATGCACACCAAGCTGTACAGCCCAGTTGTGAAGAGCCTGTCATCCAGATGAAGGTAAAACACCCTTTAATTCATGAAGGGATTGCAGGAGTTACTGTTCCTTTTCAAAGTCAGAAACCTGAGAGGCTATTACCAAATTGGAATTAAGCTCTGTACGTCTTTAAATTATGAAATCTTAACCAGCTGTCAGCAATTTATGTGACACAAGTATTTTTCTAGCTTAATGATGGGACACATATGGCCTGACTTAATGTTGCTGTGCTTTTTCCTTTCAGGAGGTTGTTCTTGCTCAACCACCCTCCAAACCCGCGCGCAGGAAGCTCCGGACGGAGGCACAAGGGCTGGAGACCCCTGAGCTTTCTCCCACTATAAATGTGACTTCTTCCCTGCCAGCAGTCAAGCCTCACCTCCCAGTCCAAAAGTAAAAATCTGTACCAAGCATGCCAAAGTGCAGCATGAGATCTGATGTAGCAGGGTTTGCTCTTTGTATAATTTTGCGCTTAATGGTTTTGTTTCTGAGAATGCTTCACAAGATACAGATTCTGAAATCTCCATCAGAAATCTACATCTGCATTCTGAAATCTACATCTTCTGTAGATTCTGAAATCTACCTCAGTCTTCTCAAAAGCAGAGTAAGCCTGTAGTGACTGTCAGTGGTATTTGACAGGTAGATAACCTCTTCAAAGGTGTCCTACTTCTGTACCTGCTAGACATGGCTGAGGAGCAAGCCTAGCTATTCAACCATCCCTAACACAACTTGTTTTATATGTGAGGGTCTGTGTTTCTGCCTTGCATGTGTCTTCTGGAATTTGGCTCCTTCATGTGACAGATATGACCAAATGAATGCCTGGGAAGCTGAGTCATGAAATGCTTGATGTTGGTCATATCCTTGTGATATTTTTTCATTGTGAGGCACGTTGGAAACGGGCTTGTCACTGGTGTGAGACAAGCCACAGACCACTGGTCTGATAATGGCCAAACCAACGTGTGTTGTTTGCTCTTGTAAATACAGCTGTCAAAGCTGTCAGCTGATTTATAGGGATTTCACTCTATGTGTGTTTAACAGTGATGGAGAAGGGGCTGTACAAGTGGTAAGTAAAGGTACTTGAAACCCTGTTGGGTCTGTGCATCTCCTTCAGCTGAAGCACTGTGCAAACATTATACCCCACCATCACCGAGGGCCTTGCAAAAGACATCTGATTCAGTCAGAAACAAAATCAAGCTGCCCAAATCAATTGAGCGTTTCTTGGCAGACTACTTATCAGTAGACTGAATCTGTGCTGCATAATTGGAGATTAGAATAAGTAATAAGACTCCTAGGATGCTCTTAAAGTACTATTGTGTGCTTTGGGAGTACATATTCCATAGTGGTTCAAAGATAACAGCATTTGTTAACATCTCAATCGTGTCTTGTCTATATCTTTCCTAAAATGTTAAAATGGCCACAGACATATATTGCTCTGCTTTTATTTTTTTTCCTATCATTTATTACTTTATAGCCTATGGAGAGTAGTTTGCAGGAAAATACTGAAGCAGAAAACTGACAGTTCACTGGAAGATAACAGCATAAAGTCCTGTCACCATGCTGAGAGAGAGTCTATTGCAAAAATCAGTGTCACCAGCTCTGTTAAGAGAGAAGAGCTAATGGGGACTGTGTGCCACTGGACCATATTTAAATAGGGCATCTGTTTAGGATCTAATCTGGCATTAAAGAGCTCTTGTTTCCTCATGTAAAACTTTAAAATAATTTATTTGGAAAGGGGCTTAGATATTCAGTCAGTATTTTCTGTATTTTCTTTCTTTTTTGCTGTTGTTATCTCTCTTGCTTTGAATAGGTTGGTCCTTATCTACAGTTGTCTCTTTTTATACCTGTCTGCATAGCTGTCATTTCTTCCAGATCAGTTACAACAGGCTATGAAGCAATAAAAATTCTTAATTAATAAAATAAGTTCTTAAAATAAAAAAGGTACATCCTTTATTTTAACAGCAAAAGAGCTGAGGGAAGTCAATCAGTCATCTTCCCATTTGTGATATCAGATGGTCTTGGTGGAAATGACTGCTTTGAGTAAAAGTATTAATTTTTGAAGTAAAGAAACATCAGAATCAGCAAAACTCTGAGACAGAATTTTCATGCCAATGTCCTTTCTTTCTGTATAGAATGATTTTTGTATTTTCTGTTAACCACTCCTGACTCTTTAAATTCTACAAGTCTCTGAAAACAGCTAATGCAAAGATACTGCAATAAGCACAGCTATGCAGGGATCATTCTTGAGCTCAATGAGAATGCAGTGATCTTAAAATAATTGAGACAGCCTAAAATATTTCTGTCATTCAGGTTAACAAGTTTCAAATATTCCATCTGATTATTTCAGTATTACATTTTTCTTCTCTTAAATCTGCAGTTTGTACCTTGTCTTTGACACATAGTCCAGGGTGCAGAGAGTTATGCAGAATGGGTGGCTGCTCTTCTGGCATCAGCCAGTGCTGAGACTCTTAATTGACATGTCTTGTATTTATCTGTCTGGCAGACAGTCTTCCAAGCAGAAAAGGGCTATTCAGACCGCTATACGAAAAAACAAAGAAGCCAATGCTGTGCTCGCCAGGTTGAACAGTGAGCTCCAGCAGCAGCTGAAGGTAAGGAATGCATTGAAAATCAGTGACAAAGCTCCCTGCAATCAGTTCTGTGTCACCTCCAGCAGTATTGAAATGAGAGCAAAAAATAGGACAGCAGTTGAAATAAGCACACAGATGAAAGCTTTTAATGAGAGCACATTGCCATCATTCCTTGGGTCAGGTCTTACTTGTTTCCATCTTCAGCAGGCCAGTGCTGTTACCTGTGTTTTGCAGCAGGAAAAGACAGAGAAGTTTGTCTAAGTTCACAAAAGAGAGAAAACTGAACTTGTCCTTCAAGCTGTATTGCTGCCTGGAAGCTTTCTGACAGAGCAGAGCTCTGCTGTTTAAATGGAGACCAGAAGGCTTGATGGGCACTCCTCAGGCACATTTTGCATTGAGGCTCAGGCGGGGTTTAAGTGCACTCGCACTCTGGGCTCTGAGCCTGCCCAGATGGGGAAGCAGACCCTGGAGGAGTTGCAGTCCAGCCCAGCTTCCACACTGGCAGGGAGCCCTTTCATGGGAAGTCAGCAAGAGCCTGCCTGGCTTCCCTTTCCTGGGGCAGGGTGCTGCATGTGAGCATCCCCAGAGTTCTAACACACCTCTCCTTCTGCAGGAGGTTCACAAGGAGCGCATTGCCTTGGAAACACAGCTGGAGCAGCTTCGTCCTGTCACCGTCCTGTGACTCCCTCATGGCCATGCACGAGCAGGAGCAGAGCAGTGTCCAGCAGCCTTGCAAGGAGAGGAGTTCTGTGCAGCTGAGCAGGGTCTCTGCCAAGGCAGGGGGGAGCACTGGCCTTGCTTGGCTCTCACTTCGCCCCATTACACACATTTTGCCTTTGCAGGTGAGGAAGGTACAGAAAACAAATACCTGATTATGGAATATTTCTGAGTGGGGGATGCTTTGCCTTCTTTCCTCCCCCTTCCCAGCCTAATGTGTAAATGCAGTTTATCACTGAAATTAATAACCTGAGAGTATTTTATTTATGTAAAGAATTCCTGATTTTTATGCGTTTTGGCAGCACCTCCTGCCCTGATCGTTAAGAGGTACAGCATTCCTGAGTTCTTGCTTAAATTGAAAACTCATCCTCTGAGATGGGCTTCTGGATGTTACTGATTCCTGAAGGATTGTATCATTGTAGAGTACCTGTGGATTTAACATACCACAGGAATAGAACTTGCAAGATGTACAGAATCTTTATCCTCAATCACATGTCAAATAATTATTTTCTTAGTACCCGTTTATTATGCAATCACGGATGTATTTTAATGTTAGAGAACTTGTATTTTATTAGTTCAAGTCATATAAGAGAACAGTAAAAAATACTAAAATATAATTATTTTGGAAATTAGGAAAAAAATCTTTTTGAGCTACAGCTGTTTCTAATCACCCAGTATTTGAGCACTTGCTTGCAACTACCAGTGTCTCTGCATTCTTTTAGCATGTTTGAGATGGCTGGTGTATAGCTTTTTTTCTTTTCTTTTTTTCCTTTAACCAACAGTGTATTTCTAACAAGAGGTTAAAAATGCATTCAGGACATTTTTATAAAAGCTATTCTATGTACCTTTGTATTAGTCTGCTTTCTTGTCTTTATAGCTGCTGATTTTGTTTTAAGGATGTGTACAAGAACTCTATTTCCAGAAGAGGGAAGATAGCAGAAGTGCTATGTATGAGGCTATAAAATGTGAGATGGAAGTAATTGCCTTTTACAGCAGGCTTTTGTTAAGGTTCCTTTGCACATCAGTGGAGATGCTGCTGATAGGAGAAAGCTGCTAATGCCCATCTGTTTTCTAAAGGAAGAAGGCAAAGATTAATCTTTAACCTGCATTTGATCCTGTGCCAGCTGAATCCTGTAGGGAGTTTTCCCTGGATACAGTGGTGGCTTTGGTCTCAGTTTTTACAGAGGAAGCTGGCTGTGAATGTTGCAGTATTTCTTAGGGCAATACTCTTGGATTGGGTGACTTCAGACATAATAATGTTGGCCCTGCTCCCACCACGGGTATGGTGTGCTTTACTGCAAGGGGATGTCACCTACCTGTTGTCCACCTTAAACATGACCCTGCACACGTCTCACTGACCTGATTTAAGTGTATGTGGTTGCCTTGCAGAAACAGTGCAGCAGTTTTTGTCACCCTTGTGGGTGTGATGTTTGCTCCCTGTAGCTGTAGGATGGCCTGGGGCTGAGAGGAAGGAGCAGCAGGTTTGAAGCAGCTGGGTAACCTCTCCTTGGGGGGTGTGTCATGGAATGGCTGCCGTGGCATATCAGGGGGCACCAGAGCAGCCAAAAGTTTTGTTGAGAGATAAAGAAAGGCATCACTGGGAGTGTTTGAAGTGGTAAGGAAACAGTCTACTTTTGCTGAAAGGAATGTGGAAGGGGGACGGGAATCCAGAACACTGCAGATGAAAGTAAGCATTGGCAGAATTGTTACTGAAAGTCTCTTTTTGTAATGCACTAGTTTTGATTCAACTGAAGATCACTGTGTCAACAAGCAACAACTGTTCTTCTGGATTTGGGACTTCTCTCATGTGGCTGTTGCATAGCTGGGGTCAGATGGTCATTCTTGGTCAGTGACAAAATGTGAGGAATGCAAGCTTTTCTGGGGAATCTGCAAAAGAGCCACTGCCCTCTTGCTAATAGTGGTATTGCTGAGAATTTATCATCATTTATTTCATTTGTTCATAATACTACTGAGTCATTCCTGAGATTTAATGAGGTTAAGTGCTTGCCCTGTTTGCTCTTTTAGTTCATACATTATAATTTGGTTAATAAGACCTTACTATTTAATAGGAAATAATCATATGGCACACTTCTCTTTTGTTTTATGGGTATTTTTTTCAAGGAAGGCTTTTAAATTACTGCAAAAGAAGTGTGTACATTGCATTTTTAAGGCAGTAGAGGACTTCTTCATGTTTGAAAAACATTTATTTCACCTTTATTTATTTCCCATTTATTTCACCTGAGTTATTCATGGAATAGACACTCTTCAAGGGAAGAGTTGAAGAGTCTCCTTTATACTGTCTTTTTCAAATGTCTCCCTTCTAAAATCCAGGATTTTTTTTCATTCACTGGAAATTATGATACTTGCTTAGCCAAAAATGAAATACTTGCTTGGCTGTTACTTTACCACTGGATTAATAAATGAAAGTATTTTAACAATCCCTGCATTTTTAGTCTTGCAATCAAATACTCCCACTCAGCTTCAATGACTAAAATGTGAGTTGATTTGTATTCTTTTTGGTGAAATATCAGCCATGATGATGATACACCACTTCAACACATCAGTAAAGTGAAATATTCAAGGAGAGGTGTTGATGTGTTATACATATGAAGCAGGAGGTTGCTCTTCTGTGTGTCTCAATGGTTAAGCATTTATGGCAGCCCACACAAAATAAAAAATGTGTCTGTTCTTGGGAAGCTGTTAGCATTTTGAGGAGAGGAGAAGGCATCATGGAGCTATGACAGTGCTTCCTTCTGTCACTTGCTCCATGCAGCCATGCTTATGGCTACTGTTAGCAGGCCCTGGCTGGTCCAAATTCACATCTAAATCCAGTATTACAGATTTTCTTCAAAATCACTTTTTCTTTAGAAAAATGTGGGTGGAGCAAAATCATAATTTCTTGCAGAAACCTTTACACTCTCAGACTTTGGATGGGATGCGCTCCTACATCCAAAACCATTTGGTCAGAAAGTGAGACCTCACAGGCTTGATGTTCAGGGTACTTTCTTGAGCTTCAGGTGAGTGATCAGCTTTAAGCCCCTGACATTCTTGACCCAGAACAGCAACTGAGGTTTGTCTGCCCCAGCTGCCAGCCTGCTGAAGGAGTGGGATCACATTCCCATGCATGAGTTCTCACTGTCCTCAGTATGTGGTTTCTGTAGGTACTTGGGCAGAGCACAACATGCCCAGCAAGAGAGGATAAGTGGGAACAGGAGCACAGCATCCTTGCATCTGAGAGGATGTGCTGACCATGAGCCTGGTGCCCCTTCTCAAGTCTTCAGTGGGCAAATAAATATTTTTGTCTACAGAACAGGGCTAAGCAGAGCAGATAAGGATCTTCCTCAGTGTGTCTGTAAGTGTGCACTCAGGTGTATTCCATTTGTTCATCGCATTTCTTTATGGGTCTGTTAACATTCATATCACCCGATACCTATATTTGTTTCAATCTATGCTAATTCTGTGGTGAAAAAAGAAAAATGCCCAGCTAAGTGTAGTGACTGATTGCCTTTGTAGATAAGCCATTTTTATTTGAGCCTTTCAAAATAAATAATGACCTGGTAATTAAGCAAGGCAAACAGTTTCCATTTCTGAGGCATTCCTTTATTAAACAAACTACCTATGAACACACATTAATCCTTAAGGATCAATGTCCTTCTCCTAGTTATTAATATTATACTAGGATGCAGTGGAAACATTACCAACTCTTTCCAGAAATTTCTCAGTTCCCCCTTCTAGAGAGTTTTGGTGATGTAACAAAAGTGTGTTTAGTCAAGGCAGCCTTGTTACTGGTAAATTGTTGGATATCCTGTTAAAGTCAAAATATTATCTTCAGAATGCATGGCAGTAGTTTTCCTGTTGGAAATTCTGTATCTGCATCAGGGAGAGGAATTTGTTTGGCTATCATCCAGACAGTTCCAGCCTGATGGATGATCAGAGGGCTGGAGCACCTCTCCTATGAAGATAGGCTGAGTTCAGGTTGTTCAGCCTGGAAAAGAGAAGCCTCTGAGGAGACCTCAAAGCACCTTTCAGTACCTAAAGGTGCTGCAAGAGAGCTGGAGAGGGACTTTCTGTAAGAGCATGTAGTGATAGGACAAGGGGGAATGGCTTCAAACTGAAAGAAGGCAGGTTTGGATTAGATATAAGGAAGAAACTCTTTACTGTGAAGGTGGTGAGATACAGCAAGAGGTTGCCAGAGAAATTGTGGCTGCCCATCCCTTGAAGTGTTCAGGGCCAGGTTGGATGGGGCTTTGAGCAACCTGAACAGTGGAAGGAGTCCCTGTCCATAGCAGGGAGGGTTGGAACTAGATGATATTCATGGTCACTTCCAGTCCAAACCAGTCTCTGATTCTACAACACTGCCAAGGCTAGCCAGCATAGGGTGATGAGGCTGTGCATGACCACAAAGGGATGGTTGGGATTTGGAAACCTTCATGGGAAGCATTTAGGATGGGCATAATGTGAAAATTGCCTGTTGGGCATGCATAGGTTGCTTTCCTCTCAGCTGAGCTTCCAAATCAGGAAGCAGAGATCTGCAAAAGTTGCTAGCTGGGAAATGAGGGATGTCCATTTTCCAGTACCATCAGCCTTTCAGTCTCCAGCATACACAGTCTTTGACAAGAAAACACATGGGTTCATGAAGCCACATATTTTATTGACTAAAGAGTAAAATATTTTCTTTCAGGAAAAGAAGTAAATCTTAGTGATTTAGTATCTTTGAAAAGAGATTATGTATTTTGAAGCTTTTTTCAGCTATCTTGATATGTGCTATGAATATATGCATTATGTTTTACTCTGTTACAGATTTTTTGATACAAAAAAGTTGTATTGCAAGCATTATGGTTGTTAATCTAAAAAAATGCCCCAAGGCTATTATATATTTGAATTTTAACTTATAAATTAGATAGCCAGATTTAAGTAATTTGTTTTCACAGCTGCAGACTGTCCCCATGGTAAGTTGCAAAATGTATAATGTTCTATACTATGCCCATCTAATTTTGGAAAATGTATGTGATATGAAGCTGGGTGCTACATTAAAATAAAAGCGTCCAATGTGTTCAAATTGCCTTGCTTCTGTGGTTTATTTAGGATGTCGATGGTACAGATCTGTCAGGAGACCAGAAACTGTGAGACCCAGTGGAAAAACTACCATGTTGAAATGGCTGACCTTCAGCTTTGAAAGATGAAATCACTTACACTGGAATTGTACCTAAACAATAGAGACAGAGAGAGACTTATTTAAAGTGAAATCATATTTCCTTAGGCTCCAGTTAAGTCAAAACTTCATGTTTGCTTTGTCAGGCCTTGCTTTGTCAGAATTCAGACATAACTCCCTGATTTAGCCCAAAGAGGGACGCTCTTTAACCACTGTGAAGGAAAAAACCATTCCCAGCCTCCAAGAGACCCTTAGTCAGAGGGTGGCCAGGCAGGATCTGCAAGAAGACTCCAGGTGTTCCACCCAGCATCCCTGTGATCAGTGGGTTTGGCCCCTTGTCAGCTGTGAGAGCTGAAATTAAGCTGGGAAAAGGAAACCATTTGAATAGCTGGCCTTTGTGGGCAGGGAGCCAGAGGGTACAGCATATTCTGCTCTTTAACTAGTGTGATTTTTAAGAATTATGTCACAGCTATCCAAAGAGCAGAGCTTTAAAAGAGGAAATAATGAGTGATAAATTAATTCTTCCAGCATTAAGCCATGACAAGGGATGTTTTATTGGCCTAAAAGTATGTCTCTGGTGCACGTGAGGCACAAGGCCAAGGCGTTAAAAACTTGTAAATATCCTGTGGGGAGCTATTCTCCATCAGCAGTGGGATGGATTTAGATGGCTCCTCCATGCTTAGTTTTTACAATTAGATGGTACTCTGGGGTGCCTTCATGCAAATCTAGATTGGCTCTACGTATTTAAATTCACAGTTCCAATAATCTTTCTTAAAAATTAAAAATGCATCTCCCTGCTCCAGAGAAAAGTTCTTAGTTGAAGTGGGAAAGAAAAGAAGTAGGAGAAGCTTCAGAAGCCCTTTTTTATTTGTTTTTAAGGTAGTGCTGCTTTTTAAGTGTGCCTGCTTCAGTGGGATGTTTACATGGATTTTGCAGTAAAGCAGAATAAAGGAAAATTAACAAAGAAATGGAATCCCTAGGTATCTGTAGCCCATAGCCAAATCAGAGTTCCTTCACTTCATGGTCTCGTTGCTCCTCCTGTTTTACAGTGCCCTCAGATGCATCTTGGAGCAGGAGGCCTTGGGGATGTGAGCTCCACTTGCATCAGGCTCTCATATCCTCAATATTGCCTCAGTACCCACCGTTTTGGGCACACATCTGGAAGGAGTGGCATTAGCTATGTTCCAGATGTGTCAGCCCAGTAGTCCCCCTACTACATGCTGAATCAGTATTTCCAGTTAAATCCTGGATTGGTTTATGTTTATTGATTGTTAGCTTAAATTCCATGAGACAGGAAAAATATCTTATCTGAGGACATTTTGAAGATGCTTTATGCATCAGAAATGTGATGGGCTGGACAAGACTAAGGCTATATATTGCATCTAGTCTGGTTTTTGTGGGAGGGAGAGAGGATGGGAGGGAGAGGGGGAGATTGCTTCTTTAGCCTAGGCTGGTCCCACAAGAAATGTTATCTTTTTACATGCCATCCTTGGTTCATGCAGGGAGCTCATCAGTGTGCTGTGGTTTTCAATAAAACATGGGTTTTACAGCTGGCAGATGTGCAGGTAATGCCTCACTGCCACAGGCCCTCCAGCAGGACCTCATTGCCCTCCAGAGATGAGCAGGAGCAGAGCAGGATAGCTCTGTGACAGCCAACAGCATCCAGAGCCCAGCGAGGAGGAAGGGGGAGAAGGAGGCAGTATGTCAGCTCTGGCAGGACCATGATGGAGAAAAAACATGACCTTGGAGAAGTAATCATGCTCCTGAGGTGGCAGGGAAGTCAGTGTGCCTCTGCCACTTTGCTCCATGCCCACAGGAAAGAGTAACATGCTTAAAAATGCTCTGCTGGACTACTCACTGCCAGGACACTTGGAGTAGGGCTGCCACTTGATACATGAGTTATTCCCTTCCAAGGTCACTTCAGGAATTCAGTAGTTTGTGCTGTCTGTCACAGGTTTGGGTTGTGTTAAGGCAGTGATACCGGTGTTGAGCAGACCGATACAGAGCACGCATTGTTTACTGCAGTTTTCACACTCTTATCTGAGAGGAAAAGGCCAGCACATGATCTCACCTGGATTTGTTTTCCAGCCTCGTGCTGTTTGTAAAGGACACTGTAGACTTGGTCAGAAATAATGGCTTCCTGTTTCATTAATGAGTTTTTACAGCAATTTCCCTTCAAAGTAATCACCTTGGGTGAAGGAGGTGTGCACTTCCAAAAGCAATTGGGTCATACTGGGGGCACCATTCTCCACCAACAGAAAAAGCACTCCTTTTTGGGTGTCTCAGTTTGGATGCTAAAGAAACCAGTGCTGCCAAAATCAAGTCACCTGAAGCTATCAGTCAAAATGTCTCCTGGGATTAAAAAAACACTCCTTGGTAAAGGTATGTTTCCAGAATGTAGTACCATACCACCTAGGGGGGGAAAAAAAAAAAAAGTTGTTGCTTTGATTGCTCTCCAAATATCTGGTTGTATTACTCAGAAGCTGCCTCTTCAGGGCTGCACTTTTTGAATTTGTGGCTGCAAAAATCCTCAGGAACTTTGATCCAAGCATCCCAGGACTTTTAATATCCCAGACTTTCAGGGGCTCTGATTTGGAACTGACCTTCCCATTTCACTACAAACTATTTACTCCTATCACTCACCCGATCACTCATATTAGAGAAAATTGTAACACACATGCATTTATTTGTACAGCCTTTGGAACTGCTGCTGCAGGTATACCATGCTCCAGTTAGAGTGGCCATGAAATGCACTTGGAGCAATGCCAGAGTGAGAATAAACAAGTTATGGGTGTTTGGGTCAAGTGTGGCAGACTCCAGGGCCAGTGCTGGATTGCAGGGGCTGAGGTGGAGGCAGGCCAGCAGCATCTTCCTCCTGTTCTTTTACTATCATAGGTAAGCTCTAATTTGAGGAAGAAAAATGCAGTTTAATTCCCCCCACCTTAGTCATAAATCTAACTTAACCTAATTCATATTTTAATGAGTTGGATCCTCAGCTGGACTTCATTACTCTTTTCTCTAGTTTGATTCACTGCCTTGTTTTCTAGATTTGGCACTTGCTTGGTTTAGCACAAAGGCTGAGCAAAGCACAGGTGCTTACTGGCTGGTCCTGCTTTCAGCCCATAGCCTGGGGGACTCATCTTGCTTTTGTTCTCCTGTACCAATGTGTGGTTGGGTTTATGGCTTTGCTCTGAATGAGTAGACTCTGGAAGGGGCTTTGGCTGCAGGTGATGAAGGAAGGGGTGTGTATGACACATCATCTGGATGGACATGGTCTTATTGTAGACTTGCAGCTCTGCAAGCTGAATATTGAAATGGTCGGTGGAAACTTGCACTCACCTCCAACTGAGTACAGAAACCTGAGAGTGCATGACACAATTTGGGATAACTTACAGAAATAATGGTGTTTGAGACCAATAGCCACACTAGCACAGGACACACAGGGCTGTAGCTCCAGGTTGGCCCATCTCATTCGAGATGTCACTCTGACATTATGCAGTGCTTAAAAGTGTTAGGGGAAAAAGGAAGAGCCCTAAAGTTGTCAAAATCAATTCAGTAAATAGAGTTTGGGTGACCACTGCCTTGGCTGACATGTTGGTGTTTCTTCTGGCATCCCTGGAACCTGAAGCGTGTGCTCAAGGCCAGCTTCTGCTTCACTTCTGACCACAGTCATTTCTCTCTGCCTTAAGTTGAAATACCTGTAATGCACACTCAGCAGCATAAGATCTATACAGACATTTACAGAAGTTTCTGCTTTACTTTTCCTTTTGCAGTTCATTATTTGATACATATTTTTAAGCTTCTCCTGTGTTATTTTTCTCCAGTATAGACAGAGGATTCCCATCTGTTCAGCCTGTTTTCTTCCACACAGTTCTTCATCTCTAGTTGGTTTTGTTGCTTCTCTCCTTTTTTGTAGTAGTTGTAGTAGTAGTAGTAAGGTAGCCAAATTGAAGCCAGTTTGTTGTCATCTCATTTCTAAAGCAATGACTCTGTAAAATACAGCATCATGACACCCAGGAGTTTATAGTCCTTATTTTCTTTTTTCCCCATTATCTGGCAGCCCTGCAAACATCAGCTGGCATCCTGGAATGGTGGGATCATACTAATTAATTGAGAATTTGTAAATAACACTATACAAGTTTGTAAGAGACAGTGTGAATCTCTGTCTCTCACTCTTTTTGCAGGGTTTGCATCAAACCTGAAGCATAATTTTAAAGCAATAATATTTTTGTAAATCATCAGATGCACGTGTGAGCCACCCTGCCCCATAGCACATACATTCTGTAACTACATTGAAAATTTCTGTGAGAGCTGGAAAGGCAGGCCCTGGCTGACTGAAAGCCTGTGTCTTCCTGAAAAACAGTGCTAATAAAAGGTGTCTCTTCAGAAGGATAAAAGCTGTCCTCTGACCTTGTGCTCTTTGATTTCCGTTTCCTCGGGTGACAGCATCGCTGAGTGCATCTCCTGAGAAGGTGAATCCCAAGCTCACGAGTTGCTCTGGAATTTATGATAATAATGGTGACTCTGAGCATGGGCTTGGGAAGCTCCCAAGGAGAAGGACCATCTTGCAGGTAATTTTACATCCTGAGGTGTCTCATTAGCAGACTCATTTTTTTAGTCTCAGGAAGAAGAAGCAAGATCAAAGGCAGAAGAGGAGTGAGATAACAAAATCAGTTCTAATAAAAGTAATGGATGTCTCAATTTTTACTTCCCTTAAACAGGAGTATTTATTGTTCCTCTTTGAATTTTGCAAAGCCTTTTGAGAGTTGCACTCATTTTTGTGCTCAGACATCACTGCACATTTTGCCTTATGCAGCTGTCTTTTATCATTAGGGAAGAAGTAATAATTCAGGCCTCAAATTTAGCTTTTGTCTAAAAGAAATGAGGTTGATATATGCACTGCCTACACAACAGGATACCATATAATCCCCTCATCTGTTAGAAGGGCACAAGTTATTTATGTTAATCCTCAACCTAGATGTATGTGTTTGTAGCTGTTACTTTCTGACAGTGGTTTTATTATGTATCTTTTACTGCAGTGGGAAGTGGGTGACACAGGGGACACGTGAACTTGTTTGCTGTATGTGTAAGTCTGCTGTAGGCAAGTGCTTTGGGTTTAAAGCAGTAACTGTGCAGGTCAAGGGTAGCCACACTACTCAGAGAGACTGGTCTTTTTTCATTGTCTGGGTGGAATAAATTACAAAGTCGATACACATCACAAAGTGGCAAAACTGGATTAAATTCTAGAAGTTCTTCAGGAGTGTAAGAAATTAGTAGGAAAAAAAAAAATCTAAAAGAGGTTTGATTATCACTTTCCAAGGTGTGATAAGCCTCAGTGAATGATATTTATGAATCCAGATTTCAAAACCATGAGATGAGCTTAAAAACAGTGACATCTAAAAATTAAATGGGAAGTTGTCTTAATGTGACTTCTGGCCCCTGAATTTTTACTCAGAGCCCCTTTTTAATTCTTGACCACAGATTTTTCTGAATTAAAGCTAAGCTTACTCTTTTTTAAATCCTTGCTTCCAACAGCTGGAGCTTTAAGAAATACAGTCAATACTGGGAGAGAGCAAATGGCAGCAGTGCTGTTTAGCTGTCAATACTCATGCAACAGCACTGCTCCCATCCTAAAGCATTGAATTCAGTGTATGAGTAATGGCCTAAAGGTTCATCTACTAGTGGAGGGCTCAGCAACTGTGACTTCCAAGAACCCTTTGCAAAGGACTAAATCTGAGTGTCCTGTACTTTCTTCAAGGCTTACTTTCTCAGAGGAGACTGCCAGAATGTTTGGGACTGTTAGGTGCCCAGTGGCAATGGGCACAAACTGAAGCAAGCACAGGAGGTTCCCTCTGAACATCCTCTGAAACACTTTTTCACTATGAGGGTAACACAGGTTGCCCAGAGAAGTTTGTAGAGATTCCCTTCTTGAAAATATTCAAAAGCCATTTGGACATGGGTCTGGACAGCCAAGTCTAGGTGGCCCTGCTTGAGAGGATTTCCAGAGATCCCTTCCAAGCTCAACCAGTGTGTGATGCTCTGATAAAATAATATTGTCCCATTAGAAATGGGAACATCCCATCTTCATTGACCACCACATCCAGCTCTATAAAAGAAATCAGAAGACATTCCTTGCTGTATTTTGCTTATGATTTGTAGCCTGTATGTATCTCATGTTTAGGCGGCAGCTGATCATAATTATTGAGCTGAGTGTTTCTCCAGGGATAGTTAATGAAATGGAGTTCTTGTTTCTGTGCTCTGAAGAGGCAGGAGAGCAGTGATCTTCCTTGAGGCAAACAGGATTGGCCTCAGCACATAACCCACTTTTTTGAGGACTGTAATTTTTCAGAGAGACTGAATTATTTAATCAGCAGTGACCTAATAACATATATGTGGCAGGTGCAACAGGGCTCAGTGAACTAATGAAGTATGGATGGCCCTGGCTCAGGAGTAGGGGGGATGAATCAGGAAGCTAATATGGGATGAGCCAGCCAAAGAGATTATTTTCTTGCACAGGCAATAGGGAGAGCTCCACAAAGCTGTCTGAAATCCTGCCTTCCTAGAAATCCACTCCTTTAAGCTTGTGGACTGGATTCTTTGGCCCTCAAAGAGAGTCAGGATGCATTTCCCCTTATCTGTCATCAGCTGACAAGGAAATAGAGACCTGGACTTTATTCAGCAATAGCATGAAGACAACTGGGAAACCTAAACTGGTGTGTCTGACTGGGGGCAGGTGCTGAGCACCTGACAGGAAGCTGGTAGTAAATGTAGGTATTAATGGGGCGAGTTACAGTTTTATTCAGAAAATAAGGAAATAATTCATTTAATTATGAGAAAGAAAAAGTGTTTGAGGCTGTCTTTGCTGTCATGGTGTTTGATTCTTTGCCACCGACACTGCAGACAAGAGTCTGGCTCTGAGATGCCTGCATCCAGAAAGGAAAGATAGTCCAGGCATTAGGGCATGAGCCGTGTAAATCTGGATTCAGATCTTTTCTGTGGTCTGGGGAAGCCATCAGAGGTGGAGTTAACCTTCTGTGGTTCCACCTGGTTAGGAATTAAAGCTCTGGTGACCAGTTGCCTGGGCTCCCTGTGCACTAAGGATAGAAGAGCACTTCTGGAGGGCAGCCAGCACATTACCGTGGTCTGTCACTCTTGTGTCTTAAACCACCTCGCAGCAGCCCTGCTCCCCTGCCTTCCAGCCCTGCAGCTGCTCCTTCCTGCCATGGCAATGCCCCGTGAGCCACCCCAACCAGGGGACAAAAACGAGCTGGCACCAACCTGGCAAAAAATACATTGTCTTACCCCAAACTAATTCCTTCCTGTGGCTTGCAACGAGGCCATTGGTGCAGCCAGGGCTGAGGGGAGGATCAGCAGCCAAGCCAAGGAGCCTGTGCTGTCCCTATGTCTGCACTCAGTAGCCAAATAGCTTCTTCTGCAAACAAGGCCATTATCTGTGATGGGCTCCTGGTAAAGAATTAAGGCTATTTGAGTAGGTAAGGGCAGAGCCAAGTCCTTACCTGTGGTGCTTTCAGGGTCCCCAGGAGGAATTGAGAAATCTGACTCCATCTTCTTAGAAGGCAAATTTATTATTTTATGGTGTTATATTTTATTAAATAATGCTATACTAAAACTATACTAAAGAACAGAGAAAGGATACTTACTGAAAGCTTTACAAGATACTAATTAAACAACTCGTGCCCTCCCCTCAGAGTCCTAACACAGCTGGCTGTGATTGGCCGTTAGGTAAAAACAATTCACATGTTGGCTAAACAACCCCCAAACCACATTCCAAAGCATCAAAACAGCAAATGAGATAATATTCTTTTCCTCTTTCTCTGTGGCTTCTCAGCGTCCCAGGAGAAGAAATCCTGGCAAAGGGATTTTTCAGACAGTATGACAGTGACATTTACCCAGTGCTGCAGGGACATTCAGAGCCCGGTGTGGAGGAGCCGTTCCTCTGGACGCTCAGGGATCCACAGCACGGTGTCCCCTCAGGGTGAGCCCAGCACGGTGTCCCCAGCACGGTGTCCCCTCAGGGTGAGCCCAGCAGGGTGTCTCCTCAGGGTGTCCCCAGCAGGGTGTCCCCAGCACAGTGTCCCCAGCACGGTGTCCCCTCAGAGTGTCCCCAGTGTGGTGTCCCCTCAGGGTGTCCCTGTGACTCATCGGCCCAGCAGGGCCCTGTGTGCTCCTAATCCATCCCAGTCCCTGTCTCACATCCAGCTGCTCTGACAGTTTGAGAAAGTTTGCTTTACTCTTGATTCCTCATTTTTGCACAGCTCACTCCACCCGGGCCTGAAAGCCAAAGCACTGAAATACTGCAATAACAGCTGTGCTTGCAAGCCCCCTATCCCACCTGATAATTAAATGCAGAATGTCTCAAGAAAAACTCGTATCTAGAGAGACAAGCCCAGCTTTTTGAAAAAAAAAAAAAAAAAAAAACCAAAAACCAAAACAACTGAAATAAACATCTGAATCTGCAGGTGCTTGTGCAAATTAAAGCTGCTCTCCCCTTCTCAGGTTAAAGATTTAGCTGAGGTCATGAAGGACCTCTCCTATTGTTTAAAGCTGCTGGTGCATAAACTCATAGTTGTGTTAAGCAGCTATTGGCAGGGACACAAAGTGTCCACAGCCACAGCCGTCACTCCAAACATGAACTGTTTGGATGGATGGATTCTCTGCAGGCACTGCCTGAGCCTGTTAGCTTGCCCTGTACCTTCCCAGCCAGGGCAGGGACATGGATCAGGGTTTGCAGGCCCCAAGCTACAGGGAAAGGTCATTTACCCAAGGCTGGCTGAGGGTAGGGCTTCACCTGGAGCCAGCTGGCCCCAGCCAGGGTAGAATTGATGACGCCTGCATGTCAGTGGTAAGAAAAGATGCACTTGATTATAGATTATGTCTATCATGTATCTCTCTGGCTTGCTTAGGGAGCTGAGCAAAATGTGATCAGATTAGAGCAGCTGACCTAAAAAATGTTTATTTTTCCTCTGAACAGTTGGGGCTTTTTCTGGGTTTAATTTTCTCACAGACTGCAGTACAGAGAGCAATACCTGCATACCCCAAGACTGGGCTAGCACAGTGCAGTGCTCGCAGCAGTGGCAGTGGGGGACATCAGCGGCACTGCCTTGGGTGCATTTTGTCTGAAAAATATCTGTGTCTTATCCCTGGTTTCCATGGTCTGTCTGGGACAGCTCTAAAAGCTGGAAATGGCCTGGGACTCCTCTGGTGGAAGACCACCTAATTTTCTCAATGCTGGCATTTCAGTGTTTCAGTTGAAAAGCTGTAGGGGGATAGAACAAAAGTAAATAAAGAAAGTATAGAAAGTAATCTTACCCCCTAAAGAGTTGCAGCTGAGCCAATTATTAAGGATTAGGAGCAGGCCTGATGTTAACAGGCCACACCTGTAGCCAATCAGAAGAGTGTTATAAAAGAGTGGCTTGGGTGGTTGAGGGGAGCTGGAGTCAGCTGGTTACTGTGAGAAGAAGGAAGAGTCAGTGCCTAGAGGAGCTGCCTATGAGAAACATCAAGGAGGTATGAAACTGGCAATATGGGACCCTTGGAATATAATGACAATAGAGTTCTCACTTTTTTTGTTTGTACGACAACAAAAAGCAGCAGCCTGGGTGTGAGTAGTCTGGGGTCCGGGTGAGAGATCAGGCTGTAGGGCCACCCAGCACCCCCAGGACAGTTCTCCAGGCAGCACCTGCCAGGCTGGATGTACCAGGGTGGGCACAGGCAGAGTTGCCATGTGGATGTGCTCTCAGGTATATGCAATAAAGAAAACAGAGCATTTTCATCAAGAGGTCTTTCTGTTCCTTCAGTCTATAAAATCCTGATCTGTTAATTTTTGGACAATATTTATTCCTTCAGGCTTATATGGGTGGGAAGAGGATGGTTTGATGGGAAGAATGTCCAGTGCTTGTTCCCAGGGGCATGAAGGGCATTTTGAAGGATGTGCTGTACATTAGTGCTTTTGTGGAAGGTACACACACTTGAACTCTTGGAGAAGTGTGCTTCATAAGTCAAGGAAAAGCTTTCCTGAAAATAGAAGGTTGGATAAAATGGGGAGGTGATGGGTAAACACTTGTGTAGTTCATGGCTGCCTCATCCTTCACAGAATTAGCTGTTTAACACAGCCTTAAAATGCTCTGCAGGAATTAAAAGGAGCCATATCTAGCCTTTGTATTTGTGAAATTAATTTTGAAAACTGTGGATTGAGTTCAAACTGCCATTGGGTTTGTTTCCCAGGTCTACAGAAGTCTTGAAACCACAGTTTTGAGTGAGGCAATTAACTCCTTAACCTCAAGATGTGCATTGACATGCAGCATTGTTAAGGGTTCCCTCACTAATCACTTCTGTGGTCTTTAATCAGCTGACACACACATTCCTTGACTCCAGACAGCTCCTCAGACAGCCAAAAGTAACGACCCTCCTCTAAAGCAACCTCTGCAACACGTCCTTAATTCTTTCCATATTGCACATATTTTCTTAATATACAAAGCTGTGGTATACTGAGTTTGTGGGGGCAGCATAAAATTAGTATAAAAACAAATAATATTGAATCTGCTATGCTTATTTTATTACTCTAGTTGCATTTTACTTATTAAAAGCTCTTCTTTTTTCCCCTCACTATTTTTTCTTCACTTCAGTGAGCTAGCTGACAAATTCCCCAGCTCTTACACTTGATCTTTGCAGAAATTAGGGGATTTGTTGGAAAATTTAGTTTGAGCTTACAGACTTCTTGAGGTAGAAGGCTAAATTCCCTTTCAATGGTGAGCTCTAGATGATAGGAGATTTCAGCAGGAACATCATTCAAATAGTTATCACCTCCACTAACTTCACCTCTTGAGTGAGGCTCCAAGGGGTCAGGTGTCTCCTGACCTAGAATAGTTCTACCTCCCAATGTTGAGCTTCTGGGTGTCCTGGCTCCCATAGGGAAAGGTGGTCCATGGGTTGCCATTGCTGTTCCGGTTGCCTCTCCAGGTAAAGATTGCTCAGATGAGGCTTTTGCTGCAGTTGGTAAATGTTGCCATTAACCAACACTGCAAGGTTGGGGTCCTGGGACTGGAGAATGATGGGCATTTCTCAAGGTAAACATGGGGATTTGGTAGAGAAGTAGCTGCTGCCACAAATGTTAGCCTGGCTTTCAGCACTGATGGTGTGATTGTTGTGTGATGTCAGCTGAAGAGGCCAAAACTCCCTAGGGGGGGAAAAAAAAGAGGCCAAATGAGCTTGAATGAGAAATATGCTGCATGATGGTTAATCCTCCTTGATTTAGTGCTGACTGGAGGACCAGGAAAGCTCAATTTTGTTTCCACATTTAAATAAAAGACAATTGATGCCGTTTCTTCCAAGATATGCAAATCATGACTAATTTAAAACATTGAAAATCCTCAATAAATAAAACTAGTTATAATTTCAAAATAAAATTTTCTAGAAGTAAATATATTAGGTCATTCCCAGGGTGGTCTGTAACCTTAGCTCTTTACACTTTGCCTGTTTACTATGAGGTGCCTTAAAGGGACTTGAATGTGAGAGGCTTTAAAATTGAAGGCTTTTGTCTTGTCTGCGTGACAAATATGGAGGGTGAAGTCAGGGCTTTATGAGCTTCAGCAAGCTCATGGCTACTTATTTTCCCTCAGCCTATCATCACATCCCTATCTTGCCTCACCCCCTGTCCCCAGCCCCTTGGTGCTTTTGATTTGGATATCTCTGAAGGTCGCTAGAGATTTTTAAAAGCTTTGTTTGCCAGGCATGCCTATTAAAAGGATGCTCAAGTTTTGTGTTCCTCTCATTCTTGATGCTCCTCTCTGACATTGTTTCCCCCTTTCCTCAGCTTGCACAATTAAATGGGCCACTGCCACCTCCCAGTTCCCCTGCCCATTTCCTGCTGATCCTGATGAACTGTCAGTAGTCACCTGTGTGGGTTGTGTGTACACAGGGCAGGGTTTGCTGACTCAAGGCATTCCATCATTTTTCCTTATTAGAGTAATAAATCCATAGGGAGACTTCATTTTTTGCCATAGAACTCATTTTAACTGAAAACTTAGAAAGCCAGGGAGGGAAGGACCTCTGACAGCAATGGTTCTCTGCAGTTCTCTACATTCCCATTTTTTTCTTTGACTCTTTAACAACCCTGTTTGGTGGCATCATTTCTCATGGTCCTTATTTTTTCTTCCCATCAAAGGACTACCCTTTCTGATATTACCATCACCTCCTGGAAACTGGTTGGATATTTTGGGTGCTTGGGGAGCAAATCTAAGCTGACCCCTTCTAATTTCCTTTTTCAATAGGATTCCCTTCCTAAAGAGAGGAATGAACCTGAAAATAGGGTTATGGAAATAACTATGCCAACAACTTCTATGGTCTTTAAAAACACATACCCATTTCTACAAATTTCCATCTTATCGGGGGTCACCCAGCTTCTCTAAACCCAAGTTCATGGTTTGAAATAAAAAATTTCTGCTCTCTGGAGGACATTTACATGTGCACCTCCCACATGAACCACACTTTTCCAGAAGCATTGCTTCTGGAATAAAGCCCTAAGGCAGACTCTGTGCCATGCAGGGGGGGCAGACAACAGCAGGTGCTTGAGCAGGGAGAGCGGACTGCTCAAGGTGGCAAGGGGACTACCAGGGAAAGAGCAAGGAGTTTTTAAGGCCTGAACAGAGGGGATATGGGAACAAAGAGGGTCTGCAGTAAACTTTCTTGCAAGTCTGTGTTCTCTAGTGAGCAGAGAACGTTTATCTGTGAAGGTTAAGCCCTGGTATAAACTTGTGAAAACATTGAGGATGCACTAAGAAATAATTGTTTAGCCATTGAACCTGTTGTGTTTGGTTGAAGGAATTTGCTGCACTGCCATGACCTGGTATGGAAAATTTAGCAGTGGCTTGTACTTTGACCACACTGAGGTTTTCACATGTCCTTGGTGGTTCTTGTTCTTAGTCAGAGTGTACCTGCATACAGCACAGACAAGTGATAATGCCACAGACAGACAAATTTTTCTCATCACATGATCTGCTCTGGGACATCTGTCACTGTAGTATGCAGCAGTCCTAAAGGTGAACCAAGCTCTGTTCCCTCTGCTTCACCAGCTGTGAAACTAGGGCTCCCAGAGGCTGCAGCAGCCAAGTGCAGGTCAAATCCCAGTGGGTGGTGAGCCCTTGCTGCATAACTCTCTCAGCACCAAGGACCCCAGGGAAGAGGTGGCCGGGCACCCTTGATGGAGACAGGTGCCCAGGGCAGTCTGCCAAAGGACAGGGGTGGCTGCTGGCACAGAGGATGGAGATGGCCTCACCTACCTGCTGCTCTGGGCCAGTCTTCTCTGGACGAAAAGCGCTTGTTTGGAAGGAAATTAGAGATATTTATCACTTAGAATCTATATTGGCTACGTAATTCCTTGCTGGAAGAGAGAGTTTGGCAAGATAAGCAGAACCGACATAATTGGGTCCAATTTCTTTAAACACACTGGCCTGTATAATGAGAATAACTGAGGCCTTTTGCTGCCAGGTTATTGAGTCACAAATGTGAAAGAAACCCAAAATAAACAAATCACTGAGGAGTTTGAGCTGGCTACTTTGGATCTATTTTTAAGCAAGACTTTAGCTGTAAGAATCTTGAGATTTAAGATTTTGCCTTTACCCTACATAAATAGCAGTTGGCATTCCAGTGAAGTTCAGTGTTCAAAATTCAAGAAATTGCTTTGGTTTGGGTTCATCTGTAGCTATATTGTCAGCAATTGTTGATTTTTTTTGCAACACCCACAGCATCTGCAATTGTGTAAAGCACGTGAGCTCGTGTTGGCCTTGAGTAAAAGTGGCAGCTACAGCAGCAAAGTGCTGTTCACAGCTTCAGCTCACATAAACCTCTCTTTCTTCCTCGAGGGCAGCCCCATTTCCTAAAAGTGCAAACCCACACAGTTTGCATGGGAGTGTGAAACACAAACTGCTGCACTGTAGCTGAAACACGCTGCCCTGACCCTCCGCTGCTCCTCAGCTCCTTCAGCAGAGGAGGAGGGTGGCTTCAAACTGTCTTGTCTGAACAGCTCAGGGCTGTTTTTTTGAGCAAAACCTGACAGATTTGTGAATATCCACAGAGGTGCTCAGATATGACCCTAAGTGAGATTTCCTCACTTTTATAAACTCAGAGATGAAGGCAAAAACCATCCAGCCCATCCTTCTGCCATCACATGTTTGTTTTCACTGCATTTCCTACAGCAAATATTGCATGAGTTGTCCTAGTTTAAGTCAAGGTGAAACTTGCCTGCCTGCAAAAAGAATTGTTGCTTTTTTTCCCAGCAAAATGGCAGTCTTGCTTTGCCGTGCCAGCACAGATGTCACTCACCACTGGCAGCTCACACTGAGCGGCTGCAGCCTGAGGAGCCCATTCTTCAGACACAGAAGGCAGCTCTGAATTCATCCAATTATTTATTGTAATGAAGTTTTGAATGTAATAAAGCTTCATTTCTTAATTTGGGAGCACTTCAGATGGTGAAAAGGGCAACAGGCATGCAGACATTCCCTCATGGCTCCAGCTCCCTCTCTGTCCCTTAAGGCTCTAGCAGCAGGGTATCTCACTGCTCTTGAGGAGGTTTTCATTTCATCTGGGAGCAGAAGGAGGTTCTATGCAGCCACAGAAGCGTCCATGGGACCAGGTGGCCAGGATGCAGCAGCCTGGCTCCTCGCACCCACCAAGTTCCAACAGTCAGTCTTTGGTCTGCAGCTATTTAAAGGCAGACAGGAGTAAAATGGATTTGAAAACAAGTTATAATTTTTTACCCTATTCCTTGCTGTGGCTCACTGCACATCTGCACAAATATAGGCTTGAGGGGGTCTGGGCCCACAAAGGCCCTCAGGCCTCACTTGTGTGCCCATCTTTGGGTGACACATAGCAAAACCAAGCTTGTACATGTTCCAGGGCACCTTTCCTGGCCTCTGCCATGTGCCACAGGCACTCCTGTAGCCATGGCTGGGGGCACTGCTGTATGCTGACCATGCATTCACACTCCCATAGGATCATTCACTCTTTCTGAAGATTTGAAACCACGAAGAATACTATTTATTGATTATCTTTATATCAACAGGCAGCAGGGGCACAGAGTGGGAGTGAGACAGGGATCTAGATGCTGCCCTCCTCCTCCAGCACCCCACAGTCAGGTGCCCCATGGAGACCTCTCCTACAGCAGGCAGCCAAGGATAAGGGGAACTGGAGCTTATTTCTGTCAGGAAGCATTTGCAGAGCTCGGACTGACATACTGAGGCAAACAGCAAACGCTCCCGGACCACATAAATAAGCCGTCACTTTGAGCAAGTTTGTAACTGAAAAGCAGGCAGATTGGAAAATTATGTAAAAATAGTGGAGCAAAGATTAGCAGCACAAGAATCAGCTCAGAAGCATCAGGACACTCCTGGGCTTATTCAAATCACAAGTTCTTAAAGGAGGATTGCAAAGATGTTGAAAATACGCAGACAGCTCTACACATTACTTGGGTTTGCCTGAACTGCAGGAGAGCACAACATTCCTGGCAGAGCACAGCAGATACCTGGGAAGTCTTAGCATTTTTAATGAGGGTTATGAAGAATTTTATTATTATGGAAAGGAATATAATAATTTTCTCCACAAAAAAGCTCCTTAGTCAGTAACCACTGTCTAGCACTTGGAGGCAATTCAGCCATCTTTAGCTGTCATTTCAGAAAACATGGCAAGAACAAGATCAAATTCATACTGCCTTTCATATCAGGAAAATTTCCCATTAATAACAGGTTTGTGTTTATAATGTGTGTCTTGGAGTAAAATAATTTTAGCTATGTGGAGTTTTATGAGATATTCTAGAGGGAGAGTCTGCAGAAATTTCTGACCAGCTCCTCTCTTTACCTTCCTCTCTTCAGACCTCATTAAGAATTTCACAGTCTTCCAGTTCATTTCAGTTGGGCTTGCATTTTCTCCCACCTTTCTGCAATCCTGTTTGGTTTGGTTTTGTGTTGGAATCATTATCCATTAAGTATTTATTACTTTATTGAACCAGCATGGCTCATGAATGCATATTTTCCCTTATTTTTCCTACTTTTTATAGTGTATTCATTAAAACTTGCTTTCCTTGTTGTGGGAGTACAAAACCAACTTATAATACTAATTGCTGTTGCAGGATCTTGGTAGCAGAGCTGCCTTTGTTTTCTCCCAAGCTGATACTTCTCTTGCAGTTCTCTTTGAGTCCTCACCATGGTAGCCTGGAGCAATGAGCTTGCCATGAGATCCTTCAGAAGCTTTCCCCCTACAGCTGTAGAGGTGACTCAGTTGTCCAGACACTGCTGTGGTCAGATCTCTCTCTATTCAGTAAGGGCTCGGTGATGGATGAGCTGGACCAGAAGCTACCTGCTGCTACAGGAGGGGAGAGCCTGTTCTCCTCCATCCTGGATCCCCTCTGTGCCCTTCTCCAGACTCCAGTCTGCACTACCCACTCCCCACCTCCCTGACTGTCCTTGCTCCAGCTCTGGCACTCGTCTGATTGTAAGATAAGCCAATTTGGAGCAGTAAAACAGCAGACCTGTGAGTTAGTCATTCAGCTTGAGGTGCCTTGTGAAACCACGCCCTCCAGCTAAAATCACATCTGCATATTAAGCTGTATCTGGACACATTTTGCACCATAAAAAGGAGTACACAACCTTTCATTTCTTAAAATTTGAATCATAAGTCTTGGAGAATATGGAAAAACATGTCGGCAGTGGATATGAAACAGCTACTAGACTATATGACCACTAAAAGCCAACTTTTGTGTCATTTCTCATGAGGTGGCATTTCAGTGGGCAAGCTCGGGCAGCTACTCCAAAATTGCCCACTCCTGTCAGCAACACAGCTGCTTCTCCTGTTGGTTTGCCCTGCTGCTTCAGATGGATCATCCCTTTCGACCCTCTGTGTCTCCAGCTGTGAAGCTGTTAGCTGCTGTGCACCAGGATGGTCCATAGGCTCTGCAGCAGGCTGGGAACAACAGAGGTGGCAAATTTTTAAGAGGGAGATGTTGTAGTCCTTTCTCTTTTTTGACTTGCTCCCATTGTCTCATGCACACCCTTAGTTCCCAGGAGAAAAATGTCCTGAGCTCTGGCAGTAATTATTAAGAGCACAGCAGATAAGCAGTTTCAGTAAGCTGAGCAGGGATCACAGGGCAAAGTGTGTACCTGGGAAGTTACAGAACTACTTTTGTAAAGCGCTTTAAAGATGAAGCATGCTTCTTCATCATGTGTTCTCATTATTATGACCGGTCTTTCTATCTACAAAGGTGCAATGGCACCTGCCAGAGCTTGCTATTACTCTCCCTGTGTCACTGTCAAAGTAGGGGAGTCAGTGTAGAGAGAGGAGCTGGGTGTGCTGCTCTGGCTGCACCACTGCTGTGCTGGGAGAGCCTTCTGTACCTCTGTTTAAATGGGGATAATAGCTACCTGCAGCTTGTCTCCTGGGTGCTGTGAGACTGGACTCATTAGCCCTGGCAAAGTACACAGCCACTGGATAAAAGGGACAGATAAGTGCTCAGTTTCGTTATTTGAAGACCTGGATCAAAGAACCAAGGGCAGCCTTGATTTACCACTGGAGGTACACCTGCAAGAAATGTCCGATTAGAAATCAAGCAATAAAACCACTGACAGTAAAAACAACAATGAAGGCATGAAAAAAGTTTGCAGCTGGTCAGCTGGAACACAGTGAAACAAGTAAAACCACAAAGCAAACACTGCGTTTTTTTCTGACAATTTTTCCTTCTTGTTACAAAGACTTTTAAAACAAACAAAATAAATACTCCACAGGATATGTAGCTTGGGCTTTTTAGGTTTTTTTTAGAGGAAACAGGGAAAGAGCAGAAAGGGCTTTCCTTCCCTTCAAATAACTGCAGCTTTTAGAGGAAGGAGGATCTAAGATGTTAATGATTGAACAATAAATTCCTGGTAGTTAAAGTGGGGGTGAAACACAAATCTGTCTCTGCCTCTATTCCCTGTCACTCTGACAGCCAGAAAAGGTTGTCAGGCCTAAAGCCACCAATAAATATTCCTGGTCCCCAGCAGCACTCTGTAGTCTTCATGCCCCAGTGTCTCCAGGTAAGCACCTTCACAGGGTTTTATGTGCAGGCTGACAGGTTTTATACATCCCCTCTAGTCAGTAGGCACTCACATTCCCGCAAAGTTAAGAAAGGGCATTCATTCCATCAGAGAGCAGTAAAAGGATGCAGAAAGGTAGGTCATGGTTGTTCAGGATGGGAGAAAAGGTTGCATGGACCTTTCTGGGGAGCAAGACCTGGGTTCTGGAGGGAACTGCACCCTGACCTCTGAACAGCGGGCATGCCTCTGCCCAGGCTTGGGGCAGGGGGAAGCCACCATTTCCCACCTCTGACACCACCCATCAGCAGGACACAATGAGTTTCCCCATTTGTGAGGTACCTCAGGACAGACATCATGAGCCACTGTCTGGAAAGCAGCCAGCTAACAAGAGGGGAGAGGTGACAGAGCTGGAGCTGATGGTCACGTAGAACATGAGTTGTAAATCAGAGCTGAGTGTTAGGGAAAGAGATTTTTCCCTTGGAGCAGCAGAGAGAAACCCTTTAACTTTACTCTGTCAAATAAGCAAGGCTACTTCAGCCTGCTTCAGTGCATTATGAAGACTGAAGGGCTGGGGCTGTGTGGGTTCAGAGGGTTGTGTTAAAGATCCTTGCAGGACAGGGAGGAAGAGGCAAAGCAGACATGAAAGACAGTGGTCAGGAAATGTCATTGAATCACTTAGCAAATCTAGGAAACTTGTTTTGATTAAGTTTATATAGAAACACTTAAAGAAAATTGAGGAAAAGAGACCACCAACACAGCAAATCCAAGTTCAGCTAATGGAAAGAAATGAGTTTTTATTATTCCAGCAAATATTGGTGGGGATGTGATTGAAACAACCCACTGAATCTAAACTCCCCCCCTTCAGGAAGCTGATCAAGCTCCAAATTTCCCTGCTGGCCTCAGCTCCTCTGAAGGGCCAACCCAAAGCCTTAGAGATGAACAGTGGGAACATGAAGAACATCAGGAGCAGATCCAGCTCTGTGTGGCTTTGGCTTGTGTCCCGGCAGACACAGTAAAATGGGAGAAATCAAACCTGTGGAGGCTGGAAAGGGTTGAGACACCAGTGGGACTCCTCTCTTGCAGACCTAGCAGTCTGAAAGCAGGGAACAGAGCTCTGCCAGGCTGCCTCAGCTCCCTTACTGGTCCTGGAGCCACAAATACCTCCACAGAGTGATTCATCCCAACAACCTGAGGTACATTTGTGCTTTCAAATCAGTCCCCCACACTGCCAACATAGTAATTAATGCTGAGGCCCATCCCAGACACCATCTAAAATAAGTTTCAAGAGGAAAGCTGTCCCCTGCTAACAGGACAATTTGCCCCACACCTTGTCCCCGGTGCTGTTGTGACAGATCTAATATTCTCTCATATCCCTGTACACATTCCAGGCTCACAGTACCAAGCCTGAGCATCCCATCCCAAAAAGCTGCTGTGACCCTGACACTCATCTCTCTGTGGAGCAAAAAGAGGATCTTGTCCTTTCACATGACCATCTTTCCACAGAGACCATAGACAGAGGGCACATGGCTCCCTCAGAGCAAACACCCTGCTTGCTGGTGGTGAACAGAGCCACTCCTGCCCAAAAGGGTCGGGGGTTGTCAGTGGGCAGCCATTCCAGCAGCATTGCAATGCTCTTTATTAGAGAAGCATTCCTGTGGTGTTTAAAATAACTGTCTCTGAAACTAACAGCACCTAGAAAGTGTCTGTCCTTGGTACCACAAAAACCCCCATTCTTCATCCACAGAAGTATTCCTTCTGCTCAGGAGGGATCAGTATGGCTGGGATTTCAGACCTTTCTGAAGAGGTGCATTTTTTATGAAGCCAACCAAATAAACTCCTTCCACATGCAATGGCTTAAATGATGATGAGTAAACACAGGGAATGAACTGGAGAGGAATGAAAAGAGGGCTGGTTGATCTGCAGTTCCTCTAATTGAAAAGCTGATGGATTTTACTGTGTGATGGTTTTACTAGAGACCAATAAATTGCAATTGTATTGCCAGGAGGAAAGAAGGCTCTTTAAGTGTTTCCTGTACCAGATGGGACTAAATAGGTTGTGCCTGTGGGAGGGGAAGGGTGTCCCTGTGCTGCTCCAGCACTGAGCAGCCAGGCCTTCAAACATGTGGGGCATGTCAAGGCTGGGCAGCATCAGTGTTTCTGAGGGGGTCTCTTCACACACAACTTACCTGGCCTTTTGAACTCAGTTCAGTGAGAAGTGAGAATAGCTGGCTGGGAAAAAGGTTGCAATATGAAATAAATTCATAAAAATACTGAATGCGTATATAACTCTCTCCCACTGCAAACCCATCCATCCTCACTACCTCCCCACACTTCTGCTAAACCAACCAAAACCAAAAAAAGATTATATTTCAAGAAAAATGAAGTAGCATAATTAAGTAGGTTACCATACACAGCATACTATTCAGGAAATTACAGTGCAGTAAGTTACTGTAAAAACATGAGATACATGTGCTCTCAATGGCTACCTGTATTTGTACCCTTATCTCGTGCCAAATTAGGCAAAAGCAAGAGAGCATCCCCCTCCCAGCTGAAGGTAAACTTCCTCACCTTAATGGAGGATTAAGAGAGTCCCCCCTAGGGCCATGCTAATGCCACTGTGCTCCTTCTGCCAGAGCTCTGTGGGTCTGCCAAGAGCTGAGGATGCTGCTGGATCTGCCCCCCCTCCTAGGAGACAGAGAGACTGTTATTAGCAACAGGTTATCAGTGTTGCAGCCATTTTTAATATCTGCTTTTAAAAAAAGACTGTTATTGAAACAATGCATTTGATTTTAGTTAAAACATAGCATTTTTCTGTGAATTGATATTTCCTCTGAAGTTTATTTCCCTCTCAGTTTATATTCCTTCCTAGATGCAGTGCCTTTCACTGAAGAATATTACTCTCGTGGTGCACCATGTGCATGTATGCTCCAGCTGCTTGTAGCAGACACTGTGTAAACCTGTCAAAAAGAACTTACACTCCCCCCACATGGTGAAGAATGAAATCCTTTCAGGATTTCAGGTCCTGACAGCATCTGAACCAGTCTCTTCCATGGCCCAAAATTATGGGTATATAGCCAGAGATAGAAGAGACAGGTTTCTTCTTACATGTTTATTATTCCTCTTGAAATTAATATGAATGAAAAGGAATCAGATCATTCATCAGCTCTGATAAGCTCTGTGTGACATAGATCACATCTGAATGAGCAGTAGCTCATAATACTGGTATTTGAAGACAATAGCAGTTCACTTTTATAGTATCAGATCTCCTTTTATGTGCTTTCCACCAACATTCAAGTAGATAAATTTTTTTATCTTTTGTTTGTTTGTTGCAAGGTTTTTTGCTTTGTTTCCTTTTGGTTTTGTTTTAGGTGGGTTTTTTTTTTGTTGTTGTTTGTTTGTTTGTTTGCTTGTTTTGGTTTGGTTTTGGGGGTTTTTGCCAGAAAAAGCCTGTAAAATGAAAATAATGTGAAGACTCATCTGATAGTCATCACCTGGGGACTCTCACTGGTAAGGCTGGGAGACTGAAAGACTGAAACCTCTTTTATGATCTTGGAAATAGTTTTTAGTCTGAGAGAGAATAGATATGAATTCCATGACAATTACATGGATCACATTTCATGTAATAACCAAATTGTAAACAGTCCCATAGTTCCCATCTAATTCATGAACGACAAAATAGTTGAACTGTGAAAGCAAAGTTGTGGATTTCCACATTCCCTTCCTAGTTGTGTTTGACAGAGCTAGAAGAGGAAAGCATTGGTCTTGATTACAAATACAAGACACAGCCTGCAAGAACAGCACAGAGTTTCTAAGCCTGGATGGGAATACTGTCAATTTTCATGGAGCAGTATTTTCAGTGCTCAGCAGTTTGATCTTTTGTCCATTTTGGACTGTCCTCTTTTTTTCTTTTATAATGTTGTGAGAACCTCTGTAAATGAGGAATACCTCACCTATAAGTACAGAAATATAAAAATATTAATGACCACCAGATGAGAAACAGATGAAGGACTCTTGAAGCCAGATATTCACATCTCTGTGACAGGGATCTAGCCAACATAAGCACATAATTTGCATCTACATTTTTGGCACCTAATGAAACAGTCTTTTTAAAGTAACCACCTAATTTCCCTATTGACAAGTGCATGCCTTTGAAGGTCTCCCAAGGAGGTATGCTCTGTGGAACAGAAGCACCTGAATTTCTCTCCATCAGATGAATAGGAAACTCCGGCAATATTTGTCTGCTCTCAAGGCACCTATTTGTCAGTGGCTGAAGCCTCTCAGCCACTGACCAGGAAGCTTAAACTTGTTCCAGCAACCACCTCAGCTCTGCAGCCTGCAGCCTTCCCTATCTGTTTGCTGAAATAAAATGGTGTTTAGGATATTTCATGGATGTACAGACACAAAAAGCTTTGGCAAATGTTCATTTTAAATATGTCAAATTCAACTGCTGAAGAGAGCACCCTAACTGATACCACAATGCTCACATGCATTATTCTTTTATTCCTTTCACAGCCAAGAAGCTTAGAATACTCAAAAGCATTAATTGAAAGAGGGTGGGTAGCCATCATTGCCTTTTATGCCCATTGTTGTCTATTTAAATGTCTATTTATGTATTTGTAAGACAGGACCCAGCAAAATACACACAGACACACAAACGTACAAACTCATATATTCATATTGCTGAAATTACATAGCAAGTCTGGAGATTAGACCAGAAATAGAATCCAGATCTCTTGATGCAAAACCTTTTGCTTTAACCATTTGAGAATAGATCCCCCTAGCTTCACAGACTGACATATTAAAATGAAAGAGGAAAAGAATCACAGAAACCTCAAATCAAAGCATGAAATTGAAAATCTGTCAGATCCATAAAATGAAAATTCTCTCCAAAGGAAAATTCTGACACAATCATATTTTCTCATGAAATTGGAACTGGAAATAAGGTCATACTGAGGAAAAAAAAAGAATAATATTAAGAAAAAACCCTCCAGAACAGCATCAGCCACTTCAGTAAGAGAGTCTGAAGGGTTTTGACAAGTACTGTGTCTAAGCCAAAAAACCCCAGGGCTAGATCTTCTACAAAAATCAGAAAACTTAAAGGGACATTGTCAAAGTTGGTAGACCAAACATTTGAGCTACTTTAAACTCAGAGTAATACATGAGAATTCATCTTTTTCTTTATTAAAAAGAACAGCTGAAAGATATTTATGAAGAATATGGTGATATAGTTTGCATTTTTTTCTTGCTTGGTTTTAAAGCCTTGCTTACATTATAGGTTGAAAGATTACTTTCTAATTAAAAATTAGCTTTTTTTTCCTGTGCCCATACTGAGAAAGTTATGGAGAAAGTCAAATGAAAAAAAAGTAAATTAAAATGGGACACAGAGAGGGGGCAGGAGGGGGAAATGTTTATTTTTAAGTGCAGCATGGCATCATTCTGTTATAAAAATCTGGTACAAACTGATTTTCTGAAGTGCTGAGAACCTACAGATCCTTTGAATTCATCAGGAGATCTGAGCTCTCAGCTGACTCCCTGGGAAATCAGGACGCATTTCTTTAGCTCCTCAACCTGCAAGAATTTCTTCACGTGTCCAGTTTAGCATATATGGTTACTCCAGCTGGAGTTCAAGTGACTTCATGGTGGCTTCATTGTTGTATGTGCAGAGCTTAGTGGCTGGATATCCAAATGAGATTGCACAGATGTAATTAATCTGCTTAAAGATGAATAAAGACTAAAGCCAGCAGTGTGAGAGGATCACTTGGCTCCAGTTAATGGAGGAAACAGGTACTTAGTGGGCACAGGCCATCCCTGACAGGCCCAGCACAAAACCCAAGTGCCAAAGCACCGAGGAGCATGTGTGCAGCCAAACCACTGCAGGAGGTCACAGTGGATCCCACTGACTTACATGAATATCCTTTTCCTGGATTTTGAAGTGCTTGCTGTAGCATTTTCTGCCTCATCTGTAAGGAGGGTCAGCACCTCAGATGTACATCTCAAAAGCCACTATGCTAAACAAGATTAGACAAGGGTTTTAAAATTACAGTATTGCTGAATAATCTGACAGCATGCAGTTGGTTCAGTTGTTACTACTGAATTAGTAAATATGCAAAACAGCATTTGCACTGGTTGGTACCTTGCATATTTATCCACATTTTCCTTGGGATCCTTTTTCCAATTAAGAACAATTAAGGTTGTGAGCCCATTTACACTGTGGGGACATTTATTTAAGGAAGACCAAAGCCTTAATATTAAAATAAGACCTGTGGTGGGGCATTGTGTCTTGGCACTGCAAGGCTTCTGTGTCTTTTTTCCTTCTTCACTGAGAAGAGAGCAGTTTCTTAGAATCTTGCCTGGCTCCTGGCCAGCAGTCTCTATCTCCACAAGTGGGTTTTTAAAACAGGAGCTGGAGACTAAATCAGCCTCCCTGCTTCCCATGGCAGCTTCAGCCTGCAGACATGAAGGTGATGTGGATGTGGCCTGCAGAGCCATCTTGCTGATCCTGTGGTGAATATTCAAGGGGAGCAAAGCTGGGCACTGGAGAGGCCATTTGCCAAGCTGGTGTCCATCCTGTGCCAGTGGCCAAGGGACGACTGATGGGATGAGTGACACTGACAGAGAGCTGTGCAGCTCAGCTCAGCTCAGCTCAGGGAGTACCTCTGAGCATCGAAAGGGATGCCTTCATCTTTCTTTATTCCAAACCCCATTGCCAGGCTGTGTGAGAAGGCAACAGCACTGCCCAAAGCTGTGACTTAGCTGTGAGGTGCACCAGCAGGAGCTCCTTGACCCGCAGCTCTGCAGAGACACAGAAGAGCACTGCAGGCTCAGCACACAGAGATCTTCTCCAGGGAGTTGAGACTGACTCTCACCCCTCCCCTTGGTTTCCAGTCTCAGATTCCCTTTTGCTACCAGGAAAACTGATGGAGGTCTTGTCCCTGCTTCTCTCAGAGATGTAGGCTTCAGTCAATCACTCAGTGAGAAAATACTTCCAAGAAAAGATCTCTCAAGCTTGAAGCTGTCCCACTTCACATGTAATCAGTAAATATTAATTACGCAAGGAAGAGAGGTAAAAATAACCCCCTCACCATGGAGATTTTTTATGAAATTTACAGATAATTTTTTTGAAGAGCCTGGATTCTCTTTCTTCTCACCAAATAAATGTCAATTTCTCTGTGATGAGAAGAAGCTATTCTCCCCTGCATGGTCCATCTCAAGGCAGGGATGAATTTGATTCCCTCAGGCTGTCTGAGGATGAATTGAATGCAGATCCAGTATTTTTGGGGTGGTCTTCAAAAAGTGACTTTCCACCCCATAGCTAGAAGGCAGCCATAGAGGTCTCCTCCTTTCCAAAGCAAGTGCTCATATTCTTTGCCCACTCAACTCTCTTGTTTGGAAAAACAGGAAACAAAAAAAAAAAAGGAGGATGGGCTCAGAGTGGAGGGCCAGCTGTAACCAGTGCTGCTGCTGCTGCTGCTGCTGCTGCTGCTGCTGCTGCTGCTGCTGCTGCTGCTGCTGCGAAGTCTTGTGAAGGGATCTTGCACACAGAGTTCAGCTTGTGGGTTCCTAGCCAGTGCCAGCTAACATTTCTTTTCTCTGTGAGTATTTGAGGAGAGTTCTTGGTAAGTTCCTGTCCCAGACCTAGCCAGGCTGTCTTCCTCAGCTGGTGAGCTCTGCATTTACAAAGAAACATGGATTCCACCTGAAATGACTTTTCTTCCTCTCTGAGGAGTAAATGATTTAATAAAGATTGTCTTTTTCCCAAATGCAATTCCATCTGTAGAGACGTGGACATGGATCAACACATTGCTCACAAGTCACACAATTACACAAATACATTTCTTTTTGTGGACCTAATTGTCAAATCAGATTTGGAGGGTAAATTCAGATTTTTCATGGACATTTTTATATCATCACCTTTGTTAAACTGTCATTACTTTCCTGCTGACCAACAAATGGAGATCAACTGGGACATCTTGGTTGAAATAAAAAAACCCAGACATCCATGATTTGTCAAGTCATGCTGAAAAAATAGCAAAGAAGGACAAGAACAGTGTAGCTGAGTCTGAAGCCAGGGAATGCAGAGAAACCTGGATTTTCTAAACCTTAGGAGTATATCAGGATATACAGGATATGTCAGGATATTCAGTCATGTTGTTGTAGTTCAGCAATCCTATCTATGGCTGTAGTTCAGGTTCTCTTGCAGTAAAAATATATTAAACAAGTGGCAAAGAAGGTACTTGGACTTTAAGAAGGTCTTGAATAAAGCTGACTGAGAGACCAAGAGATAAATTGTGCTGAACTTTGGAAATGGGTTTATTTAATTTAATATTAATCAGGATCTATTGTTTTTCTCTCCTCCCTCATTTGTCACTGGATCATTTGCATAAGGTTCACCAGGGACCTCTGCATTGCTGCCAGAGAGCAGCCCCTGGTGCTGCACTCCCAGTGGGATGTGAAACGTGTCTTGACTCCCAGATGATGGGAGAAGAGCAGTGCCAGTGTATGCCAGCACCTCTCTGCTGCATGCAGAAGGATCCCTTATGACATTATAATTGTTTCTGAGTAATTAACAGCATACCACGGACACAAGGGAGAAGAGCAAGCCTACCTTATAAAGCTGGATTTTTAGAAGTATTTTTCGCTTCTGCAACCTTTAGGATTTTCCTATGGGGGCAGGGATCCCTGCATGGGGAATTTACATCTGCTGACAACTCTGTTTTTTCTGGGCCTTAGAGGGTCTGTTCATTTAAATCTGATTTTAATTGATTTCTTTGAAGAAACACACCAAAATCCACATCTTGATCTTGACCTAGATCAAGATCAGAGAACCTAGTGATCACTGCTTAGTCTTCAGTCAGTGAAGTTACTGATTGGGGTGAGTGGGAGCAGAGCTTGATGATTTTCATGCAAGATTTCTGTAGTAATAGATATACATAAAATTACTATATATGAATATTTCTTGAAAAATATTATGCAATAACAGAAAACACAAATCATTCTGTGTTTTCCTTTTCTGAAATAAAATACAATAATAACTCTTGAAATGTTTCCTCAGTTAAAGGGAAGCTTGCTGCTTGGCCACAGGGTTTCACCATCCCAGTCATAGGATGATAGTCCAGTTAAGTCCATAGAATCATATCCAGTTGCTGCTGGTGAGAGCGGGGATAACAAAAAGGTATTCAACCCCTCTGTAGTCAGCCAACAGAGTTCAATACTCCAGGAGTCCAAATGCCTTTGGATTTTCAGACTTGCAGCTGCAGAAGCCACTTGGTTGTTGGTCTTGGAGTAGATGAGCCCATTTGGTCCACAGCCCCTGTGGTCAGCATGTGCTTCAATTGCTGACATGAAAAGCTACAGTTCAGATTTGGGGTCTACCAGGAGCCTTGACAGGATCCCATGGGAAAGCCTGTGGGACAAAAGGCAGGATTTTTTGATGCTCTTTGGTGTAACACTTACCAAAGGGTAAGAACCTCACTTACCTTGCACCACCTACCAAGGAAGGTGCCTTTCCTTGCAAGTCAGAATATTCCAAAGAGGGTAGAAATGTATATAATATCCCTCCAGTTGTGGGCACCCCATGGGTAGCCACATTGCTCACAGGTGAATCCCACTGCAACACACACACACCCCAGAGGCTTCTGCACAGCCACTGTGACACGTGTAGGAGGATACTGGGGTCTGGAGAGAGCTCACAGAGTTGTGCTTCCAAGGATTTCACTTCTCAGTCCTTCAAACAATAATTGCACTCACTGCCAGCCAAGCAAACACTGTGCATGCTCCAAAATGGAAATGGGTGTTAGCATTGGAGACGGTCAAACGCTCCTTTCATTGGCTCAGGAAAAATAAATGTGAAAATATTTTCGAACTTTTTATCTTAAATAGCCACAGACTGAGGCAAAAATTTTGGCATTTGTTTTTGTGTGGGTGGACCTCTGCAAATGTCAGGCAGCGAGGAGGTTTCTGCACAGCTACTGAGCTGAATGAGACTGTTTGAGAGGGCACAGCTTCCAGTCCTCCTGTAGAACTTCAAACACAGCCTCTACTTTTCCGTACAGGAAGCAGTTCTTCTAAGCCAAAGAGGCTGTTCACAGTACAGGAGTATAAACATGAGTGCAAACTTCTGCATGGCCAGGTCAGAAATTGCTATCTGAGAAATGTTGCTGGCATGTTATAATTAGCAATTGTTAAGAAAAGGGCTTAGAGATACAATCACAGCTCTAACATCAAGGATTATTCAACAAAATGGAGACAAAAGGGGAATTATTTTTCTTTTATTGTATTTCTCAGTGCAAGAATTATTAAAGGACTCTTTTCATTTCAATTTTTTCATCATTTTCCCACAGTCATTTATGATAATCTCTTGGAAGAATCAAACTAAAGCATCACTCCTCACAGGAAAAATCTGCCAACTCATGCATTTATTTTGTTATGTATAGTTGTTCATGTGGGCTTAAGAGGGTGCCACAAAATGAAGTTTACATCTGACCTTTGAGAAGTCAAAACTGGTTTGGGAAAAATGCATATAAAATTGTTAAAATGTTTTCCCAAAGTGTATCCCTAAAGCAGGTACTAAGACTCTAAATCCAGCAGTTACAGTGAGTCCTGTACATCAGACTCAAGTCTGTAGTTGCATTTTAGAATCACCCAGGGGGGAAGAAAACAACCATGTTTTTCCAATATGGGTCAGAAACACTAATTAGCTGGAATTGTTTCTCATGATCAGTAACTCAGCAGTTCTCCTTCTGCCTCTGTTAGGGAACTGAGTTGAAGAGTGGTTGCATTAAAATAGCAACAAACAACATCCAAATTCTAAACACCAGTCAGGCTTAAATTTATCTCCCGTAGTGCTTCCTTGTGACAGTGGCGATGACAGCGTCGATTAGATAGGGCTGGCACTTCACACCGTGTGTCACTCCTCATTATCTGATGAGAGTCCCTGCAAGAGGCAGGTGCTGGGGAATGAAAGATTAGGTGCAGCTCGTGTAATCAGGCTAAATCCCTCACTACCTCCGCCGAGCGATAACGAAATATAAGCAGCTTTCTCCTTTCCACAAATTCTTCCCACTTTTGCTGTGCTCATGAGTCTGTGGGTGTAATTACCCCAGCTCATGGCAGAAACCAGCATTTCCAGGATGAAGGTGGTTCTGGACTGCAGACCTGTACTCCAGACAATTTCTGTTCTCCCAGGAATATGTACAGTCCTAATCATGTAGCCTTAAGCCAACCTGCAGAAGTGCCCCTCCCTCCCTCCCTCTCTTCTGTGCAGATGTTTGAGCTTTTCTTCCTCAGTTTTAGCAGATCCTTTTTAATTCTCCCTAATGACTCTCTCACTCTCCAAAAATAAGCAAATGGATTTTGCGAGTGAATGAACATAATGAAAAAGCAAGGTGTGAGGCTTGGAGACATAGTCTGGATTTTGACACTTGCTGCATTTTTCTAATACCTCTTAGTGTGCTAATCAATGTTTGGCAGCATTGCTATTAGAAATGAAGTTCCAGTAATGAGATCTAGCAAACTTCATGGAAAAAAGACAGTAATCTTTCAGTGCCAATTACTACTGAGAGCTTCTTGGGCTTTTTGCACCCTTTCAAAAACAAATCACTCAGATTTGAAATGAGAACACTGGCTTTTTGGGAGAGAGCCAGGTCATGCTGAGTAAGACTCAGACACCTGGCTATGGGAAGGGATTCATGTATGCTAGACACAGGAAAAAAAAATACTCAGCTAGCTTTGGGTAGGAATCAACTACCACTTTCTGCCTTCTTGGAGTGTCCCAGACAGAGGTTGTCTGCAATCACCTCTTCTACAGAGATACCTGTGGGAAGCCATGAATGTGGCAACTGGAGGCCATGCATGAGAAATTCAGACCACAGGGAAGTGAATGGGCAAACCCAGAACATTCTGTACTTGCCAACAGTCGCAGGTGCAGGTTACAGCTGGTGAAATGGCAAGTGTGATGAAAGTAAGCATTTCACTGGAGGCCTGGGACGTTAAAGAGGAGCAGAAAATACTTCTGTCTATCAAAGAAAACAGCCTAAAGCCAGTGAGGGAGAAGCACAGTGGTGTGTGGGGAAGGTAAAGAACAGCACAGTGGTGGTGGCCAGAGGCATTCAGAATCACTGGCCACAGTCAGCACCTGTGGGCACCCCTGCTCTGTTGTGCCAACAGGATCCCACACTGCTGACCATAAAATTTAATAATGGCTGGATGAAGCACTGGTGGATGCACTGTGGAAGGTTTGTGCTGCTGGGAGCTCAGCCCCAAGCTCATTTTGACTTTTTTTCACACTAAATGTTAACCTGTAAGACCCACATGGCCACTGCTTGGATGGATGGTCCCCACCATGCTGGCACTGGTGTGACACTGTGGTGGTGGGCAGAAGTTTAACTGCAGGGTTGAAATGCCTGTCTAAGCATGCCAACCTTCCCAGGAGCTCAGATGTGCCAACAGGCTCCTTCCAGAGACTGAAACCCAGCCAGGAGCTCCTGTTCTCTGCTGGTGTTCTGGATATTTGGCTGAGAGAAAAAAAAGGATGCTCCTGTTTTACACTGCGGAGAGGTAAATAACTACACTTGGTACAGTGTTATGCCTGAGCCATGATTTGGGAGGAAGATTTTTCCATGTCACTCTGAGTCACTTCATGCCCCATTTAGTGGGCTCAGAGGAACATCTCCCCCTCCCCAGCAAGAGGCCATGGCCTTGTGCTCACTGGGAGGCAGGCAGGATTTGGCAGCAGCTGATGCAAACTTTCCCAGACTCCAGGGGATAACATTTAGTCACACAAAAATCCCAGTTGGTTCCTTCATACTTAAACCCCTGCCCTCTGCAGTTGAAAAGTTAATTTGGGAAAAATGGCTGGATGACAAAGCAAGGAAAATATGGTACAACGCTCCTAATTTCATTTTTAACAATTGTCACTGCTGAAGTAATACTGGACATAACCCTTATTTAGTACTCTACCATTTGATCTTCGTGGTTACAAAACATGTGTTTCTGTCTACTGAAGATGAAGACAGGGAAAAAAAATCCACTGCTGACTGTCTGCTCAGGAATGGGACTTGAGCAAGAGGAATGCATCAAGTGAAATGCATGTTTTTATAAGTGGAAATTTCTTTTTTTTTTTTTTTTTTTTTTTTTTTTTTGCATTGAAATCCAGTGATTTCTACTCTGCATCATTGCTTTTCTGTGTGATAATTGTAATCATGCTGAGTATTTTTTAGTGTTGTGCTAATTGCACCTGACACCCAAAAAGAATATTACTTGTTTGGCATTTATTAAATGTCACTGGTTTTCAAGTCTTGCAACCTGACCCATCAGCTGAACACGTCTGAGCTCCTCTGAACTCTTGCAAGGCACCAGGCCAGTTACTGCAGCCTTCTCAAGACAGGAATCTGCCTCTTCTGCATGTGCAGCCACTGTGATACCAAAACAGCCCAAGCCTCTGGAAACTGTGCTTAGGCTAGCCTTATGAGAAGAGAGGAACCACTTCTGCACTACGGCATACTTGTCACTGATCAAGCTGAAAAAAATCACTCCTGAAACAATCCCTGAAACAGGAAAACATTACTGCTCCACTTTCCAAAAATGTCACATGCAAGTAGTTCTTCCCATGGCAGGATTGTCTTGTTTACAGAGAACAGTTCACCACCACTGTAGAAAAGCAGACTAGCAAGCAGACATACAAATGTCCCAATGTACAAATCAGCAAGGAAAGCCCCTTTTCTACTGTCTAGAGGTGGAATAGGCAGATATCCACTATTCAGGCCTTACTTCACTGCCATGTCATGATCCTAAAAGTAAATATTTTTCCAGGATAGGTAATAAAGATGTTCAAAAGCCAGAATATGGGAAAGGTAATGATAGTTTTGTCTGCACAGGAAGCTAAGTCTTCTCTCCAGGTATGAAAACATATCAGATAAATGAGCATCTGACCGCTCACAGTTCGCAGTCTTTCTGCTACTCCAGTGATGCAGCGGGTAGGAAAAACATCCAAGTCTTGAGCAAAAGTCACAATGTGCTCACATGAAAGTCACTTTTAGAATAATTTGTATGGATACACAGAATCTCTATCCCACAAACAGATGTTTGGGATCTTGAACAATGAGCTGTGGCTCAGCATTCATTCTCATTACATGAGATGGAAATCCCAGAGGAACTGGGAGCTGGCAGTTGTCGTAAGCTTTGTGGCATGTCCAGTGGAGGCAAAGAGCCTGTAAGTTTCTAGTGGCCTCTTACAAAGCTGTGGAAGAGAAAAACAAAATCAAATGCATACAAGAGACTAGTGGAGAGGGCACATTTTACAAAAATTTTCTAAAAAGGTCCTCAAGACTAATTGTATGAAGTGATTAGAAAAGCATACCAGCCTTTAAGATATGCTCACCACTTCTCAGAGAGAAATGAGTTTGAATTGGCTAAATCCAGTGCAGTGCTCTGTCCTTCAGCTGAGTAAAATCTGGTATTAGCCCGAGCATCCTGCATATTGTGTACAGGATGCCCATGGAATAGACCATAAATCACTTAAATCACTCTGTGTGCATAAAAATGGAAGCCAGATGAAGAACTGCAGAACTTGGCCACAGGTGTCAGGTTCTGATGTGCCTAGCAGAGATAGTCCAGCCCAATATATGTTTGATTGGCCTCAGAAGAGCAAGGATTTGGAGGTTTTAACAAAGCAAAGTTCAGTGCCTCAGTCAGACTGAGAATAGTCACATTCCTGGCCTTTTCTTTATTCTGTCTTTTATTTTAGAGCCGATTAACACAAAAGACTCCTCTGTGTCCTTTTCAGGACCCTGACATGAAAACCACCTCCAAATCTTCCCTGCCATCTGAGGGAGAGGTAAAGAGGGAATGAAGGGATGGCTGACATTGTTGGTGTGTGAGTAAAGAAGTAGCTGCAAGTTGCTATGCTTGGGGTTGATTTGGAGTGCTGACTCAAAACTGCGACTGTGGCAGCTGACAGCAGCACTGCCAAACCCAGGGGGACGAGACCCCATGGAGGGAGCACCCAACCTGACCCACGGGCTCTCTGTCTTACCCAGCCTGCTTTCCCACATGGCTAATGGGCTTTCATAGCCTCCAGCTGTTTGTTTATCTTGGGGCTTCTAATTGTTGTTATGGTAATACTTAAAATTTGCAATCCAAAACTTATTTTTTCGTTACCTACTCAATTGTCTAGACAGCCCAAGCTGGAGGAGAGAAATTATCCATGCTACTGAAACTGCAGCCTGGATTACTGGCTTTTTATTTTTTAGAACCAGGCAAACACAAAGTACTTGTCCTACTTTCTAGTCAGTAAGCTGAAATTCAGCATGTTTAATTATAAATCAAATAATTGACTACAAAGCTATTGTGGTATGGCCCTCCATGCTGTTGATGGTTTTAATTGCGAACTGTTACATGATGTGCTTCAGTAACAAAGAATGAGCCCTGAAGTAGCAGAGGAAATGTCCTACTTTGACTATTTTTACAGTCAGGATGCAGGAAATTTTCTGGTGTGTCCCTCCTCTCCGTGATGGACATGGACAAGAGAACTGTAGGCCACACAAGATGCCATTGGGGGCCATGCTGTGTTCAGAAGGACAGCCCAGGAGCTTGCTGTAGACTGTTCCTGCTGCCCCCTCCTCAGGATTCAGTCTCAGGAGAGTCGTGTTCCTCCCAAGAGCCAAAGAGGAGCTTGCATGGCTCAACCTGGAACTGAGGATGAGACAGACCACGGTGTGTGCACTGAGCACTCTCATCACACCAGGTGGCACCCCTGGATGGCTGTCATGGAGGGCAGTGATGGAGGCTAAAGCTCACAGCCTCCCCAGTGTCCATGGTGTCACTCACTGCAGGAGAAGGCAGGGGCTGCTCTCTCCCCTCTGGACACAAGGATCCTAATAGCCCCACTCCCCTGTTAAAAAAAAAAAACAACAAAGTAAATTAACAATGCTTGATTCCAGGGCATGTAAAAGAGTCCCAGAGGGAGATGGAGTCTTTCCTTCTCTCAGGCCTTCCACTGGTGTGAGGCCCAGGGTGGGCACATATTGAATCTTCTGGGAAATGGTGACACCTGCTTCTGCTGGACTAGACCACCACCCTGGAACAGACTGCCCAGAGGCATTGTGGTTTCTCCATTCTTGGATACACTCAAAACTGAAATGGGCATAACCCTGAGAAACTTCTTCTAACAGGAGTTGCTCTGCGCATGGGACTTCCTAAAGCCCCCTCCACAGTGGTTTTTGGGGGCATTTTATAACCTTGAAAGTTCTTCACAAAGCAGAGAGTTAGGGGTGTTTTCACTGAATTGTGTCTTCAGTGGTGAGAAAAAGACACAAGTTTGGCTCCTTATGCACAACAGTACCAGGCAGCAGCTTCTCTGTCAGCTTCTCCAGAGGTCCTGCTTGCTCCTTTCCACTCACCTCACCCATGTATTTTCACCCTCCTCACCAAGCACCCCACCAGGCTGAAAAGTATAATCTGGAGGAAGGTTTTGGGAAGTTCCTTGTACGGTATCTTGAGCCCATTGAAGTGAGAAAGACAAATGAGATTTTCTCTCAGCAGATTAACATGAACCAGGAATGATCCTCACCTGCACTGGAGCCAGGACCCATCACATGCTCAGCTTGGGCCAACAAGTGCTGATGAGGAAGGGGCATCAGCCCTCCAGTGCCCCAGGAGGATGAGGAGGCTGGGAGGAGGAGGGGAGGTGTATGCTCAGATAAAAACATCTCAGAAGTAAAAGGCCATGCTGGTGGCAGGTGCTTTTAAAGATGAGGACAGGTCCAATTTCAACAGATCAGGAGAAGTGAGGAGGGGAGAAAAAAGGTGTAGCCAGAGAGGCACAGGAGCTACTAATAGGAGAGAGAAACTGCAAATGTCTTTTCTCCTTTCCTGTCCACTACTCTGCTCATCCCTGTGAATCTGTACCTGGATAGAAGGCCTTCTCAGGAGTTGCTGTAGACTTATTTGACTTCTTTTTCTTTTCATTCCCAGTGAAATGGAAAGAAAATAATAATAAAAGATACTACTGGGAAAAAATAAAGAAAAAAGAGAGAAATGAAACCTGATGCAGCAGCTGCTCACCACCCACTGGCTTGTGCCCAGCCCATCTCTGAGTGGCAATCAGTCCTTTCTGGATAACTCCTTAGAAAAGAAATCTTGAAAGCTGCCACCAGGATGGACTGAAAAACAGTCTTCTTCACCCATGGACAGGGAAATCTGGAGCCTTCCTTTGTTGAATGCAGAGACTGAGCAGAGCCAATTACCTGCAGTGCCAAATAGTGTTACAGCAAGTCTTTGGGCAGAATAAATATAAAATTCTCCAAGTCAGCTACGACACATTTCAGGCATATTTAGTCATTGAAGCTGAATATCCCCAGCTGTGTTAAACTGTTAAGCTGTTGAGTTTCCGTTTGCAAACCCATAACAAAAAGTAAGCTAAAATAGTCTTGCTGTGCCTTCTCTTGCCTAGCATTGCTGAGGAAAATGAAACTTAAAGCCCAGATCATTTCATGTTTCTTGGAAAATCACCCAAGTCCTTCACATTGATGATATGTTCCAGTACCTTCCTGCTAGAGAAGTTTTTTATTTAGCAGTGTCTACAGATGTGAATCCGTAAATAGGGACAAGAGAGATGCTATTTTATTGTATTACAGGTTCTCTTTGACTTTGCTGGGCTACTCATGTGGCTGTGCTGAACAGACCAGCTCTGTGCTCAGGGAATAGTTTTGGTCCTGCATTTCCTTAATGAGAGAGATCTCTTTTCCTTTCTCTTGCATGCAACAGCAGTTTCTAGGCAGTATTGACTTAAAATCCTCTATTTTTATATGACTAACTATAGCAGCTAATCATTTATAAAGCTAAATGGTTGAGATTATTGTGAGAACTTGAAATCCAATCTCCATTTTTTTAAACTGAACTGCAGCCTATGCATGCATGAAGACAAAAGATCAGAGTGTGTAAGAGGGGAATCAACAGGGCCAACTAACAGACAAATCAGTGATTTCGAGCTAATATGGAGGAGTAAAAATCTTCCTGAGCTTTTGAGTTATTTTTGTGTGAAGTGTTTGTGGGGGAGAGACGTTTTCCCCTCTTTCATCCTCCCTTGTGGGCACTGGTCTGTGCACACCCTGTGCCAGTGTCTTTCCAGCTGTCACAGGCATGCTGGAGGCAGGGGATCCTCTGCCAGTGAAAACTGATGCATTGGGGTTTTTCTCTTGATGGGTGGCTTTTTAGCAAGGCCACCTTATGCTGCAGGGTCCATGTGTGGGAATTCTGGGAGTCTGGATGGCCCAAGGCTGCTGGAGCCGTGCTGAAGCAGGGTGGCTCCTGGTGAGGAGAATAAGGAGGAAGAGGAGAAGGAGGTGAGGATTCAGGCCTGAGCCCTGCCTTCAGGCAGCAGTGGCTTCCTGTCTGCCAGGGACATGGCAGAGATCCCAGCTGCAGAGCTCCCTGTCCCTGGGGAAAGAGGAAGCCATGCTCTAGTGGGGTCCAGTCACTGCTGAAGCAAGAGTCCTGTTTGATCCAGCGCAGCAGCGGGTTTTTCTTTGCCAGCCATATTTCTCTGAAGCCCCAAGAGCAAGTGATGCTGGCCATTGTGCTGTGTGAACAACCACTGCTGTGATAATATAGATATAAGTATATAGATAATTACCATAACCTTTCTTTATTAATCTCGGATTAAAATCCTAAATGATTTATATGCTAATTAGTTGCTTTGATTATTATCCTGACAAAGGGCCAAGCTGGCCCTTGGCATGGCAGATCTGGCTATTGTCCTTGTCAGCTATGCTGCTCTTGAGCCATTGACACTGCAGAAAATGGTGCTGAAAACTCCTCAGCTGCCTCCCAAACTCTCACAAGATGGAAAACAAATCCATGCCAGTAAGTGGTAGGAGGGACCCAACAGCTCCCTGGCTGGGAGAGTTGGGTGAAACTTCTCCCTTTCCCTCTTGACCCAAATAACCCATGCATTGTCAGCACAGTGTCCGGGGGGCTGCAGATTAGGTCACGAGTGCTGGATGGTTTCTGAAGGATGCTCTTTGCACAGCAACAAGGGAAGAAGCTGGGGGAAATTTTCTTTTTTTTACAAACTACTGCAGGGTAAGTTACCACTTTGGCAATTTCCTCAGCCATGCAAGTGAGTGGGTAGCCCAGCTCCTTCTCAGCTGTGTACAAAGATAGGGAAAAATACACAGCTAGAGCCTCATGAAGGCAAAATAAATTATTAGCTAATTTTATTTTGTATTTGTGGCTAAGGAGTTCAAGGTAAGATATTGAGTACATGGATTTAGTTTTGTTAGCTGAAAACACAAGTACTCATCAATATTTTTCAGAGTAAAAAGAAGGTTTTGAATGACAGATTACATCCTTCTAGGCCCTTCCTGGTGACAGCTGGAGAGAGTTGATTCTAGAGACTGAGGCAAGCCTGTGATGGTCGTTGCCATCTTTCTGCAATGCCTGGAGAAGATCAAAAGGCATTAATTCCCATTGTCTCTAAGGCAGACTACACTGTCCCTACATATCTCAACACCAGAGTGATGAGCCAGCCAAAAGCACCTGAAGGCTGCTGGGGCCACATCCTGTGCAGAGCTCTCCTGCTGGGGTGCAGTGGTAGGGCCAACGTAAAGGGCCTTGGTGCTTGCTGTGAGCAGCAGGTTTGAGACCTGAGAACTGTTTTACATTGCAGATAGCAGTCTGTAATGGACTCACTTCCAATCTGAGTCCCATGGGATAGGCACAGGAGGGCACTGTGCTCCTGAGGGCAGCAGGGTCTGTGAAGGATCCTTTCCTACACATCCAAGATGGGAATCCTTTCATGCCTTGTGGGGCTGAACCACCTCATGGATGGGAATGGGGCATCTGAGGTTGTTCTGGGCAGAGATTGCAAAGCGTTTTCTTCAGTGGGGCATTGTCATGATATCTCCATCACCTGAATGTCTGGTTTTATGGCTTGAGCTGGACTGCATTTCTGAGATGTCCGTGTCTCTGGGTTGGATCCAACCCTCACAGCACACTCAGAAGCTGTGGGAAACCAAGGGAGGAGCATGGTCCTGCATGGTGTGGGCCAGCATGGGCTTTGCCTGGTGCTCAATCACTGCAAAATCTCTTTCTCCTCCTCTCTGTGGTGCTCCTTCAGCCTCAGGTTGACATGTCAGTGGCTGAGGATACATCACCAACTTAAACAAGCTTGCTGGGCTGTATCCGAGCCTAAAAATGGAAGATTCATTGGCTTTAAAGAGCACAGCTCACTAATGGAAGTGCACAGGAGTTCATGGCTGTGCTTGTGACAATAAATTTTCCATCAAAATAAGAGTTTATAATTCTCTCTGAGGACAAACAGAATTGGGTTTGACTATAGCAGCTTCAGGCATGAAAAAGTGACTTGTCTGTTTTTCCAAGGCCTGTCAGGAGCTTTAACAAAAGATGTTTCTCTTCCCACAAACTTCAAGACGTTACAGCTAGAGTAATAATCCTATTAAGGGCTTGCTTGTTTTGCTATTTAGTGTAATAACTTTTTTTAAAAAGGAAAACTTTTCTGCATTTTGAAATTAAAACATAATGGTAAGATAGGAAGTAGCAACCAGAAACATAGACTTCAAACCACACTGCAAAAAACCCACATTAAATCTTGTAGTAAATGGGCTTGGCTATTCAAAAAGTCTTTCATATACTGGAGGGTTTTCTGTGAAAACCCCCTGCTGGGCTCTTAAAAGCAAATCTACAGAATTTCTGAGTGTTTGGACTTGCTCCAAATTGTGCTATTGAGATAAAAATGCTTTAAAAAATAAAACCACTACTATTTTATCTTATGTTCATAATATGATCTAATTTGATTGCTGTTTTTTACCATTGACTGCATAAAGTGAATTAGACTGCCTAAAAGGACAGGAAAATCGATCATTGGAAACAACTGAAGCAGGTAGTCCTTAAGGAAATAATGTCTTAATTCCCTAGGCACTTCCCTGGGAAGGAAACACAATAGTACTTTGTGAGGGCTGAGCTGGTGAATAGAAACATCCTTTTTTTTTTCCCCCTCTTTTTTCCCTCCACATGGGCACTGAACTGGGAAGTTCCTGCATAAAACTGCAACACCAAGCTTGAGATCAGCTTTGGAACACTTCAGAGCTGAGCTGCTTGATTTCCCATCTGTTACAGGGTCAGAGCTGTTCCTGGGAGCTACATGGCAGCTTCAGAGGTACATTGAATAAATATTTCAAAAAGGTTTTACATGGAAATATATGAGAAAAATATACCTCCCCCTCTAAGATGTTTGGCAGTGTATTAAACACTTTCCACTGTCTCAGGAAAGCCCAGCAAGCGCACACAGCTCAGTGCATATAGTTTGTCAAAGTCTAATGAACTCTTTAGTGGAAATTCTCTGTGGCTTTGTGGGGATTAGGCTAGCAACCACATTTGTGCTTCAAGATGAAATGAATCAGTTTCCACAGGCGACCTGACTTCCAGAGTGTTTTCCTGTCAAAATTAATCTCCAAAGTAATTTGTTATCTGTTGCCTCCTTTCCACTCACCCCCTCTCCCATGTGCATATGTGTACCTTTGGTGGATCCATCTGGGTCTTTCAGGCATTTCACAAAGTTGGGAAGCAGGAGACCACCTGGCAGAAAAAGTATTTCCTATGGGGATCTCTCCACTGGGCAAACACCCTTCTGGTCACTTCTGGTTTGCACTGCTTCACCAACCCCCCCCAGAAACAAACAAACAAACAAACAAACAAAAAAGGAAAACCAGATACTATTTGCTATAAAAGGACAAAACTATTGTCCTTTATGTGAAAGGAGGAAACTCAAGCACAAAGCACACATCTTGTAGAAATTATTAATTTCCCTCAGCAATAGAGAGCTACATTTTCCTTGTAAATTTCTGAAGAAAACTCAGTCTCAGATGTAGGTAGAGATAAATCTTCCACCTGATTCTAATACACTTGGCAGCATACACAGTGCAGCTTCACCCCCACCACCCACCTTGTTTGCTGGAAACTTGGTCCCTGTGTGGGTGCACTTGCTGAAACTCTCCTAATGTTGTTGACATTCATGTTTCTCTGGTTGCCCTGCTGTCACCAGAGCTGCACTGGTGCTAGGCAGAAAGACAACACTTTAGGGAAAGCTTCCACATGCAGCATCTTCCTGATATGGGACAGGTCTGAGAGGGGTTAGGAGCTTTTATTACTGTGGGGGTTTTTTTGTCTGTATCACTCACCCTTATGGTTTGTTTCTTTGGGCAGAAAAACTTGGTAAGGAATTGCATTGCAGATGGGGGGCTGAGGTACTGAATGCGTGTTCTCCAGATGCTTTACTTCCTCATGGAGGCAATGGGAGATCATTGTTTTCACTTTCCATGGCTGGTCTTGGGTAAATTCCATGGTATTAGCAGGAGAGGTGGGAAGGCACACATGCAGCTGTGATGCCAGGATGGGTGAGTACATGTTCCTGCACAATTGTGATGTCAATGAAATATTGCTTTTAACTGACTACACAGCAAGCTGCAGCTGCAGATAGCAGCAGGATGGAAGGGCAAGAACCAAAGTGGTTTCTGTGCAACAACCTGTCTCCTGACCACCCCTTCTCTGTGGTGGATCACAAGGTGTTCATCTTTCCAAGGAGCAAAATCTTCATGTATCAAGTCATAATGTTCAAACAAACACTGTAGAGCTAAGTACTCCTAAATATTCCACCATACGGTAAGGAGCAGAAGAGGTGTCAGAAACTTTAAGGACTACATTTTACAACATGTCTCATCCTGGTACTTTTTCGCATGTTTGTTCCTACCCCAATCACAGTGAGACAGCTTCCTCCCCGTTTTCAGGACAAGCTACATATCACAGAATAGAGCTGCAGAGTGGCTGTGTAATCTTTTTCACATGTTCATGCCTTCAGGACTCAACATGGCTGTTTCAAAGCCGTGCAGCAGCACCTACCACTGCGGGAGCAGCAGGATGCTGTGGCTGCCATAGTCTCTCCCTTCTGCTCCACTTGAAAGGGATTTTAGGCCGGTAAGACTGAGGCACTTCCTATAAATTGCTTCTAGGGTTTCATTTGCTGTAGTGTGGGTCTCTCTGCTTCCCACCCTTGTCATTGCAACTCCCTCTGATCTGTGTGGTCTGACCCAAATCTCCAAACCACAGAACAAATTTTGGGAGAGCACAAGTTGCTGGCTTTTCTGCATGTCTCCAGAATCCTTTTTTTGTACACTTCTGTGGTTTGATTCAGTGCTGTACTCAAGTCTCACTCGTTGTACTTCTCATCAATGTAACCACGTTTCCTGCTTCCCATTTCTCTACACTCTCTAAGAGCAATCATCTCTTTTTATGAATGCTGATTAAGTCTTGCCCAAATTGGTCTGGAAAAGACTGTGGAGCAGAGGTGCCCTTGAATTAGTGGAGGACACGAATGACTGAGGAACAAGCTTTTGAAAAGACTGAAAGCTTTTACTTTGGCTTCCAGAGGGCCAGCGTCCATCACCTTCTCAAAAAGCTGCAAAAAACTTCAAAGTACTCAAACACACACACACACTGAAGACCCCTAGCTCTAAGACACGCCACAGGAAATATTACACTCTACATGCCATAAATTTTCTGACTACTTTTGAAAGGGTTCTGAGAGATGGTCCTGCCCAGCACATTTCAGAGTTTCTCACATGTGTCTGCACTCAGACTGGTTGGGGGTTTTTGTACCCCTCCAGCAAATGCAGCTCCAGCTGGGCAGTTGTTGTGGCTCAGAGCTCCTTGATGGCTTACCACAGATCTGATTCCTTCTCTGCCCAACAGCAGGATCAGCTTGTACCTAAGCTGTTCACAACAGATGTTTGCCTAAGCTCTTATTCAAAAACAAACAAAAAATGATAGACATGTTACAGTTTCCCCAGCCAATCTATCTAGTGCCTAATCATCCTTATTATTGGAATTTTTTTTTCATGTTCATCCTGAATCTTTTTTGCAATTATCAGAGTCCATTATTTTCCATCCTCTCATCAAAATTATTCCCCCATATTTGCGGATAACTTGGATGTATTTAAAAATGCTTATAATCTCCTTTCGGTCTTGTCTTTTCTAGACTAAACAACATAATTTTCTTTTAGTCTTACTTCATAAATTGTAGTTTCTAGATCTCTAATTGATTTTGCTACTTTGAAGAACTGTACTTGGGATATAATTCTTTTTCATCCTCTTAAAAAAAATTAAGATGTGCTTAGAACTGAATGAAATACCCTAGGCAGGGCCTTGGCAGCCCTCAATTGCCAAGAGGTATGTCAGATAGTTCATAAGTGGCGATCCTGAGGCTGTACCCCAGTACAATGCTTTCAGCTTCTGCAGCAGCAGAACATTGTTGCTTTCTCAAGCCACAGTTAGCCCTATAGCCTCCTCTGCTTTTTGGTCCTCTGTTCTGGTGCTTTATATGAGTCCTGTCCTCATATATAAGCAACTTGTTATCCAACTGACTGACAGCAGGACAAATGGGGAATTTCCCATTGATGAAATTGCGCCTCATCTTCTTCTGACTGCTGAAGACAAGCAAGATCCTTCAAAGGCTGTCCTTAATCCTCAGCTCCAATTCAAAGCTTTTGTGAGTGGATAGGTGGTGACTCTGTTCTCCCTGGCTGTGGAACACCAACTTTTAAAGCTCTTCTCCTGATAATCTGATCCTCGTTTCCATCGGCTCCCCCGTGCTGCTGCCTCTTGCCACGGGGCTCAGCTCTCTGGAGCAAGAACCAGCCTTATGTTCTCTCTTTACACAGTGCCTGGCATGACAGCATCTTGAGCCATGATTAAGAATCCTAAATATAATGACAATAAAAATCACACTGTCTCTCTAACTGAGAAGATCCATTTTGCAGCAAAATGGGAAAAGGAGAGGAGTTTATTGGTGCATTTAACTCTCCTCTGTATGTCTAAAAATGTAATGAAAGGCAGCTTTTAAAATTGAACTGCTATTTCTTTAGGAAAATACTCTTTTGCTGAGGAGAATGGTACATTCCTCTCTGTAAAAATGTCACATTTTCACCTGGGGCATATTCATGAAAATTAAAACTTTGCTTCTTGTTGTAAATCTTTGTAAATTTCCATGAATTTGCCCCAGGTGAAGATGTGACATTTTTACAGACAAGAATGCTCCAGTTTTGCTGAGAGAGGCAAGAAGGTCTTTCTGTTAAAAAATGGCAACAGCAGCTTTCTGCTTGTGAAAAATATCTATCCCTTTTACTGAAAAACAAGAAGAAAGGGAAAAAGGAGTTGAGCTGTTGCAAAGCTGTGTTTTCTATTCCCCACCTTCTGATCTGCTTTTCTGACTAACCACTGTGCTCAAAGGCAGAGAATGAAATACAACCATGCATTGAATTTACAAATGCACTTTAGAAAAAAGACTTCATTTTCTGCTGAGAACTGGTAACTTTGCAATTAAGGTGTCATCTTTTCTGGCACTAATGTTGTTATATATCAGTGGTTATCATGAATCAGCTACTATAACTCTCACTCATTCAAAACTTCTACTAAAATGGATGCAAGATACAACCATGAAAGAATATATCAAATAATGTAATAAATTTCATAATTAGGAGAAGAATAAAATTAAAGTCTAGTGCATTCTGTAAGCTTTTTTTCCATTTCTATCATTGATTATTCACTCTGTCCCTGACATGCTACAGACACCTTAACCTTTATGGCCAAAGTTGCCAAAGGAGAAGGGGACCTATGGGTTTGATTGCATGAGAGGGAGCCAAGTGACCCTTGTCAGCCCATCTTCTTGACTGAGCCCATCTTCTTGACTGAGCCAACCATGGGAAAGAGGAGTACAAGGGGGTGATCATGGTAATGTGGTAAAGAACCGGCTGCCCAGAATGCTCTTGGACATAACTCTCTGACAGTCTGGAGCAAGATAGTTTATGGCCGTTAATTAACATATCATACCTGGGGGTAGGCTCTCAAGGTTTTCACAGAACCACAGAATAATTTGTTTGGAAGGCACCTTTAAAGGTCACCTAGTTCAACCCCTAAGTTTTCATAGGGCTTGGCAAGCCTTTCCAACCTCTAAGAAGCAGCACTTAAAATCTTGTCCCACAGCAGAACATTTGCATGGTTAGTTTGTCAGAGTGAGAACAAAGATTTGCTTCCAGAGACTCTGGGATGGAGAAAGAAGATCCTTTCACGGGCCAACAAGTCAAAAGCCACTGAGTACATGTTTGTGCTGAGGGGCTTTGCCTGCCCTCTGATGGTGCCACCTCACTCTCTTTCTCAGGTATCTCTAAATGCTCTTGTAATCCAGGACTGCTCCAGCCTGAAAAAAGTAGAAGTCTAGAGCTGGTTTAAGAAAATTCATTTCAGTTCTTTGCTTCCTTCCCACCTCCTGCCCATGTTGCGCCTTTGATGGATGACTTCCTGGAAACCTGGTAAAGTTTTTAGGTATTTGGAAATAAAAAGGTGTGTGATACATGATAACCTTCATGTTATCACCCTGCTCTTGGCTTGGCAGCTGCAGAGGAGAAGGGTTAGTCTGCCAAACCTGCTCAGAGGTGGCAAGTGTGGCTTCATGATGGAAGAAGAAACCAGCGCAGAAGGTCTGCTCTCCTTTGGAAGGGCTGTGTGATGAAACCACTGCAGAAGAGAGGCAAATTTAAAGAGCTGTGTCTAATACAGGGGAGCAGGAGCAAAGCAATCTGGAAGAGTCCCTGGAAAGGGGAATGATGGAAAAATAATAGGAAAGACCAATGCTGGACTGCTTGTTCCACACAGGAGCAAACAGGCCCATGCATTTGCTAATAACCTTCCACCAACTTGATCAAGGGTGGGAAACTCATTGCTCCCTGTCACACATCAGAGCTCACAGCTCCTGGGGAGCCTGTGCTCTCAAGGCACTAGCTGATTTCAGAGCCACTGGATGCAAGCCAGCTGCTCTCCCTCCTTGATGGGCTGCTGTAAAGCACTGTGTAACACAGGGTTGGACCTGGAACAAAAAGTGAAAGGGGACTTCTGCAGGAATTTCTGCAGCTTTTAGCTGGCACCTGACCTTTTCATACTGTAGCTGGAACATCAGAAAGCCAGAAGGGGGTTATTTGCTGCCTGAAGTCTGGTCGATCTACTGTGAAGCTTCTGCTTACTGTGTGTGCTGTGTGTGAGTTTAGCAGCAGTCCCTGTGTGTCTAAGGTCTTGTTATTGCCCACTCAGTTGTAAGGAAATGAGAAGCTAATGCTAATGCAAAAAGAAGGCCACTGAAGCATAAAAATAAAAAAAAAATAATCTCAGACAGCAATCTCTATACCCCAGAGAAGTGGCACCCTATGTTCCCAAACTGGCAAAGTCCTTTAAGCTTTATTAAAACTGATATTTGAATTGGCAAGTAAGTTCACTTTTATGCAGTGCAAACCCATAAAAAGTATCAGTCTAAAAATATTCTCTACAATGGAGTTTCCCCCTCACTCTAAGAACTGTAAACACAATAATTACTGGTGCTGCCAGGGAATGGGACTCCCATCAACCCCTTCTCAGTGGTTAAACACCTCTGGCACAGGTGTGAGCACACGTGGCATCCCCAATAGCTCCCATGTAAAACTATGGCTGTAAGGGTCACACAAGGTTGTGAAGCCAGTGGAGTTACCTCTATGAAAGTAGTTCCTCTTGGCTTAGCAGGTGTTGTTCATGGCTCAAATAAGAGAAGTCATCAGCACTGAAAGTTTCGTGCTTCCACATCATTGCTGTTGGTGATCACTGTCTGGCCCTGAGGGGTGGAAGCCAGCAATTTCCCTCCCAGCCCAAATTGCTGACCTCTGATACCCAAATGGAGACATGTGATGGATTAGTGCCAGCTCAGTGCTTTCTGTGAACATTTCCTGAACTCACCACAGTGGCAGGACAATAAGAAAAGCTCAGTTCAGACCACAGCAATTACAGTTAACTATATTTTTCTCACTGATCGTTGGCTTTATGCGCAGGTCCCAAAAGGGATTTTTGTGCTGACCTCCAAATCAAACTAAGAGAAATCAATAGCATTTAGGTGTCAAAAGATAATTAGATCCTTTTGAGGACTCAGACATGAGTTTCCAAGCCAGCAACTTATTTCATGTTCACTGATGGCTAAATTGAGCCAGTAGGTCTAGAAATCCCTGAGAGTGAAAAATGTACAGCCCATAGCTATGGCATTCTCATAGGAACAAAGGGAGCAGCAAGGCAAGTTTCAGTGTTTTCAGCGCTGGGTTCCCGTGCTGGGAGTGGAAAATGAGCTGATAAAGTACACAGGCCTTGTTTGTGCAGAGATAGCCACCGCCCCTCCTCTGGCTTGGGGAGTTGCACCACTGGTCTGCTACAGTTCCTGACTTCCCTGCTGCAGATGGATGGTGGCCATGGAGAAAAATGCAGTATTATTTTACTTAAACGGCCCAAACTTCACAGTACCAGTTGCCCTAGGAGTCTCTACAATTAATCTTACAACACAAGAATGGTGACCACCCAGCAGTCTAACAGATAAATCTGTTAGGCAGCGTGCATGCTCAGCCTGCCAACAGCAGTAAATAAACGCTAGTAACTGAACTTTGGCAATAAATCAAATCTTTAAAAAAAAAAAAAAAAAAAAAGCAAGCCCAAACAAACCAAACCACAAACTTAACCCCAAACCCCAATCCAACAGCCCTTTCCCCCTTGCTTCTGTAATATGTCCCCAGCCTCCCCACAAAACTAGCTCTAGCAAATGGCTTCTGCAGTGTGCCCCTGAAAGGTTATTGAGCCTGACTTATTTTGAAGTGGGGGAATGGGATTTAAGGAAAGTAGCTTGTCTTTTGGCAGAAACTACAGGAACACTTCCCAGGATCCATACCAACCCAATGGGAGACCTTGCCCCTGTGGGGCGTCCCCAGCTCCACAGAGACCAACTCAGGGGCTTTCTTGGGGGTCCAGGTAGCTTCCTTATGCCTTCCTGCATAGAAGAAAACCATTTGCCCTTGGCCTTGGCCTCAGCCATGAGCTGGGCTGGAAGTCTGGGTGGGATTTGCTGTTATCACAGTGTTGTCTTTGGCAGTCCAATATACCCTGCAAGGATTGATGGCTCTCCCTATTGATTTGGCACCAGATCCCTCCTCTCAACTGTGGCCATGTAAGTCCTCTGGGGGAAATGGACCTGGATCCAGTAGTAAATGCATAGAGTAAAACATGAGATATACGTAACATTTTCTTATCATAATTATTTTAAAATAATTTATTTACCTGGAAAGAGTTAGCTCATGCTCAGCATCTGGTTGTCAGTCAGTCCCTGCATTTTTCTTTTTTTTTTTTTTTAACCCAGTTTTCCAGCTGAGTAGACAGAGGAACAAACCAAGACCAAACGATTTGCCAAAGGTCACGCAGAGAATCACTGGCTCACACAGGATTTATAGGGAGATTTGCCCTGGCTTCAGTCTCAGCAGTTCTTGTTGTCTCTGTTTGGGTTTGCTCTGACACCAGGGGTTCCTAATTCAGCTTTGCCAGTTCATAAGACTTTCTCACGAGTCTATTAATATTTGCTGTTTCTTAGAAAGCTGGCTTCAATGATTTCAAACTTGGCTTGTATGAATTAAGCTTCTAGTTGTGGTGACAGCAGAGTAAAAAATAGCTTTGGACAAAAGCAGATTGTGTATCTTCTCCATGCTTAGAAACTGGAATAGAAGTTTCTATTCTTTTAAAACCTCATCATTTTTTACCCTGACTCCTGAGCTTTGGAAAATAGCCTCATAGCTTGTGACTGCTTGGATCTCTCTTGCTGCTGAGTTGCTCATATTTCTGAGTTCCTGTCTCTTGTATCCCCAGTGGTGTGAATTGCTTTTTCCACCTTCTTGACACCTAATTCAATGATGTTGTTTTACTTTTCTTCTGTAATTATTCTTCAGTTTTGAAATGTACTTGATATTTAAAAATTAGAGCAAAGGACATTCTGCTTTCAGGTTTGTATTAGTTTCTTTCTACTCAAATGGCTCCATATTTCTCTTTCGCTCATTTCAGAAAGGTCTCAACCCCAGACAAAGCTGTCATGATATTCAGGGATACTAAGTACTTGCTAATCCCTTGCTGTCTATGAGATATAGAGCTGCTCAGAACTTCTGAAAGTGAAACAGCGAGCACGGTGCATAGGACCAGGCTTAACAATAATGCAGCAAGCCAGGCAGCTTCAGCTATTAGTATGATGGAGATTCTCATGCAAAGACATAAGTTTTTGACAAAGATAAGGGGATAGAGTTTAAATTGAACATCACCAGCAACAGCTATTTTTGGTTTTAATCAGGACTGCACAGAGTTACATATAGATTTTGGCTCAATGTCTATGCACAATATACCAGTAGGCCTGAAACTGCCTGTTTGTCCATTGCATAACAACCTTCCATCCCCCTTCTTACATGGAAGTAGACCTTAACATCCCTGCAGTGTTAACTGCCTAGTACTGCATGTAATTATATACAGAGAATTATCCCTACACTATGATTAGCCAAACGCATTCATATGCATGTGAATTACTCTTTGTGCTGACACAGTGAAAGGCTGGAGGCCGCTTTTGAGGAGGAATGTGCTTGTGTGGTCCTCCAGGAGTACCCCCTAATGGGAACTGTGTTTGCATCTTTTCTGTCTTTAGCAGGGAGAGCACCTGGAGCTAGAGACAGGCACTGCATATGTGCCTTCGGAGCACCAAAGGTTCTGTGATGGTCCTCTCAGTTGGATTTTAATTCTTGAGGCTGCTCATTAATGTGGGAAATGTAGCTGCCAACACAAGAAAGCTCTCACATCTGATAGCCACAAAGACTCTGCAAGGGAGGCTGTGGTGAAATGGAGGGGTTGTGTCTGGTAGAAAAGATGCTGCTGGGTTTGCATCTGGTGGAGCTTTACAGCTCCAGGTCATTCTGTATGAACAAGCCTGAGGAACCAAGCCCATCTCCATGAAAGTGCTGAAAGTCTGCATTAATTTTGAGCAAGTTGCATAGCTAATTAAAGTTTCTCCACTAAGTATTTTTTTCCTGGGTCTCTTCCTTTACAAAGCAGTGAGGCTAGGGGTTCACAGTTAAAGGTTATTAAAATATTAAGTGTAATTTTCTGGTGTATTTAACTCTTCCAAAAGAAAGTGCAGGATATGGCACGCAATGTGAAATATAAATACACGTATTGCAGGGCAAGCAACTTCTTTTAGGAGATGGTGATCCCTCAATTATGTGCCTGGGGGATATGTCTTTGAATTAAAAGCTCTTTTTTTTCCTTCTCTTCTTGGTCCACCCTTGCTAATTAGCAGACTAATCACCAGCAGCCAGCTATTACAGGCTGGAGCAGAAAAGAGGAAGTTTGTAGGCTTCAGACATATCAGCCAGATCTGTGTAACTTTGTTGGTTTGGAAAAAATTCAGATGCAAGAAAGGTGCTGAGCATACAAACACTGATGTGTATCTATTGATGAATGCTGTAGTGTCACAGGCACAGGACAGAGCAGCCAAAACAAATAAATGCTCCCAGAATGAAAGCGCTCCTTGTGGGACAGCTCACTTACAGCACTCTCATGTGGTTCTGCCCAGGGAGGCTTATCACAACACAAACCACAGCTGACTGGGTTTATGGGGCAGGCAAGAAATCCTGGGCACCTCCACCAGTGCTGCTGGCACGAGCCCAGCTGCACCAGTGCCCAGAGCTGTGCAGCATGAGGGGGGTCTTGAGTTTCCTGCAGGAGGCACAGGCACGGATCTTCAGCAAGGTCAGCAGCCCCTGCCTCCTTCATCTGCCACAACACAACATGCCTGCCTCCCTCCATCCTGCTCTTCTGGGTTTTTCAGGGGTTCCTTGCACCCAAAGAGGTGCATTAGAGCTGCCTCATTTTGCAGCTCTCAGCCACCATCTCTGGCCACTTCTTCCTCACCTTCTAGACACTGGTTCTGACTTGCTCTAAGGATAAATCATCCACAACTAAGTTGATAAAGTGTAAATAATAGCTTGCAGTGAAAAAAAAAGAGAAAATATTGAGTTTTTTGGAAATATGGACAAATTAAATCAGTATGAAAAGCAGTCCTGTAAAGTAATATGATTTACATTATTCATATGAATATTCTTATGTTCATTTAATTTCTCTTTGAAGAGGCATGGTGTTTCCCTAAGACTTTCCTACATACGTGGTAAGAAAAGAAACAGGTGATTTTGTAGAGTGAATTTAATGCTGTCCTAGTCTGCATTAGTTCTGTGCAAAGACTTCAAAAGAGTACAAAAAATGCAAGAAGAGTTAGTATTTTACAAATTTTGATGAGTCAGTATTTCAAGAAGAACAAGTCAACCCCTTCATTTTCCCACATTACACACGGCAGGGAATTGGGTATCTCCAGTGTTAAATCCAGTGTACAGTGCAGTTCTCTCATGAGGCCAGTGAAAGAACAAGCACATTTCTGTTAATGCTTTTACCATGAGCTCCTACAGACAACACTCTTGCAAGCAAAAATACTTTAGAGAGCGCCTACCTTCCTGTGTGCTCCCTGCCACATTGGGAGCTCAGTCTCCTCCTCTCTCCAGTCCTCAGAGAGACCAAAGTAGAAGCATATTATTGAGACAGTCTTCCCCTTTTGTAACCACCACTGAATGACAGAGGGACTTTTGGAACGGGTCTGGCTTTGTACAAGTTTAATTCAGTTCATGTATTTTTCAACATTTTTTTGATTTGTGATCCCTGGGTAATGTGACCAGTGAAAGTATAAGCCTATATGTCTATGAAAGTAGTTCCTCAACAGAGGAACTAGAATAAATGTCTGGCCAACAGACATATATTTAGAAACAGGCTTGTTTTTCTCAATTGCTTTTCCCAGTCCATGGAAGTTTGATACCGACAAGAGCAGTGAGAAGGTAAAGGAGGTGTGTGTTGTTGCAGTAGTGATAGACAGCATGAGGTGGTGCTGCTCTGCATTATCTTTTTCACTTATTTATTCAGGTTCTAACTCAGCTAGAATGTTGTTACGTTCCGTATTTTTTTATGAAGGCTTTTTCTCCAAAAAAGACAGTGGGTCTTGTTGCAGCAGTTTTATTAGTTGCAAAAGTTTGCTTGCTCTCGTGGCCCATCAGAGACAGCTTTTCAGGGAAAATTTCTCCCAGGGAACTACTGCAGATGTGAGCCAAGGCACTGGGAAGGAAGACGTTGCTTGCACACCATCTGAGCACCAGTCTTCCAGGTGGAATTCTTCAATTGTGAAGAAAATCCACATTACATCTGAGGAGGTCACCATCAAATCCTCAGAGGACTGCATAGCAGAAGTTCTGGGTCAGGAGCTGAACTCAGTAATCCTTGTGGGTTCCTTCCAACTCAGGATATTCTGTGATTCTATGACTCTATGAGAACACAAGCCAAGTGCCAGGGAAAAGGATGGTGATACTTGGAGAGAAATCATACAGGGGAAAAAATCAATCTCAACAAACATTTAGAAAACAAAGTCTGCCTGAGTACTGTTACAGGACTTTGCCTTGGATCCACTGCTGGTGTTCACTGCAGTGCTGAGCTCCTACACCTCTGTTTGACTCCTACCTAGGAGCTTCAATCTGCTGGAGAAGAAGCGCTCCCTAAGAAGAGCCCAGCCAAGGTAGCAGTTCAAAGCTATTTGCCATCCAAAGATAAAACAGACACTAAGTTTCATATCTAGAACTTTCTATCAGCTTTTGGCCATTTTATCTCATCCATTAAAACAAATGCAATGTGTCACTGACCTCAGTTAGACCCACAGTGAGATCTGGCCTGAGCTTACACAGTAAGTGGATGCAATGTCATTCATTCATAAGGTTTCAGCTGCATTCTTCATTCCAGGAATAAACATAGCCACAACACCCACAATATCTTATGAACCAGTGTCCTTGCCAGCTACATTTCCACCCTATTGCTTTATACAAACTAGGCAAATTCACTGACAGCAGTTATAAACACAAATGTTAAGGGCAGGAGTCTGGGCAGTACCCTCTGGCGTCCTAAATACATGAACTGTGGATGCTAGAAGTGCAAAAGGAAAGTGAGTAGGTTTGCATGCTTTTGCTGACTCATATTTCTAATCACTTTCACTGTTAGAGGCAACACTGGGATGGGTGAGAGGTAAGGTCCTGTGTTTTGCATATGCTCTCATTTCCTTCCTGCTGGGATGTCTAAGGTGCAGCTAACAGACATGGGGCAGCTCTGTGCAGAGATACCCAAAGGAGCTAAGGACTTTCCCTCCTGTACCTGAGGAAGTGTGTCAAGTGCTCCTGAAGCCCATGGCTGTAGAATAAACATTTTGTATTTTCCTGGAGGGAGTGTAAGCCTGTCATGTTGTCAGGTACCAAAGGGTCTTTCTCTGCTCAAAACCAGGATAAAACCACAGAAACAGGAAACTGCTGCTCCAGAAAGAGTTTTCACTGACAATCCTGTGTCTAGCATCACCATGCCAGAAACAATGTTTTTCCTAAGTAATTGTTTATTTAATTCCTCAGGGTCAGTTCTCTGAAAACTTTTTCTGTGCTGTGACTCCACTTTCAGCAGCCCATAAGCTACCTCTCCAACTACTCTGCTGTCCCACTACTGGAAGTGCCTGCAAAACTCACAAAAGAGTCATGCAAGGAAGACTTTTCTGCAGAAAACCAAGCCCATCCTGTTTATCAGCAAGCTGGCAACTGAGAAGTCTGAGGCTTTCATGGTCCTGTTCCCCTGTAAGATCTGCTCCTCCCTGGAGATTTTGACCCTTGGCTGAAGAGCTGCTTCCTCTTGCTATTTAGCTGTAAAAGCAGGCAAAAGCAATCCCTGCCCACCTACCTAGAAGTTTCCCTCTGTGAACCCAGATTAAAGAAAACCCTCACTTTCCAATCCTTTCTGACATAACCCAATACAGAGTGTGACCAAAGTTGGAAGGTTTCCCACTCCAGCAATTCAGCAATCATTCAAGAATTAATTAGGCAATAAAGTAGAGGAGATTCAGCTCATTTGATCTAACAGCTTGCCAAGGAATGGTGGCTATGTCTCCATCTGATATACATACCTTGTAACTCAAGTACTGATTCCATACAGTCTCCAAAAATACATTAAAACCAGCTGTGAAATACAGTGCTGCCATAAACTAAATTAAAGAGAAAACTCTTTTGAAACCTTAGCCTAGAAAAGCATTAAGAGATCATCAGGTCTGCATTAAATAAGACTATTTATGTGAACTGTCAGAACCATAAGCTGTATATAATCAGAAATCAAGAAGCTAGGACAGTCAGAGGCATCTCTGAGCTGCCCATTTCTTGATGGGAACACATGGAGAAATGCCCATTGTCTGACTGGAGAATGAGATCACCACTAAAATTACTAGGATAGAAGTTTTAGGAGAAGTTCAGTCAACTTACTGGAGTAATCCCCTGACCTCACTGTAATAATTCCTTGCAAGCACAATACTCTTTCAAAAGGGTGTTCGGAGATTCTTCTCCAGTATAAGGCAGTGAAAATTGTTGTTGCTGTATTAATGACAGCAGCTAAAAGGCTCTTTTCAACACTGTCTAGTTCCTACCACTGGAATCAACTATGCTCTTGCCAGGGCAGAGTTTTCCACTGAACTTCAGCAGCACAGAGTCAGGCATAAAAGTTATGTCTATGCACGCCATTTGGGGGAGATAAGATATATTGGACAGGATGCCACTTTCTTTTGTTCCCCTCAAGCAGCTTCTCAGAGATGCAAGCATTTCTACCTCCTGCTGTAGCCCAAACCCTGATGTAGCTTGGATCTGCTGCTTCTCTTCTTCCTTCCATTTGACGTTTCTGCTAGATAGCACTTTTCAAAGGGTTTTTTTTTCCAGATCCTACCTCTGGGAGGCAGGATTTGGGGGAGGATACTCAGCCATTTTTCACTCCTTGAGCAGCTAGTTTTGGAAATCATACATTCATGATATTATTTGCAAATAGTACTTCTATAAATCAATAACCTTTAGAAATTCCTCAGGAAAGTGACAAGAGCTGGGTAGGATGCAGACCAGAAACTAGAGATGTTGATCAGTGGGACACATCTCACCAGTACAGCAACTGACCTCAGTTATGCTGTTAACTTCCACCCGAACAACAGTGGCATGGACAATTTTATTATGTTTGGAAGGACCTCAAGGCCTTAAGAATGCATTGTGCACTGGCAGAAGAGGAGTGTGTTTGAAAATGTTTAGTACAAATGATGACTAACTTCTTAGGGCTGAGATGAATCCACGATGTACATTTATTATCTGGTTTATATTTCTGTGCTGCTCAGCTTCTTTGTGAGACTACGGGGAAATGTTAACAAATTAATTGCATCCACTGCTAAAAGGGATCATAAGAAGTGTTCTCAATCATCTGGCTTATACAGATACTGTGTGTGGGAGGTTGTGCTCTTTACTACCAGCTATTGCCTGTATTAGCATAGCACCTATAAACCTCAGAAACAGAGCAGGCTCCATTTCAGGGATACCATGAACACACTGAAAAAGACAGTCACAGTTTCAAAAACTGCTCTGAGGTATAGATCCCTGAAGACACCTTAAAGGAAAAATCAACATAACTCAGCTGTTTTCATCTCTAAAACTTTCACCTTTTCTTTCTAGGTGAAACTATGACTCAGAAGCTTTTTGTTACTTATCTACTGTCCTTTCAAGTTTTATCTACAAGTCCTTAGATAAAGTTAAGCCTAAAACTGAATATGTATCTTTTTATTTAAACTCCAATTGTGTTGCTGATGTGATGGTGTTAACTTGATAATATTGCAACATAAGGTACATCAGATGTACTGGAATCTGTGTCCTTCTAACAACCCTACAACAAGATAAGCTTCAAGGGCAGGAATTTTTCCAAAGGATCTTGAATACAGACAGCAGATTTACAGATAATATTTTAGTCAGGTATAAAGCACACCAAATGTGGTGCTCTGTACTGTGAGGCAGCTCTGTCAAGTTGGAACACATAACCCAATCAGTACCTTTAAAAAAAGTAAACAAAGCAGATTTTTGTCAAGAGATAACCTTACTCCAAAGGTCTTATTCATTCTCCAGCGAGGTACTGTGAGCATTCAGGGTTTGGGTACAGCTGCTAATAGGACTGGGTCAGTACTTCATGCCTGGAGTATCTTTCTACCTCACAAACCCATGAAAGTCTATTGACTACTTCCAGATGGTAGAGAAATATCAATACAATCTCACCAGATCTCTGGTGGTCCTCAAATCCAGCTGAAAATGCTGTGGTAGTTCTGTTTCTTCCCTTCTTCCCATTACCAAAAAAAAAAAAAAAAAAAAAAGCTAAATCTTCCTGTAGGAAGTTGGCCCTTCTTGTAGATGGGCCAACTTCCGACAGGAAGATTTAGCTTTTTTTTTTTTTTTTGGTAATGGGAAGGAGGATCCTGGAGGGAACTGCAGGCCTGTCAGTCTGATGTCAGTGCAGGGAAGGTCATGGAGCAGACGACCTTCAGTGCCATCAGCTGGCACATACAGGACAGGTGGGGGACTGGGGCCCAGCCAACACCTGTTTAGGAAAGGCAGGTCCTGCTTGACCCACCTCCCCCTATGGCAGGGTGATCTGCTTAGTGCATGAGGGAAAGGCTCTGGATATGATCCACCTGACAGCATTGACACCATTTCCCACAGCATTCTAGTGGAGAAACTGGCTGCTCTGGTTTGGATGAAAGGTGAAACAGTGGCTGAATGGCTGGGTGCAGAGAGTGATGGTGAGTGGAATTACACCCAGATGGTGGCTGGGCACTGGTGGTGCCCCCCACGGCTCAGTACTGGGGCCAGTCCTGTTTAAAATCCTTACTGATGATCAGGTCAAGGGCACCCTCAGTCAGTTTGCAGAAGACACCAAGTTGGTCATGTGTGTTGATCTGCTGGAGGGTAGGAGGGTTCTGCAGAGGGATCTGGACAGGCTGGATTGAAGGGATGAGACCACCTGCATGAGGTTCAACCAGGTGAAGTGCCAGGTTCTGCACTTGGGTCACAACAACCTCATGTGACTCTACAGGCTTGGGGAAGAGTGCTTGAAAAGTGCCCAATGAAAAGGAAAAGGACCCGTGAGTGTTGGTCAGGAAGAAATGGCCTCAAGTTGTACTAGGGAAGGTTTAGATTGAATATTGGGAAAAATTTCCTCAATAAAAGGGTTGCCAAGCATTATAATGGACTGCCCAGGGAAGTGGTGGAATCACCACACCTGCAGCTATTTAGAAGACATGTAGAGGTGGCACTAGGAAACGTGGTTTAATGGTGGGCTTGGCAGTATTGGGATAACAATTGGAATTGATGATTTATAGGTGTTTTCCAACTTAAATGATTCTATGATTCTGTAAGTACAATTTCAGCTTCTGAAGATGTCTTAGGGCTTTAGTGAAGTCAGTACAAGAAGGCCCTGTAATGACCTGGACAGGTTGCTAATCTCCTCAAGGACAGCCCACACCTTCTCATTCCACTCTCCCTGGTAAAGCATATCACCACTCAATACAACACCTGCACTGAGTTTTCTGCATTTTCTGGCAAAAGTACATGGTTTCTTTTGCTCATTATTGTTTATAGCAGAAAATGGAAAATGAGACAGGAACGTTGCCCTTTACAAGGGAAAGATTGAGAATCCAAAGTGATCTCATGACTCCAAAGAGAATCAGATGATAAGCCTGGGAAGCTTACCCTGCTATAATGGTGCCTTGTACCAATCAACAGCTCAGGATTAGAAGGATTAAAGTAAATCTTATTTCTGGCCATCCACGTCTGAATTTCATTTTGGCATCTGGTCAACAAAGCAACCGCCTTTTGCAAGGTAGCATGACAAATTTCTTTTTCCATAAACATTATGGGGAAAAAAGTTCTGAAAAGTCTGTGAAGTGCTCTGTGTTATCTGTGGAATTGATGCTAAAATTGGAGCAGAACTAAATGTTCAACTTTCAATTTATAACAGAGTGCAACAGAAGCACATCATGAAGTCACAGGTTTACATCTGTTCAGCTAAGAAGCATTTTCTTTTGTCTTTTCCATATACATCTCCTTACATCACATCCAGGGTGTCTATATTAAATACGTTGTGCTACAAATAATCTTCCCTTTTGTAGCAAGTGTTAACCACAGGTTAGCCACCTTGGCCGACACACTTCAATGTGTCAGATGCAATGAAGAAAGAAGGTTCAATGACATGAAAGGACACGGGTATGCACAGAAGTGAAAGAACTGGTATTTTGCAATTGTAAAGATGCTGAGATTGCAAACATTAAACAAAGAATGAGGCTTACAGCTACATGAACATACTTTTTGAATTATCTTTGCCAGCAATTTTCCTCTTGAACAGAGATTCTGTTTCTAAAATTAACAGTTTAATTCTGATTCTTCATAGTGTTAATTTCTCAGAGTAATTCTTAAAGAGTAATTTCTTAAAGATCTCTCAGGGTTTTATTGAAATTCTGATTTCTTTTGTGCTTGTGGTAAGAGTCTCATCTTCAGGTACCAGACAGATGCATGATACATGTGTGGACTTGTCTGAACCAGCATGGTGAGGAAGGCAGAGCTCAGTCCTAGCTCAGGAACAAATGAAATATATTTCTCCTGCTCTCTGGTTTCCCTTGTGTACCATGAAGTTGCTGACCCTGACAAACACTAATGGTTAAAAAGTACACAAAATATTTGTAGTAGGTAGGAAATGTCATGTCTGCATTTCACATGTCTCCAATTGGGTTCAACTTCAATAGGACTATTTGAAGCACTGGGAATGTACTTCCTGCAACAGACCTTTTAACCTACTCTCAGTGAAGAGTTATTTGGGACGATTAACAGTGGTAGGGGCTGCTCCTTGAACTGTAAAAAGCTGAAGTTTATAATCCCTTCAGGCAGGGATTAACATCTTTATGTTTGGAACTACTACTGAAATATCTCCTCCCTTCATTCCTGATGCCTGCTCCCCTTTTTACAGACTGAAAGTTTCTGAGCTGTGTGTTGGCCACTACAAGTGACAGAACTGGTGGCATCACTCTGACTTATGGGAGCAAAAGATCTGACTTAGATCACGTGGCTATTCTATTCTATTCTATTCTATTCTATTCTATTCTATTCTATTCTATTCTATTCTATTCTATTCTATTCTATTCTATTCTATTCTATTCTATTCTATTCTATTCTATTCTAAACCATACCTCTACAAGTACCTAAGGGCTGCCTGCAACTCTGTCTGCCTCCTGTGCTCTGAGGCCTGCTGGTGCTGTCCTCTGAAAACAAAGAGTAATAACAGCTTTTTAATCTGAATACAATCAGGTATAAATATAATGCTGTCAAAAACCAGCATATCAGACAACACTAATGCTGCTCTAAAGGGGTATTTTCCATTTTATGGGAGTTCTTGGTCTAGAATGGAAGCATTATAGCAAGTTCAGTAAGAAATCTAATACTAACAGTGAAGAGTAGTAAATATCTTTAAAGGGATGAAATTCAGAACTCAAGTGTTGCTTGTGAGGCTACAGACCTACACTAAACTTCCAAAACAGAGTTAATGGACTGGTCAGTCAGCTGGTACAAAAGCACAGCATATAGTGTCAATTACCTGATAATTACCTCATAATTTACTTTCCACAGTCCACGTGCTTTGCCTTTACATAGGATTCACTTTGACAGTTGATGTGAACTACTCCAACCAATTTCCAATGCATTTGTATGAGCTGTATAGATTTTCTCTAGCGTTTTTAGGATGTATTTAAGCTTCTGTAGAAGAAAAATTAGAGGCTACTCTTCAACAGTGACCCCCACTGGAGAGTAAGCCTTAACCTTTATTCTCCTCATCTAAGGCATTAAATTAATTACAGAGAGCAAGATAAGTAGCTCCTAAGAACAATTTGTGCTTTAGTAACTAATTTCATGTAACCTAAGACCTTGTACTTGATCAGTGATGTTGCAGTGAATTTTTAATGTGTTATGCACATGGATTTTTCTGAATTGCCATTTCTACTTGATTTTATTTTACAATGCTTGGTGTTGTATGCTTGTCAAGGCAGACTCACAGGACTGGAATTCTGTGTCTAGTTTTGAAGTGAAAACAATATTGTTGAGACATTTTGCCTGTGGTAAGATTTTAGGTATTGTGACAAGTGTTAAAATAGTAACAAATGTAGGTAAAGTTGTAGGAACAAGGTTGAAAAAAATATACCTTTTTCCTCATGCTTCTTCCTCTTGATTATCAAAGCTCTTTATTTGAAGAGGAGATTACATGCAATTCCAAAGGTAGCATAGTCCTAATTATTCGGGGTGTCATATCACTCATTTGAATAGCATCCTGACATATTCTCCAGTCAACAGCCTCACTGCAACATCACTGCCCCTGCACAGAAGGAAGCCTGGTGTGGGTAGCATGGGCTGTACTGTAAGGAACCACAGGGAGTGCTCTCAGCTCTTATTCAGATACTCAGAACATTTTTATTTGCCTGTACAGCCATGGCTACTGTCAAGATACGTGCAAAATAGTAAATATTCTTAACTAAACAAATGTTCTTATTAAAGTAGCAATAAACACATATCATTTGGAAACTAAGATTGATAGCAGACACTATGGCAGCCATGGAGAAATCCACATAAAATACATAGCCAAGACAACTACAATGAGCCAGGACAAGGATCTTGATGTAGGTTTTACTGTCATTCTAGTGAATGAACAGGGAAGTGTTCTCTGGTTGAACATTGCAGGTGATGAATAGATGTTACACTGCCTTCAAAAACATTCCATGTAGCAAAAGTCATACAACATGATTCAGTGCACCTTCTCTAAACTGGTTATCCTACTACTGAAGTTCCTACCTGCTTACACTGGGTAAAGACACCAAAGTACTTTAAAACCACTGTGGCTTTTATAATTTACTGTGGCCACTGTCCTGTTTTGATGTTTCCCCTCTTATAGCTCATCGTTGCTCGAGGTCATCCCCAGGTCATTGTTTCTCTGCCTTCTAGATTTGAAGAACAAGAAACTCCAGAAAATTTACTGGAAACCCTGATATCCCTAATGTAATATAGAAGATGTTCAGATATATTGTGAGCATATCCTCCTCTAAAAGTGAGACATTGGGACCCAGATTCATTCCCCCTGACTATTGGTACTGAGTTTATCACTGAGATGTCCAAACTAGGAAGACAGTGCCTCTATAAACCAGGGCCAGATAAGGACAATTTTAGAAAACAGTTCTGGTCTTAGCAAGATGAACCACTCCTTGTACCATGACATTAAGTAAAGAGCATGTAAAGGGTTCTAGATACCTTTCATATAATTACAGTTATAATTCATGTTATGGTCAGAGTATCTCCCAAAATGGGCTTTTTCTGCAACCTCTCTTCCTACTCCTTACCCTACCTGCCCTCAATGGCCTCTTCCCACAAGGAAGAGTCTGTGTTGGGGTGGGAGACAGATGCTGCAGTACACCCAAAATTTACTGTCATCTGCTGGAAAATAAATCTGTGCAAAAGAAATGAGAACTTTACCAACTTTTACAGCTCTGCTCAAATGCCCTGCACTCACAACGTAGCTTTTCTATTTCCAAAACCATCTATTTCACTTGCTAACTTCTAGGTTATTTTTCTTTGAGCAATAAATATTCTATAGCACCCAAGTTGTTTTAAACCTCTTTTCTAACAAAAAAATAAAATCTCCTGAGCCCTCTTGTTCTCTAAACAGTATTATATTGGATTACTTTTCAGCAGGCATTTTGACACATCTGTGCAAATGTCAATAAAACTAGAGAAATAAGGGCCAACAAGAGATGCTTTTGAAAATTGGAACACTTGTGCAATAGGTTAAGCATGGATCTAGGTGGGTTTTGTAACTGCATTTGGATTTTTGGGGGAAGGGTTGGACACATACATGTTTAATGTTTGTGAGGCCTGTTTAATAATGCTGTATTAATCCCATTTGATGTCATCAGTCATATTCTACTGCCTGTCCAAGCTCTCCCAGACTGTTCAGAGACCTCTAATTAAAAATATGTATTGGAAAAAATGTATTTGCTCTAGGTGCTGAAGCAAATCAGACAAGTCAAATATTCATTTTTGAACTAGCTAAACTTTTCAATGCGATATCCTATGTCTGATTTGTGGTGTGTACACACATGGCTCAAATAATTGTAACTGTGTCAAGTTTTCTGGTATTAGTTTGTCAGCACTGTACACCTGATATTGTGTATGGGGACAAAACACATGTCAGAGAATGGACTTGTGAGTAACAGGAGTAGCTGTCTCCTACGGCAAATGCAGGTGCCTGTATAACATATCCAAAATCTCAAAAGACTTCAAAATACTTTCATCGAGACATGTGCAAAGCACTCAGTAAAGTGGTGAGCTTTACTGTGTCCCTCTGACATTTTTGTCTCCTAATATAGGCAGACAGAGGCCTTTATCATTAATGCTAGAATTAATAAGCTCCTATCACCTCTTTTCTACAAGTTGTGAAGTTGACTTTTGTTGTAGTTTAAATTTCACCTGAAAGTCTTAATTGAATTTATAACCAATGTTGCTCAGCCTATATCTGAAAATTAAAACCTGCAAAAAACCTCTTTAGGTTTCTAGAAAATGTGAATAAGTATGCAAATTTCACCACTACTCCATCGTGCTTATTCATTCTGGTGCTCCTTTTCAGGCTGCTACCTGCTAAGGGCATCTTAAGCTCAGTTATTTGACTTCAAGCAATTCGTTGCCATGGAAACAGGAAGACATAGCTTTGGGCATCTTCTGGGCCAAATTTCAGGTGAAAGTCTCCGTGAGAGAATTGTCATTGTGAGACAGGCAAGTTTCAAATCAAAGCCAAAGGATCACAGCATAACAAAGGACTTTAGACAGATCTGGCTGGACTTGTCTCTTTTGATAAGCAAGGACTTCTAACTCATGGAGGAGTTGGGATTAGCCATGGATAGAGCAGACAAAAACACACACAGGACCTTGTAAAGGTGATCTTAAAAGAGACAATATGCCAAAGCATATCCATATTGATGTAAGCAGGAATGTGGAGTGCAATGGTGTTTGTTTGCAGGTATATAGTGTTTCATTCATGCACTTGTTATGTAGATATTATTTCCATTATTCATGGCATTGACTTTTCTGTTATTCCCTCCAATATTACTGATAATAGCAATAATTAATGTATTATTCTTCCTACTTAAGAAAACCAGAAAACATTATCTTAACAGACTTGCTTTCTCAATAAAGAGCTTAATGTAGTTAGAGCCTCCTGAAATGCTGCTACATTTCAGCACTTGTATGAGGGAAGAGGGAGTGCACCAAAGCTGACTTGAGCACAGGGAACCATAAGTCCAGTTGAGAAGTTTCTTGTGCACTACCAAAACTCTTTTAATACTGTCTAGTTTCTGCACCTGCAGGAAATACTGTGTCATCTGCCAAAACCCAAATTTCAAGGATTAGCTAATAACATTTTCTTTGAAAAAGAGAGCTGATTCCTAACCAGTATTGTGAGCCTTTGAAGTCCCCGTAATCTATTTTCCCTGGTTGCTTTTAATGAGCCTTTGAATGTTACTCTGCAATTTCTTTTTTTTTTTTTTTAATTTGGTGGGGGAAGGGAACATGCACTCACTTTCCTCCAAAGAATTTAAAAAATTCATTACTGCAAATAACTTTCACAGTGCCAGAACTCTAAGTTATGCAGTATCCTTTGAGTTCATCTATGGTAAATAAATCACAGCTTTGCTGGAATCTCCATCCAAGAGGTTAATGAGATGTAGAAGAAAATCCCAATTAACTCATATCTAAGTTTGAGTCCCTTTTTTCTTCATGTAGGCCAGCTATCAGTGGAGTTTCTTTTGATTCTCTTTGGTATCTTTACTATTCTCTGCATTACTCTAAATGTATGCCTGTGCTATGGTTTCAACTGTGTTTACAGAATTAGTACAGCTAATGCTAAACTAAACCAGTTAACTTTGGAATCTGTAACAGGTGAGCAATGACAGCAGAGAATGCAGATGTGATTTTTATGTTTGACTTTTACAGTGGGTTTTACAGCCAAATTGCAGTTGTTAGTAAACTAGCAAGTTGCCTGATCTCCACGGCCACACCTCAGTCCCTGCTCTGAGTAGCAGCCTGGCTCGTCTAGCATGAGTCCCCACTGAGGTTGGCTTATTTTACATGGATAGCTCCTTTGACTCCAGGGAATTTATACCTGAGTCTCTCCAACAGCCAGACACAACCTCCCCAAAGCTGGACAGCTGCTTCTCACTCTGGCTTGCAGCCCACTGCCAGGAATAGAGCTGTAGACACGTGCTGCAGTTGTGCTGGCAGAGCTGTGCACATCTCCTTCCCCTCTGAGACACGTCCCAGCTGAGCCTACCAGCGTGGCAGGGGGAGAAGGCATTGGTGGGGGTCTCAGCCTCACAAATCAAGGCTGCATTCCTACACTGGGGCTGTGGGCTTGACTCCACTCTAGTGCTCTTGAGAGCTAACCTTCCATCTGCAGGCTGCTGTGCTTGGCAGCCGCAGCCTCCCTCCCCACTCCTGTGTGACCACAACCACAAACTCTCTGTTGACGCCTCCAGAGAGGAGAGAACAGGCCCCAGCCTGTGCAACTTCTTCATTAGTGCTGCTTGAAGCCATAATTAGATAATATGAGAGGGTTTTCCTCTTGCCAGCAGACAGACTTAATGTACAAAATCTGAAGTAATAATTTTCAGCATATTGCAACTCAACTGTAAACAGGATAGGGCTGGGGTTTTTTCTGTACACAAGGAAGAAATCCCATTAGGCAGAAAACAGAAAGAGTAGATATAAAGGTGGGCAACTGTGTAATAGCTCTGTTTATCCTTAAAATAAATGCCGACTCTAATGACGTTCCATCATTTAACATGTTTCTGTATCTCTTTTTAAAACCCCAAAGACATCTTTTCTCCACCATATTTTTCTGGTTTAAGAGCAGATGACTAATTATGCTTCTATAAACTTTGCCTTCCTTTGAAATAGTAATCACTGACTTTGTCAGACTTTTCCTATTATGGTGCATTTTAGAGCACTTAGAGTACTACTTGTTGTAAAACAAAACAGGAAGCTAATTTGACTGGCCATGATGAGACCACAAGCGGTCTCCAACTAAAAATGATTTATATCAGATGAAGATTCATCTTAAAAGCTGGGCTACTGGCTGTACTTTCTGCACCAGTTCTGCTAGATGGAGGAACTACTCAGCCTGCTCAAGAGTATGAACCAACCTTTGCTGCTTTATGGTAAGATTTAAAATATTAATGTTTAGGGTGCCTTTCCCTTCTGCTAGTAGAGGACTGGAAGTACTGCCAAGCCACCAAGCATAAAACTACTCCTCTTGCCTCCATCGTGGACAAAGAGATGGAAGAAGGAATTAGCCCACCTACAAAGTAATTATATATCTTTTGTTATTTTGATTTCTTTCAAAATCAAAGAGTTACTCCTGGCAGAGAAAATCTATTCATAATGGAAATCATACAGCTGGAAAGAGTACGTGCAGGGCAGCATGAGCTTTTGCATTTACTTACCCCAGTAGTATTCAATTCTAATTGGATACTACTGGGGTAACTAAATGCAAATTGAATACTCTTTTTTGCTATTTTGGACTCCTGGAGCACGAGTTTTCCAATAAATTAAACTTCTGACACACTGAGCTGGAATATGGCCTGTACACTGTAGGCTAGAGCTTGTGATGCCCTAATGCACTCTCCCTCCTGAGACTGGAAACTCACCAGTTTGGTGAAACCAACCTGAGTCACTCTTGCTCTTCCTCTGCTGGAATCCACCTGATTCCAGCAGAGATTCACCTGCAAGAGCCTGGCTAAACCCTGGGGGGATGGCTGGCATGGGGCACTGCTGGGAGCCCTGTGCTGCAGCCTGAGCCTCCCCTCTCAGCACTGCAAAGAGAGGGAGCTCAGCGTGCTTTGCCCAAGCTGCACCCAGGGCTGAGTGAGCTGAGGTCACACCACAGCACAGAAAGGTACAGGCCAGGCAAACACCCACCCAAGCCAAGTTCCCTGCCCCTGGGAGAAGCAACAGAAAGTGCGGAGGCACAGACCTGATCCAGCCTTTCCCAGAGTATCTCCTTCTTCAGCTCTTCATCATGAGCATAAGGGGAAGTGACATTTTACTGCCCTTGACTTGGTGACATGAACTGCAAGCTAGATTGGCTCCAGAATAGAGAAACTTGAAATTACTTTCACATTTAGACTGTATGACAGAGAGTTAGGACATGTTCAGCATGCAAACTGCACGTGCCAAATTATTTTGGAATGTGTAAAAACGTGTGCTGTTAATACTGGATAAAAGCTCATCTGAGGATGATGGGGTTTTCACATTCTGTTCCCAATAAATCTTCTTTTCTCTACACTAGTGTACTCCCACTGTTCTGATACAGGCAAAATGTCAGCTGAGGTCATATGAGTCCTGAATCAAGACAGCAGACTTGGCTTGATGTGCACAAACTGCCTGATGCCAGCAGGCAAAATTAAAGACAACAGTGAAAATACCCACAACATAGGTTAAACCCCCACTGCTATCAAATCAAGTGCAATTAAGAAGTCAGAGCAAAGAAGAGGGTGGATGGAGCTCACACTGGAAGTAAAGTACCTTCTTCCCTTCTGTTTCCCTAGAAGACATTATATTTCTTTGTAAAGAACACAATTTATAATTGTCTGCTTCTCCTTTTACTGTGTTTTATTAAGATATAACTCCCTGTGTTAACTTTATATCATCGTGAATGTTCCTGCTTGGGACTGTAGAGATTCAATTTACCAGTTCTCTGCACAGACTGGAGTCAGATGTCAGCACTCCAGCTAAGGTTGCTGGTGATGCTGCCTCAACAGAGCTGTCCTATATAGAACAGAGCCTGACTTCAGTTTGAGAGCTTTGTCTTCTGAAGAAGCCCCCACCTGCCCTTTCCCAACACAGAGTGGCACAGCCCATCTTCAGAATCTTGTTTCCCTGAAGTCCAGCTTGGAGCTGAATGTTGCTCCAGTATTGCAGGTACTCTGCTGTGTTGTGTTCTGATATGGAGTCTAGGAAAGCTATCCCAGATGTCCTCCACACAATTACTTTCTTCTGAGATGACAAAATAAGCATCAGTATTCTCTAGGATAATGGTGGGGATACTTATACCTGTCATACTAGAGCTGTTGGAAATGTTTAATGTGTTTTAAACTGAAATTTGCCAGCAATGCCCAGCACCATTTTGATTTGGTCTTGGATTTATTGCACATTCTTAACCACTATTATTTTTAAAGGCTTAAATGGCTTTGGTATTTTTCTTCCTTGACATGTTTTTGGGCTTGCAGTCAATGGGATATATGAATGTGAAACTAATATTCATATCAAAGGAAATTACAGCATTTGCTGCTCAGGGGGATGCTCCAGTGAGGCTTTTTCTTTTTTGACTAGCAATACCAGGTAGTAATGATGGAAAACAGAGTAGGTATGCACTTAGCATGAACTTGATAGAAAGATTAGGAACTTCTCCTATTAAAACAGACATTTCTTGCTAATAAAATTCAATTAGCATGTCAGTCTTGACTTCAGGCACATTTTAAAGGAAGTGTCAATTTAATAATCACTCTTCAGTTTGAAATGTCATCCCTACTCTGATTACAAGTAAACTCTAAAACAGCCCTAATTAGGAGACTGGAGAAAGGAAGTTAGTTTGAATGTATTCAATTCTGTTTTGCAGCACCACGCAGAGTCCACTAATTCCTTTTGCTACAGGTACAAGGACTCCTGCAGGCCCTGTATTTGCCCCACTTAAACCAATGACTAAATCAGTGGGCTCATAGTTCAAGGGTGAAAAGGTTTATGGCAATACAAATATTAACAACTACCAGAGAGAGCAGTAGTGGGCTGGATCAGTGTAGGCTGGTGACAGCACACAAGTGCCTGGGGAAATGCAGTTGGACAGGAGAGAGATTAATGCAGAGAAACACTCCTCACTCTAATGCCTGTATGTATCCTCAGCTGGAGGTGTGAGAAAGATTAGGAAACAGCTCTACTGAGGACAGTAGAATTCTTCTTCTCAAAGAAGGAAAAAATGAGGAAACAGGGTGCCCTGGCCCAGAGAACAAGAGAAAATTCAGACTGCACAGCTTTAGTAGTGATGGCAAACTGGCAGTAACAATGATTTTGTGAGTATTGTGACAGAAACAAGGATAAACAAGGAATACTCCCTGCCTGTAGAACACCAATATCTGGCCATATTCATATAGCAATTCCTAGAAGAGATTTGTGGTCTCTTGCATGCTGCATACATTTGTATAGCTGCTTGGGCCAATAACATTTTAGGGAAACAGGAACCAAGAGTTAGAAGATATGTGTCTCAGTACATCAGCAGCGTGGCCTTCACTGAAGGGCAAAGCCATCTCCTGGATATCCTGGACATACCATCAAAATTGAATGAGCATGTCAGTCATTAGCATGTAAGTCTTTCGCCTTACTAAGTCACTCAAAATTAGGGGTCCTCTTTGGGAAGGGTATTTCCCAGTAAAATCTTAGTGTCCCACATTTTGGAAATGGTTTTAACTTTTACCTGCTGAAACAAAATGGCAGGACTGAGAGTCCTAAATGAGTTCAAACTCAGGTTCAAACTCAAAGGGAACTGCCCTGATTGCTATTTTCCTGCCTTCTGGACTTTTACATTTAATGTGGCCTTATTGTGATCAAGGAATGTCGCTGTCGGGTCTAAGTGCAGAATGGCAGCTGAATATTGAAGGGATTTCCCAAAAAAGGATAATTTTGCTAGCCTAAGTGGGTAGAGGTTTGGGACTGCTTTGTCTGTCACATCTTTGCTGAGAATAAATAAGTGATATTTTTAGGGTGGGCTAGCATAAGCGATGAGAGATTCCACTTTATGGCCAAAAGGCCACAACTTCATTAATATGATGCCTAAAGGCACCTTCCTGACAGCTGTGGAAAGAGGAGGAAATGACAGTAGCCTACAGCACTCATCAGCCTCTCCTCCCTTTCTGGCACTGCAGAACAAGAGACACTGCAGCAGGCCAGGCAGCCCTGCCAAACCGGGTGAGGTTGCCTAATCCCACCTCCCTGCTTCCTGCAGCAGGAAACCAGATCCCTTCTTATCTGCCAATGGCTCTGCCCTCTGTCTCCAACGGCAGGAATATTCCCTAGCTGGTGTTACTGGAAGTCACACCTCAGCCAGGCTACCAGCAGCCAGTGTGAGCCAGGGAAGGGGGTGGGAAGGCTGGGAAGCAGCACAACAGTTCCTGTGGGCTGTGTCCAGGTGCCTGCTACCACCAGCAGCACCAGTGGGAGATCAAGCAGGACCTTTCTTGCACTCTGTCAGCCCACTCTTGCACTCCCACATTGTATCTGTTGGAAAGCAAACCACTGCCTTTCACTGACATGGGTGAAAGCCAATGCCATCCACAGCGGCATCCCAGCCTAAATGTGTAGCAGCTAACACAGTGAGTACAGCTCATGCACATGCAAGAAAGCAGTTCAACATGACTTTTTTCCTGCCATAAATAAATACACAAGGAATCATTTCACCTATTTATCTCTGCTCATGACTCATATTCTCTCTGACATGTCTCAATCTCTGAGGTCAGCAAGGCTTCTTGAAATCTCGTGGTTGGTCCATGCTAATGTGCTCACAAATTAAATACTCTGGGTCTTGAGGTTTAATTCCAGCCAAGAGAAGCCTCCAGTCAGTGCAGAGGGATTGGCATCTCTGAGGGGCACTTCAGAACTGAGACAACATTCAAAATCCCCCATGGAAGATTTTTTTCCTCTCATTTTGCTATAAGGGACTCCAAAGACCCATTGGGCGAGTCTGAGGTTAACCTTTGGGACTGCTCCCCTCTTACTTCATCTGCTGTTGAACAGACATACCAAGAGCAATCCCAGGGGCAGCTGAGAAGCTGCTGAATTTGGATTTGCGCCACATAATATTACTGATAAAAAAACCCATAGTAAGATAGGAGCTGTGTTCTGACCAGAGGAAAGTGACATGGTATCTCCACCTGCATTTTAGAATGTGCCAGTGACCTTTACCCAAGCTGTATATGGAGTCTGTTCTGCTTGCAATGAAAAACTAAGAAAAATGCAACCTCTAGACTTGCACAGGGAAGGACAGTAATGCTGTAAACTTTCAAAATGAAAATATGCTCCTCATTATATTGCAAGAGTTCTATTATCATGACATTGCAAGGGTTCCATATTGCCAGAGTTTTGTAACTCCTTGATGTTTCTCCCCTCAGAGCACTAACTCTTCCTTGTCCTCTCAGCAGCCAACTGACTCCAGTTCCCTCAACCAACCAATCCACTCTTTTATAACACTCTTCTGATTGGCTACAGGTGTGGCCTGTTAAAATCAGGCCTGCTCCTAAACTTTAATAATTAACCCAGCTGCAACTCTTTAGGGGGTAAAAGATTACTTTCTATACTACCTTTATTTACTTATATTCTATCCCCCACAGTGGTAAAGATGCACAGACTTGGCAGAACCTTCCTCCTTTAAACAGGTTCATTCCTGTGTGGTTTGGTGCTGTGTGTGATGTACTCAAGTCACACAGTTGTCATGGGACTTGTAGGGTCCCTAAGGTAAGCTGTATCTTTCCAAGCATGGGACAAAAAAAGACACCTTGGAGTCTATGTAATGTGAAGTGGTAATAACAGACTGGGAAATGGAGAGGAAGCACTGGCTTCTGGTAGCTTTGCTGAGGCTGAGTGGGGATATACTGCCAGAACCAAGGTGCTGTTTTCCGGGGAAGGAAGAGAGCTGCACAGCTCTTGTCCCGTCTGAGCTGATCAGAGAGAGTAGGTGCAATTGGGAGGCTGTGGCAAGGTGCAATCTAAAATCCTCTCCCTTGCAGCTTTTGCCTGTCACCTATGGCTCAATTCACCGGCTTCTCATGTTCCTAAGAAGAGGCCAAATGAGTGCCTGAGCTGATTTCCTCAGAGGTATCTCCTGCTCCTGCCTGGTAATGCTATACTGCTGTTTCTTGGTCCTTTTCTTGTGATCCCACATCAGTTTGGGTGGCTGCTGCTCTTTCTGAAACATTAAAACTTAACAGTTCCCCCCTGCTTTATGAATCTCAAGTGAAATATTAAAATACTTTTCAGTGGCTTATAAATAACATATCATGACTCCCCCAGCTAGGAAGAGGAGTACAGTCCATGCTTCATTACAAGAGCTAAAAGCCTTCCAGCTGCAGAGGAAACTCAGCAGTGTGGGGTACAAATACCCCAGTGATTTTTGTAGCGGCTCATCTTGGGTCCAATAAATAGTTTTAGTACTGTTTGAGCACTGCCCCTGGACCTCTGACAGCTCTCACATCCCTGCTTGCTCCCACTGGGTCACACCTGAATTTCAAGCCCCCAGGGAGTGTGAGGAAGTGGTGCTGAGATCGGGCCAGGTTCTGTGCCTTCCTCCCTGCCCAAGCATAGAGCTGGGACCCATTTCAAGCCAAGTCAGAAACCTGAGCTAAAGACCTGAGCTGACTTTGTGTCATGGTGTGTTCCTCCTTCCAGAGGCAAAGCGTGAAGGCACGTGAATGATCCATGCTAAAAGCCAGCGGCAGGGCCAGCAAAGTTCACCAGCCCAGACTCAGATCTCTGTGAAAGCAGGTGCATCCCCCCTCTGGATTTAAGCTTCTCCCAGTTGCATCTGCAGAACGTGGGGTATATGTGTCACCAGGCTGGCAGTGGCGCTCTCTGCAGCTCAGGCTATTTGACCAGAGGTAATTAAAAGCTGCCTCTATGCGGTCATGTAATGACAGACCGTACCGCAACACTCAAGTGCAAGGATGACAAGTTAAGGTCAAGTGGGGAAACAAGCTGCTGTTTCCAAACTGTGGAATGCCTGCATCTGCATCTGCCTGGATCTCCTTTTACAGTACCTCTTTCAGTGGTATTTACTGCCAATCCTTTGGAGGTTGCGTTCAGATTTCATGCCTGCTCGTTAGGCACGTTCACCTCTCAGAAGTGTGTGAACGCAAGCTGAGCTGTGTTGCGTCAGAAGCAGCGCTCCTTGTCTGACGGGCGCCCAGCTTTCCCCGACACCTCCTAAGAAGCCGGTGCCCAAGTGCACGCACCTGACTTCAGGGAGGGCAGCAACCTCCGCGGTGCCCCAGGAGGCGACACCAGCGGGCGGGCACCACCCTCCCGCCGCAGCCGGGCCTCGCTGAGTCGGGTTCCCCGCGCCCCTCGGAACAGCTTCTCCTCCTTGGGCGCCCCCGAGCAGCGCTCCCGCCGAGAGCAGCGGCTGGGCCGGGGCCGCGGGGCAGCGCCCGCCCGGAGCCGCGCTCCCGGCCCGCCCCGCAGCGCCCCCCCGCGGCGGCGGCAGCTGCTCGGCACCGCCCCGGCCCCGCCGCTCGCCCGGGCGGGAGGCTCGGCGGCTCGCTCCTCCTCGCGGCCGCGGGATTCCTGTCGCCGCGTTTTCGGGCCGCCCCTTCACACCCGCCGCCGGAGCGGGACGGCGTGAGAGGGAGGGAGCGAGCGAGCAGCGAGCGAGGCGGCGCGGATGTGCCCCGGCTCCCGCGGCGGCAGCGGCGGCGGATGCTCGGCGGCGCGGCGGCCGCCCCGCAGCGCAGGAGCCCCGCGCAGGGAGGGAGCGAGGCGATGAGCCGCCCGCCGGCGGCCGCCCGCGAGTGACGGCGGCGGGCGAGGAGCGGCGGCGGCCAGGAGGAGAAGGACGAGGAGGAGGAGGAGGAGGGCAGCGATCCCCGCCAGTGCCCGCGGGAGCCCGGGAGAGCTCCGGCCGAGGGCTCGGCCATGCCGTTCGCCAAGCGGACCGTGGAGCCGCAGCGGCTGTGCCGGCGGCAGCCCGCCGCCTCCGTGCTGGAGGAGAGCTGGGGCGCGGAGCCGCCGCCGCGGGACCCGCCGCCGGAGGAGCCGGGAACGGCGAGCGAGGGCGCCGAGGCGGCTGGCGGCGGGGAGAGGGAGGCGGCAGCGGTGCTGATGGTGCTGGACCTCTGCTCGGTCAGCAACGTAGCCCTGTCGCGGATCCTCCGACAGCTCTCCGACGTGGCCCGGCACGCCTGCACCCTTTTCCAGGAGGTCGAGGCTGACATCCAGGGTACCCACCGCCGCGTACGGGCGCTGCACGGCCGCATCGCCGGCCTCCAGGGAGCCGTGCGCGGCCTCGACCCCAAGCAGGAGGCAGTGCGTAAGTAGCACGGAATGCGGGATGGATGGGGAGCACCGCGGGATGGATGGAGCGCACCGCGGGATGGATGGAGCGCTCCGCAGCGCGGGGCGCCCGGCGGGGAAAGCCATCCCCTGGCCACCTGCCGTGCAAAGTTTGGGCCGGAGTCGGTGGGAAGGGAGCCCCGGCGGGGCAGCAGAGCGGGAAGGGAACGGGCGGGCGCGGGTCGGGTCGGGTCTGCGGGCGCCGCTGGGCGCCGCGGCGATGCCGGCGGGAGGGATGATGTCAGTGGTTTGTGCCTTACGTAAGGAGCTGGCTGGCGGGGCTCTCGGGACGCATCTTCTGCAGCCAAGGGTTTGGCCAGGGAGGGGGACGAGGTCTGTCCGCTGGGCGCCGGGACTGATGGAGATGATCCGCCGCACTCGGGCGTATTTGGGTTTTCTCCCTTTGCCGGCCTGTCTCCCCCGGCAGATATCTTCCCCTTAGAAGTGTCTCTGAATTCCCGATCGAACGCTCTTAAGTAGAAATAATAAAACTGCTTCGTCGTTACCTAACTGTCGGGGCCATAAAATGAGGGAAGTTTGGCTAATGACTTCTTTCTGTTTAAAGAGTGGCCCTGAAGAACGAAGAGGGGAGGGTGGAGGAGGGGGAGGAGGATAAAGATCAAGGCAATATACAACTTGTGCTATGAGCAGTGCTTGAATCCTGTTTCTTCTCCACCCAAACTATAAAAGCAGTGAAAAGCTCTGTAGTTGTAACAGCTGCTGATTTCTGCTGAATATGGCTCGTGTTCACAGCAGTGTAATGATTTTGTATTCTCGCCGGTGCATACGCTTCCCAAGCACTTGCGGATACGTGGGGATTTTGATAGATAGGGCTGTGGGTTGAAAGTCTGGAGTAGCAGAGATGGGTATTGGTTCTGACCTTTCAGTATCTGTTTCGGGAAAAGCAGTGGCTTGAAAGGAGAATTTGGCTTAGTTTTTGCCTTTTGCTGTACCCCTCTAAATCCTGAGTAGCTCTGCTAAGTACAGCAAAGTGAGTTTACACGAGGATAAGCAAGACCATGCCCTCTTCTAGGTGTTTTTCATAAATATGCCATTTAAAAAATTGTGCTTTGGATTTCCTCCCCTTTGGAGCATTGTGGAATATACGTAATTCTTGTAGGATCCACAAAGCTGTCCTGATTAACAGAATCAAGCCTTAAGTATTCAACGGTATTTAAGCTGCATACTCAGCATCTGTACAGTGACAGTGACTTTGCTGGGGATGTATTAATGTTCATCAACCATAGATGAGAACAAAATGAGGGAGATTTTTTGTGGTTTCAGCATGAGTGTAATCGGAGCAGAGTGCTGGGCTGTGATTGGAAACTGCAGTGAGAAGGAGGCTTGGCTGGGCTAGTGAGGGAACTGTCTGAGGAAATGAAACTCCTCGTATCACATTCTCATCTGTAGGTCTTTTGAGCTGAGTAAGTGTGGGTATATACTAATGTAAGTGAGAGCAGAGCTTAGCTGGTCTAATCTGTATGGCTTTTTTCTTTCTGGATTGTGCAAGTGCAGCTTGTTTGCAAATCACAGAGCAAAATCTTGATATTACAGCACAGTTATGTCATCTGCTTAATTAGAGAGTCTGGCTTTATCCCTGTGATGATAAATTTTTTTAGTGTTTGGTTTTCTTTTAAATCCTTCTCTCTTTAAGAGGGGAGAAATTTTTGGTCGTGATCTTCCCTGTGTTTGCCAGCTGTTCCTCCTTCCTCTTGTATACAGCACAGTGCCACTGATAGATCTGCAGATGTCCCTAGGTCTGGCCAGCCAAGGGATCCTCCACAACGCTGGGCTTTGCCCCTACCCATCCTCCAGCAGGTGTGTGTCTTGCCTGCAGCTGTACAGCTGCTCAGAGCACACCTCCCTGTCCTCATCACCTCTCTCCATGCAGCGCTGTACCACATCTTCCCTGGAGGCGAAAGCCTCATACAATCCAACATCCATGAACAGTCAACTTCTTTGCCTCCTCTGGCTGCTTTTATTCCCCCTCCAGTGTTGGATCAGCAGAGCTGCATTTACACAGTGCTGCACCTGAACATCTCAGCTGAGAGCCAGAGCTGAACAGCACCACCCTACACGGTATCTCCTCACATTCCCCCAGAATCCATACGCCCACAGCAGTGCTCCCTCTGGCCTGCAGACCGCTCACTGTTCCCGAGGGACAGATAAAAGTGCCTGGCAGGAAGCTGCCCATCTTCCCTGGCGTGTATAATGATAGTGTGCTTTCTCCTCTCTGGGCTGACGCCTCCTCCTTCATTATGACTTTCAGCAAGACTATGCTAATGTTTGTTTTATGCATGAAGTGCCTACATAATTCACTCCTGAAAGTATTACACTCAAGTTACTACACCCAGTTGTTTTTTTTGAAACCAAGAGAGCAATCGCAGGTGGTCACAGATCTGCCCAGGACCTAATCAGCATCCCATTAAGGCATACTGACTTCTATCTCCTGCGGTGAGCATGGAAATGATGGGATGGCCTCAGGGCTGTCTTTTGGCTGTCCGGCCCAAATGACACATCTAAGAATAATTCAGAACTGGCTGGAGGTTTGGACTCACAACCACAAGGAACAAGCTGGTGACAGTCATGCAGCCACCCCACCCATGGCATGACTGTAATGGCTGCATTGAATTTATTGCATGTTATGAGTCTGGAGGGGCTGGCCTTACTGGTGCATTGACTGAGACACCATGTACTGGGATGTTAACACCAGGACAGTGCAGCCCAACCACAAGTTTTTCTAGTGTTCAGTTTAAAACTCCTAGCCTATCTTGCCACAGTGAGACATTCTTCATATTCCAACTTCAAATGCAGTACAGTGATTTGAGAATAATGCTACTGGACACACCCGAGTTACTCAGCTGTAACAATGGAAGGCCTTTTTCTCCAGGCCTCATAAGCCAGCTGTATTCTGAGATTCCCCTGTGAACAATCAGGCTGCATAAGAAAAAAGAAACTATGGGCTAATGCCATCTCAAGAGCTATTGGAGCCAGTGGTTAGAGGGGCCTTCCTTGCCCAGAATGGCGTTCCTTGGCAATTGCAGAGATGATACCAAGGGGAAGGGGAGCAGGAAAGAAGTTATCTTGAAAATAGCATATAATACAGTTTTGCATAGTAATGTTGTAAATTATACTGAAAATTATGTATCATTATATTAAAACATCTAGGTTGGATTCAGGGAATATTAATGAAGAATTAAAATTAATTAAAATGGGCATTTTTTCCAGTAATGCTTATCACTACTGCTGTCATTTTTATAACACCTTAACATTCTCAGCTTTGTTGCTGTTGCAGTGGTGAACATTTGCAAGTATGTGTATACTGTGCTTTAAGAAAATTATTTAAGTTCCCTATAAGATACTGGTAAAGGTATTTACCTACGTGTTGCCTTTGTTTTCGTCACTGTTTAGTGTGATTGGAAAACTTTGTTAGGCACAATAAAGGGTGGATTCTGGGTAGTTACAAGCAGCTCATCTTCAAAAACTCAAGGTCCCTCACCTCTGCCTCCCCAGATGCTGCTTGTGCTTTCATCTTTCTTTTAAGCCTCTGGCCAGCCAGCACCTTGCAAATATGAATCCGTTCCCATCCTCTGAGTATAAGAGCAACAACGGTGAGAAATGCTTTCTTGCTCAGCTCCTGAATTGACTACTTTGTCTTTCTGCCACTCCACTGCTTTTCATCATGAGCAGTTCCAGGGTCTGCTTCTAAAGAAGAACCTTGTAGGAATAACATGATTGTTGTCAGTCTGGATGTTGCTTGGAGTTTTCTTGTTGTCAGCAAGAGAACTGAGCAGTGTGGTACTGCCCAGTTTTATTATTAGATGCTTGATTATCTTGGTAATATGGAAACACAGAAGTGCTGGACTGGCGTGTAGACTTGGGACTCAGTGCCTCCATGGTTATTTGGAAAGATGATTTCTCAGTCTAGGGGACTAGAGATCTGGCAGTTTAAGTGGAATATTGTACTTTACAGAAACTGATGATGTAAGCCATCTTCTTTCTGAATAATAGGCAACAACCGGGCAGCAGATTTTGAAAGCCCTAGCTAATGAGATCGTTTTTGCACCCTGGCATCCCAGAGAATTCCACACATTCCAGGCTTTTTTTTCAAAAGCATCAATGTGTTACCAGTAGCCAATCTTTCTAAAAGCTGTATGGTTTCCAGAAGTTGCCTGCTGTATCTTCATTGCTCCACTTCTCCATTCCTGATTTTGCTATTTGCTAACAGTCAGTGATGCAGCTGCTCCCAACTGTGGGGATCTCCTGTGTTACTCTGTTCTTCAGAGGCCCTTGGATCTCTACAGTGAGCTCCTCTATAGGATTTTCTTTTTTCCTGAAGTGTCAGTATTGAGATAAAAAAGGCAGCTCTGAACTGATTCTTTATAATTTTAGGCTCTGCATTAATTTATTCTGTTTGATTGAAGTTGGTTACTGAGAACAGCCTGGCAAGTTTCACTCTTGCTTTTAGTCTCTTTCCTTGTGCTTTTTAGGTGGTTTTGTTTTGATTTTGTTTGGTTTGGGGTTTTTGTTAGTGTGGCTTTTAGCCACACTGATATACCGCTTTTCTGTTTGGGTTTTGAGCACTGCAGGGAAATGTTTAATCCCTTATAAGGTTTTCATGTATTTTCTGTCACAGTCCTACCATTTTTACAAAACATATATTGGAGCCAAAGGTCATCAGAAAATGCACCTCTTCCTCCTTGACTTAATGTGCTGAAGTCTCAATTGCTGTTGAAATGTAATCAAGAAATTGTCATGCTTCCATCTCATATTTCAGTTGCATTGTAAGGCTTAGGATTGGTGAGGATCCTTGCAGAGATCTTCAGGGAGGTACAAAAGACCTTAAGAGTAGATGCATCTTGAAAGAAAAAAAGCATCCATGTTGGGAAGACAAGTATTGCCCTTTATCTCAGTTTCTCAAGAGCCTTGAGATAGAAAGTGCAATTTTCATGGTATGGATTTTCTGTGGTACTGAGGTGCAGCTGTAGATCTCCATGGGTTGGATATATTTACACAAAAATATCTCAGATACTGCTGGAGACAAAACAGAAGAGATTCCTATCTTCCTTTAACTTTGTATTATTGTCCTTTATCGTTAGCAAAGCCTATCCAAGTGTGAGGGTAGTTACACTTTTAGAGGTGCACACTAATGTAACCTGGGGACATGAAGCAAGAGGATGTATTCAGAGCTTCCTTTGTGCACTGAAATTATATTAATTGGCAAGTCTTTGTTGGGTGCAGAATAAAACCTCTAAAGAAAAGCAGCTGTACACTGGATGTAGTAATCCATCACTTTCAGCTTTGTTTTCTTTACCTGCCCGAATGGAATGACACAACCTCTTCACTTGCTGTTTTGGAAAAGGAGAAAGGCTTTTGGCTTTACTTGCCAGGTTTGGTTTCTTGTGTTGTGCTGGCCACTGTGTGCTCATTTGTGTTACAGAACTCACCTCTCTGGTGCACTTGCCTGTAGTTTGCCTGTGAATGTAAATAACCCAAGCTGTGGGTGTGGAATGTTGGAGAATTTCCTCAGTGCATGGTTTCTTCTAAATGCAGAGGATTGATGGCACCTTAGCAGAGTGGAAAGGAGAGGGAGGCCAAAGCATGGGCTTTCCTTCTTACCTTTACTGCTGTCAGAACAACAAAGGGACAGAGGAACAAAAACCTGCTCACTTAAGGATCCCATCCCCAATTTACCTTAAGATTACTAGAGCACCATTAGCTAGAGTACTGTCATTTAGCAAAAAAATGCCTTATCTTTGTTTACAGCATGGTGATAGAATACTTTTAACACAGGAACACAACCATTCAGAGGCTTTGCTTGAGGTATTTTTTTCTTCATGCATTTAGTATCTGATAGAAGGTAATGGAATGGAATTTGTCAGGTGGCTTTAGCAGGGATGTAACTTTTTGAAAGCTGGGGTTGTCGCTTTCAGTCCTGTTAGCTTGTGGAATGCAGACTCTGGTCTCTTTGCAGATAAAAGCATAGTGTAAAATTCTTTGTCCTCCAAGGCCAGTCAGATGCTCTGTGGAAAGTCTCTGAGAGCTCAGGGCTCAGGTAGACTCACTAGACTTTGTCTGGCACAGCCTGGTAACAGATGAAGAGCAGAAAGCAGTGGTTTTCCTCCAAAACCATTCCCTGTTATACAGGTGTAAATCTTCTAGAGTTTTGCTGAGTGTAATTTCTTTGGTCTTCCACTGGTGTAGCTCAGAAAGCCTTTGTCTGTTCTATAGCTCCTTGCCTGTCGTTCCCCAAATAGTACGTAAGCTAATGTACCAGGTTTGAATGTTTGGGGATTTTGTTGCTAGATGGAGAGCTTGCCAGTCAAAAAACATATCAAAAACCACTCAATTCTTGATTTCCACCTCACTGCAGCTACCCAGCTGTGTAATATCATAGTAGTCACTGCAGCTTCTTTCTGGCTCATGCACAAGAGCCAAGCAAGAGTCTCCAGTGGGTTTATTAGAAATTCTGCTGGAATTGTTTTAGCTTCTTTAAAACCAATAAGGTCTCCTTTATACAGGGAGCAAAACTGCAGAGAAAATAGAACCAGACCTGTAAGAGACATGAACTTACTGTGGATCTAATGGTTTAACAGAAATTCTTCCTACAGCCCCTTTTAAAACTCCATGCTTCTATTTAAAAGCCTTAATGTTTGTGTTCATACAGAAACATAAGATAAATGTTCCAGTGAAATTAATGGAGTCATTCCTACTTTTGGTTAGTTTCCCTGCTCATAAGGGGAGATATGGTGATTAAGAAATAAACGGACTCTGGTAATGTGCTGAGGGCATGGGGAGGTCATTCACCTGTTGAGTCAGATGCCTAAGAGACGTTAGTTTTCCTTTTTGAAAGATGAAGGGCCTGGACTGTTTCCAAAAAACTCTTGCACAGTTCTCAAATGTCCTTGCTCTGAGGGAAGGACTTGTGGGAAGGACTTGCAGGAAGGAAATATAAATACCAATTTCAGGGTGCCACTCAGCTGCTGTTCTGAATCAGCAGAATCAGGTTTTGTTGGGATTTCTGACATAGGTTTACCTGTTCTGAGGCTTCAGTTCTGAGGATCGGATTAGGCTGATCTGGCAGAGGTGTGCAAAGGTGCAGAAAAAGAATGGGAGCAGTCCTTACTGATCCCTGCCATGAGCCAGTCCCAATCTCTTTTTCTCCATTCAGACAAAAGCAGACTTCTGAAGTGTGTCTGTTTAAAGGCAGCATCTGGCTCTTCCTCTCTCCAAACTGGACAGCAAAAGAGATCAGGTGCAGGAGAGAGACAGCTGTTTAAAAAAGCCCCTGATCTGACACATTTCCTTCACACATGTACCTAAATCAAGCAGATACTGCCAGGGAACTCTTAATAGCAATGTTGTGATCTCCAAAGTGGGGGAAAAAATAGGGCCAGCTGATGTGAGTAATACATGTGTGTGTTTGAAATGCATTGTTGCAGGGTTGCGTGGTCGCTGGAGTCAGAGGGCTGGGATTTCTCAGAGGCTGCTCTTTCCAATCGCTTGGCATCTCCATGTAATCAGAGGCTGACATCAGACTCTCCATTGGAGCTACTTGAGCTATTAGGCTGTGAAGAGCAGAAACTCTCTGTGTTACCCAGTGTGTATGAGGGGAGAAGGTTTTTTTCACTTCCTTTGATGTATTAGCATCAAGAGAGGGAGTCTTCGCTTCATTCCTAATTGCTTCTCGTCTTTGAATTTATATACCAATATGTAAGTAACTGCAAAGGGAGATAGCAGAATTTATAAAAAGTTCAAAAAGGCAGGGCTTAAAGCATGATTAAAATAAAAGATAGCATAGTGTGTATGCTGTTTTTAGCTGAAATATCTCCCTAGAATTCTTTCCATTTACATTCTCATTATATCTAACTGCTTCTAATGCACTGCTTAGTTTAACAACTGGCATGTTTTTAGGGTAGATTTTATAGTAGATATACACCCACTGTGTTCTTAACTTGAGACTTTAAATTGCAGTATCTGTATTGGACAATCTTTTCTTATACCTTCTTGGCTGAAGGCAGGAAAAAAGCAATACTGATAGGAACCTAATTAAGCCTGTAGTCTTATTATACCAGGAGCTGTGTGCTTGAAATGCTACTCAATTCAATGAGTGCTGCGTGGCACTGCCATGTTAAGTCCCAGCAGAGAGTGACACACTTTTTTTAATAAGATCACTGTAATTCTTACAAAGCCACCATGGTTTTCTCTTTCTTTTCAGCTGCCAAGGCAGTTGGACTTTGAACTACAGCCACTCAGACCAAATCCCTGAGAAAGTTTGGTGGAGATGCCTTGCAAGTGTGTGCATGTGATTAAGGGGAATGAGTGTGTGTTTATGCTATAAAAATGCACAGAGTCTTCAGGCCTCTGCAGCTTTTTCCCCTGCCTTTTCAAAGTGTTTTTTGTTACCTTGACAATGTTTGAACAGACTTTTAAGTTCACCTGGACAGTAGGTGAGCTGGGGGGGGAAAGGTGCTAATCCTTCTTGAGGATGTGTATATCAGTGACTACAGAACTGGGTCATTCTTAGGAGCAGAATATGTAAGGTGCACTGAAAAATTCCAGTGTGTCCAGAGGCTTTGGATTGCTTTAAAGGCAAAACTGTGCATGCTCAATTTTGCCTAGTTTTGTTTTTTTTCTTTCCTTTCCCAAAATGGCATTGCCAAGCATTGTTCTCTTCAGAAGCCTATAACTGTCCATGATTGCAGAAATCAAATCTGGATGATGAAACTCAAGATAGGCAGCAGTAACTCACTGTGATGCTCAGAGGCAAACTTTTTAAAGATGCTATGCATGCTTCACTGCATCCAGTACTTAGTGATCTATGATAAGGGGTGATTTAATTTTAAGTGAAACAAGAGATTAATCGTGATTTAATGCTTACCATGCAAATCAGAGTTGGTCCAAAGAATGAATACTACCCAGTTCCATTTTTTTTCTCTGTAAAGTTTATTTACTTGCAGGAAAAAGAGGACCTGTTCTTGTCATAGGCATTATCTTTTCCTTGGTGAAGTGGTTTTTGTTTAAGTGTTGTATACAGGAGGAGAGTCAGGAGATGTATCTTAATTAATTTCTAAGAAAATAAATCATATATCATGGATTGAACACTGACTTTCATATGCCCAGCCTTAACCCTGGAAACTACATAGCTCTGCACAGCCCAGATTTTTAATGCACGCTTTTTTTCTTTCTTGTATTTTTTGGGGGATGACTTTCTCATACTTATCCAAACCAGCTTCTGACTGGTTCTTCTGCTTCAGGCTGTACTCAACTCAGCTTCTCTGGCCCTCTTCTACCCCAGCAGTTAAAATCACCACGGAGGTTCCTACCTCAGCACACTGAGGAGACCTCATCTCCCCTCCTGTGTTGACTATTCCTTGCAACAAGTATTGCTGTAGGAACCTGAGGTCTTGGTCTTTTCAGAAAATTGCCTGAAGCCTTGCACATGGTTAGCATGCCAAAGAAAAATTTCCCCCATAAGTTGGATTATCCTGGCAGCGCTGTTTTTAGCCTTGTTTCTTATCCAAAACAAGTATTAAGGAATAGCACATTCTGTGTGTGTAGCAGCGAAGGAGGTGGGTGTGCCTGGGTATCTCGCCACAGCCATTCAGGAATTTTATATTTGTTACTCAGATACAATTTCAACTACATTGCCACAATGTAGAAATCATAAAAGAGGCTGCCAGGTAAAGGAGAGGACAGATTATTCCTACTGCATTTGGAGGAAGGTCTTGTTCTTTATTAGAAACTAGAAAATCCACTGGGGAAGGAATCCCATATAAATGTCCCAATCTAACAAAAAAAAGTGCTCCAGTTGGAGCTCACAGTTACTTCATGTGAAAGTCAGTCTTTGCATGAAATAAAAGCTGGAGAGAAACAGGCTTCATTAGTTCCACTGTTTGCAAAACTGGTTGTTCGTATTCCTCTTTCCCCTCCAGAATTGCTGATTATTTCTTTTCAATTTCAATATTGCTTTTTTTTTTTTGAAACTTATGCCTTGAATGACTTTCATTTTGTGCCATCCTATCTTTTACTCCTCTTCTCATGGTGGTTTCACAGGGGCTATACTTTTACTTCTGTCTTAATAGCACAGACACCACCCCCTCACTCCCTTCATGGTGTGAATGAACAGTATTAATTTTTACAACTGTGGTTTATTCTCCATTGATTATCTTTAATGTGGTGCTGTCTTGTTCAGTTAATAAACTACCTGCTAAGATGTAATTATCCCCCTCCCCCAAACATAACCTGCTTTTAATAGATGTTGTAAATGCACTCATTGTGCCTGGCACATTAAAAGCACTGGTTTAAGCTCCTGTACTTTCAAATTGCACTGTAGATGAAGTGTATTTGTGGCAATCATTACTCTGCTAATATTCTAAAATAAGTATCACTACTTCATTATTCAGTAGTATTTTTAGGCCTGTTACAGCTGCCACAGGCTTGATATAGCCTTGATGCCAAGACAGAGGTTGGATAAGCTGTGCTCTGGACAAAACCCTCCTAAGGGAGACTAGGAGGCTCACCTGAAGGTTTATCATTAATTATAGATCTCTGTTAGCTGATGTGAATCAGTGTCCAGATTGAAGGATGACCTAGGGTATTTACCCAGTTTGTGCTGTAAATATTTTTAGGTACCTCTATCAATACACACAAAATTTAGAGTATGATTCTCTCTCAGGTCCAATAATAAAATCATGTGCCTACAGGTACATATGAAAATGAGCACCTGTATTTGAGAAGTGCTGTGTCTGTAAATGAGTGAATGGGTTACAGCTACATTCAGCAGCTATAATGTGACTATTCATTTATGAAATTGTCCAAGTGGAACTTAACACAAATTATTAGCGTAGATTAAAAGTATGTTTCATTTATCTGCTTGTTCCTAAGAACCCAGTAGAATGGCAATTAGTTAAAGAAAATAAGAGGGAAGAGCAAAATATCATAGCTCAGGCTGATTATTTCCTTTTCCTGTTTGGCTTTACATCTGTCTTGATAAGCAGCATCTTGGACTGTGAGACTAAAAGGTTAAAATAAGTAAGTGTGCCATTTTTGTGCAGACCTTTTTGAACAACAATTGAAATAGGTTTTCCTCAATGAAGAAGAAAAACAAGAGGTTCTTCCTCAAAATTCTGTGTGTCACTAGAGGAGGATCAACTTTGTGTACACACACACACACACACACACACATATACATACAGAGAGAAATGGTATCTAGATAACAGAAGAAAACCACTGGAAAGATTGGACAAGATCATATTGGTCACTGAGATTAGAAAAGCTTGATAAATGGGAGAAGAAATTTACAGCCACATTAGCAGCAAACTGGTCAAATGAGAGAAAATATTTAGTACTCTACCTCTCATTACATAGGTAAAAATTGAAGGTAATTGACGTATCTTGGTTTTTTGCTTGTTTTGACTTTGTATCTTCATCTAAAAGCATCTCATGGTTGAGTTCACTTCCTTCCCATACCCTCCTTCTCTCAATGGAAGATAAGTTTGGACTCAGAGATTGTGACGTTACTGATGTAAACTCTTCCACTGCATGTAATGGGTGATCAGAAGTGAGGTACAGCTTGCTTAAGGATGTGGGAATTCTGCTGTTTGGTACTTGCGTACTTGCAAGAGTAAAGACTTTGCTTTTGAATGAACTGCCCCTGCTATATTACAGCAAGGGTTGAAAAATAAAATTAAAACATAGAAAAGCCAAGTAAATGAAATAAAATCTTCCAGGAAAACAGATGGGTAAGTGAAAGGTAAAGTGATGCAAGTCTAGGTCATAGGCTGGACTTGATGATCTCAAAAGGTCTTTTCCAACCTAGTTCATTCTGTGGTTCTGTGACACAGTGTCATTTGCAGATGCACTGAAGGAATGTGTGGTATTTGTTTTAACAAAGAGCTGTCTCCTGTGCATTTGTTCCCTTTTGAGACATTCCAACCTTGGGCTTGTTAAATATGTCTCCACAGAAGTTGGCACATACTGACCTTGTTTGCTGCAGTCTGCTCTTCTGTAGTTTCTTGATTCTAGTGGCGTGAGCCAGATGGACAGAGCCCTAGAGCTGAATGTTGGATAGCTTAATTAAGTGCTCTAGTACTGGAGGCTGGAGCTGACTGAGACAAACTTTGGCTGATACTACAATATTTCTTTGTCCAAGTTACATCTCCAGTGTCAAAGTTATTCCTGTTTTCCCTTTCAGATCATATTCCTTGGGTATGAGGATGCTGAATTATATACCAATATTATTTTCATTGACATAATACAGAGTTCTTTCTACTACTTTGTGCCCTGATAGCACTACAGGAACATTTTACAAATTTGTAGAGCTTGTGGAAGCTCACCTGAATTTTCCTTTCATATCTGTACAGCCTTTTTTCTGCTATGTTTTGGAGTCATGGTGGTCAGTTGTGAGTATCATGTGAATTCTGCTCCCTGGAAGCCCCATGTCAGTGTGGTCCTGGCCAAGCACGTTGTGGACACTGGAATGTGGTTTATGAGGAAACACAGCAAACAGCTTTTACATGGACTCTGCTGCTATCAGTCAGTGGTTGGTAGGTGTGTAGGGCAGGCTCAGACCCCTCCAGGTGCTGAGCTCCTCCTGAGTGAGCTGAGAATGTTTAGTTTTGTAGGCTGGAACTGAGAAGGAGGACCGAGCAGCTAAAATGCTGCTGCCTAGGGGACCTGCATTCAGCCACTGACTTTTCATGACAGCTTAGGGGGAGGTTGTTAGTGCCATTCAGATCACCAAGTTTTAGCATTCTAAACTTTGGGTCATCCATCCTGTTCAAAGGTGAGCCTGTCTTTCACTTGTGAGCAGAGGAAGTTTCCAGTTCAGATGAGTCCCTGAAGTTCTATGAATGTCACAGTGTGAAGTGGGTACTGCCACAGGCTTTTTGTCACTCTCTTCTCAGGTCTGTGGCAGAGTGACAGCACATCCTTCCTCTCAGAGGAGTTACACACAAGCAGTGAGAGCAAGTTGGGTTGTGGGGTGACACACCTGGTTTGTAAATGACAGGCAATCTGCAAGGCTGAGACCCTTCCACATCAGGAGTGCTTCTATCCTTCATTGGCAAGTGCTTTCAGGTGCCATATGAAGGCAGTACCCCCAGGTGGGATTCTCCAGTCTTACTTTTCAGCAAGCAGGAGTCCTTGCAGGCTGGAACTGAGGAGATCTGCAGGCCTTACTCTGTGAGGAGTAACCTTAGGTTGGGCTATAGTTTGCAATTGCCAGTCTTTCTTTTGAGGTCTGGCTCATAGAGGAGATTGAGCTTTCTTACCTTACAGACAGTTTGTCCTGGTTAATTACAGTCATGTAAAGATGAGGTTTTACCTTGGGACTTGGTTTAATTAAAAAACAGTCCTGGGAAGTTTATTAAACATCTACATTGTCTCTGGGTGCCAAGTTCTAATGCTGGTTTTCTTCAGGTGCTCTCCTGGCTTCAGTCAGAAAGGGCCATCTGAACCTGACATCTGCACTAATGAAAGGGGAGGGAGGACACACTGTCATTCTCTGTCCAGCCAGGTTTGATCCTGGCAGCTCATTTTTCACAGCTTGGGCTTGTGTCTGGCTTTGGGGAAAGGTTTTTGCAGGTAGTAGTGTCAGAGGAAAAGTTGCACTGCAGAACCTGTATGCCCTGTGTAATGGAAAAATCATGATCATGCACATGAAATGTGGACTTAGAGGAACTTTGTGTGGGTGGTCTTGTTTTTACTCTTTCTGCCCCCCTTCCTCTCCCTTCCTGCTCACGTATGCTGAAGTCTGTCATCTATTTAACTTGAGCTTTTCTAATAATCCTAGATAATATAGAACGAAAACAATAACAAGGTGCCTGGATATACAATCCCTCTGAGCTGCAGAAGCCACAAGATCTCTTAGACATTCTTTTTGTTAGTACTGGCTTGTGAGAGACCTAGCACTCCGTGATGCCCATCTGTTAGCAGCATGTTTAAATGTGATTAATGTGAAAGTTGCAAGAATTGCAATAGCTTTTGCTACTCTACAAGAGAATCTGTCACTGTTAATCTCTTGCAGTATTAAAAGCTTAATATAGTAAATCTAATGTTATGGAAAGCTGTAGCTTTGCTTTTGTTACCATCACCTTAGTGTGTTATTAAACTACTGTTAGCTTTTCCTCCGTAGTTCACAAGCATAGAGGGAGTGTAGATATAATGCACATGCAGAAGAATATTGAAATGATCATTTAAGTATGAAGTCTCTCAAGAAAGAGATGCTCCAGCATAAAAGGGCTTTGGACAACATTGGGTTTGATCGTTATTTCTGAGGGGATGTAGACAGAGCAGGATATATTAGAAGAAATAGAAAATGAATTCGAAGAAATAGAAAATGCTGGTGGAGACTGGGAAGGTCGCAAGCAATGTCCTGATTTGATTGGTCTTTGCTGTGCCTTGGTAGACATGGTTTACCCACCCATGGCAGGAGACATACCTCATTAGTAGTTTGTTCAGAACTGTTGCATCTTTAACAGAGATGATAGGCAGGATAAGCAGTGTTATGTCACAAGCAGGGACAGTCTCCTGCAGCAGGCTGACGCTTCACGAAGCAAATAGAGGAGGACCCAGGGAAGGAAAATTACTTGTTTCATATAGCTGCTTGTGTTGGAAAGGATCAAAGAAACCATAATGAGTCAGTATCTTTCTTTTTCTTTAAAGGAAATTTCAGAAGAGTGATTCAATTAAATAGTAGTTTACTCAAGATCTGCAGGTGGCTTGTAAAGTGTAATCATATCCCCTTTACCTTTTAAACCCAGATCTACAGCTTTGTTCATTTTAGTGGAGGTGGAGATCTCCATTCTTCTATTTACAGTGGCAGTTTGGTAGAGGAGAGGGCTTGTTATAAAACTTCTTGGTTTATGGCATGATTACAATGTGCTTTTGTTTCCAGCAGGGACAGCAATAGTGTTTTGGTTAAGACCTTTCAAAACTGCTTGCAATCTTCTTGTAAGATCATTGGGCACTGTAGGACAAATTAAGACTTGCCTTTCAGTGAAACACTCCCTTCCTCCATCATGCACAGATCTTCACAGCTGCCAAGCAGCTTGTCCACTTCCACTCATTGCAAAAAGTCAAAGTCAGATCAGATAGAATAGTGCTGTCCAAGGGGTAGTTACAGAATATATATGGTTGCAGAAATTGGACTGGACTCTATGGAATTTTCTGGTTTTTCCATGTGTCTCTCTATAATCTAGTCTTTGAAGCATTTAAGAGCTTGAGGTGCCATGATTAAAAGCTTCAAGGACCATGCTTTTTCATTTACCCTCTAAAAGGACAGGCATCAAGTCCACTGCTCTGAGCCATTAGGAAGACTTGCAGGGAAGATTGCTTGTCAGTCAGACTGAGTGCAGCAAAGGGGCTTTCTCCCTTGTTGCATACAGTTGAAGTGAAACTGTTCAATTGGTCCCTGAGGGCTGTTGTGGCACACCTGCACCTGTGAGTCTCACTATTGCTCCTGCTCTTTGTCCTGTGAATTGAAGAGTGATGCCCAGTATCCTCCATCCATTCTCGACAGGAGAGTTGTGCCAAAGGCTTCAAGTGGTGGGCTGAGGTGAAGGTCATACAGCATGTTGTCAAATTAGGGGACTGCTTTGCTCTGCCCCCTCTAGGCCCTCGGCTCTTTGGCAGTCAGTATTAGCTCACGCTGTGAGAAATTCCAAGAACTTCTAGGATGGTATTCCAAAGCCTTGCAAAGCTGTGTGCGATAGTGTAAAATCTGTTTACGAGAGTCCCCATGGATCAGCTCCTTCTTGTACTCATGGTTGCAGGGATATCCCTGGAAAAGGGCATTTTTTTCATGGCTTGAAAGACTCTTGGAGACAGGGAGTTAGGAGAAGGAGGATTCAGCTGCACCTTAAATGCCTTGCTGTTCCCTGATGCTTTTAGTTCACTTCTTAGCTGTTAAAATGTGGAGGAAAGAGGATTCAGTAAGCAACTGTTTGTCTTCAGTGAATGCCTGCTCAGGCAAGGCAAGTGTGATTCAGCTACTCGCTAGTAGGGCTGATATACCAGAATTGGCAAGCACAGAACACTCCTGCTACTGGATCTGCCCCAGTTGCTTGATGTGCAGCGATGAATGGATGAACATTCACCAATGGTGTTGCACAAACAAATAAGTTAATAAAAAGCAGCTGATTGTGTCACTGTAAGACGTAGAAACTCCAAAGTAGCACTGAGATTATTTAAAAACAGATGTTCTTATCTGGAAACTCCTAGAAACATAGAGTGGTTAGGTTTTTTTGGGGGAAAAAACCACAACAGGATAGACACAAAATAAACACTCTGCCTTGTCTTTAAATGATTTAATGGTGAATAATTTCATAACAGTTTTTCTCTTGAAGTCTTATCCCAGGTCTGAGTTTGACAGCGAATTTAGCTTTGGATAATCTCAGAGATAATTGGAGCTGCACTGGCATTTTGCAGTGAGAGAATTAACTCACGAGGAAAAGCTTTTTTAACGGGACGCACTGGAAAGAAAACGCTCTGCGAAAACTGGAATTATACAAACCAGCTGTCTGGCCTCATATGAAATGATGCTGGCCTTTTGTACCTCCGTGTAAGTGGTATTTAACCCTTGCCATCATTACGGCGTGCTGCTGGGACAGATGAGCTCCCGGCGGATGGCGGAGCGGGAACAAAGCGCGGGCGGCTGCGGCTGTGCCAGGCCTGGCCCTGAGTTCATTATCCGGGCTCACAAAGCTTCCCGCCCTCAGGAATCACTTCGGGGTTTGTTTTGCCTTCCCGCCCTCAGGAATCTCTTTGGGGTTTGTTTTGCTCTCCCTCTCTCTCCCCAGGAACTCAGTCAAAAGACCGGGCATACGGAGCAGTCACAGCAAGCTGGATCGTTTCCATTCATGTTTCTCTGCCCTCTGGAGGCAAAAGTTGTCCCACGCTTATGGTGTGAGGTGTACGGGGGTGCCCTTCTGCCCCGTGCTCCCCGGGTGCTGATGGATTGACTCCTCTGCCCATTTCCCTGGGGAGAACGTGGTTTTCTTTTCACCTGTGGAAAGGAGCCCAGAGCACTGCTCCTGGGTGCACACAGATTCATTTTTAGCTGCTTCCACGGCTTAAGGAGCACTCTGTAGCTATGGCCAATGGCAGGAGGTTTATATTAATGTCTGCTTTTTATCAGCTGATAAGAAAAAGTGGAGTGGTGTCCATGCACATCCTCTTCAGTAGTGAAAACACCTGAGGATTAAGGATGACAGCCAGTTTGGGTAGTTACAGTGAGCCTTGCTGCTGCTGCTGGAGAGGAAATGACGTGCATCTGTGGGGTGTTCCAGGGCCATGGAAACAGCACATGGCAATGTTGTACATGCTCTGCAGTAACAGGGGACAGAGCAGCCTAGGCTCCCTCCCATCCCAGGCATGGCTGGGGCAGCATGGAGAGAGGGTTCAGGGGAGGAAAAGAATGTTCTTTCTTCCTTGAGCCTAATGGCAATCCTCAAATACTCAGAAAAAATAGTTTTGATCAGAAAATCACGGCTGGTACCAGATGGTTCAAGCAAAGTGTAAGAAGTACTGTAGTAAAAAGTAGTAACAACTGCCCACACATGAAGCTTTGTCATAAAGAAGGAGGGCTTGGCTTTGACAGGTCCTTTGGTGCATGAGCTTCTTATGTGTTGTTTGTTCACTCTGCTGTCATTGCACATGCTACTATTAACTGAGCTGGGTGTGTGGTTTGGTTTTTTTTTTTTTAATTTCCTCCTAAATTCTTGGCCTTAGTGATGTAACATGGCCAGCAGCTCTGCTGGTTACCTGTGTATTGCCTGGGAACTCTCTGGAATTAATTTAATTTCTCTGAATACCCACTTGTTCTTGCATTACAAAGCTGGATAATTAAAGAATCCCGGAATTCTCTCTCTGTGCTATTCATTCCTTTGTGTACCTCTTTCTTGTGCCCTTATATCTAAATTAAATACATTAGACCTCTCCAGTGTCTTTCCATCTGTAGATCTTTTCATGCCACTAATTATTTTTATAAGCTGCTTCTAGAGCTCTTTTATTTCTCAGTATCATTCACAACTCAAAGGAGGCTGCAGACAGCAGCATCCTTATGAGTGTGTTCAGGGAGCTCCTTTCTCCTCAGTTTCTCCCTCCATTCTCCCCTTTTTTTCCAGGCTCAGTGCTGTAGCCTTCCCTCACTAAACCTGATGACTTCAGCCATTGTAAGTGAAGAATACAGAATCCTTCATTTATGTGTATTAATCTGATAAGTAACTAAAGCTACAGACCTAAGCATCTTGGTGAGCTGCCATATCATTTGCTAATCATTAACACAGTTGAAAGACTTTTTCTTTATTAAAAAAACAAAGTATAGTCTTTAAAGAGCAGTATTTTGCAAGAAGAGAAAGCTGTGTTTGTTTTGAAAGGAAGATTTATTGGGATGATATAATCCAACTTGTGCTATCTCCTCACCTGTTTTTCCTCAGGGAGACCATCAATCTTTATTAACATTTCTAAATCAAAAGATAGAAATGATAGACAAATTCCAGAATGGGATGAAAATGCTAACAAGAGCTGAAAGAGAAATCCTTTCCTTTTAATACCTGCTGAAATTGAATTCAAAGAGGATCTAGTTCACTGTAGATGTGTGTGATCTCAGAGCAGTTTTGTGGCTTCAGTCCTTTGTAACACAAGATCCGACAGAAAGAGCAGTGGTGCATGGGTCCCATCTGGAAGGATTTATCATCTGAACTCTTAATGCTGGGCTTGCTTTTTATTTTTCCATCTAATCTTTTTGCACTTAGATGCTTCACATGAAACAACTCCGAGTGGGTCCTGGACTTGCCTGGGTCCAGCTTCTCACCAGCTCACCAGCTTTACCATTTCCTTCCTTGAGCTGCCTCTAGCACAGCTGATGCTTTCCTTATCCTTTGGGCTGTCCCTTCCTCTGGCTTTTGCAGTGCTGGTTCCACCACAGCATTAATACACACAGCTAGATGTTGCCATTTCTGTCTGATAATGGGTGTTGTGCTGCAGTCCCAAAGCTAGCACAGGTTTGACAGAACTTAATTTTTTAGTCCCCTCCTTGGTGCTGGGCCTGCATCTGACCTGTGAAAATGCATTCAAAGAAAAATGAGGCTTTCTAAGTGCTTAGAGGATGAAGGTTTTAGAGAGAAATTGTCCCTTAACTAGCATTGGAGGGACATTTGCTGAAGAAGCAGCAGTTAAGCTTGTGCTGTTGAAGTTCACTCTCATTTCAGGAGAACATTTCAGTACAAGTCACACACCGATGTTCAGTTGCTCATCTGGGGCTACCTGAGGTCTCTCCCCTCTGAACATAATCTATGACACCTTCCTATGCATGCAGAAAAAAAAATTGCTCCATGAATTAGGAAAAATTTTAGACAGAAAAGACAGAAAAGGTTGTTTTCAGTAGACCATGCCACTGGTGCCTCTTTCAGATAGAAAAATGGTAAATCAGGCTGAAAAAAGATTGTTTTCAAAATTGTCCTTCCCTTTAATTTCTTCACTCTCACAAAAAGTAGTCTTGTGGCCCCAGCAAGGGAAAGCATGCAGCTTGTCTGACTGTGGTCTTTTGACAACCTTATCTATAAAGTCTAACATCCACACCTACATACATGCAGGTTAAATATTTATTCATCCACATGTTTAAACTGTAATATCTTAAATTATTAGATGTATTCACACATGTAAACTTTGTTTACAACATTCTTTGTGGCTATTTGTAGTTTATTGTATAGGGAAAGAAAGGGCAAAACCCAGGCTTTTTTATTTACAGATAAAGGGTACTATGCTGTGATTCCAGCGACTGACTTTCTTTCTTGACTCACTAACCACAAATTAATCCACAGCTCTTCAGCACTGAACTACACTGGGTGAGAGTTAGAACTGTGGGCTATATTGAAGAATCAGAGCATTTTCTGATTTGTTTTTCCTTTTTGATCTAGTGCAGTGTATTGCCTGTGTTAAAGCTAAACAGAATTAACTTTGTAATCTCTAGTGTAAAGCATCCATTTCTTTTTCAAATAAGCTTTGAATAACAAGAGATAGTTACTGTTGACATTTGGTCCACAAAATATTTTTTTTTAATGCCTAATAAATAGAAATGTCTGATAGTACTCATTTTTTAATACAGAAACTAAAGAATGACTGCTCCTAAGGGAAATAAGACACTGTTTGGGAGTCCTAAGTGAGACAGTGCAGCACATCCTGAATTTGTGCTGTGTAACAGAACTTTCGGCAGAGCAGAACTGCCATACATAAATGAAGTTGATGGACCTGGGTCACATCTTTCCTATGGAAGCAATTGTTGCTGGATGGTTTTAGAGTAATCTCCTCCAGGGCAGTCAGGGAGGGAATTTCTTCCCTGGCTGGCTCTTGCAAACGTATCGGTGCATTCATGGTTGTGCAGAAGGTAATGTTCTAATATTTGCTCCTATTTTGGGAGCAAATAGGACAGATGGAGTCCTATGCTTTAGGCTTGATGTACTTAATTTGCCACATCTCTCTGGAAAAAGCCTTAGCCCCAGTTACTGGTTTCTCTGTGAAAGCATGTAAGAAATCAGCTGGTTTTAGCAATAGAAATTTTGTCTTAGAGATGTTCACTAATGCTGAATTCTGGACCAACACCAGGAGATAAGGTTTTGTTTGTTTGTGGGGGTTTTGTTTGTTTGTTTTTCTCTGAAGAGTTGTAAAATATTCATATTCTTTGTGTGTGAACATTAGTCACAGGGTGGTGGGTGAGGGAGGCTTCTTCATAGGTCTGGCTTTGCTGCTGTGGCTTCTCTTGCCTGTGCAAAACCACTGTGAAATTGGAGGAATTTCTGCTGACAGTTTGAGAGGTTCTAAGGTGAGGAATGGGATGAAGCACAGCAATTGGCGCTAATGCTTTGGAAAGGCATGACCTTCAGTGCATATGGACCATAGTGAACATACTGAGTATATATATAAATTGTCTCTGAGGAAAGAAGCAACTTTAAATTTAGTCTCACTGCTTTATACATTCAAATGCAAGTAAGAGAGAGAGAATGATATTCACATAGACACAGGAGTCTCAGAAAGGACAGGTGCCTTGTTTTAAACAGACACTGCTTACAGTTTAATTAGGTTCCCATGTTAGTCCTAGGTCTGAAGGGAAATGGAAGAGGTATTCAAAATTCCAAAGGATATGATTAGAAATTGGACTAGTCTGAGCAGGTAACAAAATCTGCTTTTTTCTCTTTGTCTCTCTCAGGAGTGCAGTGGCTGGTGGGGGAAAATTTGCTTCTTGTGATTGGGTGACCTGATTTTGTCTCCCACTTGCACAACACAGCCTCTTGTAAGAAAATGACTGGTCTTAAATTCATACATAATTGCACAGCAGGGAGACTGGGTTTAAAAAATGCAGATTTCTGTGTATTAGGGAGCAGAAATCTGTTTTGAACCCTTGAACTTCCTTTGTTGTTTAAATGGCCACCTACAGAACCCCTCAGCAGAGAGCCAGTGAAACACAGTAGCTCCTTTTATATGGAACAGTATCTTCCCCCAGCCCTCTCCTTCTCCCCTCCTTGCTGATGTGAATGTAATACTCTCTCCTTGCAACAAAGGACACTAATTATGGAACTTAGAGCCTATGTATGTCTAGGCTATACAGTAGCACTAAATGAGGGTATATTCTGCTAATCAGTGGTACTGAGCTTGGGAACAGTGTTATCTTTCTTTTCTTGAGAAAATGAGCTATGTGCTTTATTTTGCATGCTTTCTTATTGAATAGGAGCTCAGTTAGTAGGTACAAGCCTCCTCCTATCTGTATCAAAAAAACCCAAGTTACTAGCTAGTCTGGTTGTAAACATTAGTATTTTGACCTTGTGGGTTTTACAGCTGTAAAGGTGAATGAAGAGCACTAAACTACCATTTATCAAACAACCCACAGAGCCCTGGTACTTCTGAGTAGATGTTATTTATGCAGACTCTGTTTTAGCAGCCAATGGCATTTGACTACTGATGTGTGAATCCTTGAACTTGGCAGTAATGGGCAGAGATTGGCATAGGAGCTCCCTTATAAGGTGATTCTACTTGGAACTGATGTAAGAATCTTAAAATAAATCCAAACCACAAATAAATGGTGGTTGTCTGTCTAGAGGACTTCCTGATAAGCATATTGCTGTTTTCTGTAAGTGCAATTAGAGGCAATTTTCCATCCTACTTAAAGAAACTTTACTGCTGCATTCACTATGTACTTCCATAGGGCTTTTTCCCTCCAATTTTCATAGAGGAGGTCTTGGTACATTTTGTTATTTAACCTGGAAGTGGTAGTTGTACCTTCTATTTTTCCAAAGAAAGCTAAAAATTATAGAAGAATAACTGTTTAAATTGGTTGAATTGAGATACTTTTCTTTCAGAATTGCCCAGTGCATGTGACAGTGCTTGGATATTTTTCTTTTGGCATTCCTCTTATTAACTCATTTCTAAATTACAAGAATCTAAGGTAAATGCTAAGGAACAGCCATATTCTTATTTTTTTTTCTCTAAACCACTCTTTTTAATGCTTTTAATCTCTTAAGCTACTGAACAGACTTAGTTAAGACCTGTCCTCATTTTATGATTCAGAGGCTGCATATTCTATGACCAGCATTTCATATTATGCATTCCATCTATCTGGAAATAATGTGATAAAGGAAGTGAGGAATACTGTCTGGTTTTGATAGCTATAAGTTTACTTATAGAAAACACAACTCAGTGTTTATGTCTCCATCTGAATGTATTTTAATAAGGGAGTTGGAGCAGCACCACCATCAATACCATTGTCTGTGTACAGACTGAGTAGAGCAGCCAGTGCCTTCAGGATAAGACCTGTAAATAGATATGTTTGGTTATGTCCTTAAATCTGTCTGGTTTTCTATTTCTTTTGATCTAATGAATCTTAAGGCTTGTGAGCTTGGCTTCAGGCTCTAAAACACAAAGACTTTTAGCACAGCAATTGGTAGTAGAAGGACAATAACCGTTTTGGATTCACTTGGAGCCCTCTCCTTCTTAGCATTAATACTATTAATTTTATTCTCATTTTGTGACATGTACTGCCTTTTTTTTTTTTTTTGGTCTCCTGCAGAACTGCAGTTATTGGAACAAAGTCAGTTTGTTCTCCCATATCAAGGCTAGGCTATGTCTTTCCTCTCTAAACTAGGATTTCTGTGATTTTAATAATTCTGTTCAACCTCCTGGTTTAACTCCACTATGGCAGGTCCTTTCTCCAAGCATTTCTGGCCATGCCTGCCCACATATCACATCTCAGGATGGAAATTCCTCACGTGGTGGGGTTTGCTCATAATGACAGAGCCTTGAGTGTTGTCAAGCCTGACTGAAGGCCTTTAAAAGCAGTGCCAGGAAGCCTGCTGATTTCCAGAGGCACTGGATCTGGATGGCAGTGGAGAGGGAAGAGGTGAGAAGATGGGAGGAGGGAAAAGGGACCTGGTTCAGAACCAGGAAAATAGTGTTACTCCTAAGTGCTCAGTATGTCTTTTCTGTTTTCCACCCCTGGCTGGTCATGTGGCATGGGATCTGGGGGTTTCTCTGCTATTAGATATGCTCCATGGCTCTTTCCAATGCCCACTTTTTTCACTTTCATTGCAATGTACACTTGAAAAGCAGGTAATGGTCTTAAAAATTATCTACTCCTATGTGTCAGGAGTGCACTTAAATTTATTTTTAGGTTATCACTTTCATTGGCAATTCAAAGTTTATGTAGCACCCATGACATTGGGAGGGCCTTTCACTGGTAATCAGGGGTAGACTTGGGTAACTCTGGGATATGACTGCATTATTCATCCTGGCTCAGGGGAATCTCTGTGCTGGCACCCATCTCCCCTTTCTTCATGTTCAGGAGCATGGTCTTAGCACTGTTAAAATTTGGGGTTAGTTTTAGCAGGACCTGGAGACAGGAAAGTCAGAGTGCTTGCTCCAAAAGCAGGGGCTCTGGGTTGGGGATTTTTGTGTTTTTTATCCTCTCCCAAACTGCTAACTGGGATTGTTTATATTTTACAATGTTATTACTCCTGTTATGAGCTGCCTAAGGCAGCCACATCAAAGTACTGCAGAGCGTGCTTGGTGCCAGCTTGAATAATAGCAACAAATGCCGGTCTCCCAAACCTTGGTTTGATTTTATTGTTCCAGTAGGAAATGAGTTGGTGTGATCCCTCAGTCTGTGAGAGTCTTTGACTAGAGATCATTGTTCTGGCACTCAAATCCCTATTTTAATTAGAAAAGAAGGAAATACTTTGAGCTGATGCTTAGATAAAAGCTGCGAATGATATTTATCACTCTGTGAAGGAGTTTTATTTTCTTTCAATTTAAGACTTCATAGCAAAATACTCCATTTGGTTTATTTTTTAATTTTTCTTTTTTGTGTGTCCCATTCTCTCTGAGGTGGCTGAAGCAATGGCACTGCTGTCTCTGCTCCCACCTGGCACCCCATATGATGTCCTGGCCATGTGGGTTTTGCCATTGATTTCAGTGGGGATGAAATCCTTCTTCCACATGGGAAGAACTAACATGTGGGCCCACAAGGGCTGCTGCTACTTTTGGGTGACACGGGCCTCTGCTACCTGGCTTTGGGTGTGGTGGAGGTAGAGCTGCCCTCTGAAGTCATCTTCCCTGTCCTGGGGCTCCAGCAGCCATGGAAGCCACAGGACTGGGAGGAAAGGCTTCAGTGCACACTGTCTCAGCTTATGTATCTGAACTGAAGCCATTTGTTCCATGCTTACAATGGCAGGAAGTATCATATTGAGGTCCTGACCGTATGTACACACACTGATTTTTATAGAGTGGATTGTGAAGTGAAAAATGGTCTTAATGCTGAATGGAGACTGTTCGTGTTGCCGTCATTGTCTGAAAAATAATTTAAAATGGGGCTGTAATTTGTGGCCTCCCTTCCCTTCCCTTCCCTTCCCTTCCCTTCCCTTCCCTTCCCTTCCCTTCCCTTCCCTTCCCTTCCCTTCCCTTCCCTTCCCTTCCCTTCCCTTCCCTTCCCTTCCCTTCCCTTCCCTTCCCTTCCCTTCCCTTCCCTTCCCTTCCCTTCCCTTCCCTTCCCTTCCCTTCCCTTCCCTTCCCTTCCCTTCCCTTCCCTTCCCTTCCCTTCCCTTCCCTTCCTTTTTTTTTCTAGTTTTCCCTTTTGGAAAGATGGTTTGGGCTGTCCCATATCCTAGTGTCTGTCAGCAGCCTTTAAAAGGTGCTTAAATGGAAAGGATTAATTTGCACCAGAGTCTTTAATGCCTTCCTCCCAGAAATCCAGCCAGTTCCTAGCAGGAATCTGACTCAGCACACAGTCCCAAGAGAGGACAAGTTGAAAGCATGTTAAAGTTGTTCATTTGGTTGCTCATTTTTGAAACCTGTGTTTCCACGGGGCAAAATGGATAATATTTCATGAACATGCCATTTTTGTAACAGTGCTAAGGTGCAAGTCCATCACAACTGACTTGTGAGCTCCTTGTATTTAAGTTTCACGTGTGTGACTTTCAAAGCTTGGCCCATCTGCAGTCACTGTTAGTGGTAAACTATTAGTGATAAACTCTGCTCACACAGACCTTCTTGACTGGTTCCATTGTACTCTGCCAACTGTGCCATGCTGCTTCAAAACCTGGGAACTGTGGATGTTCAGCAAGAGTAAGCTTGAAAAAAATACCATTCTCACATAGATAAGAAAGCTCTCAAGCCTCAACTTCTGTGGGCTTTCAGAACAATCTTTGTGGCCAAACCATTAGAAGTAATCAAGAAGCTAAATGCTTTTTAAAAAATTAATTAAAGACAATCTAGCTACTTGGTTGGAGCTTTAGCTATGTTGATAAGAAGGGATGTTTTTTGCCACTTTGTCACATGCTATCCTTTAAAAGAGAATGCTTGGCAAACTTCTTTGTATTGTAAAATTTTGCATAATTTTATCCTTTTTTATCACTTGCATATGATTAAGGAAGGGAGAGGAGTTTGTTCCAGGGCAGAAGAGAAAATGAAAGACACTAGGTAGGGTTCTCCTCATTTATATCAGCACAGTGATTTCACAAAGAACATAGAGAGATGTAGTAATGGGGAAAAAGGACTGGACAATTAGAATGGAAATTTTGTTACTAAACACTCCATTTTTTTTTCCTTATAAAAATCTGAGACATGAAAACCAGAAAACAGGAAGGTTTTTAAGATGTTTGCATTGTGATGTAAACATTTTTATAATATAAAAAGTCACAAGTCTGTGAAAAAAATTAATCTGGAAAATGAACTCTTAATTTTTATGCTATTTTCTTGTAAAATAATACTTTTAAAAAAGCTGGAAATGTTGACATTAAAGCCACATAAAGTTTACTCTATTAGGCTGTTGACCAGAAGCCTGGATTGCTGTAGGTTGTCACCGAGGAAACCAGAAGAGTTGGTGGCTGTGAGGGCTGTTGGAAACATAAAAACAAATTAGCAAGTGACAAGTTCAAAGCTATGTGAGGCGAATCCTTGGCCACCTGGGGAGCTCCTCACCTAAACATCTGGGCCACTAATGGAAGGGAGATCTGCTGAGCGCTGACAAATACAGGGGCATCTGCTCTGTTCCGGGAAATTCCAGAGGGAGAAAAGTCATGGCATGTTCTTTTGGCTTGGGTTACTTTTGGTGGTGTTATTTGTTTTTTGGGAGGTGTTGCCACCTCAGATTTGTGTAGACTGGATGGAGCCAGCCCCTGCCCTGTCTCACCCATGTAACCCAGTGTCCTGTAAGCTGAAAGCCCATCAAAGGACAGAAGGAAGGCTGCTGAGCTGCACGGAATGTTGGTCAGACCTAGTAAGGGTCTTGTATTCTTCTGTTCACACAAGCAGTTAGTAGGCCAGAAGATTGTGTGGCTTGTGCAATAAATCACACATAATCACTTTGACCTTCAGTTTAACAGTTTGTTTTCCCATTTCTTTTGGATGTAAGAAGGTCTTGTAGAATATAATTTATGCAAGTATAGTTTATATCAGTTTAACAAGCCTTGCTTCTGAATTTGGCCCAGAATCTATAAACCTTTGGCTTCTAGAAGGTAATGAAACCACAAAAAATGAACAAGTGGTGTTAATAATGAATCAATCAGAGCATTGGCTTAGCTATTACAGCTACTAAAATTGCTCAAATAAGGTAAATGCAGAGCTCAGACAGCTCAACACTGTGCCACTGAAGTCAGTTTCACAGCTTTCACTGACTTGTCTCTTGATTTTCAGTAAAGCATATGACAGTATTCCTCAGAACTTTCATGGAACTAATTTTAATTTATCTGGGCTTATGCACTGCCTAGCTGATTGAAAAAGCTGGCAGCGTTTCCAGACATTGAAGTCTTATTAGAATAAAGAACAGGCAGTTCTCCTGCTGGAGCCTGCAGCCCTGTGTGTGCCTGTGTGTGTGGAATGGGGACCCCCAGCCCAGGTCCAGGCTGGGTTTGCAGCTGAACGTGCCCACGATGAGGCAGGAAGGTGACATGCTGTTCTTTCACTGCTGTCCTCATCTCTCATTTCTGAGATGTCTTCACATTTGTTTCGCTCCAAAGCTGAATAACAAATGACTCTGTCCTTCCTGGTAAAATGTCTTTTCCATTCTTCTGTTTATCCTTTTTTTATGTCTTATTGAGCATTTCCAGAGTTCACTTGCAGTGATGGCCTGGGAGCCTGATTAAATCATGATTTACTAAACCCTGCCAAACCTAAAGTAAAATATGTTTAACATTCTCCAGCTGTTCATCATACATAATCCTTGTCTTATTTTTATTTTATTTAAATATTGAGCTGGTATCCTGTAAAAACACTCCTGGGAAAGCAGTTCATTTGCTTCTATGCCAGCAAGAGGCTCTTTGCTTGCTGAAAAAGCAGCATCATATGCTTGTCACCTTGGTTCTGATGGGTAACAAATACCAGCCAGTAGTTTCCCAAAACACAGAGCACTTCCAGGATGGAAGAATAAACTCAGTCTTACATAACAATTCTAACAACACACACTAAATGAGACCTGTACAGTTGTGATGGTGTGCAGGTGCTCTGGCTCCAGGAGCAGAGGAAAGGAAAGGTGGTCACTAATTGCAGTGCACGTAGGTAATTTTGTCATTCCTTAAAAGTTAGGAAATGCTTTCATTGAGGTAAAGCTTTGGATTTCTCTCCTGTTATTTTCCATGATCTTTTTCTGTGTTTTGGGTCTGTGCTATTAGAATCTGAATTGTGGAAGCTCCGGGTACCTGCTTAAACCCAGGCTTCTGGTTTTTGTATTGAATTATGTGTTGCATTCCTTAGCTCTGTTTGTCTGGCTGGATATTTCCCCATGTGCTGAGTGCCAAGTGACTGCTTCCTTGCTTTCCTCTTAGAAGTAGCTGTGCCCATCATGAAGACTCTGGGACACACAGGCAAGTGTCAAATACTGGCACTTGTAGCATCCTCCTGTCAGATGGCTTTGCAGGAGACACAAGTTGGGACTCTGTGTACAAGGTGGTCTTGCAGGTCTTTGCAGGGTTTGGAGCCAGACCCTTCAAGTACTCATTGGGAGCAAGTCTTCACCATGTGCTGGAAGGTTTTATGGATTTTCCTCAAGTGATCTCTTCATGAAGTTGTCTCCTGATTCTGCTGAGACAGTTGCTGTCAATAATACTTAAAGTCAAACTTGCTTTGGGCCCCTTGACTATGGTAGCACCAAGTGATAAGGCAGACAGACATTAGAGAGGACAAAGCAGGAGGAGGGAGTATTCAAAGTAATTTCAAGGATCTTTCTTTGCTGAAAGATTTTTGATAGCCTCTGTCCTATCTTACTTGTGGTGAAGTCCTGATATTTTTCCCTCATATGAGTTTAACAGAGATATAAACATTTAAGCCAGCCACACCTAAGAACAACCTCCGATGAGGCTGTGTTTGGGGGTCTGCTTTGAAGCAGTGGGTCTTTTTTTAAAGTTGTATGTTTTAAATTTGGGAAAGGGCCCTATGTCATCCACATAAGATTTCCAGTTGATCATAAGGAAATTAAAATCTCCTTCAAACAAGCTGGAGCCTGTTTACATATACTCAAGTGCAGTATCTATCCAAGTGCCATGTGTAGATTTCATTTTCTTTAATTGCTCAGAGTGTGAATGATTAATTTGAGGGGAAAACTCTGCTGGAGTAAAATAGGGATCTGTTTCTTGTCATTGTGTACTGTTTTAATGGGGAATGAAATCTGGGATTTGAATGACTTGACAGTCAGCAAGACAATCTTGCTTTTAACAGCTCAATTTGAAACAGAGCAACAAGAAAGGAATACAAACCTACGAGCAAGGGATTTGAGACTCTTGACATCTGATTTTAACAACACCAAGCGCCTCATTAAGTGCAACAGTTTTTCTTAGTGTGTGAGTCAGGGGGCTGGTGCTGCATTTGTTCAATACAGGTCATCAGTGCCCTTTGGCATTCCCCTTGTGCTTTTGGTGGGGAGGAACATTTTCATTAGATCTGTCTCTGCTGAAGCTGTCTCCTAGCCAGGTGGTGCCAAACCAGAGTGTGCCTGTGCATCTTAGGAGCACAGTGGTATCTGGGGGCTCTGGCAAGCTGACTTCACCCCTGCTGTAGCTGTTGTAGCACCACTGGCTTCAGAAGGACTCGGCTGGAGAGTAAGTGGCCCCTCACTTGGCTGCTCACCACAACCATTGTGACTGCTTCTGCTATTAGAGAATAAATAGATTTTTTTCCATGGTTACAGTACATCTAGTCTTTAATGTTCTTGCTGATTACCACTGACCCAAAAAGTCTGCCTAGCATGCCTTTTATATGGAGTATATGTCAGTGAAGCTTAAAGTCTCTTCTCCTCCCCTAGGCTTCACTCTGCAGTCATGTCTTTCAGACAGCTGAAATGCCATACCTCATTCGTTGGGCTTTGTAGGGAAATGTTTGATCTAATCATGTCTGAATATTTTAAAAGGTTTTCGATAATGGAATGCTAGAAATGTGCTTTAAAAAGGTCTGTATCCCTGAAAAGTATGTGCATATATTTTAAAGTTCTCCCTTTGGTGTCTCCCAGGTTTGTGCCTATGAAAGTATTTCCTGTTTCCCATTAAAACCATGTCATAGTGGTCCCTGTGTTTCACATGTCTTTTATGGTTCTGTTTATGTTTTTAAATGTGACTTGCAGCATTTGAAACTCATGCTGAAAAAGACTCAGTCAATGGAACAAACAGTTCCGTCATCACTCCTGCAAAGTGTGTCAACCTGTTGAAAGGAGTCCAGAGGAGGACCACAAAAATGATGGGAGTGCTGGAGCACCTGTCCTGTGACAATGAGCTGAGAGATGAGGAGACAAGACCTTATAGCACTTTGTAGTACCTAGGAGAGGTCTACAAGAAAGCTGGAGAGGGACTTTTTACAAGGGTGTGTAGTGATAGGGCAAAGGGTATATTTAGATTAGCTATTAGGAAAAAATACTTACTGTGGGGGTGGTGATTTACTGCAACAGGTTGTCCAGAGGAGTTGTGGATGCCCCATCCCTGGAAGTGTTGAAGGCCATAATGGATGGGGCTTTGAGCAATCTGGTCAATTAGGTGTCTCTGACCATGGCAGGGGGTTAAAACTAGATGTTCTTTAAGGGTCCCATCCAGTCCTAACCATTCTACAATGCTGTGATTCTAAAGTAGTTTTCATTAGTTCATGTAATACTGTAATTTGAAGCTTGCTTTGTCATTCTGTTGCAGTTATGCTTATGCTAGATAAGTCTGGGGAGTTCTATCTAGAGGGCAGTTTTATTTAAACTTCTGGTGCTTCTGTTCCTCTGCACTGAGCTCTGAACTACTGACAAGAAAATATGGCCGTTGCCTATTAACCAGATGCTTTCATGTGATCCATTGTTAAACAAGTTTTTCTCAGTATAAAATTTCTTATAGCTGGGTGATTCCTGAAAATAAACAGAGTAAGAAATCCTAAACTCATGCTACAACTACACTGCAAAACAGATCCTGTCTGAGATAAAGGTGGGCCTAAGTTATTCTTGCTGCTTTTCCACAAGTTACAAGGAGTGCTTTGGTCTATGGAAGTCACTTACAAGATGTTATAGCAGGAAGATTGTTCCATCTAGTTCTGTTCAACTGCATGTGCTCTAACATGTCATGAAGCATCACTGCTGCAAATGAGCACAGGTGGGTATTATTTGGCCTACTGTGACAGGTTAGGATGCAGTGGGACAATGGAAGGGAAGAAGAATACAGTAAGGAAAGAGGAGGAAACCTGGGTGCTGCTTGAGGGGAAATAAGAGGTAGCTTCAGTGCAGGGATAAAAATGGCATGTAACCTTTAGCTGGAACTGAGCTTCAGCAGAAGTTTCATGTGCGCAGGTGCTGCTGCCCTTCAGGAGGGTAGGACATTGCCTTTTGAAGTGTTCTTAGTAAAATTAATGTCCTTGGCTCTGTTTGGAAGTGCAGTGATTACAGGGGTGAAAAAAGAGGACTATCCACACTATATGGATCAGTGTCTTGAGGAATCAAGTTACTTACTTTCTTATTGTTTTTGCTTGAGAGAGGGTGGTGTCAGATCATCATTATCCCCTTGTTGCTCTCTAAATCAGCATTTGCCAGAGGAGTATACAGACTTTCCTGAGAACTGATTTTCAGGGGAAAAGAGCCAAACATTTCCCATCAATAAAAACCTTTATTCAGAGAGAACACCTCACAACCAAAGTTAAATACCTATATTGGTAAACATAAAGAAGCTCTCCTCAAATCTCTATGCATACATGCTTCTATGTTTTTGCATCCTCTGTTTAGGCAAGTAATTTTTTTTTTTTTTTTGTTACATGCAGGAGCTCTCTTGAGAGATAATGACAGTGAAAGGGAGAAAGAAACAGTAAGTTTTTAATAGACCTTCAGCTTATAATACAGTGAAGAAGAGCCAGCTTCACTGGGTCAACCTGAATGTCAAGCAGTATTGGTGAAAGCTATTGCATAGCTTACAGCAGTGTGGCAAGAGGCCGCCATCCCTGCTGAGAGACAGGAGATATGGAATATATTCTGTGCCTGGCTAGTAGCCTGCTCTGGCAAGCAGGCTAGTTCAGTCCTTTGGGTCTCAACTTTCCACGAGTGTTTATATTATAAAACTCTTAGGCAAGGGATAGTATTTTCATAGATATTGACTAATATCTGGGTCAAAGAAGCTCTGATCTTAGTGAGGAATAAGATGTTAGTGAGACCAGAAGAAACTAGGGATTTTAATAAATAATTGATAGGATGTACTTGCTGTGACCATGCCCTCAAAGAAAGTGAAGATGGAGGGACAATGCATACAGATAATTTAAAAGAGAACAGATGAAGTTAAAATAAAAAATTTCATCCTGTCTTCACATCAGTATCACTACAGCAACACATTTGATGCTTGTTTTCCTCAATGTTCCACAAGACTTTGTCCTCAAAATAATAATAACAGGGGAAAAAAAGGAACCCGATCTGCCAGTTTCTGATCAAGGTTGTTTACAAGCTTTTTGGCTTGCTTCCAATGGAGTTCTGTATCTTTATCTCTTGAATAAAAAAATACACAACAAACACTCACCTGGGATGTTCCTATGTCCTTCCTGCCTCCCCTTTTCAAGATGGAAGTAGTATTTCCAAAAATAGTATGGGTTAGGTCTGTTCCTAGTGACAGTGGGAGCCTATGTATGAGTGCTCTACCCTCTCTTCAGGAATGTGGCTGAATGTTATTTGGCTGAGGTGTGCAACAGGTGATGGCCCAGATAGACATACACATGTACAGATACATACATGTATATTTGGCATCTCCTCTTTGCATTGCAGGGAAGATCATAACAGAGGTGTGGAGCAATCTCTCTGATGGTGCAAAATCATCCTTCTGAAGTAAAGGTAGCTGTGAAATTAAGGTCTGCAGGTTGAAAATGGAATGGGATCACCAATACTGAAGGAGGCTCTGAACTTTTTGTCCAACATAACAGTTAGTCAAAAGCATCTTGAGATAACCTGGTTATCTTGAGATAGCCTGCTAAATATTTCTAAATAGAATAAGGATGGAATGTGAATGATGTTCACCTGCCCAGCCTTTGCTGCTCAGGGCTTGATAGCCATGGATGTGACATGCTGAGAGAGAGAGAGAGAAATGTGTGGGAGGGGAGTCAGAATCATCAATATGCCCAAAGGGAATCAGAGCTTCTCCAGATGACCTAGCCCCCATGAACCTTAATGCAGTTGAGCTTTAAACTGCCTTGCAGCTTCTCTCTTGAAAAGAAAAAGCCACAACCAACCGCAAAAGTTACATGAAATAATTTTGAATGATGGTTTCATTATTCAGCTCCAGTGGATAAACTTCCTGTGGGCTTAATTGAAGTGCAGATTTCTCCTATATAGAAGTCAAGGCCCTGGCTAGAGTATCTCCCTGTAGTGGGCCTTAAGAATTATTTCTCTTTGCTAGCTCTCCATTGTGCTCCTCTGAATTGCTTCTTTTATTTCCTTCTGGAAGTTCCAGCTCTTGCTATGGTTGTGTGCAGATTGTGGTTATGTGATGCCAAATTCTTCTTCTGAGTGTGGGGTCACTTTAGACCCTTTGGTACCTGGGTGAGTGCTGGCTCCCCTTGATGTTTTCAAGTCCTTGCTTCTCTCTCATTTTAGAATCATGCAGGGTTGGCCAAGGGGCCAAGGGAAGGCAATCAGGGAGTGTCTCTTGTCAAGGAAAAGGGGAGAAAGAGCCAGGCAGAAAACTGACTGCAGGAAACTTGTCATCTCTGGTCACCTTGCCAGCTCCATAGTGAGTCAGATGGGAGAATGGGAGTCAGTACCAGGTGCTCCAGGGTTTCACCTGAGAATAAGACATCACTTTGATACTTTTTATACCCTGGAATGGAAGAAGATTGGTAGCAATGATGTTCAGGTATTTATGGGTGTTTATGCATTCCTTAGCCTTCCATTAAAGGAAGAAGGATTCCTCTTCTGAGCAGTGTTTGGGATCCCTCAGTTAATGTGCTGCCTTTTAATGAGGGAGTGTTGGAAAGCACCATTTGTGGGGACACATCAGAATGCAGCGTGTCCCACAGCTTGTGTGTGTGTAACTGTGTCATGCAAGATGCAGAAAATTCAAAGTGCCAGACCAATATAACTAGAGAGTTACACTGGAAAAGATTTTGCTGCTTTGCACTGAAGGATGTATGAATGAACTAATAAATAAGTAAACTGAAGAAGGAGGAGGGGAGGGAAAGTCCAGTCCACTGCTTCATAAACTTCAGTGCCACATTAACCAGTTTCTCTCCTATTGCAGACCTGCTATGCTATCACAGTGCTTTAATGTTTAATTCTCTTTGATTTGCACTACAGAAATATCAAGTGTTTCTGCAGGCAAACCGAGGCATCTAAGGAGCACTGCTGGGAATAAAACTCTAGGAAGACCTTCCGAGAAATTAGAGAGGGGGCACTTTATTGGTTTTTATTCCAGTCCTGCAGTTCTGCTCTGTGGCTTTGTTTTTCCCCCTGCATTTAATGAGTATGCGGGACAGATTGATTTTAATATCATGTCCTCAATTCTGTGCGTGACCCGTGGAGGCTGTCTATAGCAAGATTAGAAAAACAAGCAAATGTTTAATTTTGTAAGGGGGAGGGGAAAGGATTCGAAGGCCCTGCTGCTGTTAAAGAGCATGACTGCTGCAAAACAGACATATTGAAATCCTCTCCTCAGAAAAAAGGGTTTTGATCAACCCTTTTGTTCCTGCTACTTTGAGATAGCCAGATAGTGTGCATTTCATAAAGAATCATCAGCAAAAATTAACAACCATTAAAACTTTTGTTAATGTCCTGTCAAATAGGTGGTCAAATATGAATGAATTGTGCCACAGGGACACTGCAGACTCTCTCCATTGCTGCTTCAGGTGACTGATGAGTCCAGTCCTTTCTGCATTGCTGTGAAGGGTTTAAGTGTTGCCAGACGGAGACACCAGGGAGCTCTGAGCAATTAGGTGTGCTACCTGTGCACTGTACAAAAGCTCACTTCCTCCTGAGGGCATGGTGAGACGAAAGAGGTAAAAGGCCAAAGCTACCTTGGTGTCACCACCTTCCTAAAGGACGTGGTGGTGTTTCTGAGCATGCTGTGTTGGACTGAAAATTGTGTACAAGTATCCCAAAAAGACCATCTTACAACAGTCATTTAACCCAAGATATGAGCTCTGCAGAAGTCATGCCTGGGAGCTTTTTGTGCTTCAACAAGCTCATTCACGCCACACTCAGATTTGAGCCACCATAGTGCTAGGAAACAGATGAACACTGAAAGCAGAGGGTGAGGGCCAGCAGCTTTTCATGAGTGTGGATGCACCACAGAGGAGATGAGCCTGATGGGCTTCACATCTGGAGGGGGAGAAGCAATTCCCCTTAGAGTTGGCTCAGTGGGGAGGGAATTGCCATGCCCACAACCTCACCTGCAGACCTCTCTTTGCTTATTTTGGCTGAGGGACACCACAACAGCACCTCTTGGGGCCCACAGCCCCTGGAACAGCTCCAGGTCTCACATGCATCACGGGATGCGATCATCTGAAAACCCTTGTGCCATGCCAACAGAATCAGAAAATCCTAGTGTGTGTGAAGGGAAACAAAGCCCCAATAACCGTCCACAGAATTACTATAATTCATCCTATTTTTTTCCAGGCTCTCTGCACAGTTTTCATGGTGGTGCCGGCAGACTGCAGAAGTACATGTGCAAATAGCTAAGTTGTAATTTGCAAGTGCAATTAGCTGGTTTTGTGAGTGCAATCACAGTAATTGCAGGAGCCTAACTTATGTGCTTCACTGTTTTTCATCTTCAGAGCAAAGACTAATTAAACATTAATAATAACATTAACAGCAAAATTAACATATATATATTTGAGACCATGAATTATTTGCTTTTCTGCAAGTAACATAAGTGTGAGGGAGACAAAATGCAAGTTGAGCAGAAAAGAAGCTTGCTGCACTTTTTTGGACTCCCCCCATACAGCTGCTTCCTCACCGTGCTGGTGTAGCTGTAGCAGCAGACAGATTCAGGCATGAGGATTAGGGCTCTTTGTAATGAAATCTAGAGAGTGCATGCTATAGGAATGCAGGCAGTAATGTGGGAAGTCATCCTCAAGATTCTCACTGCATACAGCACTGCAAAAATACACATAGTGCTTTATGTGAGGAAATACTACTCCTTAAGGTAGTTTACCAGTGCCAGGATGATGGTTTTGGCCATGAAATAGTGCAAATTCACCAGGCCAAATCTGGCAGATGTAGGAAGGATTCAAGGGGAAAATAGGTTCTGTGGAGATTTAGGTCATTAGGTAAAAAGGAAATTGGAAGCTGTTCTGAGTATTGTGGGTGGTATGGAAAAAAAGGCACAGAGCTGAGAGTGGGAGAACGCTATAGCTGTTACACCCAAACTCAAATGTCTATTTTTGTTCACAAGAACAGGAAGTTGATTTTTCATCTTGCCATATGATGGATGCTTGCAATACAGTGTGAGGACACTGGCTGTTTCTGGATGGCTTTCTGCTCTTCATTTACCTGCACTGCAGCTCTGTCACTCTGTTGCTGCTTTGAGTAGCACAAGGAGTGAAATGTTGGCCGAAAATGACATCTTCTTTTCTTCAAAGACAAGTTGGGATGAATTTTAAGTTTCAGTAGTTAATAATCATTAATGAAATCATTAATGTATCTTTAATTCACTAATAGCACTGGTGGTCTGTTAACCCCTTATCTGAGTTGTGCATAAACCAGCTGTTTATGACAAGCTTCCATCCATGCTTTTTAACCTGGAGATTTATTTTTCATCTGATTAGTGGCCACTTTTGCAGCCTTCAGGCTCTCTGTCCTCTTTAATTACTCCTTTCTGTTCATAGTCTGTCATTTACTTAGTTTCTGCAAAACAACTTAAAATTGACATCAATCATGACAGACTGTACTGGTCATTGGGAATTTCAAGAGGTACAAATGATCCATAGTTTTTATAACAACTGATGAATTAAAACCCAATAAAACTCTGAGCTTAAAATGTAAAAAGAAACTGCCGAGGAAGAATAAAGGGGCATAGAACTAGAATTCCTTAATACCATGCTCTCATGGTTGAAGGAGCTGTCATGACTCAATCACAGGCTGAGATGGCTGCTTTATCAGGTGTGAACCTCCATTTATCCTCCTTTCTGTGAAGGTATATGAGAAATGATTCCTTGTTACTCATAGGCAGGCTGGCGTGCTGCTGAGATGGAGCACTTTTGACATGTCAAAGCACAGGGGCTCTTGCCTGACTTTGGCTTTTATGAGTTGCTGGAAATACTAGTCCAGATCTCATAGCTGAAAAGTTTAGGTCACTGTTGGGTGCAAAGAAAGCAAAGTAGATCATGAAGTGCAATGAGGGGGGACAGGTAGCTTATACCTGCTCTTGTATTTGTGTATCCTGGCAAAAGCCCTGCTTCCAATGAAAAGTTCCTTGTAAGCATGTGTGTTTGGTAGACCTTAGATAAACCAAGCTAGGGAGCAAAGGGAGAAAGATGAAGTGCTTTGCACTGTCTGCAGGAGTAGGCAGGGAGGCAAGTCTTGTACCAGAGGCATCACCTTTGAAAGCCTTTCAAAGTCTGGGATTTTGTACTTGTCTTTATGTAGTTAATTGGCAGGTGCTTGCTCTCTTATTGGGAGACCCAGACTACCAGAGGAAATGGCCCCCACTAATTGAGCTAAAGGTGGATTTTTTCTTTTCTTTGAACAAGTACAAGGGGGAGGTGCAAGCAAAAGCCCCAGGCTGCGGGCAAAACTCAGCTGAGACCTCTGCGTTTTGGACAGCTGGTTTCTCCTGCAATTATAGACATTTTGATGATGGGTTTAGAGTTCCTATATAAGTAATCCTTATCTCTTGTTTATTGAATGCTCCAGCTGAGCCAGCAATCTGATATTTGTCATTAGCTTATGGGAGGTTGAGGGCAAAACGAGAGCATGGAGGGGGAGCAGCCCCCTTCCTCCCCACCCCTTCCTGCAGACAAAAGCTGCTGGAAAGGGCGAGAGAGAGAGAGGGAGCTTGTTTTAACTTTGCTGTATTGTGAACAGATAGCATTTTGTTATTGTGTGTGAGGATGATATGAAAACATGCTTAAAGTTTTTATAGAGAGAGAACTCAGACTGCTGATAAGCTAGATCTAGGAACATGGAAGAACAGCAAAACAGACCCTGAATCTGCATTTCTCCTTGCTGTGTGTCTGCTCCAACTGTCTGTGAAGTTAGAGCCTAGCTTGGCAGCACCCATTTGCATTCTCTGTCTTTGTTCAGGAGGTAGAGCAGTGATCTTTACCTGGCCATTGGAGGAAAGATGCTGAGGAAATGCTTCATGGAAAAACACTTGAAGCTAAAACCAGATTTTTGTTATTTCATTGGAATAATGTTTTCACCCACAGATACCTCCATTCTCTAGGATTAATAAGGCCAAGTCTGCATTTCTAAAATGCTAGTTTTAATGCTTGATAATCTGTAATGGCTGCTTATCCACCAGATGACATTAATTGGGAAAGTTTTTTTCAGTCACTTCCTTAGGTTGACTGCCAGTGTTGGGGTTGGGTCACAGGACTGAGTGCTGGGGCACTCTTCTTGAATATCTTTATTATAATGACCTGCATGAGGGCATAAAGGGCATCCTCAGTCAGTCTGCAGATGCCACCAAGTTGGGTTTTTTTGGTGTTGATCTGCTGGAGTGTAGGAAGGCTCTGCAGAAGGCCCTGGACAGGCTAGATTGATGGGTTGAGGCAAATTGTATGAGGTTCAGTAAAGACAAGGTCCTGCACCTGGGTCTTCACAGCCCCATGCAGTGCTACAGTGTTGGGCAAGAATGGCTGCAAAGATGCCTGGCAGAAAAGGGCCTGGGGATGTTGATCAACAGCAGCTGAGCATGAGCCAGGTGTGCCCAGGGGGCCAAGAAGGCCAATGGCACCTGGCCTGTGTCAGCAACAGTGTGGCAGCAGGACCAGGGGAGGGATTGTCCCCCTGTACTGGGCACTGGTGAGGCCACACCTCAAATCCTGTGTTCAGTTTTCTGCTCCTCACTACAAGAAGGAAATTGAGGTGCTTGAGCGTGTCTGGGGAAGGGTCTGGAGAACAAGGTTGATAAGGAGTACAGTCTTATGTGGAGCAGCTGAGGGAGCAGGGATTGTTTATCTTGGAGGAAAAAAGGCTCAGGGGAAGCCTGATCACTCTCTAAAACTGCCTGAAAGGAGGTTCTAGCCAGGTGGGGGTTGGTGACAAGAGGCAGGACAAGAGGAAATGGCCTCCAGTTGTGCCAAGGGACGTTCCGATTGGACATTAAGAAAAATTTCTTTATGGATAGAGCTGTCAAGCATTGGAATAAGCTGTCCAGGGAAGTGGTTGAATCACCATGCCTGAAGGTATTTAAAAGACATGTAGCTGTGGCACTTAGAGAATGGACTATTGATGAATTTGTGGATTTGGCAGTGCTGGGTTGTCCTGGTTCTGGCCAACACAAATTTTTGCAGTAGCCAGGAGGGGCATGGCCAGGACTGGAGGTTATTCTATGCCACTCTTTTGTACACTCTTGTTATTAATATTCTTGCTGTTACTGTTTGTTTTCTTATCTCTTTGCCATTTCCAGTAAACTGTTATTATCTCACCTGGTGATATTTACCTTCTGTGCCTCCAGTTCTCCTCTCCAGCTGCCCATGAGTGGCACATAGCTCGGAGAGTCTCAGTGGGAACACAGAACTGGGGAGTACCATTTCTACACCATGACATGGGGTAATAGTGGGACTCAGTGTTTTTAAAGGTATTTTCCAAACTAACCAGTTCTATGATTGTAGGTATTTTAGTCAAAAAGCTACAGCAATGTAAATGACAGGCATGAGACCTTCCTCTGGGCTCTCTAGAGCTATTAGAACCAAAAAGGGCATGTCCTGTTCAGAAAACTGTACGTGCATGCTTCAGCAACCTAAGAACACAGTGATTTCTTTGAAAACATTAAGGTTTATCTGGTCAGTGAGATGCCTTTGACACAATAGAGCTGTTTCAGGACTAGTTGTTTCAATATTCCCTAAAGAGGGCAACTGTCCAAAATGTACTGTCCTCCAAAGAGCAGCATCTGCCTCCTGAGTGTCAGATGTGGTCATTACAGTAGATGCAGAAGTCTTTAAGAACAATTAGAAACCACTATAATTGTTTCTGCTCACTTAATTCATTTAAATCTCTTCACTCTTTCCCCTGCAAACCTAGCTATACAGGAGCCCTATAATAAGGATAATGTGTTTGAAACTTTTTTTTGGTAAGTGCAACACATTACTAATGAATGGTGTGAAATAATCCTGACTGGTTGGGAGGTAGTGTGGATGCCTGGAACATCTCCTGTTTTTATAATTCCTTGTGCATCATACCATATTTTAATAACTTCTAAGTACTCTCTTTTAAACTATTTGCTCCCAGACCAAGATTTGTTATGAACTTGCAAAGGTGCTGGCATTTACCATTTCACATCTCTGGTGGTGAACACAACACCTTCATTGTTTTGTTCCTCATCTTCTCATCTTACTTATCTTAAACTGTTTTTCTCCAAATGTCCATTCATTTTTATCCCTTGGCCCTTTGTGCCACCCATATTTGGATGGCAAATTTTGTTGACTGCCATCTCCCCTGAGAACTTCTGGGAGGGTAGAGCTGGGTCTGACACATTGTTAAGCAGCATCCTCTCCATTACTGCTCATCACAAGTGTGTTTAAAAGAAGGTTGGCACTTTGGGACAGAAAACTTGCCTCTACCAATGTGTTGCTATGGAGGGAATTCACTGAGCCCTCCATTTCTTTCTCAGTGGAAGAGAGGGGAAGATTTTGGCACAGTCCCTGTGATATTTCAAAGATGGGCTGAATTTGTGACTGAGAGAAGTTTTCGGATTCATTTGTCAGGTTTGGGGGATGACAGGAGTACTCCTGTAAAGGAAGACTTGTCCACCTTTGATGGGTTTTGCTACAACATGCCATCAGTTCATATTACTGTTGACAAATGCTTCCATGTACTTGACCGAGTCACGGTTGCTGATCACTGTCTGGGCTTGAGTACTTCAGCATTTCCTGATTCTCTTCTTGGAACTAGGATGAGTTTCTGGCATATTCCCATTCTGAAATCTCGTTTACCACTGCCTGGATGATCTGTCTCTATTTTATTCTTCTACATCCATGCACACAAAATCAAGAGAGAGTGTTTTAGGGAGAGGTGTCATCAATCCTCAGGTGGGGGGAAAAGTCAGCTACAAATGCAATTGGGACATGTATTTTTATATCACAGTGCAGCAGAGAGCCTGAAAATGAATTAAGGGGAAGAGTTACCTTGTAGTATAGCTGTTGTGAGGACAGAGATAATCTGAGGGGAGAGCAGGTAAGACGCCCGCAGGTGATCTGAAAACCAGCCAAAATATTAGGGAAGGACAGAGTAGTAATTTTAAGCCTTTGTTTTCATTAAAAGGAATGCTCTGTTGGCCTTTTACTTTGCTACAGGAGTAAGACCAATGAGTAAATACTGTTGCTACAATGAAGCAGAAAACCAGAATTTTGCTCCCTTTTTTTTTCCAATGAAGAGAAGTTGTTCGCAAAGGATATTTCTCCCACAAACTAGCTTGTTTTCAGAGATTATTTCATATTACACAGCAGAGCATTTTAAAAATGCACACATTTTTAGTTTAATAAACAATTAATACAAACGTAGAATCATTTATGTTGAAAAAGACATTCAAGATCATCAAGTCCAGCTGTTAAAATTCATGCAGTTATAGGCAGCTGAGGCTGGAGGGGACCTTGGAGCATCATGAAGTCCATCTCCTTACCCTGAGGCAGATCAACTGTACCAATGTCATTCTCAAAAGATGTTTGTTTAACCTGTTGAAAAGCCTCTGATATTGAAGTCTTCATGGTCAGCATGTTCCAGGGCTTTGCTATTTTTATCATTAGAAAGTGTCCCCAGCTACCCAACTGGAATTGTATTCTCTGTGATGTAAGCTGGTTACTTCTCTGTTCATCATGAATATAGAAAATTGACTTTTCTCCATGACAGACTTCATGAATTTGAAGACTGTTGTCCTACATCCTCTCTTTTTCCTCAGACTAGACAATGCCAGTTCTCTTTGTACTCTCAGATAATTTTTCTAGACATCCCATCTTTTTCATTTCTCTCCTTTGGACTACTTGCAGGAAATGTTTGTTTCAGAGTGGTGCCTTATCCAAGAGTCAGTAAGGAGAGGTGATGGACAAAGTGTAAGTTCTTGCTGTTTTCTTTTAGTTCAGAGGCTCCAAATACTGAAACTGAAGATTGGTGTAGGCTGTTCTGAAATGTCAAGTAGTCAAAAATTGCAGAGAAACAGAGTCATTGTGTTAGACCTTATTAGTCTATTTGAAGTGAGTTGCAACATAAAGATAGTCAAAATCTACTCTTAGAACAGTGATGTTTATTAAAACAAAAAACACCCACCAAATTTTGAACATAATAATGCTTTTGGTTTATTTAAAAATTTTCTCTATTTTGAAAATTTTCTCGTATGTAGATGCTTCTTCACAATTATAAGGTGTAATTTTTTTTTCATTTCCTCTTACTAAAATGGTAATTTTAACTTCCAGTCAATCACCTGACATCAGGAGTTTGGGTTGTAGGAAAACCACTTTATGCAATTAATAAAGTTGCCAGATGTGATTACTGGGTTTTCTTGAGGGGTATCAGCTTGATTAATAAGGAGGTACCAGTATAAAAATTTTTTTTCCTTTTTGGAATATTACAGATGTATTAAAAAAACACAGTTCTGGTAAAACTCCACAGTATTCTGCTGGATGTTCACTTCCTTGCAAACAGCTAAAGGCAGGGTGGAGTTAGGACTCATTGCCAATATTAGGCCAGGTCACTTCTGTCTCCCTTTCTGCCCTTTGTGGGAAAGCTTAGGGGGTGACTGTAGCTGTAGCTTGAGGGAAGGGGTCATTCTCCTCCCATGTTTGGAGGATTGAGTTATCCTCTCTATGGGGAGTGTTTTATGACAATGCCCTGACTTGATTTGTTGTTTTAAAGATGATCTTCTGTGGAAAAGCCTTATATCCCACTGCTCACTTTGCTGCTCTGCCAGTCCCTTCCATCTTTACTTTTACTGCTGACATTTTGTATTCTTCTTCTTGTTGCCTGCTTTGGCTGACCTGATCACTTTTGTAGTTTTGTTGTTCTTTTTCCCTTCCTGCCCTCCCCCTCAGTTCTGTTTTCTGCCCATGATATATTACAGTTTCCAGAACAACAGGAAAGAAAGATGGGAGGATTAATCAAGAGAATCTAAATTAAAAACTATAAAATCTGAAAGCTAAGGCTGGATGGCTTAGGATGTATAACCTCACTTTCCAAGTCACTAGTGATGACTGCAAAGCCTCCAATGAAATGGATGGGTGGTCTTGTCTGGATAATCAGAAGAAAAATTTCTACTCGTTCCCCACAGCCCCATCTGGCAGGTCTTTTCTGGCATCTGTGGTGGGGATGCCAGGACTGAAATGCCACATTAGTATCTTCCCACCCTATTAAAATATGTCCTTCCAAGCCACTCTTGTGCCTGCTGGTTGGGAAATGTATCTGGCACTGCTCTGACAGAGGGGTTTGCTTCCATCTTATTGAGCATGCACACATCCTGCTTACAGCAACCAGCTTCTCTTTGGTTCAAACAGCATGGGCTCCCATGTCTCCCCCAAAAAGTCACCTATTAAAGTGATACTGAGAAGCTAGGAGAAAAGTTTCCTTGCTCTCTGTCCCTTCAAATTTACACTGCCCGCTGTTTGTGCTGAATGATGGAAAATGCACCTGCTCAGCACAGAGGAGAGGGAGAAGGGCTGCACTGAATGAAACCCACCAGGGATATGGTCCCACTGCTTTGTGGGGGCCATCAGAGTGAGGGCTCCTGTCACCTGAGCACATCCCCACCCTTGCCTTTCCAGCATTGTGACACCTGCAGATGCACATGGGAGAGCACTTGAAAAGCTGCTCAGTTAAACGAGGACTGGAATCTGGAGGTGCAGCACCTGGCACTCGACCCTGTTGAACCTCATAGAGTTTACATGGGATGTTCATGGATGTTCTAGTGGCAGTGCAAAGGTGTTTCCTGTGCTGCAGGTATTCACAGCACAAAGGAGGAAGGAACTACTGTGTTGTGAAATATTTTTTATTAGTGTAAGTACATCTGTAGCTACCACTTTAATTTTACAGGTAAAACATCACAGCCCCAGCTGAAGTAATCAAATTATTATGGAAACTTTGGGTAGAACAGGTCTTAGAAGAATTAAAACCCAGAGGGACTGGCTTAGCTTGAACCACCAAGTTATTTAAACTAAACCAGAAGCTTCAGGCTTCTTTGCCTGAAGCAGTTGAGGGAGATCCTTGCCTTTCAGGATGCAGTAGGGATGACGAAGAGGAGTATCTGGTACCTGCAGCAGAGTGACGGGTGGCTAAAGACAATGGGAGAGGGACTCTCCCAAAAGAACTCCTGTATCCACAGGAAGACTACTGTGCAAGGACTGAGTCATGTCAACAAGCTTTTAAATGTGTACCAGGTGTGTGTAGCTTGCCTTTTCTCAAGGAAACTCTTGCAGGATTTTATGGTGATTTATTGCGCTCTCTTGAGCAGAGGGGAAGACGTTCCCCTATATTGTTTGTGGCCCACTGTACAAAAGAGAAAATCTCTATTCCTTAGTTTATGATTGAAGTGTGTGATGTAAATAAAAACATGCCTGAGTTCTGCTAGCACTTGGAATCTTAATGCAGTGACCAGCAAATTGCAAATGCAAGTCCTAAGATCAGTACACTTATATTTGGATTTTTTAAATGAGTAAGGTTGAAAGTGGGGAGGTGGAGCTGAGAGGCAGTGTTTGAAATTTACACTTGCTTCTAGCTCACTTCAAAATAAATATGAATAAATCCATCAGCTCTTCACCCTTTTGTACTCCTTGGTGCATGGTGGTCTTCTGTTTTATTTCTGTGGTGCTATTGCAGGGTTAATATCAGTGTCTGTTCACCAGCAGGCCATTTCAGAAGTAACTCCATCCTCAGAAACAGAGGGATTGTCCTTGCAGTTCACCAGATTATCTGTCTGCTCCTAAGATGAACTAGTTGTGGAATAACCTTTTTTGGAACAGGTCCTTCTTCTTACAAGAGCTTTGGCAAACGTTTGACTGGTATTTTTTTCTCTGTAGCTATTAATATGTTGGCTTTGCTCTGTGAAGTTGACATGGTGCAGAGTGCTCAGTCTCATGTGGCACCTCCAGCTGCAGAATCTTTCCTCTCACCCCTTTGTATAAGATTGTACCTGCAGAGGAGGGGGATGTGCCTCAGCCCCCTCCTTTCCTCCCATGTGAGCTGTGGGGATTCTTCAGGTTATTGCTAGGCAGTTCATGAACATGGAGGAAACACTTAATTGAGAGGGCAAAAATTGCTTGAAATATTGGGTTTACTGCCTCTTTGGTGCTTTTTTATTTTTTCCTGAAGAGTGGGGACTTGATTTGGACTGCTGATTTTTCCATCATTCTTTCTCTGGTGAATGTTTTGTTATCCTAACTGGCACGATGTCCTTCTTTTCAGGATGGTTTGTCATCTTGACATGGCCAGTGAGATCATGAATAAAAAATAATAAAACTAAAGAAACAGATGAAAGCAACAAAGAAAGTAATCTTTACTCCTAGATAGTACAAAGCTGGGTCACATGTTGTTCTTTTGTACAAGGGGATGAAGCCCTCTCTGAGATACTGCTGGCATCAGCCTTACTTGCCTTTTCTAAAAGCTGACTGCTCTAAATCTGCACATTCAGCTTTCATGTTGTTATGGGCTCCTAGAGTAAGGCATTACTGTTAATGTTTGACTCAGATATGTGAGAATGAATATTTGTTTTAGAAAGCAGAGAAACCTACTCATGTCTATCCATTCTCAGTCAGCTGTGAAGCCAGATTTCCCAACCAGGAGAACAGTTCTTTGACTCTTAAAACCTACTCTGTGAGACCTTTGATAAGAAATGGCCAAGAAACTCAAAGCTTTTAAGAAGCAGCAACTTGTTATCTTTTTAACAAGTTTAAATCTCTTTCAGATCCTGACATGATTTGGGAAAGTTAATGTTTGGTAGGCTGAGTGACTTGAGTGCTGGCTTCTTCATTTTGTAACTTGAATGCAGGAGAAGAACCTCACCATCTTTGCTCTGCAGAGCCTGCTGGGAGTGCTGAAATGCAGCCAAGTCTTTAGCCATGCTGGTATTGATAGCTGTCTGCCTGCCACCAGTTTTGCAGCCTGCAAAAGAGCCTGTAAAGGCCAGCCACCTACTGCAGCAGGCAGCTTCGCTGGAGCACCTTGATGCTACAGCCAGAGTCCTGTGAGGATGCAGGCTCAGTTAGCACAAATCTGGTGGAGGCACACACGTGACAAGGCAGTGAACGCATTGCAGCTGCACCCTGAGGACAGCATGGGGCTGGCTTCCCTCAGAGGCTGCAGGTGTTGGGCTCAGCACCCACTGGGGCAGCTCCAGGGGGAACAGCAGCAATGCCAGGAGCTGTAAAGCAAGTACTAACCTGTTTGAGGAAGAGTGGCAGCCTGTTTGAGGTCCTTGTGATACATTCAGCTCTAAAACTGAAGTGTCCCTGTTTGCTATGGGCTGCCCATAGCCCTTATGAATTTTAAGCTCTTAATGTTCATGTAGAGCTCATGGCCATCTTTCTCTGTGGCCTGCCAGCTCAGTCAGAGGGTAGGCGTACAGATTTGGGGGTGGACACACAGGCAGTCCCTACATACTGCTCAGGGTGTTTGCTCTTCCTGGCCCTTTCCCTCTGGCTTCCTATGCGCAGGAGATGTGTTGCTCCCAGTTGGTCTGTGAAGGCTCAATTAACTTTGCCATTGATCCCTGCATGGGATCAAACATGTCTGGCTTCATTGGTGCTTGTGTGTACTTATGAATATGAGCTAGCTGGGGAGCTAATCTGTACATTTTGCACTAAGATAATTCAGTTTAATGAAACACAATTTTAAAACTGCAGGTGGGACATTGTTCAGGCACTGTGTCTTGCTGGAGCCAAGACAATAACAGTGCTTGGTGTGTTGAGGGCTTGGACTGAGACCATTGCCAGGGGTAAACTTCATTCTGCTCCTGTTTGGGCATACAGAAAATCAGATCAGCTGTGATCAGTGGGGTTTCTTCATAAAAACTTACACTGTAGTGGGCCCTGGTGTGGGGGATATTTTTAGTCGGGGGGGGGGGGGTATTTTCTTGTTTCAATTTTAGTTGATTTTTTCCCCCATGTATCAGTTGCTGTCCTTTTGGTCTGTGTTTCTGAGCATCCTTTTAGTGTTCCCAGTTAGCCAGTGTCACTGAACCAGGACTGCAACAGTCTTGCTCCATTAGCTATTACTGTTTCTGAGAAGTTAATGTAAATGAGGGCAGTAAGGAGGAGAAAAGCAAGAGGAATTTGACTGTTCCTCCTATTACAGCTCTGCCTGACACTACATATTTTATTGTACATCCGGCACAAAGGGAGATTGATAATATAAGATGAAAGGTCTGTGTGATCTCATGGCTGGTAATAATGACTGAGGGACCACTTATTTCTTCCCCCCGTGCTCCCAGTCTCAATCCCATTGTGAATGTTCTTTACTTCAGTGAATTGTTTAAAGACCACAGGTCTGGGCTTCTTTACAAGGCTTTTTTGTGGTGCAGTCTGGTCTGATTGAAACCACATTTTTATATGTGTCAAAACCAGTTCAGCACTTAAAAAGAAATCAGAGTATCGATTGGATCATATTTCCTAAGTGGATGTCACTGGCTAATTCTTTTGTTAAACCATTTAGCTACACAGTATTAAGCAAGTGGTTACTATTAGGCAGTTACATATGGGTCCTATTAATTCACACTTTCTGGCTGCTTTTTGACTAATATCTTGTCAAATAGGTTAGGATTTCAAAATATCTAAGTCACCAAACTTCAGGGACCCTTCATTTCCCAAGCAAAAGCTAGTCCACAGGTTAGCGTAGTATTGACATCTGAAGGACTTGTGTTTCTTTTAAAAATGGCTTCAGAACAAAGCAGCCTTAGAGGTTTGTTGGTTTTGGGGTTTTTCCCCTCATTAGGCTTTTTTCAGTTCAAGAAAATTGATATATAAATGGTTTGGAAAAAGAGCTAAGGATGAAGAGGATGGCTTCTGCATGTCCTGTCATCTTCCAGCACACATCTCCAGGAGTGAAATGCTTGCCTTCTTGCCAAACTTTCTTTCACTCCTTTTAGATCAGCCTCCTTGTCTTTTTGTCAGTCCAAATGAACATCATTTCACCTCTGATGGGTATTGGATTGATGACTGCTGTCATGGCCTGTGATGACCCTTTGCTTTCACTGTTCTTCCACCCAACAGGCTCGGTGGCCTATTTGAAAGTGCTCATGCCCTTTTTGGAGTCAGGTTTATAGGGTGGGGAGAAAAAGAGATGCTCTGAGGCTTCAGAACAGGGGAGTGCAGTGAAGTTTGAGGGGCCTGCACTGTTGTTTTAGCCCTTGCTTTTTCATGGGCTGTTCTCACATAGTTCCTCCAGAAGCCTCTGTTCCTGCAGCTCTTTCTGCTGGAAGGACAATGCTTCCTTGGAGAGTCAGTAGCTCAGCCAGGGTGAGGAGCAGCTGAATTGTGGTTGCCTCACAGCCCTGGCACTTGGCCCCTCTGCAGGAGCATGAGCTCTTCCTCTGGGCTTATGCTGCTGCCAAAAACCCAGTGGCAGCAAAAGGAGGATCTTGCAGCCTCTTGGTAGGGGATGAGAGGAGATATCCCAAGTGGATTAGAGGAATGAAATTACACGGTCTCAGGACACTGCAGTAACTGAAGGACTAAATAGGAAGGCACATTTTATCAAATGAGTCTGAGCTGTAAAAAAAATTAGGAGCCACTGACCTAAAATGTAATGTGGTTTTCTTAAACCCTTCCACAGGAGCATCCATAAAGTCCTGCTTTTTCTGTTGGTTGTTGTGAACTTGTTCAATCTGTAAAAACAAAAAACCACCCTCACGCACCACAACCCTAAATATAGTCTCTCTGTAACTGCTCCATGTCCCAGACATTGCTAACATCTCCAGGGAGGAGCACTGTCTTCTTTGGCATCTGTACAGTGAGTAGTATGACAAGTATGGCCCAGAAACTGTAGAGTATACTCCTCATGCTCTGACCTCTCTGATTTACTCTGGCATTTGTTCCTTTTTGATATGTTTGTGGGGCTGAGGTATGAGTGTGCCTTGTGGAGCCAGGATGGAGTTAATTTTGGCACTGTAAAGTGGGCAGAGCTGCACTCCTTTTGCCTCCTGCCCAGCTCCTCTTCAGAAGGGAGCTTTTTTTTCCCTCTCTTTGTGTATTTTTGGTAAGCATGCCATGTTGCAACAGAATAAGCCAATGAAAGTCAAAACTTCCTCTTTTCCAGTCTGTAAACATTTCCTGGAACAATATGCTCAGCTTTGAAATCCTTTCCAGAGAGTATCTTAAGACCTCCCTCTCTCTTTCTATGAGTCACTTGATCAGAGCAGCATTCCCTTTACTTCTGTTCAAGCCACTTCCAGGCAACCTTGTTAAAGCAATGAGGATTTAGTATATGGGAAACCACTGCCAGGTTAGCCATTCCCTCAGGACATGCAGCTGTTTACCATCTGCTGGAGCTTCTTGGGAGTCTTTGGGCTCCAGTCCCAGGTTGCAGACTCTCAGAGCAGGAAATTTTTCTTAGACACTGTGTCTTATTCAGAAAGATAAAGTTCATGGGCACAATATAGTAGGTTGCACACTTTTTATTGTATCACTCCATCTAAAACAAGTAAGTTAGCTATTTGCCCATTCTGCCTTGCCAGTAATTCATTACGTATTAGACCTTCCTTCATTGTGTAGAAGACATGAAAACTGAAGGGGAATTAAAATAATTAGAAGGAAATGAGCTGTCTTTCAAGCTGTCTACTCTTACTTGTTAGGATTGCTCAGGGGTTGGTTAGCCCTGTAATGGTGCTGTGCCAATAGCAAGCACCACAGGTGAGCAAAGTGAGCTGGAAATTGCAAACTGGAGGTTTGCAGCCCATCTGTGCAGGGGAGAGCCACCAGTGGCTGTGGCTGGGTCCTGGTGTGTGCAGGAGGTGCAGTGAGGGTGGCCTGAGCCCTGGCTCCAAGGCATTGGAAGCACTGTGCTGCTGCTCCCACGTAGCTGTACCTGTCCAGTGCTCACTGAGGCTGCCAGGGAGGGGCACACTCTCCAAGCTCTAGGAGTCCTGAGCAAACACAGAACACAGGGACAGGGCTAACCTGCAGCTCTGTCTGGGTGAGAGGAAACCCTCTGCCTGTGGCCATGGTGCTCATTTAGGTTAGATTGTGATTCATATCATTGTGTAGACCAAGAAGCAACCTTCTGCTGTTGTTAGGCATACGTGCTGACTCCTCAGCTGCAATCAAGGCTGATGTTTACTGTAAAGGAAATTAGATTGAGTTTAACTTTCCAGATTTAAAGAGGTGTTGGGTGGAAAAAGAGCTAAAGCACCTCTGAAGCCTTGCACTTATACCTTTCAGAGAAGAGGAGTGCTTGTCATTTAATGGCAGCTTTGTGAAATTGCCCATGCGCCTGTTGTATTGTTTTGTCCCTGAAGTATCACTTTACATATTTTTTCTTACATTACTTGAGGAGGAGGGTTACTCCCTTTCTTTTTTTCCCCTCTTCCTTCTCCTCATGGTCATTCCAACCTGACACACTGTGCTGCAGAGAGAGAGGGGTGCTGGCAGATGTGCCTGTGTGGGGACTGTGCATCTCTGGAATTTATTTCCCTGGTTTGGTCTGAGCCCAGATCTGTGGGTAGTGTGTAGAAGACATCCATTTAAGAGAGCTCTGTGTGTGCTTCCCAGACCAATTAAGGGAAAGGATCTCATTTTTTTACTGAGGTGTTTGGCTGAAAGATTTTCTTTCTAATGATGATTTGAAGGCTCATGGGGTTTGGTACTATGATTAATTACACATTAAGATGCCTAGAGCCTCCAAGAAGCATGCAATTATTATTTATTAAAATCAGAATACCAGTAAATATAATGAAGTGGAGCTTTAAATAACATGGGTAAAAAAAGGTGGAGGACATTTTCTGCTGAACACATGCAGTTCTGCACTGGGCTGGGACTCTGTGGAAGAGTGAAACTTGAAAGGAAGCTTTCCCAAGAGACTCAAGTCACTGAAGATCAAGACACAGAAAGAAGGGAAGAGAGACAGAGAGAAGAGGTCTTTCTGTGGCTGATGCAGAGCAGGAGTCTGATATTAGGGGCCCCAGTTCCCTGTGGGCAATGCTACTCTTAGTGAACATCCTTTCCTTTTCTTGTTTCTGCTCCTCTATAGCCAAACACCTCCAACACTCAGCAACTTGCACAGCTCTGGGTGCTCCCAGACATGTTGCAAAGACTGACAGGTGGAAAAGCACAATCAAAAGGAAGGTGCTTTTTGTTATTCTGAGGAGCTTTACTATGAACTTCAGCCTTGAAGGTTAAAAAAAAAGCCAACAACTCATCTCCTGTTTTCAGTCTCTTTTTATCCATACTCGTATAATTGAAATTTCCATACTTCCATAATTGAAATCACTCCCTCATTTTCACAGAATAATGTAAGGGGTGTGACTGAATAGCAGCTTTGAGAAAGTAATAACACTTTATTCTGCTTGATGATCCGTCTGATATGGACTTTGCCCTGTACAAGTGTGGCTGTTCCAAGAGCTGTTGAGTCTGGGAAGGCTTGAATGTAAAAACAAATACTTGAGTGCAGGAGAGGCAGCCTGGTTGTCGTAAACGGCTTCTCCTGCCAAAAAGCTGGTAATAGCATGTTGTCCAGGCATCTTTTCTTTCCTAATTGGAACCACAGGATTTTGATTACAAACCTTAAGAATAACAGTACCTCCTCTAATTTAAGCTCCCTTTCTAAGTTCCATGGTGTGAATTCTTGCTGCAGTGTTTACCAGTGCAGGCTGTCTGTAATTGTTCCCCTTTGCATCTCTGGGTCTCCTTGCTTTATACTTCAGACTTTTACATCCTTTTATCATCTCAGTTATTCTGAGCACCCAAGTTCTGCATGAAGTGACATTTAGTGAGAGTCTGAGATTGATGTCAGTGGTTTGTGCAACTTTCTACAAAGATGTAATTCACTGAAAAGAGAATTTACTAAGTAACTAGGTTAGGATTGGTGCTCTCTGGCATTGAATAGCATATTAAGTTCATATGGTACTTCTTTAGAATTTGTTTTTTTGGCTTTCAAAAGCTGATAGTGTCAATGTAATTACAGATGCACCAATTCTGTGGTATTTTAGTGTTTTTGACCAGGTAAGGGAGGTGTGCCTTATGTTGGTGCTAGATCTCTAGACAGAAATAGCTTTAAAAGGCTGGTGTTTTGAAGTCCCCAGTGAATTTTGGTGATCAAAAGATCACTGAGAAATATGTGAAGTACCCTGGATTTTCAGATAGCCTGTCCCCAGACACAATGGACTCAGGGAAAGTTCTTCATCATTTTATATTCAGATGTGTTGGTTGGGAATATCCTGATACAAAACTTTTTCCATCAGACAATGTCACCTTGAAATAGGACGAATCTGTGACACTGAGTTAGTGACAATACAATTTTGACAGGCACCAGCCAGCTTCTTGAGAAAACTTTCTCTGTGGTGTCTCTGCTGTATCCCCACCTAGGCAGCAGTCACAAGGGAGCCAGGGGCAGGGAGGTCTCAGGTCTGTGTCCTTGGCAGGCTGGCCTTGCAGCACCTGAGCTGTGGCTGTGATGAGACCCAGGTGGTTGGTGCTCTGAAATCAGCCTAACCTTTCTGAAACTCCACACATCCCATATCCCTGAGCATTCCTGTCCCTGCTTTCCAAGGTTCAGGGACCTGTAGGAAGATTTTTCAAGAAGTGCTGGCATGAAATACAGGTATTGCATCCCATGCCAAGTATTGACTCTGCAACCTGTTCATGTGGCTGTGGCAAGTTATTTAACTTGGACCTACAAGTCTCCATCAGTATGTTTGCAGTAGGTTCAACAAAAACGTTTTCAAACAGATTAAAATCAATGGTGCTTGCTTCACCTGTGGGCTGTGCAGTACCAGTGTGTGCCATACCTGATCCCTCTCCTTACAAGTGCTGTGAAAATACTTCAGTAGTATTTCCACTTAGCAGTACCAGCCTCTAGTCCCCAAGTGTCATGTGTGGCAGCACATATGGAATTAATTCCATCTGCAATAGCAGTGATTAACACACACCTCCCTCCACAGACCCACTCCACAAAAAAGAGGTGGCACGGCTAAGACACTGTTACAGACAGTGTAGAGACTTCTGCCTGCCACTGGCTTGGCTTTTAACTTTCCCAGTTAATTTTCCTAGGCTGTTTCATATAAGAGACCGCTGCTTTGAGGCTATATGTTTTAAATGTGCAAAATGGGAAGATCAGTAAAAATGCTTGTGAGGGCCTCTCTGCTGTCACATCGCTTTTTGGAAATCTGTGGTACCCTGAGTTTGGGATGTAGAAGACGCTTGTACTTAACTGAGCCAAAAGGCTCCTCTGCCTTTATTTCTTTAATCATGTATGTTTGTCAGCAGAGCCAAAAGAGGAATGTCTCTACCTTAGTTAAACCAAGGGAAAGGAATGAAGCCTCTTTTTGCTTCTCCTTAGGCTTCCATGGGAGTATCTAAATGGTACCAATCAACAGCTTTGAAATGCTGGCAACAGCAGCTGGGAGAAATGGCATGCCAATGTGGGACCTGACACCACCACCTTTTCTGCCATCAGAGCTAAAAATCTCATTTTTAACACTTTGGAACAAATAATATGTTTTAATAACCATTAATTTGTAGCTGACACCTTCTCTCAGTGCCTCTGACAGCCTGCATATTTCCTTTGTAGTGTCATGCTGCTTCTGTTTAGAAGCTAATAATATAATTTTCATAGTTATTACACTGTTTGGCTCTGAGGTTTCCTAGGAGTCTAAGCAGTGCCAGAAATTCTTAGTGGAAGCTTTGGCAAGCTTTAAGTGAATGACATTCATTGGTCACTGTGCTGATGAGGGCTGGGATAGGGCAGTGGCCAAGATACCTACAGAAACTTCAGTTAAATGTCGAAATCTGATGTTATGATAAGTTATGAGCTTTTTCTAGTGGTAACTGTTCTCCTTGCCAGAGGTATGGGAAGGAGGATTATTTGGATAGTGCTTGGCCACTGTTGTTTTTTGTGATAGCTCTCTTCTGACTGACACAGGAGTTCCACATAAATTTGAGATTGCTTTGAGTCTCAAGAGCAATAAAAAGTAGTGCAGATGAAAGGACAGAAAATATGTTCTGGTAAAATTTATATCCTTGCCTGATGCCCATCAAGTATGGTAGAACTTTAATGCCAATATTGCTCATGTTCAGGTTAAGAGACTTAAGCTTCTTCCCCCTCAGCTGTTACTAGAAACCACATGAGTAAAGTTGCAGAGGAGCACACTCAGAAGCTAGGAAATGCCCTTTTGTTTGTGCACTATAGGAAGCTTTAATTACCAGAATAGTAGCAATTATGGCATGGAAAATTTCAGCCAGAAGTTTGAACTGAAAGCCTTAATAAGCAGCTGAAAAGCTACACTGTGAAGGGTTGCTTTCTACCTCTAATGACATGTTATTGGATCCCATATGCCATATCAAATCTTACCATGTCTTTGGCTCCCTTTCCACACACTAATTAACGTAAACGCTCCCACTCTTGCTTGCTTTGTAGCTTGGTAAATTTTGGGGGCAGTTGAGCAGCTTGGATTGTGGCAGTGTGTTGCCATCAGAGGGAAAGAATAATTTTTTATATAGTTGTTTTTTTGTGTTTTTTTTTTTTTAATGTATCTGAGGCTGTAGATTTCAGCTTCTGATGAAGCTGTAACAGGTCACTCACATTGCTGGCAGGTGACAGCTTATTTCACTACTGAATTACATACACAAATTCACCTCCTGTTCTGGCTGAAGTTTTGAACATGACTGTCCCATCTTTCATTAAAAGAAAAAGAAGAAATCAGCCTGATAATCTAAACCTGGCTGCAAATCCAAACTACAGCTGAAAAGGAGGTGAGAGAGCAGCTGCAAGACTTATCCATGGATTTTTACAAATAGATATGTCTGATGTTTGCGGTTTAAAGAGCACTGCCCAGGATGGGTACAAAAAATCCACTTGTCCTTGAGGCTGCCTAAGGACCTGTCTGTGGTAATTGTCCACCACTTTTGCAGGTTTTGCAACTTGCAGTCTGAGAAGTTTCTGAGCCTTGTGGGACCTGCAGAAAATGGAGTGAACGTGAGCGGGTCCCGCGCTGCGGCAGCGCTGACGAGCGCCTTGGCAGTTTCCACTGCTGCTATTTCAGATTCTGTGGGTGGCAGGGAAACAAGCAGGAATTAGGTCAATTTAGCTCTTGCTGCTGCTTGGGAAAGGGAAGAGCAGCTGCTGAGGCAACCGCAGGAGTTTTTCCCTCTAGAAGAGCAGACAAAAATTGAAGCTGGGGGAGGGGACAGGACGCTGGGCTGTGATGTGAGGATGAGGGAGATCAGCTGCTGGGGGTGCCCAGACCAGGAGTGGGCCTTCCTCAGGTGCACAGGGCATGCATGGGCTGCAAACGTGTGTAAATAGCTCTGAGGATGTAGTAACAGCATCTTCTTGCATCCTGGGAAGGGAAAAGGAGAGACATGTTTAGTCTCTGCTCTGTGACTGCCCTAAAATGTTTCCTCTTCCCTTACTGTCCTCTGTTAGCAGTGCTGAGGCAGGGCTAAAATCTGTATTAATGGAAGGACACAGATGTTGTAGTTTGGTACTGGCTGGATCCTTGGTAACTGAGAAGACAGAAAGGAGCAGGAATTCTAGCCAGGGCATGTGCAAAGCTGCCTGCAGGACATGGTCTCTGCTGGGCATTGCAGGGACGCTGTAGTGCTTGTTGGCAGGGCTGAGGCCCTTTGGGAAGGAGCAGGTACCCTGAAGAATACACTGCATGGAGGCAAACAGGCTGCAGTTATTTTCAGCTTAGGGTGACTTAATATTGTGCTTTCTCCCCCTTATCCACCCAGATGAGTTCCTTGGTCCAGGCTCAGCAGGCCTGCAGAACCAGCTCTATCAGCAGGACTGGAAGGGCACTGCAGCAGGTGTGAGCAGGCGCTGGGCAAGGAGGAAAGAACTTGTGGCAACACAGGGAGCCTCTGGGGCTGTCCAGCTCTCCTCTGAAACCACAGGCTAAGAGGGAAAGATTGCCTATGATAAATACAAGATTTCTCTCACTTGCCCACTTTTAGAAATAGGACTTGAGAAAAGATCTTTTCTGGAGCTTTGCAAAAGAGTAAACCCTTCGTTTTATTTGCTGTCTCCCAGGTACCTGCCATGGGTGCAGTCAAGCATCCACCATATGGACAGTCCCAAATGTAGGCTACAGTGATTTTGCTAATAGCAGTAGCCCAGAAGAAAGAAAGAGGGCTTGCTCTTCTGTTTTATAATCCATTGACTTTCAGACATAGTAAATTGGTAAAACAAAACACTCACAGAAAGTCTGGGTTTACAGAAGGTGAAAATCTGCCACCAAGAATGGTAATGTTGTTTTAATTATGCCAGGGCTCGAATGAGGGTTGCAGCCAGGCTTTCTGCTCTGCACTCCAGGGCCTGATGGGTGCCAGAGTTATTGTCTCTGTATGTCTCACCCGGTCCCACCAGCTGCCAGGCCACAATAAAGTTACATCTGAGTCACTGGTTCCCAAAAGGATGACAAGTAGGTTGTGTGTAGCTGAATAGGACGATGCTGGTCCTCCACTGATCCTGCCAGCTCAGGTCTGGACTCGGGCCACAACTGCAGGATCAATCCAAACGAGTGTTGTTGGCTGTTTAAGCAAGCTGGTTGGCTGGGGGTAGGAGGAGAGAACGAGGCATGCAGCTGAAAATGGACTGAGATGCCAACAGAAGAGCCCCTGGCCCTGTTTCAGCTTTCAGCAAACAGAACGGATCACTGGAAAGACACAATGGACCTTGTTTGCAGTTGGGAGAGGGGGGATGCCTCTTTTGGGGACTATGCCAGGCAGAATAGTTGCTGCTGATGTGGGTCACTGCTCTTTGTGTGCTTTGGTCTTATTGACACCATTCGTTTAGTGACACTGTGAGTCACTAAATTTGTTGTGCAAATATGGAGAAGTAGAATGCTTTTGAGTTTTTTGGTTGGTTCGGTTTTTGGTTTTGCTCTTTCTGTTTGCTTAGATCAGCAAATATATGTAGCCAATGGGGCAGATATGCAAAGTGAGCCTGGCTGAGGACTGCTCCCCACTAAGGGACCACTCTCCAGGCTGGATTAGTTCCTGTGGGGGAAGACAGCTTGTATCTGTGGCTGTTTTCCAAAGGCTGCTGGTGGTGAGCACCGGGAGTCACTGCTCAGGTGCATGGCAGCTCCAGGTGACTCTATAATATGCAGTGAGGGCATTCCTGCTGTCTGGTTGCATCTCACATTGTTTTTGTGTTGGCTTTTGACTGCCTCCAAGGAGGGGTCTGGGCTCCACTCTTCTAGGTGCACCAATAATGCCCAATTTTGCAGATTGCTGTGTTTTCTGCCTTCTTAGTTTCCTTTCCATGCAGGAAATATGCTCAGGGCTTAAGCACATAAGTCCTCATTTTTCATGCTTAATACTGACCTGTTTGTTTGCTGATACCACCTAAGCTGTGTGTGCATCAAAGCAGAATAGGGGGGAATCTCCTGACATGACGGTGTATCTTTTTCCCATGGTCCACATTTGGTTGCACAGTCCAAACACAAGTGATATCAGTCATGACATGGCTGCTTTCTTCCAGCTTGCTTTTGTATCAGAGTGCATTCAAACATTATGCAATGATTTGTGGCAAATGTCTGCAGAATATTGTTTTATAGTCAAGTTAGTCAAAGTCTGAAATAACAGACAAATATCTGATGGAATATTTAATTAAAAAAAGGTGCTAGAATTTGCATAAAATATTTGCTACAAATACATTTTAATCTGATTTCTAGCTTGTTGCTGTGCTTTGAATTTGGCAAAGCAAAGGTATTTTGGTTTTGCAGACAAAAGCTAGAGAGTTCAGTCCTGGCTGATTATTTGTAAAGGTTGACCTAGGTTATGGGAACTAGTTCATTAGCTGAGGGTGATAAAGGAGGTAAAAGATAAAGGTCATGATATCAGTAGGATTAGTTGGGTGAATTAAAGGACATCTGGAAACACAGCTAATCAGGATAAGGGCCACACAAATGATACCTCCTACTAACAGCCTTCAGCACTCTGATGCCTTGAAATATAACTCCTGCACAAAGCAAGCAGGAGAAGGAAAGATGCGACGTCCAACAAGCCACGGAGCTGAGCACAAAAGATCAAAGGGATACACAAGTAAGTATTTTGGGGTGTTTGACTGTCAGCTAATTTTAAAAATTCTTTACTGCGAGGAACATCTTCATGTCCCCTGAAATCTATTCCTCCCTCTTTTTCCTGAAAGCAGTGTCTTTCTCTTACTGCCTGCAGTTATTAACTCCCATCAAGTGTAACAGGATATGCAGGAAAAGTAAAGGTCCTGCTGCAGTTGTGTCAAGCTTAATTTATATACTGCAAAACTGGAACATCTTTTATATAATAACTGACAGGCTTACCAGCTCAAATGAACTGGTTTGCTCCTGCAGTGCCACGAGGCAGAGGCAGCTCTTTTGGAAAGCACTGGGGTGTCTGCAGTGTTGAAAACAATATGGGTGGTAGAGGTGAGAGGACAGCAGAGTAACGGGAGAGGTGTGGGCCAGGCAGCCCATCCTATCTGCCTGCTCCTGCAGTCCTCCCTCCATAAATCTGTGCCTGCTCTATCACTTTGGCATTTGCCTTTGTGGTGAGGAGCTGGATCCTGACTGACAGAAGCACTTTTGGCACAGCTTGTAGAAAACCTTGGGAAGTGCCAAGAGAAACATGGGTGATGTAGCATGTTCACATTTTTAATTTGTCTGGGTTTGAGTAGTGTATCCAGGGTGTGTCGGTTTGGGGCTTAGACAGACTTTTCCTGGGAAAATAGCTTCCACAGACTACATAAATGTGGTGTATAGACATACACACAGAATGGAGCACAGGCAGACATCACCACATATCTGAGCAGTGTGTAAGTTATTCATTTTTAATTAAAAAGCAAAACAAAATGAGATTTGCTTTCTTGTCCTGGCTGCCATCAGACTCTCTTCATTTACTATGGGATAACAGAAGTGGTGAGATGTTTAAAGCCATACAGAAGCTCTGGAGAAATGGATGGTGGCAGTCTGGAAAATGTTGCTTCTCAGGTGTAAGTAATGTCTAAGTAAGGAGCAATTACAACAAACTGCCATGCACAAATAAATGTAAGTGTTAAAAGCATATTTGGTGTAGATAAGTTGGTAATGCTCTTGGAGTAATGCACTCTAATTAGTACTGTTAGAAAAAAAGGGTTACAAAAGGGAGTGCATGACTTGAGTCTGTTTTGAAACAGGTCTTTGCAGAATAAACATCACCAGAAGTAAGTGAATCACCTCTGAATCCTAAATTCAGGGAAAACTCTAAGTTGGAAAGGACCTCTGGAGGTCATCTGGTCCATCCTCACAGAGCTTCACAGCAGTGCTGATTTCAAAGTACTCAGCTTAATAATTCAAAATGTTAACATAAAAAGCAGCACTGAAAATAATTTCCAGAATGTGCCATTTGAAGAGACTGCAACATCACCAAAATGCAGTGGCAATTGCATTGAAGCAGTGTTAGGATCTAAAGTAAATCAGTGCCCTGCCAGTCATATTTTTTTCTGTACAAGATATCCGTGTGAAGTGCTCATACTGGGCTTATACTTCCCACAGAGCTGAATTTTTCCCTTTCAAAAATCCTGTGCACAGACTCTCAGAAGCACCATGGTTGCTCACACAGTGGGAACTCCCTGTAGGAGCTTTTCTTCCCAAGAAGCTTTCTGGGAGAAACCCCGGCACTTCCAGACTGCTGAGCCAGACCCATTCCAGGTATGTGCTGCTGCAGTTCCATTGGCTTCCTAGGAACTGCTGTGGCATGAAATGAGGATGAATCAGTCTTTCTTCTGAACTATGAATGTCAGTGCTGGCCTGGAGAAATGCAATTTTCAGGCTGATGTGGTTTGACACCAAATTCTCTGCAGAGAGTGGACAGCCCAAGGAGTGAGCTGCCTCCCGCGGGACAGGGGTGAGCCATGGGCAGGCACTTTTTCTGTTCACAGAGGCATTCTCCATTCAGGCTCAGTGACATCCAGGCCCCATTGATCTTCATAAAGCATTGCAGTTTGGGCCTCGTGCCATGGAAATCTCTCTCTTTTCTCTCTGCATTACTCATCTTCCTGAGGGCTTTGCTGCTGTTTCTGGAAAGCGTCCTGTTGTAGAGCCTGCAGAGAGCATGCACCTTCCATCACACAGTGAAAAGGGCTCATCACAGACTCTTGCTGTCAAGTCCACAAGCAAAACAGATTGAAATGGAGAAAAGCAGTACCCTTACTAAGTCCTTCAAGCATTTTAAGGTTTTTTTTTTAATAATATATAGACTGAGTGCAGTACTCCGAGAAGGAAAAGTGATATTCTAATGTGACAAATAGCTCTGTTCTCCGTGCTGACAGGTCTGGGGTCATAGCCCTTCAGGCACCTCAAAGTAGAGCTGTTCATTTCCATCTTGTGCTCAAGGAGGAGGGTGAGGCCATCTAAAATGTTCTCTGTTGTTACCTTGTACACTAACAAGTGCTGCCAGCTGTAAAGAGGGCAGTGGAGACCTTCTGGTCATCATTTGAGTCTCTGCTTTAGAAAAGTGGTGCCAGGGGAGGGCATTTTCATGTTTCTTGTTTTCCGCTCTCCAAACTCAAGATGGCCAAAGCACATTTTGTCTCATAGGAGGGAAAAACTTTTTTTTTTTTTTTAATTTGACCTCTCTCCTGTGTAACTTGTTTGTGGCACAGAGAATTGACACACAGTCCTAGAAGGTCAAGTCAAGACTGTCATATTGTTTCTCCTTAGCCTTCAAGTAATAATTTTCAGCTACTAATGGCTATAATTTGTTATGTATAAGCTGTAATAACATACTGCTCAAATTAATGAAGTTCTACTTCCAGAACTCTAGGCTAACCATAACTTAACTCTTAAGAGCTCTGCTTAGGGTTTAACTGTTTGGTTATGCTTCAGATGATTAAAGAAAAGAACATCATAATAAAAAATAAAACCACCAAGTGTTACAGAGTGAAATTTCATTATGGTTTCTGTAATACTCAGTAAACATTTGTTGAAAAAGCTCATAATTCAAGCCTTTTTTAACACAAGTAACAAACAAATTATAGTAATTTTCAAAAGCATCGTGAAACAACAATTGTGAGACCATCTGAGGCTAAACAACCCCTAATGAGATGCAGTGGTAGCAATAGCAAGACAGGCAGAAAATCTATAAAGATAATTAGGAAATTATCCATTTGAGAGAATTTTAAGTATTTTTTATGTTCTCATCTGTAGAAGCCAATACGTGTAACTTCCTTCTCACATCTTCCCACCTCCAATTATTTAACAATAACATAAAAATTGCTATGGTATAAAGAGGCATCTGAGAATAAAGCATGGGGGCACAAGCATTGGTTAACACTCTGTCTAACTGACTCTTCTTTTGGCAGAGCTAAAATTCCAGTACAAAATACTAGCCCCAGGGGTAAACAAACTCAGAAAAAGATTTTAAGAACATTTTTCAGGAATAACGCTATGATGCTTACAATGGACAAGAAAAGCAGGATAATAAGTGCCAGCAAATTCACAATGTCCTGATTTGGTTTGCACTGTGCCTACAACTGGTTTTACCCACTCTGTCCTTTTACTCTCTCCTGATAGTATGAAACATGGTGATTTTATTATGCAAGTATTACACAGATAAAAAGGAAAAAAATGATGTCTCAGGTACAGCTACCTGTGAAATAGACCTTTTAATATATGTAAAAAGAAAATAAGAACTGTCCCACAAATGCCATTCTTGGCAAGTTGGGTAGTGACCCTCAGGAAATCAGGTGGTGCATGCAATGCACATGTATGAGACAGCATTTGTTATTACATAGGTGATAACTGTTTCAATAGAGGCCTATCTTCTTTAGAAGAAGTACCTTTCGAACAAAAATAATCCAAGATAATAAGGCACTTGAAGACAGGAGTTGTCTGAGCTGCTGAGTCTAGAGCAGTTTGGGGACTGAAGAGAAGACAGGCATCCATGACTGAATTTGGGAAGAAAAGGATGGGCCAGTGCCATGGAAGTGTCTACTATAGTCCATTATCTGCCACACTGGGATCCAACCATATTCATCTTTGAAGCAGATCATTCTGTATCTGCCCTTCAGTGGAACAAGAATGGGCTGACTGAAATGTATCTTTTGGAGACCAATTCTATCTAATTATCTTTGCCGCTTCACGCAGCTGAATAAAAAGCAAAATACATTTTCTTTTGAGGGAGTGAATCTCATTGTAGTCCCCCTTTTTGTTTCTTGTTCTTCTCTTTCCCACTGTTTCCCTTCCCTCAACCATCCCAAAATAAGGTCTCAGAGCTGAAAGCAGTCAATTAGGTAAAGAGAAACTATTGCCTCACTTATGTTGGTGTTAGATTCCTTACTCACAGCACAGTGGGGAAGTCAGAGCTGTGCAGTGTGATACATATTGCTGGGATTGCACAATGATCCTAAATTGCCACTCTAGTGCAAAAAAAAATATGTAAATTATATCATCCCTGATGAATGTAAAACTGAGACAAGCAAATATGGGACTGCCAATAAGAAGCTAGAAACCTTTTTCTAGGATAATAAAGACTTGCTAATTTGTCTCCATTTTTAGAAAGCAAGAAAAAAAACACTGTAGTGATACAACAACCATATTTTAGCTAAAGTGGTTCCTTATCAAATGTAAGTATGCAAAGATATATTCTTATGCAGTCTTACTTCAGCAGGTTGAAGGTGTTTTACTTATTGGTGAGAAGCCAAAAGTAAAGTTATATAGTAACATGAAGGAATAAATAAATGACTAGGGATCCTACCAGAGATTTCAGAATTCAAGTCGTTCCCCTTCTGCCAGATTAATGGTGAAGTCCTTTGTGAGCAGCCCCACAATGTTAAATGCATTAGATCACTTAGACTGCGCATCTCTTGATAATATATTCCTCTAAACAGTAAATTTGCTCCTCTCAATGACCTAGAAATAATGAGAGAACTTTCTGAACAATCTTCATGAAGTCTTCTTTAGTGTATGGTAAAAAAGAAAGTAAAATATTGCTTATGCTGGCTGTGCACAGGTTTGATTTTTCAGGACTTTCCCTTGGTGCCTTGCTCCATGGATCATTTTGGCTGGGTGAGAAACGGGAGAAGTATGATTATGTCATGCAGGTTGCATTATAAAAGTAGCTAACTTTTTCTGCATAGTGATGGAAAATGGTGAGCTCAGACTTCTGTGAAGATTATGCTCTTTGATTAATGAAGAAACTGTCCAATCTAATGCACCTTACTTTTTTCCTCCAAAACTTTTCTGTAAATTATATATTTACATTGTAAGAATCATGGAAAATTCCATCTTGTTTATGTAGTGTGTAAAGGCTGGACTGACACTGAAGTGTGGGTAATTTTCAGAATTCTACAGTGCCAAACCTGGAGCACTGCATTTGTCACTGCAGTTCTATTTTGAGCAGGTCCTTGGGATCCCTGCTGCTGCTTTGCTCATCCCTCCCCTGAGACCAGTCTGATTTTCACTGTGGGTCTGGAAGAAGTCACTCAGACCACCTCAATGTCTTCAGGCTATGTCTGTCTGCTTCCTAATACCCCCTGGTGACAGATCCCCCAGTCTCCCTAGGAAATTTATTCAAGTAATTTCCTGCTCTTGCTTGCCTTTTTTCTTCTTACACCTGACCTAGATGTCTTCTGCTACAACTTAATTATTCCTTAATTGCTCCCATTATTTCTTGTCCTATCCTGACTATTCATGGAGCACAGCCTCTTTCTCCTTGCTGTAGTCTTTTGTGTACCTGTGGCTTAACTCTTTGAAAGCTGCGTGGAATATGCTAGTCCAATCCCACTCATCATTTGCTTCTTGGGCAGAGAGAGAAGAGAGAAACTAGGAGCTTAAGACTTTGTGAAGAAGACTTCTGAATACATGGAAATCATCTCTAACCGTTGACAGGCTCTTGACGTCTGCTCTGAACCCTAAAACAGTTTAGACCAGATTTTCACCTTGCTGGTGCTCTATTAAGACAAAAGCTGTTCAGTGGACTAATCACTAATGGGAAGGAGAAAGTTTGAGATGATGAAGCCCCTTGTTCTCTACCAGCCCAGAGAATGAGATCATGACTGAGATGTGGTTGCATGCCCAGTGTTAAGAAGTAAAAACAGCAACCATATCTGAATTCTGCACTAGTGGCAAAATACTCTACCCTCTGTCTTGTGGTTTGTCTCTAGTTCTGCTTTCCAGAGTTTTGTGTTACACTATGGCTTTTGAAGATACAGAGTCCTGAAGCAGTGCAAGTGAGGGACCTCAAAAGCCTTTCTGTGACTCATTGCTGTGTAAACAACACCAATACAAAAATGATGCATATGTGAGGGGAGGGGGGCAGGAGCATAAGGAAGGAAGGTGGGAGTCTTAGGCTGCAAGAAATTGGGACAATTAAGCATGAACCCAGACCTGACACCCTGCCCTGATTAATTTAACAATAATTAAGGACTTTCAGCGGAGATCAGCGTTCTGGCGGTTCCCAGCGTGCAGAGAGGGATGAGTTGTGCAACGGTAACCAGCCCCTATTCATCACAGGCAGCACACAGCAATTACCAGGGCTGCCTATTAACTGAAGCAGACTTTTGCATTAATTGATTTACTGGGACCTTTTTATTCCCTTTCTCTTTTGTTTCCTCCTTTTGTCCCGTATGTTTTTGTTTGAAAGGCTGGTTCATTTGGCCACATCACCCAGCAGTGCTTGGCCATGGGGGATGTGTCCTTGGGATATGGGGTGGAGCTGCCTGGATTTGGGACACTGCCCTCTGCAGCTGTCCCATCCTTCCGAGTCTGTGTTTCCCAGGGTGCTGTGAGACAGTCTTTCTTCTGAAATCCACTGTAGTAGGCAAAGTGCATTAGGCATCTTCTCTTTCTACCTCCCTTCCCCACACCTCTTCTTGCACTCCTCTGTTTTCAGTAGTGATGTCGTTTGCCTCTCATTTCACGCTGAATATGAGAGAGAAATCTCATTATTTCTGACTTAGGTATTCACATGTGTCTCTCTACAACATGTCATGCCAGTTGCCAGCTTGTTACAACATCAGAAGAAGAATTCAAAGTGCTGATTTATCTGCTATTGGAAATGTCTCTAGGGATGAAAGCAGATATGGTAAGGAGGGGGAAAAGGAGAGAAGACAGGGAAAACAGCACAGTGCTGCAGCTTTCCAGAACAGAAATCTAGCCCTATCTTATTTTTCTTGCTTATTTGCTCCTGTTCTGCTAGGTGGACAGAATGATCAATGGATGTGAAATAACCAAAGATGTAATGGGTAGGAAGGTTTTTTTTTTAATCTGTGAAGGAAAACTGTGGGAGAAGGCTGCTACGAAGTCTGGCTGGTAGCTGTTGAACAAAAAGAAGAGAAAAGAAAAGGAAAAAAAGTTTGATACTTGATCCCAGTCTTTTGTTGGAGAATGAACAGTAGTTTTATTTTGGTGCTGAAAGGCTTCCAAACACAAAGAATCCCCGTCTGCTCCTTGCACTGAATATTGGAATCAGGTGTCTAGTTTTGATCCTTGGTCTATGTTTTTTTGTTTCATGTGTCTGGCTCCCATATAATTTGTTGCAGGAGTGGACAGTTGATGACCTCTCTAGCCATGGGCATGACATTTTGAGCTGTATCCACAGAAAAGTAAAAGGCAGAGAAATGCTTTGGTATCCTCAAACATTGGTATTTATTTTTCATGGGCATGTAGCAGTTCAAGTGAGGGATTCCCAACTTCTTTATGCAAAAGACACAGACCAATTGAGGCAAGATGCATGTCTGGAGAGTGTCCAGCCCAACCCCTGCTCGAGGCACAGGCAGCTGCAGCAGGTTGCTCAGAGCAGTGTCCAGCTGGGTTTTCAGTTTCTCAGTTTGGAGACTCTGCAAGCTCTCCAGTCAGTCTGTGCTAGAGTTTGCCCAGCCTCACCACAAGAAAGCTTTTTTCCCCCCTATATTTCCTGTTATTGCTCAGGACACAGACCTGCCTGTGGCAGATGCGTGCTGTCCCTTGCATGGGAGAGTGGCACAGCACAGGTGGCCACAAAGTGCCTACAGGTGCTAAAAAGATGTGTAGCTGCTGCTCCAGCCTCATGCCCTGTGGGAAAGAGGGCACTAGGAGGTAGCAGGCAGTGGAGTCTCCCCCTTTCCCCATGTTTGTGGGGAAGCAGAAGCTTTCAGTATCCAAAGGGAAAGACAGCACAGTCTGGTAATACTGCATGGCAATTCTGTTAGGGAAAGACTTTCTGGCTTTCTTTTAAAAAAAAATAGTTAGCTTCAGTTTATTTCCTTTTTTTTTTTTTTTTTTTTGGGTGGGGGGGAGGCAGGAAATGTGCTTTTCCCGGTCTTGTGTGTATATGTTATGTATCAGAATGTATGTTCTTCTGTGGTAATATACAAAATGATTCATACAGGTCTTAAGCTGTGCTTGAATCTGAGCTTTTGTCTAGTGAAATGGTTAAACTGCTTTCCTCAACGCTTAAAGGGATGTTGTGAAAACAAACTGATATTTATGCAGTGCTTTGAAGGTTTAAAGTGTGCATTATTTATTTACTGTTATCATCAGAGAAGTGATTGATAGCTTCTGCTTATGCTGGTATTGACATGAACCTGTGAATAATATATGTCAAGAGAATGTCAGTTTGTATGCAAATGGAAAAACCAAATGGAAGGGATCCTTTGAAATGATAAAGAAATACGACAACAAAGGTATGGAGCAACCTTAAAAACATATTGTGGTGCTAAAATTTCTACTAAATCTGTGTTGTGTGTTATCAACAACCTTGCACACTGGTTAGTGAGGACCAAAATGTTCATAATTTAACACAAGAAACATTTTTCATTCAGAAAGAAATGACACACAAAAAAAAACCCCATTTGTATTTTTAAATTAATAGAAGACTGGCAGTAACTCTCTATGACATCTACTTAATAAGCTGTTTAAGTGATTTAGTGATCAATGAGCACTGATATTCCAAAAAGGGAACGGCAAACTTTGGCCTTCCTTTTGGCACTGCCCCCTGCCTCTTTTGTGCATGTGGGATAAGAGGGGCATCCTTGGGAACCTGTGCCTGCCCTAGGCACAACACCTTCACTGTTGCTTGCAGAAGGCTGCAGGGAGGAAAGATGCAACAGATCTTTTCCTTTCTTGCTGGAAAGGGAAAAAACCAAACCATTCTCTGAAATGCTGATTGAGCAGAGCATTTAATCCTAGGCATGAAGGATAGTGCTATTCCAATGCAGGCATAAGTTGAGGTACCTTGTATAAAACGGGTGAGACCTGTCAGGCCTTGCTGAAGCAACTCTGAAAATGCAGAGGATTTGATAGAGAACCTCTGTGTTTGAGAACATTACTGGAGGGTGTGGAAGGGCTGGAAATGCCTGGTTGAATGTTCCACAACAGCTGACCCTACAGAAAGGAAAATTTTCTGTTTCACAAGGTGACCAAGTAACAATTATCCTGGTGCCTGGAGAGGCCATGCCTGAGAGTCTGGACTGCAATGAAGAATTCTCTCCAGACATCTCTGCCACAGGTGTCCACATACAGCCATGGAGGCCCATTCCTGTACTGTTTGTGAGTGTGTAGGGTATGCATGCAAACACATATGGTACATGTGTATGGAGTATGCCATATATGTCATATGCCACATATGTGGGTTCTTGAAATCTCTCTATACGTATATATACACAGACTTACCTTCCCCCCCACCCCCCCATGCAGTGATGGAAGTGTTTTTGAAAATTAAATAATTTCTGCTGCTTCCTTTCCACTGAATTCAAATACAGATGCTTGACAGTGAGAAGGAAGTTGTTATTTAAAAAAAAGAGCCTATTTCCCTAAATCCAGTGAGAGAAAATAAAACTCAGGGATGGGGCTCACATTTAATGGACCAGACTTCAGTAGGAATAAATTGGTATAACTTGGCTAGTGTCACTGAAGCTGCACTGATTACCTGTGCCTGTGAATCTGAGTCCAGGTTTTTGGTTTTTTGGCCTGTTTTAATGTCTTCAAATGACTCCTACTTTATTATTAGCAGAAAATACTGTGCTAAGGATCGACCCTGTGTATACAGTGTTCTGCTCTTTGTGTTGGCACATATGTGTGGGGCTTGACACTGCTGGAGCAGGGAGTGCCTGTCCTGCTCATGCAGCACAGTTCTCCAAATTGGCTGTTTCCCATTCCTTCTTTCAGGCTGATGCTTATAGAGGAAATGAGTAAAGACAGTTCTACTCTGGAGGCACCTTTATAGCTGATTAAATGGATTAATAGTCCCCATCATAACATACTTGTCAACATACCCTTCAGATGATAATAATTGCCTCTACCAGAATTTGGTAGCTAATCCCTGCTCCTCTGCTCTTCCATTGCCCATTTCCTTGTTCTGACTTGACTTGTGTTGTGGTTACCCCCCAACATTAAATGCAGCACTTGGTTTCCAAAACTGAGGCAAGTGGAATAAAGGATGTGCTGTACCTTGGTATTTGTAGGTCACTTTAGCCAGACAGACATTTCAAGGAGGCCATCCAAATGCTTCTAGCTTGTAGAGCTGCTCTTGGGAGAGCAGGTGAGGCTGAAATGCATCCTGCAGTTGGCCTTCCTTGTCAGGTTTGATTGTGGGAGGTTACAACAGGACTGGATGAGCTTTGACTGGGATTTCCAGCCTGCAGAAAATGTTATTGGGCAGGCCACTGGAGCCTTCCTCACTCTGCTGGCCTCCCATCAGGGTGGCTGCAGTGATGTGCTGCAAGCTGACAGCTCAGGGGCCTGCAAGGGAGCTGCTCTCTGCAGTGCAGCTGCTCTGCTGGACATTGCCAAGGTGAAGCTGGAATCTGCTGAGGTGCCACTGGCTCTCTGCAGTGTGGCGAAGAGGAATCAATGCTTGAATACCACTGCTGCAGCGCGTGAAAGGCACCCCGGCACAACACCCACATTGCTAGAGAAGCTCCATTTCTTCTTTTTCTCTCTCTTCCCTTCTTTCAAACTCTGTGAAGCAAAGGAGAACCTTTGGATTGTAGAAATTGGCACATGGTATTGTCTTTTTGGGGGATTAAAAGAAAGCTTATTTCTTCTTTCCCCTCTGCCTGAATCTCTTCTGTGCTTTTCACTGTTTTACACTCTTTTTCCCACCTTCTACTAGGTAATTTTTGTATTTTGGGACAAATATATTCTCTACTTTTCTGTCACTTTTAGGTTAAAATGCTAGTCAGTACAAATGTTACTCTGTTGTCTTCTTCAGTTTTGATTAATGTGCATGATTTGGGGGGAAGGAAAAACTTAATTTTAGAAATGTCAGTGTTGATCCTTTGGGACTCTAATACCTGTACCCCATTTTGCAGTGTCTGCAAGTAGACACAGACCTGATGCATGCTTTAGCCAATAATAAATGTTGATTCTCTGTCAGGGAGGGGTGAGCAAAGACACATGGATGCTGAAATTTAGCTTCTGAGCTAGACCCTACCCTATTGGAAGCAATGGTCTGGAAGCACTTTTGAGGACCTGTTGAAGTAGTGTTTATGTTCTGCAAGATAGAGATGGACCAGTGTGTGAATAAAAGTTCAGGACACTCAGGGACCAGAGGAAATTGTCCTACAAGCCACTGGCTGTACCTGGAGTAACTGGAAGCCTATCTTCTAATGTATGAGAATGAGAATTTCTGTGTCCAAGATATTTTCTTCATGCCATTGCTATATTGTCTTCCTGATATTGGGGTTTCTGTCAAAAATAAATACTGTTGATGTTTCCTTCTACTAGCATGCAATTATGGAGGCTTAAGACTCTGACTCACTGATTACTGTCATGCTAAACAGGATAAGTTAGGTGGCTACAAAAACACAGGGTTCAAGAGGGAGGTCAGAAAAACATTTGTGTATAGTCTTAATGCACAGTCTGTTCTAGACAGGTTTTCATATTGATCTTTATTAAACCTCAGCATTCACTCCACTCTCCTCTATTTGTTTTACTTTTTGAAAACATAATGGTTATGAAATGAAGCAGAGTTACCAATATCTGACAAAGAGGATGGATTTGAGGTTTCTTTTCTGCCTTTTTTTTTTAACCTTCAGGACAAGTAATTACTTGCTTTAGAACATATTACTTTAGAGGCAAAAGTCTCACCAGGAGTTCAAGCAGTGATGGAGTTTGAAGTGGCTTAATTGTAGCAACATGAGAATTATTCACTGGCCTGTTGCACTCCATACAACTGATAAATACCTGTAGAGCACTGTGTCATAAACATCACCAGTTTTATTCAGAGACAGGAAGTATGATGTTGAAAAACAAGTAAACCTCTTCTGTCACCCCAGGAAACCTATGGGATAAACAAAAAGCCTTGAGAACTGTACAAGCAACTGTTTTGTAAAGGGAAATATGTCTTGAGACACAGAACAGGATGCTCATCTCATGCACCGAGTGCCTCTTCAGCTGTTTGAACAACACAACTCCTGTTATACCAGCTTGCTAATATTCAGTGCTGGCCTGCAGGCAAGTCTCACTCTTCTCCTGCACTTGGTTATTTCATTGTGTATCACCACTTCAGCCCTGTGTCACCACTCCCTAAAAGCAAAGTCAGCTCTTCTCCAACTAACCTTACAGCTTTCACATGAGTTCTACTTTTTGCAGCAATTCCAAGCCTGTCGAGAAGTTTCTGTCTCCTGTTGTGGAGGGATCTTCTGTAAAACCAACAACTCTTCAGTTTTCTCTGCCTGTTCTGGTTTTATCACCTCTGGAGATATGGTTTTCTGTGAATGGGATGAAAAAAAATCTATTGATTAGCTCTACAGTGGCTTCTGTCTGAAAAAATCCAAAACCCCAAATCTCCAAAACTCACTAAAGTCTTTACTGAAAGAATACAATTAAGGTTACAAAAAAAGTGTGTGGAAAACACCAGAACTGATGTTGTTCATACAGCCTTACTTCGGTCAGCAGAGAGGTGTTTGTTACACTGCAGTCTTCATTCACAGGATGAGATGTTGCAGTTTGGTGCATGAGCATTAATATGACTAAAGACCTTTTATATTTGGAAGGAGTGTTTGACAGTGTCATTGACCCAACCAGATCTATTTTAGGAAGATAGTCAATCAGTCCTCTGGACTCCTTGCATATTCACTGGAAAGAGGTGGATGTTTTTAAGAAAGGTCATCAGTGTCCCTCCCCAGAGTTAAGACCCTGTGTTAGGAAGGCTGGATCCTCCCCTCCAGTCTTCTCATGTGTTTTTTTCAATATAAATAAAAGATTGAGTACTGTTTTTCTGTTCTTTCTGACCCAACCTTCTGCTTCTTCTCTGCTGTTGTGAAATTAAGCCAGCACACAGCACTGATGTCATGGTCTGCTAAGGAGGCAACACCCACTGGCCTTGAAGGCTGTGTACATCTCCATCCCTGGAGTGGCACAGATGGGCTGTGTGTGACAGCCAGGTCCTTGCCCCTTCTCACAGCCCACAGTGCCTCTTCCCCTGCAGCTGCCCCTCTCCCAAGTGGCTCATTTCTCCCCAGAGATGTGTCTGTCAGGGCACTGGTGGCTGCTGCATCTCACAGGCAGTGGGTGGAGGCCAGGTGAAGGTCTGTAAGCTCTCAGGGTGTTTAAACAGGCGAGGGAGGAGAGCTACATGTTGCAGGCAAAGCTGGCTTTGCAAAAGTCATTAGAAAGCACTTCTGTGGGGGAAGCGAAGGGGTGGGGAAATCCCATCTGTCTTGCTTTGAGAGGTTTGAAATGAAATGTTAAATCTCCAAGTGCTGGTCCAGGACATGAGCAGCACCTCCACCCAAAATCCTAATGTCTTCCAAATGAGCCTGGGTTTCAAGCAAGCGTCAGATGACCTGACCAAGGAAACAGAATGTGAAGGTGGCTCTGTGTTAACCCTGCAGTGGCTGCCACAAGCCCTGTCTGTTACTGGTTTGGGGACCTGCCCCAGCTCCTTCAGGGCACTGCTGTGCTCACAGCACCACTGCCCGAGGGAGGGCAGGTTCTGGGGTGCCAGCCTGGAGTGTGTGGTGCAGCTGGGTTATGGGCTGGGGCAGGAGATGGCCTAACAAAGATAGGATGTGCTTTGGGACAGAAGGGAGTGCCCATGAAACACTTGCCATCCTCATGCTCTCTTGCAGCTGGCAGTACAGTCCCATTTTGGTCATTGGGGCATCAGGAGGTGGAGACTGGTGAAGCCACGGGTTTGCTCTGTGATTTTGGGCAAGCTGGTTCCCTCTCTGCGCTGTTCCCCAGTAGGTTCTGTCTTACCCATTTAAGCAATCCCAGGCACAGCTCCCTGCAGGGCTGGGAGAGCTGCTCCCACAGTGTTTGTGCAGTGCCTGTGTCTATGAATCTGTGTCACAGCTGGTGAAACTAATTGCCAGCACTAGACACAGGCACAGGCCTGACACAAGTGCGGGAAGAGGAGGTTCCTTGTTCTCTAGACATTGTCATTTCTGCTTGTCAGGTGTGAGTGAATCTAATGTCAGCTGACCCATTGCATGAGCTGTATGGGCAGTAGCTTCCTTGGGACATTTTGTGGAGCTGAATTTGGCTCTTGTTTCCTGGACTAAAGTTCTTATTTAGAGCAGCCTCTATTTTCCATTGGAGCAGGGAGGGGTGAAAGAACAGAAGGGTACAAAGAATAGAGAAATCAAGAAGCAGCTTTTGCATGAAGACCTAAATTGTGTTTTACTGTTTCTTAACCATGTCCTTGGTTTTAATGCAATTAGTGTAGTCTGAGGTAACATGAATTCATTCAGCTTCCTTGCCTTCAGGACTAAATTGGTTTCTCGGGGAGATCTGGAAATCCCTTCCCTAACCCATTACTGTGCAACATGATATGATGTGTATAAAGGGGAGCACTGGAGCTGAGCTTAAGAGAATAGACTCAGCTGCATGAAAATACCTGCATGTCCAACTCCCACTAACCAGGTATCCAAGTATATTTGTTTTCTGGGCTGATGTGATGTAATTTGGAGAGAGGGAATAGGCCAAAGAAAGCTTCCCTTTCTTTTCCCTAAAGGGATAAAAACATTTTTTATCAGGAAAAGCAGAACATTTACTTGCATTTATTAAATCAAGCTGCCTTTTCTGGTATCTATTCTATAGCTGCCTATTCTGCTATCTCCTCTCCCTTCCAGATGCTGCCCAGGCTCTCCAGTTGGCCCTGCATGTGCCTGAGGGGAATGGCATGACCTTGCTGTGTGATCAGAGCTGCATGGGTTACAGAAAGAGACTGAAGTATTTAGACAGACAGTCTTGGGCTGCTCTTGTGAGAAATAAAGGAGGAAACTATTTCAAAGCAAGAGTCAAGACCAAACAATATCTTTTTGTAGGAAAGATGAAGTTTATTTTGTATCAGTATCTGTGAGTATTTCCAAATGGAAAACTTCACCTTTTAGTGTAGAACCAATGAGTTTTGTTTCCTGGATGCCAGAATCTCGTTGGTGGGTTTCTATGAAAATTGAAAAATGTCAGCCAAAAGCAGACAGTTCAGTGTAAAACTCTTGTTTTTCATTTAAAAAAGCAGCCTGAATAGGAGAATCATGTAGTTGTTCCTTGGCATCACAGCATTTGTACAGCAGCCCTGGAATGTGCATTCCATGTATGAATGAAGAAATGCTCACTGTAACTCTCTCTTGGGACATGCAGGAGAAGGGGATGTGCTGGCATGGATCGTTCTGTAAAATGTGAGGACAGGAAGGGAATACTTATGCTTGTTTTACTGCTCTGGCAAAATTAAATGTACTTTTTGTTATTCCCATTAAGAAAGAGGAGAAATACTTTTTCATGAGGGACATAGGTGCTGATTTGCTGTAGTGAACATTTCCCTTGCTGTTCCTCTGTTGACATTGATTATTTATGCCACTTGGGCCTTAGTTGCTGTACAAGATTTCTGCCCTGGAAACCCTGACAGTTCCCTGGGGATACAGGACTGCTTCTCACCCCAGGAGACACAGTCTCAGCTGGGCACTGGCAGCTGAAGGCACCCCCAGCCATCCTGTTCCTTCTCCTCCTGTGCCACATGGGTAGGATGGAGAGAGAGGACGTTGTGCCACCAAGTGCAGTGTCTGCTCACTGTCTCATGGGCAGACAGTTCTTGGGGTGGTGGGCTGGAGAAGGCCAGAGGGAATGTCTCTACCTTGCCCACTCCTGCTCTGCTTGCCTGCTGATTTGCAAGGGAGTGGGGTGGCTCAGTGGGGTCAGCTTTTCTTTTCCCATACCTTTTCTCCCAGTTCTGCACAGAGGAGTGGGAAAGTGCATCCCTTGGGACAACCTTGGTTGGACTGGCAAGACTGTTGCATAGTCAAGCCCCAAATAAGCAGTGAAGGAAGTGGGAAAGGACAGGAACTTGAATATTGTGTCTCAGTGGGTTCAGCTAAGTGTCTATCTTGGGATATGCTTGTTTGTTTGTTTGGGATTTTTTTTTACTTGGGTTTTTTAAACTTTGATAGGGCTTTTGCTCTTACTGCTGTTTTTGGCCATCAGCCTGCACATGCATCTAAGCAAAAGCAGACTCTTCATTTTTATTTTCTTTAAAAGGAAATCAGAGCTTTTTATAGACACTTAATGCAGGGAAGCAAAAAATTTGATGCAGACAGTTCATTATAACCATAACTCTTCCCACCTTCTCAAAGCACTGCCATACACCGAAGTGATCCCAATTCACCCAAACTCCACTATGATAAAGCTGTAGAGAGAAGAAAGCTTTGGAGAGCAAAAAACCCTCATGTAACCCTCTTCAGTGTGCTGGGGCTAAATGATATGGAGATGGGTGGGAAAGGGGAGGCTCCCAGCTCCATGCTGCTGTTCAGAGGGCTCCTTGGCTGTTCCTACTTCTATGACAAGCAGTTGGCTCCATGCACTCCTTCTGTGTGAAGGAGATGATGTGTTTGTCTTTTGCTGTGCCAATATGGAACAATAAACTTTGTTCCTCCTCTTTTTCAAAATAGATTCATAGTTTGGATAAATAAATAAATAAATAAATACACACACACACACACACACACAGAGGGAGAGAGAGAAAGGCCTATACAGATTTATACTGTTACATATTTGGAAATAGTGGTGAGGACATTATCAGCCTAGACCCAAGTATCACAGCAATATTTATCAAACTGTTTCTGGTTTTCAGGTCATCTGGAGATTGTTAAGAGCAGCCTGGGATGTAATTAATCTTCTTTATCTTGTTTTCCAATGTTTCTGCCACTTATGTGTCCAGTTTGCTCAGTGGCCTAAACTGGAGATGTAGTTTGTGTTCCTCTTCCAGAATGACTTCTAGAAAGGCAGAAGGAGTATTTCTCAAGCTCCACCTAGTTGTGCAAAACACACTATAGTCATCATGATTATCGATATAATTTATCAGCATAAAATTAAAACAGAAAACTGTAATTTTTTATCAGGAAAACAGTCATTTCTCAATCCTTGAACTCAAAAGACATATCCTAAATAAATTTTGGACATGAAGAAAATTTGTGACAAGCAAGGAACAAGTGTAAAATACACATTTTTATTAGAAATTGCTTACTCCAAAGCAACATATTTGAGCAAGAGTGTGTGGCATGACCCATCACTTGGTTTTCTTAGCAATTCTTTTGCCTGAGTAATGCCAGTTGTCTTCTGTAGGCAAATGGAGTCCTGAGTATTTATCTCAATAAATCACTCAGATGAGAACTTTCTAACAAAAAAATGGATGGGTTTGGAAGGAACTTGCCTACAGTTCTAAATAAGGGTGGTCTTCATTGAGGTTTCCATAATGAATGCTCGAGTGTATATGCAGGAGTCTGGCAGGCCCCCAACAGCCAAATTCTGCCTTCCCATAAATGCTCAAAAGTCCCTTTACCTGTGGGGAATGTGGTCTGTCATTACCCCAAACAGTGTTAACTCTTTTCACACCCTGCCTAATAATGAATTTTCGCCAGAGGTCTCCATTTGTTATCCCTGTCAGTGATGCTGTGATGATGGGGCCAGTTAAAGGCCCTTGCTGGGGAGCAGGCTGTGATCAGGAGGGATAAGGAATCCTTTGCCTGAGATTTGCAAACCAGAAAAACTCGAACATTCATACTTGACATTAATTACATGGCAGATCCCCTGAAGAGCAATACTGTGGAAATACCCTGAGGAAAGCAAGCTGGGAGATACAGCTCTGTTTTGCAAGGGAAAGCAGAATACTGACTGGGCTTTTGACTAGTGTTTGTTTGGATTCAGTGCTTGCAGAACAAGATAAACACACCCATCCAAGGAATATTTGAAGGTAGCATCATTTGCTAAGTTGTATCTAAAGGAAAAGTAACACAATTTAAAAAAAAATTCCTTTTGCTTTCTCTTAAATCCTGTCTCTCTTATTATCATTGTAGTTAGGACAGGATGCTCGTGTTTGACAGGATAGTTCCTTCATCTGCTTCATTCTTCCTCTTATATACAGTTGCAATACTTACATTGCTATTTATGCTTTTCTGCACAGCTCTGATGTTTGCTTTTTCTTATGACATATTAACTTGAAATAAATACTAGGAACTGATGATGTTACTAGAGTAAGAGATCAGGATATCAGGTAATAGAAAAAATATCAGAAAAGAAAACCTGTTTCAGTCTCAGCTCAGGGTTACATATTTCTATAACTCACAGCAAACATAAAAATAAATCTGCATGGTGGTGAATTCTCTATTAGAAAAAAGCATGAGAAAATTTCCAAAACAGTCACCTAATTTTTGCATGCTACAGCTCATCTATAAGAAGGAGCTTGAAGGTAGACTGGTGGGTATAAATTTCTAAGTCAGGGATGATTATTTTTTTCTCATAACAAAACTGGAGCTATTCCAAAATAAGAATGGAATTTAAACAGAAAGAGTCAAGATTCTTACATACCCATTTTCAATTATCCTGCTTACCTACTCGTGATTCTGGTCAAAACTGCATCACATGGCTGTTGGTGTGGCAGGGATGTCAACACGGAGTAGATCAGATCCTTGCTTTGGGATGGGAGTGATGAGTGCATCTCCTTCTGGAGTGCACATGCCCAGCATTGTTTTTCTTTCATATTTTAGACCAAAATGCCATAAAGAAGACAGGTGAACAGACAGCTGTAGGGGTCCCTGCAATGGACCCTTGTCAGTGGGGATTCCTACCTCCTGCCCCATTGCATTCCAGAGGTTTTGGCTGTGTCTGTGGTAGCCTGGAGCTGGGGCAGCTTTGGGGTTGCAGCCCAATTCTTAAACCTTATGACCATTTCAGGGCTTGACAGGCTGAGGGCAGTGTAAGATCCGCCTGAAAAGTGAGCACAACTTTGTTTCTGGTTGCTCCTTTCCTCCTAGACCTCGGCCAGGATTTTGGGGGAGCACACAACAGGCACAGTCTGTGCTTCAGGAGGTCACTGCAAGTGGGACTTGGTGCCATTTCTGCAGCTCATTTCTGCCTTTGTTACAGCTATTTGTAGCCTTGAGGTATTTGGGAGAAGAGCTCTTCTCAACTTAAATAGTTTGACCAAAAGAAGCTGCAGGAAGGAAGATTTCTGCATGGAGATATTTCGCTTAACTGTGGCTCCAGGGTAAAGGTGTGGCAGCAAAACAGGGAATTCTGCTTTATGTGTGTGACAGTATGAACAATTTTAGACATCCTGACTTAGTTTGGCGTATCTACTGTTTTACATTGCATCTTAATTTCAATATTCTGGTTTTCACAAAAATCTTCAAACTCTTTTCTCTTGAAATAAGTCCAAGTGTCTTTTGAGGTCATATACAGCCTTTGTTTCAGCTGCCTCTCATGAGAACATCTTCCACATTTATTGCCTTTAAGCTGGAGCAGTTCTACCAACTTCCCTGTTTTCTCCCAGCTGTATAATTTAAGATGTTTGCAGCCTGTTTAGGCGTACCTCGCCTTGCTTTACCCGTGTTGCTCCACCCTAGCTTGGTAGAGCTTACCTTGACCACCCCCATCATGATTTTGAAAATCATCTGCTAGGTCACATCAAAATATTTTCTTTTCCAATGAAAATAAGCATAACTTGCCCTCACTTCACCTGCCTAATAATTTAGGACCCAGTAAGAGGCAAGATCTGTTTTCACTTTTTGTTGCCCTCCTCTTGCACCCCCTGAGGCAATAATATTCTCTCTGTCATACAGTGACTAATACAGAGCATCTGTTAAGCCTCCATCTTCAGAACAACAAAAGTTGTGTCCCATCTCTCCTTTTTTTTTTTCATTTTCTCTGATGTTCTGCCATATATTGGTGGCTTTAATTATGTATTTTCCCACTACAACCCTTAAAATCCCTTGCATCAACAAAGTGCCATGTTGTTATGGTACTTAGCATGCTCAGCTTTGCCTGATTCCTTTCTCAGGGATTAGTTTATTTTGTGCTTTTTGTGTTGAGCTACAATTTGTGATGGTGAATGGAGTTACATCTAACTGGTGATCAGACACAAGTGATGTTCCCCAGGGATCAGGAACCTCTTTAATATCTTCATCAATGAGCTGGGTGAGGGGATTGAGTGCGCCCTAAGCAAGTTTGCAGAGCAAGTTGGGTGGCTGTGGTCTATTGGGGGTCAGAGGACTGTGCAGAGGGATCTGGACAGGCTGGATTGATGGGCTGAGACCAATGGTATGAGGTTCAGTAAGGCCAAGTCCTGTACTTGGGTCACAGCAACCCTAGGCAGTGCTGGGGAAGGAGTGGCTGGAAAGCAGCAGAAAAGGCCCTGGGGATGCTGGTCAACAGTGGCTGAACATGAGCCAGCTGTGCCCAGGTGGCCGAGAAGGCCAGTGGCATCCTGGCCTGGATCAGCAATAGTGTGGCCAGCAGGACCAGGGCAGGGATTGTCCTCTGTCCTCGGCACTGGTGAGGCCACACCTTGAATCCCTTGAGGGTGTCCATTTCTGGGCCCCTCACCACAAGAACAACATTGAGGTGCTGGAGCAAGTCCAGAGAAGGAGCTAGAGAAGAGCCTGGAGCACAAGTCTGATGAGTGGCTGAGGAAGCTGGGGTTGTTTAGGAGAAAAGGAGGCTCAGGGGAGACTTTATCAGCCTTTAAAACTACCTGAAAAGAGGTTGTAGCCAGGTAGGGGTCATCCTCTTTTCCCAAGTGACAAGTGACAGGACTACAGGAAATGGCTTTGAGTTGTGCCAGGGGAGCTTTAGATGAGATATTAGGAAATGTTTTTTTCATGGCATGGGTTGACAAACATTGGAACAGCCTGTCCAGGAAAGTGCTGGTGTGACCATCCCTAGAAGTGTTCCAAAAAGCGTGGATATGGTACCTGAGGATGATGTTTAATGACAAACATGGTGGTGGTGCTAAGATGATAGTTAGATTTGATGATCTTAAAGGTCTTTTCCAACTTGAAAGATTCTATGATTGTCTGATTTGCTGACTGAACCAAATTCTTCAGCACTGAGTGTGCTCAGCCTAGATTTGATGCTTAGATTAGAGCCTGAACCCATGTGAAGGTATTCTCTTCAGTGTTTCTTCATTGATACAAGTGTACAAGTGCAGGCTCAGTACTGTGAACCAAAAGCACGTCTAAAGGACACAGTTTATCACTGCCCTCATGTAAGAGCCCTAATCACAGGTACTGTAGGTAGGTCATGCTGATGCTTTGGGCTGACACAGAAACAATGCCTGCGGCAAGTGGGATGGGATAACCCTTGTAAATCTGACCCCTGCATTCAGTACTCTTTTCCCAACATATTTTTTATATCTTATTTGAACTCTTGCTCCACAGCCACTGTTCTGTCCTTTTACTTTGCAATCCATAACTTTCTGTTTGTCTTCATTAGTAATCTCTGATGATGGACCTTGTCAAAACTTTGTTTGAAAAAATCTAACCTCAGTGTGCTATGCAGCATCTGTCACACTTTTCTTGTCTGCCACAGCAGCATTATCTTCAAAGATATCCAGCAGGTTAGTTAAGCATGACCTCCTGTGTCTAAATGCATGCTGGCTGTCCTTCATCAAACTGTCTTTCCAGGTGTTCTCATGTCACATCCCTGAAAGTTTTCCTGTGCCAGATGGTAATCCTACCTCTCTGTAATTTCCTGATTCCATTCTTGACCTCTTTTGGGGGTAGGGCAAGGAAGCCAGAGTGCCACTTTGAGTTTAAAACTTTCTACCAGACTCAGGGTACTTTATTAGAGTATCTGCTTTACCCCCTCATTTATCACTGCTCTTGCTCAGTCTCATTAACGGGGGCTGACAGTTGATGGCCATTTAATCCATATTCCACTTTCCAAACCAGTTGGTGTCTCAGAGGGATCACAGGTTTTTATAATTGAGAGGATACCTTGGAGCTTTGCCAGAAAACCAAAAGCCAACACTGATGTACTCAGAAAGAACAATGCTGTAGCTGCCCTTATTTACTAAAGGTGAATAAGCTTGAATACATGGCTCAGACCTCCTGCACTAGCATGAAGAGCCTTGGGTTTTTTCAGAGAGATGTGTTCGTGGATGCTTAATTTCCTTGAAATGCAGTAGTTATGATGGTAAAAATGGTGTCGGTGCCTTGTTTTGGCCTTGGATAAACAACTTGCAGTGCAGAAACACTTCTTTTAAATAAGGTGAGCTGTCCTATAGGTGATGAGCATTTCCTCTTCTGTATGCCAGACTGGAGATTTTTTCCTACTCCAGAAAGCCATGCCATTTCTTAACTCTTCTTTTCTTACATGTTAATTGACTACAGTCCATGAAAATATATTTTTCACCTTCGTTTATTTTTAAGCTGGTATTGTAAATGGAAGAACTGAACCACAGACCAGATGCATGGATCTCCCTTCCTCCTTTTCAGTGAGTCAAAGGTTCACATTTCTCAGCTTATCACTGTGGGTGAGACATCAGGGGTAAGAAAGATAATTAGTGTGAGTAGGTGTGGAGGGGCCTTCTTCTTTCTTGTGGCTATAGAGAAACAGAGAGTAGAAATGAAAGAATAAAGTGACAGATCAATTATATCATAATAGAAAATACTGAAAATTTGTATTAGAAAACATGCAAGTAAAGACAAATGCCATTCTTCACTGATTTCCAAATTCTTGGCTCTTTTTTTAAATATTAGATTAGTCCCATTTTAGGTCCATGAGAAATGAAAGTATACTCCTGGGTTTCCATGCTGAATGCTATATTCAAGAAGCCATGATAATATTTAAGTAAACCCTATTTCCCTGTCTATTAAATAGCCAGAGCAAAAGCCTTGCATGCCACTGCAGGTCAGAGTAACTGGAATTACCTTCATAGGTGCCCTCATTTGCTTTTTAATTAACCTCCATGCCCTTAATGTTGTGATAATTAAGGGATGTATTTAAGATCTCAGATCAGCAGCACATGTACTGCAATCCAGTACAGGAGCTCTTCTCTGGTTAAGGGGATTTGTTGAGTCAAGGCCAAGGAGCAGACTCTTTTCAGTCAATTGGTCAGTATGATAAGTGGGCTTTAGTCCTTTTCCACTCAAGAGCAAAAGCTTGCAGGTAATTTTATGCATACAGGGTATGGGAGTTTTGCTGCTGATTGCCACTGCATGAGCAGGGGCTCTTTGTAGCATTTAAAGAAAAGTAGATGTGCAAGGCATTGAGTCACTGGGGCCATAGGATGAACTCGGCCTTGAAAAAAGCAAGTCTTGCTCTCTTCCCCTCAGTTCCCATTCACTGCTGCTTCAGTTAGAAAGATGCCAATATTTCTAGAGTTTGGGAGGACTGTGCCTCCAGGTCAGGCTCTTCAAAGCCCAAAGGGTGGCTGAAATGCTTAGGAGATTCCCAAACCATCATTAATATTTTGGTCCCTTATCTCTGTGAAATAACTGCACAGTTTTATGTGTTTCTCTCATAAAGCCTTTACAGCCCTTTTTCTCGCCCAAGTTTTGCATTTATTGCTTTCATATACTCATCCTCTTTAGAGATAGGCCAAAAAAAAAAAAAAAGGCAGAAGCATGAATATAAAACTGAGAACACTCTTTCAACAAAGGTTATTACCACAAACCTGCATACCAGTCTGTTTTGTTACTATAGCAGCAGCACTGGTGAGGTATGTTCAAGCTGTGAGGCCATAAATCAAGTGCAGAACTTCTAGTTGTATCCAGTAGGATCCTGTTCTTCAGTCTTCCCCTACCTGTGTTTAATGTGTAGTTCTGGTTTGGATACTGGCACGTCTGAAGCATAATTTATAGAGGAAATCACTTTCCTCTCCAGACACAAGCCAGAAATGCCAAATTTTATGGCTCCATCAGCTGAGAAGACATTTTCTCTTGTGAGTCAGCTTCATTCTGGTTGTTTAATAGCTATTAGTAAATGCAGAGGGCTGAGAGCCTCCAACTCATTCTTTTTAAAAATTACCAGAATGTAAATTTATATTCAACATTTGTTTGGAAACAATCCAGAAAAATTTGGATTGCCTCTTCATTGTTAGGCAAATAACTGTATGAACAGCCTGCTCAGTTTTGTTAGAGGAACAAATGTGGACTGAAATGATTGGCAAGACACAAATAATTGGTTTGGCCATTAGCCTGGTTTGGCTTTTTGGTCAGTTTGTCTGTCTTTGTTTCTTTCTCCAAATAAAATAAATGAGCTTCCCAGTTCATCTTTCATTTTCAGTAGAGCAAGTCTAGCCAGTCACTTTTCTTCCATGATTGATCAAAAGATCCAGAAACAGAAATGCAACCTAACCATGTGCAGTATTTGAAGGAAGGTTGTCACTTTTTTTTTTTTTATTAAATTGATTAATTGCAGGAAATTCCAGTTTCTGACTGACATACTATTCTGCAGATGCTCTTTTGAGAAAGGGATTATTCCTTCAAGAAATTTACCATTTGTTGGGTTTCCATGTGTTGGGTTTCCTTAGGCCTTTTTCTACATTTTGCCATGCTTTTTGAAGCAGGGTACAATATAGGTGAGTAGAAATTCGTGTTAACGTAACTCTCAGCTTTCTTTGGCTCACAGTTATTTTAATGTGATAAAATGCCAGTGGAGCAAACATGGTCTGAGTGATCCTTTGCTGATGGACATGGCAACTATGCTGGCAAGGCTTGAACATCTAATTTCCACTGGCAAATGGGAAGGCTTAAGCATGACTAGAGGTGATGGGCCATGAGTTTGGTATGGACAAGAACATGCCACTCAGAAAATACACAGAGTGAGCTGCAGAATAATGGAGGAAAAGATTTTTTTAGCGGAATAAAGAAGAAAAACCTCCTTTCCCAGTGACATCTCTCACCCCCCCACCTCCATCTTAATTTGCTTTGATCTTGGGTAACTATTGAGAAGTCAATACGTATAAATGTGTTTTTTCTGGCTGGCTGAGTTTAATTAAAGCCACTGGTCAAAATACTGCTGTGAACAGTTTGGTTTTGCATTCAGAGAAGTTTAGTCTTTATGCTAAATACAGGACTGCACTGGTGGTGTGGTGACTTCACTGTGTACTGCTCTTGTTCTTCCCATCTTCATCCTCTCCATTTTCATAGCACTGCAAATGAACTCTGCTTTTTATCAGACTCTTTCACTGCCCTGTTCTGTAGTGGACACAGGGCATCTGAGATGAGTTTGGAGCAGGTAGCAACTGGACAGTAAGAGCTCAGTCTTTAATGAACATGAGATCATTCTGCAGAAATGGGTCCCCTGGTTTTCATGCATTGGAGCAGCTACAATATCAGTATGATCTCATACACTGTGTCCTCTGGGCATTTTACAGATATCCTATCTCCCCCCTTGCACTGGCTTGAATCCTGTGTACTTCCACTGCATTGTATTGTTTAGTCACCTATACACACTGGATGTACCACCTGGGTTTTATTTTCAAGCTGATCTCCTTTGTGCCTTGGGCTTTACTATGGATTCAAATGGACACACCCAAACACATCCTTCTTTCTGCATGCTTACCTTTTTTTTCATAAATGCTTTATTTAAACATGTGACTGTAAAGTGTAGTCTTTTTAGCCAGGTATTTGTTCTCTTAACTTGTGCTGAGCATAATCTATTACATGATTTATCAAGGAAACAAAAAGTTTGTATTTTTTACTATTTTCACTTTTTGTTGTTGTTACTGCCTTTGTGTACAGTTAAGATTTCTGTGGTGGGATGTACATCTATGCATGTGAGATACTTGCATCACATGTGTTTATGATTACCTTGGAGTACATTCCCAGGTTTCTGCTCCAGTGGAATAAACTGCATTTAGTTTGCAGTTCTGACCTTCTCACCTGCACTTTGCTCACTATAATCTTACTCTGCAGGAATTGCTTTGAACACCTCAATTCAATAAGGCCGTTTTTATACAACACACTATTTTCTAATAAAAATAACCTGCTATAAAAATACTTTTCTTTTTTCCCCTTCGCCATCTCTTGCAGCCTCTACTGAGTCACAGCAAGGAATGAATATTGTGCTGATCTAAAACTTAAGAACCACAGGGTTGGGGCTGCTTATATTAAGAACAGATTATCTCATGAATCAGCTAGGCTACAACAGAAGATGTTTCACCAAGGTCCTTGAAAGCTTTCTTTTGCAACTGGCAGGAATAAGGAAATGTTATCGCACCTTAAAAATAAAAGAATTATGTGGTTCAAGATGTAGGATAAAAATTATTTGTCCTGCTAGGGAAAGGCAGACTAACACAAGGGACAAGGCAAAGTGGGAGGCCAGGAGATGAGCCAGGTTGTCTCTTTGCCTTTCTTTTCCATTTGTTTCCTTCATTGTCATGAGGAAAATGGTGGAATTGCTCAAACTCTCTCACTTCTATGAGCATACCCGTGTGAGATACCTATGGCTTTTATTTTCTAGAACTTACACTTTTCCTCCAAATAATCTGTTAGGCATTCAATCCAAGAAGTTTGAGTACCATTTAAATAATATCTAGTAAAAGATAACTGTACCATAGTTGTTTCAGAAAACTTATTTTCTTTTTAATCTGAATATGAAAATATTTGGTTACAAGCTTATGTTGGAATGGCATGTATAGATATTGTCACCCAGACCCTAGCAGGAAAACAGTGCATTGTGCTGTCTTTCTATATAAACACACTGCAATTTGAACACTTGCCAGTTTTCTGTATTTTTTAACTACTATGTTGAACTCAGTAAAGTCATATAATAAATGGTATTATAAAATGTTCAGCAGTGGCACACACAGCAGATGTTTTGGGAAAGCATTTTCAAGCAGAGATAGCAGCTGATGTTGACTACTTGGGTGTAGTAAAACAGTAGGCTCTGGCCAGGGGGTCTCTCATCCTGCCCCCTCCTTGTCCTCCCAAAATTTATTTTGATGGTGGAAAAACTCAACAGTAAAGTCACAGGTTAAATCAGCTGTATGTCAAGAGAGTCTTCTAATTTTCTTTTATATGCCCAAAAGGGTAAGGCAATTCATTTCCAAAATGCAGAGGGAGGAGTGAGAATGTGGCTCTGTTTGCTCTAGTGCTGGAGAGCCATGGGATGTGCCCTGAGCAGGCCCAGCAAGGAAGGAGACAAAGCTAAGAAGGTACCATGTGTCTGTTTATACCCAGTCTAGGAGTAATGTAGATCCTTTTAACTGTGGGACAGCTCTGATGTAAGGACTGAAATGTGATTTGACTAAGTCTGATTGTCCTGACTTCATAATTAAGTCAGACTTAGTCAGTCTGCCTCTAAGTATAACTGCATCAAAAATGTAGCAACCAGTCTGTGCACAGGGCTGGTTCCAGGGGACTGATGTGGCTCTGCTGGTTCACGTTTGTTCCAAAAACAGCACCAGGGTAACTTTGTGCTGGCAGGCTTTGTGCAGGATCGGGTGTCGTTCATCCTCCCACAGCTGGCATGAGGCCAGCATAAACTCCATATCATGTGTTCTAGCTAATTCATCTTAAATGTGATTATGTGCCCTGGGCTGATCCAGATCAAATGTGTACTGAGAGCAAAGAACCAGGATTAATGATCATGGAGGCATGACCTGAATTCAGCTATGGCCGGGACAACTTGTGATAAAGTCTGGTTGCTCTGACAGAACTGCTCAACAATTCTTTCCTTGGGGACAGACCTGCGAGCAGGAAAGGACCAAGTCACTTATAGGAAAGGTTTTTCAAGGTGGTGGTGGAACTGCACTTTGTTCCTCTCCAAAGGGGCCTGTGTTTATTCTCCTCCTTTGAACTGTTTTACTGTACACATGGGAATTAGGAGAGCTCTGTAAAGTAGCAGCTTCTATCTTGCTGTGGTCTCTTCAGATCTGATGACAAAAAGCTGAACCCTTCAATTGCTAGGACAGACATGAGTCTTTCCTAAATTCCATATTTAAGAGCCTCTTTTTGAACAAAGCTGCTGCAAGTTTCTCTCTTTCATTCCTCAGTTTGAGGTCAGGGCTTCTGAGTGTGCTCCTGGCACCTCTCCAGACTGGAATGCACAAGTTTCTTCCTGTACCTCTTGCCTACCAGCCTGTGGTGATCCCTCTCCAGAGTCCCAGCTGCTCTCCACTGCCTGCCCATGTGGTTCACATCTGTCAGGGGTGCCTGTGATGGAGAAGTCTTTGGGTGGGAGACCTCTCAGGACATGGCTTTTCCTGGCAGGTCAGTGCCAGGAGGACAGGAAGAGGAGGAGGATCTGTATGTCTGCTCCCTGTAACCCAGAGGACCTTCTGACTGCAGAGCCATTGTAAGGCAGGAAAGTTCCCTGGGGGAGAGGAAAAAGCTCAGGCGTTAGTCCTAGCATTGGAAAGGCTGCAGCAATGGAGAGCATACAGTAATGATCTCCTGTCTGCTTATAATCCACTTGCAACTGCCCAAACATCAGTGTTGTAAAATGAAGCTCAGATGGTGGCTGGAGAGAGGCCAAGGCTGCCTGAGCTCGTTATGAAAAGCTGGAGGTAGTTTTGCAGTGAGAAGTGCACAAAGGTACCTGTTTTGGAAACATGTGGCTGTACTTCACCATCCTGCTTCTCCACTCTGAGCCTCATGCCAGAAGCCTTGGTCACCTTTGGTTCTTCTTCCTCTCATATCCCAAACCATCTGCAGTAGAAGCTTTGGCAAGACTCCCATTTTCCACCTAGAACTTTCCCATCTCCCACCCAGAACTTACCCATCTCCCCAAACACCCCTCCCATTCTTCCACAGCCTTACTTCTTTCATCTCCCTCCCTATAGCCATGCTGACACCCACTTTGAATGGCTTTCTCTGTTTCCTCCCTTCATGCTCAAGCACCCTTATCCCCTCAGAGGTTTTCTTCTCTGCATGCTTTGCTTCCACACTGTCCTCTGACTCATTTGCCCTACCAGTGCTGCCAACCTTGCCCACAGATTTTTATTTTTCTTTTACCAACCATACTTTAGATATGAAATCTACAGATGATCTTTAAGTAAAGTCATTTCCTGGCCCTGAAGACACTCCTTAACTCTGTTTTCTTCATAGAATTACGCAGCTGAGAGACACTGGATGAGAGGAGTCAGCACTTCGTAATATTTCAGATATACAAATTGAAGCATTTGCTTACATCTTTCGTACCATACCTTTGCATATTACTTTGGCAGACAGTGGTGAAATACTTAGATCACAAACTCCCCCAGGCAGAGAGCAGGTCCTCCTATCTGCTTTTTACTTGACACTGGTACTGTTATCACATCAGCTTCTCATGATGGTAATTGGACCTGAAAATGCAGAGATTTTTTTTTCTTCCCATAAAGTTTGTGAGATTTCAATGAAGTACATTCTCTAACACCTAAATATATTGCTTCTGAAATAGTGCCAGGGCACTTTATGACTTTTATAGTTACAGATACTTAAGGTGTCCACTCTTCCCGTTAGCCTGGTCAAGCCAAGTGTCCCCATGTGCTAAAGGGACACAGCCCATGCCAGACTGGCACCTGATGTGGGTTGTGAGGCATGCAAAATACAACCCCAAGGTGGGACCATGAGCAACACATGGAAATAGTTCCCCAGGTTCACTGCAGCAGCATTAACACCTCTGCTCTACAGGATTTAGTGTACTGATGTTTTTGAGTAGAAAACGGGAGTTTAGTAGAAAGTGTTCCTTAAGCAGAAACCCAGTTTTCTGCATAATTGTTTTCTAGAAGAAAAATTTCTATCAGTTCTCATAATAACAGTAACTGAACCTTGATCTGCTGCATTTTACACCTCCAGGATCTTTGGAGCTATTGTGGAAGGCTGTACATAGCTGTACAGCACTGGAGACTCTACATCCCTTACTGTACATACTGGGGATGGAAAGCACTATTTGGAGAAAATAAAGGTGGTCAGACTATCTGTGTAGTTAACAACAAAATCAAGGGGAGTTTGTAAATTCATTCCATCATCATATTTCTAACCCGTTTTTAAGTGACCTAGGAAATGCAGTCTCAGTGTTGGAGGCTACTGGCACAAACCACCTCTCCTTCATATATCAGACACTGAGAGATGAGAGATGGTTTCATTTTTGAAAAATGAAATTTAAAAAAACACTGAAAATATCTGTGTGTGCAACTGCCAGTGGGCAAATTTAAAGTAGTGGATTGCTCTTCAGTATTAATAATGTTAATTTATATCTAGATGTGACTCATTTATTACTTATGAAAATCAAAGCAGAATGATTTTTTACGGTACGTAGGAAGTGGGCAAGTTCATCTGCATGTGTGTGCATGTGTGTGCATTATCAAAAGAGGGAGTTCCTTCACCAGGCACACTTCTTTGCTGACTTCAATCCCTGCAATCCACAAAACAAGAATTAATGTAAAATCAGTTTTTAATGCTTTCATTTTTCATTTATTTATTTATGCTAAGGATTCCCTATCCCATCCCAGTAGTTTGCTTCATTTGTTTCCTGGGGATTTCTCAAGTCAAGATCTCTGACAGAACTACAGGAGGTTTTATATTCAGCATTTTGATGTTTCCCATGTTCTGTTCATTTTCTGAAATTATCACAAGAATAGCTTGAACCAGTTTGACCTGTTTGTACGTCTCATAGCACAATGGGACTCTAATTGAGGCATCACAGATTACTGAGCTGATGCCATTATTATTTAAAAGTAAGTAGGTACCTATTAGGAATATTTATTCCCTGTCTTCTATCAAGAAAACAATCTTCTAAAGAGAGTTGTGTTTTTGTCTTATTTAGGGTATTGATTACCTACTGCTTTGAAATAAAAGGAGATTTATATGCTCTGCTGCTAGATAATCTGTGAAGGACTTTTATGGTAAGATTGAGCCCCCAGGCTGGGAGCCAAGAAGAGAGAGGATGTTTTGCAGCTTGGCTTTACCTTTCTCACATGATTCATTGGATGCTATTTACATCTCTTTGTACCTCTGCTGAGTTCTCGATTTCACAAGAAAGTTGTAATCGTTGTAATTGTCAGGATGCTGAGTTCTCTGGCCTCCTGGGCCTGCAGGAATTCTTACCATGATAAGGAGAATATGTGCAATAGTTCTGCTTTTCTGGCAGCCCCAGGTGTGCAGAAGTCATGTCCAAGTCACCTGAGATTTGCGTAAAATAGAAAAGGAAAAAAACAGTCACTATTGTTATTATTATTCTGTAACATTTTGAAGTGTTTCAAGTCTTTTTCATTAATCTTCATTAAGATTATGTAGAAGATATTTAGTTTTAAATCAAAACAAGCAATCAGGTGATACCAAGACCCGAGGCTTCTGGCAGACCAGCAGACACTATAGTTAAAATGGCAAGGGCCAATGTCTAGTGCATTACAAGTAGTACACAGTTCTGTAGATCACAGAATTATTAAGGTTGGAAAAGATCTCTAAGATCACTGAAACCAACCATTAGGATGTTCTTCCCAGAAGAAATGTGGAGATGCAGGAGAGGCAGTGGAGAAAACTGCACGTTCCATAGTGGCAGCAGTAATTTCCTAAGGCTTCCCTCAGCTTTGATAAATGGAGAGACTGCGGGAATTTGTAAGAAGGAAAAAAAAGCACAGTCTGAAAAAAAGGCAGAGGATTGAATCTTCTGACTTTCAGACACGTGCAGAGTTAAGGGGTTGCAAAGATGCTGAAGAATTTAGAATTCCTATCAGTGTGTCAGTGGGCGCGTTTTGCACTGACTGCATCGGAAGGAAGCACTGAGTAATGTTTCTGGGAGCAGGGCTGGAGGTAAAGGAGCACTGTCTCCCAGGCTTTCCATGGAGTAGTAACACCATACTTTGTGTTGGCGTGAGCAGCTCTGAGTGCAGGCTGTGTGTTCTCACAGGAATTCCCTGCCTGCTCCATGGTCTGCCTGGCTGGAACACTGCTCTCCCTGCTGGTGGTGTGTGCAGAGCAGAGCTGCTCCTACCTGGCTGTGGTGGGTTCTTCATTGTACACATCACCTTTGATCGGTGGAGGATGGGAGCAGAGCTGACTTGTAAGGATTCAAAGATTATAAAAATAATGCTCTTCAAGGGCAGCATAAGAAGGACAGATGGGGAGGGTTTTCTGCGTTCTTCTGTCTTTTCACAGCCTCAGGTGGCCAGTGGCACCACTCAGGGTGCTGGCACGAGCTTTCCAGGCACCACAGCACGAGGCCAGGGCCCCATCTGACAGACCCACCCTTGCCAAAATGCAACCTGGCCAGCAGCACAATCCTGATTTTTGGGGTAAAAAGATGAAAATTTCAAAAGCTGGATGCTTCCACGAGTGATTTTTTTTCCTCTAGGATGCTGCAAAATTAACGTTTCCCCTGTGCACAGTGAGACACTTTGCCAAAATTGCTGGTGGTGGCACACGAGGAGAGGGCTGCCCCGGCAGAGCAACCTGCTGAACACCCACCCTGCGGCCAGGGCCTGTGAGCTTGAGGCTGCTGTGCACTGAAAAACCTCATCTGGGTTATAAAGCCCTGGCAGGAGAGCATCCCAGCTTGTGACAGCATCTGCAGGAAGTTTTACCTGGTTCCTCTCTAAAAATCAGTTTTATGGAACTCACGTGGTTGGTTTTTTCTTTAGTCTCATTGCTCGAGTGAGTACTGTAGTGAGGCAGTGACAGGGCAGGAGGGGGTGTGGGGGTGGTTGGGAGCCCCAGCCTCGGTGCTTGCCAGCTGTCCAGTGCCACTGACAAGAGCTTGGACCTCACAGCTTGTGCCCAGTGTCCGCTGCAGGCTGCATTTTCACAAGGAAAATCACCTATGGAGGTTATTGAGTCTGCAGAAACACAGTCGGGGGCTGGGAGTGACATGTAGTTAAAATGAAATAAATGAGGATGTCACTTGAGTTCAGCCTTTTCCAGAGTTGTCGGAGATTAATGGTTTATTTCAAATTCCTGACATAGTTCTCAGTCTCAGATTCTGGCTGCATCTGTTAATCCTCCTGGCTGTGTGAAAATCTGGCAAATAGGAATCTTAACGTATCAAAAGGCAGAACATGAATTAAGATCTCCTTGAGATAATTTTCCAAACTTTTTTTAATTGAGATTTTAAAATTACTTCCATTCTGGCTTGAAATGTAAGTCACAGTTTTTGCATTGCCTGGGGCAGACAGTGCTGCATAGTCTATGTGTTTTGAAATTTCCAATCATTTGCTATATGTGTGCATGACTTTATTAATTGGATTATATTCTGAGTGTACATGTACTGCACTATATTTATGGAAAAATATAGAAATAAAATATTGCTTATAATATGCCAATAGAGAAAAGCAACTGATAAAAAAGGTTTAAATCATTTGCCCCCAAAGTGGTAGTTAGAGATGGGCCTTGAACTGTTACTGTTGTTCTCCAAAACTTCTTTCTAGATGGGATTGATCTTTCTCCTCCAAGGTTCTTACTATGATCTGGAACTCCCATATATTTTGATTTCCTTCCTTTTCCTATCAGCTTCTCCTTTTGAAAGGGCTGTCATAATGTGTTGGGTGGAAACTCAGTTTTGCATGGTAATGCTGAGATACCATTGTTCTCATAGGTTTTGTAGTGGGTTTCTCCAGACTCCAGGGTAATTCTTGGTTGGGCTGATGAGGTTTCACATTTGCTCTTCTACTCAGTGCATGTGTACAGCAGGTTTTTAAATATATTTTGCAACTGCCCTTGGCCTGCAACACCGTGTGACTGTGCTTTGCACCCAATAGAGCTCGGATTTCCTCAATTTGTGACCCACCAAAGTTTTCTGATTTAGAACAAGCAGTTGCTGCTTAGCTGGGAAATCTTTGGAAGGGATGAGATAGGGAAAGCTAGAAAAGAAACTACTGCAGACAGCTTCAGTGTTACAAGCCCAGCCTTTTTGCCATCACAGTGTTGCTGTGTTTATGGTGTAGGTTTGGATTGTGTTACAGCAGACAAGGTCTTTGTTTTCTGTGTGTAGCAGTGCAAAGAAGAGCTGCTGGAAGAGGTCTGCAGGGTGTTATTTGCTCATCAAGGAGCAGCACTGTGCCCCCTTCTGCATGCTCCTCTTGCAGAGCTTTCCTGGCAGAAAACATTCAATGATTTCTTTAGGTCAGCTTATCTCTGTACCAGTGGGGCAACAGGCAGGGACCCCTGGAAACTCCTTCTGCCACTGGCTTCCCTTCTGCTCTGTTTAATTTCCTTGCTAGAAGTGCCACAGCCTCCAAATAGGGATAAACCTCATAGCAGTAAGCCTCATGGTGAAATTGGAGATGCTTAATAATTTTAGGTTGGAGCAGCACATGAAACAGGTCTAACATGCAAAAGTCATTTATCTCTCCAAAATTCTCCACTTAGTGACTAGGAAAGTTCAGAGAGGAAGATGGCTTCTATGCAGTAGAAGTATTTTCTCTGTTGCAATTGTGGCAGCTCATGTGGGCTTGTAATTCTTTGAGGCTTGACCCACACTAGTCACAAATAGAAACGGTCTGAGAATGAAAAAGCTGGGGTTTTTTTTAAAAAAAAAGGTAATTTGATTTGTGTTTTTGCTTAAAGGACATTTGCCCTTTTTACATCCAGTGCATTCATTACATGCTTCCATAGAGCAATTCTATCCTTTCAGTCAGGATGACCTTTATTTTATATTTAAATGTAACAGCAAAACAAGGAGAAAAAAAGAAGTAACACGAGTTCTTCTTCAGAGCTCCTTCTCTGCCTCACTCTCTGCACACGAATGCAAAATGGCAGCTGCCACTGCAGTGCAGTTGAGAGTTCCCATGTAAAAATGCAGTGCTTACAAAAGAAGCTGAAACAGCCATAAGCTACAAACCCCAACGTCTGATAAATGGAAAAGGACAAAATCAGGTCATGGAAGCAGCACATTTATTTTGCCCTTGTATCGCATCTTTCATCTGTGGATCTGGAGTCACCATGCCTGCCATCCTGCCTCCTGGGTGAAGTGGGAAGGGACGCAGAGGACCTTGGATCCCAGGGAGATGGGGCAGCTGAGTGTTTGGATATGGCACCATTTTTTTAAGAGGGGAGGTAAAGAATTTCAGGGCTGGCTGAAGCTGCAAATGGCATTTTGTTAGGCACAGGTAATTAACTGAACTGGAATTAATGCTCCTGTGTGCTGCAAAAAGTGCCCTAGGATTTTAATCAAGGCTATTAGTCAGCATATTGGTAAAGCAATGCTGAATTCTGCAGCCCTCCTTATGCGACAGTCTCAGTTGATTAAAAATTCACCAAGAGCCTTCATTTTGCTTCAGCTGCACCTCCAGGAGCACCCTGTGGCAGAAACATTTTGCCAGGTCCCAGCAGTCTCGAGGAGCTTCCCAATGAATGGGCAGCTCTTCACCTGGGCCAGTGCAGAGGGATTGGGCTGGCTCAGCCCTGGACCCCCAGATGAGGAGCCCCAGGTGAGCAGGGGGGGCAGGTGAGAAGCTGGGCTTTTACTCTTGCTGCTGATCTATCTGGTGCAGAAAGATAACTCATGTCTGCAATTAGGCAGTGCCACTCATGGGTGAGTTTCTGGTTGCCCAAAAATGGACAGGAAGGAGAGCATGCCTACTCTTGGAAAAAGGAAATGGATGCCTTCCCCACTGGCACAACTCCCTCTGCATTTCAGAGGATTTCTGGACCATTCATGCATGACTACTGCTAGCCAGTGAAGTCACAGCACCATAAGCCATGAGTTACAGTGTTAGGCATATTTTATATTTCTAAGTTAGTGTCAATAATTGGCAGTTTATGATTTTGGCTATTTTGCCATTCAGCCTGTTACAGTATTGCCTGAAATTAAATTTGAACACTTGCATGTGCATGCATGGAAATGTGTGTACATGTACATATGCACCACTTTCCAGTGTGTGTCTGAGTGATTGCTGTGTACAAGCTCTGATCTTTATTGATAGGTAGAGCAGAACCCTGCTGCTTGGGACTGGGAAGTTCTACCTGCTGAAGGACACTGCCCAGTTCAAAACAGGAATACAAATCACCCATAGGTTTATGTTTTCAGGCTTAGATATTTGGAGGAACTGGCTATGGTGGCACCAGCTCCCTTTGCAAAATATCTTTTGTGTGCTCTTTTACTAAAAGAGCCTCATGCCTAATCTGTGTGGCAGGGTAGGACAGCACCCACAGCCTGTCCTGCCATCCAAAGACTGGTACCAGCCCTGGCAAGTCAGGAGACTGGCCTTGGCTGGATATTGTTGAGAACTTTTAGAATAAAAATCAGTTAGATCTTTTTGTCTCTGAAATTCCTATTAATCTCTTCTCAGCTCCTCTCCATTCCTACTGCCATACCTGGCTTTTAAAAGCAAGTCACCCTCGGTCTCCGCTAAACATGAAGAAAGAAACATGAAATAGAAGCTATAATTGCTTTTCTAAGAGTGGTTCTTCTGCCACCCCCTTTTCCTGCTGTTTGGTCACCTTTATTTTTCCCTCTTTCCCAGAGGTTTGATGTCTTTGCTCATCATTTTATCTGTCAACAGTACACAGCAAGCTTTGTGGAGCAGGGACCTTGGATCTGGTTTTGATCTTACGTTCACAGATGTAAAGGGAGTTACTCTAAGTTTCTGGTGGTGTAATTGAGAGCAGAATTGATCTCCTCCTCAGAGATATCAGGAACATGGCATCCACCCCTCGCATCACAGGAGTGCTCTTTAGTGCTGTACTGACTCTGCAGAGAGACTCTGAGAGTTAACTTGTCACACATGTCTGTGTGTGTTGGTCTGTCCTTCCTCCCTCTCTATTCTTTTTTTACTCCCTGGCATTTAATTTAGGATTAACTAATATTTACTTATGCTATGTTGCAAACTAATTACCAGAAAATTATTTTTTCTAATATCCTTCCTCCCTCCTTTCCTCCCTCTTTTTTCCTCCTTCCCTCATTCCTTCTCTTCTTCCCCTATCCTTTGCTAAGGGTGAAGTTTACTACAGTGACCTTCCTTGCAGAGGTCACCATAAAGTGCTAGAGGAACACATAAGGGTCTTAAATGCACCCTTATCAGGGCAAATGAATATTTCCTCCAGGGCATTTTTGGCTGGTATGGAGCCAGCCCAGCTTGATGCTAGTTTCCCTTGGTTTTCCCCGTTGCAGGAAGCATGTCAAGGCGAGGGATGCTGCATTCCAGTGGCTGAAGAGCACAGCACGTGGATTTGCCTTCCCAGTGCAATGCCTTCTGAGAAACCATTGCGTGTCAGCCTTCATTAACAGCCCCCAGATTGCTCTGGTATCTGCCAGATTCAGCTCTGGGTTTGGTGAAAGCAACACAGTGGCTTAGAGCTGAGCTGGGTGCAAGCAGAGAGGCTTTGGAGTGAAGGAGACACTGCAATCTTCATTAGGGGTGGGTCTGCCTTATTTTTGCTGTAATTCTTTGGTAGCCAACAAGGTTATACCATAAATGAATGCTGGCTTAAATCAGATGTGTCTGGAGAGAAAGATCAAAGGCTAATACAGGGAAATAATTTCTTGTGACTGATTCTGAGAAGGCAGTGCTCAGTGTTCTTAAAGGCTATTTACAAATAGCAGAAATGAGAAAAAAAGTGTTAAAATTCCTGCTGCTTTTTGCATTCGGAACGCCAGTTTGAATTTGAAGAAATGGAACCAGCTCTAGTTCCTGACCTACACTTGCAGTGCTTAATTCTCTGTGGCGACTGTGATGGATGCAAACACGCTGGAGCTGGCACTAAATCAGGGCTAACTGTGGAGCTGCATCAGCACAGAGCTAACTGCTTGAATATTTAGCTGCCTTGTCAAGCAGGCTCTGCTGCATGTGCTGAGCTGGGTGCTTTCTTGTCTCCACTGCTAGCAAGCATCCGAGGCACTGAGCTCAAAGTCCATCCCTGTGTGCCTGTGGCCACAGGAACTGTTTTCCCTGCTCTGTGATAGCATCTGCACTCACAGGTAGGACATCACCCCCGGGGACTGCTGCTGAGGGAGCTGATTTTACCCTTCCCGTTTCCCTGGTTGTGCATTCCTGCCCCTGTGCTGTAATTCTTTTTTGCAAGATTAGTTTCAGCCTGGATTAGTTCCCCTGGTCTGGCTCACCACAGAGCTGAGCAAATGCTTGTGCCAGCACAAGGCAGAGCAAAGGTAGGGATGAAGGAGCACAAAAGGATGTCTTGGAGAAGCGAGGCTGGGGAAAAGCAACCATGAATTTTTTGCCTTTTGCTCTCGCTTGCTTCTTCTTGTTTGATGAACAGATATCGCTGTTGTGTCTCCTTGTTTGCTTTTAATGTCTTATTACAGAAATGGAGAAATGGTGATAGGTATTATACCTAAAGGCCAACTTATCTCTGAATGAGCCCAATTGCTTTTAGTCACCACATTTTGCTTCCAGGGCTTCATAAAAATCACTGTTGAATGGTTTTCCCCATCTGCCTGGCAAGTTTGGCTGAGCCTGTTTCCAGTAGTCTGTATACATGCATGCCATCCATCAGTGCCACCACTCCCCTTGCTGCCTCAGCTGGACCCCAGTGCTCAGCCTGCAGCCAGGGCCTGCTGCTGAGCTGTGCAGGAGCTGAAAAATGTCTTGGTGGTGATCTGTGAGTCTCTGAGAATCCTTTCTTTGTAGTTATTTCTCAGCAGCACTACTGCCTTTAAATACATGCACTGCCATGTGCTCTTGCCATGGGACAGCACGGCTGTGCAGGTCTGGGTGATGGACTGCTTTGTATGAGGACTCCCAGGAGACCTCCTTGCCTGTTTCCCCCACTGCAGCACAAGCTGAAGATGGGTTTTATTTTTCTGAGCACATCAGGTCTTCTAGCACAGCATGATGTTCTGCATACTGTCAACTACTTTGGGCTGCTTGTCAAGGAGGGGTGCAGTGCAAGCTGAAATGCTGCTCTAATTTTTGCATTATCTCTCTTGTTGCAAATGTCATTATTTAATTAGGCTGTGCAGTATTTTCAGGGGAAGGATTTTGAAGGGAAGGCACAGTGTTTCTGCATCTCAATGCCTCTATAACATCTGGGCTAGCTGAACACAACACGCAATAAAAAAGCAGAATTAGTGGCTTGGGTCCAACAAAAGAAATGGCTTCAGCAACTTCAGACGGGCTCCATATTTGGCCATGATGTGTTGTTCCTCTCCCTGCAACCATTGCCATAAAAGGGTGGCTGACCGGTCAGTTTCCAAGGAAAAGTGTGACCACCTTTCCTACAACATATTGACTAATCCCTGCAGGATCCTTAAGAAAACAAGTTTAGTGTTTTGAAATAATTGAGTGAGTGAGTCTTTGCAGCCCTGCACAGATAACTGCTGCTTTTCTGGTTTTGGTTTTTTTTTTTTTCATAACGGCAGTATCAGAGAAAAGAGATTTAGTTCCATGCTATCCGTAAAAAATAAGTCATATTCAAACCCTTCCTTTTTCCAGAGAAAAGTCCCAACCACTTATCGGATTTCTGGAGTGTTGTAGAAAGGATTGTCAAATAAATCCCCACATTTCCCCTCTGTTGTTAGTTCATGCACTAACTACTTTCATTTTTTGCCTGGTGGACTTTCATTTCTATCAGCACCTTCCTTTCCCAGAACCCAAAATTACACAAGACTTGTGGTGGTGTTGGAGATAGGAAAGTCCAGAATGCTTTGCTATGTTGCCTTTGCAGTAAGGATTTATTTATTTTACCTTTCAAAAGGTGACCCTTAAGTCACTATTATTTAAATAATGCTGTCTGTAGCTGCTGGCTGTTGCTTTTTTTTATTGCCAAAGTATTTTTCTTTTACTTAAAGGGCCTGTACTTGTTGGTAACAAGTATATGAAGTGCTCTGACATGTGAAGGACCTCCTGAAGGGAGGACTAGGCTGTACATATTGTACTGTATTAAAATAAATATTTTCAAAGTTATTGCAGGGTTTAGAAGTTAAAATAACCAGAGGCCTGTTGTTGCAAAGTTCTATGTGAGTAATATCTCATATTTAGGTAAATAAGATTTAATAATGCTGCTCAGGTTTGGCGTAATCCCGCCACGCTTGCTCAGGTTGTGTGGGATGTTCACCTGGAGGACAGCTGGTTGCTTTCAGTGGAGCTGTTGCATTTGCTACCTTTGCCAAGACCAATTACTCAGGCAGGTCTTGGCAGCCTTGAACCCAGTGCTGGTCTGACCTGACTTGTAACACTTCCCTGCAGAGCCCAGATGAAGAAAGAGGTCACCTGGAGCTCCATTGTTGGATTCCCTCTCACACCATCATTGGGACAGATACAGAGATTCGGGTCTCTATTGGAATTCAGTGAAATACCTCCCATAGGTTGGTAACATGGAATGGTTTGAATCTCTCCCTCATTTCCAAGAGAATAATTGCATGCAGCTGAGTTTTAGAAATTTACTTGTATGGACAGAGAAAGAATTTTTATGGCCTGCAAGTTGTTACTTTTTCACAGACACCTATAGAAAAACACCATAAATTTTTAGTTCTTTAATTTTCCTTTTCTCCTAAATAGCAAAGAAATAGCCAGCTATACTTTCTGAGAAGTTTATCTGTATCTGATAGCTTTTAACTGAATCTCATCCTGTGTTTGTAGATGAAGGGCTTTTCTTTCAAACTTGTCTCTGCTTGAGGATAGAGTCATTATATGAAGTCTCCACATTAATAAAAATTTTTGTTGTAAAAATGTGAAACATCACTAAACAGACTTTTTTTTCTTGCTAAGTATAAATAGACATTAAAGTGGATCTAGGAGGCTGGTAGAAGCCCTCACTCCCTTTCACTAATTGTATTTTCACAGATTTTCCAAATCTCTAGTCCATTCTGGAGCATCAGGGAAGAGTAGAATTAAGGTTATTTTTTGTTTGCCTTTGGCTTTCTTTTCTTCTGTGTTGTAGCCCTGCCTACTTAAGGACTTAATTTAATCCCTTATCTCTTCCCAAGTTAGTTGCTAATCTTTTAGGGAGTCCTGGAGGAGAGCACCCACCCTCATGGTAGACAGAGCAGGATATCTGCTGCTCTGCAGGATTATGCATCCCAGGGTCTTCCTCATTCAACACTCAGGCAGCTTGCAGGGGGTCCTCCAACTTGCAAATGCTCAACAGAAGGAAAACCAAAAGGCATTGCTTGGCAAGAGGGTGAGAGTAGGGGACAGCTGTTCTTCCAGTCTGTGGTACAGCCAAAGGCTGGTGGGCACCTTAGGACAACAGGGCACTGGTGAGCTGTGCTGTTCTGGCTCTGAAGGGACAAGAGAGTCAATCAAAAGCAGAGTAAGAGTATTTAAAGTCACAGCAAGAGAGGGCAGTGGAAACTGGGGGCAAGAAGAAAAGACATTTGAGCTACTGGAGTGTATCCTACAGACAGACTGCTTTTTTTTCTGGCTGAAAAACTCAAGAGCTGCATTGCAAGAGTATGTGGTTTTCCTCCTCTGCTGGTCATCCCCTATCAGTGGTGTTGTGCACATTTGAGAACTACATTTATTTGGAAAGCTGTAACTCTGGCATGTCTGGCACACACATGCTCATATGCCAGTGAGAACCTTCTACTCTATTGCATAATGATTGGAGTGACTTCTGCTGTGCTTTTGGTAAATGCAGGCTGGAGAAGATCACAGAAGGAACCCCATCACGAGCTCTGATTGAGACAACTTTTTTTTCTGTAGGCAAGGAAAGACTTCTGCCCTCCCTCCTGTCTGTGTCCCCAGCTCCTCCTCTCCTCCCCCAGCTTTGCCAACATCTAACACTCTTGGCAGATATAGATGTTAATGTAATGACTTGGTTTTGTTTGTTGGCAGGCAGTGAGGAATGCCATGCTTGGTGGCACGTATTGCAGAGGCATTTCATAATCATCAGTGTCCCATGGTTTTGAGCAGAGTAGCTGTGAAATGCAATAACAGCCTTTGTCCCATGCAATGCCCACACTGACAAACCCAGCAGAATTTCCCAGGATCTGTGCCTGGATGTGTGCCTCAGGCATGTCCAAACTTCTTGCTGGGGCACGACCAGAGCACACACCTTTCTTTCCCATTCCCTGCTGTGCCAAGGAGTTGGAGCATGCAGGCTGGATGGGAGCACCACATCATTCTACCCTACCAGATAACCTCTATACAACCACTATGGCACATGGGGAAGCTGACAGAGATGGGATGTCACAGACATCTTTCATGAAAAATCCTTTCTTAGGATTTTTCCTTGTGAGAAGCTGCAGTTTCAGCAACCAAATGTAAACGATGGTTATCTGCTGCTGTGGAATGCAACAGGTGGACCCGTGATTGGTCTTCTGTAGATGTTTGGATTTACTGACCACTCATGGCAGAGCTGGCTCTTGCTCTCTGTTTGAGACACAGATCTTTGTTATTCATTCTTTTTCTATTCTTAGCTTAGCTTAGCCTTCTGAAGAACCTTTTTCTTTCTATTTCTTTTTAGTATAGTTATAATGTAATATATATATATATCATAAAAAAATAAATCAAACCTTCTGATCATGGAGTCAACATTCTCATCTCTTCTTCATCCTGAAAACCCCTGTGACCACGGTCACAATGGGATTTGTAACACTCTGTCCAAGGGAATAGTGCTCAAGTATCAGCTTCCTACTGAGGTGCAAAGATGAAGGTGGAAGGAGGAATAAGGGATGCTGCCATGAATGGCTGTTTATATCCTACAGACTGCAGGATCTGGAGGTGGTGTGCACCTGCTCAAGTTGTTTGGCTGTCAGATGAAGAGCTGGGTGATATGCCAACACACCAGTTATAACTGATGAAGGTAGGAACTAAGCAACTGGAATGAGGTAGGGCAAAGTCCCACAGTTAAAAATGCTGTGCAATACAGCAACATAAATCATAATTGCTAAGAAAAGCCCTGCAGGTAAAGGATGTGGACACAGGAAAAATGCTGCAGCAGCTAAAAACACCTTGAGGAACAATGACTTTGAAGCTGTGTTTTCCTCAAAGGCTCAGTAAGCCATGCATAGGATGAATTCTGGGCATGACCAGCCATCTGAATCTCAGGCATGGTTAGTGAGGAAGATGAGTGAGGATTTGGAGAGGGACATATGTACTGTGCTAACCTTATCTGCTGAGAGCATTTCTTAACTGAAACAGGTGGAAAAGATTTGCAAAATATTCTGTTTCACGGGAAAGGTTGGAGAAAAAAGAAATCATCCTACTCTGGCACGTTTTTATTCTTGTGAGGTCTGAACTTTTGTAAGAATTTGTGGAACCAGTAATGCAATACTACCATCATATAAAGGTTTTCAATGCTAAGATATTCATTCCTTCTGAAACAATACTGAATACATAGGCCAGGCAATCTCTCAAAAATATGTGCACAGTTTCTGTGCATATTCATGTTGTTGTTTTCTGGTACAAATAATTCTGCATGCATAACCATATACAAATTTAGTATGATTAATTATTCAGACACCACTAGGAAGTGCTAAAAGCCTCAGGAAAAAAAAAGAGCGCAAGGTCTTTGCTCTACAGATTTTTTTGCACAGAAAAAGCAAGATAGGAAGGAATTGTGAAGGCTAGGTCAGTAATGTAGGTCTATAAATTTAGTGTAGGAAGGCTGCATCCTCCCTTTTAATATATTCTGAACTTTTGCATTCTCTAGCTTGTCAAAGAAAAAACGGGATAAATATTTATCTTCCCCAAATGATCTCTGGTTAGGGTTATCTTGACTATAGATTGAAAATCAAAATATAAATCATAAGTCTTTCTTATGCAAATTCCCATTGTTAACATTTGTCAGACACAGAGGGAAAACACTCAAAGTCTTCTCTTGTCTTTATGGAGGATGAAAACAAATCACACAAGTAAGTAATAATGAAAGTGCTAATATTCTTTGAAGCTTTTGAGCAGCATTAAAACCTGAAGGTGAACTGTCTATAAAAATAAATAAAAAAACTTGGCATATGCTTGGCATACTAATGACCCAAAGCCACCATTTTGTAGGAATCTTCATACACTAAAAGATTTGTCAAGCACTGGAATAGGCTGACCAGGGAAACGGAGGAGTCACCAGCTCTGGAGGGATTTAAAAGATGAGCAGATGTGGAACTTATGGAGGTGGTCTAGTGGTGGACTTGACAGTTCTGGGTTAACAGTTGGACTGGATAATCTCAAAGTCCTTTTTTAACCAAAATGATTTTATGATTCTAAAAGTAACCCTGGCACAATGGCAACTGGAATTGTGGGATTTCATGTTTCTGTTGTAAAGCATTATCTCCAAGAGAGAGAAAAAAAAAGGCAGAAAATGGGAAAGTTTACATTGGCCACATTAGGAGGAAGTCAGAGGAAAGCTAAATTAGGTAATTGAGGAAATATTTCAGACTATTCTCTATCCCTGGAGGGCTCTAAGTTTCTTTTTTGAAAGCTATCACTTTGTAAATATGAGGTACTTGGAATTCTTAAATTATTACTGTCACCAGCTTTTCTGACTGGCATACTTGAGAGGCTTTTCTGACTGGCATTCTTGGCTGAGAAGGGTAAGTGAAGGGATTTTTGTAATATTTTTCTTCCTCCTAATTTGGAGAATATTACTTAGCTCTCAATCACAGCCACATAAACATGGCTGAATAGCACCATCACAATCTCAGTGACTGTGGCGAAAGAGGATAGTATCTAGATAAACCAACCCATGTTCTGTATCTATGAACATGGCAGTCTTGACACTTTCTAGTTTTGAGTCTGTCTGATTTCCTTCCTTCCTTCCTTCCTTCCTTCCTTCCTTCCTTCCTTCCTTCCTTCCTTCCTTCCTTCCTTCCTTCCTTCCTTCCTTCCTTCCTTCCTTCCTTCCTTCCTTCCTTCCGCCACTTCCGCCACTTCCGCCACTTCCGCCACTTCCGCCACTTCCGCCACTTCCGCCACTTCCGCCACTTCCTTCCTTCCTTCCTTCCGCCACTTCCTTCCTTCCGCCACTTCCGCCACTTCCTTCCTTTCCTCCCTCCCCCCATTCTCCCCCTTTCCTCCCCTTCCTTTCTTATCCAGTCTGGCAAATACTTTTTCACTTAAAAATGCTTAAATTTTCTTTTTTATGCATTACATGGAAAAGTGGGTCCCTGGACACTTGAGAACCTCATTTTTTGCATGCCTTTGACATCAATCATAAAATGCATATAGCAGAAAAATATAGAGAAGCCTCCCAGTTGGCAGCAGGCAGCTTAAAATGAGAATTGAGGCTGTGTCTGCAGGAGAAAAATGGGTGCTTGGGTCTTCCATAGTTCCCTTATTTAGTAGTAGCAGGCCTGGTGGTCTCCAATGACATGATACCACAGTGGAAGTCAACAAGAATTTCCAGTCAAGAACAGAAAAAGTCTAAGTAGGTGTCTATAATGTAGACAAGTCTTTCCTACACCTTTCCTTTAGTGCTTCTCTCTTCTCAATTAAAAACCAGATCACTTTGGACAGTCAGAAGTTTTAATCTCTTCTTTCTCTACATTTTGTTCACATTTTTTCCTTAAAAAAGGAACCATAGTCTGCAAAGAAGACCTTCAGTTTCCATCCCATACTTCCATATGGATGAGAAGAAATGAAAGAGGAGCATACTGAGGTTGCACGGCTGTGCTGTGATACATCATTGCAGAGAATGCAGGGGTGCACTTGCACAGAAATGTTGCTTTTCCTGCATTGTTGTTTGTTCATTTTCAAGCTGAGAGAGCCCAGAAGGGCTCTGCAGTGTGGAACTTTTTTTCACTTGGGGTCACCAAATGTGGTGGTGTTTGCACAGGTCCCAGGACGAGGGAAGAGAAGAGAATCTTGACTCCATGTTTCAGAAGGCCAACTCATCGCTTCATGATATATATTTTTAAAAAATGATATATTAAAACTATACTAAAAGAATAGAAGAAAGGATTTCATCAGAAGGCTAGCAAGGAATAGAAAGGAATGGAAAAAAATCTTGTGATTCTCAGAGAGTCCGAGACAGCTGGACTGTGATTGGCCATTAATTAAAAACAACCACATGAGACCAATCAAAGATGCACCTGTTGCATTCCACAGCAGCAGATAATTCTTGTTTACATTTAGTTTCTGAGGCCTCTCAGCTTCTCAGGAGAAAAGATCCTAGCAAAAGGATTTTTCATAAAATATCATGGCGACACTGCAGCTTTCGAGCTCTTCCAGGTTCTTGGTGGGGCCCTCCTGATCAGGCAAGTGGACGTTTAAGTGCACGTGGGGGTGAGGGTGCTCTTTGTTTCACTGCTTATTTGACATGAGGTCAGCAACGTTGAACAAGTCGTAAAGAGCATGGCTGGGGAGAAAGTCCAAGTTCAGCTGCCTGTGCTGTGGGGCTGATGTCAGAAGGATTTACCCAGCTCTGGGGACTTTTGTTTGGAAAGACTGACTGCTTTTCCAGAGACAATGGCTGCGCTGCGGCCTGGGCTGGGAGCAGTGGGAGACAGGCCCACGGCTGCTGAATGGGCCCAGCCGCTGTGCAGATGGAGGGATCAGCCAGCAAAACAAAAGCAAAGCTGCTGCCAGCACATTGCTGAAAGCAGAGGGGCAGGACAATGTGCCTGGGCCGGCGTGGGAGCTGCCTGGGTGGGACCCTGGAGGCAGGGGTGCTTTGCAGTGGTGTTGGTGCCCTGAGAGGAAGAATGCCGCCCTCATTTCAAACAGGGAAAATGAAAGCAGGCCTGGCTGCTGACTCTCGGCCTCACTCAAATCTCAGCAGGGACTGGCATTGCCCTCATACCTGGCCAGCCACTTCTGTAAGGTTTTCTCTGCATAGCAGGGTTCCAGTGAAATTGCTAGGATCTCTCCTTCATTGAAGCAAATCCTGTGCCTCTGTGGGCAGGCTGTGGCTTCCAAGGATTTTGTGATTTTGTTCCCAGAGGCTAAAATGGTATTTGTTAATCACAAATTCACAAGGTTAGTTGAGTAAGGCATTTTTGCAGGTAGAGTGTTTGGTTTCCCACTGCTCCAAGTGAGGGGCACAGCCACCACAAGCCAAGCACCGAGTGCACACAGGGACCAAATCTCTGCCTTTTGTTGGCAAGTCACACAGGTCTGGGCCAGAGTCATGTCAGCCAGGTGCCAGGGCAAGGCCCCTACACGGCTGCCTGTTTGGAGGAGCAAGGTACCAAACACTGTGGAGGGGTGCCTTGTTGTCTGATCAGCCCAGTCATCCATAAAGATGCTTTTTCATAGAATCATAGAGTGTTTTGGGTTGGAAGGGACCTGAAAGATCATTTAGTTCTAGCCACCCTGCCATGGGCAGGGATACCTTCTGCAAGACCAGGTTGTTCAAAGCCCCATCCAACCTGGCCTTGGTTGAATTGGTTTTTTTTGCCCTTGGAAAAAAATCTTTCCCTTTGAAGACACCAAAATATCTTCTTTTGCCCTGGTGGTGGAGTAGGGGATGTGTGTCACTAGAGTTTTAACTCTGACAGTGGAAGGGTTGGCCAGTACCATGCCAGGAAACATCAGTGATGTAGGCACTCTTCTGGGCTGCTTTGAAGTATTTCTAGGATTTCGCTCTAAAAGTTACAGGACTTCTAATTTTTAGCCTTAGTTAATTTTGGCCAGATTTTGACCATTTGTTCTTGAACCGTCTTCCACAGTCTGCCTTTATTTTTTGCCTTTATCTCCACAGGGAATTTAGAGAAGGCACCAATATAATCCCTCAGCCTTCATTTTGGAAGACTAAAGCTGAAGACTTTTAGCCGTGTCTTGTAATACAGGTTCAAAAATTCCCAGTTCATGGTAGCTTTTCTGCTCCAGACCTTAGCCGAAGAACATTCTTGTCAATTTTAGTCCCAAAAGGACTGTGGGATTTTATGTGATACATCCCTGAATGTTTTATTACTTCTACTAGGCCAACATAAATGTGTTTATGAATATGTAGAGTGCATGCACATGTGCATACTGCAGGTTTGATGTCTGGGAATTGTTATACATATCACATTTTATACTTACTTATATATTTCTAAAACAGTTTGGTTTATTTTTAACTCCTTACTATATCAAAGAACACAAGTGACTCTGTAATTTTGGAGAGTCCCAAATCAAAATTACATATCACAGTTCATATAGAAAGGCACCAAATACAGCCTTGGAAATCTCACTAATCTCTGGTTTTCATCTCTTCGAAAGAAATACTTCCTGAAGTAATTTTACCCCTGTCAGAGAAGCAAGTGAAAGAACATGTGTCCAGGGAAGTTGGTATTTCAGACATGCAGAGTTTCAGAAGAATTAAAAAAGCTTACTCTTTTAATTGCAGAGAGTGTTCCTGGCCTGAATGGTGGGACATTTGAAAATGGGTTTTAAAAGCAATGTTGGAAAATGAGAGCAGATAGAATAGAAATATGTTCATGAGCAAATGGTAGCAGCTGCTGGAAATGCCCCAGTTTTCCACCATGGTCCTGTGAGGTGAGCCCTTCCCTGCTGATCCGTGGTGCTCAGAGCTACTGCCGTGCTGCCCAGCGGGGGAATCCTTTTGTCTTGGGCATTAGACATGCTGCTTCTTAATACTGCTTCCATTTAGAGGCTGAATATCACCTCACTGAACTCCAAAGGCCATTTTCTTCCAAAGTCAGTCTCTAATGTTATTTAGTGTGTAAAAATACTGCATTTTCTCTCTCTTTTTACAATGCAGTGGCTTAACTGGTGGCAAGTATACTGAACCCAGCCTGTGGCACTCTTCAGTTTCCCAGAGAGAAATATATATGGATTCCTGTTATCTACTGACTTAGAGCTGACCAACATCTAGCTTGGCTTGCCTCAGTTCCACTCTGCCATTTGCTGGCGACCCACAAGTTCAATTGGTAATTATGTCAAGAAGAGAGGACTTTGCCAAGTGGAAGGATGCTTGGGCTGTGTGCACATATTTCCCCAAACATGTTTATGACAGCTTTGCACTGCCAGACTATTTATCAGTGACTCTAGTTCCAAATCTTCCTATAAACAGAATGATAGTCATTTGAGATAACTAATCTCAGCAGCAAGGCAAGGGCTGCTTTCTGAAGTTTTGCATCACAAGGAAGGTCCATCTGCTTCTATAAAACAGAAGTGAAGGCTTGTAATGTGGCAATATCATTCTCCTGATGATTACACCAAACAAGGAGGAAGTATCAAGTAGGAATCTCTTCAGAGATCTTCCTACTTTCCTGTGATAAGATTCCCTTAAACTCTGCAGGAAACTTCCAAGGCTGTCATATTGCCAAAAGTTCAGTAGCTATTAGATTGGGAAGGAGGGCATCCCAACTGATTGATACGATGTGCTTATTTCAACAGATCATGGCAGGTCTCCAGAGCCAAAGCTGTTAATGTGACCTTGACATGGTATGGTGTTTAATGGTCAAGTGAGGTTTCAGAGTATGAGCACAGAAATCTCTGACTGCTTGGGCATGTTGCCAACAACTTCCATTAAAGTCTCTGGCTTATAAAGACTTCACATTATCATATAATACTCACTTTACCATACTACATTGCTAAAGATACAGATGAAAAAGCAGGGGAGCAACTGAAGGCATCTGAAAGATGTTTTATGGACAGATCTCATTTTGCTTCTAAAGTACATTCTGTTTTCCTTTAGCTATGGAGGTTTACAAGGAAAATCCAGTTTAGAAACTTAGAATTAGCATTAAATATAGCATTAAATACCATCCTGTTGGAAGGCAAAGTCACCCCAGATAAGCTGGAGTAGTTACTGCTGCTTTTTTTAGAGAACAGTATATTCTTGCTTGAAAGATAAAGAAAGAAAAAAAGGCAGATAGATATTATAAAAAAAATGCTACTTCCATTGCTGTTTCTTGGCAGCCTCAGCACGGGAAAAAGGCTGAACACAGCCTTATCACTCACTCCAAGACTTGACAAATTAGGACCAGCATTAAGCTGCTCATGACTGCTTTTAGCTTTCCTTTTGGTTATGAGCTCACTACAAAATTGTCAATGAAATGCTGTTGACAGCTGGCTGGGCTTCCTTAGACAAAAGGAGAAAAGAGAGAATTAAGATGTGGAAGAGTCTTTCCTTTTTGCTTTGAGCTAGGACTAGCATTCATAGTAAATTTTTATTTTCATAAATAGTTGCACTTAAAAACCAAAGCTCCATTGGTTTCCCTGAAAGTTTTTGTGTGTCAGGAGCAGGGAGGGAGCATGATATTTTGGTCTGGCCTAGACATGGACTGAAAACAGGCAGTGGGGAGCATCTTCAGATGCTCAACTTCTTTGCTGCATTTACTAACACTCCATCATTGAAAGAGCGGCCTGGCCCCAACTCAGCATCAAACCTTAGGGAAAACACTTGGGGAAGCTTGTCTTGGGTCACCAATGCCTGGTCAATAATTCATCTATTTGTTTGACATAGTCATGGTGTGGGCAAGAGTCACAGTCTCAGGAACTGAGGCTGGATGAAGCCACCCTGTCACTGGAAGAGGAACAAGTTCAGTCCCTTCCCAGAAACTGTAGCCAGAAGATTTGTTTCATCTTTTAATTCATTAAAAATGTTTATATTAGAGGGTCTTTAATTTTGTCCATATATTAATGAACTGATCCAGCTTTCAGTTTACAGTTGGCAAACAAGACTTGCCTACCTTGTCCAGGTTGAAATTGAATGGATTTCCTGGAGGTGGATGAGAAGGGCATTTTTTCAATTGAGGGCATTGTGGCAGGTGGCCACATTACAAAGGAAATCTTTTTATAACCATTAGAATAGATTTTTCCTTGGTGCTCTGCCTCTGCTTGTCTTAAATCACCACTATTAGGAGGCAAGCACCTGACATCCATCATAATTACAGCCACGAGAGTTTGACCTCACGTGCATTTTAAATTCCTGATTGTTGTGAGCTGATCTCAGGCACCCAGTGGATTTCCTTCTCTTCAGAAACTGGCTTTTAGGTTGTAATGTGAGAGAAACAGGGCTGAAGATGCACACACACAATTCAATTTGCTCTAATCATAATTTGTCGAAGGAAGAATGGATATAGACATAAACTTTGATGACACTCAAATAAGAAAACAAAAATTAAAAATGTGTACCCAGTGGTGCACCACAGTTCCACACCTGCACCATCTCATGCGTCTCTGCATACACATTTTCAATGCCAATGTGAATATCACAGTGTGCATTTACAAAGCCAGTTTGAATGCTAGGTTTCATTTACACAGGACTAAACATAAAAATGACTGTCTATCTGTCATCTTTCTCTCTCCTCTGTGTAGACATATCAATGATGAAATGAACTGCAGAAATTTATGAGCAAAAAATCTCATGAAAATTGGAATGGGTTATGCAATAAACATTTAACTGCATACATAGAAGTTTATTGGTGCATCATTGCGTCTTTCAACACAGAATTTGAGGTTATGAAACATGAATAAACATTGTAATTGTGAAGTTTCTAAATGCAAGCAGTTGGAGATTGATAGTGAGGCTTGAGAAAATGGAATATTTGACTTTTTCATGGAATTAAATAGGCTAGTAAGAAAAATCTGATGGGGTGTATAAATTTAGGAATTACCAGAACAATTAAACATATTCCTATGTTTAAAAAGCAATTGCTTGATTTATTCTGACTACTGGTGCACTAACTATCAGAAGATGATGAATCCAGACTCTTCTCACGGGTATCTTGTGACAGGACAAACTCAAATGACAGGAAATTTCATCTGAAAATAAGAAAAAGCTTTTTCATGGTGAATGTGATCAAACACTGGAGCAGGTTGCCCAGTGAGGTTTTGTAGTCTCCATCCATGGAGACACTCAGAACCCAGCTAAACATGGCTGTGAGAAACTGGCTGCAGCTGCCCTGCCCTAAATAAGGGTGGGCCTGGATGTGCTCCAGATGTGCTTTCCAGCCTCTGCCTGAGCCTGATTCAGAGAGTTTCTGTCCCCTGTGGGTCGTCAACACTGTACCAGAAAACATTTCTTCTGGGGGACTATCTGAAAGCATCCTGGCTTCTGCTGTATGTTTGGAAGCTGAGCACTTAAATTTCAGCTGGTTATCTGGCCTCTGTTATGGTCAGTGTCAGTTTATGGAAGAGCCACCCCTTCTGTGTTCTGGCTGTCTTAGGTGGATAAGGATGTATTATCTTGTGAAGGTCTCTGTTCTTCTTTCTTGACCAACTCAGACACAGAGGTCTAGCTTTTAGATTCCCCCAATTGGGTGATTCCTACCACGAGTTTCTCTCAGTGCCTGCCCAGCTATGATGTACACAAAATTAGCAAGCACCTGGGAAAATACCAACCATAAATGCACAGTGCCAGCTGCACTTTCTTCCTGTGCAGAATGGGAATGGTGTCACTGAGCCAGGTTTGTAAAGCATGTCAAGAACTGAGAACAGACATTCCCTGGGGAACTCTGGCTCTGTCTGCACAGCAGTAGTTCAGGGTAGCAGCAGTAGGCGCAAAAATGAAAAGTCAGTGCTGAGAACTTGTCCCTACACTGTGCCTGTTGCAGGGGCTTGCCAGACCCAGCCTTGCAGACTGAACACCCTTCAGAACACATGATAAATGTGTTCCTCAAGCACATCCTGCAGTTTGGTTTTGTATGAAAGTAATCCAGTTTGCATGCTCCCAAAGCACTCAATGATGTTAACCAAGACATGTAAGAAGTGTGAGAATAGGAAGGAAATTCACTCTCAAAGCACATTTGTGACCAGGCCCCAAAAATGCAGACATACCTCATGAAAGTTAAAGATCAAAATAATTAAAAATAAAAAAGAGCAAAAATTGACAAAGTGCCTCGCTTTTATAATTAGGAGAATCATCTTAAGACAGGTGATAATACAGCAGGAGATGAGTTAATCAGTACATAATAGACTGATGAATCACAGAATGGTTTGAGTTTGACAGGGCCTTAAAGATCACCTGGTTCCAAACCCTCCTGCCACAGGCTGGAACACCCTCCAATAGACCAGGCTGCTCAAAGAGCCATCCAGTCTTGCCTTGAACACTTCCAGAGTAGGGACATCTGCAGCTTCCCTGGGCAATGTTCTGCTTCTGTTCCAGTGCCTCACCACCCTCACAGTAAATAATTTCCTTCTAATATCTAATTTAAACCTACTCTATTCTGGTTTATTCATTGCCACTTGTCCTATCCCTCTGCCCTTGTCAGAGGTTCCTTTCTGTAGACCCCTTTAAGCACTGAAAGGCCACAATAAGGTCATCTCAGAGCTGTCTCTTCCCCAGGCTGAACAGCCCCAGTTCCCAGCCTGTTCTTATAGGAGAGGTGCTCCATCCCTCTGACCATCTTGGTGGCCTCCTCGGGACTTGCTCCAGCAGGGTGATGTCCTTGTGCAGAGGACCCCAGAGCTGGGTGCAGCACTCCAGCTCTTTTGATGCAGCCCAAGAGCCATTTGACTCTCTGAGCTGCCAGTGCTCGTTTCCAGGCCATGTCCAGCCTTTCACCCACAGCACCACAAATCCTTCCTGACCGGGCTGCTCTTGATCCATTCATTGCCCAGCCCAGACTGATGCCAGGGTTTGCCCTGAGCCAGGTGCAGCACCTTGCACGTGGTTTTCTCAAACTGCATGAGGCTCACATGAGCCCACTTACTGTCCAGGTCCCTTTGGATGGTACCCATTCTCCAGGAGTGTCAGACATACATGGTTAATTCTGCCTAAAATGTCATTTCAGAAGTACTGTAATTGTTCAAGAAAAGGGATTAGATTTGATTAGTATTTTTGACAGAAGAGGCAGTGAGATTTAACAAAGTCAAAACATTTCATTGCAGCAATATTCTGAACACAAAAATATGTCATTTTCAGATTTGATAAATGAAACTTTTCATTCTTTAATTCTAAAGCAGTGTGTTCATTTAAATATATGATCTGAATTTCATAAAATCATAGAGGAAGGTCTTAAACTGTACTAAGTATACCATAACAGAAGCAAGGATTTTGTTTTAGTTTAATGCAATATAATCTGCATCTTTTTGTGATATATGAAATATTTCTTCTTTTTTGCTGGGGTTGTGAAGAAAGAATTTTGGATGAATAACAGGTGTTTAGGTTGATCATTGAATGTATTTCCTATCCATACCACAATTGTTTGTGGCATTTATTCAGCTCCTTAAAATGCAGCTGTGAGTTTTGCAGACAAGAAGATAATTTGCTGTAGGCAAAGTCTATTGACATTTTTCTATCTTCATTTCTGAAAAAAAAAAAAAAAAGCCCCAGAGGATATGATATGGGAAATTCTGCCTAGTTTTGTGGCACAGATTTTGACCACATATGCTTATATAGATAATTGTGGCTTCTCTGCTCTTGTACAGCAGGAGTTTCCAGGAGTGACACTGCATTTAGTTGTGCACTGTGAGTATTCTCATACTGATTTTCACTGCTGGATGTTGGATTTTTTTTCTCAATAGTGAGCTACCTGGGCAGCCACAGCTCAGCCATAGACTTCACAACCTTTAGTTCCACTTTCATTGTAAATGCAATAAAGCTTTTATTTCAAGTGGATGCCTGTAACAAAATAGGATCAGTTTCCTTCCATCCTTTTCATAGATGCTGCCATTGGGGTTTTTTGTGGCTAACAACTTCACCTGTGAGCAGATCCACATTCTGCACCAGTCTGCAGATAGGGTGGTTAGCACCTGGTAGAGGAGTTTCTGTGTGCATGAGCTTTCCCCTCATTTAGATGTTGCTTTTCACCATTGTTCGCATACCCCACCAGTTGCACAAGAATGGTGTGCAAGCACTCTATTACTAAAGGTGCCATGCTGTGAATCCATCCCAAGGCAAGGGGCTCTGCTGGTGGCAATCTGGTGTCACTGCCTTTGTCTGTGGTGTGACCCAAAGCAGGCACTCCTGGCACTGGGAAAGGGAAGGTAGGAGGTGGAGTGGAGCTACTGACCTTTACACTCTTCCCTTACAGTGAAAAGGATGGATTCACACATTGGTGCAACCCCTCTTGGTCACACATGATGTTTCCAGAAATACACAGAAGTATGCAAACAAGATATCACAGAAATTCACACATACATTTTGCATGACCTCTGCTTCTGTCTTGAATCACCAAGCTTATCCAAAATTAGAGGGCCTGAATCTCTCTGGGTGGCGTGTTCCATCCTGCCACAGAGGAGAGAACACTGGCACTCACCTGGCATTGTAATTTAGGTCATGCATGTTGCAGCACAGCAGCTGAGCAAATGTGAGCACTGCCAAATGGGTCTGTGCATGGTCCTGAGAGAAACAACAGTTTGCTTTATTGCCACCTCCCTACCTCCTCCTTTTTTCATTCTCCCCCCTTTCAAAATCAAATTAGGTACAAAACAAATTCCATGGCTGTCAAAAAATGTGCTGGTTCTGTTTTCTGTTGCTGCCTACTCACTTAAAAGTTTAGAGAGTTTAGATACCTGCAGCAAACACAAAGTTCAGATTCTGGCTCTTTGAAATATGCACTGCTTCAATTTCTGTCCTTACCTCTGTGTGTTCTTGATGTACACACAGCTGTTGATGGATTGGAGGGAGGAGATGCTCTGCTCTGTTTTAAGTTGGCCATGTATCAGACTGACTTTTAAGACACTGTATGCTTGGGGCACCCTTGTGAGTATTTATATGTGAACATGTGTTTGTGTGGGTCCAAGCAGGGATTTTATTGAGGTTTTTGAAGGGTTTTGAGCGTGGCTGACTCTGCATCAGTGCAGAACCAGAATGCTGGCTTTGCAAAGCTCTTGAAAGCTTGGGGAGATGAAGCCACAAGCAATGGTTACCTTTACTGGTAAGAATTGAGGAGATAGCCATATTAGTCAGGTGGCACTGTTGACATGGAAGGTGTATGGTAGAGGGGCCTTTGCTGTATATATGTCTCAGTGACTTAACAGCATGTGGGACTCTTAGTGAACAAGACATTGAGATGTCTTGGAGGAAAACATATAGATGAAAGTCAAATTCCTCACTGGTATTCCGTGGAAACTAGGAAAAATGTTCGTACTGCAAGAAGCCAAGTCAGGAACTCCATCTCCAAGTTGCTTTTCCTCGGCTGTTCAGAAAGAAGCTGGAGGAAAGGCAGAGGGATGTAATGCTTATCCTCAGCACTCATGTGGCATAGTGAGGACCTGGGAATATGTGCCATGGATTGCTCTGTCACAAAGGCTTATCTTCACAGCACACAGCTACTTCTCCCAGGGTGCAGCAGAAGTACAAGCCAGCCCTGATAAAGGGGAAAAAAAAAAGCAGAAGTTAGCATCAAATGTCCTTTTTCATTTCAGTTGCTTTCCAGGTTGCCATGCACCAAATTGTCTGTTTATTTGCCCCTGGAGCACTTAGTTCTAGTGTGTATGATGATATACTACTTTTTTGGCCCTGTTTGGAGACAATGAGAGGGTGTGTTTGTTCTAGTAGCTTTAGGGTAAGAAATAGCAAAAGAGGTACCATCTCCTGTGTAGCTGGGAGGAAGGTGAGCACTGATTCTGTTATTACAACAGACTCCATCCTGGGGTTTGCCATCTCCATGCTTGGACATGCACAAAAAAGAGGAAGAGCAGGGAAATGAATAAATGGAAACAGAACAGCAGTACTGAGCACGTTTAAATGTTTAATGTTATTTTCAAGGCAGCTTCTTTCATTTCACAAAGGACACTGCTGCTTGCATGTTCAAGGGTAATTCACCCATAAAACTTAGCCCATTGCCAGGATAGGATATAGGTGTCATTTCCCAGTACACCACACTGCTTTACAAATTATTGTGTCTTTTTAGGAAAAGAAGGGAAAAGGTTGTGAGTTGGGTGCTTAAAACTCTGAGAAATGTACTTTCAGTGTGAGGACAATCTTCTGACTCTCAGAAAACAGCAGATGTGAACCCAGCCACTGAACTTACCCCCAGACTGTTCTAGGCCACAATGGAACTATTTCTGTTAAAACTGCAAGACCATAATGTCTCCAGATCTCGTTGGAAGCAGCAGAGAGGAAAGCTTAATTTTTGTACTTGGCTAGGGCAATTTTAGTTAGATTCCTGGTGGCAGTTTCTTCACCTCTTCACCTCACCCATTATTCCCACAGGGTGACTTGGAAGGCATGCAGTGGAAAAGATGTTTATAATTCACTGCTGAGCCCCACAGAAATGTCCACAGATTGGCACAATCTAAAATCCAGGGGCACAGCCATTTTCTTCTCCTGTCTCATACTGTCTCTTAGCCAACACTGAGTTTCAAATCCTGTCACTTGAGATTGTATCATTCTCTCTGCTGACTTTCCCTTGAAAGAAGGGATGCTTCCTCTCCAAGTCCCTAGAAGCCAGAGGGGAAAGACAAGAAAAACTGGAAAAAATAGGCCATCTCCCTAGATTTGCCCTCAAACCTAAAACAGACCTATAAACCACAAAGTTGGTGTCTCCGAAGATAGAGGGGCCCCTCAGGCAGAAGCCGTAGGCGGCAGCCAGGGATGAAGGTGCTGGAGGGGTGCAGGGGGAGCCCATCGGCAAAGCCTGTCTGCAGAGGGCAGAGGGAGCTGCCAGGCACCCACAGCTGCCTCCAGCTCTGCTTTTGGTGCAAAGGGGAGCAGCAGCTGGCCCAGCTCCTGGGAAACCCACACCCTGCATTGCTGCCTATCTATTGCTGCCCTCCCAGCTGACTGCAGCACGTGCCCCGAGGAACAGCACGGTTCCCCCTATGTTTTGTGATCTTATCTGGGAAATTCTGGATGTTTTCTTTCGCTGGGCTGGGTTGGTTTTGTTTGGTTTGTTTTCTAGGACAGCACACTTCCTGAGAGGATCAAATTAAGATGCATCACTAACTGCATTTTTTTGTTCCTTCATTGTTTTCTTCCAGTCCTCATTCTCTCATTCCCTTTCTTTGTGGATAGATTTTAGGCATGATACTCTGTGACACTGAAAGCAATTTATGAGCTGGAAGAACCAGTAAACCACAGGAAACTTACTGCAATTTAGAAAAGACTGGGAAAGCAGGGAGGCAAGCAGCAGCTGTTATCACAACTGAAGTAGGCTGCAGGACACAGCTGATGGTTTCTTTGGGAGAAGCAGGACTGTGCACAGATAAGCTTCCATAATCATCAAGAAACTAAAGGGAAGAAATCTCGAGTCCTTAGGAAGTATTCAAGAGGATTTCATTGTTGCCTGTCTGCTCACCCATTCTTGGGTTAAATAAGTCTGGGATAAGATGGAAAAATGTGCCACAGGGACATGCTTTGATTCTTTTCCACTATAACCAGTCTGCAAGGTCTTGCAGATTTGTTTTCCTATATGAGAAGAAAAATAAATATTCAAGAGTGAATGGACCAACAGATACCAGATCCTTAAAATGGCTGACTTGTTTCATGTCTCTGGTTGTAGGCAGGTCATACCCATCTGTGCTTCTTTGCACATGCTTGTTACATCAAAATAAACCTCATAACCCTGGTTCATCAAGGTGTAGATGATTCATTCCAATGGAGTTGGTCAAATTACTAATTTTCTTACAGTTAGCCATGTTCTTGTATACCTTCTTGAAACAAGACTAATGTTTCACCTTTAGCACAGAAAATACATTGGGGAAAAAAATTAAGGGATTTTCCTCAGATTTTGGAGAGCAGATAGGAAAAGCTTCTTTCCTGTGAAATAAAAATAATATTATATCTTTAAAGAAGATCCCTACCCATATGCAAAATACAAGATAAAGAAGACTAACTTGAGGGCAGTAACATGGCTGCTGGCATGGGCACATGTGTTAGAGAAATTCTGTGGTAGGCAATGTCATCCAGGTGCAATGTCAATCACAGAAAAAGCAACAGAGCTACAAATACCAGAGTTCATGTTGTGTCACAGAGCAGTGAAAAAACAGGGAGCAAAGCATTCCTGCATTTTCAACAGTATTAGGGGCTCTTGTGTTTCATATGGAAGAGGGAAAGGTGTGCAGTTAGAGGTTTGACATGGTTTAACTGGAGGTGTAAGTTGGCAACCCCAGCCTATGGACACTTGCATAGTTTTCCTCAGCCTGTGGTGCACAGGAGATGAGACACACTAACCTAAGGAACTCCACTGATTTACTGAAACTCCTTGAGCTGAGTTTGCACCAGAGGGAGTTTCAAACTCTGAGCTGAGGAAACCTTTAGTCCCATGTGTGTGTGAGTAGTGTCTAATTTTTTTTGTGTTAACTAATTTTATCATTTATCTAGGGAGCTTTCACTCTTCAGAGTCTTTATGTTCTCCTTGTGTCTGATGAAATCTTTCAGGATTTCTATCTCTTCCATTATTTTTGGTTTTCATGCCTAAGTCATGGGTTTTTTCTATATGGTTTCCCAACTTCTGTGATTCTCCTTGCCCCTCTCCTCAGCCATGTGAGGTTCACACTCAAACTGTAGAGTTCCTATGGAGCTTTTCTGCAAGTCCAGACCCTTTTCTACTAATGGTTTTTTTTCAAGGTATGGTGATCTACCAGTGGGTTAACCTACAGGGTGACTGTTATCTATTTGAGCCTTTAGCTCTTTGCGAAAGAAGCGCCTCACTTGTAGAATGTCTGAGGTAATGAGCAAGAAATGGCTTGGTTTTTTCTTTATCTAGGAACCATTTCTTTTCATTCACATTGGCTCAGTATTGCCTCTCTTCCCCTCTTTACTAAGATGAGCAACAAGGAGCTTAACAGTCAGAGAGAGAATGGCATCAGTTTGGTGTCTCCAGTAAAACCCCTGTGAAACTGTGGGGTAGTTGACAGTGCTAGGGAGTTTCTGGGGAGAGCCTGGATACTGTGGTCTCCTTCCATGAAGCAGCTGCTCCTGTTCATGTTCACACATTGGACACATCATCATGAATGATAAAAGGGTGCAGAGCCCTTCTGTAGAGTTCTGGAGTGCTGTCTGCCCCTTTCTCATCCAGCACTGCAGAGATGTCTGCAGCAGCTACACGCCATGACACAGCACAGCTGCTCCTCTGAGAGTCCTCTTCCAGCTGCTAATTCTTCGTCCATCATTGCAGACAAAATCTACCCATGGAAGCCTTCAAGGCACAGCATTTTCTTAATTTCTGGCCTGCTGTTCTTTTTCTTCCTCACTTTCCCAAATAAATAAACCCCAAATCCCTGAATGTATTGACTTGATGACATGTCTGGGCAATTATGTCACTAGTGATGTCACTGATACAGTACAGATATATAATTGCATAAAGCATGCTTTTCTGGCCAATTGCCCTGGGGAGTATGCTGTGTAGATTGACACATCTAAAGACTGTATCAATTAAAGAAACATTGAACCTAAACAATCTGATGATGGAGGGATGAAGTTAATATGCATCTGGTTTAGCTTGCATTGGCCTTACTGAATTTCCCATCTTTTTTTTTTTTTTATACAAGCAGAGAATCACAAGATGTTAAGGGCTGGACTGGACCTTAAGGATCATCTTGTCCCAACTCCCACTGCCATGGGCAGGGACACCTCCCACTAAACCAGGTTGCTCAATGCCCTATCCAATATGGCCTAGTACACTGTCAGGGTTGGGTCATCCACCCTCTGGGCACCCTGTTCTAATATTTCACCACCTTCACAGTAAAGAATTTCTCCCCAAAATCTAGCCTAAAATTTCCTGTCTTTCAGTCTGTACCCATTACTCCTTGTCCTATCACTCCAGTTCCTGGTGAAGAGTCCCTCTCTAGCTTTGCTGTAGCCCCCCTTCAGGTACTGGAGGGTTCCTATGGGGTCTCCATGCAAGTCTCTCTGTAAGCCTGGAGAGAGAAAGAGAGAGAGAGATAGTCCTTTGGGATAAATGGTCATGAGAAAACTGGGAAAGGACCCAAAGCAACACAAGCTGGAGACTTATCTCAACACTGGTTAGAGGATTGTCATCGTCAATTTATTGTCTCATTTCTTCACCAAGTTTCTTGTCCATCTTTGGGTGCCATTTGGGCTCAGGCTCGGTGAGTTTGGTCGCCTTCCCTCACTGATGTTCTCTGCCCATACTTGCTTCCCTGTGTGAATAGGAGAGCATCTCTGCCCATTCTAAGTTTCCTTTCCTGTGTCACCTCTCAGACGGGGACTAAGCCAGGCTATACAAGAGCCCCTGTGCTCTACTGTAACCACAGGTTCCTCTCCTGTACAACTGCTGTTGGCCCAGATGGTTCTCTGTCAACTACTAATGCAGATAATTCTCCCAGTCTTCATGTAGAAGCTTTTCTTCTCCAAACTGAATTATAGTATGTTATTTGCAGTCCGTTTTCCCAATCTGAATTGTACTCATGTCCTCTGGGGCATGAGCAGCCTTCTCCAGTGTGGTATTACCAGAAGATCTTGCTTCTCCCCCTTTTAAAGCAAAGATTCATGCTCACCCTTTTCCAGCCTCTTCAACCATCTACAAGTTGTCAGGGATGACCACTAGTGAGCCTGTTAATATCTGCTTCTGTTAGCTCTCTAAATACTTTTGGATTGATTTCCTCAGACTCATGTGATTTAAGAGGATCTGTCCATTTAAGTACTTTCACCTCATCTTTCCATGACCCAAGCTGAGGTCATTCCCTTTTGTAGGTACGCGGTGTTACAGAAACATTATTGCTACTGACCTTTTTTTTGATAAACATTAGTATAAGCTGGATATTTAACACCTTTAACAGGTTTGCTCCTTTTTAGACTTTAGCTTGTCTCCAATAGAGGAGGCTGTTCTGGCAGGGGGCAAGGTCTCGGGCCAGCCTTTCAAGCAGGTTTTTCAGTGTGTGTAAGCCTTTCAGTTAAATATTCTGGCCCAGCTGACAGGACAAGAACTGAAATGTGTGCCCTATTCCTCTTCTCACACAGCCAGTGTTCTCAGAGCAGGAGCAGGGAGCAGACAGAGAACCACTTTCTTCCCACTTGCTGTGGTATAGAGTGTCCCGCAGACTGTTTGTTCAGGTGGTGCTGGATTATCACTATCAGACCTCACACTATAAAAAACTGAGTTTCTATGCTTTGAATTAAAAGAGTGATGACACAACAGATTAACTTTTTCCTATTTCACCTCCTGCACGTACCTATGCTCTTTACCACTACCTCCATCTAATAACAATAACAATAATGACAGAAAACAAAGCAAATTCACAGCCCATGCAGGAAGCTGCTCATGAGCCGCACACTCAGTGTTATTTTTTATGTTGTGCTTGCCAAAACCAACACGAGTCTGCCTGAGGGATGTGAAAACATCTCGAATTTATTTGAAATGAGTATTTTCTGTGGCACCTCCCTCCTCTTCCCATACCATTTTGATGACCAGCCAGTCCATAAAAGTTTTCTGCAAACCGTGTTCTGAGGGAACAATGTGCAACAACTTCAGCTTTGCACAAAAAGGCAAAGGGTTGCTTTGAAAACCAGTGCTATTTTTGACTAGTTTCTGAATAATAGCATTCATTAGTGCACTCCTTAGAAACAAGCAAGGTCCTTTCTGCAGTGGTGGTTTCTTGATGATTAAACTCTGTGTGTGTGTGTGTGTGTGTGTGTGTGTATCACCTCCTCAGTTCCTGGGAATCCAAGTGGCAGCCCTAAAGTAAGTAGCAGGTAGAGAAACACAAAGTCCTGGTCCCATGTGATCTTCACTGAGCTGAAGACAGGGGTATTTGAAGGCCAGACTCTGGTCACTATGATGTCAAACATGGCCATGGCTTTGTACAAGCTGAGCATTCGACCTGCAAGATTTCTCCGCTCTGTTTTCAGCACTGTGCCTATTCCCACTGTGGTGTTTTAAACATGGCAGGTGGATTTTCTTTGCCAGTGGAGAATTGGAGAGCAGAATCTCATTGGAAGTGCATGATGGGCAGTGACAGGCTAATTTATCATGTCAGCCTTTGATGGCCATAGGTGTTTCATGCAGGTTATCATAGAAGTCCAAATTCTTGCACCAATTCTCAGCAGATTAGCTGCATCCGTGTTTTTTGCCAACACTGTCAGTCAAAGACTAGAAATTTACCATGGTTATTACCTACATTTTATAAAACAATTTCCTTTCCAATTTCTTAGCTTTATTTGGTGTAAGCTTCTTCCTGCAACCAAGAAAGCTAAAAGTACTGTGATGACTTGTGATTGACTTGAGAAACTGATGAGTTTCAGTGACCGAATGCATCCTAAGAGAAAGTAGACCCAACATGATTTATTAGCATGGTGATCATCCTTTATCTCAGAAGAAGAGAATCTGTCACAGCAAAAGTGTGGGGTTTGCCCTTTGTCATTTATCTTTAAAATCACATCATTCTGAGTAGTTTCATTCTTGCTGATTCTTCTTTTCGTGTCTGTGTGAACACAGTTGCCACTCACCAGACCCACTGTGAAGACACCTTGTGAAGTTCTGAATACAGTGAGTGGAATTAGAGTGCAAAAGCTTTTAAGTGGTTCTCTGTCAGCTCCCAGTATGGGAGAATGGAGGTGAGGGCATGGCCAAAAGAGGAGGCACTTTTCCTGATCGGCTGGCAGGACCTGAAACCCTGGGACAGAATGCAGTGCTCCTTCAGTAGCCAACTTTTCTAAGCCTTCCTCATGCACTGGGGGCCAGAAGCAAAATGGGAGCATCCCCTTGTGTGACAGAGAGCATGAGCATCAACTCAAGTTCAAATGTTAGATGTTCATACAATAAATTACAAATATATAAAGTGTTAAAAAAAAAAAAAGGTGTGGATGTTGGTTTGGGCAAGGAGATGACCTGTCCCATTTGCCACTTTTACAACAGACAGACATTTTTGGGAGCTGCAGTCAGGACAGGTTGATGTGTAGTCTGTGTTGGCTGGAAAATAAATGGGTTTGTGAGCGTAGGGGTGGGGTGGGTTTTGCTCCACAAAGCTTTCTTGAAGTAAGATACCTAGGACAGTCACTTATGCCAAGTCAGAAGTAACTGCTGAGGGTACATTAGACTTGAGGTCTGATAGGAGAGGGAAGGTTGCTGAACCTGGCAGAACTGGAGGCTGGTGTTTTTTATCCCATTCAGACTAAGTGAGCTCAAAATACAGATTTCTATTACAGCAGTGATGTAAGCTGTAGACACCTATAGATGTATGTGTGAGAAAAGAAAAAGTGGATCTCTGTGAAACACATGTTTCAGTCCACATTTAGGACTTCTGCATGTGATCGGAACCCTTTTGGGTTGGGCTTACTCTGTTTCAGTCATTCTGCCTTTGATCACTCCTTGTTACTGCCACAACATCCCTATTTGAAACACACTCTCTGCTAATCCTGCCTCAGTGATCTGGCTTCCTGGACCAAGGAGTGCCTGCCTTGTGGTCCCCTTTTAGCAGTGGGGGAGGTTCCTTGACAGGGTGAGTGGATGTTGTGGCTGTCCAGCTGGCTCTTTGAGGGAGCTGTGGGGCCCTGTGGACAAGCCCCAGCCTCCCTACAAGCTTCTGTGTCGAGTTACCCACGCACAAGGCAAAGAAGCAAGCCAGTAATGGGTACCAGATGGGGTTTATGTGCTTAAACAAAGACACATTCTGGACAATCAGAAACAACTGAGTGGCAGTTTATACATTAAACCCCAATTTAACAGCAGTGCTTGCTCGCTGACCTAGAAGAAACAGGGCAGAGAGTCCTTTGTGTTGCCCTGATCAAATGATTCCCCGTCATCCCTGCTTCTGACAGGGGGGCATGTGTACACAAGGTGAGGGTGTATATAGGAGCATCACTTACCCAGCTTGTGGAAAGCCTTCCTTTCAATGGGACATGGCCATGGTCAACTAGTGTTAGAGTCAAACCTTGTTTTTGGCCACCGTCATGTTCTTGTATGTGCTTCTCCCTAGCCTGTGAGAGGGGGTGTCATTACATTAATTTCCACTGGTGGGTCTCTGCTGCAGAGTGTAGATGTGTGTTTTTACCCAAACCCTTGGCAGTATATCAGCAGTTGTTATGAATCCTGCTACAGAAGACAGCATGAGTTTAGTTGTAGCTAAGCACTGTTCATTTATATTTCTGTAAACTAAGTAGATTGAATGGAGGATCTATCTTGTGTGACTGGATGGATGTCTGTTGAATACAAAAAAGAAAGTGTCAGAATCTCCAGAGGCTGTAACCTCTTGTGTATACTGAGTATCTTGTTTGTCTGCATGTACTGATGCACTCTACAGTTAGACAATTGATACAAATAAAAAAAATATCAAGAGAATGGTAAATTCCTTAACTTAATCTCTCAAAAGCCAAACAATAGCATTTAACCTGAACTCTGTCCATTTGGATTATGGTAAAATAAACTTCCTCGCTTATTATTTTCTAATAATATAACCTGTCAGCACATACATCAGTCAACAAAGATAATGTATTATTTTAAAAACAGCTTTGTCAGTAGGAATTGAACATGCTCACCACTTTGCAGGAATACATCTTTTCCTTTAATGAGTGGAAACCAGCAGTTTTTTTCCTCAAATGCCCAAACTGAACCTAAGCATTTCTAAAGAGGAAAAGAAGGAAAAAAGAGTGGTCTCTTGCTAGCATGCTAAAGTTTGTTTAGCTTGAAAGGGAGTCACCAGAATGGTAGAGGAAGCTCTCAGCTCCTCTGTGCTTCCTCATCAGTAGAGCAAATTCCTTCAGACCAGGTAGGAATGCCTTGCCCCTTCAGTGTTTTGTGTGTTGTTTTTATAGAGTTTGTCACACAGGATTTTGTACATTTGGCTTCACAATAAAAGTGTTTTCTCCACTGTAACTGTACCGGACCACAGTGATATATTTCTTCTGCTCTACTTGACTCTCTTCATTATTTTTTTGCATTTGTATTGGAGAAGAGATTAAATGGATAGGCTTCCCTGATGGCTCACACGATGGATATTAGCCTCTGTCCTGATCGTGTTAAGCAAAGATGCTTCTCTGTGCCCTCAGATATTGAAAGGAAATGGAGGGAAAGGATGCTCATTCATGAAGTGTATGTTTATTGGTGTCAGAGCTGCAATTCCCAGGCAGTGGCATCAGTAAGGAGGAATAAGGAGAAAACATTCTTTTGAAATAAGTTCTCTCCAAGGGAAAGAAAAGGAAAACACCACTCAGTCTGTATCTATTAACTGTATGGGCCAAGCTATATTATATATAGAGTGTGATTATAACTGACCATGTTACTGTGTACTAGGGCAGGCCAACCAGAGAAAATACCATTTCAGCATTAGCAGGATCATCCAATGGGCTGGAGCTAATGAACCACTGGGGGAGCATCTCACATAGATGTCAGGTCCCTAGCTGAGACACTTGTGATCACAAAAAACGTATGGGTAGCTCTTTCCTCTTCTGTGCTTTTTTTTGTCAACACCATGTCCTCACAAGACAAAATGCCCAGGTTATGCCAGGGTTTGAGAGAGACAGAGGTTATGGTATTTCTGGTCCAGTGAGAAGCAGGAAATCCTAGTTTCCTGTTTCCTCAGCAGTAAGAACCTTCTCTTTTTCTTGTGGCTTCTTTCCATCTGTTTGTGGGTTTTTTTGGTTTGTTTTTTTTTTTTCCCCTGGCAATTCTTCTTCTACTTCATGTGTTCTTACTGTAGCCACCTACAAATAAACTATAAATCCCTTTTCTTGCATGGACCAAGAGCCTTGTGAGCTCAGCACTTGTAGTTGGGATACTGTTGCAAATCCTGTGATATTTGACAGATGTGTGTGTGCTCTAGCTTGTGCATTTATGATGGAAGTTCTGTGATAAAGTTACACTTCCAGCTTTTAACATGGAAAAATGGACCATGCATGTTGCAGCTCTCCAGAATGCAGATGAAATGCAGAACCTACAGTGCTTTTCCAATTGCAGGTTTTCTGGGAGTGTAGTTAAGATGCTCACAGTACTGTCATTCCTCTCTGCTGGACCATTTGCCCACTCCCTGTTGCAAACTGACTGTCTAATGAGTGTGGATTTTTGGGTGTGATCATGCTCTTCATCTGACTCACAGCCACAGAAGCAGCTGGCCACAAGCAAACTGTCCCTTGCCAATGCCACTGTGTCTGTGGGTCCAGAAATGTACATGCATTGCCCTGGTTGTCACCTTCACTGCTTTTCCCGGACCTAGAGATGTCACCTTACTTCTTGCAGGCATGGTGTTGCTGCAGTCATGGTGTTGCTTGGCAGTATTGCTTCTACAGGTGGTGATGGCACCTCCAGAAACCCCAGACCTCCCCCACCCTTCCCTTTCCTTCTCTGGGGCCTGGATAAGGAGCTGAGTTTGACCCTTCCCAGAAATGGGTGGCATTCCAAATGAGATTTTGTACAGGGTGGATAACAGGTTTGAGGTGTTGTGTTTTATCCACTTAACTCCCAGGATGCCAGAGCCACTGCCAGGCTGAAACACGAACGAACCCCAGCCAAGCATCACACTTGGGTCACCCAAGTGAGCCAAGCATCACCCAGGCTCACCCAAGTGAGCTTTGCCCTACCAAGGGAGGTCTGTTTAAAGCAAAACAAAACAATTTTTTGGATCGCTTATCAATTAGGATCATGTGGAAGGGGGCAACGTAATAACAGGGTAGAACAACTTGTCAGCTCTACAATTAACATCACTACATGCTACTTAGCTCTCTTTATAGACACATAAACACATTTCAATCAGCCAACTCGTTAGAAAAATCATGACTCATATATATACAGCATAAAGATTTCAGGCTGCTGAATACTGCTCACCATTATTCTTAGTTTATGAAAACAAAAGTCTTAATTATGCTGCCAATAACAACAGCATCATTAGCAGCCAGATGTTTTCTCCTTAAATTAAAACACACACAAAATAGATTGTTTGGGGGCTTATTTGAAACAGAGGTATGCTTAAGGAAGTTAGCACTGAAATATCAGGCTCTTTATAGGTCAGGATGACATTGGGAAGACTTTGAGGAGCTCTGCAAATCTGGCAGCCCAGCTACGTGCTGTCCATAGCTGTTTCTCAGCATTGCTTAGAGTAACAGAGTCATCTGACAGATAGGAATCTTATATCATCTCCCTGGACACCTCCACATCAGTGCAATAATCCAGAGCCAGGGCATGGGCTGATGACTTTCACACCATCCCAGGGGTGTTACACTGTTGGTGTATGTTCACTAGTCCTGTATCAGCTACAGTCATTGTGTCCTGGTCTGGGACCCGGGTTGCAGCACCGTCCTGCACCTTGGGGCAACCTGCTCCTCATGAGCAGCTGTCCTTGGCATTTCTGGACATCAGGAACTCCTGGAAAACACCCACTGCACACAGAGTGATGCTGGGTACTTCTACCTCCACGTGCAGGACATTTTCCACCTATCCCTTCCAAATCTGCCTATACCATCATGTGGATATTTGGGGGAGGGAGCAGGATGTTTTAGCTTTTCCAAGAGCCTAGTAGTGGACCCTCAAAACCTGTAAGATGGATCCTTGTTGTGCAGTTTGTGATTGAACTGGCAGAAGGCAGGCACAAGCCCCACCCTTTCTGCCTCCTCTCCGTTCCCCATGGCTGCTCCTCTCTGCAGTATGTCTCTTGTGCAAAAGTGCCGTGTTGCAGTCCCAGAGACCAGCTGCCCCCAGGTTCCTCTGCCCACCCCTGCCCTGAAGGGCCCCACCTCCCTCCAAATCCACCCTCTCTGGGTTGTTATTGTGGCACAAGGCAAGGGAAGGGAGCTGAAGCACAGCTGGCTGGACCCTGGCAGGACCCCACACTGCTGCAGGCGTGGAGGGCCTGGCTGGGGATTGGCAGCGTGGGTGGACGAGGGTTTGTGCTCTCCTCTCCCTGGTTTATCACTCCTGGCAGAATGGTCACATTGCTGTGCTGGAGGAGCCAATATCCTGGTTAACAGAGAAAGCAAGAAGCAAGTGACAGACCCCCCCCTCTCACTGGATCTCACCAGCAGATCAGGGACAGGTGTGTCCTCTGGCTGTGCTGTCCCTGTCCCCTGGCACAGACACATTGCACAGCTCGAGCTGTCCCACACCCCTCTGAGCAGGGCACCCTGCCTTGGCATGGTGACAGTTTATTTGCATTGAATCTACTTCTCCTCCATCTTTTTCCTCAGATGCAATTGTTTACTTGTCTCCATTGGCTCTTGCAGGGTCCAAACTTCAAAGTAAGGCTGCAGAGAACAATTCTTGTGTCTGATCCTTGTGGTGAAGCCTATGTTTCCCCATTTGCACATTGCAGCACTTGCAATTTGAAGATTTACCTTTACACCATTTCTGCAGCAAACATGGTATTTTTCCTGGTCTTTTCAGTTAAGCCTATCACTGGCTCATTTTGCTATTTACCAAATTTCCTCTGTTTTGACAACATCTTTCTGGCATTGTTCAATCCATATGAAAATTGCAAGTATTTGTAAGAGCATCCCTTCCTGCTTCTTGCTGTGATGCCTTTTAACACTCAACCTCCTTTTTCATGCTGCCATATCAAAATATTTACAGCCTATGTTTTGCCATCATCAGACTGTATGTTTTTTAAATCAGTTTCAAAATTAAGGGCAGGGAAAATTATGATCATTTCCACATTAGTCACTCCATCCAGTTTCTTTAGAGTGAGGAATGAATCAACACCCATTCTGACTTACTGTAGGGGTAAATATATGTAATTTGAGTGATTTTTGGTTGCTTGATAAAATGTTTGCTGCTGTGGGGATGTGTGAGGAAATACTTGCAGTAGGCACATGCTTCTTGCCTTTGGTCCCTGCCAGTTTCAGTTTTGCAACGCCAAGTTTGATGACAGCCTGCCTTAGGATGTAAAAGGGCTTAGTAGAAGGACCTGGTAGACAGTTTCCAAGGCACCATCATGTAGGGCTGGATGTTATAGACAGGGTTTATTTTATCCTCCCCATGCTGTTTGCTGAGGTGTGGCTCAGTAAGAGGATGGGATCCATCATCAGCAAGTGCCACACATCAACCCTGCAGTGGGAGGCGTCTCCTGTTTGGCAGCATGACTGTGGCGGTGGCATGGGTGCCAGCTGTCCTTGGTGCAGCTGGGGCTGGCACATCATGGCCATGGAATATCCAGGGAGCGTGGTGCACACGGTGACACCCCCAGGACAGGTATTGCTGCCATCAGGATGCCTGACTCTGTTCAGAGCAAGCATAGAAGTGAGAAAATTTTGAGTCCTGGCATGAGTTAGAGCTTGCATGGCAACAAAAGATAAGCTCCCTGGAGAAGATGGGCCAAAAATGAAAATAAATTTTGCTGGGTGTTTCTGTGCTGTCAGGTTGGTTCACTCCCTGCTTTGCCCTTGGGCACGGCTCTGCTCTTCACCCACGCTGTAGGTATGAGTGTTTGCATTCAGAGCTCCAGTCAGAAACAAACCAAATATTTCTCTTGGCAGGGAAATCTCTGGGCCCCACATCGAGAGCAGTCATGAACCAGCACACATCGTTTGGCCCTGGGGTGAGGGCTGACTCATGGCATGGAGGATTGACTAGGACTGAACTTGCCATGATCACCAGGGCTTTTGCACAAGGCTGGTGCACAACAGCACCACTGTAGACGTTAAAAATTTGGCACAACTTTGTTGCAGCAGGTCTGCTGGAGCGACGGGTTCATTATTCAGTCGCCAGCACAAAAGCTGTGGCTGCTGCTCTGCCGGTACTTGCTCATCTGCTTGCTAGGAGAAAGCCTCTTCCAGTGGCTGAGGATGCAATCAGACAAAGCAGATGAGTCAGGCTGATTTTATATTTGCTTTTCAGGTAGACCAAGGGGCAGAAACCATGCCAAATTAGCAGCCCCATCTTTTGAGAGAGGTCGCAAAAGACCTGGACTTCAAGGCACGGCTTTCATATCTGAGGGCTTTTCTAATGACTTCTTAACTAATTGACTTGACTTTGGTGGGGAGACAGCTAGTGGCTGAAAAGGATTAAAACTGTTAGAAATGAACAGCTTTGAAGTGGCTCAAACCCTATTAAAATTTGGATGGCAGATTTCTTTCTAATGGTGTTTTTTAACAACTACAACCTAGTAGGGTGAGCTCTTCATGCAAAACTTTATGGATAAAAAGGAAAGTCAAGGTAAGTGAAACAGTCTCAGGTCTGCTCCACTCAGTTATTTGATAGCTGTTGGATGCCATGTGTAACCCATATATCCCACAGATTTTGTTTTCAAGAGAATATTTTGTGTTATGGGAATATTTTCCTTTTATCGTGTTTCTGATCTGACATAGCATGACTCCACTGTGGTGGAGCCAAAGACTATATCATTTTCTGTGGCCAAATGAAGCTTGCTTGGAGAAACAATCTGCTGTAGAAATTACTCCAGTTAGGACTTTTTGCAGCAAGCAAACGGTGATCAAGTTCTAAGGCTCTAAGCAATACTGTGGCAGATGACAGCCTTTAAGTAGAGGCTACGGGAATTTTCCAAAAGAATTATTTTATCTTAGAATATGCTGATTTTTTCAGATGTAAAACATCATATGGAAACGTGTTCATTTCAGCTGATTTTCTGTCAATCACCCCAAGCACCAACATGACCTTGCCTGTCAGGCAGGTTTCAAAACCTTCCTGCCAGCTAGGTTTCCTCAGAAACCTCACAGGCTTACTGCCAGCTTACCTCCCCAGGGACTTAGCAAACTGCCTGAAAGATGGCATCAAAGTAAAAACTGCAGGGCTTTTAGGGACCTCAGCTCAAGAAAATCCCTACTGAATAGTCTACCCTCAGGAAATGGACTTTATTATTTCAGACTCCCATGCCAGCTGGCTCCTCTGACATCTTCATTGTCACTATGGAAGGAGACTTGCTGTCAGACCTAGCTCTTCAACCAGGTCTCCAAGGGCTCTGGAGCTTCCTTCTTGGTTTGAGTTCCCCATCCAGTTCATGATCTGGAAGTACTATGTCCATGGTCCTGGTGTGGTTTCCACTGTGGTGCTGCCAGAGCTGTGACTCTCCAAGGTCCTTAGTGTCCAAGCAGTTAGCTTGGCTGTTGCTGGAAATCTGGGAGAGATGTTGTGCATCATGAATGAAGTTATTCTGGATTTTAGTCCCCTGAAAATGTCCGTCATTCATCTTTTTGCCCATGTTAAAATTTTGAAAAATCCTTGGGCTGTCTGAAAGTGTTCATGGAGCATGTATTTGGCTTCTCATGCTGATCTACTTTCAGCTCTGGGTTCAGCAAACATGTGCAGGAGCACAGCTTTAAGTTCATGAGCAGTTCTGCTGAGACAAGTCAGTGTGTCCACTAACTTAATGCCCAGCTTGTGCTGAGCACTGCCCTGAACTGGGCCTGTGGGAGTAAAGTGTGTTTTCCACAGATCACAGAGCGGGTCATGGTTACCTTGGGGGCATTTCAAACCAAGACCTGATGGCTAATGAAAGGCAAATTGTATTATTCTAATTTACATGAGCACTCAGCTGCAGACCTCTGACACATGTTCAAGGAGATCATGTCTGGAACTACTTTTAATCAATCATAACTCCTGCTGGCATGAATCTGTTACAGGAACAACTTAATTAATTCAGTGCAAATGAACTTTGCAGCTACCATGTAATGAGAACAGACATTATATAGCTATTCTTCATATAGCTGTGAAGACTCCTGTAAAAGCATCATCATGCCTACACAATGCACTTGGTGCTTGTGTACAGCCATAATTTCAGTAAACCAGAAAATGTCAATGCTCTGGTCTGTCCTGAGTGTGTGTCTGTACCACAGCACCATATATGCATATTTTATGTAGCTCTCCATCATAGCTATAGATTAAAATCTCTTCTTATTCTAAACCAAAAGTTGAAGGTATTCCCATAAATAAGATTGATTTTGTCGTTTTCTCATCTTCTTTCACAACACTGTTATCAATGTGAAAGAAACTTTTACAGAGCTCCTGAAAGCCTCCATAGGTGAGGATAAGTGAGGGATTCCACAGTGATGGCCTGTGGATGCATCTTTTACACAACAGGTTTATCTAATTTTGGAAAGACAAAGGGAGGGGTGGGAAGAGAAGAAGAGAGGAAGAGAGGGAGGGATGGGGGAAGGGAAGGGAAGGGAAGGGAAGGGAAGGGAAGGGAAGGGAAGGGAAGGGAAGGGAAGGGAAGGGAAGGGAAGGGAAGGGAAGGGAAGGGAAGGGAAGGGAAGGGAAGGGAAGGGAAGGGAAGGGAAGGGAAGGGAAGGGAAGGGAAGGGAAGGGAAGGGAAGGGAAGGGAAGGGGCTAAAAAGTGAAATTCAAACCCTAAAATGTATGCTAGTAGATGGGAAGCTCTTGCATTTCACGATTGTTTCCAAGGTGGATAGGACTGGCACCATGCGGTCCCTTCCCACAGTCCCTGTGCCATTAACTAACCCAGCTGCCAAGCAGAGAGGGCTTGTGTAGCCTTTCTGGCAGTATTGTTTCAAAGGTGATTTCCAATCTTGCTGTAAATAATCTAGGGGATGTGGTAGTGCATTTTGTCATGCCCTCTCTATGTAAACACCTTACTGGCTTTGGTCACAGGGCTATGAGAGACTCCTCACAAACACTGGCAGAGCCTTTTCTGAGTGGCCCTTGGCACAGAAGCAGAGCTGTTGCCTTCCTTTACAGAGGAAACGTTTATTCTGCTCTGAGGGCATGGGAAGCCTAGGGCTGTCACCATCCTGTTCTTGTCAGCCATTTCTCATGGAAACACTCCTGCTGAAGTACACAGGGCATTTCCACCAAGAAGGTTTCTTAACAGGTTTGCCAGTGCTGTGCAGGCTCATGGTAATTACAGAGACATCAGTCAGTGTTCAGAACATTATGCAAGACTCAGCCATATGAGTTCACTTGATTTTAGGGAGCAAAATCCTGTAGAAATTACTTTCAGGGTCTGTGAGTTCCAAGCATAAGGAGGGGTCCATGTTTTTCTGTGATTAATTGCATGTTTACAGTTTTACTGAACAAAACCTGGATTAACTTTGTGATAGGAAAAATGTCTGCTGAACAAAAGCGTCCAATTAACATGGCCCAATTAAAACTCTAAAAGAAATAATCTTCAGTTAACAAACACCAGATGTACTTGTCAGGGTTATCTCACTGCTGTTACATTAATCATTTATAAGCTCTGTTCATTTGAGCACTTACTTGGTAGAGAGTACTATTGAAAGATTGTCCTTCTAAATATTACGGCAAAAATAACCACTTTCCTGATCTTGAAACTGTTAAAATATCAGATTAAAAAAGAGGGAGACATATTGGGAAGGAAAGCATACTTCATGTTTCTTTAATACAAAATGACCATTTAACCTATTAAACAGGTTAAATAAAAGATATTTTACTGCTTTGAAAATCAGAAATGTTCATTGTATAGCATTTTACTGCTTTGGGGGGAAAATTAAGTTACTCATCTGCTAAAGCAGCATATGTGTGAGAAGTGTAGAATTGATCTGCCAACAGAGAGAGATGGAGGGATTTTCTAAGAAATGTAGGGCATAGCCAAGAATATCAAATCAAAGGACAAAAAATTCAGAGATGTACTGTAGCTTTTTTGCACCCTGGGCATTCGTGTCAGGGGGTACAGAATTGCAATTTCCCCTTCCAGGATTTTCCAGTCCTCTGAGTTTCAAGAGGTACTACTAAACAAAGAGGCCTGTCAACAAGACCTCTATTCTTCCCACCTCACACAAGGTCCCAAATGAGCAGGGCAGTCACCCTTGGCTTCAGACATCATCTGTTTTCTGCAGGAGTGTCTGTGTTTCTCAGCTCAGCCCAGGGTGTAGATAGATGTCCAGTGTTAGGGCAGATGAATTTGAATATAAAACCGCAGCTCACAAAAGTGGCTCTTCAGTCAGTTGCTGAATGTTTCTTCAAATGTGCAGGTGGCAGCAGATGTCAGTGGCTGTCATTTCGAGACTGAGGGTCCCCTCTGCAGCAGGCCAGTGTATTTTGATGGGTTTTGATGTGCAGCAACAAGGCTCTGAACACACCCTGCCTGAGTCACCCCCACTGCTTTGGCCACAGCTCAGCAGGTCTCCCCACTGCTCTGCTTGGGGGGACATTTGTGAAAACCTGAGTAAGGATGAAGAATTGTTTTTGGAATGATACTGGGAAATGAAACGTACAAGGTCTCTGTGGTCAGAGCTCTGTTTTCCTTATCTTGTGCAGCTGGGCTGCACAAATCCAGAGCAGACCTCTTCAGCTGATGCCTCCTCATGCTCTTAGTTTGGGCTCCATGCCATTTCCAACAGTTTCACTTAACTGCCCATCAGCCTGAAATCTTCTTTAAAGATGATAAATAGATTATCTCACCTCCTCAAGAAACTGTTATAAGAACAAAAACCAGTGATTGTGCAGAGTGTGCCGGGTTTGTTTTTCCTGTGTATTGTCAGAGTTCTTGCCTGCTGCCACTGCTCCTTACATGAGTCCTTTACCCTGTTTTGTCCCACTCCTTGTTGCCCCCCACCTTGATGGAGTGGGGAACAAGACTAAGTTTTGGCAAGAGATGGTTCAGGGTACAGATGTCATTTTCCTTATCTATATCTCTATTGGCATTCTGCTTCCTACAGTAATAGAGCACTATTTTGTCCATATGGACTTTGCCCTTTCGGGGAAAGATGCAATGGTTTAAAAATTATTTTATGGCTGTACATGAAGGCAGAATTTCATGTTACAGTGTCTTTTGATGATGCATGACACAATCACTTGATTATGAGTGATTGGGAGAAAAGTGTATTTGCCCTCGTGGTTACTACTGATCCTTGTAGGATGGGGGACAAGGGGACTCAGCTCAGGTCACAGGTATTTTCATGCAGCATCTTAACAGCAAGACAAGCCTTCCTCCAACCAAATATATTGAAAGGCATTTTACATCCTTCTAAGAGGCTAAAAAAAATACCTTGGATGATTCTTGCTTTAAAAAACAGCCACAGTGCCTTGTGCTGAAAGAAGGACACAGCAGATTGAACAGTAGCCTGAATTTGGTGATTGGTTTCCCTTTTTGGCAGAAATGGAGGTGTTGAAAATTTTTCTGATCTTGAAAAGTGCCTTGAGAGGAAAATCTGGTAGAGAGTCCAGGAGAGAAATCAGGGCCTTGAAGTTGGTGGGAGGCTGCTGAATGGGGAGGGAATTTCATCCAAGAAGCCTGGCTTGCCTGTATCTCAGCCTTTTCTGACCCTTCTGGATTTTGTGGTTGTGTTTAAGTAATTTTCTACTGCAATCTTATGATAATTTAATTCCTCACATTATTAACTAATTATAGCCTGTTATTTTGGATGACTGATGGATTAATTTAAGTTCAAGAGTGGAGAGTAGTGGTGTTTTTTATTCTACATGGCATTTTTCCAAAAGGTCATGGACAAATATATTTGTTCCCGATGTTCTCTCCCCTCTCATTTTTCAGTATTTCTTATTGTTTCACATAAACTGAAATTGTTATAAACAACAAATGGCAATGGTAGAAAGCACTGCCTCATGCATTATGGCACAGAGAGGAATACTTTTTTTTTTTCTCACTGAACTTATGCCAGCTTTAGTGGAAGTCATACATATGCAGGCAGGGAATTGGCAGAGGTGTATTCAGGAGCTCTGTTGAAACTGTGGGAGTATTTGTGTACGTACTTGTGTGCAAAAGATAGAAAGAATGTTGAAAACTGGGAACAGTATAGTCTGACAGCTGTGTGATGACTTGTATAGTCCTAATTTAACAATTTACTTTAAAAGACGCTTTGGGATCCTGTTTTGGGATCCCATGGGACCTCCATTTGTGCACAGCACAATGTTGTTTCTCTATCTTCTCTAATAACTGTAATGTGCCAAAGTTAGCATTGCCTGGGCTGTTCATTTTCAAATTCATTTTGAAGAATATAGTGTTAATACAAATTACAAATGGACAGCACAGAAACCAAATCTTCTGAGTTTTGGTGTGACAGCAATGGCTATGGTGTTACACACTGCCCCCTTGTATTCATGCCTGAATGCTGAAAGCTAACCTGAGAAGCTACACCTAAATTGCTATCACAAATCATGGATTAAAGCACTGAAAATTCTCCCTGTGCCTCACATGGAACCCTTATGCCCCAGCTCCTTTCCTAACCTCACACATAAGGTGTTGGGGTTAGGATGAACAGGAGCTGCTTGCATCTGGTGAAAGAGTTTCTTGCAGGCTTCCTACAGATGGAGGCAGACACCTGTTCTTTGGCTCATTTGTGAGTATGTCCTTTATAACAGTGGTGAATAGGAATATATTTTTTGCAAAATGAAGGTTCTAATCTCAGCAAGTGAAGGAGTTTAGATCTTTGACATGCCCCTATGATTACCATGGCAAACTCTGATCCTGCTTGCCACACACTGCTTGCTGTTCTCCTCAGTCCTACAAGGCCAGAATTGCTTAAGTCTATGAATTATTTAGACCTATTGGATCATCATATTTTCTTTTTGGGAACCAATTTGATGTAAAAGGAGAAAGTGCTCTTGTAGCTCACGCTGTGTTAAAGCCAAGTCAAAGGTGACTCCAGGGCAGGTGGTCCTACCTCACTACCTTCTCATTTTTTCTGCTACATTCTTGCTACTTGAGCAATTGAGACTCTAGTTTGACACAGAAATAAGAATAAACCCGTGTGATAAGTTCTTTTACAATCTCATTGTGAGAGGTTACTTCCCTTTAGATCCCAGGGAAGACTTGGTGTCTCTGAATTGCCCCCTCTTTCTTCTACTGTACTCATTCATCATTTCTTCTCCACATGCTGTAACACCACTGAGCAGGGATACTGAAAGAACATGTGCTTTATCAGTGCCCTAGAAACCTAGAGTGAGTTTCACTGATCAAAGAGCAACAGAAAAATGTTGGGAATTCAATAAAGTGAAGCCCCAGCAAGAATGTGAAGACTATGAATAAGAATTCACTCTGCAAAACCATCCTGAACCCAAATCTTGATTTGTTTTTACTTTTCCAAGAGATGTTTCCATTCTTTGGTTGCTTGCAGTTATCACAAAGGGATCTGTACAGCCTTAAGCAATAAGGCAATGTTAAGAAAGAAAGCAAAACTACTGAGACTGCCAACTTGCAGTCAGACATCTAAGGGGTAATTAAAATGCAGTCCTTCTGGATAGGCAGTGTGCAAGAACATTCCATTATCATACCAGTGGAATAGAATCTTCTAGGGATATAAGAACTGTGACAGTGAGTGCTGCACATTGCTGTGTCCCTTTTTCTGGCAACAGCTGATATTGGTGGGTTTTCAGTACAGCACGGGGATGAGATGAACACAGCACAAATCATTGCATGCAACGGCATTTCCCATTGGTAGCAAGAGTAAAGTCACTGTTTAACCAAAGGTTTTATAATAGTTTTCCTGAGGGTTTTTTTGGCTGTAAATTGAAGCCTCATAATTTTTTTGTAGTCCCTATTTTTTTCCTTTTTTTCCCCCCAAGCTGAAAGCTTTTCTGCTTGTGAAAGTATTAACTGCATAGGCAATCAAAAGCTGCTAATAAAAGAAAAGGTATATACATTTTACAGACAAATAAAATGCACAGATGAAACCAATCTAACTAGCAGATTGTAACTGTACCTTCAGCATTGCCAATTTGTGTATCTATAGGTAACCAATTCTTTTTATTCCCCATTATAAGCATAATTGTTCTGATCAACAGAACAATTTTTATTTAAAACCAGAAAGGTAAAAAAAAAAAAAAAAAAACATTTTAGCTGTGCACATTGTCAGGAATTTAAAGACCTTTTAAAAAGTACATTTTATCCAGCTGTATTGCATGAATAAAAAGAAAATTATTTATAGCTTTCTCTTTTTTACTCATTGCCTTTTCTTCTTTTTGGTATATCAAAAGCACCTTCTTAAATTTTTGTTTTCATTTGGTAAGATTAAGTGTTTGATTCATTTTTCCCGACATACAGATCCATTGACACATGCCAGTGTTAGTCTTAAAAAACAAAGCTTACTGTGCACAGCACCGAAGTGTGTCAATAACAAGATTAACCAGGGCCTGAATGTGAGCAGGGGGATACAGGTCTGCCCTGACTCTGGCCAGCTGTGACCAGGTCTCTTCATTTCTTTTTCCCTTTCCTGGAGTACCTCCCTGTCAGTACAATGTGATGATATCCTATTGTAAGTGAAGTTGGAAACTGCTGCCTTAGGAAGAGTACGAAGCAAGCAGAGCCCCACATGATCAATTGTGGCACAGGCAGCCATCACATTGGATTTCAGACTTACTTGGTCCATTGAAATAAAAGTGTACTGCACAAGGCCAATATTGCTGACACAGCAGAACACAACTATATCAAGTTGCTCATTTTAAGTTCTCACTTTCCTAAATCATTTCAAGGTGTAGAAATAGCATTCTTGCAGTCTTCTTTTTTTTTTTTTTTTTCCTTTTTTGGTTCTATGAGAAGGTCTGAATTTTACAGGAAACTCTGTAGCACCATGGCATTACATGCTCAGGGAGTCCAGGTCTGTCCACTTTGGATAAAAACGATTTGAAACTCTTTTTCAAAGGGTTTGCTTTATCAAAATGATGGGAGGCTGTCCCTGGACTGCAGGGCCTTTTCTGGGAGGCAGGCATGCATCTGATCTGTTTCCCCACCCCTCTGTCAATCGACAGTGGTTCTTTGCTGCTCGGCACCATTACATTTCTGGCAGCAGAGACAGAGATAGCTGCAGGTTTCCCTTGAAGTCTGTCCAAGTCCCCTTTGGCCAGGACCCATGAGCTATGCACAGAGGGATCTCTGGGTCCCTAGGAAACAGAGTAAGCCTGAAACATTCCTCCAGAATTTATTAACTTTTTCTACAGCTTGACATTTCTTTAGTGGCTTGGTCCTCCTGGATTTCACACTGCTATCTTTACTGGCTGCTCAGAACCTTATAGTTTTGTGTTAACATTAATAACAGAGTATAGAAATATCTGGTTTATATTGAAGTCTGTGAATAAATCAAGATGACATCTGTGGGTACCAATCCCCTCCCTGGCAACCAGCACATGCTGCTCTTGGGTGGCTGCTCCTCTCCTCTCTGTCCTGCCCCAGGACCTTGGCAGAGATGCCTGAGTGCACACCTGACTCTGGGCCCTCAGACCATACACGTGCACCACAGCTCTTGTCTCCTTCTCCTGTGAGCTATAGAGCTTTGTCCTCTCTCCCAAGGATGAGGTGTGACAGCTCACACCCCCATGGTGTTTTGCAGAACAGGATTCCCACCTGTTGGCACTGCCAGGACCTCCCCTCCTGTCACACACAGACCTGGGCCACCCTGCCTGACAGGGGCCATGGTGTGAGCTCTCACGTGGGGCCACCTCTGTGGTGTGAACACAGGATGCTCCCACATAAACTTCACTGCTGCTTTTTTTGCTTATTGCTCTTTTCTACTGTGTGAAGTTTGTTCCTTGTCAGTAAGAAAGGGCCACAGAAGGAGTGAGTTTATCAGGGAATGTATCTGACCAAGGTCCATGGAGTCCAGATGATGAGAAAGTTCAGAGAAATATCTCAGCTCCACACTTCCTATTTCCCATTACAATTATTTATCAGTTGGTCTTCCCCTGAATAGTAAAGGAATTATAGAGGATGCTTTTGAGTTTAAAAAAACCTCAGCCTGCAATTTTTCAGCATAAGCCTGAAAATTATAATTACAGCATTGAATTCTGTCATTTCAGTCTTATATTAACTCTGTTGGAAAAATTGTATCCAAAATGCTTATGGGAAACTGATACAAACTCTTAATCTCCATTCATTTCAAAGGGCAGCAAATCTGTTTATGTATCATATCCTGGTTTCTGTAGCAGTTTCTGTCCTAGAACACTGACCAAGCTTAGGAGCAGTGATTATTTTCCAGAGAGGGAAATAAAATTAAGGCAAATTCTTTGCAACAACTTACTGCAAGTTTGGACCAAATCATGTATATTCCCCAATGATGTTTTGCACCTCATATTGGAATGGTCTGTTTGCTGATCTGGCTTTTGTGAAAGTCCTGCCCCAGAAGGCAATGTTTTGATTTAATAGCCAAAGAATGAGTTGAAGAGGCAAAGGGTTCTTGATGCCAGTGAGATAATGGAAGGCAATATGCTTCAAGGGAGGTCCTGCAGTGATTTACAGCAGACAGCAATTCTTAATAGGCCAACATTAGCTTTCTACTTCTCCAATAAATTGTGTCGGGTTGGAATGCAAGTGTGCAGCCCCACTGTCAGCTTTATGGCCAAGGAACTTATACTATTGAAAGCACAACAGCTTTCTCATGCCCACTTGTGTTGGCTGCCAAACCTTCTCCTTGATCAATCTCTTCCCTTGGTGACCCTTCTGAGGTTTGTTATTTTCTGTGCTGGCTCTGTTCTGATGTCTCTGCATTGGTTGTGCTCAGGCTAGTGGGTCTGTGGCAGAGAGAAATCATGGAAAAGGGCTGTGCAACAGCTTTTGTGTCTGCAAACAAAGGTCAGGGATTGCCGCAGCTTGGAGCTTTCTTCAGGTGGTGTTTGTGCATGCACGTGTTTTTGTGTGTCAATGCTATTTTTTGCTTCATTTGAGTAAGAAATTACCACAGCTGTTTATGAAAATGCCTAACAGGCAGCATAGATTATGCTGAGAGTCAGACTCCTTCTTTTTCCATACTTCTTTTGAGAAGTAGGTAAAAATCCTTTAAAATCTCTCAGCAGTGTTCTCCTTTTTTCATGGTCCAGTGATGCTATTTATTATTGTGCGGTACTGCTTTCAGGTAGGGCATGTGAAGTTGTGTTGTGTCTCTGGCATCCCCCTGTACCCTGTCAGCGGCTGCAGCTGCTGAAGAGGCAATGCCCTTGAAATGATCACTCCCTCCCATGTCTGCACCCTCTTTGCTACTGGATTCTCAGCTGATTAAAGCTCATATCAGTGGAGATGGGGCATGCTGGCGGGACCCCGTGTATTATCAGAATGTGGGAAGAAGTATAAAGGGAATTAGAACAAGAGGGACATGTCAGAGAAGGACTTTTTTTTTTCTGGAAGTTCACCAGTGAGGTGAGAACACAGAGTCTGAGAACAACAGCAGCAAAAGTCAGTAAAGGCAAAATAAATGCTTAAGGAAGTTCAACCTGCAAGCAAAAGTGCTGTGAAAACATCATGCACGTGACAATAGTTGTTGACTGTTCCCAAGAACAGTGTCATAGCTAATTGTCTGGGCTGGTTCCCACATACCAGTGAATCGTCCACCAGCCCATCCCATCTCTGCCCCGGTGAAATCTAATCCAAGGGCTTCCCTGGGATGTCTGCTTTGTGTAGAGGCTGAAAATCTGAAAATGTCCATAAATCCCCCAAAACAAAGCCCTACTAAAGCACCTCACTGCACTCCCCAGCTTTCCCTTTTGAGAGCAGTAACATGCAGCATGGAGCTCATGGACCAGGTGCACTGCTGGGTTTTTTGTTCAGGCCTTCTGGGATGGGAGTGGTGGGCAAGGGAGGAACGCAGAAAAGAAATGAAAGACAAGCCAGTACTTGTGAGGATGGTCTTTTCTGCACCAGTAAATGCTCTGTATTTGGCTGTCTTTAGGGTTTTGATACTGGGGGGAGAGATGTTTTCCTATGGGGAGGAGGAGCAGATGAATTTGACAGCTGCTTAAAGTGGTAGCATGCATTAATTTTTAAATTGTTTCATAATTCATTATTTTTAGTCTATCAAAAAAAAACCCTCAAAAAACCCAACCACGTTGTGCCCACAGATACACTGAAACACAGATACACTGAAGTTGTTGTATTGATCATAGATGGTGAATTACCAGAAAACAAAAATCTACTCTATCTTACTTCCTGAAACTCATTGTCACTGAAATTGAAGCTAGAAAGAAAGAGGGGAAATATATAAAAAACACTGTTCTACTTATTAATGAGGTGGGATTTTCTGATGGGAAAAAATCACATGGAGGAGGGACAACAAGCTTCATTTTCATGTTAGTAATCTATTTCACTACATAAAATTGTTTAGGAGAGGTGTTTGTGGTGACAGCAGAGACCCTTTATTGCTCTCTCCAAGTATCCCCTGCCTTGTCACGCCCTGCATGCTGTTTGTTGTAGCCTCTGAGGAGATTGGGTTTTCCTACCCTGAGGAAAAAGGGAATTCCCTACCTCAAGTGCATTTGCACTCAGAAAATGGCCATGCTGAGCAGACGTGTGCCTATTGTAGGCACAATTCATTCAGAAATATTGGTCTGAATCATGACTTTAAAAAGTGTTTCCTCCCATCCTTGGTGCAGCTCAGCAGTGACTCAGGCAGGATTCTGCTTGCAGCAGAGACACTGCAGTTCTGGGAGATCTCTTGGAAGATGACTGATAATTGAGCAAAAACCCAGAGAGAGAGGGAACCTCTCATTCCTCATGAGGAATTTTCTAGGCTTCAGTGTACGCTTGCTGGTACTGCAATGCCTGAGGACATGCAGTATCTAGGACTTAATGTGGGAGTTGTATGGATTAATAACTGTTCCGTTTTCTAATGTGGCAATGTGAAAAAAAATAAATCCTTATGGGGATTATTGTCTTGGTTGTGTAAATACATAGTTAGCTATACTTAAAATGCATTTTATCAGCCTCTTTGGAATCATTGCAATTCTCTCATGTAAATATGTATTTAGGGCATTTTTAAAATGCAGGTTTTTGCCCTGATTATGTAAATATGCTTGTACACTAAAAATGGCAAATTTTTTCTTTGCCCTCCAAGTCCCCCCTTTTTTCTTCTTTAGAATATGTAAGTCAATTTCATGCTTAAGAAAGTGAGAAGTGCTAGTACAGAATGGATGAGAATATTTAGGGCAGGTCCTACGCAGCCCTTCTCAAAAAGCCTGTCAGTCCAGCTAATAGAGCTATCTCTGCATTCCAGTCCTTGTTTTTGCTGAGCCCGTTCATTAAGACTGTCAGAACTACCAGACTGGAAATTACTAGCTGGCATTTTGGGCACAATCGACACATTTTCTGTACCTTGTGAACTGGAATACAAAGCTTTCTTTTATAGAAATATAATGTTCTGCTAATGACAGTATAGATTGTAACTATAAATTTCATTCCTTTACATCAGAGAGAATGTGGATTCCTTTATCTTGTCTTCACTCCTATTATTCTCTTTTTTTCAATATTATCATGAGTCAGTTCATTCTGATTAATCGTATTAGTCAAATTTCAAGAACAAAAGGAGCCAGTTTTGACACACTGGGTGGAAATAATTTCATTTTTCTTAGCTGTCTAAAAGTATTAAGATGTCCTCTAGAGACAGTGGAGAAAGACCAGTACTTCTGAACAGTGAGCCAGCCATCCTGAAATAGGTGAGATAAACTCTGCTGGGGAGTTGCATGTTTCTTTTGACTACAGAAAGAACCTAGGCCAAACTTTAGGCCAGATGAAATAAATCCTGTCATTTCTGCTCACTCAGCTTTATGATGCCTTAACTCTGATAGGGGCAAGGACTCCTCATGGCTGCCACATGGAGGATTCCTTTGGTGGTACAACCCAAAGGTCCTGGTCTCTGACACTCCAGAGTAGCTATAACATTAGATTGCAAAGTGTCACCCATGTACACCTGGGTTTCCTTCCTTCCTTCCTTCCTTTCCTTCCTTCCTTCCTTCCTTCCTTCTTCCTTCCTTCCTTCCTTCCTTCCTTCCTTCCTTCCTTCCTTCCTTCCTTCCTTCCTTCCTCCTTCCTTCCCTTCCTTCCTTCCTTCCTTCCTTCCTTCCACTTCCTACCTTCCCTTCCTTCCTTCCTTCCTTCCTTCCTTCCTTCCTTCCTTCCTTCCTTCCTTCCTTCCTTCCTTCCTTCCTTCCTTCCTTCCTTCCTTCCTTCCTTCCTTCCTTCCTTCCTTCCTTCCTTCCTTCCTTCCTTCCTTCCTTCCTCCTTCCTTCCTCTCCTTCCTTCCTTCCTTCCTTCCTTCCTTCCTTCCTTCCTTCCTTCCTTCCTTCCGCCACTTCCTTCCTTCCTTCCTTCCGCCACTTCCTTCCTTCCTTCCTTCCTTCCTTCCTTCCTTCCGCCACTTCCTTCCTTCCTTCCTTCCTTCCTTCCTTCCGCCACTTCCTTCCTTCCTTCCGCCACTTCCTTCCTTCCTTCCTTCCTTCTTCCTTCCTTCCTTCCTTCCTTCCTTCCTTCCCTTCCTTCCCTTCCTTCCTTCCTTCCGCCACTTCCTTCCTTCCTTCCTTCCGCCACTTCCTTCCTTCCTTCCTTCCGCCACTTCCTTCCGCCACTTCCTTCCTTCCGCCACTTCCTTCCAGCCACTTCCTTCCTTCCGCCACTTCCTTCCGCCACTTCCTTCCTTCCGCCACTTCCTTCCGCACTTCCTTCCGCCACTTCCTTCCTTTCCCCGCCACTTCTTCCGCCACTTCCCATCCTTCCGCCACGTCCTCCGCCACTTCCTTCCTTTCCGCCACTTCCTTCCTTCGCCACTTCCTTCCTTCCCCACTTCCTTCCGCCACTTCTTCCGCCACTTCCTTCCGCCACTTCCTTCCGCCACTTCCTTCCGCCACTTCCTTCCTTCCGCCACTTCCTTCCGCCACTTCCTTCCGCCACTTCCTTCCTTCCTTTCCTTCCTTCCTTCCGCCACTTCCTTCCGCCACTTCCTTCCGCCACTTCCTATCCGCACCACTTCCTTCCGCCACTTCCTTCCGCCACTTCCCGCCACTTCCTTCCTTCCTTCCTTCCTTCCTTCCGCCACTTCCTTCCTTCCGCCACTTCCTTCCTTCCGCCACTGTCCTTCTTCCGCCACTTCCTTCCGCCACTTCCTTCCGCACTTCCTTCCGCCACTTCCTTCCTCCGCCACTTCCTTCCGCCACTTCCTTCCTTCCGCCACTTCCTTCCTTCCGCCACTTCCTTCCTTCCTTCCGCCACTTCCTTCCTTCCTTCCTTCCGCCACTTCCTTCCTTCCTTCCTTCCGCCACTTCCTTCCTTCCTTCCGCCACTTCCTTCCTTCCTTCCTTCCGCCACTTCCTTCCTTCCTTCCTTCCTTCCTTCCTTCCTTCCTTCCTTCCTTCCTTCCTTCCTTCCTTCCTTCCTTCCTTCCTTCCTTCCTTCCTTCCTTCCTTCCTTCCTTCCTTCCTTCCTTCCTTCCTTCCTTCCTTCCTTCCTTCCTTCCTTCCTTCCTCCTTCCTTCCTTCCTTCCTTCCTTCCTTCCTTCCTTCCTTCCTTCCTTCCTTCCTTCTTCCTTCCTTCCTTCCTTCCTTCCTTCCTTCCTTCCTTCCTTCCTCCTTCCTTCCTTCCTTCCTTCCTTCCTTCCTTCCTTCCTTCCTTCCTTCCGCCACTTCCTTCCTTCCTTCCTTCCGCCACTTCCTTCCTTCCTTCCTTCCTTCCTTCCTTCCTTCCTTCCTTCCTTCCTTCCTTCCTTCCTTCCTTCCTTCCTTCCTTCCTTCCTTCCTTCCTTCCTCTCCTTCCTTCCTTCCTTCCTTCCTTCCTTCCTTCCTTCCTTCCTTCCTTCCTTCCTTCTTCCTTCCTTCCTTCCTTCCTTCCGCCACTTCCTTCCGCCACTTCTTCCGCCACTTCCTTCCGCCACTTCCTTCTTCCTTCCCGCCACTTCCTTCCGCCACTTCCTTCCGCCACTTCCTTCCGCCACTTCCTTCCTTCCTTCCTTCCGCCACTTCCTTCCGCCACTTCTTCCGCCACTTCCTTCCGCCACTTCCTTCCTTCCGCCACTTCCTTCCGCCACTTCCTTCCGCCACTTCCTTCCGCCACTTCCTTCCTTCCGCCACTTCCTTCCTTCCGCCACTTCCTTCCGCCACTCTCCTTCCGCCACTTCCTTCCTTCCTTCCGCCACTTCCTTCCGCCACTTCCTTCCGCCACTTCCTTCCGCCACTTCCTTCCGCCACTTCCTTCCGCACTTCCTTCCGCCACTTCCTTCCGCCACTTCCTTCCTTCCTTCCTTCCTTCCGCCACTTCCTTCCTTCCTTCCTTCCTTCCTTCCTTCCTTCCTTCCTTCCTTCCTTCCTTCCTTCCCTCGCCACTTCCGCCACTTCCGCCACTTCCGCCACTTCCGCCACTTCCTTCCTTCCGCCACTTCCGCCACTTCCGCCACTTCCTCCTTCCTTCCGCCACTTCATTCCTTCCGCCCACTTCCTTCCTTCCTTCCGCCACTTCCTTCCTTCCTTCCGCCACTTCTTCCTTCCTTCCGCCACTTCCTTCCGCCACTTCCTTCCGCCACTTCCTTCGCCACTTCCTTCCTTCCTCCACCACTTCCTTCCTTCCTTCCGCCACTTCCTTCCTTCCTTCCTTCCGCCACTTCCTTCCGCCACTTCCTTCCTTCCGCACTTCCTTCCTTCCTTCCGCCACTTCCTTCCTTCCGCCACTTCCTTCCTTCCTTCCGCCACTTCCTTCCGCCACTTCTTCCGCCACTTCCTTCCGCCATTTCCTTCTTCCTTCTGCCACTTCCTTCCTCCCTCCCTCCCTCCCTTCCTTCCTTCGAGCCTGACCTTGATTTCCCCCAGGACACAGTGAGAACATTTCCAGGGGTTTGGGAATTATTCTGAGTCCCACTGCTGCCAAGCCAGCAGCTGGTTTGGGTTGGCACTGTGCTGCAGAGAGAGCTGTGCTTGCACAGTGCTGTGTCTGCCCCGGAATTCCCATGGGATCCACGCTGGAGCAGCACAGGCAACTCAGTTGCTCTACCCACAGATACCTGAGTGCACTGGGGTTTGCTACACTGGTTGGAGACTTCATAACCTGTCCTGATGGGAGAGGAACTTTTGGTATAGCATATCAGCTCCATTTCAATGCTGACCAGGTGATCCAAAGATAAAAAATGAGGCACTCGTCCATCCATCCCATAGCCTGTTGTGTGTACCTGCATGCTTTTTAGTTGTATTTGGCCTGGTTGCTAGCATTCATCTCTGCTTTGAACATAGGGGCTATAGAGGGAGGGGAGAAATTTATGGAGAGAAGGGAAAAAGCCAAAACTAGGAAAACTACAAAAATGTTTACTAAGAAAAAGCAACAACCAAATTCTTATTAAAAAGAAGAAAAGAAAACCTACATTAATATGTTCTTTAGAGACAGGCTTTGCTGTTGCTCGGCATGTTTATTCACTGGGGTTTTCCATCATCATTTCCATGTGGTGCATTCTGATTGCTCACAGTTTTGTGGGTTTCTATCCAAGCCTCAGATAGCAAACATTTAATCTCTGGGAACTCCCTTTCTGTTCTTTCATCTTCCCAACAGTATTGAGTGAATTATGGTACAAGTTAAATAAAATTTTGCTTGCATGGTGAAGGGAAAGGAGGGACAACAACTGACTGTCTTTTAGGCCCTGCAGGCAGATCTTAGCTGGTGTAAAATGTTCACAGCTTTAGTGACTTAAGCAGAGCTCTTAGCAACATCCAGTGGCTGAGGAGATACCTCTGGTTTTTGCTTTCTCTGTTGAAGGCCTGCTGGGAAGCCCAAATTAGCAGCTGGATGAGAGAGAAAGAACAAGAGTGGCGACACAAAATGTTTTTGTCATTTTAAACAGAAGATCATTGAGGTAAATGCCTTCATCCCTGGAACACTTAATTTTGGTCAGCTGTTGGCACTGAATCAAGTTATTCTGCAAAATGGGGCATCCCATACTCTGATGAATAGTATTTTAACCAGAAAAATGCATGGGAAATTTTTGTATAAAATATGAGAATGGTGGGTGATGAAGAGGCTTCCTTTTAATTTGTTGTTTCTTACAGGTTGCAGACTGGAAATTATGCACACAAAACTGTGAGCGCCATCTTTCATAAACAAATCAATGCTTACTTGAAAAACCCTAGACATAAGAAAACCAATTACTCAATGGAAGAATCTTTCTCTTGGCTTGGTGGTCTTTGGATGAGTTCAGAAGGATCTTTCCATAAGCAGAACATTCAGGATGATAACTTTCCTTGCTTCAAAAGAGAAAAAGTGTGGTTGCCATGGGAGTAAAGACCATTCCATTTGAATATCAGCTGCTAATGTCCTGGAAATGTGCCCTTCAGCAAGCACATGTGCTTGCTTTACTACACTGATGGTCTTATTTCTGGTAGCTTGAGTTCAGATACCAGTGGAGAATTCAAGCTTATTTTTGCATTCAGGTGCATGCTTCAAAAAATTTTACATCTAACTACTAGAAATATTTTCATCGTGGGAAAAGGCCTCCTTTTAAAACTATGACCACCCAAACCAGGGAATGCAGTTTTCAGATTTGTTGACACCTAGGCTGGTTACTGGTTGGTAAATCCTACAATTTTCAGGATATTATATTATGTAATAATAAACTATCTGTACATGAATTTAAATGCTGCATTTAGATGCCTTTGAATCTCTGTGGAACAGTTCTTCAATGGATTAGAAGAACCATTATTCAATTTATTAGTGGGAACACTGCGGTGGTAATGGTGAACAGGACAGCAGGTTTAGTAGACTTACTTTATAAAGCATCATTACAGTGTAGGGCTCAACATCACAAATTCTTGGTCTGTAATAACTATAGGTGACCTAAATCTCTAAAAGTTAAGCTAATAGAATATTTCTTAAAAAAGAAAGGGAAATGTATTAAGGAGAGGTAACAAGAGAACCCAGAGAAGGGGATTTATGATAAAACATGTTGAAGAAGTCCGTGTGTGGCAATAGTCATTGCTCAGGTTCAAAGAGACATCTTTGAGCATCCAGTATCTTTTTATTTGCTGTTTTTGTGAGGTTGTTTGCTGAACTGTATGGAAATGCAGGCTACTAACAAATTGCCTTGAAGACATATTCATTGAATGGATCTATGGACATTTACCAGGGGGCAATGAATGTTAGTACTGAAGACAATCAAAGCAAAGGCAAGAGAACAGACATTCATCCTGTGCCTTTGCTCAAGACCTGGTGGCATCAGCTTCAGGCTGCTCATAGCAAGGGGCTCAGATTATCAAACAGCCCCAAGACCAAGCTAGTCTCCTGGCCAGACACATGATACAGTGCATGTAGGTCACCTGCTCCCCTGCCACAGCTCTTCTTCTGAGCTAGATAATTTATTATTTGGTCATTATTTGATTTTTGGAATTTGTAAGAGACTGCAGAGTATCAATGTCTTCATTTGCAAAAGTTCTTCTTAGGCACAGTTCTGATTATCATGAAAAGTTCCTGTAACTATTGACAACACAACTTTGACAGTCAAAATTCAAAAAGTTTATTGTTTTCATTAGGTTCAGTAGGATGAGGATGGTCATTACCAGGGTACCAGGATGGGTAGGAAGGGGGAAAGGAATATCAGGATTTTTTTCTGTTGCCTTTCTTGGGAGCTATTCCTAGAAGTAATAACAAGGCATACAATTTATGTTTCTGTCCTCTGTATGGCAAAAGTGTAAAGGTTTTGTAGGGAAAGGAGTATCACACAGTGACTAGAGTAATTCAAAATCAGGATTTCTTTGTGGGAGGTATCCTGCCCATGCCAGGAGTGGGCCATATGGCTGGGAATAGGTGATCTTTAAGGTCCATTCCAAGCCCTTAACATTCTATGATTCCACGATTCTACCTCTGACTCACTATTCCCCTGCTGGCAGTTACCAAAAAGGTACCTGCAAAAGGGGAATCCAGCCAATGCCAGAGGAGGGGAGTGAGTCTTACTGAACATTTGTTAAGCAGTTTGAGACTGAAGAAGAGTTTTACACAGGTGGACAACCGGTTTATGTGTTCCTGTATATCATTAGACATCAACAAGACCTTCTCAAGGAACACGGGAGCTAAATTTCACTGTGTGGCTATTCACCAAGGCTGCTCCATTCCCTGTCTAATCCCAAGACCATTGACTTTTTAAGTCTTCTGTTTAATTCTGCTGGGGCTGAGCAGTAGAGTGCTGGTTCTAGCTGTGCCCGTGCCTGTGCCACTTTCATGGCTGGAGTCATGGGGACTGACTGAAGCTACTCCTCAGAGATCAACAGAGAGTGAGAAATGTGAGTTTTCTGCATAAATTTGAGGAATATTGTGTTACCTCTACAATGTCTGGGGGACCCCCCTCTCCTGGCATGGAATTGGACTTGTGTGACCTTTCAAAGTCCAACCCAAAATTTTCTATGATTCTAGGACATGCACTTGCCACTTGAGTTTGGACAGGATTTTCTGCCATTTGAGCTGTAAACAGCTCCTGTGCAGGAAACATTAGCCAAGAGCCAGATTAACTGAATTGATAAATCAGTTAGAGTATCATGTCAGATAAACACAGCGAATCCTCATTCTAGCTGTTATCACACACAGTATTCACACTGATCTGGTTGGTAGGTGGTGATTGCCCATCTGTGATACCTGCTGGAGAAATTTTTTTGGAATAATGCCACTGTATTAGAAGTAAAATCCAAAGATGTGGGTAATGGCTGCTAACAGGTGTCTGTAAAATCTAGGAATTGAGCCAGACACTGTAAATTTGGGAGCCAACCTAATTTGTACCAAACTGTTACAGAAATCTTGAGCTAGATTATTTAACTTTTGGATTTAAGCATTGGTTTTATGTTTAATCATTGCTCAATGAAGTCAGCTAAAAGTGAGGGAGGAGTTCATCACAAAGTATTTCTCATTGGGTAAAAGATAGTAGGGCTGTGAGTGTACTAGAAAGAAGCAGCTCCCATGAAACCCCCAAGGATATTGTGTGCATGCAGCTGGAGGGGAGAGCATGCCAGAAGGCATTAAGCAACTGCCAGAAATTTCAAGAGCTAATAGAGACTTCAACACAAGGAAAACTTCAAAATGTTTGATCTCATTTGGACAGACTCCAAATGGTAATGCTTACCTGAGCTGATCTTCACCATTTTCCCTCAACATTGATAGAAATTGCTTGTAAAAGCCAATTTCATAGAACAGCTTGTTTGGAGAAATGCTGTTGTTTGTAGGTTAAATTCTAACCAGACCAAGTGTAGCTGGAGGCCCTGAGCCTGCAGTCTCCCATGAGTTGGGTTGGAACCAGCCACAGGAGACACTGAGTGCAGGAGGGAAATGGATGGCAAACTGAGTGTGCCCTTAGTGAGGTGGGAAATAAGCACATCCTTGGAAGTTGTCTTGTCTCCAGCTGTAACCAGAGTGGCAAATGCATTTTGAAAACCACACAAACACAGCGGGAAAACAGTTTCCTTTGGAGAAACTTCAGACAGTTGGCTCTCGGTAGGGCTTTGAACAACTGATGGAGCAAATTTTGTGTGCAGTGGGTATCTGACTGGGAATGACAAGTTTTCTCTTCCAAATTATAGGCAGGAGGGTGATGTCATGCTATAATAAGGCATGCAGACATGCTGGGTCAGACTGTGCGGCTTCCAAAATGTAGGAAGAAAGATGCAAACATGAAGGGCAATGTACTCCACGGGAATTTTTATTTCAGAAACAAAGACATGGTACTTTGCCAATGTCCTAAAAGCAACTGCACAGACGTGAGACCTTTCAGATTTAGGCAGCATTATCTCAAATCCCATTTGAAATGTTTTGCTGATTGTTTCTTTTACCATTTCCCCCCAGAAGATTAACTTGTGTTCGGGTCCTCAGAAGACGCTTTTGTGAAGCTGCTAATTGCAGAGCTGAGGAAAACGGGTCACACCGTACACTCAGCACTTCCTAATTAATACACAACAGCAATGCTTGCATCGAGCTGGCTGCAAATTCAGCTCTGGCTGGCTGAACGCTAATGACAGCACCTACTATAATAAGCCAATACTGGTAAAGAAAGCGAAACAGCCTGTTAAGACCCCAAATGGGCGATGAAAGTTCTACATCTTTTAATGTAATTGTGTAATGGCACAGACTGGCACTCAGCCTACCAGCGTCCATTTAATTAGTAAATAAAACACTCTGAAGGCCTTGGCTATATCACGACACACTTAGAAATCCATCTGAAAGTTCTTGGCTGCATCCAATAAACCCAACCAAAACTTTATGGCTGACGGTAAAAGTCCTTGTGTGAAAGTACATGGGAAGATGTGCTTTATTTCTGCATTTCTTTAATTTTAACACATGTCTTTTGAGCATTTCCAGTGCTTGTCCATACATTTGGAGAACCTTTATTTTCACTATATTGGTTTTGAGGCACTCTCTTGTGATGTCCTCATCTCAGTCTGTGACTTATATTGAAGGCAGCTGTGCTGCCCTATGGGTTATGCAGTTCACAAAAGACAGTTTCTGTTGAAGGCTTTGTAAAGCTGCAGAGGGGCCATCTGAAATGCTTTTTTTGATCAATTCTGACAAAAAGCATTGGCTGGAGGATATTGCCAGTCCAGAACTTGTTACTGTAACTAGCTGAAATGATATTTTTTTTTGCAATGTTTAAGCCAGTTTTCTTTTAATCTCTAAAAAATTTATTTGACCTCTGTAAAAATTCTATTGTGAGTTTAGCAGACATTTAGCCACAAACCTCAAATATGTTTTATATTGTGTTCTTCTGAACCATAAGCAAAACTGTTTTGTTTTCCTTCCCTCAAAAATGCTGACCCTGAATAAATAGCTCACCATTCTCTTTTTTTTTGTCTGTGATATAATTAATCTGCATTTTCCCCTCAGTACCATGCTGTTCCTATACTTCTCCTGGGCTGTTTCCCACCATGCCCTCAGCAGCATTAGCGATAGGGAGGATCAGTACAACCATCTCTTGTGGCTTCCCCCCTGGGCAGGGCAGGAGCTGGAGCATGAGCTGGTGGTGCCTTCTTCCCATCCCAGCTCCAGGCAGAGAGTCACCGCTCTTGCCAGTAGCTGCAATAGTTGATTTTCTGCTGGAGAGATCCCTGGGCACCCTGCCTCAATGGAAATGGCACAACTTTGAATTGGGAGATGTTCCAGTCAAGGACAAATGTTTTCAGCTGTATGTTTCTCCTACCATTAGCAGCATCCCTTTGTGATGGTTACTCTGGTGAGTTACTCTGCCAGCCCTGGGAGCCCTCAAACCTGCTCCATGCAGAGCTTGGTGACGTGTTCCTCTGGTCCTGTGAGCTATACATTTCAGATTTTATGGTATAGTTGGAAAAGAATGGTTGTCATACAGATCACAGAATGCTTGAGGTTAGACAGGACTTCTGGAAGTCATCTTGTCCAATCCTCCCTGCTCAAGCAGGGACACCTACAGCCAGTTGCCAAGACTCTGTCCATCCACTGGCTTTCAAATAGCTCCAAGAATGGAAACTCCAGGGCCTGTTTTTCCATGAAGTCATATTTAAGGACTATGATATTATGGGATGAGCCAGGGGAGGCTTAGGTTAGTTATCAGGGAAAAGTTTTTCACTCAGAGGGTGGTTGGGCAATGGAAAAGCCTCCCTAGGGAAGTGGTCACAGCACCAAGTCTGCCTGAGATCAATAAGTGTTTGGACAATGCTCTCAGATACATGGTGTGATTCCTGGGGTGTCCTGTGCAGGTCCAGGAGCTGGACTCAGTCATCCTGATGGGTCCTTTCCAACTCAGCATTTTCTGTGATTCTATGATTTGAAAGGCAGATTCGCCAGGAAAGGGGTGTGAGGGAAGGTGGAGGGAAGTCTGAGTCTTTCCACATGCCAGCAGCTTTGCACGCTGGTGCTGCAGATGGAGCAAGGGCATTGTTGTCCAGCTGTAACACAGCAGACACTTCCCAAGGAAGGCTGTAGGGAAAGTTAGAAACTAGTTTCAGAGACTGTGACTACAAGTAGCACACTGCAAAAGTGGAAGACCATTTGGTGCTGAGAACTGATATTATCACCATATACACTCTGACAGTTTACTATGAACCAGTTCCAGTTTGGTCCTGGGGAGCTGCATGTCCATTCATGGTCAAAGAACACTGAGTGCACTCTTGGGAGACGTCTTCCAAATTAATTTCAAGGTAGAAAATATCCAGTTCAAAATCTCCCACTCTCTGATGTGACCCAAAATCTGTCAAGTGAAAATGACAGGTAGATTTGCTTGCAAACCATATTCTTAGTTTAAAAAACAAGAAAAAATGTAGATACACCCAGAGAGGATGGCATCTCTTTTAGATGTCTTAGGAGACAAGAGAAGACACAGACATTGCAGAAGATTTTCCTTCTGCTGATGACCATTCTTTTTTGCGTTTTTTGGTTTGTTTGCTTGCTTTTTTTTTTTTACTTTATAGGAGGTTATGATTGTCTGAAAGTGCAGAGGTCAAAATGCTGGTTGCTTGGGAGCAATGTTCCTAGGAATCTGGCTGCTGTAAATTAAAACTATGTCACCATTGTAAAGCAAGGAATTCTCAAATAGGCTGTAAAAATAGACACAAGGCATTAGTAAAACAAGTATGAATTGAGGCCATGCTGTTTGCATCCTTCAAACTCACCCCTGTGGTCTATAGAACTTGGAGAATCTCACTGTCAGATAACCGCCACATGCTGTGCATTGTATATAACTGGAGCGGAAGAAAAATGAGACAGGCACGCCCTTTGTGACTTGCATTTCTTAAAAAAATATTTCTCACTCTTGGTAATAAAAACTTAGAAGTTTGAGGTTTACATCTGCTTATTATTGTAGGGTTGCTGACTCTTAAAAGAACATGTAAACGGTTTCTCATATATATATATATGTTTATGTATGTATATCCTTTCTGTAATGCATATGAGATGATAGATAGATAGATAGATAGATAGATAGATAGATAGATAGATAGATAGATAGATAGACAGATAACTACTACAGAAAAGACTGACTAATTTTTAAGTGATAAATAGGAGTCAAACTGCCTCAGCTTCTCTTTGATGTCTGTATTTGACAAAGCACTTTGAAATTTTCGCTGTTTCTAGATTAGGTCCTTCTTTGTGTTCTGTTATATAATCTGTAGTCAAGTAAGAGTTTTCAGTTGCACCTTCTGGCTTGCCATAAAGAATTGGTAAAGAACTGAAGCTAGAAACTGAAAGGAAGTAGGTTTAGATTAGATACTAGGAAAAAATTCTTTTACTATGAGGGTGACGAGGCACTGGAAAAAGTTGCCCAGAGAACTGTGGATGCCCCATCCCTGGAAATGTTTAAGGCCAGGCTGGATGGAGATCTGAGAAACCTGGTCTATTGGAAGATGTCCCTGTCCAAGGCAGGGGGATGGAAAAGATGATCTTTAAGGTCCCTTCCAACCCAGGCCACTCTTTAATTCTATGAGCCCATGAAGAGCCTTCCTTGCTGCCATGGGAGTGAGGATTTCAGCCACAGTATTTAAGGAGGATTCAGGAAAAACATCAAAGGTTGACACACAACTGAAAGAGACTCCTTTGTTTTTGTTTTTCTCTTTTTCCTTTTTTTTTTCTCAAGCATTTTCACACTGTTAAAAGACAGGGGAATATGCTTACCTAGTCTTTGCTGCTGTAATATTTTAAGTCATAGGAAAAGAGCAGTATCTTGATTGGTGAATCCCACTGGACAGTAAATTAACTAAAAGTTAGTTAATAAAATCCACACTTCACCATTTGTGTGGCAAGCTGCCATTTAAAAATACTCATTGGAGCTGTCTATCACTGCTGTGTTTAATCTTTCTGAATTCTGAAAATACTGGCCCTCTTGGGATGCTGGATGGCCTTTTTCCTGGTGTTCTGAATCCCCTGCAGAATATGAGCATATCTAACTAAATCAGTATCTTAGCCAAAACAATCTCATGACTGAATAATGGGGCTTACACCACTGTAGCTCATTGTAGCATCACTGGAGTGACATAAATAGAAATGGAGCAGGATTCAGCCCTATGCTGCTTTCAAGTAGTTTTGCAGTTTCCTTGTCAATCTATTGGTACTGCAGCCTAGATGTAGAGCAGTCTGTTTTCTCCAGTACTTTAAAAGAGCCACACTAATTATGATGAGATCCACTTGGGTGTCTATTAGCATTAATTAAGGGATTGCAACTTTCAGATGAATAATCTTCTGTCTTCAGCATACCCTGAGCAGAACTATCAGGTACATGAAAGGTAAAAAAGCAAGGGGCAGATCAGGAAACATTATTTTTTCAGCATAAAGACAGTTGCTGACCCTGTTGTTTTCCTATCTTCTGTCATGCTGAAAGACGATAAAAGGTGAATTATTTTCATTTCAGTTTTAGTGTCAGATTTGCATCTTCATTTTAAAAAGCACTCAATCTTAGAAACTAAAAGTCCTAGCATTGCTGAAAAGGTACACTTGCAAACAGATGTTCTTGCCAATAGTGTTCATCTGATAAACCTGATTATTTCACCCTTGCTGGTGGCTGGCAGTGGGGAGGAAAAGGATGATGATGAAGGATGAAGGAAATGCTGGCACAAGGAGAATATGAAGATATGCTGAGACTATTTCTTTGGTGTTTCTCCTAAGTATGTCTCCTCTCACTGGACCTCTTCTCTTGCCCTTTACCTAAAGGTAAAGAGCTGTGCTCATTTATCATACCTGGCATCTGGTGATTTCATAGGGCTGTGGCATCCTGCTGGTAACTTTAGCAGAATAATTCCTTGCCTTCTACTGCATTGCTGGCAAATATCTAGGTCATTGCATCCATGCAAAAACCTTAGTGGAATTGTTCCTAGACATGGTCTAAAGCATGATTAGTATACTCATGGAGATCTCAGTATGTGCTTGGTACATCTGTTTATCTTGCCCAGTGGAGTCTGTAGGCTCAGACTCTGCCTTGGGGAAATTCTCTGACAGCCTTGCCAGCTGGATACATCACAGTTATCTTACCCTCAGCTTCAGGAAAATAAAGCTGTCTTGCTGGGCCTGTTTTCCTTTGTGGCATCCTTGAAGAGTATCCATCACTTCTTGACTTTTGGCCTTTTCATTGGGTAGCAGGCTGTGCACTGTGTGCAGTAAAAATGTGAGTTCTTTTTTCATTCCAGCAAGGGTATCTGTGCATGCTGCACCCTAAATTGCCCTGTGCTGCTGACCTTGCAAAAACAGCATTTGAAGGATTGTTCATACAACTTTCTTTTGGCAGGTGCTTGGCAGTGCTGCCCACATCTCACAGCAGGGATGTGATGGCACATTGGCATGAGATTTGAGCTTTGACACTAGACTGACTCTGAGATGCAGCTTCAGCTTCTTCCAGCCCTGATGATGTAGACCTCTCTAATTTTGAGTACTGACAAGTGGGGAACCCACTGGACAGACATACTTTGCCACTGGTACCTGTTAAACAGATACCATGTAGGGGTTTTTTTTACTGAGCAGGCCATAACATATAGAGAAACCATTTCTGTTGTCTGTGTTACTCCTTTCACACTGAGAGACACCCAAAATCCATCTTATTTTATGCAGAGCTTCTTTTTTTTTTCAGTTTTACAATTTATTACTTTACCTCATTTCCCCTTACTCATCCTATCCTTTAAGATCCTGTCAGTTAATTGGGTTTGTTGCCCATTTTAAAGGGTATTCTTTTATTTGACTGTGTTCTACTTTCAGAAAATAGTGTAATCAAATACTAAGCACTTGAGTGCCTGAAAGCTTGTCCATTTTTGCTAAATCTGGTCTGTGGGACTAATTAACATTGCTGTTTCAAGCTGCTCAGCAGTACAGTCAAAAATTATTTTTGCTGCTTCAAAAGTAAAGACTTTTGGCAAAAATGGGACCAAAGCTGGGTATAGAGTTGAGATGGGGAGATCTCCAGATCTGCTACCCCTGTGGAGCCTGGAGGGCTGACAGCAGCAGTTCCATCAGGGGGAGAAGATGCTTGTCACTCCTTCCTTTGGAAATACCTTCCCTGTTTGCCCTTTGCTTTTGTGAAATGGCAGCCACCATGCCTGGCCAGGGCTCTCCATGGTCAGTAGAAGGACAGGGGCCATTTCACTTCTGCAAGCAGTGTGGTGTGCTGCCCTCAGAGACCATCCACTTTGCCTCAGTCCACAGGCAGCCTTCATATACAAAAAGAAATTACTTCAGCTTGTGAGTCTTAACTCTATTGTATCTCAGCTGCAAAAGCAAACTTAATCAACTCTGAAGAGACTATCTGAGAGCAGTTGTCAGCCAGAATTGATCTAACAGAAGAGCAAGAAAATGATAATCACTACTTTATGATCTGTTGAGCCACATTCTCTAGGTAGGTGGTCATGCAAAAGTGCAGTCTTCTAAAAAATCCAGATTCTTTTATTGATGCCCCATCTCTTGAACATATTCTGAGAATGGAGAATTAATATTCTGGGAATAATATAGATCAGGAAACAATATTATTTGTTATTTGTTAGGCTTCAATGACATTTTTGTCTCTAGCAAAAAGAAAAGGGAGGGAAGTGTGGGGGTGTATTACATGTGTTGCATGGCATGCATTCAGTGCTGTAATGATGGTTAAAAATTCTTTGGCCTTGGAAAAGAGCCTGAGGGATGAGTGTTATACTTCTAGCTGAACTACAGCTTCCATATGAATGGCATGGCTGTATCTTGACTTTGTTACTGATTTTCTCAGGATTACTGCAGTGAGGCAAGTGAACAAACTTGGCTTTCTTACTAGATGCTCAGCAGCAAGCCATATGCAAAATACCAGTTTTCAAAACAGTTTATCCTGTCCTTTCTAAGACATGAGGAGTTCTAAAAGAACCAATGCCAATACATGCTAAACAACTCAAATTCTGGGCCCCAGACAGTGGACAAATGGCTCAGGCCTTTGGGCAGGGTTAGAATTAACCAGTGCTTTCCAGCACCGGTACAACCAACAGAATCAAGAGCCACAACACTAAAAATGCTTTCAGCTTTTAGAAGTGGAAGGTTCCCCCTAAACATAGGCTTATAGTTTGATATCCTAGCATTTATATATCACATTAAGACAATTGATCTATTTTTTAGCCACAGGGCTCTTAGAAGTAGGTGGTTGTTCTGGAAATAACAGTGGCTATTGGAAATACCTACTGTTGCCCAGATGTAGGTGCCTTGCTATGAATGTAGGATTATGTCTTATGGTGTGTCTTGTTTGTGAACTCTTCTTTGTTGGCTCAAATCAAGCCAGCAATTCACATACTCCTGTATCTGTTCCCTGTTTTGAAGTGTTGACACTGACATTTTAGACTCATCTAACACACATAACTTTGCAGAAAGCCAAGAGGTGCTCTGGGCTACCAAAGGAAATCCAAATGAGTCTTCATTTCCAAACATATTGTATGCCTGCAATGGTATGATAGGGTTAATGTCTTCCCAGAGTGCTTGAAAAACCCAGCTGGAATGGTGCTCCATGGTGCAACTTGACTGAATACAGTAACTTTTTAGATTTTTTTTTCTTATTATTTCTCTTCTTAGACAGTGTGAATAAAGTGAGAGACAAAAAAATCCTTGTATGCTGTAAACTGTGATCTAGAAATGGAGGGGGCTGATGTCGATGGCTGCTGGCACTGTGCTACAAATGTCATTTCTGGCTGGAGTTATTCCAGTAGTGAGGATCCTGCCATTGCAGCCCTGTCATTAGTCAATACCCATGATTGTAATGTGCTAAAATATAATGCAGGCATTCATAAGTGAGTGATAGGAGAGGAGGAGCAGTGGGAAATTTCACCCACTGAAATCCCATTGCCACCAGGCTCATCCCAGTGGCTGGTCCTCCTTGGTGTTTGGGCTGAATTCCCTGTGTTTTGGGTACCTAACTATCAAAGGAGGGTTTCATCAGTCATAAATGGCTCCCAACTGAATTTTTTAAGACTCTTTGTTCCCTTTGAACAAATTCCAGTTTCAAATTTCAAACCAGCAGTATTCCTGAGGCTGGGGGTGTAAGTGCCATTGACAAAATGGTTTGCAGGGAGAACAGCAAGGAAATTTATGCACTGGGCACCTTGAACAAGGAACAGGGAGCATACCATTTCTCTCAGTTGCAGGAGGCAGAAAAATTTTGATATTTGTGCTGGAAACAAGGGAAGGAGAAGTGGATTCCTGCAGAAGCATAACTGCTTTGAGACATGCAGGTGCCAGGCTGGAGGAAGAGGAGCCAGCCACACATTGGCCATGTTCACTCTGAGCCAGGTCAGGGGGTCCCCATCACACTGACCCAATATTACCTGTTTAAGTAGTGCTGGAACCATAAACTGCCTTTTTATTCCACTGTGATCTGTTGTTCACTGATGCTGGCAAATGTTTGTTTTTATTTCCACCAAATAAATAAATAAATAAATAAATCTTGCAGACCAACTTTTTAGGGCTGTTCCCTCCCTGCCTGTGTGCAGAGGACTGCAGATCTGTGTGCGATATAATGAAGGCCTAGGGGAGAATATTAGCACTTCTGAAAAGAGCTCAGGGAATTCTGGTTTTTGCTCTGACAACTGAAGGCAGAGGAGAGTTTTTCCTTTCATGTTTGTTTTCAGTACATAAAGTGATTGAAAGCAGCTTCCTAAAGAGGAGGATGGGGAAGGAGTGCTGAAAATTTTTAGAATTTCTAATCTGCTGCCTTAATTTTGCTGCTGCTGCACTCTCTCATGGAGTCAGAGAGAGGAGCAGGAGATGGGGATGCTGCTCTATGGGTACAGCCAGGAAAGCTCTGCAAGAGACACCACAGTGGGGAGGGAAGGGAGCTTCTTTGGGCAGAGCCAGCAGCCCCAGTGTGCTGAGATCCCTGAAGGCAGGCACCAGTCGTGGCGGTACCACCCCAGGACCACCCTGCTCCCTCCCTCTGCATCCTCAGCCAGCAGCTGGCTGAGCACCACAGGGCCCAGGGGCACGAGAGGGGAAACACCAACAGGAAAGAATGAACAAACAGAGGAGGATAGGCTGGCAGCTACCTTTTGAAGGAATGCTCTCATGTGGGCTGGGTGGATCCACCTGGGTTTGGTTTCAGTTCTTCATCCTCAGAAGCAAAGCACTCAAATTCACCCACACAGATGGAATAAGGAGAGACTTGCTGCAGCCATGATGGCACATCAAAGCCAGATTCCCTGTAATGCAGGCCACTTCTACAGTGCCTGCACATTAGACTCTCTTATTTTATTAGTTACTTAAGTGGCAATACTCGAATGTCATCCACACTGGGATAAAATAAACCTGACTCACCCCTAAAGAGAGGAAGGTAGGGCAGGTTTCTGCAGCACTTCTGCTCAGCTGGTAATGAGAAGGCAACAATTTCAAAAGTAAAGCTTTGTGAACTCCCTAGAGCTCCATAGAGCCTGTTCCAGTCTGTTGTATTTGTCAGGAGAAAAAAAAACAGTTGAATACTTGTTTGTCCCTCAAAATGTGCTAACTGGATATTTTAGAAAAACTGATATTTTTCTGATTATCACCATAAGGATGAGATTGACTGGATTGTGTCCTTTGGCCGTGGCCATTTGGGCCCTCCCTACCTGTGTCCTGCAGCACTGGGTGCTCCATGAGCATTCACCTGGAAAGGAACCACAGACCCTGATCCAGTTGCTGGCTCACCTGGAGTTTTGCTAAATCCTAATCCAAAACACCTCTCTTGGCCCAAGTCACAAAGTGTATTGAGAAGTCCCTCAAGCAACTTTCAGAGTTAGGACTGAGTCCAAAGACCCTCTAAATGACTAAAAATCATGCCCCGAGTTTTTGTTTGGCTTGCATCAGGCTGTCGCCCCATCCAGCTGCAGAAAGGAGCTCTGGACTAGTCTGGACTAGTTCCCAGGACTAGTCTGACACCTTCCTTGGCACAAAGTAACTGAGACAGAGTGACCAAGAGACCTGAGAGACTCGTGTACCTCCCTCTTGCTTTGAGCTCTGAACTGATCCACTTGTTTTGAGTGATGCTGATTAGGATGGCTACAGCCCCAGGCCTGCTATTAATAATCTGCTATTAATAACCCTTCTGCAAGCACAGAACAGGGTTTTCCCCCCACTTGCTGCCTTCTGCCTTATTGGACTCTTGCTGAGACCTCCCCCTTCACCTGCGTATGATCAGTCCATGTTATCACTTCCATATGTGAATTCAGTATGCAGTGCATTGGAAATGTGTAACTGTGACCCTGCTTGGTAAGAGAGATGACAAAAAAGTCAGGTGGAGCTGGATAGGATAGCCACAGTTGCCCTTACCTTTTGCATCAGGTTACTTGTTGAATAACAATTCAGAAGCAAGAGCTCGGCATCCTGAAATAACTCACTGCTTTTAGCTCGTTCTTAATGAAAAAGGAAGAACAATGGTGTGTGTTGACATATATATGGCACAGAGAGGACTAACAGCAGCCAGTTAATAATCTTTGTCTCCCTCACTGCTGGCACAGGTTTAAAACAAATGCACACAAAAACCATCCCAGGCACGTGTGCTCACAGATGTCTATGCACGCAGGCATGGTTTAGCATGAAGAATCACATAAATTAGCAGAATTATAATTACTCTTTTTAATCCTTGTGCTTTGAACAAACAAGCTTTAATCAGCAGACAGGGAAACCTGTCTAAAATCTGAAATATAATCCAAGGTCAGAAAGGAAGGGTCACCACCCTTGACCATGGGCTGAACAAGCAGGTGTGACCAAGAGTTGTAGTGAAAGGCAGCCTCTCCCCACTCCCCTTCCCCCAGGCACCTGAAGGGCACCACGGCCAGGCAGGGATGTGGGCTCAGCATCTCACAGCAGCCCAGTGTTTGTAGAGCCCTCAGGGCTGCAAAGGCAGCCACAGATGGGGGCACATCAGCACCTCCTCCCCAGGAACAAGGCAGGCAGCCATGAAGAGGAGGGTAGAAAAAAGCAGGAAGCTTATAAAAGCAGTTCCCCTCTCCAGGGATAATTGGGGAGGGGTTAGAGTTAATTAGTTTATATGGGTAACAGAGGTTAATAGGGTTCTTGTTTTGGTTTTTCTCTGCCTTTGATGGAGTGTGTCAGTTGTTTAAAGCTTACAAGCTGCTGAGATGAAAAGCAAGTTAAGTATGTGATCCAGGTGTTGCTAAGAGTTGAGGCAGAAGTGTTAAAAGAAAAAGCTTAGAAAGCTGGATGGAAAAAAAAAAGAAAGGAAGGTGTGCATGAAAAAAAAAAATCCCAGCCCAAGCCTTGCATTATTTGTGAATCAGGTGTTTAGCTAGCAGACCAAAAAAAAAAAAAAAAAAAAAAGCAAGAGCAAACAATGGAGATTTTAAGAACAGCCATCCAGCATATCATTTTATTGACATGCACAAAAGTAGTGCTGAACAGCTTGCTGTTCCTTATCAATAAACAGGAGGAGCCGGAGAGTTCAGTGCTTGTTGCATGAGCTGCACAACTGCTTTTTCTGCACAGGCAGAGTAACTCATGCTGGGATGTCCCTAGACTCTGAAACATACCTTGCAGCTATATGAAAAAGTTTCTGACTTGTGTCAGATCTTGAGCAGGAGCCTTCCAAAAATGCTGGGCTCACAATCAAAGCTCTGGTCTTCCCTCTGGCACCATGGGGATGTGAAAACAGACCAGAATTTCCTCATGATGCTGTATTCATATTAATGTCAGTAAAGAAAGTCAAAATAGCCATAACAAATTATTCCACCACCTCTGACTTGCTGATTCCTACATGTTCCCCCAATTCCTAGTGCCACTAAAATTTTAGTGAACATTTCTAAGCTCTGTTCCTCCTTTGTATCCTGCTGTTTCTATTTCTGTTTATATTTACTGACCACTCTCTTCCACTGCTTCAGTCATCACCTGTTTAACCTGGAACTGTAGATATGAAGATGACAAGCTTTCAAAACCACTTCTTCACAGACACACCCATGAGGTCTCTGCTTAGGAGCAGCAGTTCACCTTTCACTCCTAACGTAGGCAGGTCAGTTTAGAAGGGAAATGTTGATGGTTTTTGGGAGGGAGTTTCCACACTGCATGACTTGTCTTTGCAGATGTAACCATCATACTTCCTAAGAGTTTGGAGCAGTTGCAAAAGCAGAAATCACCCTTAAGAAATGTGTGATTGAGTGCCTTGCAACCAGCAGCAAAATTTGCACTGCAGGTGTTGGAGGGAAAAACACCCAGTTAGCCCGGCAAAGAGCTTGTGTAATGAAGTAAATTAGCAGCAAATGGCATGAAGGTGTTTTGTCCTGTGTATCCTCAAGGTCTGAGGTATTCAAGAATGCCCTGCTGGAGCCTGCAGCATCAGGAGGAGAATGGCAGTCTGAGGGAGCCAAAGCTGTTGAAGGAGATCCATGGGCATACGAAGGCACTGAGTGCTCAGATCACCCCTGTGGGAAAGCTTGTCAGGATACAATCCTCTTCTAAGCTGCACATACTGCTGGGTGCTACTAGCTCCAAAATATTTTGTAGACAAGCCTCTTGGCAGTTTTACAGGAATCATCCAGTCAGAAGCTAGCATAACCTGCTACTGCTTTTGCTACTGCCTGGGGAATAATTTAAAAATGTCCCCTTCAAGAAAGAGCAAATAGAACAGCTCTGTATTCAACCTTGCTAAAAAGTGAGATTTGGAGTGTCTGGTCCCTGATGTCTGTGCTCCAGCTCTTTCCTAGGACATTTATTTAGTACAAGTCAGACGTGGGGAAGGAGGAGGAGAGAGGATTCCTCTCACAGTCACTGAGAAATTGAAAAGAAAGTCCTGCCATCCTGTCAAATGCATCTGCCTGGTGTTGAGGTGCTTCCCAGCTCACCTTGTTTGCCAGGTTATTGTAGAGCAGTGTGGTCACTTTTGCTGCAGCCTCTCTGCATCTCTCTTTTGCTCTGTGTTCCTGGAGGAGAGCAGCCTGGTGGAAATAAATACTCCCTGAGTTCATAATATCCAGACCTGAAACATCTTTGGAAAATGCAAGAGGAGTGTACTTAGCATAAAAGCAGAGGGAAAAAGGTGGAGAGGCAGTGGAAATCTTGTTGCCACCAACCAGCTCTTCAGTTTTTGTGGAGAAAGCTTCAAATGCAAAGGAGCACTGACCCAGAAAAAAGAGCAATCAAATGTGCTAAAAAGCACTGCTTCCCAGTTGCAAAAAGTCCTGTTTAGTACATGTTTATGAAACTTGTCTCAGATGTTCTAAAAATAGCCTTATAGGAGCAAGTCTTCAGCTCTCTCCAGGAAGCCCTACACGTTCCTAGCATAGAAGCACAACTTAATCCTGATTTTCACAAAAAGAACAATTATTTTTAGTGCTTTTAAAAATAGACTTTAGTTGCCCAGTGCTGAGTTGTCAAAGCAAAACATGAAAGATGTGTCACTTCACAGGAATGTGGCACAAGTTGATGGGTCCTGAATCACCAGAAGGTCTGACAGTAATATGGTGGCTCAGATGTGTCAGGAGGTCTTAAGAGGAAGATTTCAGGCAAGGCTTGTGGGGCAACGTTAAGATGAAAAAAGGGGTCTGAGGAACACCCTGACAGTGGTGAAGGGTGAGACAGAGGAAGGGCACATCCTAGGGAGCAGTATTGAAACTGTGGAAATAAGAGCAGAACCAAAGCATAATGCCTTCTTCTGGCTGAGGTGCCAGACCTCTTCAACAGGAGAAATGTTGCACAGCTAGTTGGATAGTTATAAAGAATATAATGTGGTATGGTTATGTCATTACAGAAGCCCAGTTAAACTTGGTCCTAGTGAAATCAAAAGCCCATCTCTCACGGACTTTTCTGTCATCTGGACTTTGATAGTACTGTCTTCTGTGGTTTGTAGATGAGTCTTGGATCTCAGATCCTTTGGACCCATTCCTGTTTGTTGTCTGCTGAAACTTATTAGATTTCCTAGCTATCCCACCTATTTTGCATGTACTTGCAAGGAAGTCAGGAGTGGTGGCAGCTGGCTTCTGCTGCGAGCGCTAAAGCTGAGGTGAAAGGCTAAACACCTGACAGATCCAACACTGGGCTGGCTGGAAGGACCCACCAGAAGCATGGCCAAAAAGAGCTCAGCCTCAGCACTTTAGGTTTTATCTCCAATAATTGCCTTAATTCTCTGGCACTTGGACTCCTGGTGCAGGTTAGTCATCTGGGTGACTTTTGCCTTTCAAAGGTGTCAAAAATCCTGATGTATATTGCTGAGAAGATGGAGGAAGACAAAAGGAAAGCAAGAGTTTCCTAAGCTGAGTTTGCTGATGCAGAAAATAGGCCATGTAACTACAGTTCAGCTCTTATTTAGAATGATCTGTATCATATATTTGTAGCTAGCTTTTCCCAAATACAGCTATGTCTAACAATGCTTCAGACAACTACCTTACTAACATATACTTCCCACACATATTTTTACTGATCTGCTCCAAAGGATGCAGCTGGAAGGTCTCAATTTGGCTCATATGCCTTGAAAGTGATGGGACAGAACTCATCTGTCAAACAAAGCTGGAAGAGATATGAGATACTTATCTCTTACAGACAAAACACCTGGTTGTCTGGCTTTGTGAATGCTAATATTGAAAATTAAAAAAAAAAAAACCAACAAAAAAAAGGAAAAAAAACCCACAAAAACACCTCAGAAAGCCCCCATCAGTTTCCCCCAAAATTAAAATAAAAATATTTCTATCACATTTCCAAGAGCCTGTATTTCAGTTATACAGAATGCAACTTAAATTCCATGGAAGAAGTGGTGAAGAAATACCTTCTTTTTCCATGGTTCTAAATATGTTTAATTAGTGTTCAGTTAAATATGTTTATGTGATATTCACTTGTAAATTTGTGAATTTTTTCCCTTTTTGTGAGAGTGTGTGTGTGTGTGTTGTGTGTATGTTTTCAAGCATTTTTAGTCACATCATTCAAACTCTGCTGGGTACATAAAATCCCCCTTAATAATCTAAGTTGTCAAAACTAAGAGCATTTTATAAATTATCAGTAAAGCCTCAAATTGAATAATGATGAAAATATTGAGATATATTTGGTCTGCTGCTGTAAACATGCCTTGCATATGACTCAGCAAGTGTAGTTTTTGTTATTCTTGCCTTCTGTTTTTCATGCAGTCCATTGCTTCTACTCCCCCAGGAAGATGGATTTTGATATGAAGTCTCTGAAAAGTACAGCGCCTTATAAAAACAGGACTTTCTTATAAAAATAGGACTGACTCACTGAAACACAACTGTTGTAACTAATGTGGGTAAACAGAGATCCCTTTCCAGAGGGAAGCTGCTCACACAGGAAAGGACCACCCCTGCTTTCAAAACCGGGCAAAGCTCAGTTTCACACTCATGGATACTTTCAGCTGTAATGCCTGTAACTCCTCCACCATGAAGTGTCAGTAATATAGCTCAGTCTAGAGCACACAGTTAATGAAAAAACAGGATTTTGTGACAGCTGCTGTTTGTGTTTCTCTCTTTGCGTTTCTCTCTTTGCTTTGCATTTAATGAGCAAAGACACAGAAACCTCTGAAACAGAAGTAGCAAGCTGCAGTTGCCAATTAAACAGGAGAGGATAACACCACCTCCATGGTGCCACTGAGTCACAGATGTTGATACTGCAGGTGGGAACAGAGATCCATAGCCAGAGCTAACTTGTGCCCCAGGTTTAAACCAGCGTCACACCTAAGGCTGGACATTAAAAATCCCATTGGACTTTCCAGAAACAAGTAAGGTAATTCTTTGCCCTAAAAATGAACAAACCCTCTGAATTCTTGCAGGGTTTTCCCGGCTGCTCACTGCTCAGCCACAGGGTTTGGTTTCCAGAGGCACTGGGTGCAGGCACTTCTCCTGGGGCAGTGTGTTAATCAGCACTTGCTGTAAGGCGGAGCTGGAGCCATGCTCTTGAAACAAAGCTCTTCCCATGCATCTTCCTAGAGTAACTTAGAAGCAATCACTGCCAAAGTTTTGGAGGTAAACTAAATACTAAAAGTCTGTAAGCTTAATTGCAAGCTGGAGGAAGGCAGGCAGGAGGAGCATACAGCAGTTCACTAACAAGCCTCATTGTCAAAGCACTCCAGCTTTGAAAGGGAACATTAAGGTGTCATTTACTCTGTGCCCTGGCTTCCTATAGAGCACTGCTAATGAAAGACCTCTTTGTGTGTGCGGTCACTAACTACAGAGAACAGTCAAAGACTTTGTGGACACAACCATAAAAAAGAGAGCCTGTAGGCCAGAGCTGATCCTGCAATTAGCTCCTGTCTGTGTGAGTGGAAGCACCTGCTCTTGCTGCGGTGCTTTTCAAAACCAGAGACTTTTAAACCTCTGTCGGCTCCAGGGGTTGCTTTTGCCATTGAATGACTTGCCTGTGCTCCCACGTGTGAACATTTTATATTCCAAGCTCTAAGAGAAAGTTGCTGTAAGAGAAAGGAGGTAAAGACAAGCCCTGCATCTTCACCCACGTACTTGCTGAGGGCAGTACGCTGCAGAGGGGCCATGCAGACTCTGCAGATGTGACTGACAATCCTCCATATGACATGAGTTTTTAAACATCTTTGTTCTTGCTGGCTGTCCTTGCTGTGGTAGCAGCGGTCTGGGACAGTGGAAGGAGGGTGGAGGCACCCAGGGCTGTGCCACTGGGCTCCTGCTGCACTGCACAGCTCAGGCACCACATTTTGGAGCTGCCCTGCCCTCGTGATGCCAAGCAGGGAGATGGTGCTGATGCTGATGCTCTGCAGCTCGGGGCTGCAGCTGCAGGTGTGGAAAGGACTGGGTTGTGAAACGGGGCTGACAACCCTGGGTGGCACATCTATCTCAACACATATGAGAAACAGCCAAACTTCTACAAAGAGAAGTTACACCTGTGTTAAATATAAGTAAAAGGCAAGCACAAGTCCATTTTTAAGTCTGCCTATAATGCACACAAAGGTGACTGAAGAGAAATGAGTGTAAAGATGCAGATGTTTTTGAATTTCAGCTGTTGAAATCTATTTTGATACAAATCTGTTTTCATGCCAAATAAATCAGTACCAAATCACACTTTAATTAATTGTCTGAATGTTTCAATTGTTTCAGGAGCATTCAGTAGGTTTTCAAACCCCTGAAATTGTTATTGCTCCATAAATACTGAGCTGCATGTTTAAAAAAAGTCAGAGTCATTGGAAAATCAGCCTTGCCAGAAGATATCTCTTCTAAAAATCAGAGTTAATTTTAAATGTGTTGTCAGCTTACTAAGTTATTTTGCCTTTGATTACCAAGAGAATTTAATTTTCCAGTTTCAAGTGAAATTCCTTTAAGCAAGTCAGGTCTGAGCCTTATTATCAGATAATGTCATTTGTGGAAAAGATCTAGCTATGCATAGATGGCAAATCTGTGGCTAAATGGACAGCATATATCTGGGAATAGTTGAATAGCACATCTGCCATCACAGGCTCCCTTCCTTGCATTCGGACATGGGCAGGCTGGACTGACTTCAGGAGCAAATTCCTGGGCACTTAAATACACTGGGCAAGATGAATTTCAAATTTGAAATGTTTGAGGATAAAATGGGATAAAAGTGGGATTAAAAAAAACCACACTTTGGTGTCATGGAAGAGGATCTTTTGCTTGCTGTAAAGGATGCCTGAGCTTGGCAAAAGCTCAGCAGAATTAAGAGCAAAGACTTTCAAATTTGCATTACATTACCGTCCATCTGACTTTATCTTCATTTCAATGGATTTTTAAACACATACCATAACCCACCTGTCACTGAAGTGGTTATTTTGTAATTAAAAAAAATTAAGCCACTCCAGCCCTCCAACAACAAATTGGTAGTAGAAAGGAGGGAATAAAAACAACATTTATTGCAGTAATTGCCTAATGCAGTTGTTTATTTAGTTCCTGCAGTGTAGCATGAATTAGAGGGCTGTTGCTGAGGGCTGTCAGTCGGGAGAGAGGAAGGAAAGGGAGCTCTCACTGCTGGTGGCCTTTCACCTCTGGGAACAGGAGCTCAGTCTGTCACAGGGAGCTTCTCTACGCCTTGATGGCCAATCTTCAGGCAGGAGAAGCTTTGAATTGAATATGTAGGTCAGAGCTGAGGCAGTGATAGAGCTTGCCAGAGGGATCTTATATAGTTCAGGAATGGGCTAAGTCACTGTGCACAAGCACTGAAATTAATACTCCAGAAAACCTGGAGTGTGGGAATATCCAAGTTATGCAGCAGATGGGATTTTAAACAGCCCCGTGGAGTTTGGGAACATATATAATCAGCATCATGAAAAAGAAACCTGTACACCTTTTTAAAAAAGTACAGTGATGTAGATCACACTGTATTCTGTGATGTATCCCACATTATTCTGTATTTTCTTAGTCTTCCAGTTATCCTCCCTTTGCTTCTTCAAGCTCTTCTTAATTTTAGCCATGTGTTTTCCTGAGGGCATGCTAGGAGTAAGGAAAAGAGGGGTGGGGAAATACTCTTGTCAGGCACTATGTTGCAAAGGCTGAACTGAAAAGTCCTGAGCATTTTCTTCATGGGAGAGTCTCCTAGTCAAGCTCAGAGGATGCTCCAAGTCCCCTGTGCTCCTTGCCTTCCCAAGTGCCTGCCTTGCTGGCAGAACAAACGTGCATGCCTGAAAGAGGGCTGAAAGACAGCAAGCCTGGGGATTTTCATTTTAAGGAAGTAACCAGGGTTTGCATTTTGCAGCTTATGTCCCTTAGTCAGACAGCTGACAGGCTTCTTGACTCTGCTACAGGCAGGACTGCCAAACCTGTGACTTCAAGGAAAAGCATTCTGGACCTTCTCAATGCAAAAGACAAACATGAAAAGAGACCACAGTGGCTGCACTGTCTTCTCTACAGAAAGTCTGGATCTCCTGTAAAGCCCACCTAGTGAAAAATGGTGTGTTTTGTGAAAAATGGTGTATTTTGTGAAAAATAGCGTGATGATGTCAGTGCTAATGCAGTCTCTGTTTCTGAAAGCCCAGCAGCTTTGCAGAGCTCTTTGCCTGAGTGCCACAACTGAATTTCTTGGCATCACAGAGTAGTGAGTCCCCATGCTGAGCACCAGATTCACAGGAACTCACAGGTTATGAGATGTATTTCCCCATCCCTTCAGCAACATTTATTCTGGCCATGTCTGCCTGGTTCAGCTCCTTCTCCACCACAACCCATTGATCTATTGGATAGACCTAGAAATAATTTCCAGAAATGAACATGTCATCTGCTGCTGTTTGCTGAAAGGCATCTCTCCACTCTAGAGGGAATTACAGCTTCCATCTGCTCCCTAATAGGAAAAATATGTATGGGCCCCCATGCAGCAGGGTCACTGTTAGCAGGCTCCCTACACTCCTGGAGGTTCCTGAGTGTAGATATTTGATTCAAGGAAATCAGGCCACCAGTCTGCAATTACTTTATTAGGCCCACAGATAAGGAAGAAAAATCATATTTTTTGTTTTTGTTAATTAAGCACTTGCTAAGAATTCAATACCATGAGGGGGATTGTGTAACTAGAGAGCAATTAGAAAGAGAAATTAAATAACTTGAAATAAGATGAGACACTGCAAGTGAAATCTTGTCTCTAAAAATTGAGTTTTATTGTTGCTTCCCTATTGCTGATGATATAGAGATGCTCATTTTTCCTGAACATTTAGCTGAAATTCATCAAACTGCAGTATGCTCTTGAGAACACTGATACCAGAGTCTAGAAGTAAACTATATGCACCTAGATATTAAATGTGGGTTTGCTTTTACAGAAAAAAAATCAGGACATCACTCCATGATTTTTTTTCTCATGCTGACTGGGCAAATCCCTTTAAATCTCTGTATCTTAATTTCCCTGAAAGATCCATGAATAATGCCTGCTATTGGAAAGAGCAGAGACATGACTATTGTTTTGAGATCTTCAACTAATTTCTTTCTCTAGACAAAAAATAAACTTTTTGCATTGCCATTATTCTCTATCTGGCTGGTGCTCACACAGATGGCAAAGTTTGCCACTTTGGTCAGACTCTGCAACTTGTATGCTGCCTTATTGATCTCTTCTCTTCTCTTCTCTTCTCTTCTCTTCTCTTCTCTTCTCTTCTCTTCTCTTCTCTTCTCTTCTCTTCTCTTCTCTTCTCTTCTCTTCTCTTCTCTTCTCTTCTCTTCTCCTCTCATTATCAGAAAGTCTCCTTTCTCAAACACCAGTCAAAGAATTTGGAGGAGACACTGTCTTGGAAAGAACTGGAGAAAGCAATGAGATCCATGAGCAGTACTGAACAGGGAGACAGGCAGGCCTTACCAGGTTGGGAAAATGCACAGAAAATAACAAAGTGAGATTTGACTTGTTAAAGCACAAGTTTAAGCTCTAGGGAAAAACATGAAACGTGGTTTTGATGTTTTGAAGTGTGGAACACGGTTGCGCTAAAGGAGCACGTGGGAAGGTGGGCAGCACTTCACTGACTGGCTTCAAAGAAGATTTAAAACATAAAGCCTTATGGACAGACTTCAGGACCCAGGGAAAGAAGTAATTCCTGTCTCCATGAGACTTGATTTGTAACTGGATGTTTGGGGTTAGTTCTGATCTGTTGGTTGCCAGAAAAATAGAGGTAATTTGGTTAGAGTTCAGTAAAGGGCAACAAAGATGGAGCTGGAAGGGTGCTAGGTGCCAGTGGTGCTTTGCAAGAATTAAACCTGCCTTGCTTGGCAGTGCCACAGCAGAGGAAGAGATGCAATAGTCTGTGCCTGAAGAACATGTAAAGATCAAGGCAGGAAAAGATTACTCACAGAAGTAACCAGCAGCTCTTCAAAGGGAAAAGCATCATGATTTTTCCTGTACTGTGCAATAATTTCCAAAAGCAATACTGAAGATAAGGCTGTTGGAGCAGTTCACATCAAATGGCAGCAATCAGTGAGTGTAAAGCCTCTTAGGCCCACACCATATCTGGTTTACTCTACTGAAAATACCAGAGCAGCTCCAGGCTCAATGGACAAAACCCTGCATGAGTCACAGCTTGACCCATTTTCTCTGCTATTTATGGTAAAACATAACTATGGCCACACCTGCCATAGGCTGCATGCTCTTTATGGCTGGATTGGAGAGCCGTGGCATCTCTGTGCCCGTGACTGTGTTTCCAAGTGAAATTTGGGTGATGGGTAGGAGATGGCTGCCTTGGCTCCTGCAGACAAGGCAGGGCTGCAGTGGCGGTGGCGGGATCTGCCTGCCCTTGGCTGCAGTGAGACTGCATGACCTATCCTGGGAAGAGCTGATGGGGTGGACTGCACAGCAGGACAACAAGATGCCATGGTCCTCCCTGACCATGTCCCAGATGCCAGAGATTGGTCCAGGAGTGTGCTCCCCAGGGTCCTCTTTTGAGTTTTGGCACCAAACTGCAAGGCCTGTGGCCATGAGGTCCTCAGTGACATTCAGTTCTGCAGTGTACCTCCCACCACTGCCCTGCGCTACTTGCTAACACGGAGTCCAAGAGGAAATTCTCTGAGGCCCACATGCCTTACACAGGTGACAGCCATTGCCTTACCTAGAAACAAGGCAGAAACAAATGCTAGTTCAGTGCCCAGCCTCTGGGCCGTGGCTGCTAGTCACACTGCAACAGGAGTTCTGCTGAGGTAGATACATTTTGGGAGAGTTAACAGCATTTCAGGAGCTCTGCAAGGCAGCTGGAGCAAGTCATAAGGATGGTTGGTCACTGCTGACTTTGCATTTGGACTGGTGATTCAGAGGAAAAGCTTGATAGCACTTCAGGATTCGCCAAAGCATTCAGCCTTCCTTCCCTCCTTTTACTCCAGGCAGGCAGGCAGACCAGATAATGCAGCGCCGTAACAACAGGAAGACTATAAATAAATACTCAGGACCTTTTTTGATACTTGTTTTTGTCTCAAGCTACAACAATGCAAACATGAATGGTGCTGATGGGTGAAGAGGTAATGGGAAGAAGAAAGAGAACCAAATGTACAAATTATTTCAGATAACATGTGAGCGACTTCTGTATTGGCAAGAACATTGTCTGGAGCTGTAGGCTTTCATTTCAGCATGCTGGATGTATATAGCTTGTAATAACATATGTGGGAAAACAGCAGTGATTTCTGGACCAGGAATATATTTGGGATTAAAGGGAGATAAGTATCCTTGGTTGAGGCAGTTGAGAAGCCTGCCTGTCTCTCTTTTCAATAAGAGACATCAATCCCATTCCGTGACCTTTCCAGCAGCCCATCCCTGAATCCCTGGAAAGGGGTGCTGTCTCCAGCAGGAGGGAGGAACTCACCCCTCTGATATTAGGAGGAGACCCAGTGACTGTTCTGTGTCTCCCTCTGGAACAGGCCTTTGGTTTGGTGGGGGTTTAGCAGGATTTTTTTGCTTTCTAGAAGCTGAGCTGGCAGCTTCTTTTGGATTATGTTTATAGTACCCTGGTGTGCTATAGCTGATAAAATATAAATGACGGAGTCAATTCTGAGGGCTGTAAAATAACTCTGGTGCTGGAAGTGCAAAGGCGAGTGTGCTTTCGCTTGGTGAAATATTTGTTGCTTTTCCAAAGAGGTCATTATTTCAATTTTCATGTGAATTTTCATCACTTAACGGAATGTATTATTTTACACATTTGCACAGCTTTTGAGGTAAGTGCTGGAACATAATACTGAAATAGTGCTTTTGCTTAATCCTTCCCATGAGCTGTGCTGCCAAATTTGTTCACTCAGACTGTGGAGGCAGGCAAGGCAAAGGTCAGACTCCACCAAAAAAATGGGGAAATCCAGGATTTACACAAAGGCAGGGCTTCACAGCTTCAGAAATTGTTGGTTTCTTTGCTAAAGACCTGATATTGCTCCATGTCTGGGTCTTTTGGAAGCTCAATTTTGTTTGGATTTACCAACTGAGTGATCATCCGGGGCTGGTTTCCTTGGCACATGGAGATGTGGGTTTCCTGCCTGCAGCTGGCTGATGACAAGAGGGGATGAATTGTTTCCCCATCCCACAGAAATCCTGCCACACTCAGAGGTTAGCAAGTTTTAAGGGAAAACCATATTTTTTTCAAGGCAAATTGCCATTGGAAGTGGAACATTTCTCCTTACATCCAGTTCCAGCAGCTCATCTTGGACTTTAATTTAAGATGTGGATCATATTTGAAGGATTTCCCAGTTTATGCCAAACCCACCATGGGTTAATTCCCCTCGCTACTGACTGGGAAGCCCAAATCAATCTCTTCCTGAGATGCATGCTATATTTAGTCAGGAAATGATAAATAATGCTATTTGAAGTACATTCTGCTTCTTCCCCCTTCCTCCCCCAATCCTTCTTCCTCCAAAATAACTACAAGGTATAAATAATTTGTACATTTAACCTGAATATTCCTTGCCTACTTAGGTGTGCTCGTTTTCTCTCCCTACACAAAAAGTCACTAAGTGGGTTGAAAGTTGTTATTTTATTGATGTACAGTATAAATATGTCACACTACATAAGATGATTTGCAGTTGTGTGCATGCGTGATTCTGTCCTGTTTTCTTATCCGATGTGCCTTTACCACTTGAACTATTCACCTTAAGAAGTGAATTCAGAGTTTGATATTTGAAAGGAAATGTTTCCACCACAGGCAGAAAAATCCCCACTAGCTGCTATTGTGTGTTTGCCATTCCTTGCTTTGCTTCATAATTGTAATGTCGCTTTTTTTTTTTTTTTTTTTTGTCCCAAATACATAGATTGCTGCCTTTCTGGAAAAACAGGATTGTTTCCTTAATTAAACATGAGGTAATGATGACATAAGAGATTTTTAATTTGTTTCTCGTCTATGGAAGATTTGTAACAAAGAAAAATGTCTTTACTAGTAAGAAATTTTTTTCTGTGGAAGCAAAACTCCTTCCCTTTAGTATGCCCCCAAAGTGATGGTATTGATTTTGAAACAACAAGAAAATCTTTATTCCTTTCAAAAGCCATCTTTTGCTGATGGAAATTTTCAACAGACTCCCATAGGTGCAAACATCTTGCTCACCATCACTTGAGAAATCCTGATAAAACCATGGATTTATGATCTATGAAAATATTTTGGGCCAAGAGTTTTTGATGGAAATCACAGGAGACAGATTGTATGAGTTACTCAATAACGCTGGGCTGCAGGATGTTTGCATCACAGCAGCAAAAGGAGGTTGTAAATCAAAGGAGAGCTGAGCTCTGTGTTATCTGCTGAGGCTGTGTTCACTGGGAGCCCCCGCACAAGCACCAGAGCTCGTGCAGGTGTCAGGGGAGCTGTTTAGGAAGTGCTGTTTGGCATCCAGAGCCAAGGATAGTCTTATCTAGTCTCATCATAAGAGGGAAAACACCAGACAAATCATCAGTGTTCAGCATCAATTATTCTGCAGAAGTTGCCTTGCATATTTATTTATTTGTTTGTTTGTTTGTTTATTTATGAGAAAAGACACCCCCCCCCCCAAAAAAAAAAAAAAAAAAGTTAAATGTTCTGTATATACAGAAAGGTGCTGCCTGGCTACTTCTTCTGGGTATTAAATGTTTCTGCTGAACTCATCTTTTGAAGAGCAAAATGGACTTGGGAGCGGGAGGAACAGTGCTAATGGTTTTAGGACTGACACTTTCCTACCTGGAGCCTAAACTGAGGACTTGGGGATTTAAGAGCCTACTCAACAGGGTTATTTGCCAGGAAACAGGGAGAATGAGGAGAAGACTCCACCTAATTGCCAAGGCTGGTATTTATCTCATCTAATAGGAAGTCCCTGAAAGTGAGCTATCTGGTCAAGGGTTCTCTGGACTTGGTCCAGAGTCAGGACAGAGCTGTGGATACATCCAGGTGGGTATTGACTCCACTGTGATGGAAGTGTCCAAGGAGAACCATGGGAGCTGCCCTCCAGAGGTGCCTGTCTCTCTCTTGATTCAGAGGAGTCTGGACAACTGGAGTAGAGCAGGCACTTCACTTTTAGACTACTGGTGTCAGATGAATTGAACTGCACCCCATCAGAAGGTTTTTAACAGGATTTAGTCAGGTGGAGGTATGGGACTCAACACCTCAGGTGTTTTCCAGAGGTGCTGTAAGTGTCCCTGAAATCATGGGTAGCTGAATATCTATCCTTCGAGAGGAATATACCCATATACATATTTGTATCCTGTAAGGCATCCATCAGGACCCTTCAGCATGCACCTCTAAGCATTTGAAAATCTGCCTCTGATAGAGTTCTGCAAGCATCAAATTATGTATGTCACGTCACCTTCTGCAGCAGCTTTTATCCAGCAAGATCTGCTGCCTAAAACTGCCGTGTCTGAAAAGCCATCAAGGCAGGAGCAGCAGTGCAGGTGTTTAGCACAGGTATCAGAGCTCATTGGAAGCACAATGTTTTAGTTTAGGAACTATAGCAGTTCACTTTTCCAATTAAAATGAAAAGGGTATGTTGTTCCAAGGCAGTTTGATTTGAAGAAAAAAGTCAGAAGTCATTTAGTGAGATATATCATCAAGATCTTTAATGACCAGTGTTGGCTGGGACATCAGCATTTATTTATGGTTGGGACTTCAGCAGTTCATCCCTTCACTGAAGAAAGACTGAATCCAGAATCATTAGTTTAAATTCAATGTCCCTGTCACAACCAGTAACTTAAATTAGGTATCTGAGCACGTAGCAGCAAGCACAGAAATATATTCTCCTCCACAGCCAAGTGTGAGCAAGAGCTGAGCACTCACAGCTCCTATTGTAGAAAATGGACACCAAGAGGATTAGTGACATATAACATATGTTTGATATTTAGGGCAATTTCCAAAGTTAGCGGGTTTTTGTGGACTTACAGCCATCGGCTTATGTCTGTCTGTCAGCCTGTCTGTCTGCCCAGCAGAATCTGCTGCATAGGTAATCAGTGATCCTGCATGTGAACACATGTGCAAGTGAGTATAGTATTTGTAAATTCCTAACTCAGTTTAACAATTACTTCTGTAGGGGTGGGTGTGATCAATATGACAGGCAAGACTGAATCACAATACCTTCCACCTGCAAGTAAAAAAATCACCATTTTCACTCACTTCAAATTTATTTGCACTCGTTACTGTACTTTGGCGTGGATTTTCATGTGCTATTATAGAAAAAAGTCTCTCTGCCTCTGCAGTTTCCTCTCCTTATCCTCTCTTATTTCCAGTAGCCAGAACACCACCTTTGTACTGCAGACAGGTACTGATGGTTAGCAGGAGGGATTCAGCTTTGCATTGCAGATTACACAGCTGCATAATCTCCCCTCTAAGAAGCACAGTGATTCGCAGTCAGCTCGAGGAGAGCTGGGAGTTTGGTATTTCTTACCTGTTTTCCAAATCTCTTTCATGACTCTGAAGAGATGTGAAGAAAGGTGTTAAAATAAAAGGGAAGCAGTTTATTTTTAAATTTTTTTTTCTTCTGATGCTGCTGAGATTGCCTGTGAATATTACCTGAGCAGCAGCCAGCAAGTTTCTGCAGGAGTGTGTTGATGGAGCAAGTAAGTAGCAGCAGCTCTGAATAAATCATTTATGTGTGCACTGCAGACTGTTTCAGGGATTGGCATCAATGGTGGCGCACTAACAGACAAACAGAGGAAAAGGCTTTCACCCAACTTTTTATTAAAACCTCAGAGGAATAAAACAGGTCAGCGGTGAATATTAAATTACCTTTTGGCCATCTTCCAGAGTGATCTGGCCTAGTTAAGAAACATCAAGAAGGAAGAAAGCTTTGCTTCTTCACATCCTGATTTCTCCAGGGAGGTGAGAGAAGGAGATCTGTGTGAAACAGTGCAAAGGCAACCTGATTTTATAAGTCAGCAGTTCTTCCACATGCACAGAGACAGTCCTGGGCAAATCCACATACCAGCTGCACACACTTTTTTTGCAATATTGCAGCAACATTCAACCCACCTGCTTTTTCTTAATGCCACCTTGTGTATTCTGATGAGTAAGACTAGATCAACAGGGTGTTTGTTCAGTTTTGCAAGACCATCAGTACAGCCCATATCAGATGGGCATAATGCGCCTTTGCTGCCTTTGCCTCTTTGGACAGGATCAGTCCCTTACTGGGATGTGTACATCTCCTTGTCTCAGCCATGTGAAACCCTAGCAAGGCTGATTTCAGTGGAAACTGCTTAGCAGCCACAGAGATACTGTATGGAAGTACCACCCTCCATTTTCTGCATGTTGGATATTTGTTCAAAACATACAGTTTCTTTCAAGAAATGATTTATTCTTAGTACTGGCCTGGTTATTTAAGGATAAAGGAGCAGTGAAATTAAAGCATCAGTACCTGCTGGCTGTTCCATGAAAAAAATGAAGAGCTGTATTACATGTTAATAGGTAAGGAGCCATGAAAGGACACAGCAGAAGATAGAACTTTTAACACAAATGTAAAAGCCACAAAGCAAACATTTTTCTGACACACATATCCAGCTAAAATTTGGAAGTGCCACAGTAGGGCCAGCTGGGAACTGTTGGATTGCTGTGCATCTCACTGAGGGTACTGGTGTTTCCCCCACTGGTTAGTGAGAGCCCCATTCCCCAAAGGAGCCTGGCCAAGGGGTCATCCCCAGAGTAAGGAGGAGGTGAGGGGCAGGGGACACCCTGATTTCAGCTGTGAGCCATCCCACACACCATTTTTCCATGGTAGTGCTCTCTAAGCACTGAGTCTTCCCAGTCCGGGGGAATTTTACGCTGGCAGAAAAGATTTCACAACTGATTTCTTTGTGTTGAACGCATGATTTTCTCTGGGGTGGCAAAGGAAGGACAGATTTAAAAAAATTTAAGCAGCCCTCAATAATGTCACAAGCTCAAAGCTGAGTGCACCATGTGAAAGTTTCCGTGCAGAGGTCACAGAGGGACCAAAGCACCCAGCTTTGCCTCAGGAGCCAATCCAGGCTCCCACTTCTCACCTGCTCCCCACTGGGAACCAGCTGTGCACTGATGGCTGTGGCAGGCAAACACGGACATCTCCATGGCTTTAGGGCTGTTTACAATCTTGACCAGGTTTGGGCACTGAGCTTCCTCCTTGAGGTTGAAGGGCAAGCTGCTGAGCCACTAAACCCTCAGTTACTTTCCACATCTGGTTTGATTCTCTGCAGATAAACAGCAGCCTTGCCATTAACAACAAAAACTTAATTCATTGAGGTTTGTTCAAGGACTGAGAGCAAATATTTTTCCTGTGCAGCTTGGGGTCATTTTAAGGGAAAAACAGGGCTGGAGGTATATCACCCCTTTAAAAATTATTATTACTTCCTAGAGAAAATAAAATTTAAAGCACCTCTTCCTTCCATTTGTGAGGTTATTTTTACAGAAAAATTGCTGGCTTTGGGAAGGTAACTGCTTTGTGACTGACTTGGGATCAGAGCACAGGATTTGAATAAATGTATGGATTAATTTACCTTTTGTTCTTTTTTTTTATTAATGAAAATGCTCATTCATAAGTTATACCTTAATAAAACCCTGTAGAAATGCTTGATATGTTTTCCTGTCTGCTCCCTCTTGGTGCCAGGACTTACACACAAAGGGAGGGGACAGAGCAGCCAGCAAGTATTGCAATTTTAAGTCTTTTAGGAAATGTCCGTGGCTGTATAAGCTGCTGATTTCCCTCACTGCTGCTTGTGAGGCTGAAGCCTCTATGTAGGTCACGTTCTCCAAGACTGCTGCCTCCCTTACAGCCAGACCTGCTGTTGACTTGGGCTGTCTTAATGCATCAAAGAGCCTCTGCTATGCTTCAGCTCACCTTCTGAACTCAAGCTGCATCGCTCAGCTCTTCATGTAATCACTGAGGTGGGTAACCTGACCAGGGAGCTCGAGCATTAATCACAGTCTTTCTGGTTCCTCAGGCAGAGAAGAAAATTTCTCACTTTACCATCACTGTTGTTATTTTTAAATCTTTGAAATCTCTCCCTAAGCCTGTTTTCCCATCTTTTCTGTGTTTTATAACCCAGTTACCATTATCAATGATCATATGCAGTGTACCAAAAGACGCAGTTAGAATTTTTTTCATTTAAAAAAAACCCAACTTTTAAGAGGAGGAATGGAGACCCACAGAAAATGAAAATAGGAATGCTGCTGGAGAACATCTCTGTCTGCTGCACGATGATAACACTGGAGGTGCTATTACATGATGGAGCAGACTATTGAACAGCCAGTGGGTTTGGGGTGAGGACTGCTCCTTAGCTGAAAATTGCTTCATCCTCCTTGCAGTTCTGCACAGCATCGCATCCAGACACGGGAATCAGGATCGGAGAGGCTGGAAGTACACAGCTGACAGTGCTCAGGAAGCCTAGGGAAGTGTTGCAGAGGGGCACTGGCTGGTTGTCTCCCTTTGCTGCACTTTGTCCTTCTGGCATGGCAGCACCAAGGCTTGTGAGCAGTGCACGGTGTGATCAGGCTGTGCCGGCCTCGTCCTGGCCTTGTACCAGCCAGGAGAGCGGCTGTCCCTGTTTGTCACTGGGATGTGCCCAACGCGGCCCAAGAGGTCACGGTCGCAGGGCTGGGCAGGAGGCACTGGGGCATGCAGCCTAGAAATGGCTGGTTTTAATCACATCTTCGGTGTTTTCTCCCCTCTTCCTTCCTAGCACATTTTACCAGCCGTGGTTTTTCTTCATTTTTTTTCTCCCCCTCTCCCAGCCATGGCGGAATGGTTCCCCGTTGGAGCAGCAGCACCAAGCGGGGAAGCGGAGCTGCTCCAGGACAGGAAAGCGTTAACCGGGCACGGAGGGCGGCAGGGGGATTACTGCTCCCCACCACGCCGGGGACGGGGTCGAGAGGGGATTATTGGGCCGGAGCCCCGGGGCCGGGCCATCTGCGGCCTGCCGGCTGTGCCCGCGCCCGGCCTCCCCCGGCGGGGCCTGCTCGGACGGCGGGGCCTGCTCGGACAGCGGGGCCTGCGGGCCCGGGGACACCTGGGCAGGCGGGGCCGCCCCTCCCTGCCGGCGCTGCTTGGGGGAAGGATGCTCGCCCCAAACCCTTCCGAGCTCTGCCGAGCTCGCTGTCCTGCTCAGAGTCGCACCTCGTTTTAAAGATGCCTCCTCCCTTTCCTTTTTTCCGTTCCCGCAGCCAAGGCATGCCGTAAAACTTCCACTAACGTGTATTTCTTATCAAATCCGATTTACAGAGTGCTCAAGCTTCTCAGCATTTGTCTTCTGCGAGCTGGCAAACCTGCTCGAGTATTTAATTATTTTTCTTGAGCATTCTGTTTGAGCCTTTTTTGAGTGGGGGTTGCATGAAGCACCCGGAGCGCCCCAGCAGGGAGCTTGGGCAGCTCTGGGCTCGGTGCTGGCCTTGAGCCTCCTCCCCAGGGCTGCTGGTCAGCAACAGGTGTGAGCCCTTCCCAAACACTACTCAGCCCCCAAGGAGGGCTTCATGGACTGGTGGAGAGACGTGAGAGTGGTCTTTGTGTAATAGCATCTGAAATTCAGCCAGCCTTCAGAGGTAGCTGATAGCGCTTCTGGTTATTTTTGCTCGGGGTATCCATCATTTTCTTTTAAATGACAGTAGCGGTATTGCTTAATTGGTTTGGTGTTAAAATCTGCTGTAAACCCTCTCTGATTTGTTTGGTTCTGCTACTAGGGAGAAATAGCTCTATTTGTCTACTCCTTGCAGAAAAAAAAATGCAGACTTGGCAGGATTTTTTTTCCCTCCAAATGAAACACCAAATTAAATAAATAAAGGAATAAGGCCCAGGGCAAAATGCAGATTCAGTCAAACTTTTTTTTTGCATCAGATGCACGATAGTTTAATAAGGGAGATCCAACTAAATGCTCAGAGGCAGGGAGATAGTAGAAGAGAGGGTTAGAGTGTAAGTATCAGGGTGAAGCTTGATGCGTTTAGCTTTGCAGTTAGCTCTTTCAGCACTTTTCTCAATGACTTGAAGGGTTGGTAGGATAAGGTTTGGTTTTGTTAAACCTTGTTAGTGTCAAATCTATTGATGCCTGGTAAAGATTACGCTAATGTGTAAGCCTTTGGGGGCTGGTGTGTGTGCAGGCATGTGAGCCTGTGTTACAGCAAATGCTGACAGATTAAAGGGGAGGTCAGTGACAGATATCCCTGAACTCTCTGGCCAGGGTTGGTTACTTTAAAACCCTGTCTGTGGATGACACCCAGTGACAAAAAAGTCAGGCATCTAGATTTAATCCCCAGCACACATATGCCCCTTTTTATAGTCCCCCTGAAAATCAGGCATGTGCCTTCTGCTGTGTTCAGCACAGCTCGTTCCTTTGGCCTGACGCTATTGCTTTATAGTGACACCTCCCAGTGGCACTCTGCAACATTTCACTGAAGTCCACACAGAACTGCTGCTTAATAGGCTCATGAAACCAAGTGCTGTGTTTGTGCAAATGACACCTTATAAAATTCAACAAGCTTTGTGGGTGCCTTCTTCACAGGAATCATTCCATTCCTCCCTCTCCCAAATATTTGGGTCCCCTAATTAATAAGAATTAAAAGCAAAGAAGTACTTTCTAGTTATGTCTTCAAAAATTTGGCAGTATAGCACAATTTCTGCAGACATAATGACATCCTGTGACTGAAGAAAGCAATGTCCTGTTCCAGATGCTGCTGCTGTTGTTAACAGGTTTGTGTTGTGAGAGCAATCTCCCTGCTCTGTTGTGTAACAGTGTGCAACATCTGCTAGCAATATCCAGGGGCTCCACAGACCTGGTATATACAACTTAAATGCATCTCACTCTCGTAGACCAGCGACAGATGGGATTTGGGCAGACCGAGATACCATCTAGTTATGGTAAATTGCTAAGTTTCCCACTATCAGCAAAGATGCCTCCCCCCATCTCTGTGTTTAGTGGTCTCTACCTACTTCTGCTTAAAACTCTCTTTTACTGTCTGTGACAGAATCACAGAAGGGCAAGGCTGGAAGGGACCACAGCAGCTCATCTGGTCCAACCTCCCAACTCAAGCAGACTTATCCCTGAGCACATGGCACAGGATTGTGTCCAAGCAGCTTTTTAATATCTCCAGTGGGCAATCTCTTCCAGAACATGGTCACCCTCACAGCAAGGTTCTTCCTGCTATGCAGATAAAATTTAATGTGCATTAATTCCTTGAGTTACAGATGTCACTACTTGCCCTATGGGTGTGTATTTGTTTGGTAGTGCACACACTGAAGTATCTCTGCAGATATTACTTGCTAAATTATTACAAGCCCATTGTGGGTGTGCCCTTAACTAGAAACAGTCTGTGAAGCTGTTTTTGTTTTGTATAACAGGGACTTTTTTTGGTTCAGCCAAACTCAATTCTAAGTCTATGTGTATGTAAAAAATATATTCTCCGCTAAATAAATGTGTAATTATAAAACCATTAAGTTAAAGGGATGCAGACCCTGGGACAGACAGACCAGGCTATTTTTCCACTCTCTGACAATAGCTCCTCCACAGTACCTGCTGTTGTGAACTGTCTTCCAGAACAAGTAGGGATTTTAGAAAATTGTGGTTCTGCGATAAATCTACTTTTTCTGTGGAATAGAGAATCTACACAAAATAGTCAGAAAGAAATAGCATGTGTTTGTCAAATTCCCCATATTAAAAAAAGGCCTTTGAAATCAGTTTGCTCCAAACCAAGGAAGAACTGCATCCCAGTTAAGCATGAAGGGTTTGTACCATGACTACCTACCATTTCATAATGTATATTTATGTTAATTGGTGCAATTTGATCTGTACACCATCCCTTAATTGTAAGAGATGCCTTATTCCTCCAGCAGTTGTGCTAAAGTCATCCCCATGGCAAAAGTGGTGGGGTCTGTGTGGAGTAGGATAAAATATGTGAGGGAGCTATCAGACTTTGATCAATGAAATTCAGAAAGAAGATGGGCACAATACGAAACACAAGTCTGCAGGCCTCTGTCTGGCTCGAGCCATCGAGTGCAAAGCAATTCAGGGCTGCTGTCAGCTAAAGCTCTGGCACAGCCCTTTGACATGACTGTGTAATGCAGCAAATCTGTTTCTCGTCATCTGACGCTCCACTGAGACCTCTTGCTATGCTTAGCTGAGAGCTTTGAACGTCCTTGCTTTTGTTGGCCTCTTATGAAGTCCCTCAAAAACACAAAAATTTGATACTTTACTCTGCTGTTGCCAATTATTCTGGTTGTTGTTGGATAGCAGAGAGGTAGTAGCAGCTGGTGCACGGTGGGTTTGGTATTAATGCAGTCAGGGCAGCAGGGCAGCAGTTGTGCTGCCTGGGTAGCTCCTGGCAGCCATGGGACACCACTTTGCTCTGCTGGTGTCCAAGAAATAGGGCAGCATGGAGGAAGATCTCCAGTTCACAGCTCTCCTTGTGCTGGAGGAGTCCCAGCTGCAGTCCTCTTCCTCCTTGGGGCCTTGGGGCACTTTCCTCATCCCCTGCACAATGTCCTCAGGAGCTTTTTGATGCTAGGTGCAGAACAGGAATACAGGTGATGGTGGCTTGGGGCATCTCAACCAGTGAGCGCTAGAAATGCTCTCAGTGTTGCCCCTGGTAGATCTGTGCTCACTTTCATAAATGAGCAGTAAATGAGTAACAGAGTAATTTTCTTCCCTGTGAAAAAAAACTCGTGTCTGGCCTTTGGGTGCCTCTTACAGCCCGTACTTTGGGAGAGCTTCCACTTACTTAAAGTGGGATGCATAGGGTGGCACAAACCTGAGGCTGAAGCGTGGGCAGTCCTGGCCTCAGACCTGAAAGGAGGTAGCTGTGCATGCTCTGAGTGTTCTTTACCCCTGAAAAGCTTTCAGAAAAGAACATGGTGTCCATGTGCATCTATCTCATGGTAAGGCAGAAACACAAAAACGGAGGGATGTGCAGAAGTCACCCTGGCTTTGGGATGGACTCCAAAAACCAGCTGCAATTTCTCAGTAGCACAAGTGCAAATGTCAGACATCGATAAGATGGAGGAAATAAATGTTTTTTGCAAACTGGGAGAAAGGAAGACTGTGGAAATGCTTTATTTCCCTTCTTACATAATTACATCCACAAGTAGTCAGGAAGAAACTGTGATTTATGTCTTGAGTGCACAGTAAATCACTGTAAGAGCCCATGCCCTGTCTGTGTTTTACTCACTGGGAATGGCCTCTGGCCACCAGCAACCCCAGCTGCCAAAGTTTTCTGTCTCTGACAGACTCAGCAGCAGTTTGGGCTTGGGTGATGAATTTTGAAATGTGATTGTTCTGTAAAGCTGGCTTTGAGCATACACAGTCAAAGAGCCAGCCCATGGCTGGAGGAGATGATAGCAGGTGCTGGCCATGTAGAGAAGAAAAGGCAGTGATGCCCAGCATGCAGTGGCTGGTGGCACACACACATGTGCCTTTCTGGGTTTGGAAAACTGCTGAAGGAATGAGGGCTTGTTATTTGGGGAGGGGATATTCTCAACTCCATAAATGCACCCGGGAACAGACACCCCAGCTTTGCTGAGTATTTTGGACAGTCTGGAGGCTCTCTGTCATGAGGGATTAATGCACTGGGTGAGACACCCTGGCCCATGGAGCTTTCCAGGGGTGCTGTACAGGCTGGACTGGGAGACCAGTGTAGATCTGCCAGTGCAGCACCTCCAGTCCTAGCACGACCCGTGGACAAACCGTGTGGGCAGCACTGCCCTTGGGGAGAGAGAGTCCTGCTACTGACAGCCCCTGGCTGTGGGTTGCAGCATGGAAGATGTTCCCAGCCCTGCCAGCTGCCCTCCAGTGAAAGCACAGCCTGCTGGGGGCAGTTCCTTGGGCCAGGGAGTGCAGAGCCTGGCTGGAGCATTCAGGAGAGTTGGGTAATGGGTGCTTCAGCTTAGAAGCTGCTAGGCTTGGAAAGCTGCATGAGGTATCTGTAGAAGACACTCAAAAAGCAGTACAGGATGCATTACAGTTGTCTAAATCCTTCCTGGTGTCCAGCTGCTATACCAGGGCTCTATTTTGTGTCAACCAGACAGCCCTGTACAGATGTGTTGTGTACCCTAAGACATCTCAAATGGTACTGGACACCTTTGCTTAAGCAATTGAATCCCACTGTAAGTGGTTTGCTCAAGATCATATATAAAGCCTCTGTGATAACTGGGACCCAAGCCCAGACCTCTTCACAGGCTATCCAACATTTTGATGACTGGAATGTGCCCTGTCTCAAGAATGAACATATCCACATAGTGGGTTCAGTCGGATTTATTTTCTCCTTTCCTCATTTTGAATAATTTGGCAAGCCAAGGGTATTAAAGGAAGTTTTGCAGTGGGTAACAAACATTTCTCCACAGTGTATGTCATGAACAGAGAAAGAGTCAAAGTCTTTTCACCTACCTTTATTATGCTTTCTTTATTTTTATTCAGCTTTCAATGTCATTATGTCTTCAGTGCTGGGTTTTGGAGGGAAATGCACATGCTGGTTTAATATCCCTATGCTGAGTCTTACCCTAACTGTGTGGCTGCTTTGGGTTGTTCTGCTTTTTGAGAAAAAGTCCATGAAAGCCTTCAGCATGAAAATCATATGAGACAGAACAAGACGAAGAGACACCCCAGATGGAAATAAAACCCCGTGGGGAGGTGGGGTTTATGAAAGCAGCCTCATGTGTGGCACAAGACTTGATGGAAGTGTCAGTAAGACAGTCCAGAAATTCCTCTGGCATGCAGTGGGTGCAGTAAGGTTTTCAAACTGGTTGTTTATTGTGGGGCTTTCTGGGGTCTGAAACATTTTCATGCTGCATTTTTGGAGCAATAGCTGACAGTCAGGACAGCCTGGGATCTCAGCTGTCATTTTGAGAAATTAGTGGGCTGCTGAGAAAAGTAAGAAAATTAGAGGCCTGGAATGGATAGAGAGGAATAAACGGAATTGGGAAGCATGAGCTCAATAGTTTGTCATACTGCTTTGGGTGAGACTTGTATCGGGTAAGAAACCTGCTGAAAACAATTATCTGAAAAAAATGAGGCTGCTCAGATTTCTGCTTTATAAGTTTCTCTGCTGATTTAATCCTGCTCCCCATCCAGTGTTGTGAGTGCTGTGTCCAGTCTAATGAGGCCCCCTTCGTTCGTCTTGTTTGGGCAGCCGTCCGAAACCTCTCTTATCAAGAAGGGCTCTTTCAGCCCCAGAGACTCCTGAGGGATTTGGGGGCAGAGAAATACAGAGTTCAGAGGAGCAGCAACTACTTGCAAGAGTTAATGAGGGGAAATGAACTCATTTGTGATACTTGTAAACTTGAAACTCAGTTATGAGGAGCACAGAGAGGGCTGGGGCATCCAGCTGCTTGTAACACAGATGTACTGTCTGGGAAGAGGTGAGCTGCTGGCTCTGGAGAGCCTGACTGTGCACAGAGCCCTGTTTCTGGCTTAAATGGGATTCCTTTGAAAAAGAGTCCAAGTCATGATAAAAAATTCTATCTGCCCTTTCCAAACATCCTGTCCCAGAGCTCAGATGCTGACAGTGTGCTTTGTATCCTAATGGTGCTTTGTACTCTCAGCTTGTGAAGCCCTCTGAGCCTTTAGCCTGGCTTCCCACTGTGGCTGCTCTTCATGGAACAGCACTGATTTACACCAGTCTAATCCCTTACCTTTGTGACAGGTACTGCAGAGAGCTGTAAGTACTAACAAACTGAAAAAGGTTCATAGCCCACTACTCAGTGTCTCATGCTTTAGGTAACTTCATTACCACATTACATTGCAGCAATTTAAAAAGCAAACATGGAGCAGACAAAGAAACTGTACTGGTTTGTTCCCAGTCTTTCCCTGAGCAGCATCCCCCTCCTATACCCCTTTCTCTTTGATTCCTAAAAAGCCATCTATGGTTTTAAATAAACTATAAGTGGGGACACGACTCTGCTTGATGTTTGGTCTGCAATGGAAGTAAAGTGTCACTTCCAATTTTTTGTGGGTGCAGAACAAAGATGCCTGTGACCAATCCACTGCACAGCGCACTCGTTTGTTTGAACAGAGAGCTTTGGTGAGAAGCATATTGCAAAGGGCCAGGGAAGCAAATTTTAAATCCTGTCAAAGAGAAATTATTTTACCTTTTCTAATTCCCATCCATGGTACCTTGTGTTCCTGCCTCATGCAATAACCTTGCTCAGTAGGCGGAGCAAGGCAGCTGGAGCTGCCTGCCAAGGATGGCTTTGGCTCTGTGGGACTCCAACCCAGGACATGAACTGGGCCATGTTAAGTCAACCAAAGGGTTGCACACAAGGGTGTTTACAATTGAGGAAGTGTAGAAACAGAAGAGCCAGTAGGCAGACTGCAGCACCCCTCATTTAGCAACAGCAATGCCCACCACATTTATCTAACCAACTTCAGTCACTGTTGTCAGTACCAAATGAAATGGCACTAGGTCTCTGTGAGATAATACTATCTGTGTAGCTGTTTCACAACCTTTTTTCAAGAAAAGTGCCACAAACAAGGAAGGGCTTTATTAAACTTAATCCCAGATTTACTATGAATAGGAGTTTAGGCAGGTTTAATACATGCTAGCAGAAAAAAGTATTTTCCTATCAAATAACTAAGTAGTTGAGTAAGGAATTGAGATAAATTGCTGGGATGACTTCCAATTGTAGACTGTGGTGAGTAAATGAGGTAGGTCATGCCTCCCTGACAGCCTGGGTTTCAGTTTCACATCAGGCAGTTCTGTATTGCTGTGTCTGTCTCTTCTGCACCATTTACTTCATATACTGCATGTACATCCCTCCCTCCCCCCATTTTCACTCTCCCTTGTACATATTTAATCATAAAATTTCTCTGCTGTTCTCATTCCTTGTATCTGACATGTGCTTTATCCAGGCTTCTGCCTCTGGGAGCTGGTCCTTGATAAAAAGGGACAAAGCAGACCATCAAGCTACCATGCTTTGTACAAGGCATTATTTTTAACATCTGTCAAAATTAAATGGCACTTGGGATTTTCCCTTGGCCTGTCAATATTTTCACAAAATTCAGGGCTGTCTGTGAAACTCTGGGAAAATAGTTGTACAGTGACATTCCCTTGCATGTTGTCATGGTGTCGCAGAGCTCTCTGCAATTTTTTTTTGGGGGGGGGTTTTGAAGATTGATCCACAAAGAGGATTACTATCACTGCTCACTGCAGCTCTGTCACTGCTGTTGCACACATCTACCTCAGCCACCAGCCTGCCCAAATAGGCTCCTGTCTTTCAGACTAAGCATTTTTAGCATCCATTTAAATGTTTGACATATAGAAGATATTTGGGGTATTCACAGCCGTGGCCTCACTGAGATGCAAGTGGGAATCTTGGGCTCCATCTGGGACAGGATTTCACTATTTTTCAGCTGGAAGTGACCATTGCAGGCTCCTTTTCCTATAAAGGCTACTCATCTCTAAAATAAATGGCCATTTATATCCAGGACATGAAGGCTCAAGGTTGTCTGCTTTTCCTCCCTTCTCTGAGCTGTTTGTGGCTGACAGACAGCATGTGGGATCAGTACATCTCTCGCTCGCATTTAAATATGCACATCCCTGTCTTTCCCACAGCAGCAATGAGGACAGAGATAAAATACAACTGCTCTGCCATTACACTGTCACGAAGGCAAGAACAGACACTGAGACTATAAGCTATTTTTTAGCTAAAAGCAGAAGATGGTCAAAGCTTTTAAGAAGAGATGCCGTGTCCCTCAATCAAAGGCACATGTTCAGGTGCTTTCTTTGTCCCATTTTCAATTATGAAGGGAAATTTCAGTAGCAGACAACTTTCAGAGACACACAGCCAAGTGCAGTAAGACTGGGAAATACAGGGTAGCATGTATCCTTTCTAGGTTAATTTCTCCCTGCCTTTGCCACAGCCATGTCCATCCTTGCTCCAGCTGCCTCCTCCTTGGCCACCCTCTCCAGCAGAGCCAGAATCTCCAGATGGATGGCTCAGCCCTGCCACCATGTGCTGTGTTTTTCTGGTCAGAGCACAAATACAGCGCTGCACTCACAGGGCAAATGATAATCTATTCCTTCCCAGCTGATGGATGAAGCACATGAATATGGAAGAACAAACACAGAATTTCCACAATTGTCTCAAACTCTGTGTGTGTTGGAAGGAATTGGGGTGGTTCTCCTGGGGCAGCAGATGGCAAGCTCACTTGGGGATAATACCCATGGGATTCTTGTATTTGTGGCCACTGCTTATAGAGGTCACTAATCCTAAAGCTTGGCTGCTCCCAGGGGGTCACTAAATGCGTTGGTTTGGGGTTTGGAAATCAGGCACAGTATGTGCTAAGTGTTCTAACAGGAAATTCATGTGTAGTATTTTAATATGTATTACATCTCAGACGCTTGACAAGACAGGCACATAGATGATGAATGTAATTTGTCAGTAAAATTCAGCAGATGTATCTTCAGGGTTTAACTCAATATCAAAGTGAGAAGGCAGCATTGAAATAAAGCAGTGAAAATTACACTCCTCAACTATTTACCATGAAGTGATAGTAATTATTAGATAAGTAATAATGATTTGTGCCAATGCAGTCAGTACAGAGTGATAGTTCCTTAGCTTGTTATTTGGTCCTGTGGGTAGAGCTTGCTGTAAAATGCACATTAAATACAATGGGATTATTGCACTTCTGCTCTGTTTTAACAGGTCAGAATAGGGTAGTTCTTGCTGGATGGTTTGCAGGCTTTTCAGATACCAGTTGTGCTGGGACAATGACATGGTTACTATTTTAGGCAGTGGGTTACTTGAATGTAACTTGTATTCTATTTGTGTTAAAAAACCTTGTGGTCGTTTCAAGCAGTTATTAGTCTGTATTATAACAACTGTCTTTAGCTGTTTGAAATGCAGAGCCCTGGCAAGCAGAAATATAGACTTGCCAGGCTAAAAGCAAAATACATTAAATAAAACATCAATATTTATGATGCAGTCAGTAGTTCTTCTGAAATAAACAAGAAGAAAATCTTGTGAAAAAGGATCAGGAAGGCTGGAAACACTAGTGAAAAACAATAAACATAATATAGTTACGATATAAAGCTTGTGTAACACAGGGCTCAGTTCTTCTAAGAGCCCCAGCACTGTCACCTGGGGCTAAGCAAAGGCTTCAGACACATTGAGTGATGCTGTTGGGCAAACGAAGAGTCAATGAAAGGATCCTGTTCTGCAATTCTTGTTTTGCAGCTGGCACACAAATACCATGGCAGCTGAGGTGTTACATTTCTTTTCTCTTCCTCCTTTTTGTCTCCATTTCTCACATTCCTTAGAATCATCACAGAATAAAAGGATGGCCTAGGCTGGAATGGACCCTAAAGATTGTGTCATTCCAACTACCCTCCCATGGACAGGGACAACTTTCTCTAGACCAGGTTGCTCAAAGACACATTCAACCTGGTCTTGAACATTCAAAGTATGGACCATCCACCACCCAGCTTCTCTGGGCTTCACTGTCCCAGTGGCTCACCACCCTCACAGTATTCTAATTTGAACCCATCCTCTTTCAGCCTAAAGCTTTTCCTTGTCCTGTCCCTATGTGCCCTTGAAAAAGTCTCTCTCCAGCTTTCCTATAGGCACTGAAAGGCAGCTACAAGATCTCCCTGGAGCCTTATCTTTCTTCTCCAGGCTGAACAACCCCAAATCTTTCAGTCCGTCGTCCTAGGAGAGGTGCTTCAGTACTCTGATCACCTTCATGGCCTTTCTATGGACCTGCTCCAGCTGCACCTTATAAAAAAGGAGGGTAACACCAGTAAGGATCTCCAGAGTTGATTGTCACCTGTTGTTGCCAAATGGTGGGGTGCTTGGCAATGCCCCTGCCAACGACGGCCAGCTCCTCTAAAATGGGAACAGCAGGCTGGAGCAGCCTGGTTTTAGGGTACATGCAGCCAAGTGGAGCAGGAAGGAAGACAGATGATGAAATAATGGCACTGAGATTTCCTGTCAAAGGAATATCACTGTGTTCTGCTTCCTTCTCTTGTGTCAGGTCACCAGAACTGGTACTGAGTCTTATTTTCTTCTTTCTTTCCTTGAGAAGGTAAAATAGAGGGGAGGCAGAAATATTCATACTACTCCTGCTTAAAAGCTACCTTTTATGTGGTCCAAGTCAGCTTTGAAATTGAAACCTCTCTGGGATAATGAAACAGAAGAGGCTGAATTCCTATTTAGACTGATATTATTTGGCTGAGGGCTGTCTTTACTCAAGAGTAATTTGGGAAAGTGACAGACAGCCGTGACCTTGATTTACTTTGTAACAGTTTGGGTTGAAATGGAAGAGTATTGAAATTTGGATTTTTTCAAAAATTTCAGGGACATCATTAAAGAGGAGGACTTTCCGTTCTTCCTTTCAGTACGCTCTGTGCTGTTAAAAATAGCAGAGGAAATAGATGTGTGACATTCATCTGCTGACTCCTTCGTGTCTGTTACCAGACTCGATTGCATTTAAAGACTGGTCAGAGCAGGAAAGTAATCCAGGGCTCTCAGCTTACCTTTGAAGGATTCTCAACATGGGAAACACCCTTTTATATGATAAAATGCATTTGTTAAACTGTGCTTGTGGGAGACATATAACTAGAGGAAAGAAGATAGTGGAATTCCCAAACAAGGTGCGTTTGCTAAGGCAAGTGGAGAATTTGCATAATATGGAACATACTCTGCCCCATTTCCTTTGGAGGTACCCCAAGGTACACTGAAATGCATATATTAGGGCAGTAGTGCTACTTGAGGATCATTTATTTGAGCACTGATCTTCAACTCAGTCACCCAAAAACTTGAAGCAATCTGCATTCACCAAGTAAAACAGTTAGTTAATATCAGTATAACAGGATGGGGAATGATGGGAGAGGTGGGCAAGCTTCTGTTTCTTCTGACTGAAAGGGTTTCTGCCTCTTTGAGAGTTCTGAGAGCTCTGTATAAAGTTCCAACCCTAATTCATTTCTGTTGGGATCTTTCCACCACCCAATCCCACACTTTGTTTGCCTGTTCTTTCTTACAGGAATGAGTTTGTTTGCTTTCATGCAAAAACATCTCACAACCAGGAATGAGCGTGGAACTTGTCGGGTCTGGGAGCTGTTATAACCAGCCAGCAGTCTGCCAATGTTGTAGATTAAAATGTCTGCAGATTAAAACAATGCCATTGCTTAGGAGAACCAAAGTAAAATGAGAAGGCTGTGTTCAAAAGTTTCACCAGGAAATAAAGTCCATAGGCATTTGGACTCCAAATTGCTGACCCATAAGAAGCAGACTTAGGAAGAGAAAACAAAAACACTAAATAAATTGTAACATTAACCAAAGAAAATGAAGAAGTAAGAACTTCATGAGTATTTGTAGACTTGTACTTCACTCTCTTTTTGCCTTTTCAGAACATCCAGAGGACACTCTTCCCTTTCCCATGGCAAGGGGACTACCACAGACACAGGCCCAGTCAGCCAGTAGATTCCCAGTGAAAATTTTACCTATTTGTCCTAAATGGGAGTGGCACAGATTTGTTTTTTAAATTAATTTGTTCATCTTAAATTTGTCAGTATATAATTATATAGAACATAATCAAATTATTCTAGCAAATTTGGGGAGGGAACTCAAAAATTATGGGGATTGGATGCAGGGGACAGGCAACAGCAGGTTCACATTTTTTCCTTAAGAAACTGGGTTAAACACTTCATTTAGAAATGAAATATGAATGTGGTGAATTGGCACACTTTCTTTGTCTTTTGATCTAGTATATGATATATAATCGATGTTTCTCCAGAGATGTTAGTGATGCTGGTACGTGTATGTGGGATCCCCCTTTGCTAAAGACTGTGATATCCCTGCCCGAGCAGGTAGAAAACTGAGTGATGAGTGATGGCAGAGGACACAGTCTTTTGTATTTATCTGGATGTTCACACTGGCAGAGCTTCTGAGATGGTCCCACATCCCTATGCACCGCAGTCATTGCTCCTCAGTCTTGGCTCACGCTGCCTGTGCCAGAGACCTCTTCCTGCTGCATGCCTGGAGAGGATGAGTGCAGTCTGGTTGGGCTGTGATGTGGAGAAGAGGACCTGCAGAGATAGTTGCTGGAAGATGGAGTGGGACACTGTAGTGGAAATCCTGCCTTTCATGAGTGTGTAATGTTGTTCTGTCCCAGGTGACAGGTGATTGAGGTTTTTAATTCTGGCTCGTTCAGAAAGGCTGTGGTGTTTGATAAGAAGGTGTTACCAGCTCACATGCAAAGCACAGGTCTGAAAAAGAATGGGGAGGGGGTTATGAATAAACTCTGAAGGCAGGGTTTTTACTGACTTCTTTCAGCTTCCCACTGACTCCCTGTCTCTAGCACAGATTTCCTCTGGGACCTGATGCACCAGCATGTTCCTAATTCAGAGGGCTGATGGGAGTTTCATTGTTGAAAGACCTTTCCAGTCCCCTGGATGTAAGACATTTCTAGCTTACAAAGCAGCACTATTACATGATGAGTGTGACATACCACTACCCCTTTCAGAGAAGGCTGCATAAGTTCTGTGAGGCTTGTGCAGCCCTGTGTCAGGTACTCACCTGCAATCAGCACTGCAGCGAGGGCTATGCTCCTGTGCAGGCTGTGTAGGCAGGTGGCAGAGAAAGCAGTCAGAGCACATTTGCTAATGCAGTCGTATCATAAGATCACAGAATCATTTCAGTTGGAAAAGACCTCTAGGATCATGGAGTTCAGCCATTAACCTAACACTGCCGGGTCCACCACTAAACCATGTCCCTGAGTCCCACACCTGCACATCTTTTAATTACTTATCCCATCGGCCCTTTTACTCATGCAGTATCTGACACGTCTGCAGCTTTGCTGGAAGCACAGACTGATCCAGAAAGCAAGTCTGTGTTGATATCTCGTAGCCATGCTGTGTCTGTACAGCAGGTACACGGAGGCGTGTGTTATACATATGCATGTGCACACGGGCTCCTCTCTCCTGGCACCGCCGTGGCTGCCGCTGCCAGCATGGGAGCAGCGCGCAGGGAAGGCAGGCTGCGCATCCCGGGAGCCGCCATCCCTGCCAGCGGCAGCCCAGGGGCTCATCCCGGCCCCCCTGGTGCCCGCCGGGGCTGGGCAGGCACGGCTCGCTGCCCTGTGCTCTGCCGGGAGAGGAAACGCAGGTAAGGAGGAATTGCCCTTGGCAACCGAGAGGCCCCGCTCTGCTCTGCGGCTGGCCGGGAGCTGCTGGCTCCTGCAGCCGCCTGCCAGGGCTGACCATGTTTCCCAAAGGCCCCCTCAGGGATGCTTTTAAAAAAGGCTGAGCAGAGCGGAGGGGTACTGGGAGCGTGTGTGCTGGGGACTCGCAGCCTGGCTGCTTTCTGGCAGACGGGAGTGCTGGCCGAGGGATTTTGCTGCAGCATCCTCCCCAGCAGTCCGCGGGGAGCAGAGGAGCTGAGAGGTGAATGATGCGTACCCGGGAGCGCTCCGGAGCTACCTGCTCTGCTCGCTGGTGATGCCAGTGGAGCTTGCAGGGATAGAAACGAGACTGATCTCAGCCCTGCAGCTGGGTCTCCTGGTCTGCAGCAAGCGCAGGGTTATTAAATCCCGATGACAGTGTGTAAGAGCAAAGTATTTTTGTAAGAAGCAACATTTGCTCAGGAGCCAGAATCGCCTGGATCCTCCAGATGACCTCGTCCCAGGTAGCTCTGCTTGGGATTCTTTTTTATTACAGAAGTAGAGTTGGTCTCTGATGATGTCACACTCAGGAGGAGGGAAATAAAAAAAAGAAAAAAAAAGAGAGATTGCAGTCCTAATGCAAGCAAGGAGGATGCAGCAGACCACAGAGAGAGTCCTCTCCTCTAAGGAAGATGAGGTGAAAGGCAGAGCCCCTTGGAGGGTCTCTCTCTCCCTTCCACTTCAAAGAGTAAGACTGCCTGCCTTCTGTAAACGGAGCTGGTTGTGTAATGCATTATACATCGCAAGGTTAGACCTCTTCTGATTTCTTAATGGCAAGGCTATTTTATTTCTCAAGTGGGTGCCAGCGGGGACGCTGGGAAAGCGCAGAGACGCATCCTCCGTCCCACACTGACACCGATGCACAGTCAACTGCAGACCAGGAACTTGTGGAAGAGCAGTGAGGACCAAATCTGGAGCCAATGCAGGGGGAGAGGAGCAGCCTCAGCTTTTTTAGCAAGTGAATGGGGAGGGGAGGAGGGTAGTATGAGCAGTGATGTCATTTTTAACTGGTTCCTCGCAGAGCTGGGGAGTGAAGTTAAAGGAAAAACCTGCAGTCTCAGAATGGCTCTCAGCCTTGACTGGAGACTCTAAATGACTGAGGGTTCCCACAATGGTAATGAATTTTCTTTCCTATGCAGAACTGTTCTGTTATTTTGGATCAAGCAGAGGGCATTTATTTTCTCTCTCTTTCTCCCTCTCTCTCTCTCTCTCTCTCTCTCTCTCTCTCTCTCTCTCTCTCTCTGTATGTTTTGAGGGTTTGACTTTTGCTGTTGCCTCTGGGTTTTTAAATACCTTGCAGGTTATTTGAAGTTTTTCCTGGGTAGTTTGAGAATTTTTCAGTGATGTGGGAATCCATGTCATTACAGGAGAGTTTAGCATGCAGCGTTTCTGCTACTCATCAGGAGGGGAGATGCAGAGGTTGCCAAGCACACAGCATTCTGCACAGGAAATGTACTTTTAAAATCACAGGTGGAAAGAAAGGGACTTGACTGGCATTTGTTGTTGTAATGGATGGCATTAATGTTGCTTGCAGGATGCAGAAAGACTTCTGGTCAACTATCTAGACAGAAATGAATTTTGCTTGGGTGATAATTTCTATGCTTTTGATTGGCAGGTTTTTATTATGAGCATTTTAATTCTAGTGGCACTGAAGGGAAAATGTCAATGTATAAGATTCTGGCTATGTTAGACAGTATATGTATATATAATTCTTCATGGCATGCATTAACCACTTGTGTGCTGCTCCCTCCACTGCATTTGCCCTGTTGCTGTCTTCCATAGAAATCAGTGGGATGCCAGGCTGTGCTCTGGACAGAGGGTTGTTTTGTCTCTGGTTCCTGGAATCAGCAGAAGCAGTCAAGCCATTTTTAAATAGATAAGTTTGTCTATACAGGGCCCTCAAGGGTGAAGTGTCTCAGCCCAAATGGCGGGCAGTGAAAAGCATCCCCAGTTTATATTTCCAAGTATTCAGCTACTGGTATCACTATTACAGTTTGGGTTTCTGGTTGTTGTGATGATGTTGGGTCCAAAGGCAGAGGGTGTAATGCCAAAAGTCCATTTGTCCATGGAAGGCTTGTCACATTCCTCTCTGGGATTCCATTTCCCAGTGGTGAGACTTGTTTGTCTTTTCACCCAGAAGAACACTCAAGACAGCTGAGGAAGCCAGACTGCAGTTTTGCTTACTAGGAACTTGGGATGTTCATGTGATTGCCACAGACCTCCTGCTGTAGTCAGTCTGTCATGACAACTGTGAGCTTAAAGATGGGAGATCTGGGCTCAAGCATGAAAGAGTCAGGAAAGATATGGGAACATTGTGATTCCTTCTGAATAGGAAATGTTCCTTCTGGAAGTTCCTGCTGTGGCTGAAGGCTTGAGGAATCCATTGCTGCCCTAGAGAAAGCTCTTACTGAGGAGCAGCTGGGAGGAATGAGCCTCTCTTTCAGCAGCTATTGTGAAGATGCCGGCAGCCATCACAGGGGCCATTTTGGACTCCTCCCCCTGCAACATGCCATGGTGCAGAGGAAGAGTCAATCTGGTAACCTCTCCTGCCAGTCCTCTCAGCATTAGCCCTGGTGTTGGAACATGTAACTCAGAGACAAAAGCCAGGCTTTAAAAATGGCATGTTCCTCTCAGCTTGGTTTTCACCCAGATGTATGCTTGCCTTCACTAACAGTGCTTATGTGGGGGGCAGTGTGCCTGGCAGGTGGAGGGAATGGTTAACAGGCTGAACTGATCTAGTCACCAAGGCACATTTCCATCTCCCTAGTGACAGGCTAAATCTGCTGCTGTGGATGGGCAACTTTGTTTTCCTGTGATTTTAGCATGGCACCCTTCACCAGAAGGAAATAAAATCTTTTTTTTTTTTTTGAAGGAGAGCAAAGAGCTCTGCATCTGGAATAAGCAGTGATTCATCATCCTCCTCTGGGGGCTTAGGCATTCCCACTTCCCTCACCACCTGGTATGAGAACTAGTTCTGGATTTTGGGCCAGGGCACTAATTCTGGCATTTTTGTCTCAGCTCAGTTCATCTGAGGTGAGAAGTTGCAAATTTATGGCACTAGAGATGGAGTCTGATGTCCAAAGAAGAGGGGAGCTGCATGTGACTGCAGCCAGCATGCCCGCTTCTGCAGCCTTCCCCCTTAGGAGCCAGCTGACTTTGCAGCAGGGGAAGGTTAGCAAGACCTTTCCAAGCACAAAGAGGAATAAAGCACTGGGACAGGCTCCTATGGAGCTTATAGGATGCCCTTCCTTTAGGCTTTTTAAGAATAATAAAATTGGGGTGAACTAAAAATACTTAGTCCACTTTAGAGTGGTGGAATTACACTTGGCTTTGCATTTTGGCATTTTTAGGACAGGTTTGGTCACATGTCAGTCAAAATTCACTATAGGAAACATTTTCTGTGTCAGGAGGTGGGTACCTCATTTGCTGTTAATTTTAGCTGTGTTTTAGAGTTGGAAAAGTCACAGACCAGACAATTCTCACATGGTTCCTTCCTGCCCCCCATTTCTACTGCAGTGTTAGCCCCATTGAGCAACTACCACCAAAGGGATGAGAATGGTTCAATGCCTCAGACCACTCAGCTGTAAAACCTTGTACTGCTACTGTCAGCAAAAGCATTACTGATGTGTCAGTGATGGACATGATTGTTAGGGAATGGATGGGACCCAGGGCACAGACGTGACTGCAGAGGTTGCAGTATCTTTCTGGACTTCAGTGAGCTTTGAATTTTACCATTAGTTGGCAACTGTGTTTGCTTACATCAGGCTCTGGACAAAATCACATTTGGCTTGGAGTGGTCTCCTGAGAGTGCTGGGGCTGTGGAGCACTAGGGAAACAGACCTCACCTGAGCGATGTAGCTGACCACTGCTCACAAGGAAGCAGCACGTTTTTCATACTGTGACTGTGACCCAGTGTGACTTCCAGTCTACACTGTGACCCTTCTGCATGCTTGTGTGGTGGAGTTTACTTAGTGTTCCAGTTGTTCCCATCTTGCATGGTCTTCTCAGGGAAGGACAACATACCCTCCCTGAGAATGAACTCAAGCTCACAGGTGTGTCAGAGAGGTATTTTGTGGTGCACGCAATGGTGACCAAGTCAGAGAAGCAGCTAAGAAAGATGACCAAGGCTGGGTACCCAAAGCCCCCACAGGAGGCAAGGAAATACTTTTCAAGGGATGAAATCACATCTGTCCTAGGAAAGGATCCTTCTCAGGAATGCAGAAAAAGTGCAAATAACTTCAGTGTGTTTATGGAAAAGAAGAAAAAGAAGAACTTCCCACCCCCAAATATAGCAATTAGTTCAACTCTGTGCATGTGACCAAGGTCAGATGTCTAATTGCATTTATGCCATTGTCATCTGAGTAATTATCTTTCCCCCCTGGCATTTCAACAGGGTAAAACTGAAGTGGGTTTGGACTGCAATACTCTGTAAGTCAGAAACTAGGTAACCTCCATAGCTTCCTAGCAGGGCTATTTCCTCTCCTTTGGGCTCTTGGTAGAGTAGGCAATGGTTATATTCCTCTGAAATACTTTTTTTAGGCAACTTGTTTTGGAAAAATATTTGTAACTATCCACATAATCTGTATATAACTATGAAGCAGTGTGCTGTTTTCTGCCAGTAATTGAAGGAAGGGGACAAGGCAGTGGGACAAAAGGTGAGTTCTGCACAATCTTTTCTTGTTTCAGAAGAGCCGTTGTTTTCTTCCACTTTGCACAGCAGTGCTGCACATAATTTACCTCATAATGATAATAGTATATAATCCTCATAATAGTGATAATCTTCAGAAGCAACTGCAGATTTCAAATTCTTCCCTGTTTTTAGTGCGAATTTCATTTGATGGCATCAGAAAACTGTCTTTGCATGTCCCTGTCTGTTTATCCCTACATAACCTCATTGCTAGCTATCAGAGCCAAACTTTTGATAAGAAGAAAGGTGATGCACCAATGTCAGAATATGCAGATTCACATCTCACAGTTGCACCTCATTTTTTTGTGTACCTGACAATTTTTTTTTTTTTTTGGCACAGCACAAGCAATCAAAATTTATCATCCAAATTAAGACTGTAATTATATTTTGATAAAGATCTGGCAATTCAGTGAGAATGAAATTTAAAGGGTTGCCGGGATACAGATGACTCTGGATTATGGGGAAGCGTTTGCATGTGGAATTCTAATAAGTCCAGGTTGTTCAGCATCCTTATCTAGACTTTTCCAATAGTGTCTGATAACACAGACAATCAACTGTTTCTTTGCTATTATCTGGCAAAGTGATTAAAGATACAGGGCTGCTTTTTATGAATGAAAAGGCAACATACTCAACATGGAGTGTCACAGATGTGTCCCCCTGTTGGTACACAGGGAAAGTGAGGGGATAGAGTGCTGACCATGCCCACACTATTGAGCCCGGCAAAATAAACTTTTCCTGAAGTTCCCTAGGGTCTCAGGATTGCCAAGGAACCTTTTTGGTCCAGGCAGTGCTTTCCTGGGAGGTGTGAGCCCTGCCCAAGATGAGGGCTGCTGGAAGCCTCCTTTTGCAGGGCTGGGTTGTCACTGGGGGGATGAGAGCTGGAGGACATGTCAGGGATAGGTGAGGGATATCCAAATACACTGGAGTTTGCTGTCCAGGCAGGATGGCCACAGAGGTAATGGCACCGCAGAGCTGGGGGAGGTGACAAACAGCTTGATTGAGCCCACAGCTGCCAAAGGGAAGGTTCTGGCTCTCATGCAGGTACCTTCTTCCACCAATCCAACAGATGAGTAAAGCTCGACCTCAGCACTGCAATTTGATGAAGGAAGAGCTATAGCACTTTCTCTAAGTGTCTGCTCTGTATGTGACATTAATTAGTTATTATGGAAAGTTATTGCTATTCAATAGTGTGGCCTGCTGACGAGGTATTATTCACTGCCTGAGCTGTGGTAGCACTCACAGACCTTGGAGAGCTTCACCTGCTGTGCTCCTGACAGCCTGCAGCCTGAGCCAGCTGATATCCCCCTCCTGTAGCCCTGTATCCCAGCGTTCCTGCTGTGCAGCTGGCCAGTGTGGGGCTTGTGTGACCACCTGGCTACACCCCTGCTCCAGACTGCCTGCTCCAAATGCAGCCAGGGTAGGGGAGGCTGCTGAGGGAAGGATCCATTTTCCCTTGCACTTCATTTGTCCCAGCCCCTGTCTCAGCTCCACCCTACCAAAGCCCTTTTATTTCCAATGTCTTACTCCAAATGCTGAATTGAGCCTGCAATAATTATTATAACCTATCCATCAGTGGTTTAGGAACTTAATTGTAGCTCCTGGTTGCATTTTTACTACAGATCAGAAAAGTTCAGCGACTGTACACTTTTTTCAATTAACTGTGAAACCGTGAGTGTGTCATATAACAATGTAAAAAACCAAGGTTTGGTGGTATGAACTGAATTCCTCTCAGGTTTTGGTGACTGAATTCTATTCTCAAGATATTTTTTCATGATCTGTAAGAAAGGGACTGCCCTTGCACTAGGGCAGTTTGAATGGCAAGAAGAGCAGGTGTGAGGCCTGGGTTAATGAGCATTTGGGGAAGGCAGAGTACATAGGAGATGCTGCAGCTGTAATATGAGAAAAATTACTTAATTAATAATAATAATAATAATAATTCAATAATAATTGAATAGCCTTTTAAACACAAGGTGTGCCATGCTTAAATGATAGTCTTCTCAAATTCAAGCTGCACAAACAGTAATGTGCTTTCTTTTTCCTTCCATGATGTGCATGGACATGTGGTGCCAATCTCAGACAACTCCAAAACTCCAAGGTTACAGTCCAACCCAAATCTTGTGATTTTCTGTAAGCATCAAGACTTGCCAGAGCAGAGGCTCAGTCACTGGATTGGTATCACCAGCCTGTGTCTAGTGGGGAAAAGGTGTTAATCCTGGAAATGTACCTCAGGATCTCCAGCTCTGGCATGTATGGAAGGCTCAGTACTGGTTCTTTGGATCAGTCCAGGATTATCCTGTCTTGCATCCTAAACCTGCCTTTCATAATTTTTCATTCTTTCAATGTTAGAGAAGTCCAGCAAATACCTGAGAGGAAAGGGTTTCTCCCAGATTAGATAAAATCTTTTGTCATTAGTTGTTCTGTCTAAATATATGACTGCCCCTTTCTGCCTTGGCAGTGCCAGGTTTCTATTCATATGAGGCAAAATTAAAGAAAAAAAAAAAACCCTGTAAGTTGTACTCAACTGCATAAATGGAGCAGAAAGTGTTTAGCTTACTCAAAGGCTGGCTGATGTGTCAGTCTGGTTCACTCTAATCAGATGCTCTGAATTTGCACTGGGTTTCTACTTTCTACAATTCATACAGTTTTTCCTCTGCATTTTTTATGGTGCCTCTTCACAACACCTACACTTACTGGCAACTTTTCAGGAATCCATCTTCCTTGTCCTGATCCTTTCAGTAAGCCGTGCTTGCTTTCCAAACCAGTCATCCTGCCCTGGGCTGGCCTTGTTGCAGTCTCTGATCCTCTCTGCAGGAAGGTGATTACATGACCTAGTCAGCTTGTGAGTCCCAGGCTGTTTCTGGTGCCAGCATCACAGTGAAGTCTCCATGGGATTATTGGAAACTTTTCTGGAGTCAGGCAGAGCCCTGGCTTGATCTTCTGGCAGCTGTTTAAACAGAGGCACTGTGCAGTTGGTGGTACCTCCAAGAGATGCAATAAACTTTATTTATATTATGAACTGTGGTCTGTGGGCTATCAGAATAGGATTTGGCAAACAAAGCAACCCTGAAGGTCTTGGGACCCCATGAAAAGGGTTTCAGCTTTGCTGAGTGGGAATTTATACTTCCTGGGAAGACATATTTACTCTGTAGGTCAAGTGGGGAAGCTCAAGGGGAGGAAATTGCAGTCAATGAAGCTAAGAGTATAAGATCTAGTGACCCGCACTTTAAAATTCCTTTCATGTGGTCTGAATCTAAAAGCTTATGTTCCCCATAACAAGTTTGAATGAATATACTGAAGCTGATTTTCTTCACAATTCATTTCTGCTTGTGCAAAGGCATGGGACAAAGCTCTGAAAAGAATGTGATCTTTTACCAGTAAAACTGTGCCAGCCAAAGCCATTCCTACCATTTATCAGTATCATGTACTTTTTGAAGAATATGGAGGTGCAAAGAGTAGACTGTCTGCTAAAATGCAGTTCTGTCAGCATGGCTGCAGCTGCTTTGCCACTATAATGTACTCTATAAAAATAGAGGTCATTTTGTTGCATTAAAACCAAACTTTTACAGTTTGAAAGTGGGAAATGACCCCAGGTAACACATCTGGAGTTAGCTAGACCCTGAATTATTTCCAGAGTCACTGCCTCATATGCACAATACACTGGCTTGTATTGGTTCATGACCTCCCAACACAGTCCTGCAGAGGTCCTGCATGCAGTGAGTTGTCAGACTGGGAGATACCACAAATTTGAAGCTCAGGTATAAAATTAGCAGTGTTTGTTATGTTGATAGAATAGAATAGAAATTGAATTAGAAATAGAATAGAATAGAATAGAATAGAATAGAATAGAATAGAATAGAATAGAATAGAATAGACACAATTGGTAGGAGCCTCCTACCATGATCATCTAGTCCAAGTGGAAGAGTGCTAGTATGAAGTGCAGAATGAAACTCTGGTCATCACCAAGTGTAATCTTAAAACCAGTGTTATGTAGACACCTGGATAGAAATCTTAGGTACTGCTGAGGTGTGTATCTGATGGACAGCTAGGCCCAAGTCTCCCTGGTTTCATGGTAATGGAGGATTAATCACCTGATTATTTGAGCCCCATCAGCATGGCTGGGCATGATGACAGCTGAAGGGCTGGAAAAGAGCTGTAGTTCAATGGTTCATCAGCTTGTGGCAGGGGGTCTGGGGTGAGTATGGACATGGCTGGAGGAAGAGACATTCTTCTCCTTTTGGGATGAATGAATCAACACAAACCTGCAGTGACAGTGCTGTTGCAAAGTTGTGCTTTCTGTGGTAGGCAACAAATTAATGTCATTTTGCCCTCAAATTAGAGTTTCTGAATACAAAAATTGCCCTGGGGATTTATGAATAAGCTCTGCTTTGTGCACATATCTGTCTCAGTGGTTCATGAATGGGGTGAGAAAGGTGTTTCTGCCCACAGTCCTTTTTCAAGGCTTATTTCTGTGAGGCATGTCTGGTGCTTTGGTTATCATTGGTTTCTTCTGGCTGCAGTATTTCTGGAGCAACATCACCCTACATTCACTGAGTGTCCACAAAAGAGCATCAAAAGGGAAGGACATAAGTGTCTTTGAGCCACCCCTTTAGCAAATATTTCCCTTTGTCACATAGTCATAAGTTATCATGGATGTGGCTGTAACTTCAGTAGTGAAAGAATTTTCTTAAAGCCTTGGAAATTATTCCATTGTCCCGTAGAACTATCTGCAAAAGAAGTTGTTGTATGACTCTAAATGAGAATTTTCAAAGTTTAGATAAGTTATTCTGATGGGCTGAATTTTTGTTGTAGCTTTCCCATCCCAGAAGTATGTGTAACAGTTAGCCAAAAATAGGGAGAGACCTACTAGCTGCACAGAGGTTGTTATGGCCCTTCTAGAGTGAAGAAGCAATGTGGTATTTGTGAAGTGTTGCTGTTGTGCAGTATTACAAACCCAGAAGGAATCAGGATGTTGACAGACGAGATAAAGGATAACTCAAATGAAAAGCATTTAAATTAGTCTTTGCCTAATGCATTTTCTTAGCTAAGTGGTGGTTGCACTTTTTAGGTATTTTTTTTCTGTGCTCTTGCAAAGGATCCCTTTTTTTCTGGATGCAATGAAAGTATGCAAAGTATTACAATACCCAAACTTCAGAAATCTGAAGTGTAATAAAAACCTTGCCAAGCAGACCTCACCCTCACTTACTGCAAGAAAATGTTCTGCATCCCAGAGGAAATCAATACTTACTAATGTGAATAAACATGAAGATGAAATTATCAAACTGGCAAGTGAAGGAAACAATCTTGATTTATCAGAATTAGCTGTATTTAAATGCAGTAGTTAAAAATCCTTGAGTGATAATGACTCTGGCAGATGATCAGTGAATTCTTGTGTCCTCCCATGCTGTGTGGGTCTGGGCTCTGGTGGGAGCAGGCAACCTGGCTCTTTTTTCTATACTGCCCATGGGGGATGAATTCTGAATCATGAACCAGCAGTGCTTTGGAGCTGCTTGTACATGGTGAAGGTTGGTTGTGCTGTAGAACCCCCTGGTTTTGTGGGTCCAAAACTGCAGCCTGGGCAGTACGAACCACAGCTCATCTGCAAAGCTTTGGAGCATGTCCTAGTGGGGAGTAAGGACTACTTTTATCTGTAAGGGTGTAACACTAAATAAACCCACCAGTGAGGAACTCCTGGACTAGCACATGAAATGCAGACCCTGTAATTGTATGTGCAAATGTGCAAATCACCAAAAATGGGTGATTTCTGCTCTTAAGATACACAAATAGAATGACCACAGAAAAGGCTGGGAGGTCCCTGGCAGGACAAGAAATGGTGGTTGAAGGCCAGGAGGTAACTTGCACCAGGCCCAGGGCAGGGATGTGACAGCATATCCACCTATCAGGCCAAACTCCATCCACAAACAACAGCAGCTCAGGCAACCATGATTGAAAATGCTGCCTCAGTTCTTAGCTTTTCCCTGCATTCCAACACCTATATTTTCTCCTTTTTTCATTTTCCTTTTTTTTTTTTTTTAGCTCAGCAGCAGAGGTAAGACCTTGTTTTCATATTCTCTGTAACACCCTTATGATACTTTAGATGCTACATAGAAATAAGCAGATGGCAGGGAACTGATCTGTATTTGTATATAAAATGTCTCTGACTTTATGAACAAGATCCATATTATAAAAAAAAAAAAAAAAAGTTGGCTGGGGTGGCTCCCCCTCCGCCTGTGCTGGCAGATGCTCCGGGAGCTGAAAGGATGTGAGGAGCAATTGCCACCTCCCCCCTCCCAGATCCTGCCAGATCAGGGCTCTGCTGGATCCGTGGGTGTTGTCTGCCTTTCACTGTTCAGCATGTACAGCATCTCAGCCTCTAGAGCAGTCTGGCACCTCTTCCAGCACTTCTTTTTTTTAACACCACTTGGAAAATCCACACAGAAAGGAGAGGGGGAGAGGAAGAGAAGAGAAGAGAAGAGAAGAGAAGAGAAGAGAAGAGAAGAGAAGAGAAGAGAAGAGAAGAGAAGAGAAGAGAAGAGAAGAGAAGAGAAGAGAAGAGAAGAGAAGAGAAGAGAAGAGAAGAGAAGAGAAGAGAAGAGAAGAGAAGAGAAGAGAAGAGAAGAGAAGAGAAGAGAAGAGAAGAGAAGAAGGCAGTGAAGTGGGAGGGGGGTAATGAGGCCCAGACCTGATGTCCTGGCATAGCTGGAGGGTCCAGAGAAGTCAGGCAGATCCAGGACTCAGGAAGGACAGAGTAAGGACAGCACAACTGCACCTGGCCCAGCCTATGGTGTCACTTTTATGAGTGTGTTTATCCCTTCCTTCATAAAAATGAATATATTTTATTCAGCTTCTCAGGCAATGCTTTACCTTTTGAGTTAAAACTCACCTTATGCCTTGGTAGCTTGCCTGTCCTGTGACCCAATTTTACACTTTGTCATTAAATATATTCAACAACTAAATGTGAGGACCCATCCATAGATTTGCAGACTTATATTTGTTTACAAGTAGGCAGCCCTGCTACCCCATAAAGGCGATGTCTCCCCTTTTTGGTGCCTGGTGGTGGCAGAACATGTCAGCTTCTCACAGTCAGTCTTGTCATGGTCCTTCCACAGTGAACAGAGGGGGACAGGTGATGCTAGAGGATTCTTCAGGTCTCACTGAGGCTCATTTTGTACTCAAAATCAGTGAGGAGCCTATCTGTTAGCTACAGAAATTCTCCAGGGAGACAAATCCCCCCTGAGGAAAGTAACTTTTGTGATTACTTTCAGTTGTCTGCTTCTTTACGTTTGGAAATATTGTCAACTTTGCTCATAGGGAATAAATCTGAGTGTCTCTGGAGTGCCCTCTGCCCTGGTTCACCATTCCACTTGATACACGATGCATTAAGGTCAAACACTGTTTGCTACTCAGTGACCCCACTTTTAACTTATACTTTCTGCATGATAACTTTAATGACAATTCTCCCTTCCCCCAATGCCCTTCTCCCTGCTCTCCTTTGTTCCTTGCCTTATTCCTTTCCTGAAAGTATTTCCTAGTTAAATTTCTTTTCCTGTGGGTTTTTCTTTTCCAAGAAGCTTATTTCCTGCAGATTAGTTCTATTTAATTTTCATCACTGCTTACAGCTGAGAGTTTGAAGACTTCCTGCCCAGTGTTGCTGTCAGTGCAGTCATTCCATGGTGGCATTTGATAGTTGCCAGTAGGTGTTGACACCTGACATTTCTGCTCTGGTTTTCACTGGATGCAATGAAATGTGGCCATTTCATCCATGCCTTCTCGTTTTTCTTCTTCGTGTGCAGGGGTTGGTAGATGGTCATAATAAAATGTCTGCCCATGCTTAAAAGGTAATAATTTTATATGAACATTAAGGGAGCATTAAGTTGTTTGCCACTCTGTATTTGCTGTGCTAGAGCTGACGTGTTGAAAGCTGCCCTGTACTGGGTCAGATGCGTGCACAAAGGCAGAGGAGTTACAAATGTGCAAGAATTAGCTATTTGCAGCTATGTGCTGGATGACAGCTCTCACCAGAGAGTGCTCCACACCCCTGCAGCCTCTGACAAACCCTCAAGCTCTTCAGCAGATGTGGCTTTTCAGAAACCCCGTCAGAACTCAATTAGGTTTTGTGCATGAATATGTGGCTTAATAGTATAAATGTGAGCACAGACAATAGGATATGGTTTGGGCTCATAAAGCCATATTAGCCATAACAATGAAGCTTAGCCGATGTCATGATCTTTATTAACACCCCATGACACTTTAAGAGAAGTAAACACTTTAAAATTCATTTTAGCTTAATTCATGCTGCATTTTATGTGCTAGTTGCCATTGGCTGTGATGTCTCACTTCCAAGTGGGAGTTAGCGGGTCAGTGTGAGCCACAGGGGCTCCCCAGCTGGCATGGTCACAGGTCTGCATCTCTGCAGGGACATGCAAGGGGATACAGCTACCCATGCCCACCTCCTGGTTAAATTTGCAAGCTGGCATTTGCCATTTGAGGCTTGTGGACCATTTGAGGTAAGCAAGGGCTTGAAATACAGTAGAAAAAACACTGCAAGTCTGCAGAAAAAATTTTAGTGCCTAAGGTGAGTAAGCTGAGAATTATGTTACTCAAATAATAACAGTGGGAAAATAATTTATCTTGACATAAGTTATTCATCCTGCAGCCTAGATATACAACATCACTGACAGAGTTTCCAAATGTTGTCTGGATGGGTTTCTTTAAAAAGTCACCCAGTGTATCTTGGTGTCTTTGTATAGAAAGTCTTTTTGTCTGTGTATAGAAAGTACTGTAAGTAATACAGGCAATTCCCTATACTGTAACACATCCATGCTTTATGGATTAAGGGCTAATTTCAAACCCAAAAGGCCTGGAGGGAAGAGGCTGCAATTCCTGGGTAAGAGCTGGAGCTCTGGCAGCGAGGGGTGCAGGAACATGTGCTTGGCATCACAGAATGGGTTGGAAGGGACTCACAAGGATTCCAATCTTGCCTAAATCCTAATCAGGTTTTTTCATTAAAAACAATTCCCCTGAGAAAGTACAGAAGTGAAAGGGGCATAAATCCTTATTTTCAGGCAGCTCTCCTTCCTCTTACCAAACAAAAGGACTGTGTTCCCTATTGTTTCAATAAATGAAACTCTGCAATTCAGCTGGCCTTGTTCTCAGTGTGCTTCTCTGAACTTTTACAGCCCAGTTTGCTGAAATCTTTAACACAAGTGTCCTGTCAGAAGAGGGACTGGGGAAGACAGTGTGGAAAGGGGACCCTTCTCCTGGCCCAGAGCAATCTGCTCTAATGAAAACTGTTCCTGCCCACAGAGGGGAAGCTGAAACTGGGTGATCTCTAAGGTCAACTTACAGCCCAGCCCAGACTGTGGTTCTGTGATTTGTGGGCTGATTCAGATGGTTGTCTGAAACTGAGCTTCAAGCAAATGGCTTGGGAGGCCAAAGCCAGATCTGAGGAGGCTGGTAGTGGAGGACTCGGATATTTACTGAGACTGGGGAAGGGGTTATACTGAAAGAACCCAGAGTTGCACCCTGAACTGGTTGTATCTCTAAGTGCACCCCTGTGCCAGCCAGCTCTGGGGCCACCATCAGGGTGGCTCCAGAGAGACCTTGTAGGGGAGGGTGTGGGATTTTTGTTGCCTGTCCCAAGAAACACACTGCCTTACCATTCTGGGGAGGAAGCTATTCTGAGATAGGGATAGAGAGACAGAGACAGGTCTCTCAATCCCTCTGCAAAACAGACTTAGGGAGCTACAGGAGCAGCAAGAATATTTCTCTGGAGGGAAGAAAAAAAAAATAGTTGCTTTTGGTCCTCCTGAGATGCTTGAGTTTCTGTCTTCCCCCCTGAAGGGCTGTGAGTAATTTGAAGGGACATGCTGTAATAGTATTTATCTACATAGTATTGCACATTATTTACTAAATAGAACTGGAAGAAACTGTTGCTACTTTACCTCAAGTTGCAGTTAAGTGGCATCCAAGGCATCTAGCCAAGCACACTGAAAAAGACTGATGGGAAGGAAGAAGTGTGAAATATGAGCCACCATCTCTACTCCTCACACATGGCTTGTTATTCCTGACTCTTGGGGGTTTGATTCCTCAGCCTACAGACAGTGCCAGTGGAAGGGAAGAGAGACCCAGCTCATTCATTTTCTGTGCAAAATGGCATCTTTGATTCTAACTGCTGCTTCTGAGAATCAAGAGAAGGTTATGGAGACTAAGTTTTTAGAGCTTAGATGGAAGGTTGTAGTTTTTGAAAAATACCAAGGAAAAACAGTAATACATGTGCTGTACTTGGAATAAGTCATCTGACTCTTACCTTCCAATGTGGCGAGCACAGCATATTCTTTGTTGAGTATCATCTTCCAGTGTGCTTTTTTCGAGGTTCATGATGTTTTACTGATGATCTCTGTGTTCACAAATGTGGAGAGGTTATTCATACTGGGGATGCTGATGTGGAAACAGGTGCTGCAATGACCAAGTCTCTGCCCTTCTTGAAAAGAGGATGCTCAGCATAGACTCAAAAGGCTATTACTTGAAAACAACCACTTTAGGTGCAAATATTCAGACAGAAATATGCAGGGGAATTGAATGTTTTGAGTACAGAAATAGGCAGGATACCCTAAAACTGCTTTGACCTAGTTTGACTTACCTTAAAAAAACCAATTTGACCTAACATAAAACTGTCTATAGGATGTTTTTTTTCCACAAGATCCTGATGGTAAGCATTAACTAAGGTAGGTAGAATAGTAAAGGAATGTTGTAGAACTTTGTTCTTGAGTGCTGGCATGTGAAATCAAGGTGACTGATCTGAGAGCAACATCACAGTGAACAGCACACTTCTCTGTGATAAAAAGGAAAGCATTATGGTGACCTGCTGGAGCAACTCAGGCAAGCTTAGTAGTGATTTGGGCTGAGTCAGTACAGGGAGGAAAAATAGCAGAGCAGTGGGAGAAGGAGAATTGCAAGGGATATCTAAAAGCATACTTACAAAGTGTGTTATCAAGACCACACACTACACTGCTGGAGATAAGAGACTTCATTCTCGCTGCATGTCCAGAGTGGGAATTAATGTGAATGGCCAACACAGGAAGAAATCTGTGCTGACAAGCACTGAAAGTGTGTCAAATTGAAAGAAGGGCTTTCAACTAATTAGGCATGTAGGGGCTGAAAGGGCTCTCTTGGGACACTGATTTCAGTTCCATGCTCTGGAGTGTGTGTGTGTACACAAATACAGACGTGTGTGTATGTGGAATGTCACATCAACCCTGCTGTAACAATCCATCCTTATCATTAGGTCCAGTAACCTTAAAATAGTTCTGGTTTGGGATTTTCTCTAAGACTGTTTATGCCCTCACTATTTTACTGGCCAGTTAGGTCTTTATTTTCTCATGGAGCATGACAGCAATCTGAATTGAATCTTGAATTAATATTCCTGCAGAATAATTGACCTGACTGCAGCCTTAAGCTTGCCAGGCAGGACTGCCATGTTGTCTGCCTTTTTACCATTACTCTGCTGGGCACTCTTAGAGGCTGTGTAAAGCATAGACCTGAGAACAGGAATAAAAGGAGAGGAAGAAATTGCTGGCTAGAGAAATTTCCCAGGAATGGAGGCTTGAACATATAAAGTACTCTGTATTTCTAAGAGGTTATTGTCTATCCTGCAGCGACAGCTTTGAAATACTTTGAAATACGAAGTTCCATTCTGGCCACTGTAACATATTTGACAGAGTTAGGAAAAGCAGTTTAAATTATGTTCAAACACCACCAGCAGTGATTGAAAGCAGCAAAGCCAAGAATGGGATTAGCATGTGGTACTCTTCACATAAGTGCATATTGCTTAACAGCCTAATCTTCTTACGTGTCTAAGAACCACACGCCTCCCAGCCCTCTTGAATTATGTCTGTTGTGCCCGTCAACCAAACATCAGGTAAATGCAAAATTCAGGGATCTGCTCATCATATGCTTTCCAGTATCTTAATCTCTCTGCTACCTGAATGCCAAATATGGGTTTTGCCCACTTGCCCTTTTTTTCTCCTGAATAGCTGTTTTTCCCATGTGTAGCAGCATAATGCAAGGCAGAAAAATGCCACAGGGATGTGCTAAGAAACTGTGATTGAAACATGAGAGGTTTCACTGTATTGGCAGGAAATAAAACAATAAAAAGAGCATAAAAGACTGTGGTCTTTCTCAACAGATTCTGCTGTCAGTGAGGTTTCTGCCTTTTTGCTTGAGTTTGAAAAATTTGCTAAATTGTCTGTCCATGAGTGCAGAACAGAATAATAATTGTACTCATGCTGTTGCCCACATGTAGCTAAAGACTTAACTTGTTTTGTCATGTCTCCGCTCCTGTTTTCCTGGAGGGCAGCTGCAGCCTGCACAGATACAGTTGCACTGGCTTTGATTTGCATGTGCCAGTGCCAGTGGCAGGGCAGATGTGGTGATCCAGGATTCAGGTCCAGACTGGTTGCCCAAACCATCTCTTGGGGTCTGTGTCACTGGAGCTTTCCACCCACATCCATCCTGAACTCAGGCTGCACAACACAAAGACTCTTCAGAAATACTCTGGATTTCTGCCCTGATAAAAGCAGTAAGAAATAATGATGCACAAGGCCATTACAAATCGTGTTTTCCAGCACAGGCTCCCAGAGAGCAGTAGCCAAGGAGCAAACCACCTAAAGTGGGTCATCAGTCACCCATGGCCCTGTGACAGTGGGCACTGTGAAGACTGAAAGGGAAATGTCTGCCCTGAACAGCACCCTCACAGGTGACAGAATACACCAGGAAAACAGGAACAAAAGATGTGGCGAAGGATGGGGACATCCTATCCAGACCCTGAACAGATCCCAAAGATGTACTTGGTTGGTGAGGACACAAGGGTTTGGCATGCAGTTTTCTCTGTCATTGAGTTGAGCATCTCTTGTCTCACATGAGAGATGTGCTTAGAAAGCTCTGAGCTCTGAGATGACCTGCCTCATTTCTCACTTGTCCCAGGGAAGAGGACTGTCCCACAGACAGCTTCCCAGGGAAGAGACGGACTGGGAAGCACAGCAGGGTCCTCAGCAGCCTCTGCAGTGCCAAGGAACCAGAGTGCCTATCACATTCCCATCATCTGATATCCCTGCCCCAGCAAAAGAGCTTTAGAAGAGAAATCCATTGCTGTCAGGTGTTGCTCTGGCACTGACTTGGTGGGGAAGGAGCATGGCATCCTGCCCCTGCCAGGGTGACCAGGGTTCCCAAGGGCACTGGGGTATGTCCCAGTTTCTAGCTGCACTCACTTGGTACTTTTTTCTAGAAGTATGAGGGAAATTGTGTGCACACCCCATGCTTGTAGGGGGTAGTCACTGAAGGTATGGTAAGGTTGCCATTGTTCAGCGGGTGCTGGAAAAAGCTGACAAGCCAGCAGTGTTATTTGCAATGAACAGCAGCCCCACCAAACACACTCCCTTTGCATGGGCATCTTTCAATTGTTAATAAAGATGGGACAGGAAAGTAGCTCATCCAAACAGCTACTCACAGTTCCTGTTGGTGGGGTTTGCCACTGGCAAATAGGGAAATGTCTGCATATATGCATGGTTGGGAGGGAACACAACTGTGGAAAACAGAGTGATTGTCCCACCTTCAAGGAGCTCCAGACTCTGGTGTCCCTGCTGGGTAAGCCTGGCACTCTCTTTGCCATCACTGGGAAGTGGCAGCTGCAGAGGAAGCTGCTTTGAAAATACTGAGCTTGCTGATGGATGTGGGACATGAAAGAAAAGAAGCAACTCTAGATTTTTACCAGTGTTGTAGGTTTAAAACCCCCTGGGTGCTCCAGTGGTTACACCAGTACGTTGGGGGAAGTGTACATTCGGGACATACAGGGCTGGCCATAAATAAAATTCACATCACACTCAGCACTTGCCTCAATGAAACATTTTTTGCACTAAATTGATTGATGAAGTTGGATGTGCTGCCAGGCTGCCTAGGTTCTGAGATAATCCTGGTCTTCCTCAGAATTAATTTTCTTGCAATGTTTTGCACATAAACGCAGCAGGCAGTAATTCAGTGCTGACCTGGGCAGTAGCTGAGGAGGAGGTTGATCATGTTGAATTCTTCTGCTGCTTGCATAGGCCTATTTCTGCAAAGCTGGATGAACATCCAGCTTCCTTATGACATTGAATCACACAAGAAAAAGTCACCATTTTTACATGAAATAGCTAGGAAAAATGGCATATGCTAAAATCACACGTCAACCACCTTAATGCTGGAGAAGCAGCACTTCCCTAAGCAGACCCTGGCATGGGGCTGCTGGCCACAGCAACCTTTGGGTGCATCCTGCACCCCTGCAGCAGGGTGTGCAAAGAGGTGGAGTCTCACTGGCCCCAGCACCTCTGCCTCCTGCAAAGGGCTTTGGCTCATTACAGCTTCTCTTAAGCATAACTGAGCTCTGGAATAGGGTTATTCACTAGTCTGATCCTTTTTAATTTTGGGTTTTGTCTTTTGGAACCTGGATACTTTAACAAGGATTTGGTAGCTGCCAGTTCAGCTTTGCCTGTGCAGAATTCCGGGCTGACAGCTCTGGGTTCTGGCCCTTCACATGTAGGCAACCTCCTTGCTCTCTGCTCCAATTCCCTTCAGGCTGCACACTTCTTCACACCTTACAACAAATCGTATTTTCTCTCTGAACCAGGAAATATAGGAAATTATCTTTTTTTCTTTCTTCCCCTGACAGGTAATAGCAACTATAATACACACAGAAATAATAGAAAGTTGAGAAACAGAAGGGTCTGGGAAGGGGGGAGGCAAGTGTCTGTAGAAGCAGACGGAGTTGTGGGGGGAAACCCCTGGATCTATCAAATAAATAGAGCAGAAATCTTTCTTGCTTGGCCTTTGTGGTGTTATTATTAGAACAACCACGCCTGAGTGCACTAAAGCCGCACAACCTTCAAGCATCCACATCCAGCTCTGCTATGGCAGGATCCTTTTTCTGCTTGGCTAAAAGAGGGAGAGAATGAGAGGATGTGAAGACGAGAAGGATCTGTAAATGATAAATATGATCAACTTCAATAAAACAGCTATTTGTAAATCTTCAAAAATCTTCTCTTGAGAAGAGCTGTTAGTGTATATCTGTTTGACATTGGTTGTTAGGAAACCAGCCAATGTTAATGGATCCCCAGAATGGAATAGAGAATCCATTTAAATGGTCTCTTGTCATTTTGTCATCCCACAAGACAAGAAAAAAACCCCAAAACAATTACTTTAACTCAGGAATGAAATGAAGTGATAGTTTATGTGATTCCCTTGTATAGTCTAAATTGATTGAAGCACACACAGAATATGTTAACAGACGATATCTGATGCCTGAAATGTAGCATTTCCTATCTCTGTATTGGCTTTTTTTTCTCATTCAGTGTGATGTCCAGCTGTTAATCATTTAAAGACTGTGGCTTTACAGTTTCTATATTGCTTTATTTATTATGCATGTTACGATGATGCTGAGGGGCTACAGCCACGCGCAGGCTCGGCGTTGTAAAATCAGCCTGCAGTGTAAAACACTGAGTAAAGGAAGTGCTGGCTGAAAGAGATACCTTATCCTCATTTCACAGAGCAGAGATATAGGGAGTCTTACTATTTAATGCCAGCTCCTAGCAGAAGCATATGGTAAAGCTTTCACTGCACATTTCTTCTAGATCTCAGCCCAGTAGTCTTTGTCTGCTGAATTACCCTGCCAGAGGGGTGGCTTTTTTCTTTTAGTGGAAGTAAGAGATTCAGTCCTGTGAAGAAAATTAGATGTTCACTAGTCCTTAAAGCTCACAGTCCACTCCTGTGGTTGCATCCTCTGGCTTCAGCTCCCAGCAATGGTGCCCAGCTCCCAGGGGCAATCAGTGAGGGCCAGGCAAAATGTCATTGCAGAAGAACAGGCAATGTGCAAAGGACAGGGGAAGGACATGCAAAGGACAATGTGCAAGGAATGGAATGGATGCAGGTCCTTTTTTTGGCAGGTTTTTACTCACTGGTTAGCTTTCTCCCTGTTACCTCTTTTCCAGGAGTTTTTTTTTTTCCAGAGTTTTGCTGCTCTGAGGTTGGGATGCTGTTCCACAAACATCCAAACTAACTGCATTCATTGCAGGTTTATACTTATCCTTGGGCCAGCATTGTCCTCCACCCTACCCAGTGCTGCTCCCTCCCTCTGAGCTTCTTCCCCACTGCAGGCTGAGAACATTCATCCCCTTGCAGCTTTTTCTGCAAGCACTTTTAGTTTCTATTCGGGACCTCCTAGAAAATCCACTCCAGCTTTGGAGTATTTTAAAGGACTGGTCAGCTCAGCGAGTACTGTGCAATATTTCTGTTTTCTTGGTGTCAGGGGGGTATATTCCCTGCTACCATGAATCAGAGCTCCTGCAGGGAAAGGTGAGAAGACATGGATGGGTGCTGGCTGGTACTGTAAGCTTCTTAATGCTCTATCATTTGAAGATAAGTGATGTATTTGTGGTTTTTCTCCTGGGACAACACTCTGCACAGCTCTGCTGGCTAAGGGAGACTTGTTGGGTGGCTAAGAGGTCATGCTGTTTCATCTGTCAACAGCAACGTGTGTCTGCAACAGTAGGTGTGCAGCAGAGCTTGCATGAACTTTGTTTCATTTTAAAGTCTCGCATTAAGTATATTAACCCAACTCCTACTCCTATTTGTAAAACACTGTTGCCAAGGCCAAAAAGCTTTCTACAAGCTACATTTTGCAGCAAATTCTATTCTAGTCTGATGAAATGTCTGAAAACTTCGTAACTAGGTAAAACTTTCCACTCACTCACTGATATTCATCACAACTACTAGCACTTCAGTCTAGACAGATTTTTCTGGGAGTAGGAAGGAACTGCTTGTGCCTGCCTTTTCATTAGCCTGCAGGGTACATTGTGTGATCATGAATATCACATGCCCTAGGCAATACAAAGAATGGGTGGGGTATCATTACTATTGAGCACAAATTTTTGTCCTGAGCTGAGATTCCCAAGGAGGAAGTGTGGCTCAGAACAGGACCAGGGCATTTGTGTCTCAGTACCTTGTATGTAAAACAGACATGGTGCTTTGTTACCTTCAAGGAGTAAAGGAGCTCCCGTGAGTGAGGCATTTCCCTACTGCAGTGGTAACAGACAGACAACCCATCAAAAGCTCTGCCTGCAATTTGGCAACATTATGTTTTTGCAATGTCAAAAATTTAATTAGTAAATCCTCATGATGAACAAGCACTGACAGGTTGCCATCATTCATCCTACTACCTTCCTCCTCTATCATTTTTTTCTCCCCCCAGTGCCATTCCTTGCACTGACACCATGCCAGTCGCATGGAGCAGCACTAAAAATGTGCTGAAAAATGACTGAAACCCCACCTGCAAAAATCCACTGATAAGCAAAGCAAGGCTCCCTACCAGACAGAGAGTTTGGGGTCCCTTCATTTTTGCTGAAGCTCTGAGAACCTGAACTTCAGCAGGTCTGTTCATCATACCATACCACCACCTCCATCATGACACCTACAAGTTTTGGTGAACTGCTGGGGTTTTTTGCTAATCAAGGAAACTGATAGTCTCTCATTATCCCACATGTGGCAGCAAGTGGTTCCTAGGTTTCTCCTCTTCTGTCTGCTCCTTCATGGTTCTCCAACTGTACTTTCCCAGTTTTTTCTCTACACAAAGCACTGGTATGCCTTCAGGCTGAGTGAATGTTGTTTTGCATTAAAGAAAGCCACAAAACAAGACCAAAGCATCTCCACCAAAGAGGCATTCTCTGCCATGGTGCACTGGCTACCCCTCAAAAAAGCTAAGAGAGTGCCCAAGCAGGAAAGTAGATGAGAGCCCTCAAATGTGGAAAGGAAAGTAGTGCATGGCCAGTGGGGGTACCAGTGTGAGGCACATGGGTTCTTTGGCTGCTGACTGGGAAGGGAAGCCCAGGAGGTACCTCCTGTGCAGGACAGTGCCTGTGTGACACTCTGCTGTCCTGTGAGCACAGCAGCTGCAGCAGCTCCTTGGCATTAGACTGGATCCTGTCTGCATTGGTGCCTGTGGCAGAAGGAACAAGCCCAGTGCCAGCCCTGAGGATCTGCCACCTGCTCTGCTGCACTATGGCCTCAGGATGAGCCTGCTCCCTGCCACTGGCTGGGGCAGAGTGCTGGCGTCTCCCATGGCCCTCCACTCCTGCTTTAGCCCTTGGAAAACTACCTGCTGTGTACCCTGAGGCTGGGAATAGTCTGTGGGACTCCCATGAGTCCCAGCACTCCTGAGAAATTATCTCAAACTTTTAGTGGACTTGATTAATGTAATTTTCAGAGGCAGACTTCTGGGATCTCTTTGGAGGAACTGAAGTGTTCCTGTCCCTCAGAAGTCCCTGTCTATTAAAGAAACCTCTTTTGATAGGTGACAGTCAAAGTCTCTCAGCAGGGCAAGCAGTTAATCTCAGGCGTTACGCCCCAGCAGGCAGTGAACTAGCAACCTGTGTCAGAAACTCCTTGTGTGTAACATGATGTAGTGAAAGAGCACATTGGCAGGAGAATGAGTAAATGGGAGACATATTCCTCCCACTGCCTCTGCTCAAAATGTCACTGTGGAAAGACTGCGTAGCTTCTTTGCATTTTTGTTTTGCTGTCTATAAAATTATTATCCCTTTGTCCATTTATATAAGAAACTGATACAGTATCATTTCACCTGCTTGCCTCCATAGAGCCATTTGCAATCTGGTAAAAGGGCATTGCCTAAAGGCTAACTAGTATAACATGATGTGGAAACACAAAGATAATGTTTGCTGCTATGTTATTGAGAGTGAAGGCGCTGTGACAAACCCAGTGCCTGTTCTTGACAATACAGTTCCAAGCAAAAACCTTTCCTTTTCAGCTAGGTTGATGGAAGAAAGACTGGAAGTCTTATGTTGCACTCCATTTTTTATCCCACAGCTGTCTCCAACCTTGATGCAGAGAGCAAACTGAGTGTCTATTACCGAGCACCTTGGCATCAGCAAAGAAACATCTTTGTCCCCTCCAGCAGACCACCCTGCGTGGAGGAGCTGCACCGCCACGCCAAGCAGCACCTGCGAGCCTTGCGCAGAGGTAGGTGCTCCCCCTGCTCCAGATCCCCACACAAACACCTCTCCATGCTCCACTCCAGGCAGCAGAGGGATGCTCAGGCACAGGCACACAGAACTGTGGGCACTCATCTACACTGAGACTTAGGTACTCCTCTAAGAAATCACAGAACTGTAGAATCACAGGATGGTTTGGGTTTGAAGGGACCTTAAAGATTATCTACCCCCAACCCGGTTCACAAGGGCTGAAACAGGAGCCCAGTGGTATTAGTCTCCACAAAAACTGGGCTGTCTGCTCAGGGTTTCCAAGCATGATACTGGAGGATGCCTGTGTCCTTCAAGAGTGGCAGCTGAAAGTCAGGTGATAGATGTCCTGGATGGCTTGGAAGGGTTGGGCAGGTCTCCCCTTCCCAGGCTAGGGAACATTTTCTGACATCGCCTAACAAACTGCAGACCGGTGGTCTCAAAGCAATACAGAGGGGAAGCAGGAGCAACAGGGTCATAACCAGGCTCCTGGATTCCTGCCATAAAGAGAATTTACTAGATGCAAACATCTGGATGGTCCTACAACAGCCCATGAAGGGGAAGGCAAAAGATGGGGAAAGGCCAGTTTTCACTGGGAACCTAACCAAGGGAAAATTATTACCAGGACATAAGACGAAGCAGGCAAACAAGCCTGTCTTTCTTCTGTGCCATAAGGAGGGACAAAACCCATGCAGGTCACACTTAAAATGTCCAGCAGCAGCCTCCTGTCTTGAAGCATTTTGCACCAACAGCTCTAATTGCCTTGCTCATTTATTACTGTTATTAGCTTATAATAATAATTGATTACTTAGAACTGCAGAGCATCTGTTAGCTGGATAAGATGTTCCAATTAATTACCGCATTTGACTGTCTCTGCAGGTTTTAGGTCAGGAACACACTGTGGATGCAGTATGTCTTCATGGCATGGCAGAGAGTGATACAGACAAACTGCAGCCACAGTAGTGCTGAAGTAGAGCAGAAGTTCTTTTCTGTTCTCAGCAGCTCTGCTATGCAATTGTCCCAGAACCAGGCTGGTCTTTGCCTGCCATCTTGTGGGCAGGAGAAATCCTGACAGCAGCATGTGAAGGCAGCTCCAGAAAATATCCCATCATTTTAAACTTACAGATCTTCATTTTGGCAATTTCCCATCCTCCACAATTAATGGCAGCTGTGCAGGTTCAGCAGGCACCTTGTCATGTGCTGCTTTATCTTCTTTTCCAAATAACTGCATATATGGGGATGAAATTTTACTCTGAAATTTACTCTAAACATGTTTATTGTGTCTCAACTCTCTCTTCTATTAGAATTTCATTATCTCTTTATCTGTTTAACCAGGAGCAATTAAAAATGAAATTTTAGGTCAGAAAACAACTATGCTAGCAGCAAACATTGCTGACTGGACCACAGCTAGTGGAGCAGGTGAATGTGTTATCTCCTTTTGGCAGCACTCCATGCAAACAGCAACTAACTGTCACCTAAAATTAGAGATGGGAAGTCCATGAGTCCATTCTCCCATTCACTTGGAAGGTTCCAGAGACTTGGGACTGATGCTGGAAGAGGACTGAATATTGTGAGCACATGCCGAAGGAAGACTCCTGTGCACCTAGGGTGGATACAGATCTTGACCTTCCCAGGATGATCTCGTTCTTGCTGGAACCTGAGCATTACCACTGCAACAACTTTCATGATGTCAAGCCAATGCTCAGGACCTAGCACTGCCATGCAGCCAGGGAACAAAATCCCACCTGGAGCTGTGTTTCTGTTTTTTCCCCTAAGAGTGATATATTTTATATGGATAGGATGCAGGCATAGGTATTGCATCTCAACATTTCAAGGCAATAGGAGCTGCAGATTCCTGTTGGAAATCAGGCCTTGGGTCTCAAGTGCCTAGAAGAGAGCTCCATTGTCTCTTGGGATAAATGGTGTAAATCTCATCTGGGGGCAATTCAGCTGCAGTGAATATGCTGGGGTGTGTTGTATGGGCATTGCTCTTCTGGGCACACAGATGTCCAGTAAGTGCTTCTCCCCTTCAGCTGCAACAGGGATGATTTGTACCAGTCACTGGGGAAGAGAAGAACCTTTGTCTTTGCAGTCCATTGTCCTGTACCTGTCTCTGTTGTGCTGTTAGTAGAGATATTTGTATGTTTTTAACACTTGGAAAGACTTGTGTCTTCTTTCTCATCCCAAACAGAACATCGAAGCCGAGGTGATAACAGAGAGCAAAAAGGCCAAGGCCCCCTTGCTGTGGTGGCTCCCCCCTTTCCTCCCTTCCCTGCAATCTGCAGCCAAAAGAGGCAAGCGATAAAGGACCGGCATTTGCTAACAGTAAGTCTTTCACTACAGCTACCACATACAAATACATTTTCAGCATGGTGGGACCCAGGTGTGGCAGTGCTTCACGAGTGCCCCCTCCCCAAGCTGATGCAGTACAACAGAGCTGACCTTAAAGACTGTCAGCAGCAAAATGCAGGTCACAGCTTCCATCAGCCAGCCCCAGGGTGGCAGTTTTCAATCAGAAACCTCTTCTTTTTCACCTGTGGCCAGCACACATATGCTCTTATTCACACATTCTTCCACAAGTCCTCCACATTCACCACTCAAGCTGTAGAGATAGCACTTTGAGGACCCTCCCATAATTTCAGAAAGTGCTGTAATTTCAGCCCTGGCATTAGCATGCCAGGAGCAAAGAGTTCAAGAGCTTTGAGTGCCAGCCTGTGTGTGTGCAGGAGGTTCAGGAGCATGACCCCAGCTACAAGAAGCTACATTTTTCATAGTCCTGTTTGGCAATGTTCATCTCCATGCGATTTTTTAGATGTTTCATGTCTCACACATGTCCTTGCAACCAGCCAAGCAGGAACTCCAGCTGAAGGTCTGGTCCTGTATATCTGTGCTGACTTGCCACTGCTGCATTGATTTGAAGTCAAGTTAGTATTGACAATATGGTATTTATCACTGTTAAGGGAAATGTGCTAGATTGACAACGTTAACTCTGATTAGGTCCATAATTCCCACTGGCTTCAGCTGGACTTTGGTATTTCTGTGGCTCTGGGTGTTCTACTCACAGAAGTGTCATAGTAGCTAATTTTGCCCTGTACTAAGAGCCATTGCATTATTTAAAAGGTGTAGGTCAGACCTGGACTTGGCTTTTAAGTGAAGTGTTTGTTTAATGCCAGCCCTCAGTCAGGTTGTGATAGGTCTGCTCTGCATCTGCCAGGCCAGGGACACTGGCATCTCAAGAGATGCTACACCTGTGAGTACATTATAAGTTCTGTGATGATTCAGTCACCACACTGAATCATCACTTACTTAGCTTAAAAATCCAAGTGCATTCATCCTAATCCATTGTATTAACCATATTTAGATACTATAATGCTAAAGCACTCACAGTGTAAAAGACTCAGTGTAAACAAGTCACACGTGCCCAGGGACCATAACATCAGCCAATCAGTCCTTAGGAAAAGTTTTGTTTCTCATTTTAAAAGCATGAAATGCATAATAAGATTTGCATTAGTTTGACTGTTTCAGCTTTTTGGCTGCTTACCTGGTTAATTTTGAGGACAGCATCACCATCACTGCAGGCTTTGAACAGGTTAAGTTTGCAGGGCTTATGATTCAACTTAAAGGACATATCCTGATGGTAAAGGACAGCACAGAAAAGAGTTTGAAGACAGAAAGAAGAAACAGGATTGTCTGTTTCTTCTTGATAAGTCATCATCAGAGCTAGTGCTGTGGTAGGGTCACTGAAAGGTAAAGGGAAGGTGATGCCATGTTAAGGATCAAAACTAGTTACAGATGATTGTTTGGACAGGCTATTGAACATAAAGCTCTCTTAGTATCAGGGGAACGAGGCACCTCTTTTGAAATTGCATACACAGTGCTTAAAGGCCTGAATCTCTGCTGTGTTTGGAAAACAACCAGTGCATTTTATACATTACTTCCATCTGTGGAACACAAAATAATAACAAATAGTGAGCAACTCTCTGAGTCCTGTATCATGCTGAATGCAGATGTCTTGGCTATACCTGAAAGTCCACCTATTTCTTTTCAAGCAGGAAAACATAAAACTTTGTGCCCACCCATATCAGAGCTCCTTTTGGAAGCTGACCGGGTTCAGTGTCTCCCTAAGGAGAAGCAAACAAGAGCTCTTGGAGGGCTGTTGTTCTGTTCATTTCAAGGCATCTGGCAATGTTCTGCTTTGGAAATTGCAAAAACACTGCACCCAGAGTACTTCAAAGTGCCTTGACTGATTTCTGAGAAAACCCCTTGTAAATGGGGCAACTTAAAAATTGAAAGAGAGCAAGGCGAGATGAAGCTGCACACGAATGTTCTGTCTGGCAGACGTTAATCAGAGATTGTTACAAGATACTGCAACAGTGAATAGCTAATTGATATTGTTCCAGCCTTCATGATACAACGATACCATTACAAGAAAAAGTTGAGGATGCTGTAATTGGCTAGCTTGCTCTTTGTGGAATAAGCTTTTTTTTGACCGACATCTGCAAAAGTTTATCTGCTTCAGGGACTGCCAGTAATGTTTGATATCTGATTCCAGTTGATGGTATCATCTAGTCATCCAGGAACTAAAGATGCTAAATCCACAAGAATTTTTATTTATGGCACAACAATACGGTGTGTATTCCACTCTTCTGATGCACTGGGAAGGTACTGAAGGGAGCAATACTACAGAACCAAAAGAGCCCCTTTTTGTGTTTCTTTTAAATTAGGAAAGGGATCAACAAGAAGCTGGGAAATTTTTGAAAGTTCCAGGGTCTGACTTTTTCAAACTGGCTAAGTGGAATGCATGTATTAAGATACTCAAATAAGAAAACTTGATTTTGAGGAATGTTCATATTACAACTGTGAAACCTGTGGGAACTACCACTACTGAAAGTTACTGAGAAAACAGGTCACTTAAATCTGAGTCAAGGTTCTCTATGTGTATACCTTTTGGCCGCTGCTACCAATGAGGTGGCTATGAGCTCTTGCAAAGATCTTGCATATTGTATACTAAAACTAGAGAAAATCAATCACAATAGATGAAGATTCACTTTTAATCACAACTCTGTTTACAGGGAGAAAGATGCCAAAGTCCCACAAATTCCAAGAAAGGACAAATGAATTCAAGGTCAAAGCAAAGTAATGTCAATATAAATGGGTCTGGAAAGACGTTTTGGACTGTTCCATCACAAGATCATTTTGTTGTGGAGAAAGAGTAGTGAGCTAGAAATGGAATAGGCTCTTTCATGTCTACTCTTGTTACAGGAAATGCCCTGATTTGGCTGATGAAATGTCCACTTAGCCCAAAGGCCAGAAAGGGATCCTTCAGAACAGAGAATAAGAACAGGGCATGGTTTATGCTGTTTATTGTCCCATGATTTATCCTTCCAGTTTCATACAGAAACTGGTTACAGAGTTCCTGGGCCAGAGATCAAAGACAGAATAATAGCCACCAAAGAACCTCTCTGAGTTGACTGTGGGACTTGTTTAATCTAATTTTTTAGCAAATTTACACCTTCAGCCTCAACAGCATCCTGTGACAATGACTTTAAAAATCTGTATGAAAATGTAGCTTTTGTTTGTTTCAAACCCAGTATCTCATAATTTCATCATATCCCTTCTGGTTCTCAGATGGAGAAACAGTAAGCATTGCTTTCTCATTCCCTTTCTCCATGCTCCTCATGGTTTTGCATACATGACTTAACTTTCCTATCCATTCCACTCATTCATTTTTAAAGCTGAAAATTGGCATAGTCTCTCTCTATACTAAAGAAATATAGAACCAAACACATTTAAAAGTATAATTCATTCAGGCATTTTTGCCAATGAAGAAGAAGAAAAACTCAAATTAAACCAAAAGTAATCTGAGGAGAGTATGAGAAAGTTATGGACTTGCTAAAATGAGGAAAATATTTCTTACACATGTTCCCATGACAACCCTGCCTGTAGCACTGCTGAGGCCAGTCACTGAGTCTGAAGATGCTGTGTCATTCCAACTGCATTTCAGACTTCTCTTTAATTTTTTCTGCACTTCTTCTTTCTTGGGTTTCCCCAAGTCCAGCCAGCAAGGTTCTGAAATTTCTGTATTCCAGTTCAGAGTGTTATGGGACCACACTGTCTCAATCCCCACGTGGCACAGCTATTACAATAAAACCAAGGAGATGAAGCAAGGAATTCAGTATTTGGAAATCTACACTCACAATTGCACAAATTTCAGTGTCAGTTTATTCATAATTATAATCTGAGCCGGAATCTGAGGGACAAGAAGCAGGAGGTTTTTTCCAGACAGGGTTTCTCTGTCCCTGATGCCTCAGCTAGAGCAAATGGGAAGGGAAAATAATGCATTGGGTAATTTTATTCCATCTCCTTGCCATTTCAAAAATATTCCCTGTGGTCTGCTTTAGGATGCTTTGTACAGCAAAGGAAAGGAAGTACAACTGAATATACTAATTTTCACAGAGTTTTCTACTGAAGCCATATGAAACCTCAGTAAGAAACAACTGAGTTAAGGGATAAGCATGCTGCACTTTCTGTGTGCAAATCCTGCCTGAAGCTGTTAGAAATAAAACCTACCTGACTTTATGCATCAGACTAAACTTGTATAGCACCATTTGTGCAATGAGCCTAATAACTACTACCTGTATTGTGGGATGTTTATTTTGTACCTCTGTCTGCTGAAATGCCATGTGTGGTATGACTTCTGTCATAAAACATGTCTCAGTTTTGTCTTTACCTTGTCAAAACACCAGAGCCATACATTAATTGTTAAAGGATTGTCAGTGCTTTAGCTGATCACATTTGTGATGCTCCAAAAGAAAAGAAAACACCCACAAGCAGATAAAAACTTGAGGAGAATGAAACATACAGAAATATAAACATTGGGAGCAGGCAGGTGAACAGAGTTGTGATTTGCAGCAAAGATAGCACTGCCAGAAATATTCCCATTATTTTCTCTTCAGCATCAATTGACTGTATAAAAACGCTGCTGTATAGTTATGAATTTCTAATTAAGCAGTCAACTGTGCTCTGAAAATACTAGAAAGCTCATAGCCTTTTATTAGTGTTTCTTCTCCTTTCTCTAGACCTTCTGGTTTTTCTATCATGTAAATAAATACCATTTTCCTTAACTCCTGTGAATTAAGGAAGCAGCAGGCTCTCCCTTTCACAGGCACAGAGAGGGATACACAGAGGTTTCAACCAGAGCCCCAGGAGTCAGTACTGTACTCAAGTGAATGTGGGATTGAACACTGGTTCACACTTATTCTACATGTTGCTTTTTCAGTGCATGAATGACTGTTCTTAAATGAGATATCAGGATGTACTGTACACCTTATTTCTGTGCTTCCACAGGATGAAAGCAAATTGTATGTATGTTCTGTTTGCTGGAGACAACAGAATATATAATGCTTGCAGATGCTGAAGCAACATGCTGATGCTGTGCTTGGGTGAATACCACCCACTATATTCATAAGGTTATCCTGGGAGGGAAATTTCCCCCACCTACTGCAACAGAAGCCTGAAGTAAGAAATAATATTGATCCCTTATGCTTTTTGTTAGCTGCAGCTTTTAGGCAGCAGGAGTCAGAAATAATCCTCTGGAGAATAGCCCTGTGCAGCAGTGTGCACCAGCCACCTCCTGCCCTCACCAAGGCTGTGCCAGCCCTGTGCTGCTGGGGGCTGTGACTCTGCCACCTAAATTTCTTGTGAGATAACACCTTGCCTGCCTGATCAAACACAGCTGAGGGGGAAGGAATCAATGCAGCCATGTCTAAATTCAACAAACATGTTGAGGATAAATGCTCTTGATGAGGCTTTAGCATTCTCAGTCTTCAATTAACTGAGGAAAAAAATGTTTATTTATTCTTGGGTTCATGTTTTTCCTATCACCATTGCACTGTGTTCCACAGGCCCTGTGCACTAACTTTGAAATTCCAGAATCTCCTGTAAGGCAATCACTATAAGTAAGGCAGGCTAAGTACATGATATAACACAAATTCTGCTTCTTGAACCAGTATTTCCTATATATTGAAAATGCTGAACAACAGTTGTGTCTCAGAGCTTGGGGAGATAGAAAAGAGAAGAGGGGCAGAAGTGGCATTTTTGTCCTGTTATTGACCCATTCATTTCTTTCTCCAGATCCCAGCTCTGGGACAATAAATGGGGCAGTCATAACTTGCCAGGCTGGCAAGTTTGTCGGCTGCTGATTTGCTTCTTTGTCACTGTCCTGATGGTATTTTAAGGTTTTAATTAACTAAAATGGTTAATGATGAGTCCTGGGTTACATATGTGATAGTAATGCCCTTCCTAAACTCAGGGTGTGAGTGTTCAGGGGTGCTTCATCTCAGCCCAAGTTAAGTGCTGAAGGAAGGTGAGCTGAATTGCTCCTCAGCAGAGCCACTATCTCTTTCTCTACAGGGGAAGCTCTGTTGACCATTCAGACTTGGACATCTGACTGTTTTGTTGTAGCACACACAGACCAAAGACTTTCACACTGAAGTGACATGGAGCACTGAGGAATCAGGTCACGAGCACATGCAACAAGATTTTTACTGCAAGGCAGTTTCACGAGCACAACAGCACCTCTGCAAGTGAGGTTGATGGGATAGCTCAGGAAATAAAAATGCTCACATATGTCAGTGACAAATCCCTATTGAAGCAATTATGCACCAGTTTAGTTTCAAAGCAATCTTTGCCCATTAAAGAAAAATGCACACTTAAAAGTAGTCTGGCTTTGTATTTAACAGAATGATTATCACTGTTTCTGTTTGCCAAGCACACCCACACAAAAGAAATTCACTTTTAAAACTGCCTAACTTCAGATTTGCCCATCAGACCAGAACAGCCTTGGGTTTTTAATAATAATTTCTTGCTTAATTATGTGTTTACTCAGGACATTTAGAGATATTCTGGTTTCCTGAGTGAATGAGAACTTTTGAAAAGCAGCAGCTCACTCCCTCCTCCAGCATGGAGGTGTTGAAATGCTGATGCTGCTGCTCTGTGCCAGCATGCCTCAGCTGCCCCAATGACAGGCACCACATGGGAATAGGCATTAAGTGACCTCAGGACCCCTTGGCAAGGCACTGGTAGGACCACCTTCCTCAGGAGCACAACTGTGACAGCAGAAGCTGAAATTTTGCTTTTGCAAAAAATTTCATTTTTTGTCCTCTCTCTAATGATAAGAACTTACCTAGGAAGTTTGTCCTGCCATGCTTAAGCAGGGACCTGAGCCTCGGGCACATCGAAGGATGGCTGTAGGTATGTGGAACCAGACAGGTGTTTCCTCAGAGGCAGCTGGCAGAGTGGCACATGGTGAGGTAGGGCAGTGCTGCACTGATGGGACAGACAGATGGGACAGACAGATGGGTAATCATACCTTGTTTGTCTGACTGTAGCCCACACTGCTATCTCTGAGAGCAAAGCTGAGCTCCTGCTGTTGCTCTCATGGACAGGTTTGCCCCTGAGTGGCTTTTGCATGTACCTGTGCTTGAAGCTCAGGGCAGGAGGTCCCTGTGCACTGACAATCACAGGACATAGGACATTGCAAAGATTTTCATATCCTGAACTCTTGTCACCTCAGCATCTGTGTCCTGACCCTCCCAGAGATCCTCTATCACATTCCATGAGGAAGCTGAATTTCAAGCATTCTGGTACCTGCAGTCAGTCTGCTTAGAGCAGGTGTCTGGAGATTTGGTCAGAGGACCATCCTTGGGTATCTGAGGAGTGAGTAGACTGAAACTGTTGATGTATTCAGTATCTCTACAGCCTGCACTGCACGAACAGAGGTGCTGCTCCTGAGATAAGGACTTTTCCCAGCTTGGGAGAACTGGTTTTCCATTGGCCTGGGCAGAAACTAAGCTGCTGGAAATGTTCACTGGGAACAACGCTCTTTTGATTTCCCCCACTCTGGTCTCCTGTAAGCCTTATGAACAGCTCATCTGGAGGCTTCCATGGGCACACAGGAAACAGGGAAAAGCAGATGTTGCATATCTAGGAAGAGAGTAGGACGAGATGCAGGAACAGGCCTTTTGCAACTCACTACAACTTTTTGTCTTGAGAGGAGACCATACAATGCAAAGTCTTTCAAAGTCAGGTTTGTTCATCTGTCACAGCAGTGTTGATAATGATTGATAATGACTGTGAGGAAAAACATTTGTAGAATTATCTGGCATTATTAGTCTAACTAATGCATGGAGAAGTAATAACCCCTACCAAGAAACACGTGCTAGAGATTTCCAGAGTTGTCAACAGACCTGTTTTCTTTATCTGTTTTTTTTTTTATTTTCTATTTCAAAAGAAGTCAGTTGTCCTTCACACCTTGATTTTGAAAACTGGACATTGCCACAAACAAACCAGAGTTTCTGACAGAAGAGGATTTTGGAGGTGTAGGGATTCACCAAGACCCAGGACGTTGTGGCCATTGCTATTTGTCCTTTCAAGTGTTACAAAATGACAAAAAGCCAATTGGTTGTTGTCACCCTGCCACAATGATTGCAAACTTAGAGAAATAGTGATATCATCAGAAACACATAGCAATCAATGTATTTGATAAATTACCATCAGCATCATTATTTATATCCATTTGCTTAAACTGAACAAAAAATTGAAAAAAATCCCTTACATTATGAAATAATTTACATTTATAATGTAATTGGATATGTATCTTGCACTGCTTCAGCTCCAGGCAGAACACAGTTTGAGTTACCCAATCAATACAAGGCATTCTTGGGACAATTCAAGCATGTCTGTACAAGGAGGCTGAACCAATTTCACTGCAGTTTTGTCTAATTCAAGTAAGCAAAACCAGTACAGACTTCACAGGGATCCAAACCAATCTGTTGTGGGGAATAAACCCATCAATAGGAAACATCTCTGCTCGTTTTGGCTCTGATGCTAATTTATCCAGACAAAAATTATGTGCTTTTACAGGAATTGTTTTGTCTATGTTTATAATTTTAATTTTATTTTTTTTCCACATTTCACATTTATAGTTTAACAGCACCCGTTCGCCCTCCCCAATTGAGTGTTGCCACATGACCCCCTGGAGTAGAAAGGTACTGGAAAAACAAGCAATCCTCAATTAACAGCCCTGTCTCAATCTTCTCCCTTCCAGATCCTAACCCTTCCTCTTGCTTGCTTTTCACTTGCTAACTTTACTGCGCTAAAAGAATCCATTTCTGTTTTTCTCATGTCAGTAAGCTACAATAATAACTTTTCCCCCCCTTCTTTCATTCTTCACACCTTGGATAGGTTTCAGGAGCTCAAGGCCACAAAGCTGCCTCCCCCTATCACCTCCTTTAAAAAGCCTGAAGTCAGACAGACTCAATAGCATTAGCAATTGCATTTAATTCTCTTGCTGTGTTCTGCAACTGCCCCTTTTTTTTCCTAAACGGTAGGAAATGGTTTGGACAATGCCACACCAAGAGCAGGTATTCTCTGGCCATTTGGTGATGCCGCGGCTTGGAGAGCAGGAGCTCTGGCAGCCAGGGTCACTCTGCCTGCTTTGTCCAGCACTTCTTTGTCAGCCAGGGAAGGATGAATTCGGCAACAAATGCAGCGTGTGTCTGTGTGTCTCTGTGTGTGTGTGTGTGTGTGTGTGTGTGTGTGTGTGTGTCCATGTGCCTCTGCGTGTGTGCAAGGGTGGGATTTTTTGCATGCATGCATCAAACTTAGGGCGGGGGGGGAGTTACCTAGGAAACAAAGTCTTTTGTGCTTGAAGTTTATATGAGCTATTCACGTCTGCCTGCCGGGAATCGGCACAAAAGCTGCAGGCAGAAAGAAGGCTGCGATGTTTGACTGAAATCCTACGTGGGAAAAGAGGGTTTTCTGCGGGCGGGAGAAGAGGAAACCTGTGTTGTCTTGGGTCTGGGGGTGCTGCAGAGGTGACACTGACCAGGTAAGCAAGTGCCTCCAGCAGTTTAAACAGCAGCTGCAGAGTTAAGGTCTTTAATGCTTTTGGGGCAGGGACGTAAAGGCTGTTTGGCAAGCCTGAGATGGTTAATTCCCTCAGGATTTGTGAGGAGCCTGGGCGGAGGAATGGCAAAAGTACAATGGCAGAAAGGGCATGATCCTGCAGCGTTCAACACCCACCTGCTCAGTGCTCTGCCACAGCAATGTAGAGCAACATTTTATTTTTGCCCTGTTCGCCACCGAAACTAAAACTGGCAAATAAAGTGTAAACAGCAGGCATGAAGGAGGGAAGGCTGGTAGTTAAGCAGCTGGGAATTCAAGACTGAAGAGAAAGCCTGTCTGAAAGGGATTGCACTTAATTTTTAAAAAATGAGAGGCAGACAGATGTCCTGAGCTGGCTAAACAGTTGTCACAGCTTGCGGAAGAATGTATTAATGGAAGAAGGGAGGGAAATTAGGCAGAAGACGGTAAAGGTAAGTTTCTCCCCTCCATCCCTTCCAAACAAAACAGAAACTTTTTTTTTGCAAACAAAGAAATTTCCCCCCCCAACCCAAGCCGGCAGCCAGCACCACAAGAAAACGCACTTGCTTTATTTCTCTTTACAAGTCAGGGTATTGGGGGATTTGTTGTTTCTTCCAAAAGAAAACAAACTGTCTGTGTTTCTTTCATGCTGTTTACTTTTCTCTCTGTTTCTTCATCTTCAGCATCTAGTACTTCTTGTAGTATGCTATAAAAATATGCATGGTTTCTAAACAATCTTTTTAATTTCTTCTGGTGGTGGATACTCTTTTCTTTAGTTGTTATCTCCCTGTCCCAGCACTGTCAACACCTGCCACTTCCCACCACACAGCTGCTGGATGGCTGTATTATCGTCTGCTCTTGGTCTGTGTTTGTACAAATGAAATGCAAATGGTTATTCTGAAATATGGATGGGTCTTCTTTAAAACTTTGGACCTTCTGATGCTCGAATGAATGGTTATATGAGGCCAGGTGCAAATGAGAGCCCACATGTCTAATGTTTGCTGTAACTGAGGACACACCATGGCTATGCACGAATGCAGGATGACAGAGGAGAGGGCCTGTAAATGTCACTATAAACGTGCTGAGCTGCAGTATGCTGAGGTGTTTTGCTCCTATTAGCAGGATGCTAAGTTTCCATTGGAGAATGGCTGGTGCTGTGTGACAGAACGATTCCTTCCTGCTTCCCTGTAATTGATTTCTTATTTGTGTGTCTGCTTTGTTTCAAAATTAGCCTTGTGTGCCTGAGTGGGAGACACTGATTTTGAATGTATTCATTTGCAGTCCCATCCACCAGAGGACGAAGATACAGATGTCATGTTAGGGCAGAGGCCGAAAAATCCAATACATAATATTCCTTCTACACTGGATAAACAAACCAATTGGAGTAAAGCACTACCTCTCCCAACTCCAGAGGAGAAAATGAAACAAGATGCCCAAGTGATTTCTTCTTGCATTATCCCCATCAATGTCACTGGTACAAATCTCTTCTATTTCTTTTTGTATTTATTGCATGGTTCAAGGGAGGTCAAGTACTTATTTTGTTTAATTTATTTTAAGTCATGGGATTGTGCAGTCTTGGGGCAAAGATCCTAGCTTGAAGATTTAGTTTCTGAAAGACAGTGGGCAAAATTCATCCCTTATGCGTGACTGCTGGAGTCACTGAAGCTGCATCTAGGATTAATTTGGCCCATATTTTCAGTCATGTTATATGGTGTAACATAACCCTAGTTCCCTGTATAAACAATGTCCTTTTGTTGTGTATATAACCTACAAACTGTATTAACAAAGACCTCAAATAACTTTTTGAATGTAGCTGACTGAAATAATGCAGAAAGCCACCAAGATTAATCATATGATTATCATGTGTAGCAGGAGAAGAGAAACTAGAGAATGTAGGCTACTATTTGCAGTGCTTTAAACATGCAAGGCATGAATGTGTAGCATGCAAACCATCGCTCTGAGATCTCTTTACATGCAGCTATGCTGAAGGTATAGTAATGGCATTTTCTTTCATTTCTATCACGTTTGGATATATTTGACTAGATTTATTTGAAGGAGAACTTGTTTATAGAAGCAGCAGGTATATCACTTATTGAATGTGATAGACGACTTATTTCCAGAATCAAAAATCAGGCTGTTTTTCTCTTTCTCTTTTTCTCTCTCTTTCCTTCCAGAGGGCTATGGTAAACATAAAGTTGATCTGAATTTTCCTCAATAATACTTTCAAGTACCAAGTTTTGATTAACTTAAGAGCATAAAGTGGGTTAACTTTCACAGTTATAGACTTCAATGTAAACAATCAGGAAAAAAGAAGGGGGCTTTCAGTTAACCTTCATTCTCCAGAAAAAATATTTGTATTTAATTATATTTTCCTGGTAACAGGGGGGAGTTGGGGTAAGGTCACAGCCCCTCACGTCCATTGTTCTTCCCCATGTCTATCAGTGGTGCACAAACCTTCCTGCAAGACAGGCTGTAGGATTCACCATGGTGCTGGGGAGAGTTGTATGCCCACAGTCCAGCTCCAGCTCACAACCAAGGCTTTTGGGCTTACAGCATCATGGTCACAAGTCCTCATCTGCTCCACCATCAGCTGCATGAATCCTCCCAGCAACAGCAATACTGTCCCAGCTCCCCTCTGTCCTGGCAGAGGAGGTGACACTGCACAGTGCCACCAGCCCTGCCTCCCTGCAGAGGTGGCAGCCAGGAGCGGGTTTCCCTTTCTCCAGGACAGTGCTCTGGCCACAGGAGGGCTGGCAGCTGGGTGGCAGGACTGCCTGCACACACCCTGCTGAGCTGCAGGTCGCCAGACAGCTGGTCAAGGTCATAGGCTGGGCACTGCCTCTGGAATCCCCACAGAAAGTCAGAGATAATGTGGCATATTTCCACGAGGTAAAGTTGGTGATAAAATGATGCTCCTTCTAGCTTCAATACAGGACCCTTACCAGAGCAGGCTTTCTAAGAGGGCTATTGTCACCTAGCGCAGCCAGAGGACAGTTAGGACTGGGACCAATGTTAACTTTTCCAGTAATAGCCATTTTTGCCTAGACTCCACCTGCCATACATTGGAACCAAATTTCCACTGATCAGTTTTACAGATCAAGAATGGTATGTAATCTTCTGGATGTTTATGTGTATCATTCTCATTAGCACTAATGGGAATAATTTGTATGCATCACGGGGAAGAAATACCCTCTCTTCCACTTCCCTCTCGGAGCTGACCCCCATGCATCTGGCACACAGAGCATGTTCAGCTAACTCACAGTTGCTGGAAAACCAGCAATGATGCTGATTGATTTTTTGTTTCAAGGAGTTTGCTTTTAGTTCTCTGGTTTTGTTTTTTAAGCTTCTCCCAACCCTGAGAAATGTTCACTTTTTTGAAAATGACTGTTGTTGGAGTTTACGGCACTTTTGTTCCATATTAAAGAAAGTTCTTCCTCTGCTTATTCCAGGGGCATTGGTGGTTACAGGACATCTGTCTGAAGCCTCTATTTCACTGTAGTAGATTTCAAGAAGAACTTTTACAAGAAAGTTACTTTTTAATGTTTTACATTGTTATGTAATGTAATATGTATGTGTATGTCTGTGTATAATTATGTTTTCTATAATTATACGCTATTAAAATAGAGCTTCTTATCAGGATTTATTTTTCCTTTTGTTTGCTTTAGTTTGTTCGTTCTTCTTAAGATTACAAACCACTGTACCAGCAATCCTTATGTTAGTGTTTTTATGGACCTGGCACATTTTTTCCAACCTGTCCCATGTCAGCTTTAGAGAGCATGAGTGAGCGCACAGTTGTGCAAAAAGCCAGCGCAGATGGGCACTGGCAGTCTGGTCAGCCTCCTTTTAACTTTTTTCTGACTACACAGTGTAAAATCAAACTGAAAGGCACTTTCCTTTGCTAATGCCATGGAAACATAAAGAAAACAATGAATTCTCACCTATTCTGTATGAAGGTGGTTATAAACAAATGTACTCAAGAACTTGTACTTTTAAGTCCAAAGTGAGGATCTTGATTGCGTGACCTGAGCAGGCTCCCACCGTGTGCTGGGCACACAGGAAAATCAGGCCACTTCCTGATGTATGCAAGTAAATGGCAGCTCCCCGTTAATGTCACTCTTAGTCATGTGTCATTGTCACAGAGAATGCTCTCTAAACTTGCATGGTGACGTGGCCCTATTTTAGCTGTCTCCTTCCTTTTTGAAATGTTAGCTCCCTTGGCATATTGGTCGCCTAAGAAGCACCCAACTACTGCAATATGGCATTAGAACCTTAAAATTTTTTCTTATGCTTATTTGCTTAAAATAAGTCAGGCTACAGGTGAACTGATAATGCTTTGCAGATAAGTTGCTGTCATTGTCCCTATGACAGATAGATAAATAGCTATAAGAAAGATGCCCTGCTACCAAGAGCTCTCTATTTGCTTTCCTGATTTTCTTTCCTTTTTCTGTTCTTTTTCTTTTCATGCCTTCTGTTATTTTTGGCAGACCAGGCTGCTGAGGGGGAGCTGGAATTAGATGTAAAACTGTGATATACTGTGATATAATTTACATAAGAGCTACATAAGGGCTCCCTTATGTTTATTCACAGGCTTAATCCAAGCTCACATACCTCCACTGTGTTCCAGCCATGAAAATTTGTTTACTATTTCTAAAGGCTAATGAGACCTATTTATGGGTTGCAGGAGTTGGTTTTGACAGAGAGGCTAGTATACGCTGCTCTCTTGTTCATTCACAATCTGTACTACAGCGGAGACGAAAGTTGAGGAGGAGGAAAACCATCTCTGGCATCCCCAGAAGAGTGCAACAAGAAATAGGTGTAGTATAAATACAAATCTTCCATAGATAGCTTTCTAACCAACTTAAATTGCAGGGATATGAGCTGGTAGCTAGTCTTCCAAAGAAACAAAACCTTGAAAGTGTAAATACTTGTAGAATTTAGGAATAACATGTTTTGTTCTTTTGATTTACTACAGTAAGAAAAGCTATATTACTCCATATGGCCTTGAAGGACTGGGGGCCTTACTGAGTAATATAGATGTACGTGTTCAGCTCTTATTGTGTAAATGTTAATCAGTTCTTTTTTTCTTTTTCATTTTATTTCTGTTATGAACCCATAGTTATGTGCATAAAAAGTAACTAGATTAAGTGAAAGTTTTTTCTTGCATCAGGGGAGTTTAAGGTAAAGAACTGACAGATGTTACTCCACAAAGTGATGATGAATTGTCACAACAGCTGGATAACTTAGATGAGTGGTTGAATATCCACCAGAGATACAGCTGCTGGTACTCTATGGGAGCTTTGCTAAACATCCTTGTATTTATCACACTCCTCAGTTCCTTCCTATTATTCTTTATCATCAAGAATATTTGCCTTAAATCTACCAAATTACCTCACTTTTTATCCGGGTAAATTAGGAGCAACTCTGTTGAGGGCAAATTCAGTGTAAAATTCTTATTAACTCAAAACAAAACTAACAGAATTGATATTTCTTAATATTCATCTGTACCTGAAGATGGCTCTGGTGTTTCAGTCAGTTGCCATGAAACTCGATTGGAAACAGAAGAAATGTGGTTATCATAGGGAATAAGTAATCAGAGAACCTATGAATGAAAGATCCTTTTGTCTTGCAAATATTCTTGATAGTAAAGAAGCAGACAATGGAAATACTGAAAAGACAGGAAGGATAATGAGAATTATTTTTAGAAGCTTATGGAGTATTTTGTCCAGCAGCCACTCCTGAAAACTTTAAGTAGCTGAAATAGTCATAAGAACTGAAAGCTTAGTATTTGTTGTAATACTTAGCACAGCAAGCTCAGCTCATTCTCACACTGAGAATGCATTGCAGAAGTCATATTGTAGGACTAGAATTTCCCTACCTCACTGGCAGGAGATCTGCCTTAAAAATTCTTTATACAAAACTTAAATTTGGTCCAATGCTCAGAAAGATTATAAAATAAAGAATACAGAAGATAATATCTTCTTGGGTTGCTCTGTGGGTAGTCTCATGTCAGGAAATGTGGAGCTGTCTCCCACTCACCCAGCTTTCCATGTGTCCTAGATTCAGACGAGTCGCCAGTGGCGAGAGAGCGCAATGTGATTGTGCACACAAACCCAGAACTCTCTGGCTCCAGCAACAGGAGGTTGGGGACCCGGGATTCGGAGTGCCAGACGGAAGAAATCCTGATAGCTGCTCCCTCCCGGCGACGGATCCGTGCCCAGCGGGGGCAGAGCGTTGTCGCCTCCCTCTCCCACTCCACTGGCAACATCCTGGTGCTGGCAGACAACGGGGATGCGGTCTTTGCTGCCGCTGTGAGCAACCGCATCCGCTCGCGGAGCCTCCCCCGCGAGGGCGCCCGGGCCAGCGAGGGCCATCAGGATGCCACCACCAAGAGTGCAGGGTATGAAGCAGAGCACTTCCTAGCTGGTCAGGAGAGGATCCCGAAAAAGGGGAAGGAGATCTTGAGCAAGCAGGGTTCACAGGAGTGCCAGCCCATTGGTTTAACTTGTCCTCAGCACCTGCACAGCCCCGACCACAGCATCAGCGAGAGGGGGAGATCGCGGCTGTCAAGGATGGTTGATTCAGGCAGCTGTGAAATTTCATCCAACTCAGACACCTTTGGGAGCCCAATTCACTCCATCTCCACAGCAGGAGTCCTGCTCAGCAGCCACATGGACCAGAAAGATGACCACCAGTCCTCCAGTGGCAACTGGAGTGGGAGCAGCTCCACGTGTCCCTCCCAGACATCTGAAACCATTCCTCCTGCTGCCTCTCCTCCACTAACGGGCTCTTCACACTGTGACTCTGAGCTGTCACTCAATACTGCTCCCAATGCCAATGAGGACTCCAATGTCTTCATCACAGAGCAGTTTGGTGACCATGCAGACAAAGTCAGGGGCCACAGGGCAAGCTCCTTCACATCCACTGTGGCAGATTTACTGGATGACCCCAACAACAGCAACACAAGCGACAGTGAGTGGAACTACCTGCACCATCACCATGACGCCTCCTGTCGCCAGGATTTCAGCCCTGAGCGCCCAAAGGCAGACAGCCTGGGATGTCCCAGCTTTACCAGCATGGCCACCTATGACAGCTTCCTTGAAAAGACCCCCTCTGACAAGGCAGACACTAGCTCACACTTTTCTGTGGATACTGAAGGATACTATACCTCCATGCACTTTGACTGTGGTCTGAAGGGTAATAAAAGCTATATTTGCAACTATGCAGCCCCAGGCTCCGAGAGTGGCCAGACTGGGAGTGTGACTTCCAGCCTAGCTGACTATGCCTGGCAGGAGTGTGTGAGCCACAGGAGGCAGGCACGGCAGTGCATCTCACTGAAGAAACCAAAGGCAAAGCCAGCCCCACCAAAACGCAGCTCGTCTTTGAGGAAATCAGAGGGCAGCACCGACCTTCCTGACAAGATAGAACCAAAGATCGGTGGTGGGCAGCATGTCTCTCACACTGCCAGGGAGATGAAGCTGCCCCTTGAGTTTTCAAACACACCTTCCCGACTGGAAGGCCCCAACCTGCCAGCCAAGCAGGAGATTCCCTGGCCAAACCAGGATGATGGCGGGTTAAAGGACACTCCATTTGACACTGCCAGTATCCCCTCCTTTAAAGATGAAGGTGCTGAACAACCTCACTATGCAGACCTCTGGCTTCTGAACGACTTGAAATCTAGCGATCCTTACAGGTCCTTGTCCAATTCAAGCACTGCTACGGGTACGACAGTCATAGAGTGCATCAAGTCACCAGAAAGCTCTGAATCCCAGACGTCTCAGTCGGGGTCACGAGCTACAACCCCATCCCTCCCCTCTGTTGATAATGAGTTTAAGCTGGCCTCCCCAGAGAAGTTGGCGGGGTTAGCCTCACCCTCCAGTGGGTACTCCAGCCAGTCAGAGACACCCACCTCTTCTTTTCCGACAGCTTTCTTTTCAGGACCGTTGTCTCCAGGGGGGAGCAAGAGGAAGCCAAAAGTTCCAGAGAGGAAGTCATCGCTGCAGCAGCCACTCTCAAAAGATGGCACCGCCTCAGTGAGCAAAGACCTCGAACTTCCAATTATACCTCCTACTCACCTTGACCTAAGTGCTCTTCACAATGTCTTGAGCAAGCCCTTCGCTCACAGGCACCAGCTGCATACCTTTAGCCACAGCAAGCAGAGCGCAGTCGGGGACGCCCTGCAGCCCGGCCCTCCCTCTGCCCTCGCCATCACACCCTCCGTTCTCAAGTCTGTCCACCTCCGGGCAGTCAACAAGCCTGAAGGCGTGAAACATAAAGGCAGCACTCCAGACCTGCTCTGCATACAGGAGACCACCCTGATGGCAACCGAGGTCTCTCCAGGCAAAATGAGACCACTCTTAGCTAAGAAACCAGTATCACGCCAGTACTCTACAGATGAGGCCATAATGCTGTACATTGACACTTCCCCAGCAGAAGCAGGCCCTGGAAAACCACCTTTAGAGAAAAGCTCTTCTTTTGGTGGGCAGAACAGCTGTGAGAGAGAAGCTGTAACTTCAGCAAGCACGGGTCTGGTTGACATCAAACCTGGGAATGACCAAACACACCTGGCCGCTGAACACTTACCAGAAAGCTCTCTGAATCAGACATGTGCCGTCCCCATAGATGGCTTTCAGAAGGGCCCAGCTGTCCCCACAAGTGATGATGAAACAAAGAAACCTTTCCAGGGAGCAGAAACAGTGCACGATCTCCAGCAAGTGCAGGCTCAGCAAGAGCTCTCCACGGGCAGCGAGGGGAAGGTGGAAGTTGGGCCCGTGGATGAAAGCCCAGCTCAGGCTGAGGGACCAGCCATCACCTATCAGTTTAAGCACGAACCCGATGTAAGCCACCATGTGCCTGGGAATATCAGCTATGAAGCAGAGATGGCAGCAGTAGATTCACTCAGTGAAGAGAGTTGCAAGCAGGAAAACGATATCACATCAGGTATCCCAACCAAAAGTGCCTCTGATGACAGCAGGGCAGACGAGACGGTGGGCAGCGCAGACGAGCCTTCGCTGAAAGGTCAGTTGGGAATTCTTTCTGTGTCATACCCAGTCAGGTGGTTTTGGACGGGATGGTAGTGGAATCAAAGCAGGGTGGCACAACAGCTTCTCTCTGTAGGTTTAAGCATAGACACACACACCCACCCCCCCCCCCCCCCTTTGTCTGCTAGTTGGCCAGCTAGCCAGCTCACAGCTATTTACACTCCCAAAGTATTCAGACTGCATTTATGATATTTATTTCCTCCCTTGTGCTGCATTTCAGCTGAAAAGATAAATGTGAGGAGCACTGGCCCTGGGTACAGAAGAGTTTGATTATCACAGCTATTATGTAGATGGGAGATCCTGTGTTCAGTGCTCCTTTTATGGGAATATCTAATATGGAACAGACACGACTTTTAGATTAGAGGGAAAAGGCTGTATGGTAGTATCACTCACTCAGCTGTGAGCAGAGCTGGTGCTTCCAACTGGCAGTGCTGTTGTAAAGTGCAGTGGAGTCTGCATAACTCATGACGTGGCTTCTCTCCTTTTTAAGAGTCTTCTCCAAGCGATGAGTCCATCATGTCTCCGCTGAGTGAGGAGTCACAGGCTGACACTGAGGATGCCTTCGTGTCTCCAAACAAACCCCGCACTACTGAGGATCTGTTTGCAGTCATTCACAGGTGACCTAACCTTGTGGCAATGGGAAATGGTTACATGCATCCCTGCACAGCTGTCCACTAATAATAGCTGCAGGATGGTTATTGTGTGTTTAAGTCTTGTCCTCAAACTACATTCTTCAGTTTAACTCAGTTTCATTTTCTAAAAGACAGCTTTAAAACATGTTTTATTTTGGCCTGGAGTGCAGTCTGAGTATCTTCATGGCATGTATGGGATGCTTTACAGATAAAAACCTCAGGCTGTTCTCTCTAACCAACATACATGTCTTCAAAGAAAACTACCTGCAGTAGTTGCTGTCTTCTGCCTACCAGTCCACCAGCTCTAGTCTGGTGAATGAATTGTTGCAGGGAGAAGGGTATGAAAAGGCATCTCTTCAATTTTAGAATATTTTGTAGTCAGCTGAAATCTGGGATCACAACTGAAATTGAAATTTTCTGATACTGAATAGATTATGCTGCATATTACTATTGCCTTAATTTCTGTATGTATTGTCTTTACAAAGAGCTGGTTATGCATAAGCTTGGAAGAGCTGGGTAATGTTGAGAGGGACTCTGCAGCTCAGTGCCATGAGACACTGATAGCCTCCAAGATTTTACAGAGGACTTGAGAGAACTCTGGCTAATATGAAACCATCTGTAAGACTCTAGAAGAGCGCTAAGCGTTATACTACAAAAATAATGTATGAAAGAGTTCTCCTTTGTGTTTTTACAGATCAAAAAGGAAAGTTCTTGGGAGAAAGGATTCTGGAGACCTTTCCGTTAGAAACAGATTGAGAGCTTCATCTGGGACCAGCAGCCAGCCTCCCACCAGCAGCACACTGCCTACCAGCAACATGCCACCAGCCAGCAACGTGGGCACGCCCATCAGCAGTCAGAGGTCCCCTGGGCTCATATACAGGAATGCCAAGAAGTCCAACACATCCAATGAGGAGTTTAAGCTACTGCTCCTTAAAAAGGGCAGCCGATCTGATTCCAGCTACAGGATGTCTGCTACGGAAATTCTGAAAAGTCCTATTTTGCCGAAGTCTCCCGGAGAGCTGACAGCAGACGCCCTTCAAAGCACGGAAGAGTCTCCTCCCACAACGAGCCCCGATGCATTATCGCCGCTCTCCCCCTGCTCCCCCAGGGTCAACACGGAAGGATTCTCCTCCAAGAACTTCCCCATGTCGGCGTCGTCGCGGGTGGGGCGGTCGCGGGCCCCGCCGGCGGCCAGCAGCAGCCGGTACAGCGTGCGCTGCCGGCTCTACAACACCCCCATGCAGGCCATCTCCGAGGGGGACACCGAGAACTCGGACGGCAGCCCCCACGACGATCGCTCTTCTCAAAGCTCTACATAGGCTGTGTGGGTGCCAGGACCGGGCTGCCAACACCACTCAAGCTCTTAAGGATGTCAGCGTAAGAGGCCAATGCTGTAGCAATCACATATAAAAGAAACAAAAAGAAGAAAAAGAGAACAATCACAGGGCAATATCAATGCTTCGGTGTGTTTGCGTTTGGAAGACGCTGGGGAAACAAAAGGACTACAGCTGTAGCTATTTATTACACTACGTTTTCTAAAAGGATGAAGAAATGCTATGCCTGTTCTGTTTTCTTTTGGCTTCATTTGGTTTATCCCACTCTCATTTCCACTGTCACTGTAGATTTCAAGACTATTCACTTTCCATAGAGTTAAAGGTGACTTCGGGTGGGTTTTTTTCCCAGAAGCTGCCCATCTAGAAACAAATCCCTCACTGTAGTGCTTCCCTAGGGAGAAAACAAAAAAAAAAAAAATAAAATGCTCCTGAGAATTGGTATTTTTCTACACTAAAATGAGCTGAAACAAACTTTAGAAAAAAATTAACAAAACATATGTAAATATCATATTTTTGATAAAAATTTGTAAATAGAATTATCAAAAAGTGGACACAGCAAACGATTTACTGCATAACAGCTTTGTTTATAGAAGACAAATGAATTCAATTGTAATAACTGTATTCTGTGAATACCATTTTCATATCAAACATGAAACATGGCCACCAATAACCACTTTCAATGTGACAGGCCTGAAAGATGGCATTGAGCAGGAATTTTCCAACTTAGTTAAGGAAATTGAAAGGCTGTGAGGAGATTAAAGAAACCATTTGTCTTTCTAAGGCAGCTCTAAAGAAGCTAACTGGAAAGCAGAGCTGGGAGGGTTACCGTGAGGATTGGTGGGAAGATGAGTGTGTTTCTGACAGAACAAAGCTGGGTCTGATGCTAAGCCCCAAAGGGTCCCACCCCACAGCCTCCCCTGGGCCTTTATTCTTGCAGGGATTGCTTCAGAGAGGATAGATGTGAGAGGAAACAGTACTTAACTTTCATATTCCTATTAGGCTATTGGGATACATAACACAGTCATAACCTGGTACCTATAATCTTTAAAGACGATTAGTTTCTGGTTCGTAAAGGAAACAAATAAATTATAAGCATGCAAGAAGCGCTTTCAATTTATCAGTAAATATCTGCAATGAGTTTTCAGTGAAGCTTTCTCTTTGTGCTGATGAGATTCATGCTACCTAAATATTTACAGAAATGACACTGTGAAAACGTAGCTGGGAAATAGGTATGTGTATGCATTATTTATATTCATTGCTGAGCTGAGGAGGGGAAAGCTCCAGTTCATTGTGCCAGCCACGTACAGTAGGGATCTTGTCTGGGTTTACCAGAAACACAGAACAGGGTGAGGGACTGGGTTGGGGTGGGAAAGGAGATAAATCAAAGTAGCTGCTTTGATACAAATGAAGGCAGGGAGATAAAAGCTGAATTACTTGAAGTTACTTGAATATTCTCATCTTAAAACCACAAGAACCCATGAATTGCTTTATACTTTTAATTTTTAAACAGAATAAAACCAACAGGCCTGATTCTCCTTTGGGCCACCACAATTTCCACTGATGTAGCCCCATCTGTGCCACTTAGAGAACAAGGCCCTCTTTAGCCAAAACTCATGCAGTTGACATTGGTTGCTGTAGTATATGGTTAGGAAAAGAGGAAAGGTTTGTGCAGAGAAAATAGTGAAGGAAGAAGGGAGTGTGCAGTAGGACAGGTCAAGTAGGATGGCAGAAAGAGCATTCTTTGGTATAAAGGAATCAGCTAAAAGCTGGCTTTAAGCATAAGTAAAGGACTGGAGGTGAGATGTGTGAATTCAGTTTTGGGTTTTTTTTTTTTTTTTAATCATGTAATGCATAAAGCTGAGAGTAATTAAAAGAAGGTAGATCACGTTTTAAAGAGGAAGGTTCTCTCTAAAACTGTTACAATTTCAAGGAGTCAAAGCAAATCAGAACAGTTTAACATATCCAAAATGTTATTCCCCAGAAGGTCCACATATGATTTTGTCTAGTGATTGCCACAAGACATGTATTATTCAGTTTCCTACTGTCCCCTCCTGTGTCGCCTGGTTGCATTCAGTTGATGAGGTAGAGTCACTGTGCATGTGGTAAGTGTGTTGGGATGAGGGATGATCCATCAGTTGAAGGGCTGCAAAATCATCTAAAATAGTTTTTAAAAATATAATGGGAGAAAGGTTTTGGAAACAAAAGGCTAGTCACATTAGTAGCTTAGGTAGGAAAATAAGTCTGAATACAAGTGAAGTGGATGGTTGAGAATTTAGGACGAAATGCTTAGCATATAACAAACCACCTTCTGGAGAATATGAGAAAAGCTAGTTTAGAAAATGGGCAGAAAAACCTTAGTTTGTCATCTTCAGTCATTTTCCACAAAAATTTTACCAGAAGCACTTTTACAAAATGTTTAATAGTCCTGAGTTAAACAGTCATTCAAAACAGTAAAGAGAATACAGCTGAACTGAGTTTGATGATACCATTGTTTATTACCAATCAATAACTTCACAGACACCCTAAATAAATATGTATACACTAGGGGTTTTTTTTTTACCAGAATAAGGAGGCAATATTTCACATACAGAACAAACACAAAACAATCCCACTGGAGTACAGTCTCCTTTTGCTTAATTTTCTAATTTATATTTAGCAGATTGAAACCCAAACAGATTCTAAATTCTCTATGAACAAAGGAGTTGAGAACAAATGTAGGAGTCAGAGGAAGATGAATGGCGGGGAGACCTGTAGCATTCCAAGTGTGCCATTAAGGCACCAGAGGACAGGCCACAGAGCAAAGGGAACATCACTCACCTCTTGAGACAGGGTACAGTACGTGCCTCAGGTAACTGCTGAACCGTCATTTCAACCTACTGTTCTGTTGCTTGCACTGATATTATGAAAATTATTTCTTAAGTTATACAGCTGTGTTCTGAAAAATAACATCTTCCCCTTTTCTTTGGTTTTTTTTCTTCTTCTTTTTTTTTTTTTTTTTGCCTTTCTGTTTTTGTTGTTGTGGCAGCATAGAGGGTGAGGGATAGTTGTAGCAAATAAAGCATATGTTTGCTTTTGCCAAAGGTCAGTGATTGAGTGCATTTGCTGCAATGGTGGCAGATAGAGAAATACTGTAGGTTATGACTTAAAGAATTTTAAAAAAATTAAGAAGGTTACAGTGTAACTATTTTGGTACTAGCACCAGTTCATGCTGGCAGAAAAGACAATGGTTTATGGACTTGCATCCATTTTGTATTTTTGTAATATTTGTAAATACGAACTTTTTAAATTGTTGCAAATATGGTTTCTTTTGTAAAATGTTTTCAAAGTTTACATTAAATCCAAGCCTTTGTATATTTTAGAGCTGTGCAACACTTTAAGTCTTGTATTTATTTTTAGTAAAAACGGTGACAGTTTCATTGTGAACCCCTCTCAAAAAATGTGTTGGAAAAGTTTGATTACCTAGAAAGTGTGTATAGAAACTGCAAATAAACGTGACTGCAATTAAATCACATGTTCTCTTTACTTTCTTGTAATGAGATGTGAAGTCTAATCTACAGACTACAAGTGTGCTATTTCCCAAGGTCACCTTCAGCCCATTCCTATTTCAAACCTATTTAATTCTGCTTTCTCTTCAACTGATTTTTCATAAATTGAGTAAAGGAAAATGTCTATCCAAAATGTCAGTGACTTTAAGTGCCCACCAGTACAACTTTGCCAGAATCCAGTAACTGCTGAATTCACTGCTGAATTTTCTTTTGCAGGTAAGAAAAAGCTAAGAGAAAAATAAGGGATGAAAAATGGTGGAGAGACCATTACTTTATCTTCAGCTGGAAAAGGAAACAAATTGCAACACTTCAGACTCAAGACACAGAGAACCCAGGGGCTGGATCTTATCAGATAAAGCCATCCTTGGGAAAAAAGGGAGGCCACAGATTATGAATACAAACTCTGAAGAGCAAACACTACTTCATTTTAAAATGGTTCAATTATCAGGAGATTGAGATGTCGGGACATGGAAGCTGAGTGTTTAAACAACAGCCCCTCACAGGTCTCTGAAAATGGATATGAAAATGTACATCACGAAACTGGTTTCAGCTGTCATCTTGTTAAGTAGCCTTGAAACACTGTACTTGGTGCTTAAAAACACATATGGAAAACAAGGCTGAAATGTGCAGGTCTGGTGTTACAGAAAGCATGACAACAGAGGAACTTCAGAGAATGCTGCTGTAGCACTATCTGCAATGATAGTTTGCAACAGTATGAGGATTGCCCCGACGATGTGCTACCCTTAGAGCAGTCTCCAAGTGTGACTCAGGTGGCATAACATTTAACCAAATGCTCACATAGTTAATGATTATATAGATAATTTCCTGTGGTCTTGTGTGCCTTTCCCATCCCAAAACCACAGGTAAGCATGACCTGCAGGAAAAGTTTAGCCCCTAGGGGCAGACACAAGCTGGTTTTCCATCTGCCCATTGTACATCTGTATTTCTTCATGTTCAGTGAAGAAAAGACTAAACATTAAACTACATAAAATATACCCAGTGGTTTTTTATATATGCAAGGTGTCGGGTCCCAAGAGGGCAAACCTGGGCTACCTGGTCTGGGATAGCCACAAAATGTTGTATCCTGGAGGGCAGTCATGGACTGCCAACTCAGAGGTACATTTGGGAAACCCTTGAGCTAAATTATGGTGAAACAATGCCAAATAATCAATCAAAAAGTTTTATTTGTGGCAGCAATTATTTACATCTTATGATAGGTTAATCAGCCTGTCGCAGCAATGATTTAAATATTTCTGAACAGCCCATGGATTGACCTTTTTGGAAGAGGATGAAAGGAAGAAGGAATCCACAATTGTGGATCCCACTGTAGTCTGTTTCAAAATATTCTTGCTCTCTCAGTATTCACTAGTCTCTCATGGTGGGTACCACCCATAATCAGAGCAGTTAAGTTGCTAGCCAGCAAGCCCAAGACTCGTGGGGTGACACACACCCAACCCCCATTAGCCCAAGACTGTGTACCTAGGATTTCACCCATTCAAACCAGGGAGGACAGGATCACTCCCTCACAAGACAGGTGCTATGGTCCCAGGGTCAGGAGAAGGAAATGATGAAAAGGCTAATGGATGGTGTCCCCACACAGAGAGGCTAGCAAAATTAGTGCTGGAATGGCCAAATTAAGACACCTGAAAAAGTGACTACAGAGAAATGTGATGTAAGCCTGAGTGCACCCACCCCCTTGACAGACCTAGGTAGAGACAAGAATGCGCTGGAGAATGCCAAAGACGGAAACTAGAAGCCTCCTCCCACATAGATGGGGGACAGGGGGAGACTGGATTAAGCAACTTGCCAACAACATGCAATGAGAAAACCCGAGAATCCAAGTTGATACAGTTAGGATTGAAAATTATCATTTCAGGACCGAGGCTGACCACACTTGGGCTCTGCTTGCTGCAGCGAAGCACACAGAGAACGGCAATATTCAAATGGACTGGAGGACTCTAAAATTAAAACGACAGTAAGTCTCACTCCCTCCACTGAACATAGAAATGTAATTAAAGTAAGGTACTCCTTGGAGACATCACTCCTTTGTGGTAGCAGAAATAGCTAAAACAAGGTACCTCTCAAGGTGTGAAGAGTGGGACTTTGGAATTTACTTAAGGTGCCCCTGGAGAAGACCACTCCTGTGTTGCAGTGCGTTTGCTGAACTGTGTTTGCTTGCAATAGTGCTTGGCACTGCAAATGAGAAGTTTTTGCTCCGGACTATGGATCACCGTTCTGATAGTACATGTGGCGGTAAATGTAGTTATAATATATTGTTTACAACCTCATGGGTATTTGTCTTGTGCACGTGCTCGGCAGAGTACACTGCTAGAAGCGAGATTCACTGGAAACTCACCTGGGGACAGCAAGACAGAACTTAGCCTCAGTAATGTATGCCTTCCTTTCCTTAGGTCTTCCTGCTCCACTGGCTTTGAAGTTTTTTATGGCCTTGTTTTAAAGGATTATTTCCCACATTGGATTTCTTTTAAGGGGGAAGATTGTGCACAGGTATGAAAGAATTTCCTCTAACAAATCTGACATAGAGAGGCATCTCTGTGAGAAGCAGCTCACTTTTCCATAGAATTGAAAGAGAACAGTATTCAAACCAAAAAAACTAGTTATTGATATCACTGATTCAACTGAGTCGGGCGTGTCTCCCCTCCGAGAGGTAAACACAGATACCTAGTTAAAATGGAAAACTTGGCCCTTTCATGGCCAAGCATGGTCCTGTCCCCTTTCCCACTGGCTGGGTACTCAGGGACTTCCACTCTCTCCTGAATACATACTCTTCTTCTTGGGGTCCTAATTTTACATTTATCAAGGCCTCTTCAAGGTAGCTGGATCCCAATAAATAGAGCCCCTGACACCCCTAATCCTGCGCATCATTTCCTGATTCCATCATCGGAAAGGTTTTCACTGCCCTCTGTAATTCTGGATATTCTCTTTTGAAATGTCCCACCTTTCCACAATAGAAGCACTCCTGTCTACCACGTCGTCATCTCCCATCCTCTTCCTTGGGATCTCCTAACATTTGCTTGAAGGCTTCTTTGGGCTACTCCTCTTCTGATGCAGCTCACCAGAGCCCAGGCTAGCTCTTGAAACTCCAGCACTGCACCACGCGTGGGGAACTGCCTTGGGATGGGGATTTACCAGAGGGAGAGCCTTTAGAGCCACTTGCTGTACCGTGCCAGATATAAGCTACGACAGGGACCAGGTAGAGGCTCTCTGCCTTGAGGTTCCATAGGAAAGGGTTTATTCCAGGTGAAGGGTATAGGAAGAAAGAGCCCTGAGCACCTCTGTGCACAGGTTTTTAAACTGATTCAACTCGGGATGGTTACAAACAGCTGTCCAATGGAGAGATTTCAGGGGATGAGTAAGGGGGATACATCATTTGCTTGGGACCAATCAGGGTAGGGAAGAGGAGATGGTAGCTTACATGAGCCACTGGGACTTCCAGGAGTATGGGAATTCCGAAGGAGCGTTGCAGTAAGGGACTGGCCCAGGGTGAAAGTGGCAGGAAAGGTTCAGGGATAAGGGGCTGGGCTGCCTTGACAGGCAGGGAAAGAGCTGGAACAAAGGGCAGGGAATGGCATGAGGGACAGCTTGGAAGAAGGGTACAAGCCCAGGATGAACCAACCTGGGGGGAATATGGGGTACAACAGAACAAACCATTTAACAATGAATTAATGAAATAAATTCGAACCTCAACATCTCCCCCTTTCTTTTTCAGAAAGAAGGATGAGGGCAGTATTCAGAATCGGGGTATACATCGTGAAACCAGGAAGAGGGGAGTTGGGAAGTAGGGGTTTTGGTGGCATTGATTTCAGGGGAAGTTATCTGTTTAACTGAGGATAAGCAGCAATTTTTCAGAATGGAAAACATAACCAGAACAATAATAACTGAATAAACCTAAGACAGCTTTTAGAACAGAAGAGAGCCATCCCGTGAGTCCCCACTTTGAAAGATGTTTATCAACAAGTACTGCGATATCTGCTTGATGTGGGAGATCATTTCATTCATCTTTCTCAGGGTGGCATGCACATCTGCACTTTTCAATGACAATTTCAGGCAGCAGAGATCCTCAAATTGCATCCTGCTGAAAGGTCTCTGCCAGGGCAACCCACGTGTTCTTCTTGGGCTGCGAGATGATCCATGCCTCCGAGGCTGGCGACAAAAGGATGATGGCAATGTGGACCCACAAAACAGGTGACACCTTAGGGATGGCTTCTCTCTCGGAAATGACAGAAATTAATACAGGTTACCTAAACTTTCCAGATCATCAGTAAATATATTTAACAAAGGAAAATTGGGGTAGAAAGGGGAGTTAAGATCTCCTTCTCCACTGAGCTGTTTCTGTCTTCTCTTCTTCACACTCACTGTTAATACTTCTCTGTCCTTGTCTGGTGGCCTGCTGCAGTGCTTGGGACGTACAGTTTTACATGCTTTTGTGGGATCCACCGCAGTCCCAGGGGCAAGAATATGCAGGCATACTCACAGCCCAATGTCACTGGTTTGTATGGCCCCTCAATCTTACCACCTTCAGGGTTCCAAACTAACACAGGGGGATGTTCTTAGACCCTGTGATTGGAGACACATCTCCCCCACTGGGGGGGTTCGAATGAATAAAATAAATATGAACCGCAATATCTCCTCTTTGTTGAATACGACCCGGTCCCAAAAGGGGATGGCCCAAACATCCTCGAGAGACACCTTTGGAAAGTAGAGGAACAGCCAGTGAGCAAACCTTTTTAACAACTCCTTACTAAAGTAACAGTTTACAGTTTTTCCCGTGTGAACGGTTGCAGGATTTGTCCTCCCCGCGAGGGAGTTCCTGGGCAGGTGCGGTCAGAGTGGCCTCCTCGAGGTTCGAGGGAGCAGCCTTCCCAGCCCACCTTGCACTCGGCCGCAGATGGATAGTCCTCTTCCCGACCAGTTGAAGAAGGAGGGCTCTAGACACCGCTGAGGGTCCAGCTGGGTTTATTATAGGAAAGTCAGAGGGTCCAGGAGGGAAGGGGAGCAGGGACACCACCACAGCCGAAGGGGAGCCAGTGGCAGAACAGGGGTGGGGCCAGGGTGTATAACAGGAAGAAGGTGGGAGGCCTAGGGCACAAAAACCAACAGGAAGAGGGATCAGAGGAGGAGTCGAGGTGGGGTGATGAGGGGTACACCAGAGGGAGTGGGGGGAGAGGGTGGTCTCACAGCACAATCCAATGGGGGAACGAGGGACAGAGAACCTTCTTGAAACAGGGGAGTGGGCTACAGCTGATTGACAATCAGACTGAAGTGTCCTCCCAAGGCACGTCCGCCCCATTCTCCCTGTGGTCCCCTCCCACAAACAGTCGCACGCCCATCCTGTCAGCACAGCAACAATCTGCCCTCCCCTGCGGTTAAATGTGGAACTTTAAAGGGCCCAGTGACCAGCCTCAACTCCCTTTCCCCTTGGGGCACCAACCCCCCTTCTTCACACTACCTGGGGTGACGGGGTGCTATGCGAAGCCAATTAGGTGGCTTTTAGCTTTGTGGCTCCCAGTCTGCTACTTCACCCCAGGAACACCACCGATCAACAAGTGGCGTGCTTCACACAGGGGCCGCTGACGTCAAGGAGCACTGCACCCACACCCCCTTGCACCGAAAACAACAAAAATCATCCATTCCAGGAAAGTAAAACAACAAATCCACCTGTGAGCTCCCAGTCCACTGGGCCAACTCAGTACTCTGTTGGCCACTGGAACGAAAAACCACAGGAGAGGTCCTCTACCCTGAAGCGATCTTCCCGGGTGTAGGAGGGTTTCCACTTCACCCCTGGGAGTACCACCAACAAAAAGTGGTGTGTTCACCCAGGGGCACTGATGCACCAAAAGGCTTTAGGACAGTTGCTCTGAGGGGTCCTGAAAGGCCCCATGTTGGGCTCCCACTGATGCAGTGCCAGAGTCCACCCGCTAGCTGCCGGCGCCAGGCCAAGAGTTGGCGGTTCCCTGAAAGCGGTTTGGAATCCAGCTTAGAGCAACTGCTCTATGGCAGAGATGATCAGGCATCAAGGGCAGAGGCAGGGACAAAGTAGGGGTCTCTCATGTAGGTTCCAAGGAAGTTTATCCAATGGAGGATCCAGAGACAAAAGATGAACAACACGGGTGTATTTACAGGGAAGATCTAAGGGGAGTGTACAATTCTTTAACCAATAGGGAGATGATGGGGAGGACCAACAGGTGGGGTTTACATCACTTAGACCAACAGGGTACCCAGGGGGAGGGAAACAGTTAAAATAAACCAACGGGGCCTCGAGGGTTCGGGGATTTCCAAACAGGAGGTCCAAGCAGGGGGCTGGTACAAGGAGGGACTCACAGCTGGGTAAGTGGAGTGACAGAGAACACTCTGGAATAAAGGGTAGGTCCAGATCAGGACTGACAATTTAGGGGGAGGATATACCTTAGGAATGAACTAACAATACAGGGTGAAAGGAACAAACCGTTAAAGAAAAAACACACCGCAACAATCTAGTCTTCTTCAAGTCTTTAGTCACAAACATGAACGAATACCCCTTCCAACAAGCAGCACAATCCCTCTCTTCTTGGTCCCAGGGATCTTTTATGTTCACATATAAATTTAAAGTCTGACATATCCCATCTTCCAAAGACCTGTATCTTGGCCAGTATAACAGGTCTGATCTAATGGGTTCTTTAGTCCATTAGAATATACAATACTGAATCATCTTTTCCTTATCCTTACCCTGAGTACAAGACAACTCCTCTTGTCCCCAGTCTCTGAGCATCCTCCCTAAAGGACTGCCAGGATGTATGCTCAGAGGGGAGTCTTTCAATCCCTCTCCACTCCTATTAGTCTTCCTGCTGCAGCTATTTCCCATCTCACAACATTCCCACACGACTCTTGCAGATACGACTCACTTTGTCTCTTCACTGGCTGTATCCCTTGTGGAATGAAGGAACTGCAGCTAGAAGGACTCCAGTCACTTCTCAGGCAATTCCTTGTCTCAAATGCACACACTTAGTCCTGCTCCCCGCCCCAGGCCACCCAGGTAGTGCTTAACAGTCACTTTTCTTATGGGGTCCTGTGCAGCCACAGGTGTTACCAACTACCACATGTAAACTCTACTCTCTCCCTCTCTTCCTTTCCCCTTTTTGCTTTTAAAGTCCCCTATCCAGCTCTCACCTGCATGTCCCACAAGGTATGACAAGCTGAGGGCTACTAAACCCAGCAGGGTGCACCTTCCCCCCAGTCTTGATGTCCCACCCTGCAGGGCCAGTTCAGGATCCTGGACAAGTTTCCAAATTGTGAGAAATAACTAATTTTCCAATAGAATTGAGAGGAGACCAAGTTTTGAACTTAATATGACTTAGTGCCATAGTTTAGTTGATAACATGGTGTCAGGTCATAGGTTGGGCTAGATGCTCTCCAACTTTGTCTTTTCCAACCTAAATAATTCTTTGATTCTTCCCACCACTCCCTGAATAAATACCCCGAGCGATTGCTGTGCCTGCAGGGGGGTGCATGAGGGCAGCCATGGGGCATCTGGGCAGGGCATCTTCTGGACCTGCTGATCCCCAGCCCCGAATCAAAAGAATCGGGGGCTCTGCAGACCACCAAAAGTTAACTTTTTGGTGTGCTAAAAGAACCAGACGGGTTTATACCCCGAAACCTGGAGCAGTGAATGGCACGGTCAACAAGCTCTGCCCTCACGCAGGGCCCCAGGGAGCAGCTCGGCAGCACCATATGCCCCAGGGTCCCGAAGAACTGCATGAACCGGAGCTGGCTGCCCTCAGCATGGCCTCGGCTAGCACGGAGTGCGGCAGCGCCAGGGAGCCGACAGGGGCGCGGAGGAAGCCCGGGTATTTTCCTAACTCCAGAGCCCGGCAGCGCACCTCCGGCGGGCTGCTGGAGGAACGGGCCCGCCAACGGACTAGCTGCTCCCAGAGCGGGCCAGCGGGCCGGCTGCTGCTGCGGGAACCACAGACAGGGCTGCTGCGGGAGAGGGCCGACTCCCAGCGGGCGGGCTAGCTGGCTGCTAGAGGAGCGGGCGAGCTGCTGAGAGAGCGGGGCAGCCGGCTCGGTGACTGCTGCGGGAGCGGAGCTGCTGTCCGGCTGGTCCCTTGGCTCGCTCGCTCGCTGGGGGATTACTGCCCGCAAGCCGCGGCTGCTGAAGGAGCGAGCGGCACCGCCCCCGCGCTCCCGTTTCCCGGGCGCGCCCCCGCGCCCAGCGCGCAGCCGCACTGCTCCAAAACAGTTTCTTGCTCACGTCGGAGAAGCCGCTTCCGTTTCCAACGCCGCATTCCGGCCACACCTGCCGGTACCCGAGCCCCGCTCGCTCCGCCGCCCGCCCGGCCCGCCCGAGGAGGACGCCGCGCTCAGCCGCCCCAGCAAGCCATGTCTGAGGAGGGTAAGGCTCCCGGCCGGGCGGCTCGCCCCGCCGAGGGGGTTGGGAAGGACGCGGCGCCGCCGCGGCGCGGGGAACGCTCCCTCATCGTTCGCAACAGCCCCAACGCCGGCTGCCGAGCCGGCCGCGCCACGCCCACCGCGCCCGTCGCTATTCGCCCGTTCCCGCGCGGCCGGCGCTGCCATTGGCTGCCGCTCCTGCCCGTCGCCGCCGCGTCAGCGCCGGCGGGGGCTCGCGGCGCGGGGGCGCGGCTCATGGCGGGCGAGGCTGCGGCTGTTCGCTTCTCTGGGCGTGCGGGCCCGGCGCGGCCCCGGGCTCTCCCTGGGCTCTCCCCGGGAATGCGCGGTCCGGGGACAGGACTCGTGGGGAAGTTCTGCTCAGGAGTAGCGTGGCCCAGCCACAGCTTGGTTGCCTCAGTTGCGGTGTTGATGGTGGGGGAAGCTTTTGCTTTCCATAGTCCTCAAATGGCAGCTGAGCGTAATGCCAAAATCTTGGGGAAACGTTTCCGTGGAACAGCGAGGTCTCGGCTTTGACAGGTTCCCGCAGCGCTGTAGTTACTCGGATACGAAACCTGAGTAAGGGAGAGATGAATGCTGCTCCTGAAGTGAGAGGCCTGACCTAAGGAGTTGTCTATCACAGGGCACAACGCGTAGTGTGACTTAAGGGTTTAGACTTCAGACACCTTGACTTTGGACCAAAACAGGTCTATTTCTGCCAGTTACGTGCTTCACTTTGCCTTTAAGAAAAGTGATGTTTATACAGACTCAGTTAATGCCCGTTTAGGTTGTTACTGTCACAGACTTATGCTCTAAAGAAGTTCCAGTTGTGTCTTGCTCAGATGTCAGATTTTCTTGTATGATTTCATTGTTCAAGGAACTTCTCTGATCAGGAAATAGCCAGTTGGCTGTGCAGTTCTGCAAGTGTCAACACGAGTGAAAGGGGTAGGACTGAGATGGCAGGAGAGTGGGAGCAAAGCAATTGTGATAAAATTTTTATTAAATAGACATGCACAGCGATGTGTTTGTTGGTGCTTCTCCTTTGTCCTCAGTTCTTCAGTTTCCTGATTGTAACTCAGTAATCCTAGCAAACACTAAGCCTATGCTAGTGCCTGGCAATAGAAAAGAGAACATTAATAATATTGTTCAATCAAAAGGTGCAGTATGAGCTTCAGTCTTAATAAACACTGAAGGTCTTTATGTGAGAGTGTTTTTACCTTGACTTTCAGTGGCTTTATCATCTCAGTGATTTAAATATGATAGGTAAAGGTACAGGAAATCTGGCTTTATTATTTTGCTTCTCTCCATAGTAATTGGTTTGTATGAGCTGAATATTAGTTTCTGTTGTCTTGTTAGTTTGTTGTAAATTGTGACAGCAGCACTCTAATTGTTTCAGTGTTCAGAGGCTGTTGTTAAGTGTTTTATCTCTGATAGACTATTCTGGTGTCTGTGATCCCTGACAACATATCTAGAGGAAGGACAAAATAATCAGAAGTATGCTAAATTCAAGGATATGACTTGAATGCTACCATTTTTTTCTGAGTGCAGTATATAAAAATCTTTGTAAAATCTGGTTGGACTTACACAGACCTTCCATGGCTGGCTGTTTCACCTGGGTGAGTTGAGATAATGTTTGCAGAAATACAGAGGTGTGTCTAACTGAACTCTTAGAAAATTAAGGAAACCCACCAGAGTGCTGTTATAATTAGGGCAGGGAGACCAGCTCCTTTAAAAGGCCTTTATTAAAGACAGCTCTGGGTGGGGAACCCGAGGGGTTGCGCACACCACCACTGCTCCCACTGGACAACGCTGAGGAGGAGGAGTGCAGCTTTGTCTCTCGGCAGAGCTGGGGCTTCCGTCCTCACCAGAGTCCTTAGGAAGGCAAATATTGGCTCGCAGCCCAGGCAGATCTTCCAAGCTGGGTACTATCCAAGTTATGGTGACAGGACGGAATCCGGCTCTTGCCAAGAGTGGGTGACTCAGTGTGGTTCTGGTGGGTTAAAGTCAAAGTTTGTGTGCTAGTTTGTTGTTTTGAGAGGGTTCATATAGTTCCCACAGCCTCTCATTTGAATTCAGTCCGGGTGCAAGTCCTCCTGGGAGCAGGGGAGCCGGGGAAGTGGTTCCCGACAGGAATGGATACAAATCCGGGGTGAGAAGGAAAGGGGTACAATACAGAGTATGGCAGGGAGAGATACAAATCTAAGGTAAAATAGTAACATCTAATAACGGCAAGTAAAGGCAAGTCTTAGAATTCTAACATTCAGTGTTTAACAACAGACTAACACAGGGTACAAATACAGAGTATGACGAGGATAGATACAAATACAGGGTAAAATAGTACCATTTAACAACGGCAACTAAAGGCAAGTCCTAGAACTCTAACATTCAATGTTTAACAACAGACCAACACTTCAAATTAAGACTTTATCAACTTAATTAACATCAACTACCAGGACTGCATTCCTCACAAGTTCTATGAATAGTTTTTAGTGATTCTGCAAGCTCTCCAAGAACTCTGTAGTATAGGTTGAGATAGGATTTAGTACTAATTGGTGCTTTGAGCCATCTCTTCATCAACCTCCCTTTACCATTCAGTGCTTGATGATCACTTACATTTGTGTTTCTGCAACTACTGAGGGCATTCATCAGGTAATGCCTGATTCAGTACAAGCCCTTCCTTATTCCACTGGCTTATGTGATGTATTTTATTAGTAACATACTTGGGGAAAGAAAAAAATAGTCTGTCGTCTTCAGACTTTAGCTGATGCATCAGATCTGGTTCTGTTTTGTGCTTCTAGCTCTCATTATCATAAATCTGCTTAAAACTCTCAGTTATGTCCGCAGTGAAATTGAGTGTATAGGCAGATGATTACTTAGAGTTGTGATGGGATGATGCTAAGCCTGAAAGGCACTGGTGTCCCTGGGCTCTCTCTTGTCTTAGTTCACTTTTTTTGTGTATGTTAGCACAAGTGTCATGCCATAAATAGCACAGGATCTAATTATGATCCAAGTTAAGGCTGGCTATCTCTCCTTTTGTGGCTTAGTTTCAACCCAGGTAAGTTCTTTATTGGGTGGGGTTGCTTTGCTTGATTTGTTTTGGTATGTAATTCATAGTTGCCGGAGAGGCTTTTTGAGCTTTATTGTTTTTCCATTCAATTCTGCCTTTGAAAGAGTTTGAGTTTGTTGTTTGATTGGTTGGTTGGTTTTAGTGTTTCTTGACGTTGAGTACCAACACATTTTCAAGTTCCAAATAATTTTAAATAAATCTTTCTGTTGGTTACTGGAAATAAATTCTTTGTGATGCTTGGCTTCACAGAGCTGCATAAAAAGTTGTAATTTAATGTAGTACAGGGTTAGGCACAGAGTTGAACATTTTTGGGTGCAAATAATTCAAGTGTAAGTGCCTTTGATGTGCTTAAATTTGATGATTTTGTGCAGAAGGGAAGATGGTCTCCTGATGACAGAATACTAAATGATGATCTTTTTAATTTCTAAGATGTTTATCTCCGATCTTGGTTTTTAATATGGCCATTTCACTGGACTGCTCTGTCTATAAATGTCATTATGTACAATACACATTTCTTATGAACTTTGATCTTTTAGCATATCCTACAGCTCTACTGAAAGTTCTAAATCATAGCCTATATCTTAACTCAGAGTATGCATTGAGTCTGAAAAGGAATTAGTTTGATAATGTTTTCTAATTGTAGATGACTATTACTTCAGTTTTTAACCAGAAATTTAGCGTTTTCCTACACTGATAACTTAATCCAATGATTGGATAAATCAGTTGATTTAGTTAGTCTCACTAATGTGTAATCCACTTCACAGTAAAAGCCGTGTTTGAAATATATGAACCTGAAATATTTCCTTAGTCACACTTTTAAAATTTACAATTTCCTTTCAAGATGTACTGGAAACATCTAAATATCTATGTAATGAAATTTTCTGTCAGTGGAGGAGTGAGTTAATATATATATATTACTAACTTGCACAAGAAATGTAGTTGCATCTTCATCCAAGTCAGAAGTAAAAAACACTTGATGGCTGCTGGTTAAAATGAGAGATTACTGCTTGTTGCTGCATTGCTTCCATGTAGGTTTGTACGTTTGGTTTTGGTTTTGTTTATCTTTTTTTATTGAGGTGGTTTTGCTTTCTGTATTTTCCTCTTTGGTTTATGTTTGCTCTCCAGCTGTGAGTTGCTGTAGCTGCAGGCTTTGGAAACACTTTCTGCTCAGAGTCCACTGCACTGCTGAAATTCTGATTTTGAAACTTACTTAAGGGAGGGTGGTAGAGGGTTTGGAAGACTAAGCCTTGCTTTCAGTATCAACCACTTGTCCTAACTTCTGATCATACTGGCCTTCCTCTAGTATAGATGGGGCTGCTCTGACCTTGCCATGTCTTTGCTGGTTGCACAGAATTTTCCCTCTTCTATACTCATCACTCTTTCTAGCGTAGATTTGTGTGATGTAGTTGCTGATCAGGTAGGGATGTTTTGCTAGTGTTATTTGAGTGAGGTATGAGATCTGTGGCAAAGATTATGAATATACAGGTAAATTCTGGGCTTTTTAGGGTTGCATGAATAACATACAATTTGCATTGCTTTGTCTAGTTAGGGATAGAAAGAGGATTGCAGGACAGCAGAGACCCAGCTGTAAGTAGGGCATTTGTCAGACCATGCACTAATCTGTCATCCTGGCTGGAGAAATTGGCAGAGAGGATTGTCATCCCTCCTGCTTAGATGCAGATGCACTTTTACTGACTCTTTGTTAATTCTTTCCCAAAGTAGGTAGAATACTAAATGATTGTCAACAAAAAAATTTGTGCCTGTGAGGCAGTTAAATAATTCAGCACATGCTAATAACTCACATTAGCCTGCAATGAACTTCAGTCAGTGAATATCGCTGAAGTGTTTTGCTAAAAGCTGCACCTAAATTAAGTTCATGAGTAAGCCTGTTGTTTACTTCCATACAGCTGATGAAAACTGGCCAAGAACTGTTCTCCCACTGGCAGCCTAAACAGCATATCCTAGAGTGTGTCCTCAGCTAAACTCTTTGTACAGGTCAGCTCTGCCCCAGGTAGCTTTCTGGCCTTGTTTGCACCTGTAAACAAAGCTCTTGACTGTGTAGCAGTTGATGGGTGTTTCTGAACACACCATCAGTTTCTTAATCTGATTGGCAGACAAATCCAAACCCTGCTGTATTATGTCTTTTGAATTAGATGGGATTATTGGCCAGAGGGGAAACTGAATGACATGTGGAATTCAACTTTATTCTTACCTTTTGGTCTCTTTAAGAAATTGGGAGAGAACAGGATTTGGAATTAATTGATTACGTAAGTGTAGAGATCCAGACTGCTGTTCCACTGATACAGTTCTGATTCATTCCTGGAGCTCAGTCCATCCTGTGCACTGAGCAGGACAGAGACAATGTGGAAAATACAGCCTGTGTCATGCATAGTTAAGAGTGTCATGTATGTGTGCTGGCTGAATTTCAGTTTTATTTCCTAACTTGATAAGGTTCCTTCCATTAATTTGTTTCAGCAAAAATAAATTCTACTCCTTCCCTGACCCTGTCAAAAACACTGGATCTAACAATAATAACTATAATACAGTTATGCTGAAACCATTTTTCCCTTTTTCTCTGAGACAGGGTGTTTAATTGGAAAAAATCTGCTACTGGAGATTTGCCATTCAGTGTTTCTACACAGTGTTGCATTGGGAGCCAATGTTTGGATTTATCTGAATACCAAGTATAGAGTTAGGATTTTTAGACTGATTTGTTCATTTGTATTAAGCAAGTCTTATTTATGGCAGTAAAATTTCAAGACCAGATTGATAAATTTTTTTCGTATGCTTGAATATATAAACAGTGGAGTTTGTAGGGAGTGCTTGTTACTGGCTTACAACTGCTCCTGTTGAAGCTGGACACTTTAAGGAGAACTGGGTACTGAACAGTTTCAGCAATCCCACCAACTAAACAATAGTAAGCTGCTTCCATTCTAGTGTGTGTTAAAACCTCAGTGTCTGTGTTTAAGAAGTGACTTTGCGTTTAGATGCTGAAGGCAAGCTGAATTTATGATAGCCTGTGGTACAATGGAGATAATGCTAGGTGTGATACAGGCACTACAGCTGGCACCTGATATGCAGAATGGCCTGTAGTCTTACCTGTTTTCTGTTCCTGCTATTAGATTATTTGTGTGTGAAGACTGAGGAGGAGGATGAAGCTCTGATTGTGGACCATGGAGACAGCAGGCTGTCCACACAAAGCTGCATCCCAGTGCAGAACTCTGAAGCAAACAGTGCTGTTCACCACATGAGTCAACTTGCCTATGGTAATTACTGTTCATTTTTATTGTGATCTAATAGGTAATGGCTAGTTTTAATGCCATATGTTCTATGCTTTTGGATGCAGCGCTTTCTATATTAGCCCTATCTTTAAAACAAGTTTTATTAGAAAGCTACTTAATAGAAATTGCTTGGCAGTGCCTTTAAAGAGAAGTGTTTTTACTTATTACTTTCTATGTCCTTATAAATGGTGAGCCTGCTAAAATATTACATTTTAAAAAGACAACTTTTTACTTACTTGTAAGGGTAAGTACACCTAGGAATAAATTAGGAAGCAATTTGGAAAATAAATGTTATGAAAGAACCTAGCCTAAAAAATTAAGTTTTTAGATAATCTAGTGTACCTTAGTACTGAAGCTCCTGATGTGTAATGATAGCAAGATGATTGTTTAAGATGATAAATTATTAGTGGGAAGTAGCCTTGTGATTATCTTTAATTCACTGTATTTATTTCAACATGCAAGATCAAAATCTCTCAAGAAATCTTACCCAATGCTTCATTGGCCCAGACAAAAATTCTTCACAGCTGTTATGAACATTTATTGAGTTCTGAAGCAGTATTACCAAGTCAGTGAGGAAAATTACTGTAACTAAGTGAAAGTACTTTCTACTTTGGGGGATGTTTTTTTTTTAAATTCAGCCAGTTAACTCTGTAGAGAATCCCATCAGCATTTCTCTACACAGACACAAGTTACATGTGTTTCCTAGTGTTGTTGGGTGCTTCGGAGAACCTTTAGACTTTTTGGTCTTCTAATTGACAGTAGAGTATTCTGTAGTTGTATGTTTACATCTAAAAACAAATTTGCAAGTGGAGGATGGTTTGGATGATTTACTTGGGGTTTTGTCTCTGTTATTGAAAATAAACAACCACACCAAAATTAAAACTTCTACCCAAGAAGCTGTCATAGACAATTGCTTGGTTTTAGGACATAAGTAATTATTTTACTATTAATAAATTAATCATGAGGAGAGCAATTGTTTTTTAAAAGGTAAAAAATATGGTTTTGTTGTCTTTGAGTGTATTAGCATTAGATACTATCTAGTTAAGATCAAGTATAGTGAGATACATGAGTGAAACACACCACAGGTTTATCTCAAATGTGAGTATTGAACTTTGAGCTGAAATTCTGTCTGATTGGTTTTATTCAACCACTATCTTAGACCAGTGTCTTGTAGAGCAGTGCCTTTCCCTCAGATCTCATTCTGTCTGTCCAGATGAGTTTCTTCTACTTCTGTCTTGTATCTTCTTGCCTACAATAAGAAGCTGTCAGAGGAAGCTTAACATCATGCAGAGAGGGATCTAGGTCTTCATTTCTCCCTGCCAGCTCCAGAGCACCTTTTATTTTAATTTTTTCTTAGCCATTTGTGCTCACAAAGTCAGTATTACTTTTACTGGCGCTTTAAAAAATATCATTACGTTTGAAAAAAACAATACTAAATTGAATTTATAATTTCTGATCTAAATTAATTTGATAAATAACTGGCATTATGCTGGTAAACAAATTTCAAATAATCAAGCAGTATGAAAGTTAAAAAAAAAGGGTGACTGTACCTATTTTTACTGTAGTGAAACATTTAATGCAGTGGGAAACTTTCTGATGAGCTTTGCTTTCTCTTTAACAGGAAGTGAAGGCTTGCCAGTGCTTGCTGATCAAACATCCTCACAAATGGGCCATTCTGCAATGATGCAGAGAGGAAATGGTCACAGCCCTGAGAAAATGGATTTTGTGGTTTTGCGTAATAAAAGAAAGCGACTTTCTCCTGCTGTAGTGGAGCACAGTGTGGTATGTTTCACCAAACAATGGCCCTTCCTTTTGAGACCAGTTTCAGTGTTACTTGGAACATAATTTTTCCTTCACTGCTGTGTGGTGATTTGATGACATCCTACTGAAGATGGGTAGGATATCTATGCATGGATGCTTCTAGCAAGTTTTCAGCCTCCTGCTCTGCAGTTGTCCATACATCCAGAGTTGCCCCATCCCAGGTGCAGGATCCAGCACTGTCCTTGTTAAACTTCATACATCTGGTGGTTGCCCAGCGTCTGATTTGTTCAGATCCCTCTTTAGGGCCTCTCTGCCTTCAAGGGAGTCAATGGCTCCTCCCAAATTAGTGTCATCAGAAAATTCTGTGTCCACATCATTTATGTCCACATAATTTATGAGTGTGTCCAAACTCATAAATGTGTCCTGTGTCCACATCATTTATGAAGATGTTGAGAAGCACCGGGCCCAGGATGGAGCCCTGCAGAACCCCACTGTGATGGGTGCCCAGTCTGATGTCACCCCATTCCCTGTAACCCCTTGTGCCTGGCTTGTGAGCCAATTGCTCACTCAAGCTGTGATGTGTCTAAGCAGCTGTGTGCTGGACATTTTGTCCAGAGGATCCTGTGAGAGGCAGTATCAAAAGTTTTACTGAAATCCAAACAGATTGCATCAACTGACTTCCCTTGATCAGCTGGGTGGGTCATCTTGTCATAAAAGGAATTTAACTTTTACAAGGAGGACTTCACCCTTCTGAAGCTGTGCTGGCTCTGACTGATGACTCAGTTGTTCTTCAGGTGTTTTTCAGTAACTCACAGAATAATCTCCACAATTTTACCAGTCACTGAATTCTGCCTGTTGTAAACAAAACAGAAGTATCATCTACCCCCTCCCAGCCTTCCTTTTCTAAAATAAAACCTGATCAGTTAAAAAAAAAATTAATAGAAAGCACCACCAGCAGACACTTTAAATCTGTGGTGAGTGGTGGATGGGATCGGCATACATCCAGTAAAAGGAAAATGCCAGTATTGTCCAGGTGGTGGCACCGTTCTTCTTGCTTAAAAGCAGTGTGCAAGCTGAGAGGAAATTGCCTCTTCTAGAAATTTTTTACAGCTTCTGCTTTCAGTTATACCCACTGAAGTCTCATAATTTGGACTCAGAGGTCTTTTCCAATCTAAGTGATTCCATGATTCTGTAATTGCGTAAGTTTGGCTGTATAGTACATTTAGTTAGATGAGAAAGTTCTGCCTTAGAATAAACAAATAAAAACGCACATTATTTTTCATTTATATATATATATATATATATGCACACACACATACATACACACACACATATATGTCCTCTTCCTGTACCATGGTAAAATTACTTGAAGAAACCAGAGGTTTGAGAGTCTGCTATAGCAAATCCACAGTCAAGCTGTCTGACTGTGACAGTAGAGTATGTAGGGAGTCAGGCAGGGCACCTGAGCCACCCACTGCAAAGGGGCTTCAGCCCCAGCAGTTCCAGTCACTGGGTGACCACCAGAGTGTCTCCTGCATGGTCAGACAGGAAAGTTTCCTTAACATACCAGTACATAAATAAGATGACTGTGGTAGGTCTTGTTTTCTTGGGCCCTCGTATGGCCAAGGGAGGGAATTATAGCTGCAACCAAAAGTGTCCAAGTTGGATTCCAGGGAGAATTCTTTAACTTTTCAAAACATTAAATGTTAATTATGTTATTTCCCAGATGAGAACCAGGGAAGAAGAATATGAAGATAGTGACAGTGTAATTTATGAGTATGAACCAGACTATGAATGTGTAAGTGAATTTTCTGTTGTTTGACTGACTTTGAAAAGCTGTTTTGGGGATGCATATTTTGGGGTAGGCTGAAGTAACATGAGAGATTTGAAGTTGGGATTTACTTGCTAAATGTGATATCCTAAGTCCGTGTATATATCAGTACCTTACTCTCCTTTTTTCTCTTTTTTTTCTTTTTTATATTTAATTATTCTTTTAATGAAAAAGGAAAGCATTTTATCTGAAGCTTCTTATACTGAATATCAAGAGAATCCTCTTATGGAGGTCCTCAGTTATTGCCAGGTATTTATTTTTTCCTTTGTATCTGAAATTGTGTTCAAACAATTTTAGTTATACTTCAGGAAGAGTTCTATTATAAACTTGACAACCAGTGACATGATCCTTTTCAGTTACTTGCTTGTTAATTGCCCACAGTTCTACAATATTTTCAAAGTAAAATTATTCTCTTTTGTATTCTCTGAACTTTTCATAAGAATAATTTTCAAATATTAAGCTTTAATACAAAATGTAAAGTTTAGTTATTGGGAGGAGTTTCACAGTAATGGGAAAGATATGGCAGTGATACACACCCAGCTATTGAATGTACATGTTGCTTGCCAAAAATCCTGCTAGTGTTGGTTTTGTAAGTTCTTTCCTTTTGATTTCTGAAGCAGTAACTGGCAAAATTGAAAATAACTGCGCTAAAAATTAAAAGCATCCCATATTTATTCAGGTGAGCACTTGTGTGGCTGGAGTCATTCAGGCCATGCTTAATGGAAGTCAATTTGTAAGTGATTTGTAGCCAAGTGTTAATGTCTTGTAAGTCTCCTTAAGATTCAGCAGTGCAGTGGAAGGAAGTTGGCTGAGTTTTAGGGAGGGAGTTCAGCTTTTAATTGAATTTTCTTGGTTCTTGTGAAACAGTGCTATTTTCAGTTTTATATTTGTTGACAGGCCATGTATGATGCCATTCAGAAGCTGGATAAAAAATTTGACCTGCTTCATCGTAAGGTCTCGGAAATGCAGCATACTCGTATAAAGCCATTCTTGCTCAAACCTGTGAGTATTAAAGACTTAAGATGTTTATTTTTGCTTTAATTCTCTCATTTCCTCTGATGCTTATTTTAAAAATCCCAGTCCTTTCACTAAGATTGAAATAAGGAGCAAAATAGTAGACTTAGAATCTATTTCAATTTAATTACTTGAGATTTCTGATTATGTGCCAACTTCAGTTTCCTGTGTTATTGACTGGTGGCCACAGATTGGCAGTGACTCCCATCAAATTCAGGATGCTGTGATAGATGGTGTAAAATTCTATTTGTATTGGCATGAACAGAAGTGAATTGTGTAGGTGCATCTTAAACTTCACTATATTGCTGTGCGCCTTTGTGACATGTGATGTGTTGTCTCATTGGTTTCTGCAGTTAGAAGAGAGTTTAAGCATCAGTCAGGTTGGTTCAATTGGCTTACTGAACTTTAGATGTGAGCAGTATGTTGTCATATCCATTACAGTATAGAATTATTTTTAATGGAGACTCCCCTTTAAATATTTTTAATAATGTTTGATATTGAGTACACAGTATTCATTTTTTTCCTAAATGGTCAATCTAGTGTTAACTAAGGAGACACAATTTTAGTACTTCTAACAATGATCTTTAAAAGGAAAGCATAACAGATGGTTTTTGAAAAAGGTTATAAAATCCATAATGACTTTTTTTGTCATCAACACTGCAAAGCTTTTAATGTGGCAGAGATTATTCTGCTGTCAGGAGATGTCAAGACAGCAGTAAGGCCATTTGCTTTAAGGGTGGGTGGAGCTGGATTTCTTACACCTGTCAGCTATCAGTAGGAAACTAGGTTTTATTTGGTACGTATTTGTATTGTCAACTGCAAGCTTGTGCTAACTACACATCCAAAACCATGAGTTTCAGGGAATAAACTGATCTTGTCAAATACAAATGATCTGTAAGACCTCTGTGCTCTTATCCTCCCCTCTGATATGTGGGATGGCAGCTGCTTTAATGTTTGGATTTTGGGGTTAAAAATGACCTGCATTGCTTTGGTTTTTTTTCCTTTTTTTTTCCTGAAGGCTTTTATCTGTCAGCTATTTTCTTAGGTTCTGCCATTTAAAACCATCAGGAATGCTGCTGGGTTTTTTTATAGCTGTACCATTGCTGTACTTGTGAAGGGCTAATGGAATGGTTTGGGGTAAAGGTAACTTTTTTTTATTAGATGAATTCCAAAAGCTGGAGAAACTGACAAACTTTAGGATACATAAGACTTCCTTAAGGTCATAGATTTTTTTTAAGGTTACAAGGGTGAAATATAATGAGATTCTCTAAGCAAACACACAAAACCACCAAAATTAAACAAAGTAAGAAAAATCCATATGTGTCATCTTCATTTGGTGGCTCCTACTCAGTGACTTCTGTTTTGAACTAGAATGCATGCTGTATGATTTTTAATAAAAGTACTTGAAGTGATGGAAAACATAGCCTATCTCTCAGTTTGTCCATCTCAGTCTCTTTGGAATCTTCATTGTAGATGAGTTCTGAATATTTAATGTTTTCAGCTAACAAATAAAGAAAGAAGAGGAAGTGTTTGGGTTTTTTTCTTGTTTGAAAGGAGCTAGCAGGGCAGTGGACACATTCCTTGAAAATTCATCAGCCAATGACTGGGTCAATGACCAAAAAATTTTCAATTTTATTCTGCCTATTTACTTTTTAATAATGGTCTAGAAAGTAGTTTTGCCCCCTCCCCCCCAGGTGAAAAAAATTTGAGAAACATTGAGGCCAACCAGATAAATTCTTAGTGTTGCAGATACAAATGAGAATAGAAGATAGTAGAGGGAGGGCTAAAACATGGTAGCTCTGAGTTGATGACAGAGATTACTTCAAGGAAGAGTATGCTACCAATAGCATCATTTCTAAAATCTAGTTTTCCGGGTTTGCTAAACCACCCCCCCCCCCCCCAAAATTGTCAGCTACATCTAATTTAACCTTTTAATTGTTTTCTAAATCACGTTTGCAGAAACCAGTTGGATTAACATACAGAAGTTCCAGTCATTTGCCTTCAGGAAAAATAAGAGTACCAAAACACATGGAAAGAGATTTAAGTCTTCATCGTTCTTCATCAGGCCAGGGAAGGCATAGCCCAGTTGTAAGGGTTGCTTTACCAAATGGCCACGTTCAAGTCAATTCCAAAGTAAAACATGCCCCACAGAATTTTCAGCTTGAATCTCAGCAGCCTGTTGGAAGGCAGAGCCCACCACTCCCCACTATAGTTTCTACACATTCATTACATTCATCATACACAGCAACTAATGGGATGCCTGACCTTTCACCACAATCAAATCTTGCTCCCAGTATTGTGGAAAGTACTGTCAACATTGCATCTTCACCCGTGGCATCACCATCAATACCAGCACCATCTGAGCCCAGTCAGGAAAATAATGCTGTGGAGTTGAACTACAAAAATGCATCTGAGGATGTGAATATTAGTGAAGAACTGCCATCATCTTCAGTCTTCATCAATCCTAGCTTTGGTGAGTTCCTTTGTGATAAATATGCAGAAATAAAGGCTAAGAAAATGTTTGGTTTACAGTAGGTGCTTTGGGCTCTTTTAACTCTAGGCTCTCTTTTTCTCTCTTGATGCAACCTTTTTTATTCTGTGTATAATTCTCAAGTAATATGTGCATGCTACCCATGTGTTGGAGGAGGCAAATAGATTGCCACTAAAGCTAAGTGAGGCATATGCCTGTATGCATGTTGTATGCAGCTTGCCTGATCTGTGTGAAGGAAATATCTGTTTTCTTGTTGTGTGGGATTTTATCCTTTCTATCCTTCCTTATTTTATCCTTTCTATACATCCTTTCTAAACTCAAATCCTCCAGTGTTTGGTTTCTTTCAAAATACTAAATTCCAAAGAAAAACAAGAATTCTGTAGATCATTGCATTATAATACACATATCATATAGCACCATGTATTAAAAACTGATGCCTTTCTAAAGTGTAAATGCCCTGATTTATATGCAAAGCTGAGCTATGACTTTTTTGCATTTGGTCTAAAAAATACATTTGAACAGCTGAAGAGCTGCATGAATAGTAGGTGAAATATTCAGATATCTATCTAAAAACTTGTAAACAGTTTATGATTTAGCAGTTCTGTGTATGGATATGCCACTCTTCTTGAGTCAGTGTCTTGAAAACATATCTGAACATATGTAAAATAGGCCACTGGAACACTGTGGTCAGTTGGGTGTCTAATGTATTTTCTTGAGTGTTTTGATTTCAGTTACACTGGTGGTTAATGTGAATCAAAAAGTTACTTCTGTTATCATTCCAATTAAAAGCTGCTTTTGTAAGAGCAAGGATAAGTAGTAATACATAGTAAAATTAACTGTAGTAGAGAACATGCTGAGAGTCAAGAGAAAGAGTTTGAAAAAATATTCTGTTTTTAACAACTCATTTGGGATTTTAAATTTTTTTCTCTGTATGTTTTTGTTTTACAAAAGAGTTTGTTGGTGACCCAGCGAGAAATGTGAAAGTTCCTGGAAACCATTTGGTGAAGGCTCGGCAAAAGACCAAACCCAAGTACGCAGCGCGCCACTTGGTGCGTGTCTTGTTCCCCAAGAAAACTTTACTGTGCAGCGTTATGGGAGCGAGTGCACGGGGGCGCAGGACATTGGATCCAAACAAAATTGCTGCAGTAAGAGGTTTGTGACCTTTCAAAATGCACAGATTTACTTCTTTCATTCTTAACAACGTTTTGAACTTAAAAGGAGTCCTTTTCTGTATGTTTCTGCCTAATTGCTGTCTGACAGCTGGTGAGCAGATAAATGCCACAGTGGATGTGCTCCACTCTGCAGTATCCTTTTGTTTTGAAAGTCCTGCTTTGTAATTCTCAGTGTTTGTTTTTCCTCAATTTAAATGAAACTATTCAAATTTCTTCTAGTTTTATGTACATTGTGTTCAACAGTCACGCTTACTGTCTCTAGATTTTTAATTGCAGTTCATTTTGTGTTTGTGTGTGCCATGAATTTTGTCAGTGGTTTTTTGTTTGGTTGATTTGGGTTGGTTTATGGTCATGGTATACTTGGGACAAACATTAACCAGTATTTTTGAAACACTCTTCATGTTGAGTGAGAAGTGGTGAAGATGGAAGGGGATTTTTTTTAATAAATGTCAAGTCATTTACACAGATCCCATGGCATGTATGTGTTAAAGGGTTAAAATTGAGTGTGAGATTATATAAGCCATGTGAAATAGTTGCAGCAACAGCTTTACCCTGTGTCTGTTCTTTTGCGGGGATGGTGGTGGTGTTGGTTTTGGGGGTTTTCTAAAAGTTAGTATGATAAATCACATATTTCCCCTAATTCTACCAGGAAATATTTAATATAATAGGAGCATTATTCACAACATCTCAAAATGTATTGCAGAACATCTTGAGTTCATAATGCTGGTTATTTTCAAAACATAAGTTTATTATCTTTATTTATTGATGGAAGTCTGAAGCTTGTAAATGGAGAACAGTAAACATATGAAGCATTAGTTAGCTTTCTCTCTCTTTCTAAATTAGGATACTTCTAGATACTGGGCTTTGTAATGATGCTTCAAACATTTTCTGTATTTTATATCCAGAGTTTCTTGCAAGTAACTTTCCAACCTATGATTTGAGTGAGCATGGAAAAGACTGGAAAACCTGTATCACAAATGTCAATTCTATGATCCGCTCCTTACGTTCCGAAACCAAAGCAAAGGTGATGAGTTATTAAATACTAAGTTTGCACTTTTTTCTCAGATTAATTATTTGACCTCCTCATGGTACAAGTGCTGTATTGGAAATTCCTTGGATTCTGTCTCTGGGTTGCTTAGCACAGGCATGCTGACTGCAGGACTGGTTCCGTGTGGGGAGCACTGGAATATGCTGCTTTCTGCTTTGTCTCTTCCTGCTTCTATGTCCAGAGTTCAGTTAAGAAGGATACTATAAGGAAAGCACTGCAAATGTTGCCCAGAAGTAGTGTTAAATTTGGCTGAGAGTTTAAATCAATAGCTCTTAGCACTTGTTTTCGCAGGCTTTTTTTTAGATATATTCAGCTATGCATTTCAGTTTTATGTTGACTGAAACATTACTCCCAAAACACCTCCAACTACATTTACTTCTAAAATGCTCTGTGCACATCTTTGTATAATTATTAACTGTTTAACATGTAGTTTTCATGATAGAAATTCAGGAGTAACTATATTGCAAAGATCTGAAACCTAATTTATACTAAATGTGAAGTAAACTGGAACACCAATTAGAAAACTGGTAGGCTTCTCTCACAGTGTGTGTACTAACCTTATTAAATGTTTCAGCAGAAAACTGAGGGGAAAGAAAAAGTGTCTGATGCTCCTGATACATCTCATTGTGTAGATTTAAATGATAATGAAGATAGTGGAGACAATTCGCAAAATTCTCAGAAAATGACTGGCTCCACAATTGACATGTTGCAGAATTCCGAACTGGATAAGTTTCCAGAAGCTTTCCACACATCTTCAGACAGAAAAGAACTGTCTTTGGAACCTATGGGTAAACAAAGAAATTTTTGTGTTCTGGCATTGCTTGTTACATTTTAAATAGTCAGTGAGAGGCAAACAATGGTTCTGTAGGTATAATTGTGTAGTAAAGGGATTTTCTGAACTATATGAGTCTTCTTTTTCTCTTAAGTCAGTCATTTGGTGTACACATAGTAAGTCTTTTTGGGAATGAGCAAGGGCATTATATCTGGCTAACAGAATATATGTTTGCACCTACCAGAATCCCATAATGCATATCTGCTGTGACATTGGGAAGTTCAGCTTCTGTTCCTCTGTTCAGTTGTCCTGGCTTTTTTCTTTTATTTGGTAGATATTCTGCCTTAAAAAAGTAAGCTAGCTCAGAATATCTATGGAATGGTATTGCAATTTCAGAAGAAAAAGCACACCTTTCTGCAAAACTGACTCTTTAGGACAATAAAAATCTTAGAGCAGCCTTTATATTTTCACTTTTTTAATATAAGTGTTCAATACACAAACGCATTGAGGAAAAAACTCGTGTACAGAATGTGATGCTTAGAGTCCCTCAAGGAAAATGGGCTGAGATTAGTTGCTGTTGGAAGTAATTTATTCAATTAGGGTCACTTTGGGGTTATTTCAGATCTGTTCCTGCACCCAAGATTTGTTAGTCAGATCCCAAAGACCTCTGTATGTACTAAAAATTTTGCATTTTTTCTTATTAATGTTTGCAGTGAAGTGAGGCAGAAGCAGTTGAAAAATATTCACTCTGTTTCTGCCTGCAGAATCTAAGCACCACTGAAATAGCAGAGCTTTTGTTCACTTACTTACTTGGAAAAGCATAATCTTTTCACCTGAGATGAAACAAATTAGAAAGCAATAATTAATACTGCAGCTTGCATTGCTGAAGACATATCAGAAGTACTTTTAGTGGTTGTAAACCAGGTGTTCTGGCTGCTTGGCCACATATCTGCAACATGTTTCATGTTAGCTGTAGTGTTACGGCTTTGCTTTGGTCTTTCCAAGCAAGTAGAGTAGTTTCTGGGTGAGCTTTTTGTGCCAGTTTTGATTTAATACAGCCACTTTGAGGCATGGTCAGTGTTGGATGAATAAAGTATCTCTCTTCCCTCCATGACATCTACTCTAGAACCCCTTGGGAGCCCATGGCGCAATGTTCAGTTGCCTTTCTCAGTCATTTACGTCGCCAAGGGGAAGACGCGGCCAGAGCTGTCAGCTCGCTTCCTGATTCGTCACATGTTCCCTGAAGAGGTGCTGGTGAAAAGCAACGTGTATGGAAGTCTTGATCGTGGCATGAGCCCACTGGATTCCAATAAAATTAATGCTCTCAGAGGTAAGTAAGAAAATCTCTGTTAAATCATAATGTGGGGAAACTGATAAGAGTATTAACTTTGTTTCCTATGAACAAATCTTCAGAAATTAGTCTGTGAAAATATTCTTACAGGCATTTCTGCAAACAGGGGAACAAATTGAGAGGAAGTAAATAAAGTTATATTTTAGTAGCTCAAGAAGTTCTCCAGATGATGAACCTGGTTTGTATGGGAAAACTCAATTGTCTCGACATTGGCTTGAAAGAGCAATGCAGTGGGAGATGGGAGCAGTGCCTGAGGATTCTGGAGGACATCAGAGATAATTTCTTGATATAGGGACTGTGTAGATGAAGAAGAGGACAGAGATGTTATGTACAACAGGTTATGGCTTCCTTCACAAAAAGGGTTCTTGTGTGATAATCGGTGGTGGCATTGTCTGTAGAGATTATGAAATCATGAACCCTGAGGTCCTGAGTAGAGTAAGAAGGGTCTGAGTACAGGCTCTGTAGCCTGGGAGAGCACACTTTGACATGTTTGGGAAAGTCACAGATGGGAGCTTGTGAGGGACAGCTCTGAATAGGAAAGAGGTTCAGGAAAGTTGACAGATCTTTAAGAACAGCCTTCTGCAAGCACAGGAGAGTCCATCTTGATGCTTAGGAGAGCTGAGTTGGGCTAAGCTGGGAATTCATAACTGAGCCCTGCAGAAAAAAGCCATATTTAGAGATTGGAAAAAAGGAGAGCTTATGAAGAGGAATTTAGCAACAGTTGTGTTTTAACCCATCAGGTAGCTAAACACAAGTGCTTGCTCACCTTCTTCCTCCCTGTCCTGTTCCCCTGCCCCACCCATTGGGATGGGGGAGAGAACTGGGGAAGGAGGACTGAGTTTCATTGAGCGTTCATGCTCAATGAAATGGAGCTGTGACTCACAGCCTCTAGGGTGATGTCTGGGCATAGCTTGAGGGACAGACAGAGCGTGCCAGAAACCATTTCCAATATGGCAAGCACTAGCCTGGGAAACTTTGCCACTTAACCATCTCCACTTTTATATATATATATATGTATATATATACACACACATATATAGACATGTAGACATATTTTATTTCTTGACATTTTGAGCTTAGGAAGCATTCAAAAGATGTAGTGTCTTAGGACTGCAGAACACCATGTAGGCCACAGAGCAGATGAGAGACAAATCCTGTGTGTTGTGGTTGCAGCCAGACCTTGTCACTTGGCTCTGGAGCCAGAGGGCAGTCCCTGCCCCTGTTTCCTTTAACACAGCCTGACTGGATGACAGCAGCAGCTTCCTGAATATTACCCTGCAGAGCAGGAAGGGACCCTGCATAGCCTTACTATAATCCCCAAAATTGGTCAATTTTGGTCCAAGAAAAGACATAACTTTAAAAGCTGCTTAGTGGACCATGTACAAAGGCTCTGTAGACCTTGAAGAATTCCAGTTCTGTGCTGTTCCTCTGAGGTCAAGTATTCTTGAATTTACAGCTGGGGATGGAAGTAAGGAGAGCCTGTCTGCTGCTTCAGCCAACAGCCATCCTTGGTCAGCATAGTTTAAAACAGGAGCATCCTAAGGCACACTTACTCTCACCTCTCCTTCTGGAGCACAGTGAACTGCAAGAGCACAAGTTTTTATCTCAGTTACTTTCTTCCTTCAGACCAAAGTTTTTCTGGCAAAATGGGTTTCCAGATTTGTAACTCCAAGTTAAAATTTTAACTGTAAGCAACGATACTATATTAGATTTTTATTTGCTGGTATGTGTAAGAGAAAGCTGACACAATATATACTAGCTATACCTTTCTTTCTACTATGAAGGTAAATCTATATGTTAATCAGAGAAGGAGAAGCAATATTGCTTTGGTTTGAAATTACAGATGAGAATTCATTTTTGGTGTTTATTTAAGTCTTTTACCAAGTTGTTTAGAGAAAACATGTAATTCAGCTCAACAGGAAATCACTCCTCAGTAACTTTAAAAACAAATTTTAATTTTGGTTTTAAATTACTCATTTTACTCATGGAAGGGAAGAAAGGTACTACAGTCCTACCTTTTTTGTCATTGCTACCAAACTTTAGTGTTTGTTTACTGATCTTATTTGCAGTATGGTAAGGAATGAGCTCTCACAATTTTTCTGTCACTGTTGTTCCTGTACATCTGTGTTATGCTGAACTAGTGTGCCCAATTTTAGTGAATATAGTTGTCAAGAGATCCTCTGAAGGAGAGCTTGGTCCTGCCTAATTCTGGTCATTCTGAAATGGAGCCCAAGATTTGTCTTTGCTGGCTGACCACATTAGAAGCTGAAGTTACTCAGCACTTCAAAGGATCAAAACCATACACATGGTCATGTTTTCTTTTCATATTTTGTTTTTGTGTTTAGACCTTTGTTTACTTATTTTCAAATATAACAGAAAGGGGAAAGCAATATCTGCCCTGCTTTGCTTTTTGAGACTTGTAATATGTCTAGCTGTCCTGGTTTGGTAGCATGCACTTGTTTTAGCTTAATTACATCCAGAAAGAGTACATAGCTTACCTAAATAATTGATAACTCACTATTACATGCTTGATTATTTTTAGACTTTCTTCAAGAGAATTTCCCATCCTTTGATCTCAATGAAAGTGGATTTGATTGGAAGGCGTGCGTGGCTGCCATAAACAGCACAATCCGCAGCCTCAGACACGAGCTCAAAAAGGCCACGACTGGAACGCGCCAGAGAGCCCTGAGTGCAGAGTCCCCCAGAGGATCCCACAGCCGTAAAGGCAGCGGAAAGCATCTCTCAGATTGAAGCTCTCCAGCAGCTGCCTCGAATCTTAAATTAGGAGGTTTTTATTAATTCTGTGTAGAAGCCTGTAATATCGAGCTGTCCTATTCAGCTGAGTTGTCAGCAGCACAAACAGCATCACTTTGTGAGACCAAAATTAGCAGAAGGCTTGGGAGCCCTAACTCTTTGCATAGGTAGTGTTTGTGCTCCTCAGAAATTATTTTCAGTGTTCCCTGTAGCATTTGCAATGTGGTCTCTCCTAAAGGCATCTTCTTCTCATGATTCATTGAATCTGAAAGATTAATCTGATTAGAAAAGATGCACTGTGCATCAGTTCAGCAGAAGCAGATGGAAAAGAGGAGAGGAAAGAGTGGTCCTCCTTGGAGGGTGAATCACAGCCAGCTAAATTATCTCATTATGTATGAGGAATGAAATTTGCTTTGACAATTGGATATCTTCAGTGAAAATACCAGAAAGGAGAAAATATTTTTAATTGCATTTAGGCAACTTGTATCTGGACTTGATAATCTTCTTTTCCAACCTTAATGGTTGTATGATCTCTCACATTTTTGCCTCCTTTATCAGTGTTTTTTGCAGGATAAGAGGCAGACAGCAATATAAGTACATCTGGTAATGTATGGGGGAATGATGCCTTAAGTTTTAGCTTTCATATTTTCCAAATTCTGTACTGCATGAGTACATAATACTGAACTTCATATAAAGTGTTAGCAGGTTCTCTTCACAGTTTAGTTGGACAAAACAATCCTTTTCTAGCCTGAGAACCAAGGACACCATCACAGCTTCAGGCCCAAAAAGTATAAACAGCAGTGAATTGAAGAGAGCCGTCTGGGAGGATGGGACTTCATAAGCTGAAGCTGTAATTGGACAATTAATCCCAGTATGTAAATTGACCAAAACTTATAATAGTGTGAAAACTCCTGACTTATCATCCATCTTGGATGCAGCCTTGGCCAGGCTCTTGTACTGCCCAAGGTGTACCCTTTGAAGGCCTTTTAATAAATACCTACTTTATTCCTTTAACACTGTCTAGCCTCTGTTCCAGGTAGCCTCTCAAGGCCTCAGTTATACTGCTCTGCTCTGATTTAGCTCTACTAAAAGGACAAAAAAACCCCACAGTCCAATGGTTGGTTCTGGTTTTTCTTAATGAAATTTAAGGAAAATACTTCTTCAGAGTCCTGAACTTCACCATCTCATGGTTACTGTGGCCAAGGCTTCAAAATTTTAGCAAATCCCTTGTTGTAGGTGTATGAGGCCCAGAAAAGCACCTGTCAATAATCAGTGTTCGTGCCCTTGCCTTTCCTTTGTGTCTGCGCAAGACTAAGATTTATTAGTGCGTTAAGTTATGTATTTTTTCAAAATAGCACACTAACTAATTTTTTTTGCTATTTTAATAGCAAAATAACTAATTTTAACAAACTAATTTTCAAAATCACTTGGATGTTGAACTTTTAAAAATAAAGAATTAATTATTATATATATTCAATTTCACATCTCGCTCAGTTTAATTTGTAAGTTAGAATTCAACAGCAGTAACTGTACAGAAGTTAATGGGGTTTTTTGTTGGGTAGTTTGTTTGTTATTTGGGTTTTTTTGTTTGTTTTCAAAAAAGGAAGTAATCATAGAATCATAAAATATGCTGTGTTGTAAAGGACATATCAGGATCATCAAGTCCAATTCCTGACAGTGCACAGGATCATCCCCAAAAATTGACACCATGTGCCTGAGCGCATTGTTTTTGAACTTTGTCAGGCTTGGTGATGTGACCACTTCCCTGGGAACCTTTGCTAGTGCCCACCTACCCACTGAGTGAAGAACCTTTTCCTGATATCCAACCCAAACCTCCCCTGCTATGCCTTCAGGCCATTCCCCCGGGGCCTGTCACTGCTCATAAGAGGGAAGAGGTTGGTACCTGCCCCTCCTCTTCCCCTTGCGAGGATGTTGAAGACCACAATGAGGTCTCCCTCAGTCTCCTCCAGTCTGGCAAAAACCAAGTGACCTCAGCTGCTCCTCATACAGCTTCTCCTCCAGACCCTTCACCATCCTCATGGCTCTCCCCTGGACACTCTAATAGCTGAATGTGTTTCTTATATTGTAGTGCCTAAAACTGCGCCCAGCACTTGAGGTGAGGCTGCCCCAGTGCAGAGCAGAGTAGGACAATCCCCTCCCTCTCCCAGCTGGCAGGCTGTGCCTGATGCCCCCCAAGACCCAGCTGACCCTCCTGGCTGACAGAGCATTCCTGACTGATACTCAAGTTGCCATCAGCCAGGACCTCCAGGACCCTTTCCATAGCTGCTGTCCAGCTTCTCATTCCCCAGTTGATGCATGCAGCCAGGGTTGCCCTGTTCCAGGTGCAGAGCCCAGCCCTGGCCCTTGTTGCACTCCTTGCAGTTGGTGTAACCCTTTCTGTTCGTGTTTTCCAGCATGTCACACACAGTCCTTGCAGTGTCTGTACTGGCTCACTCTGTGTGAGCTTGCCTTGCTGCTTGTGTGAGTCTGAGTGCAGTCTCAGAGGTCCAATTTCTTCACAGAAGGAAAATTCTTCACTTCTTGGAAGACTGGCATAGGGAGTGGATTTTACCTCTGAGAGTTGTGGAAACTGTGGCTTCCAAAATAACACCTGTACATAGCACAATTAGATTTAACTAAATCTGTCCTCTCCAAGGGGTTTCATAGTTTATTTGTTAGCAATAGGATAAAACAGTGAATTTACTCATTTTTACTTCAAGTTCTGTTCATAACAGACAGTCTTTATTGTACAGGGTATAGGACCAGATTTTTAATTGCAACTTAGGATATGCAATGGCCTTATAAATATGAAATCACTTGGTAATTTAAGTTCCTTCTGCCACCTCCTTGCAGATGTCCTCTGCAGGATTCAAGAAACAGACTGAATTTCTGATTTTCTTTTCTTGGTAGAAATGTTGTACTGCAAATTTGGTTGTTCTGGTGTACTATTAACAAACTCTTCTGTTAATTGCTATACAGTCCTTGTTGTAAATGCGAAGAACTTTGTTGTGTATAGATATTACTAGTTCCAAACCTCAGAAAAAGACAAAAATGTTTATATTTTTTCAGTAGTTTTATGAATTGTTTTCACTGCCCTTCACAGATTTTAATGGTGGAAGGATATATTTATTGAATGACGTGTTCTGAAATCTGTTAAGTGTGGGGCATACCCATAGCTTCCAACTTGAAAAGAAAACTGAATTGAAGTAGAAATAGTTTTCTTGTTTCTGTTTCAAATGTATCAATTTTTGCTAACTTTTATAAAGTACAATTAAAGTATTTTGCTGTTAGGAATTAAGTATTTTACAAATAAAACTGCCATATAGCTCTTTGACTATGTATGTGTGTTTCAAGTATTTCTTGCATCATGAATTTACAGTTCAAGTATAGTTTCATCTGAACAGATTCTTCTGATATCCTTTGAAGAACCAGGGCTTTAAGAGATCTTCTGATTTGAGATGAAATGATCTTGAAATTTAGACTGCATTAACTGTAAACCAAAGCAGATTGTTCCGGACTTGACTTGTCAGTTACAGCTGTGTGTGAGTTATCCAAAAGGAGCTTTCCATGAAAGGGTAGGAGGTAAGTAAAATTTTTAAGGCAGTCCTTTAAATTGATGAATTAGTAGATGAGGCCTTGTTTATGCAGTGGAATCAGTTTCTGTGTTAGTCCTTATTCAAGGCATAGAACAGGGCTGGCAGGAGGCACTGAGGATTCACTGCCAGGTGCTCTGGATCCCCGGAGGTGACCTAAGGAATGAAGAGTTGTCTGCTGTACTTGGTGTCAGGGAGCAGCTTGAGCAGCTCCAGCACAGGCAGCCTGTGCCCCTCCCAGCACAGGGCTCTGCTGTGGGCTGCTCCCTGCCCAGCAGGGGCCACTGCCAGGGCCACAGGGTGCGGCTGGCGAGCCAGAGCCAGGCCAGCAGCACGGCGGGTGTGAGGGTCACACAGGAGCCAGCGCTGAGCAGGAGCAGGGACATGGCTCTGGGTGGGACACTCTGCTTCCCCTGCCCAGCAAGGGGGTTCAGGGGATGGCGCTGGCAGGGCCAGCCTGCAGCACAGCGCTGCAGAGGTGGGGGCCCGGGCCAGGCGCAGGGGTGGCCAAGAGAGACAGGGACAGGCTACCCAGGGCACCTGGGGGATCTTGGTGACCCTGCAGGCTCTGATCAGAATTTCTGCTGTTTTCACAGAGTGGATGTAAACAACATCTCAGAGCTGTGTTCAGCTTTTTTGCAGTGAATGCGGCTTTTAAAATCGCCCAGGTTGGCAGCAACCGCCACAGCACAGGAGCCACGCCTCAGACAGCGGCACAGCGTTAAAGCTCGCTGCACTGTCTGGGGCGGACGAGAAGCCGAGAATAGGCTGCGAAGGACGGGAAGGAAAGAGCGTTCTTCGACCGGGGCAAGTCCAGGCTTTATTCCAGCACGTGGAGTTACACCCTGGGAGAGCAGGCCCTCAGAGACAAAGAAGGGGCGGAACACACGTGGTTTCAAGGGGTGAGGGGTAGGGGGTGGACCTAGAGGGGCGGCGAATGGGAATCCAGGGGGGAGTGGAGTACATTGGATTGACATACACAGAGAACGAATTAAAACAACTTTGAGGCGGGGTCCCAGTCCCTAAGCCAATCACCACATGCCCAGGACAGAAGGTTCTGGATGGAAAGGGGGGTGACTGGCAGGCACCCTAACCGGGGAGGGGTACAAATGGACACATAGGTTGTCAGGGAAACCGGAGTGACACACACATAACGGGGGAAGGGGGGGAAAACCAGGGCAGAACCATTATAACAAAAGGGGAACAATATAAATGTTTGCTGTTTTCTTCAAGTGTTTATTCTGATAGTCATAGGGCTTTAGAATAGGCTGCAGAAAGAGCTAAATATTTGTGCAGTTCTTTGTTTGTATTTTTGTATAGATATGGCAATGTGATAATTTTGTAGGTCTCGTGCGTAATCGCCATGCCTTTGCCTTAGCAAGAACTCCAAATGTCACCTGAACTACAGGCTTATGTATGCGTTTAAATTACAGTTTCAGCATCGTTTTGGGTTTTGGTTTGTTTTTTCTTTTTACTATTCTCCCCCCAGCTTTCCACCTGAAGTGGTGAAGTGACACTGATTGTGTGTCACACTACTCCATGCAATTCATTTCAGCACTGGAAGCAGGTCTGTCCGTCTGTCCCTCGGGTGGACTGAAGAGCTATAGCACCACCTACCGAGACCCAAAAGTTTTTCTGAGAAACCGAAAAACGTGACTGATAGGAGCACTAAATATTCTGACACAGTGATGCCATTCTTAGAATTTGATTGATGCTCTCACTGGAAATTTGAAGTTTTACCTCTGCTTTATCCATTTAAGCTAAATCTTCCTATATAAAATTTATCTAATTTGAGTAGGGATTGTTTTTTCAGTGAGATGTTACTTTTTTTTTAGTTGCTTTTAACATCATCTGTAAATCTTTAACACATGTGGCAACTGTTCACATACAGTTTTGTAAGAGTAATAAAATGTGGGAGTGATGGAACACCAGGTTCGGCATTGTCTTTTCTCACAGCCTTAGCAAATTCTTTGGCATTTAATCTGGTATTGTGAATTTTCCAAAGGTGGTGTCTGCCTTGTAGGCCCCATTGCCTTGGTTTAACCCCAGCTGGCAACTAAGCCCCATGCAGTTCACTCATCTCAGAAAACTCATGGGTTAAGATAAATACAGTTTAATAGGTGTAAAGTAAAACAAGGAATTCATTCACTGCTTCCCATGGGCAGGCAGGTGTTCAGCCACCCTCAGGAAAGCTGGGCTTCATCACTTGTGAGGGTGCCTTGGGAAGACAAGTGCTGTATCTCTGAACATCCTCTCCTTCCATCCTCTCCCCCAGCTCTCTAGGCTGAACATGATGCCATGTGGTGAGGGATATTCCTGACCCCATTGGGGTCAGCTCTCCTGGCTGCGTCCTCCCCAAGCTCCTTGTGCACCCCCAGCCCTTTCACTGCTGGGTTGGGGTGTGTTGGTTTTGACTGTGAAAACATTTCCCAGCAATAGGGAAAGTGTTATCTTAATTATCGGCCTTGTCTCCACCTTCTTTTGAGCAAAGGCCTCCATGTTAAAGATGCAAAACTTTTTACCTAGCAGCCAGAGGCCTGGGAAATTCCCAAACTCTGAAGCCACCACAGGTAGTCCAGAAGGATATCTTTCCGCCTGTACTGTCAGGTTTCAGAAAGTGGTATAACAATATTTTAGGCTAGAAGATATTTAAAAATATCACTGGATGCCTCATTAGAGACAGGAAAATTTCCATGGCAGAATAACAAACCAGCCCAAATAAGGAGATTTGCAAATTCTTCTTTAAGAATCTGCAAGGAAAGGGTCTAAGTAAGCTGGATTTTGACAGAGGTTTTTGTATTGCATCCTACTTTTGTTCTTTTTGCCCAGAACATCAATCTTCACTCAGATTTGGCAAAAAAACGTTCTAAAAGGGATTGCCTTAGGTTTCTGATCCACAAGATAATTCCTTTCTCTTACTAGCTCCACAGGCAGGAAATTTCAGAAGGAAAGGGAAAATGTTTAAGTTGACACTGATGAGAGTGGGGGCAAAGAGTAAATTCATATTTTACATTCCCGACTTGCACACTGCTATGCTTATTTTAATGCCTATAGGACAGTAGGGAACAGAGCAGTCAGGTGCTTGGACATAAAAATTAAGTAGGTAGGCACCTATTTTTCCCCACTTGTTAAAAGAAGGATGGAAATACTGAAGAAATTAATGGAAATGCATTGCTAATGTGACTGGTTTTGTTTAAATGTTTTCCCAGATAATTCATTACCTCTAAACTAAAAAAGTGAGAAAAATACAGGTTTGGGTTTTTTCAAGAAACCTTAAAAAAAACCCCTAAAACAAAACAGATGCCAGAAGACAACAACAAAAAACCCCAACAGCGTTCTGCCAGTTCATCTAAGAGGTCAAAGATAACAATTCAGCGTCCTATTTTCTGTTCCCCTTTTGCCACTGCTCTGAAGGAAGGATTAGTATTCTGTTTTACGGTTATGACCTTCTTGAAAATAAGTTTAGCCACTGAAAGCAGCAATTTATTAAAACATGTTTGTTTTCCACATATTGCAGAACACTTAAATTCCATTAAGATAGTTTTCCATGCAGCATTTTTTCCATCCTTGAATGTATTTGGATTATAAATGAGGAATATTTTTCTGCTGTGTAGTCTCATGGAGGTGCTAGTTGAGCATTTTTTGTCCACCTTTTTTCTTAAGAATGTAGTTTTACAGAGCTACACTTTCAGCATTCATTTGTAGCAGAGATAAATAAAATTTTTGTAAAAAATTTTACTTTCCTCCATGTAGCCAGTCAGGTGGTTTTCCATGGAGAACTTGGTTTTGAATGTAATTTTTCTTTGTCTCTTGCAACTGTAAAAACAGTAAAAGATACTTGCACTATAACAAGACAGCAGAGATGGCATATTCTTATAAAAAGGGGGGAAAAACCCCTACCATGTCCCAAGCATTGAATTTTTTTCCAATTTTCTGGCTTTTCTGAAGTTCATTTTAAATATGCACTTTTCCTAAGAAAGTCTCTTCTCAGAAACTGTGAGTAAAACCTAGTCTTGCTTAGTCTGAAAGCAGATCTAGTCAAACTTTTGCTTGGCTTTGAGTTTATTACATTTGAATCTATGGCCCAGTTCTGCAAGCATCTGGATGTATAACTTCCATCCTATTTATGATTCCTCAAGGTAGGAAAGATTAACATACAGAAACACAGTTGAAAAATCATGCAGATAATTTTTTTAAAATGTAGTAACTCATCAAATGATCACAAGGACTGAATGTAGGAAATTGATGTTGTGGGCACTCAGAAAAGCTTTGCAGATGTAGATATTCCCTTATCCTTGGGGTTACTGACCTTGTCCAAATTGAGTAACACACTCCAGTCAGTAATTTGGCATGGGAGCTTGCACAAGCACCTTGGACTCAACAAGTGGCTGAGGTGCCTGCACAAATGCTCCTCTTCTGACTTCTGTGAAGCTGGAAGAAAGACCAAGAGGAGTGACAATGCCTGAGGCTGTCACAAATCTCTGCTGAGGGAATGTGAGCCAAAGTGCCAAGACAGGCAGTAGAAACATCTCCATAATCCAAAGTACTGAAGATTATGTTTCTGCATTTTAAAAAGCAGTGGGGATTCACTGGTTGCTATTGTGACCATGTTCTTAGATCCATGTAACACAGAGACCTAACAACATGCTTTCTACTGTCTGTCTTAATTTCTCCAAAGAAAGTCTATTCAATTCAATGTCAGGAAAATGACAGTGATCATTAACAAAAGCCACTGATTTGCAGAGTAGAGTGATGCTGAAACCATGACAAGTAAGCTTTCTGGGCCAGGGGTCATTTTATTTCTGTTTCTATACACAATGCTTTGTGTAAAGGGGTTTCTGAGTAGAAAACCCATCGGCATTACAGTTAATTAAGTATATTCTGGTCTTTATTTAAAGGTCTGACACAAACATAATTGAAACTGAAAGTATTCTCTCTGCAGATTCTACTGGGCATAGACAAAATTGTTTGCAATGTACCTATATAAATTTTTTGAATGTAAATGTATTTTAATACATAATTTTAAATTTTATAAGGGTTATGTGTGAATAAAAGAAATTAGGCTAGAACCATTTTGAAATAGCTTTTGTAATGAATATTATGTCTTCAGCCAGAGGAGCAAATGCAAATGCATCTCATCTCCAGCTGCAGATGAGTTGAAATGTGGAGTCCCTAACCCTACATGCACACTTTGAACACTTTTTTTTTCTTTCTGCTGACAGCCTTTTAGCAGCATCCCCTCAGGAGGCTTATATTATAAAGTGTAATCTATCTTCTGTTTGATGAATTCTAGGATATTTAAAGAAAAAGCGCTGAAAGAAGCAGACTTGCTGCTGAACCCTTGTCCTGAGTCAATTTCCCAGCCCAATGTGCCTGTTAACTGCTGAAGCCCTGCTTATCCTTATGTTAGGATTAAATATTCTGTATCTGCTAGAATGCAGATATTTCCTTTACCCTCCTCACTCTGACTCCCCCTCTTCTGCCACACCCTGTAGCCCTGAGCAACCCTTCTGTCCCCACTTTGTCACGGAATGAACCCATCCAAATCAGCCCCAGCTGGAGCAGCTCCCCGCTGAAATGTCCATCTGATTCCCTTCTTTCCCAGCTCCACAGCATACCTGGCTACATAAAAGCACTTGATTTTTTGAACACCAATCACTTTTTTATTCTTACATTCTTTCTGCTAACTTAGAAGGATCAGCTGGGAGAGCTGTTGTTTAAGAAAATAAAGCTTAGCAAGTGGTGACTCGGTAATCTGTATTGTCTGGTATCTTCTGACTTGCATCAGAAATGGAACAACAATAGCAGAGTCTGACTCCATGGAGACTCTGAGCTTGGTTTTTTGTGTTTGGTTTTGGGGTTTTTTTTTTTATTAAAAGCAAGAACATTTGTTGGTGACTGGAATGCCTTGGGTTATTACACTGAGACCATATATTTTAGTTGAGCTTTAGTAGGCCTTCTTAAAAATGCACCAAAAAAGAATTGTTCAGAAAAAAAAAGATATAAATGTTTTTTATGTCTGCAAAAGGCATTGCTTTTTGTGTGATTTCTTCTTCTGAAGTGCATTGTGAATGTAACTGAAAATATACTGCAAAGGACTGTGTAGAAAGATATTGCCTAAAATAAATCATGTAAGCGATCTTTCTTAAGGAGCCAAAAAATTATGAAAGTGAAAATAAAATACCTCCAAGCCTTTATTTTGAAAACAATGCAAATGTTAGACTACATTTCATTTTTGTACGCTAGTCATCCCTTTCACTGAAAAGAAAAACTGATCCCAACCTTTTCTGCAGTTAAAACCATTTCAAATGTGTAATAACTGCCTTTCACACTTCAGCCCATCACCACAGTCTTTATTCTGATGTGCCATAGAAGGGACTTATTCTCCTTATGGTTTTTTTTCTTTTTCCTTCCTACATTCATATATTTCCTGTGAGACTGTGAGCCCTCCTATCTGTGCGTGTCATAAAACAAATATTTGATTTTATGTCATTTTAAAATAGGCCTTTTGAAGAAAAGTGTTTTAATTAACATTTATTTGCAAAGGAACATTTAGGATCCTTTATATCCGAATATAGGTCAGGGCTCCCAAAGAAGACCAGCAATGTCTGTAAACTCTGCTATTGATACCTTAGTGCCACACTCCCAGCCTCATTAATTCTGTGTGGTTGTGAAGCACTAATTATTTCTATTAATTTCGGTAATGTGTGGTGGCTGCAGCAGAGGTGTGAGCCTGTGGTAGAAGGTGAGGGCCACATGGAGCAGCCAGATCTCGTGGGTGACAAGCAGGAGCAGCCTTTGCTGCAGAGGGGCAGCAAAGCACAGGCTCTGTGCCTGGCACAAGGTCACTGAAGCTTTTTGCAAGGCTCTGCCTGGAAGCCCAGGAGTCTCCAGCCAGTGATGGGGCAGGGCTGAACAAAAATGAGGTGTGTCCCCGTGGTCCCTCAGCCAGGCAGTGCTGGGAGCAGGCTCTGCTGGGGCGTCCCTTACACACAGCCACGGGTGGGGGAGCCCTTGGAGCGAGCCCTGGATTCCTCCTCTGCTGCCTACAAGGAGCACAGACGTTGTGGGGATTTCTTCCCATGTTTGCATTGAAAAACTGAAGCTGTGGGGATTTATTTCCTCAGGTGTTGGAGATAGAAAGGGTAAAAGTAATGAAAATCTGCTAAAGACTGAAAATAATGAATTCCTCATATTCTCCCCATCTTCTCCAACCCCCTGGAGCATATGAATTCATGGGCCAGATAAGCAGGATACTTTATGCACTTGGCCATGCAATCTTGGTTTGTATCCAGGGGACTTTACAGGTGTAAAATTAACCACAGGAGAGATCTTCTATTGCTCACCGACTGCAGTGCAAGCATATGGAGGAGTACAAGTGAAAAATAATTAAAACAATATTTGAGTACATGCCTGTTCTCTCATCTTATATGTACAACTCATGTAAATCCGTCCCTTATTCTTGTTCAATATCCTAATGCTGAAAAGTTTTTAAAACCTAGTTTTCTCTGTAAAATAGCACCTTTTTGAGATAATTTGCCTGTGCTGAGAGCACAGCAGTGTCCAGAAATGCACACAAAACCAAAGGTTTTATTGCTTGGCATGAACAACAGAATACCTTGGAATGATCCTGTGAAAATACTGTGGCAGACTTCTCTAACTTGGCTGCCAGCGCCTTTCCATAGCATACCTCTTAAAAAAATAAATCTGGATTTAACTGATACTAAAAGGTCATGGTCCATCAGCTACACTAAAATGTTTTTAAACCTGACCCAATACACACCCATCCAATAAAGCAGGGAGGCTCTTTCTGAAATTTTCTTCTATCCAGTACAGAAAATGTATTTTGAAGTTCATCTGGACACACACTTACTCAGCAGATCAGAACAGTTCCAAATTAAGTGGGTTTTTTAATGAAAAAACCCTCAAACCTTCCTAATTATATCTTTTTTCTCAAGAGACAGGAACAGCTGCAAAGGTGCCATTCTGATTTCTCTGGTAAGTAGCCTACATTTTATTTACTTATTAAGATCATTTAACAGTCCTGAAAGGTGCCAGTTTGAGAGATGAAGAACATGCAATTCTTCATTTTTTTCCCCCCTCTTTTTATTTTTTATTGAAGTGGCCAGATGTACTGTGGCACAGGCAGCTGTGTCATTAGCTGTCCTGCTGTGCCTTGCAAACTCAAAAAAAGAGATTCAATAAAATCTCTCCCTCAAGTGGGAAGTGTTGCAGAGTCACTGAAACTGGGGTGGGACCAAGGGGAGAAGAAAACAAGGAATACAAATATCAGAACCAGCAAAGTGCCGGGTGAGAGAGTGTGGGTGGACAGAGATGAAGCACAGCATTGCCAGGGAAGGCAAGGATGTGCCTCCAAAGAGGGAGCAGACCCCACAGTAGCTTCATGCAACAATGACATGGCAGATCTACTCCCACCTCAGATGCCAATCTGTTGTCTCAGTTTTCCCCCACCTGAATAAAAGCAAATTATGCTTCCCTTCTGACAGCACTGTGCACTTGACTGAGGATCTGGAATATGTTGCTCTTAAAATAGATTAATATGCATAAATGTCATTGTATTTGTGTGTGTAGCGACTGAGGATTTCTGCCTCAGTGTTTGCCATCATAAATGACAGAGCAACTGCTCCAAACTATTAGTAACCCACTACTGGCAATTGCTTTGGGGACGGGGGGCATGTCACAGCAATTACATCTGCAAATATGGTATGGGTTATGTTCTAGTAGCTCTTATTTTTTCTAAAGCAGCAAACAAAAAGAAACAATACAAACCACTGCCTGGTTACAAATATGAAATCCATTAGATCAATTAGTGGCAGAAGAAGGAACATTTGGATCCATATTTGGGGTCATTATCAAATCTGCTTCTTACATTTATTGCAGTCAGCTTAATCTAATGCCCCTCACCCAGTCTTGTGCGTGTGACTGCAGGTGTATAGATGCACAGGCACAGAAAACATATATCCATTATTTGCATGTAGAAACACAGCTGGTTAACATCATTTCAATAGCATGCAGGCATGTGTAAACTTTCACGTAGCAAAGTTCTTTTTAAACACTGCCTTTGGAGATTGACCTCTCAGAACTATTCCCATGGCCCAACTTCCCTCCATGAGCATCAGCAGGAGTGGGTTTACAGCTCAGCTGTAGCTGAATGCAGGTTTGCAGTCTCCTACAGCTCTCCTTTAACCTGGGTTTGATTGACACTGCCAGTCCTGGCTTGGCTAGGTGAGCTGAAGCCCAAGAAGGGCTGTGGCTGGTGGAGCTGCAGTGTCAGGACACTGCCCTGCCAAAGGCCACGTGGGTTAAAGACTGTGCCAGTCCACTGCACCATGACAGCTGTACCCCCAGAGTGTGTTTCAGCCAGCACAGACCTAGGGCCAAACTGTCCCGGGTCAGCTGCATCAAGTCTGGTTGTCTGACCTGTGCTCGGGGAATGAAACCCCCATTCTTCTCAGGCCCCTTTGTTTGGATGGGGACAGGACTTCCCAGGTTTCTCCTGCAGGCCCCTGTGCCTGTGCCCCTTTCCTCTGCTTAGGGTGACTTCTGGAGGGAATCACTGTGAATTGCTTCATTTTCCTTTTCCATTGTCTGTGGTGAGGGAAGATGGCAAGATATCTTGGAGACAGTATAGCTAGGGATGGTCTCAGGGTACTAGTGGAAAAAAGGCAGCATCAGTAGGCAGCTGGAAAAGGAGAATTAGGCAGCCCTGTCCCATATCCAGAGCAGGGGCAGAGTATGAGGCTGGCAAAAAAGTCAGTCTTGCACTGTGTCCTTGGTTTGGAGGGCCCAGTGTGGAGTTCAAGAATTCTTCACAATGAAACAGCTGGGCAACACCTGAAGGCAGTTTAGTTAAATCTTAACTGGATTATTTTGGGAATCTGGGTGCCAGGCTGGCTGCTTATGAGGAAGTGAATACTTAAAAACAAAATATTCAAGAGTTTTGCCCAAGCCGTGTGTGCTGGAAAGAGGAAAAAATTAAACACGGCAAAGTGTATGGGCCAACAGCAACCCAGCTTGACTGGAATGTGGAAGTCACTCAAAGGAGAGACACACAAAATGTGGATGAGGCATAGCAGTGTGGAGCAGCCTCAGCCTGCCTGGGCATCCCTGCTGGGCCTGCCCACCACCTGTATGACTGCCCTCTTACTTCCAGCTCAGTCGTCCTCCCACCTTGGAATAGCACTGCTGGGTGACAGGCAGGCATGAAAACATCAGGCTTATGTTCTTCATGAAATCCAGCCAGTGATTTTAGCGACTAGAAAAAATGGGAGTGATGGAGATCCATCTCCAGATGGCTTTTGGAGTCTGGGTAGCACATTGATGGAACCAGAGCAGCCCCTAGGGGTACTGCCCAGCTAGGAGGAATGATGGGGCCATGGATGCCAGGTCTCACCAGCCAGAATTAAAGCCTCTCATGCCATCAGGACAGGTAGTGAGCAGGGCTGGTCAGGCTTCAATAGGCCATTTGTCCATACTTCTTGAAAGGCATCTTGGATGTGGAATGCACAATTTTGACAATATCATGCTAACATTAATGTAAGTGCAAAGAGAAGCATTTATTGCCCTCATGGGAAATGGGTTTGAAGCAATCAAACAAGGACAAGAACAAGGAGCTGGGGGCAGATGGCTGGGCCAGGGGAAGAAGTGAGGGTAATGGACTGACAGGAATGTCCTATGCCCAGGACAGACTAACAGCTGGTTAAAAATGATCCTTTCAGAAATGCTTTGCCCAAGAGCAGAACAGCAGACCATTGCTTGAAAAGGCAAGTTCAGTGCTTCTGGCCATCATCTGGGAAAGAATTATACAGATGGTGAAGAGAAACCAGATGGAGTCAGAGCAGGTGTTGCATGAGCCACTGAAGAGCTCTTAGTATCAAAGCATCTATAGGCATGGGAGGAAAGACATTTGGAAAGAAAGAAAGACATAGGAACCACTGCGTGCCTCCCACCTCCCTTTGGGGGCAAAAAATGTAGGTTTTAATGGAGTATTTTACACATGGATTTGCTTTTTATGCTTTTCTTGGACCTTATGAAACTTGAACAAGTAAAAATTGGTGGTGTGGTCACATATGGAAGTCCCCACACAAATTTCTTCTGTCTATGTGACATCTAACATCACTTGCAGTTCTATGGGAGAATGAAGAGTTCAAAGTCAGGCTGGGATGCGTGCATGCTTGTGCATATTTGTGCATTCCCTCTAAGGTGTCTGGAGGAGGTGTGTTGTTCTAAAGTGTCTGGGCGTGTGTGTTGTGTTGGTGTTAAGTGAATGCTTTGAAGTGGACAAACATTTGTCAATTGTAATGCCTCCCTGACCTTCTGTGGAAAAAAACACTGAAACTACTGGGCTGGAGACCGTACAGGCCTATTTACTGCTATCACCAACCAAGAAAGCAGTCCTGCAGAAGGCAGCTACCTTCCCTTCTAGGATTTAGATCCCATGCCTTTGAGAGCCAAAGGCCAATGGCAGCACATAAGGCTCTGAGCCTGAAGACCTTTGTTGTGATAATCCCAACACCCAACCCATAACTAAGGCACAACATCTGCTGGTGGATGGCAGTGGGCATGCTAAACTCAGCTGGGAAGCTCTTCAGGGCCCAGGGAAGCCATGGAGCCTGCCCATGGCCTCATGGCAAGTCAGCAGGGGAGGGATGTGACCACAGACATGCAGGGAGAGATGTCCAAGGGCCAAGAGGGACACGTGGATGTCTCATAGGAAGAAGCCCCCTGCCACCATGGTACCTCCAGTACCAATACCACTGTGCAGCACAGACTTTTCAGTGACCTTTCCCTTCCCATGCCATGCTTATAAATGTTGCCATCCAGGGCTGAAGTGGAGGTGGGCTTGCCCTGTTGACCAGAAGGCACTGCTAAAATTGCAGCATAAAATCTTCAAAATTCTGCCTTCCAGCAAGTTTTGCTCTCTCTTTGCTTCTCCTGGTAGCTGTGCAGCTTGTGCCTGACTCAGGCAGATTCTCCATCCCCCGAAAGCAGCTTTTGAGCCAGGAGCTGATGCATGCTCCATCCTTGCTCCCACTTGCACGCTCGTGCCAGGCTCTCCCCAAGCTCGTGATCGCACCAGCCCCCACCCCTGCAGCGCCTATCTGCTCAATAACTTGTGTCCATGGAGGAATACTAATAAGCTGATGCCTTAGCACCCCCAGATCTGTGGGTAGGAAGGTTTCCTCTTTCTCTCCTGCTGACCCTCAGATTGCTGTTTTTTCACAGCACTGCTGGTGTGTGCTGATTTGAAACAGAAGAGGGAGGTCCCTCTTTGCCATTTTTTAATTGGTTTCTAAGCCATTTGTGCTTTATTTCAGCTCAAGACTACTACAGCATTTTCCTCATCTGTTGTGCCTCTCTTCAGTGAGGAAATTTGGACAGAAAATACCTCCTGTTAAGTGAAGGGGAAAGCTGGGAAAGAATGCAGGGTGTTAAACACAGTGTCATGAGCTTGAGAGCCTTACCATGTGTTCCTCAAGCTGGGTTGCCTGCCATAATACTGCCTGAAACACAGCTTTCCCTTCAGGCCCACCAGCAAAGTTAGGGCCCTTCTTCCCTATTACAAGTGGCATCATCTGGGAATGTCACAGCCCAAGGAGTACAAGCCCCATAGCAAGGAAAAGTTTTGTTGCTGTCCTCACAGATAGAGACACAGAAATCCATCAAAATACATTTAATCATCTTTCTTTTCTGTTACCAAGCCTTGTTAATGTAATGAACAACTGCTGTCTTTGCAGTGAGCTCCTGTGATATTCATTCAGGGGATTTAAATGGATTTTCTCATGGCAGCTTAGGCAGGACTACACAAGCACTGGTCTTGGGGAAAAGAGTGTGTTCCCAGCAGTGAAGGTGGGACACGTGACATTATCAGGGCCAGAAATTGATGTGCTGGAGATACCTCTGTCACTGCACTGCCATAAAACATGGTTTAGGCAAGGACAAAGCCCTGGCTTGGGCTTTCAGGGGGCAAAATGCCCAGGGACCTGCTCCCCTCCTGCTCAGTTCCTGTGAAAGCAAAAAGTCTCATTGTCCATGCTCTTGAAAATGTGGTCCCTGGGTGCTGCCATAGTAAATCACCTGTGATGTGCTTGAATCCAATGCAGGATATGCAGTCACCTTTCTTGATGAAAAGAAGGGTTCCTGCAAGCTTGTTCTTGAAAATTGCAATTATGAGCTTGCTTCAGCCACCCATGCACTCTGCAACAGTCAGCAAAATGTGTTCAGATTTAATGTCAACAGCTCCTGATGCAACAGTCCTCGGGGGAAGAGATCAGCAAAGTGAAGAGGCAAAATCTGCTCAGTTGTGATGACTTTTGTCCTGTCCTTTAGCAGGGCATGACAGCATGAAATACCCATCTCTTCAATGAGAGGAGGGGGTAATGAAGCAGCTGCAGAAGGAGGAAACCAAGCTGGAGCAGGGATCTCAGATCAGATGTTAGTGCACTTTGCAAATAAATCAAAGCACCAGTAAGTAATTTCCACCATCGTGCTTCACCCATCCCTATTCTGCCTAGGCTTAAAACTTGAAGCCGTATCTCTCCCCTCCAAAATTAGTGCAGTGTTTCTGGGGCAAGTTTAACTGCTGATTTCACAATAATGCTTTCCTATTTCAAATCTGTGTTTCTTGGTTACGTGGCCCAAATAGCTGGGTTGCTCTTGCTGCTCCAACTTTAAAAAAATGCCCTTCAGTGCGCACCAAAATATTGCGCTTTGGAGGCAAGGAAAAAACCTCCAGAGAGTGAGGCCGATAGTGGCTTTTCTGAGAAAAAAAGAGTGGAAAGCATCTACAATGGTAATGTCCTTCTAGGACCTGACTGTGTGTGAAAAGGGAGGCAGAAGACCTGTTGTGTCCCCTGTGGTCTGACACTTGAACCTTCTGTCAGCAACACCATCTTCCTGTTCAAGTCACCAAATTTAGTGACTGCAGCATGCCAATTGAGTTGCTGTTGGTCTGTGCAAATTCTGTTTTTCCATCAATGAGTTGGCACACCTTGCCTTTTTCCTCCATCTTAAGTCAAGACAATGAAGCCACAGAGCACACAGTAGTGTTTTTTTTTTCCTGTGGGGAGACATTGTTGCCTGAGGAATCAAGTCTTTGTTTAAGAATAGCTTCATTAAAGGAGAGAAGATTGTGGGGATTAACCCCACCTCTTGCCATTTCTGGGGCAGTTTCCCAGGGTTCCACAATGGGGGAACCAGTGGGAACCATTTTCACTTAAGAGGTGCATAAGAACATAAGTCCCTGAAATAATCTATCAGACCAAAGGCTTATTAAGTTCAAGAACTGCCAGAAGCAGACACCTAGAAAGAATACAGGAAAAAAGGCTGGTGCAGCATCACCCTTGTCCTCACCCACATTTGCTGTCCCCACCTACTGCAGGACTTGCCAAGCCAGAGGCTGTGTTTGGGATTCAGTTTCATATATCACGATAGGCCCTCCCTCTGGAACTTTTCTAGTCCCCTTTCTAGTTGCTTTGAGCCATTTATGGCAATGAGCTGCCCTGCTGTAATTATGCACAGTATGAAACCAGCTTCTTCTTGTGTTAGTTTTCAAATCTGCTGCCTCTTTGTTCCATGGAGTGCCTCTGAACTCTTGCAGTAAAAGAACAGAATTTGCTCCCTGGCCACCTTCCCCATGTGATTATATTGCCCTCAGTCACAAATTGCCTCTATCATCTGTGCTACTGCTGTAAGGGAACAGGGTCTTGGTTTCTTTATTCCTTCTTCAAATGTAAGAGGTTCTGTGTTTCTGATCAACCCCTTCATCGTTCTCTCTACCCTCTCTACTTCCTCTATATCCCTTTTGGTAGAGGCTGACCAGAGCTGCATACAGTAACCATGGTGTCTGTGCTCTATTGTTTCCTGCACAAGCATTGCCGACATTTTTCCTCCTGCATGCACAGCACAAGAGCAATGCTAATTATTCTGCCCTGCCTGCTGAAAACTAATAAGATAAGTGCATAGCCTGTCCTCCCTTTCACTCACTGAGGTTGTTCATGAAAGTTGGAACTGGAAGAAGAATATGCAAGTTTGTGATGTTGGCGCACACTCCCTGGATGCTTCATTCATTCTGGTGTGACACTGAGGAGGTGATTCCACATGCTCCAATGCAGGCTGGCCTCAGAAGCATTAAAAAAATCCAGTGGAACAGTTTGGTTTTCAGCCACAGTCCAGAGTATCTCCAGGATTTGCAGTGTTTTCAAAAAGTAAAAAGCTCTCACTTTCCTCAGGAAGGTGCTTGAAATTTCCTGGAGAAATTTTAAATCTTTCTGTTGATAAATTTAGCCTAGATCCAGCTCAGTAAAACATTAAGCATTAAACATCTGCTGAACAGGAAGAACTACTACGAATGCTAAAAATGTGTAATCCCATTCCTATTTAGGTCTTCATTCATCGTGGCAATTAAATGTGGGCATTAGGATCTAAGCACTTACATACAATTGAATGTTGTGCTGAACCAGGTCCCAAAGCCAGATTTTAACCTATATTTCTGTCTACTGTGTACCTCAGCTTTGTGAACTGAATATTTATTATTTGAAAGGATTTTTCCATGAAGAGGGATTTGCTTTAAAATGTGTCGCATGCACTCTTTTTAATGATTCCAGCTTGCAGAATTATTTTGCAATGGGAATAATTAATAAGGTTTAGTATATAAATATTTTAAAAATAGGTTCATCTCTTGTTTAACCACTTCACGACCGTTCTAGGCTGCAGTGTGTTTACAGGTTTGGCTATGTATGCAGCAAAACATGCTGGGGCTATATGTGAAGTACAGAAATTAGTTTCATATTGTTTTGCCTACATATATATTTAATCTATTATAAAGATTACCTAAAAAACAGAATAGAAGCCATTTTAAATTTCATCTAATCCAACCACTGTACTTTGAGCTATAAGCTTGAGGGACCATTAAGATCTACAGCAGCACAAAGGCTTCAAGAGAAGACACAAACACTGGTGTTTGCACTGCTGCCTGCAGCTATCTCTGGTTTCCTTGGGTTTGCATTGTGAGCTTATTTAGCCAGGAACGCTTCTTTTAGCAGCAGCATCTGCAGCATATTGAATATTGGAGCATGCTGCCATCCATTCTGCTTTCATCCAGTTGAATTGCTGGAGCGAATGAGATGCAAAGAGGTCCTAAGACTTGCCCACACAATGAGTCAGTGGCCCAGTTGTTTTCAAAAAGAGAATAATTTTTTCTCTCTCTTTGCTTTAACAACTTTATTGCAAGGCACCCTTTATACACATTAGACTATTTATCTTTTTCAGAAGGGGTGGGAATTCATGGATACCATTTATGCTTCCACTTGCATATCTAATCATCACCTTTCCTGATGGAAAAATATCTTCCCTAGGAACTACTAGTGAAATGTTTTCTCTTTGTTGTATGAAGGCAGAGGAGAGAATAAAGTAAATAAAAGTGAATTTTCCTTGGCACAAACAAAAAGACACAAATTGTTGTTGGCATTGTCTGTTATACAGTCCTGTCTTTCCTCTCACTTACCAGACATGGTGTTGCTGCCTTTGGAAGCTTTTTTTCTGCAAGACCTGACAGTTTTTCAGATCAGCCTAATCACCACGTAGCATCTGCTCATGCCCTATAACTACCCAGCCATTTACTCCTAAAACTTTTTGCCTTATGATTTTTCTTTATTTCTTGTATGATTTTTAGATGATGATGATGATGAGGAGGAGGAGGAGGAGAAGGATGACGATTTCTAAATGGAAACCAGAATGTTTTTCTATTTACTGCTCTTGTGTCTTTATCTCTTAAATTCAAGTTTTTTTAACGAGGCTGAAATTCCACAGAGGTGATGGACTCATACCAATGGATGGCAGGGTCTGCATCCTTGGAAATACAGCAGCAGCAGCAGTACATAACACCATGAACTGGCACACCAAAGTGCACAGATTTAACTTGAAAACCTGATAATGCCTCAAGAGTCTTGTGTAACCACATACACATTAGCTGCAAATATGCTTTTTCTCCCCAAAACTTCACTGGCTTCTTGAGGTTGTTTTTTTTTTTTTTTTAATCTCTCTGGAACAGATTTTAACAACATTCATCACACACCATTAGGAGATGTGTTCAGCTTCAGTATATGTATGTGAACTTGTGGTCTGACCCACCCTGGGTTTCTCCTTCACAGGACCAGCCCTGCTTATCAGCTCCACTCAGTGGTAATGTCATCTCTGCTCTGTCCTTGGTTATGACCTCACTAAATTACTCCCCAAAACAGTAAGAAACAGCTGAAATTTGAATTGGAATTTTCACTTAAAAGAATCCAGTGAAGAGGTATTAAGCTATTCTGAGCTGCTTGGTTATTGCTATTTTGGATGACAGTGAGTGAACCCTCTATTTGTTAATACTGGTAGTGCTGCTTGCCACAAGCTGGAAGAAATGGGCTCACACAATGTGCTTTTTTTCACGTGGCATCCCACACTTCCAGGCTTCCATGGGAATATATGAATAAATCCAATTAAAACATTTTTTTTAATTCCTTTTTTACTCACACTCTGTTCACCAGATGTGCCAACTCATCCCGGGCTTTGGTTGCCAGCCCAGGCTTCCTTTTTTTGTTTATTGAGTTATCCTCAGTAATGTGTGTTCCCTCAGGGCCAGATCCTGGATTCACTTAGAGTCCTACAGCCATGGTCCTCAGTGGGTGATGGCATTCATGTGGTGAGTGGGTGTGGAGCAGGGAATACATCCCTGCCTGTGGGAATGGGTCAGTATGTCCATGATGATGCATGCAGGGGATCAGAGCCGCTCACCCCTCGCAGGCTGTTGGGATAACCTGCCATAGCTAGCAAAAATTAGCACAACTGAGATCATATACATTTTCATTAATCTTCATGAGCCTTAAATAAAAGGAGCACGGCTGGCAGCTCTGATTAAGAGCTTTCTATTGATCATAAAAGCCTAACGCTAAAATTAACTGTTTAATGTTGAAGGATTGAGATAACAGCCAAATAATTTGATTCATCGCAAAACCAAGACATAAGAAGAAAGAAAATACTTCAAATAAGAATGCTACAGTCTCTGTAGTAGGCCCTGAGTAGTTTCAGGCAGATCAGTAAAACAGCCCAGCCTCCTTGGCCAAGTCTGCACCTCAGTACAAAGTGGTCACAGCCACTTGATGTCTGATGGGTGCCTTGGCCAGCACTATGCTGAGGAAGAAGCTTGAGATGCTTTAGCCTTGCACAATAAACCCATTCCTCTTCTCTGTGTGTGTGGGCTTTCACATGCCCCCACTATAATAGATACACATTTTTATGCAAAGCAAGAAAATGAATATACAAATATTATCTATTGTGTGTGGAATTCACCCTGCCTTGACCATTTCAGTCATCTGAAAGCTGGGTACTTGAGCTAGTTATTTATATTTAATAGCCTCTATTATTACCAGAAAGAGAGAAAGCAACTCCTTGGTGAATATCCCTTTGAGGGGATCTGACTCACCTTCTGTTCACTATTTTGGGAGGGAACCAAGGCTCTTACTAGATGCCTAGTTGTTTGATTAAGCGAGATACTGGTGCTCCTCAGTGTGTGTGTGTGTGGGATGATAGAAGGCGTGAGAAGTAACACAGTGATGAGCCTGCAGAACTCCCTCACAGCAAGCAATCTGACATTGCAGTGTGTACTGGAGGCTGACACAGGGCTTGCCACCCCAGGCACAAAATGCACTTGCAAATCCCCTGCCATATTCTTGATAATGAGTAAAAAACAGCGCCCCTCTTCTGACCCCACCTCTGACTACATTCACGCTTCTCAGCAACATGATTTTCTTTCAGCATGGTGGAGTTCTTGGAAGAGGTTTGGCCATTCATCAGCAGCCCTGTAGTCTCTGGAAATAAGGGAATAGGGAGGTGGTAGACAAGTCATTTGGGAGAAATAAGACATGTTCCAAATTTCTCCATGCCTACTTGGCTCCCAAAATGTCTGCTCTGTCTCTGTTAGCAGTTAAGCATCTGTCAAGTTGTTCTGCTCTAGCCAAAGCTGACAGTGGCCAGCCAACTGCAGGCTGGGCAGTGGAGCTCTACCAGGGAGCAAGGCAGACCTTGCCCATGAGCTGTGTGAGTTGTGCAGAAAAAGGCTGAGAGAAGCCAAGAGACCAGGAGCTCCTTCACTTGTTCACTAGATGATATTTGTCCCTGAGTGGACAGAAGTTTGCAAAGGAAGCATGGTGTCTAAAGGTGTGTGCCAAGCATGGGGAAGTATGTGCTGAGCGTGAGACACATGCAGGAAGTGGGGCTTAGAGCACAGGAAACTCTCCCCTGGGGGGAGGGAGTGTGTGTGTGTGTGTGTGTGTGTGTGTGTGTGAGTGGAATATCCTCCTAACCTTCTCTAGCCTATGCATCAAGTTTTTTGCACTGTGCCTTTTTCATAAATGTGTTTGTATGTCTTTCTGCTTTTGAGCATATGCCGTAAAAACAAGTGCATATGCTACTTTAGTCTGCCACCCAAATTCTCCTCCTAGCCTCCCACCTGGTTTATTCAGGACTTGTCCTCCTTTGGTTCCCACTTTATTGGTTGCACTGCTTTAGATTTTTCCATATACATGAGCTTGATGCCAGATAGCATCAAAGATACCCACAATAATTTCCTTCTGGAGATCTGCCAGCAAAAAATAGGGCGGATAAGAGCCTGTCCATACGCTGTTGAGGTGGAATTAATCTGTTTTTTGTTTTTAAGCACCAGCCTGGTTCTGCTCTCCTCCACAAGAGGAAGAACCTTCCCAGTTTTCACTATTCCCTGGCTGCTTGTTGAGTCTCTCTTCAAGTCACAACTTTCAACTACTGACCCTTTAAATTTCCTGGCATGGACTCATGTAATCTCTTTCTGCTCCTTATAGCCCAGTAGAGATTGACTCTGACAGCACCGCAGTGGTTACAGCTTTGCTTTTGGTTATCGTTCTTTACAGATTTTAGCCGGGCTTAGTCAGAGGCAAACAAGTGTAGGGGAAATTCTTATTTAGTGTTAGTGCCCTAGGTTTGGTAACTGTGCCTTTTCAGGACATCTCACTGTGGAATATTTTGCATTTGTCAATAAAGAAGTGAATGTTAAAGCACAAAGGGAATATTCTTTCTCCTCTGTTGTTTCTATAAGTGTTTTGAAGTTCTGAATTCTAACACATTTTGCCCATGTGAAGAGCAACATTTCAAGCACTGTCTGTGGTGATCCCAGTAAGCAGTGGATGCTACTAATGGAGTCCCTAGCACATTTTTTGTAGAGGAATGTAGATGGCATATGGCACAGAATAATAATTTCATAGTAATAAGCAAAAGCCAGTTATTAGCAAGACACTGCTTTGTAGCTAACTGCTTTGTTATTGATAGTGAGAACCTGTTCTGAGTTCTGGGAAACAGCTGATTCTCTCCTCGGCAGAAACAACACCAAGCCTAAAACACCATTGATCCTTTGGTAGATTTTGGGGAAGCTGTCACAGTGCTCAAGGACGAGCTGCAGCACAGCTCTGGGAGCGGGCTGTGCTGCAGCTGGCTGGGGAGCTGCTGGCAGCTTTACTGCAGAGCTAGGCCAACCTGAGCAGCAGAAGAGAAAACCCTGCAGGTGGCATGGCCGTGCAGCCATTGCCACTGTGCTGCTGTCCCCACGCATCCATAAGCAGCAAATGTTTGTGTTTCTGTGCACAGCAGTGATGGCATGGCAGAAGAGGCTGAATTATTGTCAGGTTGGTTTGGGAGAGGGTTGTTGGTTCATTAAAAAGCACTATCTATCTGAAGGATTTTTTTTTTATTTTTTATAACACTGGAAGAAAACCAGCAATGATACAAGTGGTCACAGGCAACTTTGTGAGTGTGTCACACTTCTGGCTTGCAAATAGATTTGCAGTTCTGTACAGTCTCTGAAGGAAATCCTGCCTTTTTTTACAAAAAAAAAAAAAAAAAAAAAAGTAAAATGGAGAAGTAGGAGAGAAATCAAGGGAGAAAGAGACATAAAGGAGAGAGGAAAGAAGGAAAAGGAAAAGAAGGGGAAAAATGAGGGAGGTAGGGAAGGGAGGAAGGAAGGGGGGAAGGAAGGGAGGGAAGGGAGGGAGGGAAGGGAGGGAAGGGAGGGAAGGGAGGGAGGGAGGGAGGGAGGGAGGGAGGGAGGGAGGGAGGGAGGGAGGGAGGAAGGAAGGAAGAAGGAAGGAAGGAAGGAAGGAAGGAAGGAAGGAAGGAAGGAAGGAAGGAAGGAAGGAAGGAAGGAAGGAAGAAGGAAGGAAGGAAGGAAGGAAGGAAGGAAGGAAGGAAGGAAGGAAGGAAGGAAGGAAGGAAGGAAGGAAGGAAGGAAGGAAGGAAGGAAGGAAGGAAGGAAGGATGGAAGGAAGGAAGGAAGGAAGGAAGGAAGGAAGGAAGAGAAGGAAGGAAGGAAGGAAGGAAGGAAGGAAGGAAGGAAGGAAGGAAGGAAGGAAGGAAGGAAGGAAGGAAGGAAGGAAGGAAGGAAGGAAGGAAGGAAGGAAGGAAGGAAGGAAGGAAGGAAGGAAGACATTAAAAAGAGGGAAAGGTTGGACCAGCTAAAACAACCTGAAAAACCCAGCTGTTGGGTGATCTAGCTCTTAAGAAAAGAGCTGGCACTTGAGGATATGCTGACATTGATCTATGACTATGTATGATGGTCAAAATCCTTAAAAATGACTAATGATTTCTTGTGCCTCATTTCCCAGTGACAGAAATGAACCAGGCTTGCAGAGAGCTGCATGCCCAGAGCACCCCTGGCACACCCTAGGTTACTGCACGCTCAGCCATACCCCTCCCTGGACAGCCTCAGTCCACAACAGGCTGGTTGGTGACCTCTGTCCTTCCTGCCCCTCTGCACACCAGACTGACTCTGGTCTGGACCTCTGTCCCTCTGAGGGGGACAGATCACACCTACCCAGCCCAGTTGTTCCTCCGCCTTCAGCACTGAACTTCCCCATCAGAAATTAGTGATTTGGGGTTTTGTTTAAAAATAAAGCCAGCAGCAGGGTTTCTATGGCCCTGCTCCCCTCAGACACCCCTGTCTTGCCAGTTGCCATGCAAGAGGGTCTGCAGGTCCAGCCTCCCCCTGTCCCCCAGCCACCACCATCTCCCACGTCCGGCTAATGGCAGTGCCTCCCCCAAGGTCATCAAGAACCACAGTAAATGATTATTAATTACAACAGGACCAACAGTGGTGGCAGTGGGCCCCAGTGGTAGGGGCAGCTGCCCTCAGTGGCCATAGGAGTGCCTGGCTGCCCACCCTGAAGGGCTTCCCCAAGGCTTCACACCACACACCCCTACAGAGATATGGTTGCCACACAAGATACAGGCCGCCTCCAGAGGCAGCTGTCCTGCAGCTGCTGTCACCCAGAAACTTCCACAAAAAAACTCTTTCCAGCAGCTCTTGCCTGGGGTATGGAGCCACGGCAGGGTGGTGCCTGCACCACCTTCCTTGCTTCAAGCCACACTCAGCAGGAAAGCTGCAATGTCGTGATCAGAGCTCACAGGACGGGCTGGGGGAGAATTTCATTTCCCCCTCTCCCGGAAAGCCCAGGCCAGGTCGGTGAGCGTGAGCCAACGCCACTCAGCAAAAGCCAGCCCTGGCTTCCCGCCATCGCCTCCTGATGAATGAGCTGCAACATGCTCAAAGGTGAGAAGGCCCAGCCAGACCCGTATCTCGCAAGCTTTGGCAAAACTGTGGTAAAAACCTGTGAAATAGCCTCTTTTTTTTTTTTTTTTTTTTTTTTATTCCCTTCTGTTTTCACTTTTTGTTCATGTTTTGGGCTCCGTGCCCCCATGCAGCATGCCTGAGCGGGTCAGGGCTGAGGGGACAGGCCGTGGCAGAGCTCTGAGCCTGGTGGGGTGCGAAGGAGGGCGGGCGTCAGTCTTGAAGCATTCAAACAAATGCTGCACTACTCCTAGAGTGATGTCAGGCCACCTTTTCTGCTCAAATTGTAGTAAAAATAAATACAGCTAGAATGTGTGGGCATGGTTTGGAAAAGGATAAAGGGGACATTTCAACATTGGTCTCACTGAAGTGGAAATGATTTCTGATAGCCAGCTGGAAGCTGGCACAGGCACTAGGCTGAAGTTGAGAGTTCATGCAGCTGGGGTTTCATAATACCAAATTGCTAGTCTTTCATTTATTACTTGAGTCGAATCCTAAAATCTTATTTATATGATTAGTCCCTCTGGGCCATATCCTTATTTCTCTTACACCAGACTGACTCAGAGGAGGGGGGACATCTGTGAGGCAAAGCCTTCTCATTAAAAGGTCCCTCTAGAATGGAAAAATGAAAGCCAGCTATGGTAACCTCCTCTAGCCTGCGGCGAGGAGGCTCAGACCAGCACAGAAATGAGTTACACACCAGGCAGCTCTCTTCAGCAGAACTAGCACAGCCCTCCAGAGTCCTCCACGCCTTCCTTCTTCAGATGAAGGTTCAGTTCAAGTACCTGGTACTAATCATCCAGGTCATTAATTTTTTTTTGGGCCAACTTACATCAAAACCTGCTCCCTCTCCACACTGGGCAGCATGGCAGCCATTACTAGGGGGGTATTTTGTGCAGAGATGGCTGGGTCAATAGCCTAGCTCTTTCATTTGAACCCATAGCCATGGGGACATGATGAACAGCTCAGGGTATCACACAGTGTGGATTCAGTCATTTTGCAGAGAGGCCCAGCCCAGAGCAGTAGGGGCAGAAGATGTTGCATTGTGCTTGGCCTGGAGGCCAGGGGCTGCTGGCCGCAGATCACTCTCCTTAGGGATTTAGAAAACGGCTATATCAGGTGGGACACCAGGAATTGGAGACCCCTCCAGCAGAATGATGGGCAGAGGGTGGGGAGGGACATCTGCTCTGACTGTTAGTCAGAGAGATATCTGAAATCATGGAGGTCTGAGCTTGTCCATCCATGTAATGAAGCAGAGGTTTATTATTCATCATAGAATCAGGTTGGAAAAAAACCTCTAGGACCATCATATCCAACCATAAACCCAGCACTGTCAAGTCCACTATTAAACCATGTCCCCAAATGCCACATCCACATACCTTTTGAACACTTCCAGCCGTATTCCAACGCCTGTTCACTCTTTCAGTGAAGAAATGTTCCCTAATATCAAACTCAAACTTCCCCATGTGCACTTTGAGGCCATTTCCTCTCCCCCTGTCACATCGAAGAAGTGCTCCTTTCAGGTAGTTGTAGAGAGTAATGTCAACCATGAGCCTCTTTTTCTCCAGGCCAAGCAACCCCAGCTCCCTCAGCTGCTCCACATAAGACTTGTGCTCCAGACCCTTCACCAGCTTCTCTGGACATGCTCCAGAACCTCAGTGTCTTTCTTAAACCAAGAGAACCAAAACCAAACACAGTATTTGAGGGGAAAACTCACCAGTGCCACCTCAAACCCATATACTGCCCAGGCAGCTGAGCCCAGTGGGCAGAATTTTTTAATATGGGGTCAGTGGAAAAGCAGTTCCTTCAGTCTTGACTCAGGGCCTGGCAGGAGTCCAGCACAAGTGTCCCTGCTTGTGCTTGTCCTGCATATCTAATCCTATCTATCTACAACACAGTGCAGGGCTCCTTGCACCTGGTGGAGTAGACTCTGCTTTATTTTGATTTCTGAGCCTTCACCTTAATCAGCACCCCCCTGCAATAGTTGTGGAATGAAAAGGCAGAGAAGAGAAGGCAGGAGAAAGAGGATGAAACGGAAGGAAGTGGCCAAGCTCACTGACACACAATACGAACTCAAATGAAGGCAACCTGGTTCTGTGTTTATTCTGTATAAATATTCCAAACAATTTACAGAGATGGGGATAAGGCTCTGGAGCAAAATCCTGCCGAATCAAGGCTGCAGTGCACTTATTAAGGGATGTGAGAGGCTCTAGGATCTGAGGCAGAAATTCCCAGCAGAAACGTTATGCTGTGGGGAATCACCAATTACTCCTGTTAGCACCTGCAAGCAGGCATTTTAACAAAGCAGCATTCTCTCATTCTGTCGAAATGCACAGCATATCCCGCCAGGCTAATTAAATAGCAATCCCTCCCTTACAAATAAGGGCACTGCAGAGGGGTGTGCTTGAGCTCAGCCCCTGCACACAAAGAGTGACTATTCCCAGGTTGGATTCCAACAGGGAAATAAAGATTTCCAGCACAGGGATATGCTCTGTGCCTGATGCCACCACTCAGCTCACTCAGCAAAGCCCGCCCTGCACCAACCTCCCTCCCAGCCAGACTGGAGGAGACTGCCCAGACTTACTGGGAGCAGGCAAGTTCTGCTGGCTTCAGCTTCCCAGGCACTGCCTAACGGCAGGGCAGCACCATGTGCCACGGGGCAGTTTTGTTTGTCACCTTGAAGGGTTTTGTGTCAGTTCCATAAAACACAGGCACAGCGCGTCCAGCACAGTGTGGTACAGTGTGCAGCACAGTGAGGTCGCCTGCACCTGGACACCTCTGGGACCCGTTACCCTTGCTGAGGGTGGGATAAAAAGCACTTTGTTTTGTGCCTGCATTTTTGAAAACTGAGAAGAGTGCTCAGGGATTTCTGAAGCTTGAGTTGATTAGCAGTTAATGATGTGTATCCTGAGGAAAAAGTAAGATTAAATATTCTGAGTGTATTGAGCAGGGCATTTTAAGCTCTAGATTTATAGCTATTTTGTTAGTATTTCATGAAGTGTTTAGGTCTGTTCAACTCTTGGTTACACAGCCGCTCAGTATTTTGAACACTCATTTTATGCAGATATAACTTAAACAACCAATGCTGTATGAAAATGTGTAAGTGCATGTGTTGTAACTGCACATTAACTCTTGGGGAATGCTATCGAAAAGCACACACACAGGAGTTACTTCTCCAGCAACCCACAGATCTGTGCTGAAGGGCTGCTGCCTCATCCCAGGGCCGTTCCAGACCCAGCTGCCTTGAGCACTGCACCTTCCAGTCTGGGAAGAGTGCTGTGGTGAAGTTTGTCCTCTTTGCTTACTTCCTCAGCCCTTGCCACTCTCTCATGACTCATCTCAGCTGGAGTTGCCTTACACCCAGTTTTGAGCACAGTTCTGTGCTTTCCCGTGTGTTGTATTTCTGAGTTTATATTACCCATTCGTGGCCTCTACCCTGCAGGTGCATCCCAGTGCAGTTGCCTTGGTGTCACCCCACAATGTTTCTGTTCTTGGCCCTTGGAATGTGGTGCAACTTGCCTGCAGGTGGCTACTATGCTCTTACTATTTACTTGCTCTGATGCTTTCCTTCCTGAAGACATACTTCTGTCATATTTCCTCCAAAAATACCATCCATCTGTCCATCCATCCATCCATCCATCCATCCATCCATCCATCCATCCATCCATCCATTCTTTTAAAAGAAAGGTAAGAAGAAGGCAGTGGCCTTTTCCAATCTCTTAGAAGAGAAACAAATTTCCTAGAGACTCTCAGTTTCTAGGAGCTTGTCTCCATAACAAGATGAAGGTGTGCTTATAAAATGTACAAGGTAGCGGAGATGCTGTGCAGAGGCTTCAGGCCTCACTAACGAGTCTTGGAAGGGCACTTGGGTTGCTGAGCTGTCCTGATTCCTGTACACCATCCTTTCACTTCTCCTACTGCCCAGGCTAAGCAGATTCAGTGAGGCATATGTAAATCAAGGCACACTACATCCATAACTTCACTTTGCCTTGGAGATGTAATGCAAGATCAACACCTAACACATCATGCTTAGCAAATGTTGGCAATACAGTGCATAGAATGAGGGCCCTAACTTTTTTCCCTTTACTTGGGGAAATTTCCCTCACACAGTACCATGTGTGCAAAAAAGTAATTGTTTGCCAGCATATGAAGTATAGCCAAAAAGGCTAAGCTGAACAAAAGTTTCAGGTCCTACATGGCTATTAAGAGTTTCCAGTTAATTGAACACTCAAGTGACAAATGCACACAGCCACATTTGGACAGATAATCTGCTTAAAATCAACCTTTCCACCCCAGGGAAACCCTAGGGAAATAATTTATAGTGCAAGTGTGTGGTGTATTTCACATTTTGTAAAATTTATATCTCATGCTAAAAAGGGCTAAAACTAGTACTGGCTGAAAGAAATGAAGCAACACATCTCTCAAAAGTTCTTAATTTGAATGTACTAAGTCGTAAGTCTGTAGTGCATATGCACTGTTAAAACTTGTACTTGTGTGTTAAATACACAGACAGAAAAAACAGTGACTAATGTTGCTCAGTAGATGTTCTGTGCTATTACAGTAATTTCCAATATGGAGCTCATACAGATTTTGTTATTGGGATAGCTGTGAAAACCTTCCAACATTTTCTGCCCGCTCTCACCTTTTCCAAATGTGAAGCTAAATGTCTATCTTGCAAGGGGTACTATAGATCTGATTATAAATTGGCTCCTCAGCCTGACTGAGCCCACTGTGTGGCCAGGGGGATTAGCAGAAGTCAGCTTAAGTGATTTTTTTCTTAGAAGAAACAGGATGCATTGTATGTATGTGACCCTTCTGAGGCAGCTTAGCAGCATCACAGCAGTGCTGCCAACAGGGATAATAGCACTGCTAATAGGTATGGCACATATTCCACATGCATTCAAAACACTGGTGGCTGCATCACTGCTTTCCTTATTTTTCCGAGGGAGAGACACCAATGAAAAGCAATAAAATAATGGCTTATTTTCACTAACATCCTCTTGAAGGAAATGGGACTTAGTCTAGAATTATCTGCTAATTTGGAAGAGAAAGGATTTCTTTAATGCATTGTAAAACAATCATTTGAATTGTGTTTTAGCATTGGTTTTCTGTAAAAGTTTAAAGGTCGTGTTCCTGCTTTACTGTAGGACTGTATCTGGTGTATATCCAGATTCACAAATAGCTAAAGAATAAAAATTCTTTCTTTGGCAGCTGGAACAAAGTGTCTTAAGCAAAATCATGTGTTTGAATCTACATCCAGACATGGGTCTTACTAGTTCAGGTCTGGAAATTTCTTCTACAGTCAGACAAACATTGCAAGCCACATATTTTAAACAGAGCACGGGACTTAATTTCAATTTCTTTATCCACCAAAAAAAAATCCAAAAAACTATACATATTCAATATATTCATAAAGATTATCCTTAGATCATTCCAAAAATAAAGTTTGAATCTAGAAGAATAAACTTTGATTGTTAAATTCATTTGGCCTTTTAGGAACCCCCTTCTTTAGACAGACCTTTCAACCTCTAGAGCTGGGGATGGAACACTTCTTCAAGCAGCAAACTATTGTACATGTCAGAGCTCAAAAGCATTTTGAAAGCAAATGAAAGTGAAATCACCTCAGATGTCATCACAAATTCCTGTCCTTTTGAATTAAAAAAAATGGTTCATGACTTATATGAATTTCTTGTGAACATGTCTATTGAGTAAGAATTTTACCCAATATTTTAATGGAATATCAAAATTGTGGGTTCTTCTACCTGGTGACTCTTTGAGATGCACAAATTTCAGGGGTTATATGGTAAGACTTTTTTCTTTGATTGGATGAATAAAACATCTTATATAAGTAAAAAACAAACACCACTAGTGAATGAGGTGCTTCTGGCACAAACACTTGGAAGACTACTCATTCATTCTTAAAATTCATGCCACTTTCCCACACGAGGGTTGTCACATACTTGGCAGTGGTCCAAAGAGCATAAACCATAATCTAGGAATAAAAGCAAATGAATGCAGGTCTTTTAGCTGCAAAAGATCAGATTTTGAAAAAAAAAAAAATCAGTCATTTCTATTAACAGTGTTTGCCATAAAACAAAACCTACTTACACAGATGGCTGCGTGCTAGTTCTGGGATTTTTTTTTAACCCTTAACTCCGGCATTTTGTCTTCTTTTGTGAGTTTGAGTCAGACCATCAGTGTTATTTTCATAGAACTGTTTGTGTTCTAATTAAGCAATAAAGAGCAGAGCCTATCCTGGGGATTAAGAGTAACTTGGAGTGTTGACACAGAGCTGAGAGCCATTAGTGACACCTGGCCATTAATTTCCCAGGAGATGCTAGAGCCAAACTCATCAGGGCTGTTTCTAACAATCCTTGCTGGGTTTTTAATGGGGAAAAACATATTTTTTACTTTTGGGAAGTGCCTTAGGGCAGGCAAAATTACTACAGTTTACCATAGAGAAGATTACAAGAATAAAGGGAATATGGATGACTACAGCAATATCTGTAGAAAAATATTTTCTTATTTGTTATCCTACTCACACATTCCCACAGAAAATAGATATCCAAATAAATACAAATCTGAGAGAAAAGGTGGGAGATATTTTCAGAGCTATCAACTTCCAGTACACCAAATTTCACTAGATGAACCAAGCTGACTTCCAAGCACCACAACACTTGCTGTTTATGACTTTTAAAACCACTTCCATCGCTATTGCTTGATAACCATATAGAATAATGATATCAAAAGCTTATCCAATTAACATATTTATGCTTTACTTGGCAGAGAAGGAATGGTGGGTATACCCATTTAAGTATTTTCACATTCCTTCTGGAAATACATTAACCATTCCCATCCCTTCCCCCACCTCCTCCATGCTGTTACAGCACCTTCATCAGAGAGCCTTGCATTGCTTCTGGGAGAACACTTTCACTAAATTCTTACAGGATATTAATGGACGTTCCTGTATAGTATTGCTATATGAATGTTTCAATGACCTAGATAAATGTGCATAATTTCCTTTGTGTGTAATGGGCATGAGTGTTTAATTATGCCAAGTTGTGACTTTTGTAGTTTATCTCCGCCCCCCAGGGAGCCCTTGAAAATGAAATTTCCTATTCCCTGGCATGCAGCGAGTGCAATTTTACAATAACCCTACACTAGGACATCATAATCCATGTTCCTTCCTCCTTTTTTCCTCCACTTAGTGTATACAGAGGAGTCCAAATACTGAATTTGGAGTTATATGAGACAGTGCGTTTTTACACAAAGCAGAAGGTTGCAAATTAAAAGAAAGATTTAATGGAAAATGGGCTGCAAGACAGCAATCAGGATTACTTTTTTTTACAAGTCACCTTAATTACTGACCACACATTAATTCTGAGGTTAAGTCCATTGGTTAAACTAATCACTATTAATCAATGAAGCTGTTAATCAAATAGCTGGGAGCACAAGACCGAGTAAATTGGACAGTCAGATAATCTCTTGGGTTGAATAAAGATGCAAAAAAAGTTTGTGTCCCTCTCAGAAAAATTAGAAATGAGCTAACTAGTTTGCATGCTGTTTGCAAATGATATCTTCAACAACATCAAACTCTGCTATGCCTTATTTTTGGGGAGTGTTTTTAACCATCTCCTGCCCTTCTGCCATATGCATGCTTTCCCCCCACACTTTCACCCTCTCTCTCTTATAGGTACATGTGCAAGAGAGGATGGAAAAGGCTTGCAGGGGAGAGGTTTCAAGTGGAGGATTGATGGCCAGTGATTGTGAAGCCAAATCACTCGCTATACTTGCTTTGCACTACATGATTTCCTGCTGTTGTTTCTAGTTACAGTAGATAATAAAAAATGTTACAAAACCCTCTTAACAAGAAAACAAAACACAGATGGCATGTTGAATGTAAAGTATCTGGGGATGGTAATCGACTCTGGGCTCAAAAGCTATTTTGTTCCATCCCAGTTTTCTTGAGAAAGTGGCAAAGGGACAGCAGGAAATGCTGCACAAGTTGCTGGGTTTGTTGAGGGGGAGCACTGAGGGCCAATGTGTAGTGTTATTATCCTCTCATTTCTTGAGGCCTTGGCTGGGACAGCAGTCTCCCAACAGTATTCTTTGGGAATACAGTACAGTATTCTTGGGTCAAATTGATAGCCAACTATTTGAAGACCTGCACAGATACTTCTAAAAGAAAGAAAATGTGGTTATTATTTGCGATATAAATTCTGAAAATGAAACATTATTCAAAGCTTAAAGAGAAGATGATGTCTAACAGAAAACTTTTAAAATCATCCCACTGAGAAATATTTTTATCATGGGTCGTATTTTAAGTCTTTCTTCTCCTTTGTTCTTTGCTAATACAGATAGTGAACCAGATCTGAAAATCAACTGCACAGTGTATGTTTGGCATAACCTCACTGCCCCCTTTGCTGTTTGTTTGCCTGCCTTTGCAGCCCAGTGCCACAGAGATCCACTGGGTTCAGTTTCAATGCAAAGATCCTTGCAATGAATACACTCATCTGTTCCCAGGGCCAGCCTTGCAGAGTGCTACCTGCTGAGGGAATATTACCCATTTGCTTGTGAGAACATGAAAACAGATAATCACAGATAACAAAACAGTTATGTCCTAGTTCTTGTTGGCGAGTGAAAAGCAATGGAGCGTATCTTGGGGAAGATTCACACCGAGATGCTTTGGTTTTATTCCCTGGTGTGAGCTGATGCAGGTCACAAGGGCTGCTGCAATTTATGCTGGCTGCTTGAGGCCTCCTTTTCCAGCAGACATGAATTTCACTGAGCAAGACAGCAGCTTTCACATTTGCTGTGTTCTGTGTCTTTAGGCCTCTGGGGTCTGGATGGAAATGACTTACTGATGATAGGTATCAGTGTCTGCATTTGAGCACATATTTAGGGATATCTTTCTATCTCTTTTCCTCCATGGGGCCTGCCAGTATTGCCCTCAGCTGGTCCAAGCCTTTTGCTCAGCAAAAACAGCAGGAAGCAGGAAGACTGAAATTATCTCAGTTGGTCAGAGCATGGTGGAAATAACACCAAGGTCATGTGTTTGATCCCCGTCCACTTAAGAGTGGGACTTGATGATCCTTGTGGGTCTTTTTCGACTCAAAATATTCTGTGATTCTGTGAAGTCAGAGGAACAAACAAGAGGTTCAACATATTTCTTTGTTCCTACTGACAGAGGCTACTCCTTTCTCAACAGACATATCCTGAAAGCACTGCCATGTCTATGAGTGGCTTGCCAGGGGACAACTTGTTGACAAGCTGATTGAATGTAAGTCACAGGGGTGTTTTTGAAGTGTCTTTGAAGCTGGCATGGATTTTGCCTTACTAGTTTGGGTATGGAAAATCCCCAAATCTAGACTCCACAGTTATTTTGATGTGAATGTTAGTTTAAACATCAACCTTACTGCTCTGGTGTTACTCACTACTTCCCAGTGACTCCAAAATATCAGAGTTCAACACACATGTTCTGGTTATGTGGCATCTTTTAAGCCCTGTTATTTGAGCATTATATATATCACTATTGAGAAGCAGATCTGAGTGTGGAAAACACTCGCTGACATTCTGTTGCACTTGCCTGAAGGTGGCACTTTCCAAATTTTTCAATGGTAATGGTATTTCTGACAGTCACAGTAGACTCCTATTCACCATGAGGCCAAGTAAGGGTCTTATCTGCCAGAGGGAACCTGTCAGGGGCTGCATGGAAGGTGATTACAGCAGAGGCTGAGCACTGCAATGAAATCCACCAAGAGCCTGTGACTCCGCTTAATCATGTCCTGTGTAGCCCTATTTCACTGAAGTACCTAATGCAGATGGACAAGTGGATTGGGACCAGAAATTTTTTTCCTGTCAGTTTATAGCAGGGCTTGCACCCCGTTGCAGCTCTTTGAACCCTGTCCAGGATGTCACAGAAATTACCCATGGAAAAGGTGCTTGGAAGGCCTCAGTGCATTCAGCAAGGGCTGTGACACAACATCCAACACAATTTGTGAGTATCTCTCAGCTTCCCTGCTGAGATAGGGGTCTGTTGCAGGTGATGCTTCTGTATGAGTTGTGAAGGGTGTTGTGCCTTGTGATGATCAGTCTGTGGTGTTAAGATGATGGAGCAGCTGTGGGAGAGTCCTACAGTGGTACTGCAGAGAGGCACAGATGTGAGCAAGGGGCAGCATGAACAAGGCTGACTCCATTTGTTCACTGTGGACTATGAATTCCCCCATGAGATGGCATGTGCCACTCAGGGACCACCACAAGTGCACTGATCCCCTGGACCTGAGAGGATGATTGAGCCTCCCAGGAAAACAAAGTTATGGACAAGCCTCACATCAGGCCCTCTCTGATGCCCCAGCACTGCCCACAGGGTGATGTCAGAAATGCCTTCTCATATTTCTTGTCAGATGAAACATTTGTGAGCCTGGAGTCATAGAAGGAAGCCTGGAAACAGAGAATGTGAGCACATGGAGTCTTAAATGGTGTATGAGGCCAAAGTTTGGAGGTGCAGTGGGCACAGCTCAGTGGATGCTGAGCTAGGAAAGAGAAGAGGGAGGTTTTGGTCTTTCTTCAGTAAGGCAAACCTGGGTAAGATATGGTCATCAGGGAGTCCAGAGCCTGCTCCTGCAGGCACCAGCTGTGTACCTGCAAGGGCTTTCTCACAAGCAGTGGAAGCCCCCAGTACTGCTGCACTGCAGGCCAGCTTCCCTTGACATGGGGTGAATCTGCTCCTCTTGTGTCTTTGGTATAAAGTCTTTCTGTGTGCTTTCACTCCAGCTAAGTGAGGCTGCACAGGCAGTGAGGGAGTGATGGGGGGTCCAAGAACCTGGACACCTGGGAATAGCCCTCTTACACTCTATAGCACCAGTGCAGGAGGGCTTTGTCCCCACAGGACAGGACCAAAATGTCTTTGTGGGTGTCAGCAATGAAGGCAGGAGGTGCATTTGTTCTCAGGCACGGGGGCAGATGACTGCAGACCTGACACCTCATGCATATGGAACACAAGGGTTTGAACCTGAGTCTCTGACATGCTGTTACCTCACCCTTACCCTTCAGATCCTTTTTCTTTATGTCCTCTGTCATTTTGGACCTGTCCTCTCTGCCATTGCTGTCTTGACTCTGAAAAACGTCTCAGACACAGCCTCATTGAAACTGTATGTGCAGTTTGCCATGCTCTGGTTGTTCTGATCGAAAAGATGGAGGTTGTTGGAGAATTCAGAAACATTATGGGGCAGCATGGACTCGTGGCATTTGTTCATGAGGCCAGACAGTGGCTGAAAGCCTCACACCCGTCCCCCAGGAGGCAGGTACTACTTTCTCCTCCTCCTCGTCTGCTGCTCCAATCTGCCAAGCACCTGGTCTGTTCCTGGGAATTACCCTGTGCCATTAGACCTTTCACCAGCTCTGCTCTCCTATGTACAGATCTCATGGGTCCAGATAATAAAATTATAGTACTTACATGAAAAATACAAAGGTTGGCATGACTACAAAGCACTGCATTTAGTACTGTAGACTGGATGTATATATTCATGTATATATGTAAATAAAAACAGACCTAGGGTTTTGTGGTGTACATTTTCAGCAGTCTGTACACAAAATCAGAGATGGTTGGCTCTCAGCAGGTTAAGAATTAGGACTATTTGGGTACCTTAGTTGTTCCTTGATGCATATGCAGTTCCATTTAATAATAATTTTGATCGTTTTTTAAACCAGGGGTATTTTATGTTATTTGACAGAAATGGAGAGCTCATTCTTGACTTTGCTTTTAAAAGCTTCACATATGTGTGTGTGTGTGTGTGTGTGCTTGTGTGTTTGATGAGGATAGCAGCACAGGCAAGGGAAGAAAATGATAGTGTGTGAACATGCATTACCTTCCCAGCAGGGAAGGTTCTTGCCCTTGAGGGTCATGTCGACCTCAGGCATTTAGAGAGTGAGATACCTGGAAATTTCATGTTGAACAGCTCCAGAGACCAGGAGGGATGACTGGGAGGGGCTGGATGCCCAGACGTGGGCTGGGAAGCAGACAGTTGGGGAGGGACACCAGGCAGCCCTGTCTGCTGCAGAGGGAGATGAAGCCGTGCACGCACACCCCTCCTCCCCCAGCTCAGAAGGCTGTGATTGCCTCTGTGAGGAGTTATCAGCCCCAACACTCTGAATATTTTGCTGGGGAATACGTTTTACTTAATTGAGCGGAAAATAAAAATTACATGGACGTGGAGGGTTTATAACAATGCAGCGATGGGGGAACATGTGCTCCTTAAAAAATAAAAGCCAGAAGTCCCATTGCTACATGCAGTACTCAGGGTATGAAATATTTGCATGCATTGCAATGGCTGGAGCTTGACATGTCTGCATAACTTTGAAGGTCTGTGTGATTCCCTTATAAAGAATTTAAGACCAATTTGGTTTGAAGCTAATTCCTTTTCCCTTAATTCCTGCTCAGCTAATAGGAAGCCAAAAAATAGACAGCACAACAGGTTCCGTGGTAGACATACACCACATTTTCCCCAGAGATGACTGGACTAGGTTTCTGATGTGCTTTGCTGATGCAGGAATAGCAAAGCTGTTTCACTTATTTGACAGCAGGACTGTGCATTTCTTCACAGGAACATGGCACAGGCAAAGTTTCACAGTAACTCTGAGTTTGTCTAGCCTAACCCTCTTGTTCAGTTGCCCCTTTAGATAGTAAGTGTGTATTTCTCACTTTGCTGGGCTTTAAGCTCTAGCAATAAATGAGCTGAGAGGGAGAAAAGAAAGACACTCCCCACCAATTTGCAAAAGTACATTAATTTTTCTCTTTCTACTAGGAGGATGAGAAGCAGACAGAGCCGATTTTGTAATCTGAAAAATTTATTATGTCCTAAGGATTCATTTGACGGTGAAATTCTAGCCATTCCTTAAAATACTGTAAGGCATACATCCTAGTGAAGTGTGTGCAGGGAATTGTATTCCATGGATGAAAGCAGGGCAGGCTCCGGACAGGGGGCAGTACTGTCCCTCTGCTCCAGAGCCTTTTATACAGACACGGCCTCGGCTTTTCCGATCCTTTCCTGCGTGATAATGCTCTGCGTCAGCGGCTCCTTAAAGTGCTCCTGCATCTGTTCCCAAGGAGCAGCCGCGCACTGTGTGGTGTCTGTCTGAGAGCTGGCATCAGGGAGGGACCGCCCGGACCATTCCTGGTGTGGCTCTGCAGGGAGGCTGCATTAACATTGCTGGGGGGCTCCGTGGGTCCCCTCTGCTGTGATCCTCAGCTAAACACACTGCTGCTGCTTTGGGAGGGCTCTGGATTTTATACATTTCATCTGCTTTATCTGTTTGAGGGCACATACACCTTTCATCACATACTCTTGCACTCAGACTGTCATGATCCATTTTCCACTGTGTGCATCCAGATGGCTTTTACAGGTTAGATTTCTCCTCCTGTTTTTTATTTTTTTTCAATACAAAGATGTCAGTGTTTACTTTAGGCTCTAAGAGTGCTTAACTAGGATATTATTTCCCATTGAAAGTTTTACTTTCCTAATCACGGCTGAGTGACTTTCACAGACACATCCTTGGCCACTGAATAATGGCTCAGCAGCTCAACAGTTGCCTCCTTTCCTCCAAAATATTCAGCCTGTTGTTGCTGCTTGTGGAGACTTCATGGACCCCAGTCCCCCTGTCATCTGCAGCATCGGGGCAAGAGAGTGACAACCTCTCCTGGCACACGGCTGGAGCTCCCAGAGCACATTCTCAGTATCACAGAGCCATCTCTTACTCCCAGATTGTGTCTCCTGCTGGTGGTGTGGGAAGCCTGGCAGCTCTGATCCCTGCCAGAAGGCCCATCAGCTGAAACCCAGCATGGAGCATGTCCGAGGACAGGGTGTTTGTTCTGCTTGGGTCCTCCATTAAGTGGTTAGTGAAATGGATGATGCATTCAGCTTTTTTCATATTACACTCCATAATTGTATTAATAAAAGGTATTTACCCTTCATTATTTTCATTCTCTAGAGGGTTATTGAAGACAGGATATAATTAATCCAGATGCTCATGTGAATCCAGGGAGGTTGTGTGCAATAGCCACTGTCTTCACTAAAAGTAATTGCACACATTCACCACAATCCAACCTCTATGGCATTTTAAGAGGAGCATGTCTATTTCATGAAAGGGAAGAATTGGTTATTATCAGTATTATCTGTAGCACTCTGGCTTAATTAAGAGTGTTAAAGAAAGATAAAAGGTAGGAGAGAAATGCAGGAAGATGAAATTATTTGCCCAAGGTCACAGAATGGATATTAGTGCATGGATCTTACTGTCCCAGACGTGTACCCTGTCCATTAGATCAGGCATCCCAAATCACCCTTCCTGATGATCAAATATCTTGAACACCCATGTAAATCTCTCAAGGAGAAAAGCAAAAATGTCTCAGCAGAGTCAGATAAAATTTCAGCAATGCACAAGACATCAGTGGAATTCATTAAAAAGAATATTTATTGAGAAGCAATGTTAAAAAGGAAACACTCATGCTTTAAAGCAGTCAAGGCAATGAAACTCTGCTTCATATTGGAACTCATATTTTTGTAAAATTAATCAATTAGATCATGCTCCTAATTTAGAGTACTTATGCTTTCAGCTACATTTCTGAGCTAGGGACAGGCTTTCTAGGATTCACAGCTTCTGAAATAAAAGTAATTGGTTTCCAAGGAATGTAAAGTGCTAAGGAAGTAACCACTTATCAACCTATTCATCCAGGAGCAGTTCAAGGATCAGCTTTACATATCTGGCAAGATTAAAAAAAGATACAGTTCATTAGCAGACAACAACTTTAACACTCAGGTTACTTAGTCAAAAGGACAATGCAAACTCCTTGGGACTTTTAGTAAGGATGCCAGTGTGAGCATCATTCCTTCTGAGCAGCTCTCATTCAAACATGTCCCTTGGCTGTGTGCTCTGCTCAATCCCCCCTCCCAGTTCTCCAGGAGGCCCCTGTCCACTGAAGCAGCCATCATCTCTGCCCACCCTACCCCTACCCCACAGGAGATGCCACGGGGCTGCTGAAAAGACAAAACCCTGGGCCTTTAGCAGCTCCTGTGTCCTTCCAAAACAACAGTGGTGAAGGGAGCAATTGCTGGATGGAGGTCTGGTCCTGACAGCAATCTCAGCATGGGCAGTAACGTCTGAAAAATTAGTGTCATTCTCAAAGATCTTCAGGAAAATCCGGATAGTAGTTTTCCAACATGTTGTTTCATTGAAACAAAAGTTCTAGAGGTGCAATCTGCCATTTCTGAGGGGGAATTTCTGCCCAAACTGTGGACAGGCTCCAGAGTAGCCAAAGGCTGGTTCAGGGCAATGGTCTGGGAGACTGAGATAATTTCTAGCTGGTATGATGGAGTGAGCCATAGAGAGTACCAAAGCCAGCCTAAAGGGGCTGGCCCAAAGTACCTGTGGAGCCAATGGGTGAGATTAGTTGTCACACAGTTAAGGTGAGCTGGATAGTTAAGGTACCATTTGCAGTAAGTCAGGGCTTGGTACAGTTGCCTGACCATGGGTGTCTAAAGAAGTTTCATCCACATGAAACTGGCAGATGTGGCAGCAGATCTATGGGTGCCCTGTGCTCTTCTGGGCCACCAGCTGGGGTCCTACTGTCCCTGTGGCACCTCAGCTGATAACAAACACTAATGTTTGGATAAGAGTGGAGCTTCTTGCTGCCTTTCAGACCCTTTGATGAGGATCAGTTAGACCATGGCAATCTGAAATGACGCCATGGGCACACCTTTCTCTCAAACACAAGCTTGTTTGATGTGCCTACCTTGGCAAGCCCTGCTGCCCAGCAGGGCCAGCAGTTTGGGTGCAGCTTTCTATTGACACAGGTGTGAAACCCGCCCTTTCTGGCACTGAGGTAGATCCTGTTGGGCAGGGGCTCTCCAGAGCACAGCATAGATGCACCCTTTGTTTCAAGGCTCTTGTCTGAATCAAGTGAAGCGAGGCCCTGAACTTTGGGCTCCCATATCCCAGGCACCACTCCCACTATCACATCTTTGCTTCTGCAGGCTCTCTGGAGAGGAAAATCACCTCTAGCACTCAGGAGGTACAATCCTAAACCCCACTGGCCCTCTACAAAGAACAACTGTCTGGTGGCTCCAGCTCAAGGTGTTGTGTGCCATCTGAATTGGATAGGTTTGTCTGTCTTGAGCCTATGGAGTCAGTGGAAAGGATCCGTTAAAATTTATCAGGCTGTGGAATCCCATCATGTATTTAAATGCAAAAGAAAGCACAAAGAGTGGGATTCACACAGCCTGTTTTTAGTGGGTATTTAGTCTAAGTGACTGCCAAGGCACTTTATACCACCTGGGAAGGTATGTGCCTCCAGGAGTTAAATCACAATGTTTCTCTCTCCCTTACATTATTTTTTATGCTTAAATGGCTATCTACTTCAGGGGAGGGGAAGAAGGCAGGTGATGGGAAAGTTCATCTGAAATATACATCTCCTGTCTAATGGGCTAATCCCCTGCCCTGCTAGAGCAGCAAGACCACAACTCTTCCATCTAATGCCTCACCACCACAGTGCAAGCAAACACTGCCCTCGAGCCTGCTAAAGCAGAGCTGCTTGACAACACTGAAAAACCCACAATTCACAGCCCTTTATTTTGTATGATCACGATTCAATTCTTGCTTGAATTTAATAGAAAACAGATTTGAGTCCTATAGGACTGCAATAGAAAGCTGTACTTCAGTGCTTGCCTCTGGTTTTGAGTACTTGGTGAATGTTTTCTTCCTCAGAGAGTGGATTTTAAAATCAAAACCAAAGAAAACTAAATTTGAAATTTAACGGGTTAAGCTGAAAACTCTGGGGATTACACTGACCTTGAGAAGGTGATAAAGGAATTACATTTTTCCTTAGACACTTGAGCTAAAGACTCATTTGATCATTTTCACCCCTCCCAAAAGATGTAAAACTGCTTCCTGATATTCATTATAGCTGCCATCTCAGATACATATACACCCAAATTTTTATATTCTTACAAGGTCGAAGGCTTCAAAACTCAGGAGAAAGAGACATGGATAATCCAGCAGTCTTTCCTCAGGAATCACCTTTTAAAGTCCTATGGTTTGCAAAAATCCTCCTGAGACAAAACACTGTAAACCATTTGAAATTACAGTAGGTACACAACATGCAAACATTAATCTTGCCTAGGACTTTGCTTTTCCTATATGTGCTAATGTGATTCTTTGCCAAAGCATCATTGTATTCCTATGCTTCTGGATTAAGGTTTTTTACATTTTTTTATTTCCAGAATTATTTTTTTCAAGGCACTTGAAGTGGACCTCACAAGATTGTCAAACAAGTGTTTGTGTTATGCAGAGTTTGTAGTACTATAAAGTACCTCAGGCATCTAGGTGCAAAGCAGTGGGCACCATCAGCCACAAAGCAGGAACCAGGCTGTTCCTGCAAGGTGAGCAAAGGATTTATAAGGGAAATACCAGAAATGCAGAGTGGGCAGCCAGGCATACACCGAACGGAGAGAAAAAAGATGGACATACATGCTTCTTCCAGCTAGCACACAGGGAAGATGTCAGACCTGACTGTGCCTTGCCCAGTCCTGACCTTTCTGTTACCATGGAGTTAGGAGTGCATGATAGACTGTCTCTGAAGGAAAACAACAGTCAGCCTCTCCTCCAAAGCAGCCAAGAGCCCCAGCGTGGCAGTGTCTATCCGGGGTGTAGGAAAACAGCATTAAGATCCTTGACCTTGCTGATTGAGGACAAGGGCATAACAAACCCAGCTCTTCATCATTGTTCATGAGTGCCCTTAAAGCCAACACACACAGTTTTCCTTTGGAGCACTTCATGATGCTAGAATAGAGGAAAAGTAGGGGATTAATGGCAAGCCATCCTACCTCTCTTCAAAATGAACCACATGAAAGTCACCTGATAGCTTTCTTTGGCAGGGTGGCTGGCAAAGCAAATGCACAATAGCTGCAGTAGATGTCAAATTTACAGTTTTTCCTGTATTTCTACATGCTACACTTACAATAATACTTGGGAGACATGAGCCAAATGGTGCCCTTGAAAAGGAGATACATATCTGGTTAACAAACTTACTTTAAATCAATAGATAGCACTGAACAAAGACAATGAAAAATATCACACCTGAAGGAGAAACCTGCAGATTCTATAGCAAATAAAAACAAATTGAATTATTGATAAGTGATCTAAGCATTAGCAAGTGATGCTCCTTCTCTGCAACAGTCCCTGTCCTGTGTCTTGTTAGCACATGACAGAAGAGACCATTATAGATTTCTACCTGACTGTGGCAAGACCTCAGCTGTTTTCAGGCCTGGGAGATTCAGGTAAAGAAAGACAGATACATAAGAGAGCAAACAAAGAGCAAAAAATAAAGTTGTGAGACATCTGGGAAATTCAGCATGGGTGAGTGGGTGGGTGGATAGATGGATGGCTGAAAGGGAGGGATGGATGAAAGGGAAGGAGGGAAGGACTGAGTAATTTGTTTCCTGAAAATGAATACCAAAGAAAAGAAGGAATCTTGAATGTCTTAAAATGTGTATAAACTTGCTGTAAGTAGGATAATGCTCATTTCTTCAACATGACCAAAGGCAAGACAAGAAATTATCAGCTTAAGTTGCAACATGAGAGATTTAGGTTAAATGTAATGATTGTTAAGAATTGGCAGGGACTACTGAGACTGACTGCGGAGTGGTTTAGGGCTACACAAGACACATATCTCTCAGTAATGGATATTCACTCCAGCCTGAGGACAGGAGGATGGATTAAAGTTAGCTGACCTCCTGAGATTTAAGCTAAGCCTACCTTTGTATGATTCTACAAAATGAAAACCAGGCAGTTTGCAAAAGAGATGTCATCTCAAACCAGCATCTCTGAGGGATCCTGCTCTTCCACTGTTGCTATTGGTTGGTAGTGGTTTAGGCCAGTTCCTTGCATCTGCAATTATTTACACAAGTTAAGCAGACATACAAAGCAGCATGTGATGGGGAATTTTTTCAATGCAGTCTTTGTTTTAAGCCAATCAATTAATTTGGTATCTAATCTCTGTTCCCCTTTTTCCCTGGGATTAGTTTAAATATTTGAACATGTTAATAAAGAATTTTAAATAAAAGCTAGAACACATTTCGTTGTAAATCTCTTTGTTTTGCAGAAATGTACTTTGACATTTTGTCAGTAATTAAACAGCTTTTCCCAGGTACTTTATCTAGTGCAGTATTAAAGGCGAGGTCTTGTTGAAATAAGAAAAATGTACTCAAAAGTACGGGAACCCCCTTCTGCATTTCAGGATAGAGCTCCTTCCTCTGAATGGAACTTGGAATTTTATTTCAGAAAAATAATACTGTTTTTTTTCTTGAACAATGAAATTTGTTCTTTTTATAGCACAGGGGATGTCCAAGGGATTTCTTTCAGGAGGGCTTATAGAAATGCTTACAGAGGATACTATTTTTAAACTTTTTTTTTTGTTGAGTCTTTGGAGGAGTTGTTTTCTCAGGTTCAAGAACTCTGCAGGTCAGATAATGAAAAGTAATTAAATCATAACCCATGATTTGATAACCATAATCTGATAATCTCTAGGAAATGCAAAAATGCATTCAATATGTGTTCTCACATGGCTCTTCCTGGAGTGTTAGGGATCCAGGTACAGCATTTCTTCCTAAAAAGAGGGGGAAAAAATCAACAATCCCTACAAGGTGCAGTGAGATACTATTGAAATTAAATTCACTGGAAAATATATAATGATAGGCTGATTGAATGCTTTCTATTTGAAGGCACTGCTTTCAAACCCAGCAGTATTTTCAGCAGTTTCTCAGCAGTGTCCCTGTTCTGTAGGCACCAAGTGTGTGTCAGACCATTGTGATTATCAACTTGGAGCTTAAGCTGTCAAGCACACACGAGCTTCTGAAGTATGGATATTCCTTGCCCTTTCCTGCTGACAGGGCCTTTCATGGACAGTGCTCTGAGGTCCTTCTGTTTCTGGCTGTAGCTGCTCTGAGGGCCAGAAGACAGTTTGAGCCCAAGGCAGGGAACTGTAGGTGTGCACTCCTTGGTATCTGTGTGGGCATGGGGCTTCTGCACTCCTGTGGCAGGTGGGAGGGTTCCAAGGTGGGAGGGAGTTTGGTAAACAGGGCTGTCCCATGTCCCCTGAGATGCCTCCCCTCCTACAACTCCCCTCCTGCTGCCACTCCAAAAGGGCACCCTTGGCTGTGTCTCTGATGTCAGCCTCATCTGAACACTCTGGACATCCCAGCGAGTCCAAACTGGCACAAGCTATCCACGTTTAAACTCTGGTGCATAATCTGGAGAGGAATTCATCTGAGCTGTCCATGCTGTCTGCTTTACAATGAGGCACATTGCTCCCCACCCCTACTGACTGGATCTTCACTAATGGAAATTTAGGCACCCAGCTCTGATGTGGAGACCTACTATCAGAGACCTCAACCTGGACCCAATCCCTGCTGTGCCTTTGAGATTTCCCTCTTACTGTGTGAGCACTCAAAGATAATTGCTATGGCTTCTGAAATTACCCCAGCAACCCTCTTCTGTAGCTCTGTCAGACCCTGCCTGTTCTGCTGACTGGAGGACATCTAAGTGTTCTTCAACATTGGGATTATTTTCAATAAAGGGAGAAATTGGATCGCTGATTGTCTTCCAAAGAAACAGGAGCCTGGTTATGACCGGCACACAAATAACAAAAGGAAGCCTTTTGAAATGAAAATTAAAGCCAAGACAGTTACATATACACAGTTTATTGGTTTTATTTTTTAAATTAATAGTGGCTAAGTTTCCAGGGTGTCTTTCTACTCTCCTCCAGCCATTTGTTTTTGCTTCCTAAAAAGCTCTGTGTTGTTTCTCTCCATTATTTAGCAGTTGCTGTTTTCCAGAACAGAATGGCTGTGCTTCAGGTTTTGGCAGGAACAATCCCTTTTTCTGTGCTTCATGCTGTTTGTGAAATGCTTTGGGAAACTTTCCACTGAAAAGCATTGTGAAAACGCAAGCTTATTATTACTGCAGTGGGGAATAACAGGTTCGGCTGTCGACTCGCTCTGTGAGCAGGTGCCAAAATCCTGCTGGGAAATACTGATGGATTTTGCTGATTCACTGCTGCAGATGGGATGTGTTAGCTGGGCTCTGTGTACCAGGGGGCTGCAGGGACCTGCCTCAGCTCTGCTTAGGGGTCTGGAAGTGGGAAAGTGAGTAAGTCTAAGATTTATACTACAGTAGTGCATAAAGCACAGGTTTTCAGAGCCCAGCTCTCAGAAAAGTGGAGGGGTTTTGGCCTTCCTTTGTGCCTTGGAGCTCTGTTTCGAAGCAAGCTGAGAGAGCCATCTGCTTGCTGCCTGCTACAGAGCCGAGCAGTGCTTGTCTCTCCTCCACCTCCCTGTAATTGTTTGCAGCATGCTGAGCTTATCCCACCTCTCTGCGTGGAACCAGGGCCAAAGTTTAATAGATCTGCAGGTGCTGCACTTTGCAAGGCCTGAGTGCCTCACTGCCTGCCATCCTTGGCACAGGGTTCTGGGGAGGCAGGCTGAGATGATGGTTGGAGTCTTGAACATGGCAGGGTTTTACACACTAACATGACCTCTGCACAGCAAATGTGAGGCAGCAAGAGTGGCTTTTTTGTATAGCAAGTAGCACATCTGACCTGAGCACCTCTGGCAGTGCCCAATTTTGGGCTCTGCCCCCTCTGTGAAGTCAGGACCCGTGGAAAGTGTTGGCAGAGCAGGGTGTTTGCTCACAGATCTTGCTGGACACCCTCCCACCTATTTCTGTTGGACTGAATGGGGCATGGTCAGCTCTGAAAGCGTGAGCCACAGGCAAAAGCAGCATCTGTTGTACCCTGCTCTTTAGGCAGCCCACACTGCTAATTCCCAGGGACTGAGTGTAAGGAAGGGAGAGCACTATAAATACATGCAGGGATGCCATATCCCTCATTCCTGGATATGTATAAAAAATGTGATTTGATGTAGAAATGTGGTTTCCACAGTATCCTGGGCCACATGTAGCACTACAGTCCCAGCTGGGGTGTTGTGCAGGGCTGAAGGTCTGTGCTACCACTCCTGTTACTTAAATAACTCCTGTAATGGATGGAAACAGTGAACGTTTGGGAGGGAGAGGCTGGTCAGGCTTGCCAGTGAAGCTGCAGCTTTCTCTAGGAGATGTGCCCATGAGTTGAGAGCTCTGTGGATATTTGAGGTGCTCTTGCTGCTGCTGGATGCTGCTGGCTCCTGCATGCTGGGGCTGGCACTGCCGTGTGTCTCGCCCCACAGGACACACCAGCACACGTACACTTGCTTGGTGTGACTGAGCCCAGAAAGTGTCCGCCTGCTCAGGGCAGCTGTGTCGCCTTGTCTGCCCTTTTTTTCCTTGAGCTTGGTCACCTCTGTCATGATCCCTGGAGCAAGCCCCTCTCCTGTCCCTCTGGCAGGCTGAGCCAGAGGGCACCGGGACCTGTGGCTGGGGCCAGCTGATCTGGGGCGCTCAGAGAACAGGGATGGCTGTGCTGGGGAGCACAGGGGGGACCCCCTCTGTGGTCCTGACTGGTTCTGCTCTTGCTTTTATTACTTTTATAAGAGGCACTGATCCCTCCTTGTCTGCCATGAACAGCCCTCCAACCCTGAACATGGAGCTCATGGCTCTGTCATGGGATGTGCTGTGCTTCCTGGGCACTGTGCTGCTCCCCGTGTTTGACTGGGCCACTGAGGGAGGCTTTGGGCTGGGAAAATGCCCCAAAAGTGGCAGGCACCTCTGCTATGGATATATAGCTCAGACCCAAGAGCAATGCTTAGCAAAAGCACCTGGTGCCCTGTGAAAAGGGCTCAGGTAACAATTGAATGGCAGATCTGGAAATGTCAATGTGTCTCCAGAGTGCTGTGAAACGCTGTCAGAATCTTTCCTAATGTGCAAGGAAGAGAAGTGATGATATTTCCTCCTCCTGTATTGTTGAACTGCCAGTGGGACTGGTGGTTTGCCCCTAGGTCATGTTGCTTCTTCTGTTGTCCTCCCAGATGGACATCCAGGGGACCTGGACAGCCTGGGTACTCCCTGCTGGCACTCAGATTGTCCCAGGAGTGCGGTGCTTTGCTCCTGGCTCCTGTGGCAGACAACCTTTGCCTGCCCATGCCTCTCTTTGCATGGGGAGTGAGTTGTAAGGGCTGCTTCAGGAGAGTGGATAAGGCTCAGAAATGCTTCATGCAGCCTTTCTGCTGAACAGGTTTGCAGCTAGCAGGGACAGCAGGAGGAGAGGATGTCAGGCAAATAACAATCAACAGCCATGTAGATGAGTGCTGTGTCAACACAGGGACTGCATCCTCACTTATTAGTCAGCACTGTTGAATGTACTTTTAAAAGAATTTTAAGGAGGAAGAAAACCACAAAATCAGTTTAAAGGATCTCCCTTAGTGTGATATTTCTGGACTTAAGGTACTCTTTCCAAAAAAGGTTGTGACCATATTAAAAAAACCCAAAAAACCTTTGATTTTAGCAGTAAGATTTTTACCTTTGTCTCTTAATTGATTCTGAAGACAGAATCTACATTACTAACATTAATGTAATATAAGTAGACCTAGAAAAGGTAATACACATTCATTGGCAAGAGAAAATCCTACAAAAATGGGGTTTCTTTACATTACTTAAGTTTGTCACTTTCCAAAGGAAAAATTGTAATGCAGAAACATCCAGTAATTCCCCCAAAGTGTCATGGACATGTCTCAGCTGCGTCCTCCCTCTTCAAGTCTCCTTCGCCTGGCAGTCCACTCCCCCCTGGCTCTCCTTCACATTTCTTCACATGGATGGAGGAGCCAGCCACATTTTCACATCCTTGAATATTCCACTTTTAGCAGCCATTTCCTCGTTTTTCTTCATAAGGAAGCACTTTTCTTGCTCTGTACTTCCATTAAGAAAATGTACAACCCTAATAGTTACTAAACGAAAGTGACTAAAGCTATCCTAATGTTTTTATGGACTCGTTAAAGGTCTTATTAATATTTCTCCATATTGGAAAAAATCTAATTTTTTACTTGTGACATAATCAGGAGCTGTACCCTAGTTTTCAGGGGTGAAGCATTTGCATGTTAACCTTTCCTTCTGCTTTGAACAATCATTCTTATGAACTTGCTGAACTACAAATCAACCCAGGGCTTTTAAAGGAGGCTCGTTTTCTCCCAGGGTCTGTTGAACCCTCTCTTCATGCTTTGAACTGTTTTTCTGCATAGGTGAGCTGGAACCAAGGGGCCTTGTGGAAATGTGCCAGGCTAATGGCACCTTAATCCTTCCATCTCTGGGCTTCCCGTGTCCTGGGGCTCTCCTGGGCCATGATGGGACTTTGCCCTCAGGGGCACAGCTCTGCTCACTGGGGGTCTTTGGGGCTGATTTCTAGCTGCCTTATTTGCTTGCTGCTCTTTGCTTCCTGCTTGCTTCAGGTACTGGTCTCCTCTCTGGTGACCAGTGATAGGACCCAGGGGAACAGCATGAAGCTGTGTCAGGGGAGGTTTAGGTCAGATGTCAGGAAAAGGTTTTTCACCCAGAGGGTGGCTGGGCATTAGAACAGGCAGGTTGTCACAGCACCAAGCCTGACAGAGTTCAAGAAGCTTTTGGACAATGCTCTCAGGAACATGGTGTGACTCCTGCGGACAAGCTATGCAGGGCCAGGACTTCAGTGGTCCTTTTGAGCCCTTCCCACTCAGGATATTCTATAATTCCATGCTCATGGTAGCAAGAGCTAGAAAGGAGCTCTGGGAATAATTTGGATTCCCTGTCAGCCCAGCACCCAGAATGCATCAGTGGGAGAGCCACAGGGGAAGAGGCTGTAAACTCTGCTGCTGGGATGGGGCTGGAGATGATCCCCACAGCCTACCCCACATCCCAGCACTGGGAAGGGAGGTGAGTGCTCACATGTTCCCTTCCCAGGGGTGATAAGTAAACTTTTAATTGGTTTGGTGACAACAGCTAGCAGCTAAAGGAAAACAATAAAACTACAAGAGCAGAAAAGCAAGACAGCACACTGGATCTGCTCACCCCTTACTGGGGCTCCAGCATGAGCAGGAGATACCAACGTGTGAATGCTGACCATGGTGTTTCCCAGAGCACCCCAGCACCCCTGACAGCCATGCGTGAGCTATTCCAGAAACACATGGCATGTCTCTCCCATCCTGATGCGTCTCTTAACAATGATACTTCATAAATCCCTGGTTTATAAATTCACTGCCAGTGGAGGAAAAAAGTGTCAGTCAGTAATCTGTTGTCATGGAAATAGTTGGGAAGTTGGATGTGCGGAGATGCATAACTGGGATGGGAAAATACAAGTGGGCCCGTTGATTTTTGCCTCTTGAATTCCTCTGCTCTGGAAGTAAAGGTAGAGGTTACATCAAAGCCTCAGGGAGTTGCATTCACTTCCTGAACAGATGCACTTCACTAGGCAAGAAACTACAGCCAACTTAATCCTGGTGAATTTGCTATAGTGCAGCACTGCATTTTCTCTTGGATGCTGCGTCTCACCTGCCTTGTGCTTTCTGGGAACAAAATGTCTTTTATAAAAGAATCCCACACAAGATGAAAAGTGAGACAAGGACAAGCAAAGATAAAATGAAAAATAAATGTTAGAGGAGGAGAGTACAGAGAGGCAATATTCCATTTATGATATTATGGAGGTTTTAATTTCCTGAAAACATTTTATATGCCAGGCAGGAACATGAGTGAATGGCAGTCACATTATCAGGTCTCTTATCAACCTTGATTTTGCTCAGCCTTACCTGAATGGATTATTTTTTCAATAGTTCAGTCACTAAATTTAAAAAAAAGAAAAAAAAAAACCCCACACTTTGGTTCAGGATAACCTATTATTGTTTTTTTTCGTTATTTCTCAATTCAGGTGAATTTTAGAATAAAAACATCCTCTCAAAATAATGCATTGAAACAATTTATTCTGAAACTCACAAAGCAAAATATCAAGGAAGTATCACAAATGTTTCACTCCTAAATTTTTTTGCAGGAGTGAGACATTTTTCCATAAAATCTAACATCAGTCAGTGCATAGTTCTCACTGGAAAGTGAATCTTTCATTTGTTCTACTTACTATTCATCAAAACAAATCCTGTCTCCTTCTACTGTAGTTATTTAATACACACTGAGCTGCCATTCTGCCTCTGCAGTGATAAATCCTTCATCCCCTTTTATAGTGGCTCCATAGGGGCCAGCAAGATGCAAAAAAAATTTTTTTTTTGGGAAGCACTATGAGGTCAGTTTCTTGTGGGGTGCCAGGATATGGAGGCTGAGGTCACATAGGTGATGTCCACCTGGGAGTGCTGGTCAGTAGCAGCGTGTCACAGTGTCACAGAAGGGACAGCACCAGCACCATTGCCTGCCTGCCTCCCCTGGCACTCTCTAACAGCAGAGCTGGAGGACAGGATTTATGGCTCTGCAGAGGGTTTTGCAGCATGTGACAAGGGCAGGAGATATCCCAGCACTCTTCTGACTGAGGAATTGTCCCTTAGCCCACCAGTGACAGCAGGGACCCAGAAGGAACATATTCCTGACAATTTCAAGCTGAACCTCAAGGCTGGACTTGTGCAAAGGTGAGCTCTCATTTAGCCACACAGCATGGGCTGGGTTTCATCCTTATTAAAGGGATGAGAATGCAGTGGGACCACCAGTCCCAAACATAGCACTAAAGCTAAGTGGCCTTGCTAGATCTGATCATCTGGGAAGGGGGCAGTGAGACCCACATGACTCCATCTCCCCTGATTAGCCATCTTTCCAGGAATGTTTGGCACTGATGCAAACCCAGGAGCACACCTTCCCTCCAGTTTCTGTTAAACACTTCAGCTTTTCCATGGAAAGCTTTTGTATTGTATTGAATTGAAATCCACCTGGGTCCAGTCAGTACTTTAGTACAAGGCTTAAGGAATCAATATATAGTTTTCACCAGCATTTCTTTATCACACCTATTTTTCCCCCTTGCCTAGCCATTGTTGTGCCATCACCAACTAACAGCCTGATTGTGCTCCCTCCTACTATGATTTATGTCTAGGAGCAAAAATGGAAAGAGAAGTGCTTTGGAAAAGCTGTCCTTGAAGTCCCAGTTCACAATAGTTTTTTTTTTTCTTTTTTCTTTTTTCTTTTCTTCTTTTTTTTTTTTTTTTTTTTTTGAGGAGATCAGAAAAACATAAATTGCAGTATATCTTCAAAGTGTTTGGGGTTGTTTGCCACATGACTCATACCGACTTTAATGGGAGTCACATGCTAAACTCCCATGCAACACTCGGAAAGTTTCAAAGTGCCACTGCTTTGCGCAAGAGCCCTGAATGAAAAGCTACTTTTGTTTTCCTGCTCCACAGCACTGGCATTGTCCAAATCCCAGCCCTCCAGTAGTACAGTGCTGGGACAGAGTGAGAGAAATCCAGCTGGGGAGGCAGCACTTCTGCCAGGCTTCCCTGACTCCTGCCTGCCATCTCTCCCCAGCTGCTAGCACAGCAGGCAGGTGAAATCAATGCTGCATCAATGCTTAGGAAACCCTGCCAGAGCTCCCTGAAAAACAGAAACAGACTGATGATGGGTCTGGAACTGAGATATTTACATTACCTCTCCTGTTACTAGTGCCTGCCTCTTAGCTGCCCTCTTTTTTGCAGGGTTACATGTATTTTCAGTGGTGCCTGTCTCTCCCCTGGTAGTTCCCAGTAAAGCTTCTTATTATGGAGCCTTGAAGTCATTGCCATTATCTTGCCATCTTAAAATACAGCAATATAGCAATCATTGGGAAACAAAGGGGGAATTATGTTTTTTCTTGAGAAAAGAGCTCACCTGGCAAGATGCAGGGTTCTTCTAATTTGAACAAGAAAAGAGCAAAATCTCCTGCCCTTCTGCACCCTTTTTCCCTGGAACAGGTCACGTATTAGTCTGCTGTCAGGTCAAATGACTGAGTGTGATTTAGAGGGATAAAAACCGTGTTAAAGCAAACCAAGAGCAGATTGTTCCAAGTGCACACATGGCTAATCCTTGCCTAGGACTAGGCAGCCTAGGCACTGCTGATATGAGAATCTCTCTGGGTTTCTTTGAAGTATGGGCAAGTATATTAAAGTGGGAGGAAAGCACGGACTCATTCAGGTGGTGATTTGTGTTTATTGGCTGTGATTTTTATGAGTTGGGGAAAGAGGTAGAAATGTTAGTGTATAGTAATTGAAATGTACGGGGTTGGTGTAAGAGTCTGTTTCACCACCAAGGGAAAGTGACAAAGCCCTTTCAGAGGAATGTTTTTCAGCATTCACTAATGTTGCTGCATAAAGGGTCCTGGTGCTAATGCTACCTTTAATGGTGTAAGTGCAAAGCTGTGAATCATCCACCTGACAATTACAGCAATACATCCTCGGCCACTCAGAGCTGGTACCCTGCAGCATTTTAAAACACTTGCTTTAAAAAGCCTTTCAGTGCTGTGGGTGGGATGAGGGATCCCTACAGACAACCCCGTCTGGTCTGCTATATCTCCCCTGGATTGCTTTGTTGGCTTCCTTACTTTTTGGGGTGTTGCCTCATCCTAATTAGGGTGGGAAGCAGAGGCCACACCAAATAACAGCTGGCCCATAGCAGTTTCCTCCGTCTGCCATTGTCAAGCCACATTTGCTAGTGAGTTATGCATGCCTTGAGCTGGGAACGAAAAAACACATGGGATGTAAATCTGGCAGTGGAGGACCCCAGTGAGGCTCCTCAGTGCTTTCAGCAAGCCATTTATGCAAGCAGGAGCTGCAGGAGCAGGTGTCAGCAATACACCTTCAGCCTGACAGCCACAGCAGTGCTGCAGTGGCTTCCTGTGCATATGGCTATTTTTCTACCTGGAAATGTTGCATAGATAAGAGGTGAAGGTTTTGGATATTTTTCCAACAGCCCAGCTGGCATTATGTCTCTGCTGCATATCCAGAAACGCTGGACAGAGGGCCACTGGCCTTGCAAATAAATCATCCCTGCGTGCACGTGCCATGAGGCCAGCGTGGCTGGGATGTTTATCACACAGGCTCTCTCTCCCAGCCTGCAGATGGCCTGGACAGATGCACTAAATCAGCCCCATCCTGACGGCCCATGCAGCACATCTGGGAAGCGCATGCTGGGAAGGCCGGCCCAGAAGTGCTCCCTCCCCAGGGGCTGCGCACGGGCAGCCCTCCCCGCGCTGCTGGCCTTCCTGGCCCAGCATTCCGAGTCTCACCCTGCAGGGAAGCTGAGAGGAGGCTGGAAATCTCTTCATCTGTTTGATTTTCCAGCAAACGTTTCTTCAGCCGTTTCTCTTCTCTCAACAAAGCAGGAAAATGAGAGAGGTGCTGGCAAAGTCTGGGAGCATCCCTGGGTGCTCTGCCCAGCCCCCACACTGCATCCCCCCAGCCAGCACTAAAGGACCACCCATCCCACCCCCTACCTTCTCCTTCCTCATCCCCTAAAGTTTGGAGAGACTGTCTAAAGAACAGTTTAATCAGCCCTGTGTGGAAAGAGGGCTGGCATGAAACCTGTCCCATCTGGAGATGTGTGTCTCAAAATCAAGATGGGGGGAGGAGGGAAAGAGGAAGAGGGGAATTGGGGGGTGGGGACAGCAGGGGGAAAGGGGGTAATTGTCCACAATGACAAGGGCCAGGGCAAGAGCAGTGCACCAAGGGGCAAAGTCGGGAGGTGGGGTGGGTGCTCCCTGGGATCCCCTCTGCACAGGGGACTGAGGCAACGCCCTGAAGCCCTGCAAGGCACCTGTCAGCTTTCACCCCATGTGAAAGCATAAATTGCAGTAACTCCTTCAACTGGTGGGCCTGTGAGCCCTTTGCTGCACCAGAATCCCAGACAAGACATGAAGATGTCTCTTCAGTTCTGTGGCCAAACCTTCTGAAGGTACAGCTCAATATGGGTAGCATTTGCTTGTATGATTGTTTTTTTAGCTCTTCCTTCACATTCTTTTCTGGGAAATAGTCTGCCTGACCTTGACAGCTGGCTAAAAAATTTGGTTGCACAGTTTCTTGGCACAATGTGCAGAATTTGTCTGAAGCAGACTTTCATAGAAAACATTGACCATTGCCACTAACTTTTTTGGGAGGGAAATGTTGAGACACTTGGAAAAACTACAACTATTTGTGGTCAATTGTCAGTCCCCTGGCCGTGTTGAAGCCTCCCCCTACAATGCGATTATTTTAAATACCAGAACATGCAAAATACTTGGATAGTCAAAACAAAATCATCAGTGGTCTCCAAGGAAAATTGTTTCAATATTTCAAAAAATTTTATAGGCAATTCACAATATTCATCAGTTTATATGTTTTTAGATTATGTCAAAATTGTGCTCAAATAAAAAATATCAGCATAACAACCAAGGGATATCAAACGAAATCAGATGTTGGGGGCTTCTCTTTGTTCTTCACTGTAGTTTTACAGCACTTGATTTCAGGGCATCCAGTGCACCTCTGCATACAAGTGAGAGAAGTATCATAGCTCTGTGTGTGTATATGTTATGTCATCAAATATATAGCCAGGTTTAGGAAGTAAGAGATAAGAAAGGGACCTCAATTCAGCCAAGGGGAAGACAGACACACTGTATTGCTCATTTTGTTGAAAGATCGGAAGAAATTAATGCTTTGAGTAAGATAGTGAAAGTCAAATCAGCAACTATATTATTATTATTATTATTATTATTATTATTATTATTATTATTATTATTAGAGAACCTGCTGCACAAACAACCTACCAATGTCTTCTTCTTAGAGGGGCCTAATGAGTTAGGAAGTGCTTTGTTTTCTGGATTAATGAATATTCATGTCACTAATGAAAGAAGGCTTTAGTAGAAACGGCTGAGCTCATCCTGGAGTACAGGATCCCAATGGTTGGATTGCAGTCCTAGGGGATGAGCTGAATCCTCTCAGGCAGACAGTGAATGTGAGGATGAGTTTAAAGTTTTGTGAATCCAGTTTTGCTCCCTCAGCTTTTGCGAAATGAACAAAAATCAGCATGTTATATTTTAGGTCGTTTTACTGAAAGTGAAAATTATCTTTTCTTCTTCTTATTTTAGTGAGGGAAAACAAGCCAAATTATTTAAAGTTCATCTAGTGCTATATTTGAATTCTTCTTCAGATCATCTGATAAACCAAAAGAATTAAACAAAAAGTTAATCAAAAGATACTCCTGTAGTGCTCCCCTGAGCCTACAGCACTTGACAACATATTTCCTTTTAAAGATGCTAACTGGTTTCTTCTCCCATTAAGTCTGTTTTGGTGTCCTGATACAAACTGGGAATCTATCACATCCAAGCCTACAGTCTGATGACCAGGTATTTCATTAACATGGAATAAATGGAGAAGAAAAGTCATTACTCTTCTCTTGGTCATACCTGGTATCCTCCAAGGAGGTATTTACATGGGAGAGAAGTTCATTGGCTTAGCTAGGATGTTTATTACTGTCCTCTGTATAATAAAGCCATCAGTCAGGAGAAAGGGGCTAGGGAGAAGGGAGAGCCAAATCATTGCAAGAGAATTTATGTGTAGATAGTTTGATATTGCTTTCCTTTTATTTTTAAATGTGGATTGGAGTATGAGGTCCAATAAGATATACAGCCCTGTAGCCATACACATGTGTTGTTATAATGCAGCCTTTCATTCAAAAAGGCTGGCAATGCTTAGGGTGGCAGATTTATTGTGTGTACTGCAGGTTAAGGATCATAGGTCATTTTGCAAATATCCTTTTCAGGTGTCTGTAAATTCCTGCAAAAACACACACAAAGTGCAAGAACACTCAGAAGAGTTATTTTTTATTACCTTCCTCACTCAGAGCCCAAATGAAAACAAGATAAACATGTCCTTACTGGGAACACTGGGAGCGAGTTAGCCTCTCAAAGGTGGGAGTCCTCTGCTGTCCTAGATGGCTGCAGCACCAAAAATTAGCTCTTCCCTGCATGTAGGCCTCTGTTTAATTTCATAAGATGCCAGAGCAGACCATAAACATCCTCACTCATGAGAAAAGTCTCCTTTTAACTCCTGCTCAGACTATGTACCTTCACCAAGAGGTAGCACAACCACTCCAACCACCTTTTAAAAGGCTGCCCTGGCCCTACTTCCCGCACATCCAGTGCTTAATGGGACACTTAACTGTATCCAGCCTGAATTTTAAATTCTTGTTGATTGCTTATGCAGATGATCAGGCAGTAGCTGATGTGGGATGTGGGGCCAGGCACGCGGGGCTGGCCGTGAGCATGGTTCTGAGGAGAGCTGCCAGCCCCCATGCAGAGGGGTCCCCCACATTCCCAGGGTGCCTTGGTCACAGGGCAGCCCTCCAGCACCTGGAGGGTTCCTGCTCAAAGAGCTTCCCTGGTGCTGGCCAAAGCCACCCCACTGCCTTGCCAGCCCTGGCAACAATGGGGGCTCCTTGTGGTGCCAGCTGCCCTCCAGTTTCACCAACTGGGGGCCAAAGGTGCTGCAGTAAGTCACACGCTGCCCCCTTCCCTCAGGGGGAAAAGGCTCAGAGCCCACTGAGATTTTATGGGCTCCCCTGCTGCAGGTGGGCTACTCCCACTGGAATTCTCATTGCAATTCCCTTTGCAATTCTCAGTGTGATTTCCAGTGCAATTCCCAGAACATTTCCCAGTTCAATTTCCACTGTGATTGCAATTCACTTTGCAACTCCCAGTGCACTTCTCACTGTGATTCCCATTGCAATTCCCAGTGTAATTTCCACTCTGATTCCCACCGTGAGTCCCCTTGCATTCCCCAGTGCACTTCTCACTGTGATTCCTTTTGCAATGCCCAGCAGGACCCCAGGGCTGGCCCTGCTGGTCCATCACTGAGCATGGGTTTTATCTCAAGGCCCATGGCAGTGGCCAGTCCTGAGAGATGAAAAGGACCCGATGACTATTTTTTCTCCCTAATGTAAGATCTGGCAGCTGAGCCAGCCAGGGGCATTAGTGGCATAACATGAATAATAGTTTCTGACAGAAGGAGGTCACACAGCCCATTTCAGTCTGTCCACCTACGTGGAGGAAAGAAGCATGACGAGGCAGGAACACTAAGTTCTTGTCTGAGTTTTCTGAATGTTCACTGTGCTACTGGAGATCCTCTGGCACCCATTCAAGCTTCATTGCATGTTAATTACTGTAGCTGGTAAGACTTCCTTTTTTTTTTTTTAAACAAGAAAAGGAGTATTTTGCTGACAAGATGCCTCAGCGCCCTTCCAATATAGATTTTGGGGGGAATTGTGGAAAGTCTCCATTTTCTGTGAAAACAATGTCATCTTACTCAGTGGCATGGCTCTATATTCACCAGAAGCAATGACTTTGATCAATTAATTGCATTAACCATCAGTTTGATAAACTAATTCACACAAATAAAAGAAAGTCAGGTTTTTTGAGCACTTCAGCACCAGTTATGCATTCTGAAAATATCTGGGGTTTGTTTCTCCTTACTAGTCAGTATGGCATTCTTTTTTCTGGATGTTCATGTCTTAGCTAGATCTCATCAAACTCAACAGGGAAACCTTGCCTGGCCTGAGAAGGTATTGGTTGTGACCTGATGAAGATGATCCCAAGGTGCTGTCAGGTGGTATTCTCAGTATTCTCACATGCAGATTTATCTGTCTGCACTGACACTGTTGGTGACTTGGAAAATAACATTTTGATTATCAGAATCAATATTTTGGCTAGATGTGACCCTCTTGCCTTGACCCAGGGCCCTGTAGGTGCTGTGCCCTCCCTAAGGTGGCTCTTGGCTTGGTGCTGCAGCACAGCATTTCTGCCCCCTCCTTTCTATGCTGCACCTGGGAAAGAGACCCTTTCCTTGATCTTTCATGTGTAGCTTTCACTACTGCATTTGTTGTTTGTGTTCTTTTGTGCCATGCTCCATTCCACAAGCCTGTTTTTCTTTTGCTCCAGGGTTATTTGGCTGTGTTTAACTGTACAACTCTCTTGTTATATTGTATTAGCTTGTCACTCTAATGGGATTTTATCACAATCAGTAACACCTCCCAGTATCCTACATTTTTATGTGACTGTGTTAAACACTTCCTTTTTGAGGTGAAGAGCTGCAGACATGACTCAGGGCTCATTATTTAAAGCATATATGAAGAGAGATGGCGATTTTCTTCCATAAAGAATTTTTTAAAAATAAGCTGAAATACCCAACACTAATTTGAAGAAGGTGTTGCAGACATTTTTCATAACACCTCGTCTACATTGAAAGGGTTAAAACCCAATAGATAAGGCTTCCTTTAGCACTCAGGTGCTGTTGTTTGGGTTGCAGGGAAAGCTATGCATATCTTTTTCCATCCTTCAGCCTTCTTCCCTGAACTCTGTGCTTGGGCAGCAGAGGGCTAGGATGTGGCTGGTAGGCTGCAAAGGGCAGTTTCATAACATGCACAGGCCCTGTGAGCACAGGCCTCCTTCCCTTTAGCTCTAAAACACTGTCTTTTTGCAGTGCTGCAAGGTAAGTTGAGGCTTTTTTGGTAGTATTGGGTACTAATGGCAGCCCAACATTCAGAAGAGTGGAAAAATATCAGTGGAGAGACGCACTTCAATCCTCATCACTAACACTTCATATTTCAGAGTAGTCCTAAGAGCACTGGTAATGCTAATATTAGAATTAATACACTTCATTCAAAATGAATCTTTATTTTTTAAGGAAAATCCATGCTGAAGCCAAGTTTTGAGATGTCAAATTTTGTAGCTGTTTCCACTTCTACCACAGTTAGAGAAACACATTACAATGAAGTTTTTGAAATGACCTGCAGAGTTCAGATTCCTGGAGTATTGCTGCGATTCAGAATCACCAGACTCTTTTAGAAATCACCCTTTATTTGCTACCCCACTGCCTTCACTCAAGCAAAAATGCACTTCATTCATTTCTTTGCAACTGATCCTTATTTTATTTGGCAAAGAGGAAAGCACAAGTTGGTTCAACTTGTTCGAAAGTGATGCAGCATTTTCTCAGAGTCTGCATTGAGCCGTGTCCTTGAATTTGCTTTGTCTGATCAGCAGCCATTTTTCAGCCCAACTGTACTTCTGGCACAGCCAAGTTGGGCTGGGAATGAGCAAAGCCAAGGGAAGATCATATCTCTATCAAGCAAAATGCCTGGTTCCCTAGCTACAGACAAGGATGTGCCAGGAAACCCAGCTTAAGTGAGAATTTTGTGCTAAGCACTAAGGTCACTGTGACCTTCACAAAGATTACTTCATGCATTTTTATTTCAGTAGGTGTCAACAACCGTGCTGAGATAGCTTGGTTTGTGCTGCAGCCTGAAAAGGGTAGGGGAAATTAGACACTTTGCATTGGCTGGGATTTTAAATGGAAAAGTCCTGCTCTCTTTTTGTTTGCTCAGCCTAATACAAACCTGCTTTTGCTTTTATCTTATCATGACATTCAAATTCAGAAGCAGAGCTCAGGAGCTCAGCAGGGCAGCCCTGACTCCAAGGCAGACCTCGATCTGCAACCTTTTGAGCCTGCCCTTTTGCTGCTACCTCTTGGTTTTGTTTAATACAAACTAACCCCACCGAGGCACCTGCAGCAGCCCAAGCAGACCACAGCTTTGTCCCTGAGCTGGGCACCCCAGCCCAGCCCACCTGGCCGAGCATTCCCTCCCTCCACCTCTCCTTGCCCTGGGCGCTGGTCTGCAGGTTCCCCCTCAGTGATCTGAGTCCTCCGTGGGACTGAGTGGGCATGAACATAAAATCATGAATAGGAAGAATAGGATTTCATCAAAAAGGTTGGTTGGCAGAAGGCTCAGCCTCCCAAATCAGCCTGAGCCACAAATCATGTCCCTGAGCTGCACAGAAATACCTGCCTCTACCTGGCCTGCAGGTACAATAACACAAAAACTTATAAGTGTGCTGTAATGGTTTCAGAAAGCAAGCAGGAAGCATTTCTATCAAGCACAATAGCAATAAATTAACATTATTTGAGAGCATTAACTCTTTCCAAGCTGTTTGATTTCTCCTTGCTGTCCTGCTTTTCAAAACTATCTGTCCTCAGTGCCTAAGTATAACTGCACAGCAGTAAAACAGGTAATGGTATTAAAAAACAGAATCAAAATGTTTTTATGTGAAATGTTGCGCATACTGTGTAAAGAATTTCTAGGAACAGCACCTGGACTGCTTCAAACAGAACTGCATAAGTCATGGTTTCTCTTGTGTTTGCCCTGTTCTGTACGTATACAGCACTTTTTTTTTGCATGGGCATTTATGGAAATTGCATTAAAAAATGTGCCTAAGGACTAGGGAAAAATTAATCTTACAGGAATGGTAATTCCTGCTGAAATATCGGCATGGCAGGAATCAGGACATCAGAAATGGTGTCCTACAGTTTCTGGGTAATGATGGCCACCTTTCAGCTTTCAAATATTGAACACCTGTAGAACAGTGTTAGGAATCAATTGAGCCTCTGAATTTAAGACTTGCAATGTCATTCAGATAATCAAGTATATCTGGAGGACCTGCAGCCCACTCTTTCACTATCCACATGTAGTAACAGAAGACTCAGTCCATGAAATTATTCATTGCCAGCCACCCACTCTTCTCAGCTCCAAAGGGTCTGTTCCATCTGGGAGTAACTCTCTCTGACTGCGTCTCTTCTGATATGTGTCTGGATTTTCCCTTTATAAGACAATACTCTTTAGCACTAGACACACTATCATTGCACTATATCTCTTGACTGACTTTTGGTACTGGAATTTAAACTATTGGTTTGTTAATCATGCACAGATATTATTAAAACAAACTCATATCCCCAGGTTTTTTTAAAAAGAGCAACAGCATGAATTCAAGTATTATAACACGCAGCAGAGAGGTGGATCTGGACATTGAAATTGTAATATGACATTTTCCTGTTCTGCCATTATTACCACAAATTCATCTTGCAGTTAGTGAAAACTGGCTACTCTGTGAAATTGCTGTCTCCTATCAGCCCTGTTTCTCATAGGTTATTGAGCTCAGCCCTTGCTCAGATGCAATTTGATTCCTCTAAAAGTAAGATTGTCTGTGCAGTCAGTTCTAGGTGAATTCAGTCTCTGTATTTATGGGGAGAGCTGGCAGTAAAACATAAAGAATTTGGTTTTTCTACACCTCTGGTAAGAAATCAAAAGAACTTTGGTCTACACTATCTATCAGTAATATTTTTTGAGACAAAATATACATCATTTTTTTCTCTCCTTCCTATCTCATTGCTAGTCTTAAATGACCAGAATAAAGCTGCTGCTTTGCAAACCCACAGGCAGAGTATTGCTTGCAAGCATTGGGCATGATAGCTCTGGGGTCAGGGTGGAGGTTAGGGCAGGTTTAGGACACGTGCTGTGCCCTGAGGACATCTCAATATGTTTCTATTCATTTTTTCTTTCATATTTCTTATTGTAGCATCTTCCTGCTGCATCTTGGACATGAAGACTGATAGTAATTCCAGTGGGTTAACATCACCCTCTGTCATGCAGGTAGCTCAGGTGAAGTTTTAGTGTTGGACTTGGCAGTGTTTGGTTAACAGTTGGACTTGATGATCTTAGAGGACTTTTACAACCTAATTAATTCTGATTTTGTGTTCATCATATACACCAGGCCCACTCAGAGAGAAGGAAAATTGGTCTTTTATACTGGTTTTTTATCCCTCTCATGCCAGCTCTATGGCAATTGGTGCAAAATACTCACGTAAGCTTGAAAAACTGTACTCTTATCAAAATGCTCCTATTTTCTTCTCTATTTAAGATAAAGTAACTTTATCTTTTCTTCTTAAAATAATCATAGTGATACTTCCTCTTCATCTGGGCTTCCAGGTTCCTCATGCCTTTCTCCCAGTCTACTCATTCATCTGCTCCATTGCTCTTTCATCTCTTTATCTGTGCTTCCTTAGGAACTTCTGACTAAGGACATTTGCCTGGGAAAAAGTTGAGGCTTTGACCCTCTGTGTATTACTAATATGATTACTTAGTGGAAATACAATGTAATAATACCTTGCAGTAAAATGATGAGCCAAGGCCCCCTTTGCCTCCAGAGCATATTGTCCTCTGCTGTCATCATTTGTTTGGTCTTAACTCAGAAAGCTTCTGGGCTTTCTTTGGGCTAGCTAAGGACTGGCTGGAAGGGAGCTCCCTGGTCATAGTTCCTCTTGATCTCAGCAGCCCTAGGCCTGTGAGGGGCCAAAGTTGTGACCCTCTGCACTAGGATGTCCCCAGATGTCATGGTCCAGAGCTCTGTCTAACCTCTCAGAACAGACATGGGAAAAGCTGCCTCACACCCCACCATCTCCTTCCAGACTGACATGGAGCTCATCCTGTACTTACCCATGTGCTAATATTTTTTTCCAGATATCACCTCTGCTTGTTTCAAATTTGCTTCCAGACTGGGATATTGTGCCAGTTCCCCTCCCAGGAGGAGTCCCTGGAGGCACTAATCCACCTCCTCCCACCCATCTTTACGTGCCTGCAGCCCAGATACCAGACAGAGAAAGAAAGTGAGTAACACAGGGAGAAGCAGAACAGAAATTGCACAGTTTAAGACTCCAGGAAAGACAAAATTAATGAACACATGCACACAAAACCTGCCAATAAAGCATGGGCTAGTCCATGCCAGTTCCATCACCCTAGACATTCCCCTTTGAAATTACACCCTCGCTCCCTTCAGCCCTTCACCCCGCAGCACTGTGATTTCTACGACGCTAGCACTGTATTGCTTTACATTTAGGACATTGAGGTTGCAGAAAGTGCTTTGTACCATGAAGAAGTTATCTCCACTTGACTGAAAGCTTTCTGCAACTACATATTGCATCCAGTGTTTGCAGTCACTGATCCATTATTTGTAAGAGGGACAAATCCTACCCTTTGCTTTTCGGCTGGCTGAAGATTTAACCTCCCTTTATTGAAAGAAAGCATGACAGCGTGAAAGATTTCCAACAATTTTCTGGTTTTATTTTTTTATTGTTATTATTATTATCACTATCCTTATTGTTGTCTTTTTGCATCTGCTCTAGCTGGGACATGTAGAGCTTGTGAAGCCAACACCACTCAGCACGCACAAGTTATTTTTGCAGTGATGCTGAAAGAGAGGGGAAGCATCTATTCCCTCTATCCTATTTCATTAAAAGGCAGTGCATTTTATGACTTCTCCACTCCAGCTGCAATGATTCAGTGCCAGGTGCTGGAGCTTATTCCCCTCTCTCCTTTGCCTGCAGAAGCAAACCAGCGCTGATCTGCAGAAGTCACAGGTAGGATGTTAATCAAAACCATAGGGAGCCAAAAGGAGTTCCTGGAGCAGGAAACTGTTTGAAGAATGTAAAAGATCATTATTTTACCTATGCATTTAGTAAACCCACCTACATCAGAGGATGTGGGAAAGAGGAAAAGAGTGTTATGTAATCAAGTCTAATGTTAATGGCAGTTTTCCATAAAATCATAAGTTCTCTTGGGGTCAGTTGCTATCCCTTTCCCTGCAAAGGCTAGTTGCTAAGTGAATGAAAAATATTCAGTTTCCATTATAGGTTAAAGCATACATGTGTGTGTACATGTGCATTTAAATGTGTTGCATGTATGCATGTACAGAAAGCCGTAACTTTTTACAAACGTATCTTTCCTAAGACTACTAAATACCCTGGTGTGAGATGAAATATTTTCTTTAAATTATCATAAAAGGTGTTTCTAAAATGTCACCACTTATATAATTTTCCCAGCTTGCCCCACAGTTCACTTCAGACTGAAACTAATTTAAATTACTTTGTAGCTCCCAGCAATAAAAGGAATTTAGTAATTTGCAGTTCATTTGCCCTTGCTATTCTTGGAATCGGTATTTGAGGTTGTCCAATCCTTTGCATTAGGAAATGTGTGGAGTGTGAGTAGCAGTCTTGTCATGCCTGGCAGATTTTGCCAAGGAAACTATTGGGTTTTGTAGCTTTGAAATTCTGGGGATAATTGACGTGTGCTCCATTCCCACAGAATAGCTGCGATCCTCGGCAGTGCCTGGCTGTGGATGAGTTTAGTGAACATTGTATTTCCCAAGTGGTGGTTAAGCTAACTTAATTAGGGAAGTGCCTTTATCCCAGCCCAGACAAAGGCTGCCCTTGATGGAGCACTGTTGAGAAAACAGCTCTGAGGTGAAGGCCTTATGAACCAGACAGGCAGAGGTGTCTCCTTCCTGGCCTTGAGCCTCTAGTGGAGATGAAATCTTTGGGGGGGAGGAAATAAAAAGTTAAAGAATGACCTTTCTAACTTCCCAGATGCTAACCAAACATGACCCAAGCCTAAGCAGACCTCTTCAGCGGGAGGGGACTCTCTAAGAGGAAAGTGTAGGAGTCCCCTTGGGAGCCCCAACACTCCCAGCCTGCAGGCTGGCAAGAAGGAAATGGGGAGCCAGACAAGCCCCCCCACAGCATCCCTGAGATGTGCCCACGGTCCCTCATTGAACCAGGGAGTCTGAGGCTGCCAACTGCCCTTCCCACACTGACATCCCAGGGCAAGCTCAGAGAACAGGCACACCAGCCCAGCAGATTTAGATGGCCTCTGGGGTAGTAGCTGCGTTGTTCAGGGCACCATCAGCTCTGCTCTGCTTTGCTCTACTCCCCAGGGGACCCACACCACCACCACTGAAGCCCTGAGCATCCACCACACATCATTATTATCACTGGGCCTTGCATGAATAACAAGAGGACAGTGCTCTCACCTCAGAATCCAGCTCCAGTGCTAGTAAAAGGGAAGAGATAAAATACTGACATACAAATGAAACCTTACACTAATGGCTGCAAACAAACAAGTGATGCTCATAAACAGCATTAGAGAGAAAGCCTGGCTCTGGATAGATCAGCTACTTCTGCCTGTGCTGTAGGGTTCTTTCCATCCTCTCTCTTACTTATTCAGTGTAAAATCATGGGAGGAAAATATGTGTGTAAGGAACTGTTATCATACTGGGATTTGTTTTAAAAGTGAAGGTCTCTTACCCAGCCTGGAAAGGGCTTTGTACTCTCAGAACTCCCCAATGTTATCAGAATACTAAAGTCTGTATTCTCACTGTCTCCATAAAGCAAATAAACATGTTTTTTCTCCATTTGCCTTAAACACATTTTGTTACACTAGCTGCTCTCAAGCCTTAACTCTCAGCAAAGGACTGAACATGCCAGTCCTCTTTGTGCCAAGCACAGGATCTGGAGGTCAAGGCTGCAGGAGTCAGCAGTGCAGAGCACTTTGGGTGTCTCATCCATGCCATTGCTCAGTCTGACAAACACCCCAGAATTCTACCCACATTCTCATTATCCAGAGAAATCAGTTCCTCCTTGGGAATTCTGGTCTGTGCTTTCAGTTCAATCACTAATCTGACAGCTCTCTATGTCCTACAGCGGTAATAACCTGCACATTTGGGTTTCTGAGCATGAGGCTTAGTCCTGTGGATTGAATGTTCCCCTATTTTGATAACCACACATGCAGAGAAATACTGGGAGTGGGACAGAGGAAGGAAAAATATCTGTGGAATTAAGTTAACCACTGGCTTGCAGATATTTTCCTGGAAAAACACATGTAATGCAATGTAATTTTTGCTTTTAGGTGAATTTAAAGCAAGTAAAGCTGCCATTCTTCCTGAATTTTTTCCACATTTTTTTCAGTTTCCCTCTCAAGAACTCTCCCAGGGCTGGGGGTCTCTGTGCTACCCATCAGCAGCCATTCCTGAGTGTCCAGAATGTCCCTCAAGTTACTGAAAACCATAGGCTTTACCTTCCCATTGAGTAAAGGTAATTTGGGACCAGGGCTCCAAGCAAACAAGAAATGGCATTAAAACAACTGTTGTGGATTGTTTTAATTTAATTTTCCCCAAAACAACCCAGCAGCAACGTATGGCTCTCAGTGAGATCCTGCTATGACACAGTTTGGCAGCTGGGCTGACCGAGACAAGAGAAGAGCGGGCACTTTGCAAAAGCAGGGTGTGTGTCAGCATCTCAGACTGGGGAAGAAAAACCAAGCTCTGGGCGCAGCTTCTTTTCTGTGTTGCTCTTGGCTCCCAGGACTTAGCCCTTGGGAGGGATCCCAGCTACAGAAAATGCAAATAAGATCTTGCCACAGATAGAAGAGAGCTTCAGGGACCAAAGATAGTGAGTTTTATCAGCACTGCCATTTCCATAATAAGTAATAAATGTACCAGCTCATGACAAGACTGTGATAAGGATTTTGTGGGATATTTTCCAGTCATGTGGAGTATAAGACTGTAAGCAGTTATTGAATCATCCAGTCCAGCTTCCTGGAAGTCATCAGCTACTGCACCCTGAAAATTTACATCAAACAGGAAATCCTGGTGAGGTCAGAGGGCTCAGACCTGAAGAACAAAGCCTGTGTCATGGGCAGAGTCCCCTGCTTCAAGTACCCTGGTACTCCACACCCCAGGGATGCTCCCAGCTGAACCAGCCTCAGTCTTCAGGGTACAGCTGAGGGCTTGGCTTTAATTTGGTCTGCTCTTCTAGCACTTGTTTTTGTTTTCTCCTGTTCTGAAAAAAATTTGTTCACAGCTCATCATATTGTCTCCACTTGTGCTTACAGGCCTGGGCTCAGCTGTTGTTACCAAAGCAAAGTCTGTGTTCAGTAAGAAACCTGAGAGGGAAACCCATTTTGGTGATGCACTCTGAATTTCAAGGGAATTATATCCCAGCTAAGGGGAAAGGTTTCTTTTACTGTCTGACTCCAGTACTTTCACAGAAATGGAGCCAGTTAAACAAGTACCCTGTGGGGTCATCTGCTTGGATTACATGCTCAGCTTACCCTGGTAATATGCCTTGGCAGATAAGTATCTGATCATCTTTAGCTGGACAGCTTCTAGTTGCACAGCAAACTACCTTGCCAAGTGTGTTTTACATGATACTGACACGTCCTTTGCCAGTACATGTAGTTTGTATTAAAGTTCCTCTTTGCTGCCTTGAGCATATCCTGTTTGCTCATTCCCTCAGGAGTAAACCCCCTGTGCACCCAGGTGTCTCTTACAGCCCTGAAAATCAGTGGGTAAGGGATTTGAGCACAATGCTGCACAGAGGAGGAGGTAGGATGAAAAAGGGACCAGGGGCTCCTGATGCTGAGCCGCACAAGTTGCCTTCCTCCCTCTGACTCACCACGTGCCACAGTCTGGAAAAATCACTTAAAAATTATTTTCTCTCTTAGGCAGATGGGCAGAGATGCAAGTGGCCTCTTTAAGACAGGTGCTGACTGCTGCCTTCTCTTTATTTATGGTGACTTATATGACACCTCACCCTGCACACCCCTGAGCTCTGCTGAGGTCAGGCCAAAAGGCACACGTGCCCTCATGCCTCCCTGCACTGCATACCAAAAAAATAAACCTCACAAAAAATAGTATACCTTTTTCTTTGACGCTGAATGGGTAGCTGTGGTAGGAAAAATATCTATTTCATTAATTCAGTGCCAGGGTGACAGGTGCCAAGGAGCACTGGGGAAGATGAGATTGGGTTTCTGACAGAGAAATCCAGAAGCTGCTCACTGTATGGATGACTACAAGAGATCCTGGTGGTTGAGGTCCCATGGCAGTCAGTGTACACCTAGTGAATACCTATGTGGAGCCCAGTGGTGTATTCAGCTGCTAAAATGTGGCAGTTTCTGCACAAACTTCTAAGGTTGGTAGTGCTGTGTCTTGTTCTGCAAGCACCTGGAGCCATTGGAGATGCAGCAGGTGATCCCAACAAGTATCCATGGTCACTGCTTTCCTCTGACCCTCTGGCAGAGCATCCAGCCCAGCAGAGCCCACTGAGAATCCCCAATGGCACCAAAAGAGCAGCTATGCACACATCCTGTGTCTCACATTGAGGGCCTGGCCTCAAGTGTGCAAGCATTGCCTCAGCCACCACAGTTTGTTTTTAAGGAATGAGATTTCCTAAGACTATTGAGCTTTTGCTCAGAGACTGCCACTTGACCTCTAAACAGTATTCTTGTGTTGGCATGTTAAATGCTGCAGGAAAAAAATATTCATGAAAGACCTTTCCTGACAGATGGTTTCCTTATTCAGAAATCTGCCTTGTAACTCAGAGTTTGAGTACTGCAAAGCTGAGGCTTACATTTGCACACCATGACTTCTCCTACATCACTGAATGCTAGGTGATTTTTTGTGTGAATTGTTAATAACAATTAACAATTCCTACCACAGAAAAAGAAAATCTATTTGCTGTCTGTGTAATTTCTGCCCTTACCTCAGCTTGGGCAGTAGGGACCAGTAAGAGCTGCTTGCTTTTCCTGCTCCAATTAACTTTCAGGTTTTAATGAGCTAGTTCTTGAACTCGCTCAGTCATTGCAAGGTTATAAGGATTAAAAGAATTACAAGACATTTGTGGTCTCAATTGTTGGTGCTGTTATTTTAAAGCTTGCTTTAATATCACCTCAGATATCACTTGGGCTCTTTTTCAGGCTGGGAGAGGCTGGGGGAATTGTGCTGCTCTCAGATCTGGCAGCTGCCAGCAAGGCCTCCAGTGTCACCCCCTTCCACTCTCACTTCCTTGGGGTTTCCCCCTGCACAATGCTGAAATACAGCGTTTTGTTACCTCTTAGAGTGTCGTGCTCAGTGATATTGTGAAGTTATTAAATTCTGCTGGATCATCCTTTGTGAAGAAGAAGATGTTGACAGAGCAGAAGCCCCATCCTTCAGCTATTATCTGGTATTCAATGTCCTCCAATTAGTATGCACAATAAATCTAGTCCAAGACCCCCCACTGCTTTATGTAATTTCTGTATTAACCTCACTGCTTCTCAATGTGTTCCTATTATTAAGCTATTTAAAGACTTCCCTTAATTCACTTACCAGAGCTATGTCTCATTTTCTTTTTTTCATCTGTTTGCATACATTTCCAAAGGTTAGCTGTTGTTGCTGGTTAATTTTTTAATTAAAGGTTATTTCCAGTATACTTTCTTTACACCATCCTCCTTACATATGTTATCCTCCTCATCTCTGTCAGATTGCAATGACTGGATTGAGAACTCATTGATTGTCATTTCATGTGTTCAAAAAGCCAACCCTTTAAGGCTTCCTTGGCAATTCTCAGGCTAAAATTGAGTTTTGTGACAGTTCTGCTCAATGAAAAATGTAAAATTTTTCTGGTGTTGCATTGTATAATCTCCTTTGCTGTTCTCCCTCTCCATGGGTCCTGGCAAGAAATAGTCAGGAGTGTGCTTCTTCCACTACACAGCCTCAAAGACCAGTGGTTCTTAGCTCACTGGATCAGCTGGGGATACAGATCCAAAGATGAAGCATAGGCTTTCAAGTCAAGGAAGGTTTAAAATCACTTGTTTAACTACAGCAGAACTATACCTGTAACTGTGATAGTTTAGAAAAAACACTGATGGAGGTGCCAGAGATAACCACGGGGTTTTTGTTGAGGCTGGATTTTATTTATGGTGGTACTTTGCATCCCTGAGTTATTTGAAGTGAAAACTGATAGAGTTGGACTTTACAGTCTGGAGAAGAGACAGCTTTGGGAGCATCCAACAGCTGCCCAGTGCCAGCAGGAAGGTCATCAGAGTGGAGCCAGGGTCTCTGTGCTGGGTGTGGTGGGAGAGCAGAGATTGAAACAAGAGTCAGGCTGGTGTGAGGGGATGTCAGGCAGTGGAGCAAGTTGCCCCACAAGCTTGTGCTGGCTCCAGCTATGAAGGTTTTGAAAACCAGGTCCTGAGCAGTCTGGTATTGATCCCTGAGCCAGTCTGACTTTGGGGACATCTGTGCCAGACTGAGTTCCACGGCCTTATAAGATATTAAACACTTGGTTTAAGTGGGATCCAGACACCAGGCAGGCCACTTGCTGCAGTTTCAGGACAGTAAGGACAGTGAGTAGCCAGGTGTCACTCACCTCTCAGCATCAATTCAGTCCCTGGCTCCATGGTACCAAGCTGGGGATGAGGAGGCAGCAGTGTGTTGCCAGACACCAACAGATGCCTGGAGCCATGTGAGCACACCTCCTTGGCTGAGTGGTTCAACCCAAGTGCTTCTTTATGACAGGCCATGGAAAAGATCTTCCCCAAGGTGGGCTGTGGAGGAAAAACAGGAGATAATGCTCTGCTGTCTCTCTTTTCTGCAAGGAGTGGAAAGTTGTTTCACCCTATAGTGGTAGCTTCTGTGTAAGAGCAAATGTCCTTTTGCTTCTTCTTTTCTCAGCCACCTTTCTACAAGGCTGTGTAGCTTTTCAATATATTATACATTTTAAAAGCTGTGAAAAAAATGCAAAGAGGGAAAAATAATTGGAAAATAAACCCTGTGTGAAATTCCCCCCACATTCTGAGCACATTAATGTGAAAATGTTCCAAAATATAAAAGTAAGGGGAAATCCCATGGAAAGGTTTATAGGAAGGTATATAAAAGATAAATTATATATCTTCTTCCATTTTATAATTTCTGGCAGAGGAATGAGGAACCAGGAATATTTATACAATCATCCACCTCTCTCTTTTCAGGGCAGTCTGGGTACTATGCCATTGCTGTATATCCAGTGTGTGAAACCCCTGCATTTTGCTGTCCAGAGCTCAAGAAATATCCTTTATTCTCTTCATAACTAAAAAAACTGATTTTTGTTACCAAATAAACTATTCCTAGGGTAGGGAGTACAATGCAACACCAGCAGAAAGCCATTTATGTGGACTTCTGCATCCTAATCTAAACTCTCATATCAGAGGTGATTTTGAAATCCCATATCAGAGGGTGGAGAGCAGTGGACATGGGTTTCTTTGTGCTCTCAGTTTTCAAGAAAGATCCTGGTTTGGTTTGGATTTGAGACATCTGGGGAAAGGGTTCCACAAAACATGAATAGGAAAGTAGCATCTTTCCTCCATCCTGGGATGCCCTGAAGACATTGAAGTTATCCCAGAGCCCAGGGCTGGGAGGTGCTCCTGCCACTTCTTCCCTTTGTCACCCAGATGTGGGCTCTGGTTTTCATGGGCTTGCTTGGAAACAGCTGCAGAAATGCCAAAATGTGTCATTTCTCATCCAGCCTCTTCTTGCACACAGCTCCACACTCACAGCCTGGAGGACGCAAAGAAAATGTCCATGATGGCATTGGCTTTGTTAGACTGGCCAACCCTCCCAGCCACAAAACAAACCAGCCTTTGTTTCTGGGTCACTTTCCTGGCCTGACAGTTGGAAAGGTCCTGCATTCATGGTTGTATTGCCAACTGGAACATCAGAGACCCCAGATTGTGGGACCCAAGGAGAGGCTGCTCAGTGTTACCCAGCTGCTGGTGGAAATCATCTGCTTCTCCAGGAGGCTGGCTCCTGGCTCCTTCCCCCTCCACTACCTGCAGCACCAACCTGATGCTCTCTGCAGCTATTAAAGGGCAATTCAAAAGTGGGAAAGGTTAGACATCACAGACACAGAAAAGGACAAAATGGGTAATTTTAAGGGATTTAAAGAACTCTCCATTTGAAAGTCTTTCCACTTCCAAGTGGCTTTGACCACTGTTGACTGACAGGTTAGCTTGTGCTGCAGCTGCATCCTGCAGAGCAGATCTTGCTCCTCTGGGAAGGGCTGGTTGGGTTTTCATACCCAGCCCTTCCAGGCATTTCTGTGCTTCATGCAGATGAGGGGAAGAGCAACCATCATCCCTTCCCCAGCAGCTCATGTTCCCTTTTTATTCTAGATTATTAAAATAAGAGAGCATTTCTATCAGCTGTGGTAATCTGCTTGAGAAACAGATGTTTTTTGAAAAAGATGGAAGCAGCTTAAACATCTATGATGGGCTGATTCCTAATTCCCTGATTGAAAGATGAAATTATCTTCATGCAGCTTTGAAGAGGACATGGTATTTGTCTCCCTAGGCAGGCAGCACTCTGCAATAAGCCCCTGAGAAGGCTGAGTCCTTAAAAGAATTTATATCCCCTGGGGAAAAATACCTCTGGTTTATCTACTATTTTTAAAAAGGAAAAACAAAAGTAATTTCACAGAATGAATTGATTATGAAAATATTTTGAAGTATAGAAGATATTAGGTTTGGTGACCCACAGGAGCTTACTGCCAATAGTACAAGTCAACTTTCATTGCCTTCTTTTCTTCATTTTTCTGCTGGCTTCTAAGAACATCTGACCAATGTTAAGATCTAACTGCAAATGAAAGTGATATGTTGCAATTTCATTACAATAAAAATACATGTCTAGCTAACAATTCTACAAAGAAAAAAAAAAGTCCTATATGTGTGTGGTAGTTATAACTATCTCAGAAAAACATCTTTTGGACTTAGATGTTGTAAATTTATTTTCTTTTGCAGAAGTTGTGTGCGTTGCCTCCATCAAACACTGCCAGACTTCTTCTCAGCATCTCTTTCTGACAACATAAATTCCTGTCTGTGAGGGCTGAATCCCATTTAACCCATCTCCATCACACATGTGAAGTGGAATGGTCTCTAGTTATGAAGCCAAACTTAAATCAAAAGAAAGAGCATTTGTTGCTTTGTAACCAGTTTAAATGCACACGTGCATAATGTAGGAAAAAGGCTCCATAAAAGAGGATGTAAAACAGACACATAAACCTGATAGCACCTCCTTTTCCTGCCTGGGTTTGTCCCAGTACTGTTGGCATTATCATAGCCGTAGTGATGGAGTTGCCCAACTTTGGGGGTCTGGCTTTCTGTCTTGGGACTAGCACAAGTGTTATTCATCCCTGTAAAGTAATTAGGAGAGCCCTCTGTCCCCAGGAATCTTGGTGGCTGGCTGTCCTGCAGAGCAAGTCACTGTTATTCTGCTGTGTCTGAACACAATTCAGGAGTGCAGTGTGTGATTAATAACACCTAGAGATGGCTGACAATTTTACAGTTTGAAATGGGAAAAAAATCTACCTTTACTGCCACATTTTCTTTGTTTTATTGCTGGGACTGATGCCTGTTGACTGGATACCTGCTCCAGCTCTGGGCTCATTTGGTGTTCCAGGGAAATGGGACCCATCTCTCTCGGCAGTACATCCTGCATCCCCCGGGAGTGCTCTGCAACACTGCCTGCAGCGCCCAGCCTGTGTGTGCTCAGCTGCTGCTACAAGGAGATGCTGGATTGCAGCAGTGTGGGAGCTCCTGGGCTCAGGGGCAGTCAAGCAGGGAGAGAACACAGGCAGGCAAAATGTAGGCAGGAGGCCAAGTGGCCCTGTGGGCTGACAGGAGCTGCTCGTGGTTGCCCTGCCAGGTCTGAGTGACAGCAGTGCCCTTGACTTGCCTACAGGGACAAGGGCTCTGCATCCCCAGTGCTCTGTCAGCAACCCTCAGAAGAGGTGGGGGAAAGCAATTTTATTTCACACTGGTCTACATTGGGTTGGGGTTTTTTTCTACTTAAGTGCCCACCCTGTGCACGCAGTTTCCAGCTGGATGTGGCACTGGGTTGCAGGATGTTCCCTAGATGGAGGGCTGCAGCTTAGCATTTCCTCAGAAAACAGCCTGCTGCAAACACATCAGACACCCTCCTCTGCCCTCTGTCCTGGTACCCCAAGGACTAAACAGAGTCTCAAGATGTACAGAATTATCTCTGGAGCCTTGGTCCAGTGTGCCTAAAACACCACCACAGTGGTGCTGCTCCCCTGATCTCCCCAAGCAGAGCTGCTGCTGCAGGGCAGTGAGACACTGGGGCTCAGCCATCTACCACTGAGCCCTCTGCCAGGCTGGCCATGGGAGGCACTGCTGTCACCCATCATCTCAACCCACCCACAAAGCACCGTGACAAGGACAGCTGCCCAAAATGAAGATATCTGCAAGTTCATGCTCTGCACTGAGCAAGCTGTCTCTTGTAAACTCATCTGGGCAAGAGAGAGACTTTCCTCAGTCCTTTTATGTCTGAGGTTGCAGTAAAAAATCCCATAGAGGGCTAAGAAATCCTTTTTTTTTTCTTTCATGCATATAGAGTATTTCTTTGGCTTAGACTTCCCCCATTTAAATGCAGCCTGGTGAGTGCATTAAAAGAAAAAGAAAAAAAAGAATGTCCATGCAAAATACTCCCCTGCACACGTAGTCCTTCCCCAAAGAGCAGGTGAGAGAGAGAGCAAACCACATGTGACAGATGTTAGTCACACTGCCAAACACACTGCTGGCAGGAGCCAAGCCAAAAAGGCAGCCAGAGAACCCCTACAACATTGCTGCCTCGGTGCTTTCAGCTTCCAGGCAAAGATGCTGCTCCATATTGTGGTACATACACACACAACTTCCAATTGTTTTTTCTTCTGCTGTTCATGTCAAGGGAAATCAATTTTAGAGATTATTAAGATACTATTTACTTGCAGAAAGTGTGTTTTTAAAATAGCAATTCATAATTTTACTGAGCAATCTATAGTCATTTATATTTTGGTTGTTTATCTTGTATGCCATACAGAGCTAGCAATTTCCTAACTTGCACAGTATTCTGTGCAAGGGTGTATTTTGGCTTCTGCTGCTGTGTCAGGCTAATGCCACTGTTGCTATGGTAATGGTGATGTTTGAGTCTGCTTTGTCACCTTTGTCCTGCTATTTTTTTCTTTACAAACAAATTCATGTTGTGGAGGCCTGGAAAGCAGGCAGAGGCTTTGCTATCGAAGCTCAGCCCCTTCTCTTTTTTATTTATTTATAACAGATTTTAAAGCAGTGTGGCAATTTCAGAGATGAATAAAGCCTAACACCAGCAGAACTCATCAGATCTGTCGAAGCCATCCTCCTATACATTAAATGTCACTGAATTATCCCTCTATGGCAGACCACACATCCTGGTTGGGAGTACTGCAAGACATCCCATCTTAATTAGAAGATGCCCATAACTATCAGTCTATCATCATCCTGTGCAGTTTCATCCAAACTTTTAGGAATTCTCAGTGATTTAGAAAAAGTCTACCAAATTTTTATCAGCTACACCATGACTGCCATCATTTGTTCAAGGCTGACTCATTTCCTGCCATTCTCCCTCGTTCCCAGGTATCACTCTCAGGACCATGCTTTTACTTCCAATTAGCCCACAGTAAAATGCATTTTGCTTGTCTGGGTGCAGCAGGCTGTGTGATTCAGCCAGCCTTTCTGCTTTATTTACCCTCCTGCCTTTCTCTGGGTGTTTTATCAGCAGTAATTTCACATTTATTTCCACATCACTAACGAAGAAGCTGGGGAGTAGCTGTGTGTGACACCCTGAAAAGCCTCAGCAGCAACTTCTGCGCCTGAGGATTTGTCTGTTTTCTTTGCTCAACCCGTCACTCTACACAGGCATTTCCCCAGTGTGGCAAAGTGTACCAAACATGAAGCAAGGCACAAGATCCTCAACCAGCTCTGGTAGGATTGCTGAGGTTAAGCTGTTTTAAAATGTGATCTCTAGTGGAGTTACTGCACACTGTCCTTGACTGCTGGTGGATGGACAATATGTGCTCCAGCATCCCCACCTTGGACTTGTACTCACCATACATGTGAAGCAAATTGGGCCTGAGCCCTTGTTTATTCCTAGAAAAACCAAGAAGAAATTATGAAGGTCAGCTGGACTGCTCAGGTGCCCCAAGTGCCTGGCACCCACACCTCCTTTCCACAGGACTGGGGCAGCACATTTGGAGAGGAAAGCAAACCAGAGCTTGGCCTTTGAAGGAAGGAATACAGTGAATCCACCCCATAAAAAATGATGAATTCATCCTGTTCTGAGGAAGGAGGACCCCAGTTCCCTTTGTGGGCAGGAGAAGAGGCAGTTTCAGCAGGGGGTTTGGGGCTGGGTGTCTGTGCCAGCCTGCACACAGCTCTGGGATGACAGCAGGCTGCAGTTAGCCTCCAGAGTCAGGAGCATGGATAGCTCTGCAGGAGCAGCCAGCATTGCCTATACTCTCCCTGAGCCAGGGTTAGAAATCATGAATCTAATTCACTTTAAGCTTTATTTTGGCTAGGAATTGGCAGTGTTTTCTTCTGACCCATGCAGGCTTCCCAGCCACGAGACCTTCCCGTTGGCATCATTTCTTGCTCCAGCTCTCTGTGCTGCAGTAGCAGGCAGCATTGAGGGCACAGCATTAATACAATGTGCCTGTGGGGCTGCAGCCCACAGATGGGTATGTGCCTGCTAATAAACCTCCTTTGCCCCTGAGACTCCTTGTCCCTGCAAATATAAAGGGGGAGGATGACTTTCTGGCAGAGGGTCAGGGCCCAGGGTATCCCACCCGTACTATGTACCTGTGGTGGTGAGCTTATTATAAAAGAGCGTTCATCATTCCTGAGCCGTTCATTTGAGGCAAATTGAACAACATGGCAATTACCCCCAAGGTGCCCAGGGACCATTTGTGGTCTCTCGTGTGCAAATGATACGATGAAACTGTTTTGGAAAGCAAAAGAAAAAAGAGAGGCTTTATGTCCCTCACTATCTCGAGGCCCTCTCTCTATCTGAGGCGGCGTGGTGTTTGATGCTTGTTACACGCACAGCAGAGGCGTTGGCGGTGCCTGCTTTTACAGCACCAATACAATATTAACTGCAGCAATTTAAGATAGCCTGTAAAAAAATCTTGAGCAACTGGCTAAGTCCAAATATTCAGTTACTGTTGCTGGTTTGACATTTCATCCTAATGGGATCAAGGCCACGGTCTGCAATCCTCCCTGCCTCTTCCTAAAACATAGTCGGCAGCTCTTAAGCAGTGTTTGTTCCTCAAGGACTCATAAAATCACCTTTTAAGATGGGGAAAGGCACAAATCATCATGAAGTTCTGGTTTCCAGTAGTTTCTGGTTTTTCTAAAGCTTTCCTGAGGAGAACTGAAGGAAAACAAGGGTTTCAGCAGAAGTGGCCCCTGCTTTTTCAAGAATGTAGAAATCAGACAATGGTAAAAAATAATTTTTAAAAATCACTCTAAACAATTACTTATATCACTGCATAAATGTCAAGTATATCAACTGTGTTTTGTCTTCTCTGTCATTTCTGAATAAATGCCAGGATCATGAATATCAGAGCTATCAACACCACAACAGCTTTATTACTCAGGCCTGCCTGCATCTTTAAATGAAGGTCACCTTTAGGAGAAAAGAGGAGAAAAAGTCTCTTGAAATCCACCAGATTTCGAGAGGCTTTTTCCCTAATTCATTTGTAGCTGTACCCTGGCACAGGAGAACTAGCAGAGAACTCAGTGTCTCCAGATGGTTTGCTGAGTGTACTGAGCATCATCAGCAACCGGAGCTTTCCAGCCTGGTGAGCTGCATAGGACAGGAGAAGGTCACAGGGATGGCCATGCTGGGGGACTTCTCCACCACTCCTAGCATCAGGTCACCCATTCCTCTGAAAGTTCTCCCATGCTGCCTCTCCCTGTCAAGGTGGCTGTGGCTGAGGACCCAGCCACGCTGGGGGCAAGCCACACATTCACCAGCTACAATTCCTTTTCTTCAATCCTTTCTGCTTGTTTTTCCCATCCAGGAAGGAGTAATTATTTGTTTATTATTTGTTTCAGTTATTCCTCCCTTACAAATCAAACAAAAAAGGTCAACAGTTTTATTTCACCCTATTTGCTTCCTTAATGTTGAAGTCATTGTTGCTGTGGTTTTCCTGCCTCTCAGTGATTGACAGCAGAGAGGACAGCTACCTGGCAGGTAGGCAAGATCTGTCTCCTGGAGGTTAGATATGGTGTTGTCTGCTTCCCTCTGCTTTTTGTTTGTGATATTTTTTTTCCTTTCATATTTTTCTTTTCAGAAGGGTAAGGCACTGTTTTGTTCCTTCCTACCCTTTTCCTCCTTCAAAGATGGACTGGAACTTGACCTTCTGATTGTTCATCTCAGATGCTCTCAGGAAAGCTCTGAGTGGTAAATGAGGTGACAAATGCAGGGAGAGATTACTGTATTTTTCTTTTCCTTTTTAGAATCTTGAATAGATGAAAATAGATGGTAATCAACAAACCTGTGGCTAGAGGAAAAATCCCTTTAACTCACATTTTACTTCAATTACATTCAGGACAAAGAAACACATTGCACCATGTGCATGAATAGATGCTTTATTATTCAAAACAAGCTTCAAAGAGCATTACGTCCCCTATAGAAAATATGCAATCAGTGTTTAATTCAATGGTAGGATGCAAATTTAAATTCCCATAAGGGGAAGGCTGTTAATGCCATTTAAATTGGTTGTAAATTACAGATAATACGCTTGAGACCCGAATACAGATTAGGAGAGTGTTGCTTTATGAATCCAGCTCTGCTTTGAACTTACTAAGTATTTATTTATGGACAACAAGACAGTGCAGGCTTGTTTACACCTATATATAGTCATCTGACACAATACATATGCAGAAAAAAAAGTATTTTGTTTTTAAAATACAGAAGGTGTTAGCTCCAGTTTGATGAAGATTGGTTGTGTGGAGATGCTTTTTGGTTGCAACCATGTCTGTTCTACTCTCTCTGCTCCAGAGTAATCTGTTTCTCTATCTTATGAATTGCACAGAAATTAGCCCAGAGCAATTGCCATTTCCCTGTTTTACTAAGAGTGGAGGGAAATCCTGGGTGCCTAGTGTAACCCATTGGTGTGTGCTGGGGACACCAGCCCTCTGCAGGGCTCAGAGCCTGCTGCTGCCTTTGCTGGGGTTGGTACCTTGGTTGTTTCACTGTAGTGCCTCTCAGCAAGAGTTTTTAGGGGATTTTTTGTTTCCAGAGAAAGCAATGTTCTGTGGCTTCATCCTTTGTGCACCAAAATAATCATTAAAGGCAACCAATGCACTTTAAGACCAACAACAACAAAGTGTTTAAAACGAGCTGTGTGTCTCACGTAGCACAATGTCTGTTTGCTGTTATTTTCTGCAGTGTGTTTCTTGCCCATTCTTTGTATAAAACAATAACTTGTAGAACTGAGATTTTTTATTTTGTAAAAGGCAACTAACGAGTCATTTGAGAAGCAGCTCTGCAAACCACTGATGGTATGAACAGGCCCTTCTGGTATTGATCCCATTAAGGCCACTCTAGCAATGTTTTGCTGGGCTGTGTCATGAGAAATTTTGGAGCACATTTCTTCATGTTGTATGTCCCTAGGTATATCAGTATTTCATCAGCATATTGCAAACTGAGTAAAAGTACTTTGCATTGCAAAAGCACCACACTTTGTGGTTAATTTATTTCAAGGCAGTAGAGTTAACATCCCCAGAGTCATGGAGAAGTGGCCATTGCTCTCAAACACTATTTCACAGAATGGTTTTTACTTTGAATGTGTATGTGGGGGTGGGAGGGTGGAGGGGCAGAACACACATCTTATAATTGTTTCTGAACCTTCTGGCTACATCACAGGAAATGCCTCTCTCAGTTAGCTGAAGTTTACACAAGCGCTTGCAGATTCATCCTGAGCCGACTCCAGAGAGGAAACCATTTACCCACCTTGCTTTCTTCCTACTGTTTTCAGGCCCATCCAGTTCTCCAATACAGATGAAGCACCAGAGCATCTTGTGCTTTTCTGTCATCTTAAGATGTCCTCTGCCAACAGAAATACCTTCTTAAAGAGACTGCAAAGGCTTTTATCTTAAACTTCTGTGTACACAAACCAGCTTACGCTGCTGCAGCCTGTACTGGGAGAGCACACAGGTGTTTCTTGGAACTTTTTGAGTCCTCCTGATCCCAGCTGAGGTCTGGACACCAACTGGTGGATGGAGTGTAATGGTAATGCTGCTGCAGAAAGATAATTTCGTTCTATGCAGGGATGTTACCATTTCTCTATTTCTACTTGTTTGAGTGCTCTTGAAACCTGTTTGTTGCTAAACCATTATACTGAAGAAACATATTCTGTAATTTATCTCAAATTACTTCCAGCTCTGCTTTAAGGCCACAAATTTCCAGAATAAAACCACCCATCTTACACTCCTGATCTGCTCCATTTATTTCTAAATTCATAACTGTACCTATGTCTACAAGAAAGTGCATGTGGTTTACATCAGCCTTCATCAACAGAGAAGCAGGTCTTTTGGTCAGGTTATAAAACCTATATTATATAGATTAGATCAAAAATAAGTACCCATTGGACTCCATGAAAACTACACTATATGGGATTACCCTTCCCTACTTCCAAGTTTTTTAAATTTCTCTGTTCACATTACTCATTCTTTGAATAGGAGCTGCACTGGTTTTGCTTAGTGCTCCTTTTCCCCAAAGACAAAAATATAGGTACTTTATGGCAATACTATCTTTCTTTGTGATTCTACTAAAAACATGCTATCAAGTACATTTGACAAAACCTGTTTTCCATAAAGTGATGTTGATTTGCATTACTAATGCTCTCATCTTTTCATTTCTTTTTATGGGTTGCATCCCCAATCAGCCTTTCCCTGAACTGTTCCTGGGATCAATGCCAAGATAACCAGTTCAGTGTCCTCTGCATCTTTCCCTTGGCTTTCTAAACTATTGGCCCAAAGCTTTCTTTTAAGGCCCTCTTGGTCATCTTCTTATTTGCTTTTTATTCCCTTCTCCTACTTTCATTTTTGCAGGATTTTCCCAGGGCTTAAAGATTTAGTTCAGAGGACTTGTCTGCTTTTTTTTTATGTTACTCTTGGGTGCAAGCTACTTAGGACTACAGATTTTAAATAGTTCCAGATTATGAATAACCACAGCCTAGGATTTCAGACCTGTATATGCTACATAGGGATAAGGTGAGATCTCTCTGATGAAGTTCAGACATTGATACAGGTTTCATGCTGGACTCTTCCAACTCATCCAAGGGCCAGTTCAGCCTTTGCTTCTTACTTTTCCTGGTTGTTTGCACCAGTTCAACGTGACCACACACATATTGCTGAACCAGCCTGACATTTATTACTGTGCTTTCAGCACGGTCTGCTGGAACCTGAATATACTCTGATTTAAGTAATTTTGTTTTTAAATTGAATCACTAGCAGGAGAATTTTAGGATGCAAGTTTTGAAGTACCATGGAACATCTAAGAGCCAAATTTGCTAGGCTCCTCTGAAGTATGAATAACTTAAACTGTTCCATTAATTAGAAATGCTTATGTATATTTTCATTTCCATGTCCACATCATGGTCAAAAGTGAACATCACAGCAAGGAGGAAGACAGCAGAGTCTTGTTCAACATATGTGTGCTAAGGTTTGACCTCAGCACACAATGGGCTTGATTCTGCACCGTGTGTCCCGCTGATTTGCGTTGCAGGAGATATCCAGCACATTATTGCCTCAAGGTGCCAGAATCACCTTCCCCAAAATCTGGAGACTTTTATACTACAGTAACTTAACTGTTTCATTTAATTAAAGCTTCACAGAAGCAAGGCTGATAGACAGACTACTGTGTCACAGTGGGATTGCTCCCAGACATGAGTCCCCTGCTGTCCCTCACCCTGCACACCTACCCCTCTCACCTCCTTTAATCATGCTCTTCCTAGCATAATTAAAGGAATTTCCTCCTGAGCCTTGTCAGCTGCAGATATCAATTTGCAGCCTCCATTTGACCAAGGATTTAACATGTCTTCAGAATGGATCTGGGGACATGCCTCCAGCCTCCTGTGAGTGCTGCTGCCCCATCCTTCTCAGGCCATACAGGTGTGCCCAGCCTGTCCCCACCTCCTCTCTCACTTACACGAGTCCATTGCTGGGGAGCAGAGGGGAGCATCCTACAGAAAGGTCAGGTGTTGGTGCATTTCCCACAGATGGAACAGATCAGAGTAACAGGGGGTCAGGGAGGGCTTAAAGAAGAGCTTAAAGCCCCCCTGGATGCACCACCTGGTAGCCCATTTCACTGTGCACAGGGCTTTCCAGGGTTTATGACTTCATACAGAAAGCCAAGTGTGCTCTTCGGGTTCCTGTGTAAAATATGTGATAACATATGAAGCAGCCAATGTCAAGAGACTTTGGACTATATTCATAAATGCTTCACTAAATCCCTGAAGACACAATAAATTATTGCTTCAGAAGTATCTTCATTCACCTGTTCCAGGCAAATGGGGAAAGGACAATCAATTTCTCTTTTTGAAATGCCAGAAATACTAAACTTATGAAATTTCCTGACAGTCTCTGCATTTGCACTGGGATTTTATGAGGTTGTATCAGTTGACCTTCCCCTTTCAGAGTTCAAGCAAGTTGAAAAAAAGAAACTGTAATAAATATAGCCACAGACAAATTTAAGCACACTCTGTAATCCAGAAAATGGAACTTATTCTAAAGGCAACTCCTTCTGAATTTTTAGTGAAAGAATTGATAGCATTACCCATTGAAATGGAATTTAAATGGAGTTTAGAGGGACAAAGTTTTGCTCTGTAAAAGCCTCTGATTCTAAGCCAGCATCTTAACAAATATTTAAAGATGAGATAATAGGAAACTTTTGTTTGTTTGTTTGTTTTCTACTAAGAGCAGGGGTTTAAGAAAGAAGGAGGGAAGGTGGTGGTACTGCCCCAGTGACTACCAAGTGGAGTGATGCAAGCCAGCCATCACTCCTCAATGCTACAGCCCTGTGCAGCTCAGAGCAGACTGTGCAGCCATTCATCATATCAAAGCACAGACATTTGTCTTCAGTGTTCTTTAGCTTTTCAAGCTCCTTCCTTCTGTCCTTGGTCTGCATTTTTCTCCTGAAATGCATTTCCCCCTCAGTCACTTTCATACATCTCACCATGCGTAGGAAAATCCTTCAGGTTTTGCAAAGCCCATTGTTCCCACCTTTTTTAATTTCTCTTGAAAAGTTTCCTTAGCCACCACACCTACAAATCTCTCCCATCTGGGGCTGGTTAGGCAAATACAAGCTGTGACTTGTGACTTATGTCTTACTGTAAACCCTCTTCCTTTTATTGCACCCCCACTTTCCCAAACCAGTTATAAGCGGATTTTGCCTACCCCTGCACCCTGCAAATGTGCAGATCTCATGGCAAAGGGACCCTCCTTTTCACAACCCACCAGAAGGCACTGAGTCCACTGGGAATTTGCACAGGGAATTCCTCTGTGACTCCCACTGTGGAGCCAGAGCAAGTGACCTGGCAGCGTACCGTGCCCTCCACATTCTGCAGGAAGCTCTCAGCAATCAAGCAGTTAAATATCCATCTTTTTGCAAAGCTCTGTTGCTGTTATCATTCCTCACAAATGCCACTTTGTACTTTGATTGTTCTTTGCAAAACACTAGGTGTTTCATGGAAAAGCCAAGATTTGGGCAGTGAAGCGAGTCCAAGCATGCTGCCACCAGGCCACCTCTTTCAGATGCCATTCTGAGGAAGGCACAACTCCAGCTGCCTACCCCTATTTCAATGAAAATCTATGGGTCAAAATACTTTCAGGTGTCTTGACAGCAATACTGTGGGCCAGTAAATAAATCCTAGTTTATAAAACTGTCTGTACGAGGAAGAGGGAAGCCATTTTCCCCACTGTACTTCATCCCTGTCCCTAAATATGCAGCACACACCACATATATGGAGGTGAGACCTCAGTGATAAATTGCAGAGCAATGTGCTAAATGAATTTGTATTGCACCCCCAACAGCTTCCCCTGCCCTCTGACTTTTATCCCATCTCTCAGGATTTACTCTAACATTCCTTTGAACAGCCACCATTTAAAACCAGAAAACTAAACCAGAAAGGTCACCATCACCTAAAAAATCCAACCCGCTTGCCCATTGAGGTTTTTTTTTCCTTCATGCACACAAGAATTTCCACAGAACGCTACATGGCCATGTGGCAAGATGAGAAAGATGTAATGCTGGACCAGTTACCAGTTTCTTTAAACATAACATCACATGACCCTAAGGCTTTTATCCTGCAGCCATACAGAGCAATGCAAACAGGGAGCAAAGAACTGCTGTTTGGACGTGGCAGCCTTTCACCACAAGCATGGCACAAGATGGGAAAGCAGAGAATCCAACTGTGCAATGTTCAAATTTAATCTTTCAGGGAGTGAAATGAAAGGGCCGTGGCACTGGGAAAGAAAGCTTTCCTGTTTCCTAGTGACACTCCATTTAGATCTGGAATAGCTCCCAGAAAGGACTTTAAGTATGAGAGACCTTTGTTTTTGAAAACACAATTTTGGCTCATTTCAGAGGGGTTTTATGGTTTTCTGTGGGCATGGATAACTGGATTTGTGACAAGTCCTTTTGTATCCTTTATCAGCAAAAATATACAGAAGCTGTCACAGTACTTTTAAATTTCCAAGCCCACATTGCTCATTTTTCCCAAATATGTTTGATTGATGTAGCATCACCATTATCTGTGTACGCATAATTTTCTTTACATTAATATAGCATAACCCATGTAATTTACTTGTGTGAAGTCAAATTGTTTCAATTTTTTTTTGTTGTCTCACAAAGAACTCTTTTACCTCCTTGTTGTGGTTTAACCCCAGCCAGCAGCCGAGCTCCACACAGCCACTCACTCACAGCCCCACCAGCGGGATCAGGGAGAGAATGGAAGGGTAAAAGCTGGAAAACTTGTGGGTTTAGATAAAGACAGTTTCATAGGGAAAGCAAAAGCCATGCATACAAGCAGAGGAAAACAAGGAATTCATTCACTGCTTCCCATGGGCAGGCAGATGTTCAGCCATCTCCAGGAGAGCAGGGCCCCCACCACGTGTAACAGTGACTTGAGATGACAAACTCCATCTCTCCAAACGTCCCCCCTTTCATCCTTCTTCCCCCATTTCATGTAGTGAATGATGTCAGATGATCTGGAATATCCCTTTGGTCAGCTGGGGTCACCTGTCCTGGCTGTGTCTCTCCTCCCAGCCTCCCATGCCCCTCCAACTTCCTCACCAGCATGGCAGTAGGAAAAGGAGAAAAGACCTTGGCTCTGTGAAGCCCTCTCAGCAGTAAAAAAATCACTGTATTATCAACCCTGTTTTCAGCACAAATCCAAAACACAGCCCCGTAACAGCCACTGTGAAGGAAATTAACTCTATCCCAGCCAAAATCAGCACACTCCTGAATTAGACCTCATTGTTATCAGGATCAGAAAGTCTCAGAGGGCAGGATGTGTCATTTAGCAATGACCATGAAAAAGCAGGTAGCAGTGAATTTGTAGCAATGTAGGTAAATATCACATATTTAAGTGCATACCGCTATTAATCCCAAGAACCAACAATAAGCTATAAAGCAAATCATGTGTTGCATGAACCTATTGGAGCTGACATCATCCCTAACAAGTGATGATGCACATAAGCTGTTGTCAAGTATTTCTATCTATGTTGCACCTAAATATACTCAAAAGGGTGTCTGGCTATCACAGTCAAGGCATGGAGTATAATTCAACAGAGAGTCTGATGAGCCTTTGGCACTGTTTTCCACAGAATTCTGGAGAAACTGGCTGCTCACAGGCTGGATGGGTATACTGGATAGGATCTGGACAAGCTGGACCAGTGGGTTGAGGCCAATTGTATGAGGTTCAACAAAGCCAAGTGCTGGGTGCTGCACTTGAGCCACAACAACTCCATGCAGTGCTACAGGCTGAGGACAGAGTAGCTGGAAATCTAACCAGTGGAAAAGGAGCTGGAGCCAGCTGAACATGAGCCAGCTGTGCCCAGGTGGCCAAGCAGGCCAGTGGCATCCTGGCCTGGATCAGCAACAGTGTGGCCAGCAGGACCAGGGCAGGGATTGCCTCCTGTACTGGGCACTGGTGAGGCCACACCTCAAATCCTGCGTTCAGTTCGAGCCCCTGTTTCAGGAAGGAAGTTGTCCAGAGAAGGGCAAAGGAGCTGGTGAAGGGTCTGCAGTAAAAATCTGACCAGGAGCAGCTGAGGAAGCTGGAGTTGTTTGGCCTGGAGAAAAAGGCTCAGGGTGGACCTTAAACTCTCTGCAGATCCCGAAAGCCGGTTGTAACCAGCTGTGGGGAGCAGCCTCTTCTCTCAGGTAACAAATGAGAGGAAATGGCCTCAAGGCACACCAGGAGAAGTTTCGATTGGAAAGCAGGAAAATGTCTTTAGTTAAAGGGTAGCCAAGCATTGGCACAGGCTGCCCATGCAAATGGTTGAGTCACCATTCCTGGAGATATTTAAATATGACGAAGTGTAGATGTTGCGCTTAGAGACACGCTGCAGTGGTGAACTTGACAGGGCTGGGTTAGGGGTTGGATTTGATCATCTTAAAGGTGTTTTCCAAGCTAGATGATTCCACAGTTCTATAATTCTGTGACAGCTTGATGGTGACTGTGACCTGATGTCATGACAATTGGCTAGCTCCACAATGGGCATTTGGAGTTTTCTTCCCTGTTATGGATCAAAGTGAAATGGAGCCATGTGATTTCCTTACTGCTGGGAACGTCTTTGTCCTTGGAGAAGGGTGAGATATACTTCAAACATCTTTAATAAAAGAAAATTATGATAAGCCATTCTCCAGGCAAGAGTTGTAAATACCACTGTGTATATTGGCTTTTAAAATAGAGACATTAGCCAGAATATCTCAGACTGTGTAATTTAGTGTCTTTTATCATTTCATCTTCTAGTTACAGTACCAAAAGGAGTGATGTCTGGAAGATAAATTTAATATGCAGAAGAAAATCCCTCACTTAAAACATATTTAATGCTTGAATGGTGTAATAGAAAGGCCAGTTTTAATCTTTTTCCAAAAATGGTCTTTAAAACTCAATGCTTCCTGAAAAATGGCCGAGCTTTTGAAAACCACCTAATCTTTTACAAGTTCCAGATCTTTCCCTTCTTCAACATCATGGGTAGAAAAGTTATTGTAGTCTGAAAATCCCAGTATATTTTTCATGACACATTGGTGTGCAGCAATGGGTTAAGCAGTGAGTTGTTAAACATAGACTACAGTAATACCTATTTCCCAGTAGAATGGTGGATGCAGACTTTACAAGTTTCTAAGGTGAAATTATAACAATGACTTTGACTGGTCTTGAAGCTCTTGTACTGAAGCAGATGTTCATACTTTACCTCCATGTGTGATACAGCTATTGAACAAAATTAAATGGCAAAACAGACGCAGTCAATATGTGATGAATGCAATTTGATGACCTTATGGAAGCAAGGAGGAAATCAGACTTCACAGCTCTTAGTGGTCTTCTCATTGCTTGTGGAAGGTTAAGGCCAACAGGTGAAAAAGATTGGGAGGTTATATTGAAAACAGGGTAGTCTGAATGAAAGAAACATGTAGCCCCTGCCATGCAGTCTATAGGCAACCTGTAATTATCAAAACAGAAACCTGCTTTTCACACTGCAGGTAGGCAACAGACTGTGACAGAAAACAAGGACTATGGCAGCTCTGCATTTGTATTTCACTTAAAGAAAACAAAGAATTAAGCCAGGAGAAAAGAGCATGTCAAATTAACCCTCTCTAAGAGACCAGGAAAATCATTTCAGTGACTGACAATGTCAGCCATGTCTATGTGCTGGAGGAGAGCCAAATTTGCAGAGGCACAGTGAGTGAAGGTAAGGCCAACCAGCAGGACCCAGGAGGCACCCTAGGCATCTTGCTTTTGGTAGGACTTGCAAGGGAGGTTGCTGATGCACTGAAAAATTCTTTACCTTATGAAAAAACTTACTGAGGTGTGAGTGATAAATCATCCAGAGAGAAATTGGTCCTTCTGACCTGCCATGCAAATCACAGTGAAGTGGCAGGAGTGCAGTGTTTGCTTGGCTGCAGAGCATGAAGGGGACTCTGTCCCGCATGCCTCCCAGCACAGGGGGCCAGATCCCATCTCCTCCCACCCTCCCACCTGGCTAGGTGCCAGGGCTGCAGGCAGCATGTGCCTTTGCTACCAGAATCCAGACTCCTCCTTTGCAGTAGGACTATGCCTGGCTTTTCCTGAGCTGGCATCTGCCCTTGTTCTTGATCCAGCCTGGCTGGCAGCCTGTGTGCCCCAGCAGACTGATCTGTGCAACAGCTGATCAGGGCCAGGTACCTGAACTGCACAGGAGACATGTGAAGATGTTCCTTACCTGAGCAATGTAAGTGCTGCTTCAGTCCCTATTCCCTCTGTCGCACCTTGAGATGCCTTGAAGAGTGTGTGTGTCTGTCTGTACACATGCAGGGCAGCTGAGTGAATAGAACAGATTTTTGTGCTGTGTGCTCCTGTCTGAGACATGCAGATTTCATAGCAGAAATCATGCAGAAGTTAGCCCAGAGATAAAAACACATTCCCCACAGGAAGGTGTAACCAGAACTACACATCTTCACCTATCCTGTGCCTCACCTACACACAAGACAGCAGCACTGCTACGTCCCCAGCTCTGCTGGAAACACCTTTGTTCCCTGCTCTTGGAAGAGCATTAACACCTCCTGGCAGTGACTCTCAGCCATTCTGTGCCTGATGGCCCCTCCCAGGCTTGTCTGCCATACCTGTAGTTCCTGACACAGGAGCCTCCAGCTCTCATCAGCAGTGCTTGTCCAGCCCCTGAGAGCAAGAGCTGACCTTCAGCACTTCTGAATGTCATTTGCTTTCTTTGCTCTGGCTTTCAGGGTCATGCAGTTCTCCTGCATGGTCAAGTGCTGCACACTGACTGGGGTCCTCATTCCAGCCAACGGGAATGCATTTTTAGGAGGCTACTGCAAATGTCTGATTAACAGAATGAGTCAGGATAGGACATTAGATCCCAGTGTGTCTTTCAGATCTCACAGCATCACTTCTAGTTCAAAAACCAATCAACTCACATTGTACTCCTGGAGCACAGGTTTACCATAAGGCAGCTTCTGCCCAAAAATGGCTCTCCTGCTGCAGCAGCCATGTGCAGCTGGTAACCAGGCAGCTGAGACAGCTGGTGAAGACCTCATCCTATGTCCAGTTGAGGTGAAATGGACATTGTAGGCTTTAGAAGGGTTTTTCACCAAGTATTTTCCAAAATAATGTTCATGGATGACTGTTAGAGCATCTTCCCCCAGTCTGTACCCCTGGGGTTTTACATGGGGGCTGGGGTCCTTGCCCATAGCACCATTTCAGGGTCCACATGTAGGAATGCCAGTGTTTTGATCAGCCATCCTCAGCACAGGTGTAAAAAACCCTCATTTAAGACTAATTATGGCAAAGTAATTATTTCTGAGCCATGATGACAGGCAGTCCCAATTACCTCTAAATGGGATATAAATAGCAGGGGGGAGAAAATCTTCTGTAGGGGGAATCTAAGATAGAAAGGGCCAAGGAGGGCCCAGACACAAGCAAAATAAATAGGAACCTTTTCAAGCAGAGGATAAGGTTGTGTTATTTCTTCTCAGTTTCCAGTAACCCAGAGTTCTTGAAAGAAGGCAGAAGGCTGGGCTTTCTCTGCTCTGCTGCAGATGCAGAATGGCCTTTCAGTGGCCCCTGCCAAAAAAAAAAAAAAAATTACCTTTATTGGAGTTATTTTTTGAAAGGTGGCTCTACTATCGTTTACAGCACCAATGTTCTGGTAGCCGTGTCCCCAGACTTCCATGTCTGGCATGTTTTATATTCTCAAGAGAAACCAATCAGACCTCAGCTACCCAAAGGAAATCCTGTTTGATTCCTCCCTGGTTTATTCCAGGCACAGCCCTCTGGTGAATGTCTCATGCCTTTGGGTTTCCTCCCAGTCCACAGAGCTGGGCTGATGGGCAGCTGTATTTTCAAAAGCTAAACATAAGATGTTCGAGAAGATTTCAGACTCATTAATAATGTTTTACATGTTATCTCAAAAAAAAAAAAAACTACTTTCCTCAAACATTACAACTAACTTTCTGATTTTAATATACATTTGTCCCATGGGGTTTTCACCCATTAAGATAGATTAAGTGACTATTCTAATGTACAATAGCAGAATTTGCCCTGTGGTTTAGTGGCTGGCTGTGGTTGACTGATACCCAGCCCTCTGAATCCCTGCTGAGTATCTAAGCTCTATGAACTGCAGTGAATGCATTTAATCTACATAAAAAGAACACAAATTGCATGTTAGCCTTTTTGAGCCCAGTAATCAGTTTTACAGTTTACTTGGTATGCATCTCCGCAGTCCTAGTGGCTCCAAGGAAGTTCCAAGGATTCTCCCTTTTTTTTTTCTCTGCCCATCTCACGTAGAAGAAAAGTGTTTGCATTTTGATTGTGCTCATTCCCTGACCCCTGTAATTTAACCATTGTTCATATTTAGTACTGACTGGAGTCCTGCGGGGCAGCTGATAACAATAATTTGTAATAAAGCATATGCAGGCTCTATTGTTTATCCTTGTTTTCCTTAATAATGAGAAATTAAATTTATTAATTAAAACAGATGAAGTAAAATAGGATTCCAAAATACGTGGATTATCCCAGCCTCGCATTTAGGATGATTATAATATTTGGCATGTATATGGCACTCCAAAGTGGCATCGCGGTTAATCCTCACCCCGCCGCCCCTCTGAGGTGTGCTGTTATTCCCCAGTTTGCAGGGGAGGATGCCCAAGCAGAGAGGGTAACGCCAGAACGAGCCAAAGCTGCTCAGGCACCAGCGCTTCCCGCAGCACAGCCCCTCTCTCCTCCCCCCAGGTGGGATTTTGGATGATCCCGATTAGGGGGAAGCTGCGGGGGTTTGGGGCCAAGCTCTGAAATGGGCTGGGGCGGGCGAAGGGGGCTGAGAGCATCCTGACAGCGGCATCGTGGGCACACCACGAGGGGCAAACCCAGCTCCTCATTTGCCACTGCATCATGCAGCTGAGGAGCTCATCCCAGAATTATTATCACCCCAAACGCATTCATGCTCGTATGTGAGCTGAGGAGCTCATCCCAGAATTATTATAATCCCAAACATACTGCTTGTCAGGACTGAGATTAAAAAAAAAAAAAAAAAAAAAAACCCACAAACCAAAACTAAACTAACAGCTGGAGGAAAATGTGCAAAATGCTCTTTAGACCAAATAGTTCTCTGGCAAAATGTAGTTTCAGCTAAATATTTTGTGGGGTAGGGTTGTTAATAATATTGGTGAGATGAGAAAATATTGAAATCTTTCTTCTCTGCTCAATTTCATCTCAGGTAATTTTGATATATTTTGCTGTTTTCATACACAAAAATCCTTTGGTGTGTGAGTGAAAACAAAAAGGAAATTAAACACACCAAAACATGATGTCTTAGTAGCTCTGCAATTTATTTTGCAAGGGTGCTGGATTCTGTTGGACACTGCAGGATGCAACTCTCCCTGCTGGGGCTCAAGACTGCTCCCTCCCCCTGCACTGCAAATTGCAGAATGGCAAAATCCTGGTTCCTGAGCAACTCAAGACAATGGGTGTGGGCACAAGCTGGGATTTGAGAATGTCCCTGGCAGGTTTTCTTGTTATGATTCACAGGCTGTAAAAGCCCTTGGCTGCACTTTGGGAGCAGTAAGGCACTGGCATGGGGTGCAAGGAGAATCAGCATGCCCCATCCCTGGAAGTGTTCAAGGCCAGGTTGGATGGGGCTCTGAGAAACCTGGTCTAGTAGAAGATGTTCCTGCCCATGGCAGGGAGTTTGAAACTAGGTGACCTGTAAGGTCCAGCCCAAACCATTCATTCTCTGATCCTGCAGGGAGCAGGCTGGTGTGGATACATCAGACCTTGAAAAAGCAATTGATTCTGCCTAAAAACTAGGTTTTACCCTGTTGAGGAGAAATAAAGGGCAATCCTGAAACTGTGGTTCTCTGCTGAGAAGACTGGGGCCAGGCAGCCAGTGCTGCCTTGCTGCTCAAAGGGCTGTGAAGGAAGGACAGACTGACCTCAAACTGAGACAGAAGTTGATGGGGGCGGCAGCCTGTTGCATTTTCTGAGACCCCAATCGAAGGAAGGAAATTATGAATCTGACTCCATGTTCTTAGATGACTAATTTATTATTTTATGTTACTATATTATATTAAAGAATGCTACACTAAAACTATAATAAAGAATAGAGAAAGGATACAGACAGAAGGCTAAAAGATAATAAAGAAAAATTCGTGACTCCTTCCAGAGTCCTGACTCAGCCTGACCATGACTGGTCATTAAGTCAAAAACAATTCACATGTTGGATAAATAATCTCCAACCACATTCCAAAGCAGCAAAACACAGGAGAAGCAAAGGAGATAATGTTGTTTTCCTTTTTCTCTGAGGCTTCTCAGCTTCCAAGGAGAAAAATCCTGGTGAAGGGATTTTTCCAGAAAATATGATGGTGACAGCAGCCTCTTCCAGGGAGTTCAGCCTGGGTAGTCCTCATGCACCACAGGCTACCCAACAGGGTGGGGAGATGTGGGGTGGCCTTGCTGAAGGGACAGTCATAAATCAGCCCGTGACACAGTGCTACCGAGGAGCATGAGGGGTGAGAAGATGAGGGTGACTGAAAGCAGACAAAGCTCATGCAACTGAGAACACCTTGTCTGGCTGGGACACCGGCTCACAACCTCTATGGGCTGTAACAGATGAGGTTAAAGGGATCATCTCGTTATTCTTCTCAAAAATGTCTATCTTCAGCAGACAGTAAATTCTGGCAGCTTGAGACGGTGAATATTGCTGAAAGCTGTGAGGACTTCAGATACAGATCACATCTTTTTTACCCTACAGGAAATCTTTAGAACATCTGGAGGGCAGCTATAAAATTTTCTTTTTTTATGTTTTAATTACACTTTGAGATTGTTAAGCTAAGCATCCTCTTCTTTAAAAAGAGAAAACTTCATGCTCAAAATATACAGAAAATTAAATATCTACTAAGAACTGTTTTGGTTAGTTGTCACTTGTAAGTCACTATATTATAAATAATAGGAGAAGGAACATTAAAACACAAGTTTCAACAATTTTCACCAAGAGTCCAACAAAGAAACAGACTATAGGTGTTGACAAGAACTGCTTAGCAGGGAATGATACTGCATAATGCAGAGCCTGTGAACATCAGCTTTACATAAACTTCTTCCATATGAGACGTTAATCAGGATGGAGAGCTGAAGGATCTGAAAACAATCAACATTTCTCCTTTCAAACCCCTGATCTTCAGTGTGAAGAGCTCATGCTCTCCCTGTGTGGTGGGAATGCAGGAGAATGTGAGGTAGCCATGGGCTAATCAGAGGTGGGCACATTTTCTGAGTGTGTTGGGTGGAAAGCCCCACATGGCCCAGGCTGACTCACTGAAGGAAGGTGCTTGCCCAGGGTAGAGGTGGGTGGGCCAGTGAAATGAGCTTCTAAACCAGGGTAAACCAGAGCTGGATGAAACTGGGATGGTGATTCAATGGTAAAAATTAATAAAAGAAGGAGTAGAAAGTGCCTGGGAGATTTGTTTAAAAGGACTAGTTCAAGGGGTAAGCCAGCACCACAGGAGACAGAACTACAGATGTACCCGCACATCTTATATAAATATATGGATTACTACAGTCCCTTCATTTATGACTTTGGTGATAAATGAAAATATTCACAATGTTAATGGAATGGCTATATGCAAAATACAAGTGTATCTTCAAATATACTGATATGAATATATTTCACATGCCTATGACTACATATGAAAATATATAAGCATGATTCACATATCTTTTGAACCAGAATTTGCAAGGAAGGATTGTTTTTCAGAAACCTAAACAGCTGTATTTGACAGTTTCCAAGTGAGATTTTGATTTTGCATTTTCAAATTAATTTTCATTGTCATAAATGCAAAATACATTTGCAAAAAATAAAAAAGGCGCTGTTTGCCCTATTACCTTTGTAAAAAGATCTAGTGGTGAAAAACAGTTTGATTGCAACATATATGCTGTTCCCAAGGGAACTGCTGCTTGAAAGGACTTTCTAGCTCTGATTAGACTGATGAGACAATCATTTGCTCTCAGCTTAAGCTAGTATGAAACCAGAGAAAGACAATTGGCTTGAAGAACCTGTGTTACAGTCACCTGGCAAGCTTCTCTTCCTTGGCTAAAAGGGACCAAAGCAAGGTTATTATGACCAGAGCATTGCTCTCAGCTCAGAGCAGCACACTGGCTGAATATGGGGGTTGGACCCACTGCTGTGGTTGGTATCCCCTCATGATGTGCTGGTGCCATGCCCCTTTAAACAGCAGTGACTTCATCTCTTCACCTTAGGGGCAAAACCTGCCTTAGACTGTGGGGCACAGCCACAGTTCTGAATTAAAATGTCTTTTCTTTTGGTGCTAAGCTGATCAAGGTGACACCACCCTGGGATGGGCACCATGCCCAGATCAACTGCAGCTGCCAGCAGGTGACATCGTCATCATCTCCAGCCCACCAGGGAAGGGTACTGGGCTCTGTGTAGCCCTGCTGCTCCCAGGACTGGCACATGGATGCTCCACAGACTAGTGAGGCCTCTCTCCCTCACATTCTCCACAGCCCTCCCCACAGGGGCTGGACCCCCTCTGCCTATGGTGATGTTACAGTGGGTCAGATCTTCAGCAAGCACAACTTGGGAATGCACCTTTAAGTGCAACACTCCAAATTATCAATTTTTTTGTCCCTCTAAATGCTTTTGGGATATATTCCTGGAGTTTCTTAATTTGATTTTTTTTTCAGCACCATTTATCTTAAAGATTAATGCAAAGTCAAGCAATCTTCTTTTACTTAAACAAAGTCACTCACACCTATACTTTCACTAACCACCTCTTGGGGAGCTAATGTGTATATGTGGAATTCTGCAATAACAGTTTACCTCCAGTGTGCCCACTGCCTACCATAAATGCCAGTGCATTACTCTTTCAAATAACACAGTATATTTTGGACTTTAGGAAAGTGAATCTAGAACAATCCCAAAACTGGAGTGTTTATTCCCACAAATAACTACACAGAGCCATGTGGGAGTGCCTTTGGAGAGCTGCATCTGTGCTCAGCAGAAGGAGGCTGGGGATCAGAAATAGAGAAAATCACTTGGTTGCACGTCCAGCTTCCCTCTCCCACCCTCAGGACTGTCACCACGTAACCCCAGCCCATGGTCATTCCCATCCTGCATGGCCACTAACATGCCTCAGCCTCTCTGGTCTTGGCAACTCTGCTACATACCAGTTACTTTCCCCACGCCAAAAAAAAGTCTCAACTGTTTTCCTTTCCCTGACCTTTGGCCAACACTCACTGTCCTTCTATAAATAATTCCCCACCTTTGTTTAAACTCTTAAACTGAAGGTATTTATTGCTTGTCGTCATATTCCCCAGGATTTTCCTCTCTGCTAAATATAATAGTGATCTGTAGTCACTCCTCATGTCTTAACCCTCCCACCTATCCATCCTTCCATCTGCCCCCCTGACCTGACTCCACAGACCAGAAGTGCATTTTCAGCCAAGCCACGGGAAAGGGGACCTGGTCTCTGGAGGGATGGGGAAGGAAGGACACAGGGGAGGCAGAGGGCAGGACTGCCATGCACAGCTTACAGAGAGCACCAGATCATCAGCATTTTCACTTGGAGAGTGGTGCCTGATCCCATGGAACCCTGCTCCCAACAAGGCTATTATACACAAGCTGCAGGACAGTCAAATTTCATTATCCCTTCTGCAAAACATATGGAGGAAACAAAATGTTGGAGGATACTCCAGTGACAGCTAATGACATTACTGAAATTACTATAAATATCATCTTTAATCTAATCAAAAACAGTATATCAAAGACATTAAAGCTGCAGATGCTTACTGTGCCAGGGGGGAACCAAATGAAGCTTTACAGATGTGTCATACTGTGAAGCTGTATTTGCATAATAGAAAATGAATGCTGGTTGTATCTCAGATTTCTGCTGCTTTTTAAGCCAGGGGGGATCTGGACATTACATTTAGTGAAGATCTTTCCAGGTAGCCCAAGGTTTAGGCAGACAAACAAAAATACAAATTATCTACAGGCCTGACAAAAAATTTCTAATGAATGGTCACTTCATCCCCTGCTAATTATTACCTGGGCCACTCTGTCACATACTTTAATTAGCATCATTTCTCTTGAAAGCACATTTCAATGAATCAGTGCGACTGCAGAGTAAGAACCAACAAAGTAACATCAATCAGTTAATTAACTAGTTAACACATTTCCTTCCTTCTTAATTCCTGCTTTTGATTTTCATTTAGCTGCTTTTAGCATCTGAATTTTCAGGAGGTTTGTCTCTGGGCAACCAGTGGTAGTGATGTGAGAGAGGGACCTTACCAACATGACCTTCATGATATTATTTTGCTACTGTAGGGAGAGGTTTGTGCTCTCGTGGGGTCTCTAGCACCATGGGGAACACTTCTGGGAAATAAAAGAACAGGTGTACATTTATTAAATACAGGCAGAATCCTGCTTACTGCTGGAGAAATGAACAGAGACAGCACTACTCCCACCACTGGGCTCAGGTTTCCCCTCCAGTGCCCACCAGAGCAGGAGAAGCTCCCAGACTTCAGCACAGAGCTGCTTCCTGAGACAGAACATTTCCAAACTGGCGGAGCTACAACAACCCTGGGCTTCTACAAGCATGCACCAAGACACTCTGACCAACCTGGGTGATGAACTGCTTCCCTCAGAGTGCTCTCCTGTGTCAACCAAGAGAACTATATTGCAGGGGCTTTTGAAATATCATTAAAACAGAGAGAGTGTAATAGCATTTGTATTTGACCTCATTTCTGAAGAAGGTACAGAGCTAAGGAAATAAGAACCTAGTGAGGTGGGATTTTTTGATTTAGGTTGTCCCCACTCAGCCATGCCTTCCTCCAAAGACTACTTAAACCTCAGTGATGTCCTTGCCTTGATGAACTGCTCTGGTCTCCCAGCAGCCTTTCCTCCAGACACCCTCGTTTGGGTCATGCTCCCACTTCCCTCTTTACTGACATGGCAATAGCACTTGTCTCTGATAAAGCTCTCATGCAGTTGGTTTACATGGAAGGAGGTGTGGATCCAGCAGCAATGTGTTTTGTCTGCCCCCAGCCAGCTCTTTGGAAGCAGATTTCAGGGTTTTCCTGAACAGACCATGGTGGGAATATGCAGTGTCACAGCAGAAAAGGGTGAGATGGTCCTGGTGACTCGGCATGAGCATGGTCTGTGGCCAGTCCTGTGCTCATAAACCCCAGCAGGAGCCTTGCCCTGAGCAGAACAGCCGAGCTCTGCCTTGACAAGATGCCCAAGGCTGGATTTCACTAGACTGCACACTAGATTTCACCTGGCATGAGGCCCACAAGTGGTCTCTACTGAAAAAAATTGATTTTGTCCTAAAAGATTACATGCTTGGATTTATTTAAAATGCCATTTAGAAGAAGATAATCATTAAAAAAGAAAGCATCAGGAAAAGAAAGAGGTTCACCCGAAAAAGGATTTCTGTTCAGCCTTAATTTAAGTGGAAAATGATGTTTGTACTGCTGCATGGCAAATATATTAGAAGGATTTGAGATTATAATATAGAGTAGGTTAATGGCAGTTTCATAATCTAATCTGCTGTTGAATTCTGATTTTACCAACCATCTTTCCTCCTTGGGCTTAGAAAGTCTTTGTGTTTCCATAAACTCCAGCAGATTGAAAGAGTTCCGAGTTTAAAGCTCAGTAATTTAGATTTGCCATGCTGCTAAATGCTATGGCTTAGGAGCAATGAATAACCGCAATATGGGGTCTCTTACACACCAGGGAATCTTCAGCTCCTGGAATTGGTGACAATCCATCCCAGGGATTTGCACCCCAGCTCCCGTGGGCTGCTGCCTGCACGCCCACATTCAGATAATTCCTCAGAGGCAAAACACACCAGCAGTTTTACTTATAAACACAGCTCATTTTCTCCAGCTTCAGTGGACAAGGGTGTCAAAAGGCAACCCCTAGAAATGAAGGTCACATTGCATGGTGCTCCTGGGCATCCCCTTCTCTGGGGACATAGGATGTGCACAGCCAAATTCCTCTTGGGAGGATGGGAAGCAGAGAAGATGTGTGGAAGTGGGTCTTAGGGGACCCCCAGGACGTGAATCCTGCCTTGAGGCATGGCCCATGTCCTGGCCCTCCTCTGGGCTTTAAGGGACGCTCAGCGTGCTGTGCTCCATTAGGAGCTGATCCGAGGTGCAGAACCTCTGCTTCGTGTTGTGTTTTTCCAGCTGCGTGAGAGGACATGAGCTGACTGTGCCTCCTAAATGCCGCATTTAACTCGGCTCCACAGAAAATGTTGACAGACAGAACGTGGGTTTAGTACTTTGATGCTTATGGGGAAAGACTGGGGAAGGAGGAGGAGGATGTCCAACTGTTTAGAAGGGGAATATTTAAGGAAGATGCAGAAGAAGAAGCAGTCGGCAACTGGTACGCCTAACCTACAAATGTCAGCTTTACAGAGTGAGTCAGTCTAAAAATAACCTCCAATTGTCTCCCAGCTACTCCAGCAGCACAGCGAAAGCACAAGTGGTTGAGAAAAATCACCAGAGGGGGGAAGAAAGATTCTCTGTCTGGCTTTCTTTTTTTTTTTTTTTTTAATTAAAAAAGCCTATGCTTTTAGAAATTTCTGACTAAAAATGAAGCAATGAAGCAAATACCAGGCTCTCACAAGTCTAAATGCAAGTTAACCTTGTTTAATTGTATTCATTCGATTTATTTTGCCTCTATTTATTTTACCTCTGAAAGGCAGCATAGGCTGAATTCCACATATTCCATGGAACACTATAAATGTAAAACATGGATATCCTTGCATAATTGCATGAGAACTTCCCCTGCATCCCCCCTGACTAGACTCCCTTTCCATACTCAATATTTTAAATTAGAGTATTGAATATCTCTCTATAGAATTTGCATACTTTCTTTTTTAGCAGTCTCCTTGCTCATTTATGCCCTATGAACTATTCTTTTCTCTTTTCAGAGGTCATTGAAATACAGTTTTTCTACAGCAGCATTAAACTAATCCATGATAATATTCCAGAATAAATTTTAATGCATGATCCAGAAATCTGTAGAAGCTTTTTCCCTCCCTGTTGTCTGGACCACTGCTCTACAATAGGTGCACACTGGCTCCAAGATGCAGTAAGAGCCAGAACAATGCCAACACTGTTCCATCCCTATGCACTTCCATTTGCTAGAGCAAACCAACCAAAAAATACAAAAGGAAAGATCTGACACATGTGAACATGTCAATAGCAAAAATGGTTTTGAAAGACACGAAATCTAAATACCTCTCCAGTAATATACAGGACTGGTGCTTACCTACAAATGTTCTAGAGATGAACCATGATGCTGCAGATTAGAGGAACTATTTTGACAACTAATACTACATATTTCTCTGATTTAAGGTCTCCCTTCCAGCATGGAAAGAGGTCATAAGGTCTCTCCACTCTGGAAGAGATTTTTGAGAAACTTGTTTTTTAAACAATTAAGCCTAGAATGTACCAATTTTGAGGCTTGAAACATTCATCAACTACTCTGTTATATTCCCCTTTTCTACTCTGTGACTGCAAATAAATACACTGCAGGGTTCCTGAGTATTCCTGACAGGGTCTCCCCCTGTCTTGTAGACTCCAATGGCATTTCCACTGCCATGAGAAGGTCAAACCCAAATGGATCAAGCTTGATGCTGCTGCTGCTGCTGCTCAAGAAAGATCAGTCTCAAGGATCTGGAGGAACATGTAATGAGGCAGTCAGATGGATGCTGATTGGAAGCACCCTGTGTCCAGAGTGGGATGATGGCAGGGGCTGGTGTCCCTTGGGAACCAGGTGCTCCGCTGGTGTGTGGCCATGAGTGCTCCTCCATGGTGGGTTTGGATCACTGGTACTTCAGTCCCTCTTTTCCTAACACCACGTGGGCAGGACAGGTAAGGAGGACATGGATGACCGTGTCCCTCAAGTGCCTCTCCCTCGTGGGGAAGCAGTGACAGACACCTCCATACGTGTGTCCCCACAGGGGCTGTACCAGGCTTCAGTGCTCTGTGCTCACAGGCTGAATGCACCAGAGCTGGGGAATGGAAGGAGACTGCAGAACTGATGGCAGCAAATCAAACATATGGGCACACTGGAAATAAGTGGCACAAAGCATTATTCAGCTGTTAATGAATCATTTGAATTTTCTCTGGACTCACTGGAATTGGCCCCAGAGATGGACTCACATCATGGCAGTAGTTAAGCTTGGAAAGACCACCAGGTTTGGGCTCCAATTGTTCAATATTTCAGTGTGGCAGAAGCTCCATATGTAGCTCAAACATGCCAGATGGCCTAAAACACACACTATCCTAAATACTCCAACACCTCTCTAGCCCTGCAAAGCCACAGAGCACCAGGCATGCAGTAAACATGGAACTGAATCCCCTTGGATGTGAGTTAGTGACGGCAAAATTGAGTACTCGGTTAAAGAAATTGGTTCTCCAGTTTGTGTGGATAATTGGTTTGTTTTACTCAGTGATACCCACTTTCCTGGTTCATTTAAATAATATCTCACTGGGAGGGCTGATGGCAGGAGGCTTTAGTGACCAAGAGCCAGGGCTGTTTATATTTACATCATTGGTCTGGATCCAACAGAGAGCCTGATAGTGAAAGAAAATATTAGCCATCTGCCCAGTGCTTGACAGCCTTGCTAGCAATAAAACCAAGAATTGATTAGATATGGAGGTTTTCAGCAGTCCCTTGCTAGGGTTGGCCTTCCAGTTTGCAGAGGGATGTCCTTGATAAAGCAGAACCATCGGTCCTCTTGACACCCTTCCCCACCTCTATTGGACCTGTAGCCCTGGCAGTCTCCACCAGAGAAATCCAACTTGTTACCAATACTAAAGGAAAAATACTGAAGAGAGAGAAAAATGGCTCTGTATAAGCTGCTGCTTATTCTGGTGATGCATCACACTGTTTTTGAACTAACAGATGCCACACAGTGTCCAGAGCTCACAAAGGCACAGTTGGAAGGTAGACCTCGCCCATTGCTACATTATTGTAATGTTCTTGCTTGCCAAAACAGAGTCCTCTGTTTTAATATCTCCTACTTGCACTTGCATTGTGTCACACACTAAAAGGCCTCAGCTGCACAGCTAATACTTTATAGCCTTAGACCTAGAGTGTAGGTAGCTCCCATACATGAGCTGTCCTCACCACCAGCAGATGCACAGGAAGCAGAAGCAGCTGTTTATGGCTTTGTTTTCCCTTTGCAGTGGCAGCTACCCCACAGGGACTGTCTTACCTTGGGATCACTCCTCTGCCTAAAACACTGCCTTTGAAACTGCTAATGAAAAACCACTGGGCCTACGTGCTAGTGGCTAAAACGTCTATTATTGGTGTAAGTAAGTAGAAAAAATATCTTAAACATGACTCAGAGGGTGGATACACCTGAGAACAGATGGTGTGCTACACTCTCTGGAAGATGTTGGGCTTGCAGCAGAATCCAGCAGCAGGAATGAGTAAGGAGAAGATGTTGCTCCCATACCCAGATAGACAGCATGGCCCATCTCCACTCTGCTCACCTGGGAAGCAAAGGGAAGGGCAGAATGCCACACTTTGGGCAGGTGATTTGGTCCCCTTTTTTCTCTGCACTTCAGACAGAGACACTTCCAGCCCACGTTTGTGCGTGTGGACATTGAAAGGCACCCATGTGCAGTGCATTTCAATAAATAACACCCTTTGCTTCTCACACAGCATTTCTGGGGCAAAAAGTTAGCACCACCTTGCTTTTATTGTGTCTCAGGCAGAAAGATCCCCCCCCCACAAATGATGGATTTGCATCGTACCACCCACACTTCATCACACAAGGCAGTAATAAATGCATGGAGGAGTACGATGCCTCAGGACAATTTAAGCACTGTGCAAAGGTCACTCTCTTCAGACCCTAATTGCTCAGCAAAACTGACATTTAAAATGCATATCATTAAAATCATAACAAATTTATTTACCTTCTTCCTTATTGGGATTGTTTCTGCATACATTACACATTTGATATATCGAGTGCTCTGGAGGTCAGGATGTGTTTGCATCGTAAAATAATGTCTTGTGGAATCATGGTGACATGGGCTGCCAGGCTCCCAGTGCTGCTCATGCACTGACTGCTCTTGTAGGAGCTATCACAAAATCCCAAGAGCCAGAGAGGGCCAGCAGTCCCTGAGTTTTGTAGAAAGAGAGTGTGGTGGCTGCTTTAAGACAAGTGATATTGCAAATAATATTGTGAATGCTTTCGGACAGGAGGAAGAAAGGTGCAGCAAGAAGCACATGTGCATGTGCATCTCTGCCTCAGTTCTGAACCACCTGTTCAGTGCTATTATTGGCTTACTGTATCTTTCTTTCCATCACATGTATGTGTGTGTATCACTGTATCTTCCTCTCTGTCTCAGAAGATGGCATTCAAGCCAATATCTTTCAGGAACTGGAGACACTGCTCATCTAACATGTCTAATAGATGTTTTCTGTCTCACTTGCCATTAGATGTCAAACACTACTTTTTAGCTGCAGCACCCTGAAAACCACATTCACCATGAGAGCTGTTATCATAGTACCTCTGTGTTTCTATTTGCTATGACATGATTAGTTGAAGGCAGAAAAGCTAAATACAAGTTCAGTTAGGACAGAATGATTCCAGGTAGCCTCAATTTTCTCTATTTCACTTACGAGCATTCATTTCTTTTGTTCATGAAGTTATTTACTTACCTTTTAATGTCCTTTGGGACACTTGGATTTGTATTCCATAGAAGAGGAAAAAGGTCTTGTGGCTATAATCATGGCAATTTGATGTCAGTACCAGAGGCTAAAGATCTAGCTTGCATTCTTAACTGAAGATGAAACAAATCTCACCAGTTATTCATCCATGTGCTTAGCTCCCTTCTTCTACACAAAGACAGTGGAGAAGTCATATACTCTACCAAAGCATGCAGAAAATGTTTACTTGCTGCTTTACAAGGACTGAAGCAAAGCTTACTGGATTCTTTCCAATCCATTGAATTGTAGTTGTTTGGTTTTGGGTTTCTTTATTAAAGCTGGAAGAATGTTTTTGGTGAACAACAAATTTGTCAAAAAATGTGGTTTTTTGAAGAAGCGACTTGCAGAATTGAGTCCAACTTGGTAAACAGATTTATTTAGCCGAGAAAGAAATAGAAAGCATTCATAAGAACATAACTGAGACTTTCCATGTTTTTCTCTGGAAATTATATATTTGTTCCATGTGTGACATTATTTAAAAGCTATAAAGAGGGATCTAGGTTGGCTAGACTGTATAGAAGAATTTCTTCTTTCTCTTTGTTTTTTCCAGACTGGCCCTTGAACAGACATTTCCTATGTGAGTGTCTTACTCTTTTCCATCCCATCTTCTCTATTTAAATCACTTTTACTTACTTCTTGCTGCCTGTCTTCATAATTTGCAATGCTTTTCCCCAGCAATGGATTAAGTTGAACAGACTCTAAGTTACTAATCTCCAAATTTATCACATCCAAAAGATACCACCATTGGTTGGCAGCAACCTCTAATAGAGCCCATGCAAAAGTAAAAAATACTGGTTCTTGCTGTGCTTTCATATATTGATATTAAAACAGACTTTAAAGTGGACTAGGGGTAAAATCTCTAACTAGTGTGATGCTTGCCAATGGGCCAAGTATTATTTCTTCTTCACTTTCTATTGGGAACAGCCAAAACAGACTTGTCTTTCATCCATTACAGAATCTTCAAAGTGTAACCCTTCAATCCAATGCTGCTACTGGATAAACCCACAGGATGGTATCCCGTGCCTCTGCCAGGCAGGATCCCCTCTGCTCAAAGCAAGTCAGGTAGGCAAAGATTGCATTTTTCATGGCTGCATTGGCCTGCTGCTGATCCTGGAAAATGCGTGAAAAATATTCCCCCCTGAGACCAGGATAAGACCCAAAATTCTGGGTTTTCCTGGACATCCCAAGGTCTGCAGTTCAGCACGCAGAGAAACCCCGCACAAGGATGGAGGTTTGCAGGTGGGAAGCCTGGCCTGCGGACTGCCATCCTGCCCCAGGGGAGCTGTCCCACTCCTGGCAGGCTCCCGTGGGGATGCCCCGGGCTCCCAGAGGTGGGAGCGGCTCCCGGGCCGGCCTGGCTCGCCCTGCAGAGCAGGGAGCTCCGGAGCTGGCTGCCCTGCTGCCTCCGAGTGACTGCAGCTGCTTCCTTGGAAAGCCCGTCTGTTTGACCTGTCTGCCTCTTCCTGACGCTGAGCTTCTCCTCGGCTGCCTCATTTCCTCCCTGGGATCCTGACAGAGGCAGCCTGAAATCTCTCTGCTCACTGGGCTTCCAAGTGGCTTTCCATCTATTTAATCCATCGTTAAAACTTGATGCAAGGTCTTCCCATCAGAAAAAAAAAAATAGATTGAGTAATTAAGCATTCCTTTCTTTTCATGATGTTTTCTGATTTTAAACAACTATGCCCAGATATTTCTTTGATAGCTATAAATCAAGAGCTCAGTCAAAAGCCTGTATCAGACCTGCGCAGGAGCTTCCCTGTGCTTCCCTCACTCTTTCTTTCCTTTTTTTTTTAATCCTGAGCATCAGGAGTGAATGGCATAATAGTGGATATTGGAAGTAAACTCTTGAGCAGTGGAAGGACCATCATTAGTGCTGACAAAAGCAGATTTTGAGGCTGCGCCAAGATCAGATAATGAGAACTGGTAGGAGAAGCTGGCATAGCTTATGGATGTGAGGTTCAAGTTACCACTTTTTGGAAGCAATTAACTTTTGTGATATTTTGTATAGATGGGTCTAAGCTGAGGGTTTCCCTTCTATTGAAGCAGAAATACCTTTGTCCACAATATTAATTATTTCTTCTTGAGTGCTGCAAGAGGCTTCCCCTAATTTACTTGCAGGCTGTTTAACCCTAGTCATTTCCCTCCCTTTTTTCATAGCTCTCCCACGTCCAGACTTTCCTGGTGAAAGCATATGAAAGCCAGCCTTACCCCAGAAGGACAAGGACACCTAACTTTCCTGTGAAAACAGAAGAGGAAAGAGTTGGACTGCTCTTTTCAAAAGGGAATTTGTCATGATATCCCTGCATCTAGAGCCAAAATGTGCACTGACCACGAGGACCCCACTTTCACCTTCATCCATGGAAGAATTTAATTAATCTTTCTATATTGGCAGGCGAACAACATTTCCTGAAGAGAAAAATAACTGTTAATTTCCAGAGGTAATTAACAGTCACTGAATGAGACTAAAGGGCTTTCATCAAAATTACCAATCAGCTCAAATTTGAAGAGATTCTCTCCTCCTCATTGCTTCTTCATCTCATTCAGCCAGTCCTGCTGAATTAGTGCCTAATAGAGTCTCAGACATATTCATATCCTGTCAAATTCCCATCCTCCCAAGGAACTGTCCCTTTCAAATGGTAATAGAGAGGGCGTATGATGCGCACTCGTTGCTATTTTGGATTTAACAGCTGGCTGTGTTGCACTAAGGGTAGCTGTGGAAACTTAACTGAGGGACGTGTGTGTGTGTGTGTGTGTGTGTGTGTACACATCTGTGTGAGTAAACGCCTACTCCTTTGCAAATGATACCATTTATCTTAAACAATGCTCTCTTTATAACTCTAAAATTTTAATTCTCTTTTTAGACCACCACAGCTGCTGAAGGGGAGAATGGTACAGCTTCACAGCAACCAAGAGCATGGCCTCACCCCAGGACTGGGCTGTGCAACCCCTTTCTCACACGAGTTTCAGCAGATGAGCAGGGTTACCATCAGTACTGGTGGCACTCATCAAGATCTAAGGGTTTAAGGAAGGCTCTCTTCAGGCTCTCCTCACTCTGGCCAGGTGAGGAGAGGCAGGGGGACGGGCAGCCCCAGGGATTTACTTGTTTTAGCACAGTTTCAGAAGCTCTCAACACAGCCTAACACACACATTGGAGTGCCTGAGCAGAGGCAGATGGTCTAAGGGCTGACCTCCAGAGAGCAATATGAGCACAGAAATTAGGAGTCCTCCCAGGTCACTGCAATGTAAGTTTCCCTCCTCCTGCTTTGTAAATATTTTGAGCCTGAGCCAAAGACAGGTGGTGTTTGCAGGGACATTCTCAGTGACTTCAGCTGGATCTGGAGTACTTGTAATTTGGATATCTCAGGGGACCTCATGGTGACAACCAACAATGAGAATTTCTAGTAAAACTTTTCTGTGTGCTGTGCCAGGGCACTTCTGGAGACAGCACTAGATGGGCGCAGAGCATGACCTCTGTTAACAATATACACTACATGAAAGCTAATAATTCTGGCTAAAGCATATTCAAAATAGGATGCTTGAAGCAAAACTAATGCATTATTCACTGCTTGTTGGGAATACAAGAACATGGAGATAGACATCTGAGCCTTGGGCCTTTTCTGCAATGTACTGTACACGGGCTCAGTGGGCTTATTGGCAGTGCTGTGACTCTTGCTGCTGTGGATTTTTCATTACTAATAGCATTTAAAATCTTGCCCTGTGATCAAATTTTTTAAAAAGTGCATGTATTCATCTTAGCTTTCTAGTCACATACAGTGATGGGAGGTATTTCTAATGCTCTATTCATTCCCTTGGTGTAAAATGTGCCCTTTTTCCACCTTTACATTAAATCAGACAAATATTTGGTGAAACTCACAGGGTGAAATAGTGCAAAAATTGCCAATTTCTCAGTAGGTAGATGAAAACAATTCTGAACAGAGCACCAACATAATCAACTCCAATACAGCATGCAGGCTCAGCTAACATAATGCTTCTCAAAAATAAAAATGTGTAAAATAAGGAGAAAAATATGTCATTTTATATACTTGTGATATACAAATAAAAATCTTTGTGAAAGAATTTAAGAGCAGCATTATAGAAAAATCTGTCTGGGATTTGCCTAATTGCCTGTAGACAGCCTGCAGTATAGACACCTGCCTCTGAACTAATCCCTCTCTGGTCCTTTTGTGGTCAACACAGAAACACTGACACTTGGGAGAGTGATTTATCTCTTCCCAAAGTACATGTCTAAGAAAGGTCAAATGAATTGCATCCTAAAAGTGCTTATTTCTCCTGGCTGACCATAAAGGTTGAAGAGTGACTAACTCAGATGTAAATTAATACACTGTAGAAAACCACACCAGCCTGTGGATTGGTGGTGGTGGGGATGTGCTGAAGTGCACCCCTATTCTTCCATTTGCCACAGTGAAGGGTCTAAGAATAAAGACAGATAACTACTCCTCTTCCTCCTCCCCATAGATTTCCACAGTTTCTTCCGATGAGAGATTTTTGGTTCAAGGAGTTTTGCCATACATCACTAGGAAAGGTATTGTATGCCCAGACCTGCCCCACAATATCCTGTCAGACAGATAAACTTCTTCTGCAGGTGCTGCTGCAAAGAAGTTTTGGATCCCAGCAGTCCCAGCAAGTAAGCCTGATTTATGGTAATGGTTAATCCTTCTTGGAGTCAGAAGCAGCTTGACTGGATCCCAATTACTGCTTAACAAGGTAGGTCTTGTCAAAACAGTTTTGAGGCCAGCTTCTTCAAATGCAAGCTGCTCTTTAAGTGCAACTGAAGATTGGCTTCAGTGGCACATCTTTGCTATGGCAAATTCTCTTTAAGACTTTTGGGGGGCTGACATGGGACCAACTTTCTGCTGGAAAACAGATTGAAATGTAAAAAGCAGCATAGTTACATGCATTACTGTTATCCAAAATTCTCAGTTATCTTTAGCTTCCTACAGCTTATCCTTTTAAAAACCCATATAGTAATGAACTTTGCCTATGTGTGATGCCTTTGTTCTTCTCACTAAATGCTTTCAGGATGATCAAATTACATATGATTTCTAATGAATGCTCACCCATTTAATTGAAAAGAGAAACAATTGTGAGAGTGCTGTTCTTGAAGTCACTGTGCTTGATTTCAATATCCACGAGTTTGTATTTTCCATGTTTGATTGCAGAAACTTTGCCTAAAAAGCCCACGCTTGAAGTTCAGACCACCTTAGAAAAAGGCAAATTTTAAATGTTAAAGGAAATCAAATACACATTCATATCTGCTGGTATGTGGCCCTCCCATCGTAAAATAATTAAACAACAACTAGATCAGGCTGACAATCACTGCATGAAAACCAGTATGTACTATGGTCACATTACAAGCAACAAAGCCGAGCTTGGTGATTTATGACAATATCACTAAAACCTAGTGATATATTTAGCAAGTGGTAATGGTAAAGGTTATAATTCCTCTGAGGGACAATAGTGATGAAATAAACCACGAGGGTCAAGTGGATTATGACCTTGTGAAAACTCAAATAATGGAGATGGAGCTTTATAAACTTCCTTATAATAGATAATGCCTTAAACAATTTAAAAGCTGCTCAGTACTCAATTTGGACTTGCCACAGGCTTACTCCTGCCTATATATTACTAGAGGAAAACCTGAAAATTACTTCTGTCACTATGAATCTTGCATCTGCTCAGAACCCCCATTTTAGGTGCAATGAGAGCTCTTGCTGTGCTCTGAATGCTCCCAACAGACAGTGTGTGTGCACTCATCTGTCAGTTCTCCCCACCCAGCATTTGCAGTGGAGCTGCTTATGCAGAATTTAAAGCTTCCAATGCATCCTGGAGTGCTGTGTTAGTAATCACACCTGGCAGTATTAATTTTGCTACTGTATAGTAGTACCCTGGGATCAAAGAGTGATCAAGTGATAGGCTGAGCTGAATGGCACTGCTGATTGCTTTACATGCTTGGCAAAAGGGAAGATGTCACATTTATCAGCACAGACAATACACCAGGCTCATGCAGATCCTCTCTCCAGAGTTACCTGAGACACTCAACTTTAGAATACTGTTTATATGGGAGCTAAGGAGCACCACATATTTGAATTTGTGCTGAGATTTAGGTGGAGGTGGAGCAACATCACAGGCAAATGGTGAATATCCTGATCCACATGAGGACATGATCCTGCACAGTGTGAAAACAGCCTATGGGATCAGTCTCATAAAAGACTACAAGCATGAGTCACTTGACCAAGGTAATTCACATACATAATTTGGGCTCCTTCATTTTCATTCTTGCTGTAGTTTGCCTCCTGTGTGGCAACCCCCCTTACCAGAGCTAGATTTTTGTACCAAGATACAATATTGAACTAGCAGATTTCTGGAGAAGCTGCATGGATAAAGCAGCCATACTGAGTCATACATGTACAGACTTATAAATTGATGCACAGAAAAAAAAATTCCTCTGCCAGAAACGTGGAGAAGTTTGAGACCATGCTATCTCAGCTTCAAAGACATGGAGGAGGAGGGAAGACAAGGAGACAACACAATGCTTACCCACTTGTATAACAGCACTGACAATGGCAGGCCTGGGAGGGCGTCAGTCTGAAAGCACACGGGACAATCAGCTGCCATTGAGAGAGGGATTTTTGATTGATTTTAAATTAAGGTCACTGTCCCCAGGCCACAGCTAGATTTGATTATTTCTGTCACATTTTAGAAGAGTGACAGAAACTTCTTTGCAACCAGCGCTCTCTCTCTGCAGTGACTCAATGCATAATGATGTTTTTTTCAGTGGGTTTTGATCATTCCAACTTCCATGATATGCCACAAGTTGGTTCAGCAGTGACATTCTCCCACTGAAAGCCACTCATCCCTTTTAGCACTCAAATCTATGCAGTGAGGGCATTAGGAAAGCTGTGGGCAGCACAAAACTAACCCAGGTGTGACATTAAATCTGAGAGGTGTATTCACTGCTGGCAGGTGAGCAGTGACTATCAACATACACCAAGGGGAAAGGGCAAAAACAGAGCAAGCCCAGCCATGAGCCCTTTGTCATGGAGGGACCTTTCTGAGCAAGCTGTGATTTGGTTGCTCTCTGTGGATTTCTCTCCTGTTAATTCATTCATTTTTCCCCTCAAATGACATCAGCTGCCTGCTGTCAGATGGCAGAGGGCTCCACAGCTGTGTTTGCATGAAGAATCACCTCTGTACAGTCAGGTGCTCTGTTAATGGCCTCTCCCTTTTGTGCTGGAAGCCAGGCCCGCCCTCTCCACGCTGCTGGAGATTTGAGGAACCTCTTCACATCTCCCCTCTGGTGCCTCCTGCCAGTGTGCATGTACCTAACTACAAAACCCTTTCAAGCCATGGATTATCACTGCTGGCCTCCTCAGAATCTTTTACAGCTCAGCTATGTCCTTTTCGAGAAGGTGAGACTGGAATTCCAGCAGTATTGAGAGCACAGGTCCAGCACACATTTTCCAGTGTAAAATCTTTTCCTCTTCGTTGCTCTCCTAGCAAGTCCTGACATTTGAGTCACTTTTGGCCACACTGAGCATGAAGCTGACATTTTCTCAGCTGTGCATGTCCCTGGGCTCTCAACCTAGGGAAAGTGATGGCCAAAATCCTTCCATGATGATGGGCAAGAAATAAATGACCAACTGCAGCTGTACAGTTGTGCTGTCTGGTGAAAAAAAACCCAAACAAACCACCTTGGAATAACAGTAGTGGATTTTAAATCCCAAGATGCTACGAAATTCCCTCTCAGGCAGCTTGACCTAAATTCCTATGGGCAATGAGGAAGCCACATATTTGGAGCATTTGAAAGAAAACTAGACAAATGCCCATAAATTATTGTATGGGAGATATTCCTACTCTCTTTTGGAAGATGGATTAGGCAGATGACCTACTAAGTTTTTTTTTCTTCTTTCACTAATTCCTAGGATGTCACGAGCATGTGTGCTTTACCCTTTCTTAAATCATAATCTGATTGATCCAGCACCAGTCAAAGGTTTTGAAAAGCCCATTAAACCGCAAGAGGAAATCTTGAGCGGTTTGTTAATATCAACAGAAATCCAGATGGAATTACAATTATCTTTTATGTACATTCGAGGGCATATTATGTAATACTAGCCATGGATTTAGTTTAATGCACCGCACCTTCCAATAAGCTGCTGGCGCCACTTAATAGCGATTTGAAACCTACAAAAAACTCTTTTGCCCTTGACAAAACGGTTTTAAAGCCCAGAGACGGAGGTCAAGAGGCTTGGGATATTCAGAGTCTGATGGGAAAACGGGGACGAGGGAAAGCGAGGATGGAAAAGACGGGGGGGGGGGGGGGGGGGGGGCGGCCGAGAGGAGGACTTAAAAAGGGCAAAGAGGTGGAGGGAGAATAAAGAAAAACAGGAAGTCAGAATCGTGGTCAATCCGAGATAAACGCAGAGCAGACAAGGTCAAAACTCGAAGCAGGCAGGGAGCACACCCCAGGAGCCGCACGCAGGAGGCCGGCGCTGCCCGCCGCAGCATCCTCGCGGCTCGGGGCGCTCCGCGGGCGGGCGGGGGCGGCGCTGGCGGGCGTGGCGCAGGTTGGGCGGGCCCGCCCCCGGCGCTCGCCCCGCCCCGGCCCGCCCGGCGCGGGGGGAGCGGGACGCGGTACCGGGCAGGGCAGGGCGGCGCGTCCCCGGCGGCGGCGGCGGCCGCGCTTGACAGAGCGGGCGGCGGCTGCGGCCCCATGGAGCCCAGCTAGGGGCTGCCGCACCCTCCACCGGAGGTAGGTGCCGCGGAGCGGATGCGCGCCGACAGCCCGGGGCGGGCGGAGCGGTGACAGGTTGGCCGGGCGGCGGCGTTTTGCGGGAATCCCACCCCCCCCGAGCCTTCTTGCCACCGGCGGCCGGGCGCTGCGGTGCCGCGGGGAGGGCGGCGGCCCCGCGGTCCCCGCTTCGGCCCGTGACTATTGTTTCTGGTGGCGCCGAGCGGGCGCAGCGCGATCCCGGCGGCGGCGGCTTTGTGCGGGTTGTCCCGGCGGTGGGGCTGCGGCGGCGGGGGGGCGCGCAGGGACCGCGGCGGGGAAGGGGACGGGGCGAGACCGCGACCGCACGAGCAGAGCCACCCACCCCACCCCCGCCCTTCCTCCTCCTTCTCCTCCTCCTGCCTGCGCAACTTCTCCAAAATCGCGGCCGTGGGTGCGCGGGGAGGAGCCCGCATCGCCCCCCGCGGCTCCTGCTGCCCCGCGGGCGGCGCGGCGGCGATCGGCGCCCGGCCCGCGCTCCGGGGAAAGGAGATCAGAAACGTGCAGGATGGATTTCAAGATGGGCGGTAATGGGATGATTTGGGGTCCCTGGCGTAGCCGGTCACAGGCGAGAAGCAGGAGGAGAATTTACCCTCGCAAAGTTGGGGCAGAAATCCCTCCCGCTATCGCCCGGCTTCCTGGCGAAGTGTGCCCGGCGGATGGACTGTCACCTGCGGCTCCCTGAATGGCTTTTTCTGGAGGAGGCTGTCGCGGGGCGTGGGTCATCTGCGCCGGCGTCGCCGCGGTCCGGGCGTACGTGGCGGTGAATGCCAGGGTGAAGTGTCGTGCTCCAGAAGTTCTGCATCCCTGCGGGGGGATGCTGCAGGGTGCAAGCGCCCTGGGCAGGAGTTGCAGGGCAGTTATTCTCCTTCTCTCGTTTACCCCCGGCACACCTCTTTTTTGAGAGATTGGTTCGGCTTTGGTTCATTTACCGCTGTTGATGGTAGTTTTCTCACACGTTCTCCATCAGAATTATTTTTCTAGAAAGAAAAATTATTCAAATGCGGGATTCAAAGTATATATATTGTCTAATGGGGGTGTATTGTTAAAGAGGAAAGAGTATCTGGTTGCCCATTAATTCTTCAGGTATTTTCCGTTTAAACTTGATGAGGAAATGTTTTTCCTTTTTCTAAGTAACCTTTCATGTCATTTATTATTAGCAAATCGGCTTGGCATTCAAAGTAAAGATTTCCTCGCAAATACGTTGCTGATTACTAATGTTATGTCTGAAACACTCCATAGGACCGAAATCGGCACACCTCCGTTTGTTTTTTTTAATATGTAAATTTGAAAAGCCTTTCCTTCCATTTCACGACGCCGTGAGTGGCCCCGGTTAATCAGATGTAACTACAGTAACTAGCAGAGGAGGCTGCTGATAGGCAGGGTGGTCTCCTGCACCTCTCTGCTAGAGCAACCTGATCAATTAATGCATCCTCACTATTTTGCCCTTGGCATATTTGATGAATTTTATAGTATTTCTGTGAGGAGCTCCAACTGGGGAAGCTGAAGTCTCTTTCACCTTCAGAGATGACTGAAGCCAGATTTGAAGAGGGAATAACTCTTTGAGTTGACTGGAGAGCGCTGCTGAGTTCTGTGTATACACTAAATTCTGGAGGCGATCCAGCAGCCAGAGCTATCTGGGTCAGGCTGGAAATCACCTCAGTGATGGGTTTTGCAGGGTCCTGGTCACTTCCTACCAAAAAAAAGCAAGTGTTAAGCTTTTGCAACATGCAGGGATTGAATTGTAAGCATGGACTGGAGAACGGAGCGGGTCGTGTAGTGGGCTTGGCATGTGCAATCAGCAGGTCACACTGAGCAACCTACAACTTCAGGATGCTTGACTTCACTGTGCAGAGCCTGCAGCAGTATGAATTACAGGGGGAAAATGCATTTAGATGTAACAAAGGCTGCTGGCTCATCTCCTGCATGAGGAACTAATTTTTTTTTTTTTTTAAATCTGGCTCCCGTTTCTGTCTCTGACTCAAGCTGCCAGTGTAGCTGTGGGCAAATCATTCCATGTTTCCCTCTCTCCTCATCTCTGCCTGACCTGCCAAGGTCTCATGTGTACAGGGCTGTGTGTTCAGACCCCAGCTCAAGCCCCTTGCTTTCCACCAGCTGCCTTGCACACAGCAGTCTGAAGCCTGAGGTAGGTGGTACCTCTCTGCTCCAAGGGGATACAGTTTGACATTCAAACCCTGCTGCTGGAGCCAGTCACACAGACCTAGCAGCCTCACAGCAACTCATCAATCTCTAATCCTAGCCCAGTTCTAATCCAGTCGTTCCCTGCCGCTGATGGAATCGTCCTTCGAGCTGTGTCTGGCTGCGTGCTCGCCCTCGTGCCGGGGAGGCAGCGCCGCTGGAGATGGGCTGGGGATCAGCAGCTCTTCAGGACACAGGCTGGCACTCCAGGCTACAAAACGCCTGGCACGAGAGGCCTGGTGTGATTTAGAAATAGAAATTACAGCTGAAGGGTAAATTGCAACAGCGTCACAGGAAAATGCCCAACAAATGGAAGCTGGGGCATTCCTGCGCAGCCAGCAGCGTGGCGCGGGAGGGAACGGAGGTGGAAGGGTGCAGCTCCCTCGGCCTAACAACGGCATTCTTATTTTAGCATGGAAGACAGCCAGAGATAAGGAGGGGTTGTCATCCGGCTGCTTGGAGGAAGGAAAAAAAAAAAAAGGAAAAGCTGTGTGGAAAAGTATTTTGATGTAGGTACTAAAGGAAAAAAAAAAAAAAGCAGATAACCTTACAAGTGATAGACTAGCTATGTAAAGCTGCCAGGACAAAGCTTTTCCCATAAAATCCAGAATGATCCTAATTAAGCCCAGACCCTGTTAAATGACACATGGCTTTATTTATTTCAGATGTTTCTAGGTCCTAAAGATGGGGCCAAATGTGAAGAGTTTGATGTGGCAGATAGTTTAACCTCAATTACTTTTACATAAATCATGTGATTGTTACGGTAGCTAAAGTACCTCTGAAGGGTGCCCCAGAGCTACTGATTAAAAAAAAAAAAAAAGATATTTTTAAAAATCCCCTGAAAAATGTATGTCAGTGCAGGTGAGGGTTTGTGGAAGAGAGGTGGCCATCCTCTGAGGCAGGAGGATAGGAGTGTGGGAGCTGTTGTGGTGCTGTGTGCTTGCTGGTCTTGTATGCACAGGCAGCTGAAATGGTGGCTTTGTAGAACAGGCAGCCAGAGAAAGGGACGTAAAATGGGAGCTGACAAATATTCTTGTTATGAAACTGGGATGAATGAATGATTTATGGGGGTACTTGCTTTTATTTTATTTTATTTCAAGAGGAAGGAGATGGTTGGTGATGTGAGGCGCTAGCCACGGATGGCTTTGTTTTGAGATCAGGCTGTGCTGGGTCCTGCCTCCAGAAACAGCATCTACAGAATAACAATACAGTGAAACACTTCCCAGCATTACTTGAGTTTTACAGTCTGTATTCAGGATGAAAAAGTTTTCCTTATCTTATGTTCAAAGCTGTAGGCCTAAATCCTCCCAGCAGACTCTAGATTTCAAATAAGAGGTGGCTGTATGAGAGGTCCTAGGCTGCGTGGATCTTTGTTAGCCTGTCTCAGTTCTCCTAGGGAATTTCCTTTCCTGGGTTTGCAATATTGCCCATCCCTCCCAGGGCACTGAGCTGCTCTGTAAATAGGCCACTCTGTGGAGGAGCTGCTCTGCTGGGTGATTTAATGTAGCTTGTTAGTTCTGGCTTTCCTTTTTTCCCACCCCCACCCAGTTCTATCTGTGCTGTCCTTTGGTGCACAGAGCAGTGCTGTAACATGGATGAGGTGAGTTTACAGGGCCACAGCTGCAGGATTTTGCCAGTTCTGCGGGTGGCTGGGTGTCCTGGGGACCCTTATGTAAGCTGCAGCTCCACATCTGTTGCTGGCTTTGGGCGTTAGTGACTGCATCCCTCTGAGCAGGACCTGTTTCCAGCCTCCTTTTGCATTTTCTAGTTAATAGAATCATAGAATAGTTGGATTAGAAGGGACCTTACAGGTCATCTAGTCCAACCCCCTGCAGTAAGCAGGGACATCTTCAACTAGATTAGGTTGCTCAGAGGTCTGTCCAACCTGACTTGAAATGTTTCCAGGCATAGGCCATTTGCCACCTCTCTGGGCAAGTTACAGTGTCTCCCCACTCTCCCAGTAAAAATGTTCTTCCTTATGTCCAGTTTAAATTGACCCTAGTTTAAAACCCTTGTCCTCTTGCAACAGGCCCTGCTAAAACATCTGTCCCTGTAGCCTGTCCTGTCAGTCCTCATTAGGTATTGGAAGATGCTGTAAGGTTTTCCTGGAGCTTTCTCTTCTCCAGGATGAACGGCCCCAGCTGTCTCAGCCTGTCCTCATAGGAGAGGTGCTCCAACCCTCAGATCACCTTTGTGGCCCTCCTCTGGACCTGCTCCAAGAAGTCCATGTCTTTCCTGTGCTGAGGACACCAGAGCTGGGTGCAGTATCCAGGTGGGATCTCACAAGAGTGGAGGGTGCTCTTGATCCCACTGTTTGTGTCATTGATGAAGTTGTTAAAGGACACCAGTCCCAGTATGGATCTGAGAGGGACATCACTCATCACTGATCTCAATCTGTGCATGTAGTTGTTTGGAAAGGCTTCCTGAAGATATCAGAGAGCTAAATGTTCTCAAAAATTAAACAAAGAGTCTGGGATAGGTCCCCTGTTTCCTCCACACATACTTTCAGAAAAAAGGTGTCCTTCAGCTTAGCAGCTTCCAGGTCTCCGCATTGCTCCCACTCCCTGTAGAGTGGCAGAGAGCAGCCACTGTAGCAAAGGAAGGCAGCTGCTGCTGACTGGTAGGACAAGCTGGGTGTGGGTTTTGGTCCCCTCCACCTCCCCCATGGCAGGCACAGAGATGTCAGAACAAGCCTCAGGACTGACTGACTGTGTCCCCAAATGTCTTATCTTCGGGTTATCTTTGAGCTGAGGACTGGGGGTGAGCTCTGAATGAGAAGAGAGGTGAGGGAAGTTTGCTGTGACTCCTCACTAAGCTTCAGCGGGGCTGCAAAGGGCCGGTCCCTGAACATTCTGGGTGCAGCTCCAAATTCATTTGGTCAGGCTAATTTTGAAAACCAGTCTCCCTTCCAGTGTTTGCATGTGCTTCAGCCTTTTAATTATTCTGTTCTTTTCCTGTGGCATGGAAACAAAGAGGTGGAAATGCAGTGGCCACCAGGAGGGCCAAGAGGGCAATGGCTCTTGCCTGCCCTGGCAGTCAGTGTGCTCCTCATAGCAAAGCCAGGTTATTTGGAGGAGTGCAGGTCTTTCAGTCCAGGAAAAAATAATTTGTTAATGGCCAGAGAATAATCACTTTACTCTGAAAAGCCTCTCCAGCTGCATTGCACCAACTGTTCTTTATCAGTCTCTGAATCCTTAATGACAGTAGCAGCTAATTTCTCTTTCTGTGTTTTTCTAGCTGCAGTGTCCTATTTTCTCTGAATTTATTGAGAAAATAATAGAAGTCATTACATAGCTACTTGTCACCTTTCTGAAAAGAAAACTTCTCCCTGCCTGAACGGCCAAGTTAGTTACTTGGTGACTGACTCAGACAATAGCAACTTTTTGTAGCTTGTCAGTTATTAATCTGTGCCTAGTGAATAAACTAATTAACTAGAGGAGTATTACTGAAGTTCTAATCTGTGATTATCAGAATATGGTGAATACACTGTTCACAAACAGTGTGACAAAGGCACATGTACATTCTGTGGCCTGTAAGCAAAAAAAATCAAGAAATAAAGGGTTGGGAGTGACAGTGTGAGAAATGTGAATTCATTGTGTTTATTTTCTTTAAAATTTGATGGTCTTTGAAGCTTATGTGACAGTATTGCACAAAATGGTCCTTGGTTAAAAGAAAACTATTAGGTGTTCCACATATGTCTATAATAATTAGGTTAAAGAAAAGATAATGAAGAATATTGGAGTAGCTGGGCAATGAGAATGGAAAACACAAAAAATAAAGTGAAATGTGAATGATTTTTGTGTTTGCATGATACACATCTTTCTGGTTGTTGGTGATGGATCACTTGCTGTAGAGCTGGATCTACACAAGGCCACTGCAAAGCAAACAGGAAGGGCAACACATTGTTTTTTAATCAGGATTTTCTTAACCAAGAAGTCAGGCATCGCTGTCTGAATAATGGATGCCTTCATCTCCAGCCTTGGTGATGGGGCTGGAGGTCTGAGGCAGCTCTCAGCCAGGACGTCTGCCCTGCAGAAAGGTGGGGAAAGAGGACTTCTGACACAGCCAAAGCTTGCTCTGCAGGCTGTGGGATGCTGAGGGGAGGCCAGAATGAAGTAGGAACATATAAGCAGATCCTAGAAGAAGGAGCACACAGAAGAGCCTTTCTGTTCTCGTGTGACATTCTTGTAATTCATCTCTGGTCCCTGGGGGATGGATGGAGTTACCTCTTGCCTTTTCGTGGCTGGAAAAGCCATGTTTGCTTAGGGTGGATTCACAAAGCTTCTGTGACAGAAGGAACTGGGCTCTGGGTTAGAGCTCTGCTGCATTGTGAGTGCAGGATGCATCAAGGGCTGTGTTCTCTCGCAGGACTGGTGGTGCCAGGCTCAGTACCTCACACCTCCCCACACCCTTGTGCCTAAGCTTGTGTTCATTTTGCAGAAAACTGCTTGACCACGCTCCAGTTGCGCTGCAACCCAAGCATTGTTGGTAGGTGGAGGAAAACAGATGCAAGGATTTTACTTCGCTGCTCACCCAGAAATGCATCTGCCTTTGGTTTGGGTTTGATGTTTAGGTGTCTAACTGATTTTTTTAGATGCTTGTGTAACAGCTGTGTTTAGCTATGAAATCATCACTTCTTTTGGGATGCATTTTGGCTGTCACCACAGCTTTCTGTCCTCTAAAGGGGCGTATGAAATTGATGGGGGCAGCCATCAGTTTGGATGCCATGAGTGCTGCAGACAGGAAGGTGGAAGCAGCGTAAGGCTGTGTGCCATGGATCCCCACGTTCACAGCATGTAACCCCAGAGCTGTGCAGTGACTGCCCTGGAGGGACCTAGTGCAGCCTCCCACCAGAAATTATTGGGTCAGGAGACAAAGTGGGTGCCCTTGATCCCAAACAGGCTACAGACATCCTAGACTCACTTTGGTTACTGGAAAGGCTGGTCAACACTCTTACTTTGTATTTGCTTTTCGGTGGAACTGAAGAGTTTTTTGCTCTGCAGCATAAAGACCCAAATATTTTGGGACCTGATAATTCTGATTTTCTTGAGAAGAGATGCCCCTGCATTTCCAAGGAGCTGAGGTTCTCAATTGAGTAGCCTTTTATTTTTAAAAAGGAAGGAGGTGTTTTTATTAGAGTTTCCTGTTTTGGACTCTTTGGTTAGAGGGTATGAAGTGGTCAGAGGAGGGAGACTTATCATTTAGATCAGGGGTTGTCTCTTTGTATTTTCTTATACATACACAAATGTACATATATTATATCATTTGAATTTTGCAATTTTCCCCAGTTCTAGTTAAGGCTGCTACTTAAAGGAAATCTAATTAAGGTTTCCTGTCAAGAATGGTTTAGATTTAGCTGGCCCTGCCTGGGGCTGAGGGATGGGTTAGGACACTTCTCAAGGTCCATTTCAGGACCCTTTCCATGATTTTAGGCAGTTACTCAACAAAACAGATTCATTGTAGGTTGTGCTGGTTATGCTGAAAGGGTTTTGCTATAGCATTTAATGTGGTTATTTGTTTGAAAAGGAAATAATAGGTAATTGTAGCATAGTTACTGCATCTGCACTGGACAAATGTTTCTTTAAATAGGAAAATAACTGATGTTACATTTTTAGACCAGCATCATGATATGGGTGTGATTAATTTTTCCAGGAGCTTTGTGTTTTTTATATCTGCTTAAGTGTATTAACATTTTAAAAGGTCAAAGGTAAGCTTTAAAATGGATGCCAAATTAAGATGGATGGGAGGAAAATGACATTTACTTCTTGTTACTGCACTTTGTTTGAATTTGACCAAAGGCAAAAACAAAACAAAGAACAACCCTCCCCCCCACACACACGCACGCATGCATGCGTGCTTGCATGGACAGACAGCCGTGTTCCCACCACCTGCCTTCCCTCCACACCTGGTCTGGCAAAATCTTATTCATCAAGGCTGGTTAATCATGATAATCATCATTATAATCCTAACAAAATCAGTAGTCCAGTGTATTCACTTCCAGACAGCCTTTGTATCCTTTTGCAAAGTATATAATTTAACTAGTGTGAGTGGACTCTGTAAATAAAAGTAGCTAAAATATAAATATTAGGAAAACATGGCTAATGAGAGCTCTAACCACATTATCATTTCCTGCCCTTGCTATGTTTGAGACGATGATTGCATCAGGGAAGGGACTGGACCCTCATCCCTATTCATGCAGTTCCTTGCACACTGAGTCCCAATGAAAGCAGAGGATAAAGTATGGTGGGAGTGATGTCTTTGCTTCCAGTGGGAATGGTGGCCAGTCCCAGCCAAGAGCAAGGCTTAGCAGAGCTGCTCTGTGACCACACCAGTGTTCAACACTCTGGGTTTGGACAGAGTGCCACAGCTCGAGGGAAGGACTGGGTCTGCTTATGTCCATCACTTGCCCTTAAAGGATGGTGGGTGGCTGTGCTGGTGACATGCCCTGTGCCTCGGGAATCTCAGCCACTCTCTGGTGAAAGGGACCCAGCCCGCTTCTGTGGATGGTGTTGAAAAAGACTGATTCCCTCCTCTCACTTCATGAAATCTGCCAGTATAAGGAGGGTTCAAAACAAGGGAGAAAACCACTAAAATTTCTCCAAATCCTTCTTCCTACTGGTGGCTAGTGGCTCTGGGAAGAGTCACCCAGCCTGTGCCAGCTGTGCCTGAGCCGTGTGGAGCTCAGAGAAGGCAGTGCTGCTGTTCCATCCCCACCTCTACCTGCCACCCTGGGGCTCCCTGGGCCGGGCAGCTGCCCAGAGCAGAGCCAGGGGAAGGGAAGGGAAGGGCTGGCAGCAGCTGCCTCAGGGGACAAAGATGCAGCACTCAGCCCTGCCCCTGCACAGCAGCCGGAGGTGTGTTCAAGGCTGGGAGAAGGGATAGGCAAATCTTCTCCTCCCTCCCCAGGAAGCAGCAAGCTCTCCTAAGCATCCCTTTCTGGATGCTGAAAATGTTTGTCTGACAAAAAAGAAGAAGGAAAAATGACAATTGCTCATATGCTTTGTTCCAGTGTGAAAATATATTTTTCATTTCAAACTGAATGGATTCTGAGTTGAATCTGAGTAGAACAGACTAGACAGTTTCATTTTTTCATTTTACCAAAATTGTTTTTAAATCACTCAAGCCAAATATTTCTTTTTAATTTTTTTTACCCCAGCCTTGCCACTATAGCAAACAATTCCATTATTTGCATAGCTCTAATTGCAGTGATTAAACAAACACAGCAAACTCCGACCCTTTGCAGAGCCTCATCACAGCCCCACAGCCAGCTTGGTCTGTATTTTGTCAGCGGAGAGGGAGATGTGGCTTTGTGTAGACTGAAAATAAATTATGGACTTTCTGCTATTTTTTTTCCCCTCCAAACTGATACACTATCAGTTTGGAGAATGAATAATTTTGCCTGTTCTCTTGCTAGTGGGCTGAGAGATATCTCCCTATTGTGAACCTGGTACAGTTTTAAAAGCATTTGTATTTTCAGTGCTTTGTTCACGTGTTACGCTTAAGTTGCAACCTCTGTTGTGTTACTAGAATAACGTGTAGGGTTGCTATTCTGTTAGTAATACCCATATTAACATAAAGAGAGACAAATATCTACATCTGTTTGGAGTTTTTTTCTGTGAAGGTGTTGGGTACCTGAAGACAGGGTTAAGGAAGATTTTATCTGACTACAGTTCCATCAAATAGGAACAAACAATTTTTTGGACATTTTTTAATGGCATTTATTTATAGCAGGTAGCGCACAGGCAGCTGCTATTTCTCAGCGTGCTGGAAGAATGTTCTCCAGATGGTGCTTGCTGTTTATGCTTTTATTCACTTCGCTTGAACACAGCAGCACTCTACACAAAACACGGAAAATTGGAAAATAAAAACAATTATGTTTTTACAAAGTGCCATGTGATTTGCTGAGATGTCTGAGCTGACTGATGGGCTGTGCTGGGGGCAGCGGGGGGATGGCGCCTGTCACAGACCCCCAGCCCCGAGCCCCACGTGGGTCACCGGCATCGCGCCCTTCTCTCCCAAAAGGTGGGTTTGAGCAGAGCTGCTAATCCCACCCTGTGTGTCTGTGCCTCTTCTGTCTCCCTTTTCCTGCACAGGGGTTTGGGTGACTGTAGGAAAGGCTGTCATTTTAATGGCAATATTTTTGTTGGGTTTTCTGTGACTGCGCAGCCCCAAGGTGGGAGAGACGCGAGACAAAGCATTTCATAAACCTCGCCCGTGCCATCGTGTTCCTTTGGCTCCTCATCTCACTGAAATTAAAGCCTTTGGCAGGTCCACCTGAAAGCAGCAGCTAAAGCCAGGACTGATTCCCAAAGGGAGCAGCGTGCTCCATGATTTCTCTTGGTTGCAGTGGTGAAGATAGATAGGTATCCAAATGGTTGGCACACTCTTGCAGGCTTTTGTTGTGCAGCTTCTGCAGGACTACTCACACAAAACATTCTCAGAGTGGAAGCTTTAAATAAAAGACTTTGGAATCTGATTTTTTTCATTAAAAACCCTTGGGAAAATTGGGAAAACAGCTCAATTATTTAAATCTATTAAAAAAAACACCAAACAAACTAGCCAAACAAAAAAAAAAAAAAACCACAAAACCAAAAACCCAGGCAATCATAAAAATAGATATTGGAAAGTAGGAAAAAGGTTGGTTTTTTTTTTTTTTTTAATAAATATATCTTCATGTATAGGTAAAAGAAATAAGTATTTCTCGCTTCTACTGAAAAAGAACGAGAAAATGACAAACCCACAGCACTTCGGGGCAGGTTTTCAAATACCAGAAAACATATACCAATTTTAAACTTTGGAACAGGACATGATTATTATTTCTTTGAGAACAGGAGCCTTCAGATTCCTTCGAAATCAGGTTTAAAGCCAGCAATACCTTTAGTGAAATTAAATTTCAAAGAAACTAATGTATGAACAGCTCAACTGGTTTTGGGGTTTTCTCTGGTAAATGGGCAGTGCTGCGCAGCGCTTCAGTTCCTCTGCCTTGCCCGTTACCCAAGAGACAGCCCTTCCCCAAGCAGAATTCTTGCTACATCAGCTCCATGCTGTTTATCTTCTGTTGCTCCCTTGGCAGTTATTATTTCTTAATGTGTTAATTGTAGTTCCTGGACCCTTGTGTGTGAGGGTGTGTAATGCTCATGGTAATGATGCCGACACATTCTCTGGTTCCTGGAATCGCAGAGCGAAAAACTGAAATGTGGCTTGGGCATAGAGCATCCAGTAAGACAAGTCAATTAGAAGAATTCAAATAGCATGACAAGAATAAAGTGGGTAATAGGGAAGAGTAGGTGTTGGGTTGGGGTGGGGGTTTTTTAGGCTTATTCAGTTATTATTCCTTCTATGGCTCCGGCTTCATGTGATATATATATTTTTTTAATTAAAATGTGAATTATGTCACTTGCTTTCCACCTTTTAACAGTATTTCACAGTAAATTTCATTCTTAATAGCAAGTAGTCAGGGGTAAGGAATGACTTTGCTCAGTGATGGGGGTTGTTAATTATTAAAAAGAAACCTATGGATTTGAAACAAATTGGACCTCATTAAGCCGAGGTCTGTTTCCACACAGACCAGCAGACATGAAGAAGCCCATCTAGGAGCATGAAAAATCCCACTTTTTAGCTGATGCCTCCCTAGTAGTGATGCTTCTGGGCTGGCAGGGGTGCATGTGCTTTTTTGGTTTGTGTCAGAGATCCCTGGTCTCTGACCTCAGCTCACAACCCATGACTCTCTTGGCCCTCTCCCATTTCCCTTCCACTTCTCCTGTCACCCCCAGCCCACCTGCACACAGGACTCCCAGCTCACTCTGGAGGTGGCTGCTGGCCATCAGCAGCTGAGCCCACCTGGCTGGGGAAGCCAGTGCCTGGAAAATGTCAGAGTGCACCATATTGACTGCTCCAGGTTTAGTGAAAGGAGAAACACAGAAAAACTCCCTTTCTCTTCCTTGATTTTGGAGAGGAGGAGGATCTTTGGCTTGTATCTCCATGGCTAGCCTGTATCTGTAGGATACATTTATTTGTTCCCTTTTACAGAGGCAGGCATTTATTTTTTGTTTGTCTGGATTTATTTTGTTATCCAAACTCATCCATGACTCTTAAGTTGTTAGCACTTAGAGTTTTTCCATGGGACTTGAGCAAAAATCCAAAAGGCTGAAGTGATTGTTGGAGAGTACCCTCAAACATATGTAACCATGCCAGGTTTTGAGCTGCTTTTTTGAAACTTCTTGAAGGCAATGGGTGAGTGCATTTGCAGGAGAATCCTAATAAGGAGAGTGAAAGGTGGCCTTAAGTGATCATTTTATGTATGTATGTTCACAGGCATGCCATGTATGGGCTTTGCTGTCTGGCTGAGACATCCCCCAAATCTTCTCTGGCATTACAGGCAGTCACACACTCATATCAGGAGAAGAAACGCCCATTCTGCTGGCTGGAAATCAGCAATAACATTTTGACATCTGTGCAACAGTTTAAAATGAATTATTCAGCACATAGATCGTGCTATTTGAGCAGCCAGCACATCTCTGCCCATTTACTACTGTCAGTCCATGGTGGAGATATCACTGATGCCAGTGGGAGCTGAGCACATGGGCTGGGGGTAGGTTTTGGCCCATAGCCTGAAACAGCATTTGACAGCACCCCTGCAGAACATGATAGGAATAATCTGCTTTGCCACCAGCAAAAGACCAAAAGACAATGCCAGTCTCTTTCTTCTCCTAGAGTATGTTGAACACATGCAGATCTTAAGATCTTAAGAATTAAAGAAAAGATCTTAAGATCTTAAGAATTAAAGCAATAATTAATTGTTTGACTGTTTGAGTTTTGCTTTAAAGAGCGAGACTGGCATGTAATTTTGATTAAATCAATGTGTTGCATATGACTGTCCAGAAGCCCTGAGCATCTCTTGCCTACTGGGAGTAGAGCCTGAGCACAAACTGGCAGCAGGTCCAGGCCAGTCTCCAGCTTCTGCCAGTTTGGGGGGTTAAAGTGAAGCAGTATCTAATCCCTGTCAGCAAAGAAAATTCATAAGATTCACAATGTCAGCAGCATCTGATTTGGAAAAACTAGCTGAAGTGCTGTAAGAACACACTTTGGAGAACTGCAGATGGGGAACTGGGGGGAAACAGATAACTAAACACCAGCACAACCCTTCCCTGCTCAAGACAGGCATTGAGGAGAGAAAGTGGACATTTATCTTATGCTTAGCTTTCTAATTCAGCAAGGTCATCTGAATTACAGCGGTGTATGTGTGGTGAGATTCTAACATCTGTTATTTCACAGGATGTCTGTTCCCTGTAGCTGCATTTTTAAAAATAAAATGCAGAACACAGTATAGAAGTGTTCTTTGCCATACGTTAGTGTCCTTTTGTTACCCTTCTTTAAGGACTATGTTGTAGCTGTTCACTGATGCTTATCTCAGGTGAAAATTCAGGAGCACTCAGATAGCATTGCAGCATGCAGCAAAATCATCTGCCTGTCATTGTCCATGTTTTTCAGGTAGCTAGCTAAAAATGCCTCAATTCTACCTGCTCTTCCATTTATGTGTAAGAAGTAACACCCTACTGTGGAAGAAGCTCCGTGCTGTACATGAAAAAGCAAGACATATTATCCAGGTAGCTAAAACAAATGGCTGGTATAATGAAAGTTAAGCAAATCCTTATGTCCCCTGAAGTCAGTAGAATTTAAGCACATAGTTAAGTCTTGCTTGCAGTAAGGGTATATCCTCTGATAGGAGCACTGTAGCTATAGGGTTTTTGAGCCCATGTGTGTGTATAGCTTTATTTTCAGAATCCCCAAGAGCTTTGCAATTAGCTGAAAGGAGTGACACTGTGCTGTGTACCTTGCAGCAGTGCTGACTGCTCAGGTGTGATGCTTCAGCAGGAGGTGGGACCTGGCTCCCTCAGCCAGTCCTTGGCAGAGGATGCTGCAGCTGCAGCTGGGAGCGAGCTGGGCTGTGCAGCCCTGTGTGGGTACATTTTTGTAGGGACTAGAGTCTGTTCTGGCTTTTGTAGGGCTGCCATCACCAAAGTGTCTGAACCTTCTTGCTGTCTTTGATCCGCTCACCACTGCTGTGCCCCCCTGGGGCAGGAGGATGTTGTCTCCCTTGGGCAGGGAATAAAAAAGGCACAGAGAGATGTCAAACCTGGTTTTAATGGTTGTTTTTGTGTTGGCATCTGTGAACACATCTCTGGGGGAGGGTTCCAAACCTCCTGTCTGCATAGTTTGAACCCCATCTGCTGTTACAAACTTGGTCCAGAGTGGCACCGTGTGGGAAGCTCATGAATGGGGCCATGGATGTTCGTCTCCCCTGTGTCAGAGCAGAATTTAAGGATCTGCCTTGCTGGTGTAGGTGTGGGATGGTGAGGGAGGAGGGGAATGTGCAGTCCAGAAAAACAAGGAGTGGGGTAAATAGCTCAAGCAATCTATGTATGAGGGTGGAAAAGGCTACCTGGGTTTATTGCCACTTGATTGGAAGGATGTGTGTAGCCTGTGTGCATCCATTAATTAGTGATGCAGTTGCTCCATGCTGGTACCAATAAAACCTTAATAGTACATGATACCAGCCTGTGATTGCTTCCTTTTTTCCACATCCCCTTGTGAGGATGTGTGTATATCAGTGCAGCTGTGCCCTGCATACAGTGTGGATGTGCTGTGGCTGCCTGTGCAAGAAAAGGACAGTAAAATAATTCAGAGGGTTATTACCTCCCACGTGATTTTTTTCCAAGTGTTTATAAAAGGATCTTTGATATGCAGCACTCTCTAATGTGCACAAAATAACCAGAGTAGTTTTCTTTCCTTTTCCTGAGACATACTAGTTCTTAAAATGGCTCCTGAGCAGCCTTTCCTAGGTACATGTAGCAACTGCAGCTGATGGTTTAGCAACAACAACAAGAAGGAAAAGGCTGTCCCTAGTTTCCTTTATATGCACACTGTGCAGCTTTTCAAGCAGTGCATCAAACACTGCTGGCTGGAAATTTCCAGGCCCATTTCCTCCTGCCTGGTGCATGCTCATAAAGCAAGATTGTCTGTACAGTCTGTAGCTGCAGTACTGCAGAAAGTCAATAAAGAGCTGACCACCTCACCTCTATCAAAAGCAGTTGAGAAGCCCTGCCTCATCTGCCTTATTAAAACTGCACTTGACTCCTGCAGAGAAACCTAGTTGGAAACCTTGAAGAGGAGGGATAAAAAAGGAGTCTGAAATTGCAGTGAGTATTCTACAGCTAGAATACAGCTAGGTCTTGCAGCAAGGTTAAAGAGTGCATATTGTGAAATAAACCAAAAATGCAGCTTCATTAAAAAAGGGAAATGCCTGAATTTAATGCAGTGAACTTCTGACTTTTCCTACCTGCAGTACAGCACAGAGATATGATTAGTTATTGCAGCAATGAGCAGATTTAACTAGCTCCCTAATGGATTTGTATTTTGAATTTAAATACATATAAGCCTACATATGCATGTGTGTTTATGCTTATGTTATATGCATTTGTGCAGGAAAAGGCATGATGTAGAAATAGATGCAAGAGGTAGAATTTGTAATGCAACATGTCTTTGAGTGTGTGTTTGAAAGGATGTTTGGGGTTTTTCTCCTCTCTTTTATATAACAGTAATTGATTAAATGTTTGCCAGGCTTTCAGTAGTATCTGCTGGGAATCATCACCCTCACCTTCCCCAGGCGTGCCAGATTTTTTTCACCTTGAAATGAAAAAAGAGAGAACTTTAACAGAAAGATCATTGCTTTAGCTTAATATTGTAAGATTTCAGAGATTGAATTTTCTGATAGTAATGAAATGAACCCTGAGTTGTGCCATGAATTTGATTGCAGTTAATTTGATTTTTGAGATGCTCAACAAAGCTTGCCCATTAGCTTTAACCTCACATACTTTGGATTTGTACAAACTGATATTTTATGTATATATGTGTAGAGATACCATAAAAATCTCTCTCTGGTGGTTTGGTTGCTTGTAACAAATACTGTCACTGAGTATCACTGAGTACTTACTAACTATAAGTACTGACCCTAAGTATTTACTTGCAAGTAAGTACTTAACTTACTATAGGGCTGTTGGAAATAGTATCCATTGAGCTGCTGACCAGTAATCCCACTTTGTTTATTGCTTTCATGGTGCAGGGATAGTTTTCCTTTTCCTTTCCCAAGGAAAAATAGAGCTGAACATCTCAGCCAGGAGGCACATGCAGACTCCATCCTGCAGTTTTTTCCAGTTCTCACTCTTAATGAGCCTGGTCACATGAGTAGCAGTGACTCTTGTCAGAAAGGAGGTTTTTTGGCTGAAACTCACCATTTCTGTATATGTGATTTGCCTCCTCAGACTTCAGAGTGATTGTATGCTTCTTGCTTGTGTTTGCCAAGAGGCAACAACTGTGGGGTGGGGTATTCCCCAAGGTGGTCCCAAAGTCTGGCCTGTTCTCTTTGCATGATTTATTCTCAGTCAGCAGTAGATAAGATGGTGGAAGATGGCCTTTTATATATATGTGTGTATAAATAATACCAGATGCAGATAAGAAACTATTTGGTGATGTCAGAAAACTAAAGACATAAGGCTGCAGATAACTGGCATAGCATTATGGAGTTGATCGTGTGTGGGAAAAACAGGAGGAGAATTCTGCTGCTGGGAGAAGATTGGTCACTATAGGGGAAAAAATACAGAGGCTGCAGTTTCCAGAACAGGGGAGAAACAGGATGGGGAGGGAAGAGATGAATGGCAGGGGCACGCAAGTTGGGTGTGTTGCCAGAAGTTCTCCAGGCAGTGGGCAAAGAGTTGAGCTGCCAAGGAGATTACTGCCATGAGCTGCTCCTGGGAGGTCCTGTGAGCAGGGGGATGCAAAGTCTCAACAGAAGTCAGGGGATATATGACTTTGTGATGTGTGGAAGGGAAACTGCCCATAGATGGAAAAAGGGTTGGATACCTTAATGGAAAGAAGGCATTTCGTCTGGATCTGTGCCACCAGAGTACTGACAAACACTTGTGGAGCCAGGAACCAGGCTGGCTCCTTCCAGCTCCATCATCCTGAGCAAGCCTGCTGCAGGTTCATTTCCTGGCCCCAACATGGAGGGGCCTTGGACAGCCCTGCTCCTCTCTTGGGTGCTTCTGTGCCCTGTGGAGGGCTCCTAGAGGTCATGCTGGCTGCTACACGAGCAAGACCAGGGCATTTGCCCGTCCCCTCCTGTCCACCTGAAATAATCTGGCCTTGGTGGAGTGGAGCAGTCACAGCAGAGCTGATCTGAGAGGCCCCCAGTTCAGCAGAGTGAGGGCCCAGGTACCAGGGTGTGCCTTTGCAGGGAGCTGCTGTCCTTCTGCAGGATGCTGGCATGCCCACACCTCTGCAGCATCTTCTTGGATCCTGCAAAGTCACAGTCCAGCAGTCTCCCTTGCTGACTACATGGCAAAGAGAGATTTTATTATTCATAGGCTACTATTTTATAGAGTTTGGGTTGTTTCTTAAATTCTCTTCCCTCCATTCTGCTTTTGATGGCCCCATCTGAAGGCACTGTGTGCAGTTATTTTGGTCAGAATTAGGCAAACCCATTTAGCAACAGAGGAAAGGAGAAAAAGCATTAAACAGAAAGCACTGATGACTTCACCAGAGAGTCCCATAATACCAAATTCAGCACAGAAAATTGAGGGAGTGGGCAGAAACCTCTTTCTCTTCAGGGGGTGTTGAAACATGGTGCCCTGGAAATGCTCAGGCTACAGAGACCATTGGAGCACCCTCTTGGCCTGGAGCTGCCTGTTGATGCCAGCTGTTGTGCCTCATGGTTGACAGTGCTGCATCCTCCATGAGAATCTATATCCATAGGCTCCTTGCCACCAGCCTGCACCTGATGCAGTGGAGATGTTGGTCTGCATGTTCCCTGAGGGACACACCTTTCCCCATGGCTTAGGCTGGCAGCAGCAAGAATCCTCACCAAAAAGGATAACACAGCTTCCATACTGCCACAAAGTTAGACTAATTCAGAGGCATCATGTCTGATATCTCTCAGCCAATGCTAGCCAGAAAGGAAACAATTTTACACATCAGCAATTTTTTATGATTAATAATATTATCCTGCCTTAATTGAAAAATGGGCTGGTGCCCTCAAGAAGAAATTAAGCTGCAGGAATTAGTATCTAACCTCTTTATGATGAATGTGTATTTTTACACACTGCATATTACTGGCAGTGCTTTTAGAAAGAATCGTGCCGTGTATTGTAATAAAAAATTGCCCTGCATTGTTTGTAGTTGCGTGGCACCATTCTGTCTGGCTGACTTGGCTTTAAGAGCCTGAACGCTTGGGAAGAGGCAGTGTGAGGATGCTGAAATCCTTTTAAAGGGAATTTATGTACAAACGGGAGGATGATGTGTAGGCTCTGAGCTCTGCTATCAGTTGTTATTGCTGAGAGATATTCACAGGGAGTCGATGCCAGATGGAGCATTAGCCATTGCTGGCCTCAGTGCCTTCGTGGGAAGTCGGTCATAAAGTCAGTGAGGGCTCCTGTTTGTGGGATTTTTAAACACCAGTGAATCATTTTACGTAGTAAAGCAGTTGTCGTTGGGTGAGTTTGTGTAAAGGTCTTTGTGAACCTCTTTCTACCAAAACAAAGCTTCAGAAGGAGAGGGAGAGGCGATGCTGAAGGACAGGGAGATTTGTTATGCCGAGAACAGAGCTAGCAGTTCAGCTCTGCTGAGGTTTGTCAGGCACCCAGCGGGAGCAGGGAGCTGTCACCAGAGCCTGCCAGCCTGCCTGCAGCCACGGGTGGTCCTGGGCACAGGGTGAGTCATGGCTTCAAGGCATCATGCTCCTTCTATGTGTCCTGGGACTTTGTCTCATGTGGAGCAGCCCAAAGAATCCAGGATTAAAGAGGATGAGGTGGTCTAGGTCTCTCAGTTGGACAGCTGGGGACAGCACAAAGTCAATAAAATTTCTTTCAACTATGCTGCTGGCACCATCCACGTCTCCTGCAGGTTTCCTGGAGGACCATCACTTCAGCAGGAGACTCACATCATGTGGTGTGTTTCAAATGCCTTGTTCCCTGAACATAAAACACTTAAATGAGCCCTCATCAACTTAAATACTGCTTACCCAAACCTTTGAAAGTTGTGTGTCAAATCTCCCTGGAAACACACAGCAAAACATAGATGTCTGTGGTGGAATCACTGGTGCTTTCCAGTGTTCCTGGGCAGAGCCTCCTCCTTTCCTCCATCCTGGAACAGTGGGAGGATCCTCATGGAGAAATATGTGCTTGGGTGGTGCCATCTTTCCTGGAGAGAAACCTGCCCACAGTTTGGGGCTGTGTAGGGAGGAGGAGGGTCTGAGCAAGGAGCCAGGAGTTCCTGTGGATCTGGGGGTCACGCTGGCTTTGCTGGGATGTGTGGGAGCACAGTGGGAGCAGCCTGGGCAAGGTTGTCCTTCCCTGCTCCTTCTTGGCCACAGCCCTTTGGACTGTGCCTGCCATGGGGACCCCGGGATCCTCCCAGCCCTGCTGAGGGGCAGTGGGGGGTGGAGGCTGGTCCTGGGGTGTCCTCACATCCATTCTCTGGCATCTCTACATTTGTAGCCAAGGTCTTCTTACTTACCTCTTCCTTTGTATTTCGCCAGGTCCCCATTGAAGCAGACAGTGAGGAAGTCTGCATTAAAATGCTTCCTTCCATCCGTCTGTCCTCCCCTCCTCCCAGCCCCATCCTCCTTGTCCCTGGAGGAAACACTCGTCTTTGCCAAGATCCTGCCTCGCAAAAGTAAACAATATGAAATTACAATAAAATGTTTTGATTTGCTGGGCCTGACATTCAGAAGCTGCACAACAGAGACTTACCAGAAAGGATTTTCTATAGATAGCCAGTGTGAGAAAAAAATAAATCTCTCATATTGGGCGTTATTTAGATCCAAGCATCAGGGCAGCGTGAATGGGGAACGGAGGATTTTGTTGCCAAACCTGAGGGTTCTTGGGAGGTTTATGCTGCAGCATCTGTCAGCAGCTTTCTGCCTGGCATCTGTGGGTGACTGGCCTATTGCACAGTAATGTCAATATTTGGGACTCTTGTCTCTGTGTGTGTATATGTACTGTTGTTGCTTGATGCTTTAAGACTGGGTAGTGGACTGAAAGCCCTCAGAAGGAAATAGATGAGCTGAAACTTGTTTCCTCTGGGGCTCTTCCCCATAACTCAGAGGAAGGCAAACAGAAATGGAGGTGTAATCCCCGGGAGATGAGCTTCCTTGGGCCCTTGTCAGTTTAGCAGGCTGGGTCATCTGCGCTGTCATCAAGATTTGCAGATTAGCTCTAGTGAAGCTAGTTGGCTTTGACGTTTCGTTAGGGAAGTTTTCCACAGTTTTTCATCCTCAGTCTTGGGGCTGTAAATTATGGCTGATGTATCTTTGTTATGTTTACACCTTCTAACATTTATGCAAGTAGATGACGGGGCTGCAAACATCTTATCTGACGAGGATTTTTTAAATCATTGCTTGTTTATGGAAGACTCACTGGGTCAAAGGCTAATTTTGGGAAGGATTTGCTTTCCCCAGTGCTAACCAATAAATTTTCATCTGGATATCCTAAGTTACCCAACCGTTATCTCCTGAAATGGGGATAAAAGCAAACATCATTTATCCTATAATCTGCAAATATTTTGAAAAGTGAACTGGAATATCAATAAAAGGGCTTATCATCAAGGTCTTGTGAGAACTCTTATGGACTTTTGTTTAGAAAGCAAAATGTTAAATTTAGAGACAAGAACTGTGTAGATGAGGAGGGAATATGTACAAGTGACAGCATTGTAAATTGTCTCAAGGGTTCAAGGGACCGGGGAAGGACACTGTGTCCTGAAGTCACTCCTTCTCAGAGATGTCTCTGCTGATAAGTGCCAGTAGTTGCTCCTTGTGACAGTGATGGAGGGGGACAAGGCGAAGGATCACCCTGTGGGCTCCTGCAATGGTGAGCAGAAATGGGGATGTGGCCTGGTTTATTTATGAGGGAGGGCTGGACGTGCCCTCGCTCTTCCACTTGCTGCAGAGGACAGATCCGTGTCCTTGGAGCTTCAGAGGCTGTCCCTGTTATCCTCTTCCTCTGGAGTCCCTTTTCAGATGCCCCCCTCTGAAGGGTTGCTGCCCTCAGGGCTGGGGCTGTGAGCTGTGTGAGCCTTGGCCAGTGGGCTGTGTGAGCCATGGGCTGTGTGAGCTATGGGCTGTGTGAGCCATGGGCTGTGTGAGCTATGGGCTGTGTGAGCCATGGGCTGTGTGAGCTGTGTGAGCCATGGGCTGTGTGAGCTGTGTGAGCCATGGGCTGTGTGAGCCATGGGCTGTGTGAGCTGTGTGAGCCATGGGCTGTGTGAGCTGTGTGAGCCATGGGCTGTGTGAGCCGTGTGAGCCATGGGCTGTGTGAGCTGTGTGAGCCATGGGCTGTGTGAGCCGTGTGAGCCATGGAGCCATGGGCTCTCTGAGCTGTGTGAGCCATGGGCTGTGTGAGCCATGGGCTGTGTGAGCTGTGGCTGTGTGAGCCATGGGCTGTGGAGAACGTGCTGCAGAGGCACCACTCTGGGGACAGCCAGGAGAAAGGTGTGGCACAAGGCATTCAAGGCAGGGATCAGCAGGGACACTAGGGTCCTCTTTGAGGAGGGACATCCTTGTCCCTCTCTGGCCATGTTGCTTCCTCACTTCTGCTTCTCTCTCCTTCACTGGTGCTGTCTCACATCTTTGCTTCCTTGTCAGCCTCCTGTCCCACAGACATTGTCAACAATGGCATGTGGGCTCTGGCACCTGAAATCTGCCTTAATGAACTGCTTTGTACTTCTGTTGCAAAACCATGAGTGAAAGGCAAAGTTTAGTTAAAAATTATTTGCCGTGCTCTATTCCAGCTGAAAAATATAAACAGAGTTAACATCAGTGCTAATGAACACTGCGTATCTTAGGGCTTCAGTGATTTATCCATCAGTTATGTCATTGTAAACTGAAGGTGAAGTTGCACCTTCCAGAGTCTGGGATAACAAATGATTCAGCTGAACTTCTGCTGGGTACTTCTTTTTTAATTACTTTCAGTGGGTGAAAAGGGTACAACCAGTAAAAATGTCCTGGATTGGGCACCTTGCAACTGCATGGGTTGGTTTCAGATAAATCAGCAGTTCCTGTAGCATGTATTGTGATCCAAAAAATGGAAAAATGTTGAAAATAAAAGTTTGTGTGTATGTGCCCATATGGACATATAGACACATGCTGTTCCTGTAAAAGGTAAATATCAATTCTGATTATCTTAATATTGATGTAGCAATTTAGAAATAGCTTTCCAAGAGAAGGTATCTGCAGTGTTACATTTACCAGCATAATGAAATCAGACAAGTTTTCAGTCCATGAATCACAGTACAGTATTTGCCATTACAATTTCTATGCTTGTATTGAGCCAGCAACACTATCCAAAGAATTTTATTAAATCAAAATGATGAAATTGAAAATCTGTATTGACTCTTCTTTGGGTCTTTCATGTTCTTTTGTGCTTTGACTTGGGAATAAATTTAGTCTGTTTTTCAGACTCTATTCCCCTAGTTACTTTATTTCTCAGGTTGAAGGCTGTCTGTAAAATCTTAGAGTGTTGTGTCGTAAATCTCAGGATGCTGCTTGTGGTGTTTACTGGCTGCAGCATAACACACATTTTCTAATAGTCTTCATTATTGTGGCTGTTTGAGAATTTGAAGCACAAAGTGGGTCCAGGCAAACCACAGGAATCTGTGGCTTCAAGGCAATGATAAGAAATTTCTTGATGGCTTAGTAAGAGACAACATAAATTTAAAGTTGATTTCTGGTCATCACAAGAAATGCTATTGCTTAGGAATGGCTTCAGTGGAGTATTCTTTCCTTCTAGAAGGCAAACTGTGGGGAGACTTGTGTATGGGATTGACTGCAGGCAGAGAGTAAAGTATTTTTTTAAGAGCCTTAAACATTGTTCTCAATACATTTTTATTGCACACAAATGCAGCCCCGGCAATTTTAGCTGAGAACAGTTTTGCAGCTCACACTGTGGAGATGCCCTGGGACTCCACTGCTTGCCAGTCGCTTCGTTTGAGCATTCACTCCAAATCAGACCTTCACAGCTGGATTGTGGAGAGCCCATGGAGGCCTGTAAAAGAGCATGGTCTGCCCAAGTACACCTGTTTACATGGTCTGGCTTTCTGTGGTATGATCAAGACAAGCCTATTCTCCAGCTTTCAGAATTACGAAAATAGATCACTTCCTCCATTGTGTTCAGAAGGATTTTTCATCCATCTTTGTCACCTGTTTGTCACAGTAGACATCCCTCAAGGAGTCTAATTTCTGCAAGATAAGGGCACTGCCCAGCAGCTCTTTATTTGTCCCTGCTTTCTGTATCTTCCCTAACAAATTCAGTTTTCCACCACCTCTACTTCTAGTGTTCTCTGCAGCTTCATTCATCTTTTCCCTTGGGTCAGCAGCTCTAGGTTTTCTTCTTCCATTCACCTCTTCATCTTCCCTACATATTTTTGTCTGGGGGGGGCAGGATAGAAGGTGTTCATTTGGGTTTTCTGTTTTGTTGATTTTTTAATGCCCAGAATTCTGTCTTGTACCCTGCATCATCTCACAGCAGCATCATGTGCATCCCCAGAATTGCATTCCCCAGACTCTCTGCTGATGTCACATTTCCATGTGCTACCACTTCCTTCCATTGCAGCTAGTCCTAGGAGTAAATCATGAAGGCCACTATGTCAGCATAGTGGCCTTTCCTGGGAGGATGAGTGGTGGTGTTCTGCTGGAAGGCGTTTGGTGACTGCTATCAAGTGGTCCTTTGATCTGGAGACAACTCAGAGGTCCCCACAGTTCTGTGATACAGATGTCAGAGCTTTGCATCCTTCCTTCTCTCTTTGCTCCTTGCTTCAGGTTTTTGGGGCATGCTCTGGTCTCCACAGGACTGGTGTCTGACCTGCTTTCAAAGGTATCTGCATCTCTGGGGTTGATCCAGTACAGCTCTCTGAAGCTGTTGGACCAGAATTCCACTGAGCTGAATGTAAGGCTCCTCAACCTGAGGGACCTGATGTTAGAGCCAAATGTGCTGCTCCATAAGGACCAGCAGCTGACTTCCAAGGCACTCGTGGAGAAAGTGGTAATGCCTACTTGCACAAACCCTGACAACATTTAATTACTTCTTATAGCCCTGTTTTTAAGGAAAGGGGTTCCAGTGATCTGAGATCATCTGGAGAATGGTGTGGCAACCTGATCTGTTAACTAGGCTGAAAAACACTTACATTCAGCTGATAGTGCTCACTCATCAGCACAATGATTGTCTCTGGGTTAATAATAGCTCCCTTTTTTCTTCATTTATCCGTCAATTTTAGCCTCTAATGGAAATCATGCCTGTCACATGTTTAAAACAGATTTTCTTTACTGTGCGTATGGAGGAAGGTAAAGGAAGTGATAAATCTCTAAAAAACAATATGATAAAATAAATCCTCTCTTACTAGGGGGCTAGATATTGAGCTTTTTACTCCTTTGGAGTCTTGATCTGTAGCTGGCCCTGCTTGACTGTAAGATGACTTTTGCTGCAGCATGATTGAAGTGCCAGAAACTACCCTCTTGCAGTCACATGGGAATCCCAAAAACTGAAACTGTAGATCAGCATATCCAGTGAATAACTGGTGTGTTGTCTATCAACAAGGAACAGATTGAAAGAACTGAACAAAAACCAAACAAAAAGCAGCCCCCAAAAACCTGGTAAAATTGGCCCTGTTTGAAATTAAGTAAATAAAAACTTTGGGGTTTTGAGACTTTATATCTTTTCTCTTTTTTGCCTTCAATAATCTGAAGAAAATCCATCACCCTTCCTACCTGCTTCTGACACAAGAAATATTTTATACTTAGTTATTTCCCTCTGTTAGCATCCTATCAATAACAGGATCAAGCTGCTGACTACATGCTCATTCCTTTCCTCACTGTGTTGCTGCTGTTTGGATATGGGCAATAATTAGCTGAGGATCAGAGTGATGCAGCTGCTGTAACCTGATGTTTCTGTCACACCAGCACCCTGCTGATGGATGGGTGGTTGTTTGGCTTTCTCTCCTGGAGACCATGGGGCAGGTTGGGGCTGGTGCTGAGCTTCTCATCCCACTCTGGTGCAGTGTCAGGATCCTCTGGCTGCAGTTCAGCAGCAGCAGTGATGGTTATCTCCCAGCCTGCCCTCCTCCCTTGACCAGAAGAAATGGAAAAGAGAGGGAAGGCTTTTGTTCCTGCAGGATGAACCACTCCAGCAGCAGCCACAGGATGCAGAGCGGATGCTTTCTGCTCTTTCTGCTTGCAGTCCTCCCTGTTCTGTGGCAGACGGGCTTCAGCTAAAATAAACCAGTATTCCATGAACCTTTGAAGTGCTCTTGTCTTCTGAGTCACTTCCCTGTCAGTGATGGGCAGTGTGATGCTGAGGGATGTTGCCTTGCATCACACAGATGTGCTCAGCCATTCAGGCCATTCAGCCTCCCATTTCATTTCCTCCGTGAGTGGCAGCTTTGCCTTTCCTGACCAACATCTTCCTTAAGGTATTTTCCAAGACAGTAGAAAGCTAGGACCATTGTAAATTCACAGAGCCTGGTGCCACTTCTGGCCTCTGAACGTCCCTCCCTGCTTTCTCTCTTTGCAGATTATTTGTCCTAGTAGGAGGATCTGGGAGCAATGCCATCAAAACAGGTTTTCTTCTCTCCCATCTTGTGTGACATCCACTGTGCAGATAGAAGGGTGGCCTCTCAGGGCGAGCTGGCACACCAGCGGGGCTCCAAGTGAGCCAGACAGACCACCACAAATCTGGAATCACTTTATTGTTCTTGATTTTACATCATACAATTAAAGAAAATCCTAATGTTGTAATGCTCTGAGTTTTCTTTTCTCTACCTGAAATTGCCAGTTATGTGAAGTAATTTGTGATGAGTCCAGAAGTCCCCAAAAGCCTAAGCACCTTTTGAATGAAATTGCCTATAGGCCTATTTTCTCCTTGAATCAGTCCAAAGACTTTAATTTGATAATGTTGAGATCTTTACCCTCCAAACAATATAATTCTTTCAGTTTTAATTAAAGAACTTTTTTCCTTTGCACTAGACTGATTCTAAACTGGCTTCACTAAATCTTCTTATGTTGTAAGTAGCAGTGACCCAGATAAACACATTTAAAAATGCACCTACTGAAACTACAGTATGTTGCCTTTGTAAGATGCAGCAAGAGAAAGACTAAAATAGTTCTGTATTTACAAGGGTAACAAGTTGCATTATATCTTTAATAGCAGATTCATAGACCAGTTTAAATTTTTCATATTACTTGTACAAATCTGTATGAAATAAGTGTTGCTTAGTCTGGAGTAGGAAACTTAAAAGTCACAAAGAGGCCTATGAAAAAAAATTGCTTTTTCCATTTGTGGATGACCTTTTGCATCATAACAAGGCCTTTAAAAAAAAAGAGGAGATAACTGTGTTTAAGAATGTGTCATAATGCAGCCTCACTGCCAGGACCATATAGGCAACCAGGATAAGGTTGCATTTCTGTTTTTCTCAGTGCCTGAGTCTGCAGCTTCAGTGGCTTTTTGATGTAAGGTCTGGGCTCCAGCTCCAGCCAAACCCACCCAGTGCCCACCAGCTGCACAAAGCCAAGGTCTGGGGAAGACAGCTGTACTTCATTGGCTGTATCAAGGGTGTTCCCAAAGGGCTTTGTTTAATGTTGTATGGGTAAGCCCTTTCTAGAGTCCTAAAAACGGGTTGATGAAATAAGGGGATGCTGCCCCTTGTTCCAGCTGCACGTTTTGTGTGTCAGTGTGTGACAGATGCTGCCCAGGATGCTCTGGTGCCAACTCCACGCTGCTGTTGGAGTGTGCTCCTGCTACCTTGTCCAGGTCTGACTGAATGTAAACACTGCTGCTCCAGGAGCAAATGTGACCAGAACTTCTCCTGGTAACTACTGCCCAAGCCATGAGCAGCATGGAGGGAGCTGACGGAGCTCAGCAGTGTTCAGACTCAGCTCTGTGTGGTGGTGAGCACCCTGTGGCTGTGGCTGCTGGGCAGGGAGAGCCAGGCGCCGGCGGGGCAGCCTGTGGGGTGTCCTCACACCCCATAACTTGGTAAAATGCAGAACCTTTCCACCACTTCTGGTTTTGTGGGTTTTTTTAGACATTCGCCTCGGTTGTGTTTACACAAAGAAGAAATATACACTATCGGGAAAAATTGGATAATAAATAACCTTTAATTAGCATTGAAGACACACAGAGACCTAATCCCTCAGTGTCTGTTTAGACAGCTAAACCCAAACATGTGCTGGAGGCTGGGTCCTGGAGAAACCTTCACCCAGAGCAGGGGCTGAATTGTCCTTAATCACTGTAAGAACTGAGCAGGGTTTACTGAGTGTTAATTGTACTGGATGTTTTGAGATCTTCAAAAACCCACACCTCTCCTTTAATTTATTTTTGGTAGCAGTATGCTCTCCTGCTTACTCTGGTTAGCATTGAGCTGTAAAATTGCTATTGTCAGATAAAAAGTCAATGTATTTTATTGATTCTTCATGCTTTTGCAGCATTCTGGGGGAGCCTTTCCACTGGACATGGAGGATGCCTGGGGGTGGCAAGATGAGCGTGCACTGGGATGCATTCACCATGGCAGCATTCCACGTGAAGTGATGGGGGGGGCACTGACCTCACCAGCGAGGTCCATCCAAGGGCTGCCATCCCTGGAGATCACTGAAGTTAACCTGCACAAAGTGTGTTCTGGGAAAGATTCAACCCTTCCAGTTGCATCAGCCAGCCATGGAAATGCAAGTTGGTTGTTGCAGCCTGACCTGGCCTCCCCATGGGGAGAACTGTGGATGCTGAGTTCAGGGCCTTCAGTTCTGGTGCCTTCTTGTTGTGGAGCACATCTTGACAGAGTTCATGGTCGCTATCCGTGCCCTGGTGGCCGCTCTCCCCAGTGCAGCCATGGGCAGCGGCTGTCTGCCTGGCTTCTTGAACCATGACACCCTTTCAGGGAGGCTTCAGCTCAGGTCATAAAGGGTTTGTGCTCACCAGGGGACAGCTGTCTCCTCTGGTTTGAGCTGCCCAGATGTTTACCCAGCTCATCCGACAGTTTGGCGCGGGAGCGTGTCCACTGCCAGGCAGTACAAACAGCGCTTTTTCTTGGTTGCTTCCTTGGCTCTCAGGGCTTCTTTTTCAACCCCTGTAGTGGTGCAGCTTGTTCCTGCTGTGCGTCTCATATTGCAGACGCCTCTGGTTTCCCTCAGCCACCATCCTGGGCAAAGACAGGCCAGCTGTAGCCCCTGGGAGCACAGTGGCCTGGCACACACTGCTTTGGTACCTCACAGACCCCCCCATCCCTGCACTGGGGTGCCCAGATAGAACAGCCCAGCTGGAGCCATGGAGTGTCTTGGGGTACTGTGGGAAAACGTGTCCCACATTTTCCATGCAGAGGACCTGAAAGGTGTAACAGCCCTTCTGGTCAGCAATGGCTTCACCCCTTGAGCATGGGGCAAGTGCAGAGACCAGATGCCGACTGTGCCACTGAAAGGGATGAGGGAGAGCTTTTGAAGGTGGTATCTGCCCACCGCCTTTGCCAAAAGCAGGCTCTTCAATGAACATAGTTGTTTTCTTTACACCCCACCAAGAAAATACAGAATATTTTGTACATCTTGGGTGCTCTTGTTGTTTCTGTCTGCAAGGGTGTCATATTCATAGCCAAGCTTGCTACCAACATAAGCATTTGCCTAAGGCAAGAGAAGCATGTGCCATTTCTCACAACTTACACAGGCTATAGGCAGTTCTTATTCCCTAAAGTTACTATATAATTTAAACTGCTTCCTTCTTGTTTGCTAATCTCCCAGGCTCTGTTGTGCTTCTGTCAGGCACTTGGAGCTGCAGGAGCTGCAGTAGCTCAGGCCCTCAGAGTCCATCCCTGTTCCCTTGGCCATACGCAGTGCACCCACAGAGACAGGGGAGGGGGTCACTCACCCTAGGGGTGAGCTAGGACCCTGGGGAGGGGTTGCTTAAGATCTGGCAGTTGGGGATGGGGAGGGTTGGACAGGCACAGGTGGCACCTCAAGGCTGTCCCCATTTCCAAGGGTATGTTTGGAGGTGGGGCCTATCCTTATGGGAATAGGCATTGGCATTGGCACCACCTCATTGTATACCCAGGCTGAGGAAGAAGGACCATGTGCATCACCTGTGACACTGGTCCAGTGTGGGGTGGGGTCAGTGGGAAGAGCTGGTGCCTTGGGGAAGAGAGGACTCAAAATGGTTTAGCCACTGGGAGTAGCAGTGCTGTGGCATTCCCTGCTCCATAGAGTACAAGAAAGCTCTTAGCTCCAGCTACATGAAAAATGTATCAGGAAAATGTATCACTGCCTGAAAAAGAATATACAGAAAACATGAGAGACAAAAATGCCCTCAGAGCTGCTTCTCAAAAGGGCTTCTGTGGGGCTGACCTTCCCCCCAGCCTGCTCTTACGCTGCAGCTGTATTTGCATTAGTGCAGGAGACAAGGGGAAGCAGCCTCAGGCCCTGTCCTCCTGTTATTGCAAGGATGAGGTAGGACATGGTAGAGCCATGGAGGTTTTTATTTGTGTGTTATTTATTTGACTTTCCTAAAGGGAGAGCCTGTGAGTAGTATGTTCTTCCCTAATAGAGCATCACCTTACATTTTCATGGCAGACAGTCTGCTCTGTCTGCTGAGGTGGCTTGAAGAATCAAGAAGATTGACAGCAAAAAAAAATTACTCCAGAGCTGCAGCAGCCTGCTGGCAGGTCTGTTTGGAGTTTTTTCACTGTTAGTTTTATTCTTCTTTATTTTTTTATTTCTTTTTTTTTTTGTTGTTGGTGGTGGTAAAGGAATGAAGCTACACAGTAAACCTTCTTCCTCCATTTTCTACAGTTCATGTATACCAAAATTCAGTTCTTTGAAGATTGACTGCGTGAGGAATTAATGCCAGGCTGCAGCCCTGTGTGTCCTTACATGCTGGAGGGCAGGACCTCTTACATCCAGAGCTTCATTGCCATAGAGTAACATCACTTCACCAGGAGAGCTGAGCCACAGTTATGCTGTGGACTGCATTGCTAGACTGCTTCCTGAGGCTGAGCTGAACAGCCAAATATGAAATCTCCCAGTCAGATTTATTGGAGTGAGCTGGTGACGTTCCCCAGAGGACGTAGGATCTATGGTGATGGATGACGCCGATCCATTAACGTAGTAGTCTCATCTGGGAAAGATGTAATTGTTGTTATGCATCCTGCAGTTTCCCTAAGTTTTTCTGAACACATAATAGCACACATTGCAGTGGAAATTACTGGTGAAAAATGCTGCAGTAAATATGTCAGGGGCTCTATATCCTACAGCAGTGTGCTTCTCTTCTGGAACCATGCAGCCATCATTAAGGTAGGGGAGACGATAATAACAAAACTTGGTATAGTGCATTCATCATGATGTATGTTCTCGCCAAAGGTTTGATGGAAAAGTATGGGCAAGACTGACCTTGTTTCCTTTTATAACAAGCATCTGCAAAATATGTTCATGTTGACTTGATCACAGAATCAGGAACATGCTATTTACTGCAATAGCAGTGCTGTTTTTGCAGCACTGGTTGCCCTGCCTGCATTTCCTGAAACACAGCCCTTTTCCTCTGAGTAGTCTGAGTCTGGACCCCTGATGACAAAGAGCATTATTACTTTTTTTTGTAGTCTTGGCATAGTTTGGAATAGTTTCACCTCCATGCATTGAGAGCAGCATGTTGGTCAGAGCTCGGATACCAAAGCAGTTGGAGAAGACTACGCTGAACTGGCTACAACATCTTTGTTCATAGAGCATCAAATTAGTACAATTCAGACAACATTAGGCTGACTAGAAGTGCTCTGGCAGCAGACAAACAGGATGAAGAGAGAGGAGAAGGCACACTGGAGGAATGCACGCAGAAGGAGTGGCCAGCAGCTCTTCTGAAAGGGAAGGCAGCCTGTGCCACCTCAGTGAGGGTGTGCATGGATATGTGTCCACTCGTCCTCTTGAGTGATTGCAGTGGTAACTGGAATCCAAGCTGAGGTCTGTGCTTTGTGCCAATCGTGCCAAAATGACTGCTGCCCATGAGACCTCACAGTCAAGTGGATGAAGGGAAAAGGCACGACAGAAGTGCTTGCTTGTATGTGTGTGCATGTGGGACATTTGTAGGCACTACAGGTAATGCAATTTATTGCAATCTGTAATTGCAGAGAGACCTCAACAAATTAGAGAGATGGGCAATCACCTACCACATGAAGTTTAACAGGAGCTGGTGCCAGATTCTGCACCTGGAACAGGGCAACCCTGGCTGTGTGCATAGACTGGGGAATGAGAGGCTGGAGAGCAGTGCCATGGAAAGGGCCCTGGGGATCCTGGTCGATGCCAGGTTGAACAAGAGCCAGCAGTGCCCTGGCAGCCAGGAGGGGCAGCTGTGTCCTGGGTGGCATCAGGCACAGCATGGCCAGCTGGGCAAGGGAGGGGATTATTGGGGTGGGTTCAAGAAGCATCTGGACAACACTCTCAGGCACATGGTGTGGCTTTTAGGGTGTTCTGTGCAGGGCCAGGAGCTGGACTCAGTGTCCTAATGGGTCCTCTTGGCCTCAGTATATTTTATGATTCTGTGATAACCTGGACTGGTTGACTGAGCTGTGGTAGCCTCAGTGGCACTGAGATCTAACATGACATATTTTCAGTATTTTCTGTTATTTGTATACTACTTGTGGTCAGATCCATATTTCTCAGTTCAGTCTAGAGGCTTCTAGGAGGACAAAACTGGTCATCATTGAGAGGTTTTGAGGTTTTCTTGTTACATCCATCAGCACCATCGTGCTGCATCTCATGCTGGTGTTATTTTGAATTCAGTCAGAATTCATGTGACATCTCATGCATCTTGGCATGGTGGAGAGAAGAGGTCAATTCTCTTTCCCTCAAAGTCAAACCAGGAAACACCTGGGACAAATGCTGTGAGGAAAGCATGTGGAAAATTATGTGAGATTAAAAAAAAATTGCTGCATTTTTTAATCACATCACAGGAGTCTTATATTTTTCTGTCTCTTATAAACAAAATTCTTGCAGTGGTTAAAAGTTTTGCAAGGATGAAAATAAGGGGCCTTTTTTTCTTGGAAGTTTTTTCCATACATACATTACAAGATAGGGTAGTGCATGAGTGCTTGAAATCTGCTGTGTGCATACTTTCTGCTGAGGATTAGTGCCATTGTGTAGCTGATGAAATGTTGAGCTTGGCTTATAAAAGTGATGAGGAGGGAGAGAAGGAGAGTCAGTCTAATAAATCTGAAACTGTGAGCATAAACTTGATTTTGAAGTGGCAAGCTGATGGAGCATTTGGTTACTCATGCTAGTGGGGAAGGACAGAGCATTAAATAACCACATTTTACACAGAGGGAGGGAAGATTCCTTTATCCTTTGGCTCCCTAGGCAGCAGTCCAATACTCCTACACCTTTGTATCTGCCTGTGCTCCCAAGTGAGACCCTGTCCCACAAAAGAAGATAAGCTGATGAGTATGTTGTTAAATGCTCTTCATCTCTCCATCTTCTCATTTGGGACTGTATCTGTGTCATAAGAGCCACCAGAGCTATGGGCAGCAGAAAGTGTTTATCCCTTTCAGTCCATGGTGGCAGGCTGGGTGGCACACACATGTGTGGGTAATCACCTGCATGTCCTTACTGTGTTCTTAGGCAAGAGCATTCACATGTCACCAGAAAGGATCTTAAGCTGGAAGGTTCTGTTTTTCACTTGGTTTTGTTTTTCTTCTCATTATTTATTTTTTTAAGCCAGGCTATATAAGGACGATGAGAGGCTGTGTGAAAATGTGGCTTTCAGTTGATTTAAGATGAGTTACAGAAGTGTTGGAATTTGCTATTCTAACCCCATGGCTTTATAATAAAGCTGAGGTTAACCCTATTCCGGCCCTGTCTGCACCAAGAAAAAGTGGTTTTTAACTGGAGCTGGTGTGCTGTAAGGAGTGGATGGGAAAGGGCTTGTAGTGAGTCTAAGGGGCTGGGTGTGTCAGGGCAGGTGTGGTACTAGTGGCACCTCACATCATTTACCAGGTTTGAGCTGGTGAAGCTTGTTTACTCCTCGAGGGTGTAGTCTGGTGAGCTTCACTTTTGTGGCTAGTTGGGAGACAGACAAAGGGGTCAAAACCATGTTTATAGAACAGGGAAAAGTCAGATGCTCTGCCTGCAAAAGTGGCATAGCAATTTAAGAACTGATTTTCAACTTTACCTCACTAAGCTGTTGGCTGAGACCTGTTAACACATCCATGGCAGGGTCCCTCTCCCTCTTACCAGGAGTAAAACAGTCACATCAGCAAGAAGAGAGGAGCAGTGGATGGCAGCCTTTGCCACACTAATGCTCATCCAGTGCTGGAGAAGATCAAGTGGATGTGGTAAAAATATCTGTGACTGGGATCAATGGAGAGAGTCAGGACAAAATAGGGAGCCAAGTGTCTCAGAGCAGTGAACAAACCTCCACTAGGGAATCAGTGAGGCTTTGAAGTCATTTCACTGATATCAAACTTGGAAATCCTTTGTAAGAACTGAGATGCTTTATGGGCTGTTTAATAAAGCACTTGACTGGGAAAGGAACAAATATTTTATAAGGCTGACACTGAGTGCTTTTTGTTTCAGGTTTTGGGGGAAGCAGGGCTGGCAATTATGTTTAATTGGTATCCTTTTCCTCTTGTTATCATTGGTGTATTGATTGCTGGGAAAACAAAATGCGTGGGTTTTAAAATTTACTGTAAAGTAAGGGCTCTCTTGTTTGTTTTGTTTAGCTCTGTGTACTCAAACCAGCTCATTTTTCTTTCCTTTGCTGGCAAATATAATGTTTTGATTGAAAATGATACTAAATAATCAGATAAATGGGATATTTAATGACAAGAAAAATTCCTCAAAATATTTTTCCCATAGGAAAATCATGCACTTCACTTTTTGAGCCTAAAAATGCAATTCTTCCTATCATCCTACTACAAAAGTAAATACATGGGTGCACAGCATGCATGAAAGCCACGGGGGTTAAGGTATAGTAAATCTCAGGAACTCTGATACAAGACAGATCCCTAGAGTAAGTTCAGTTTTTCCCTCATATAGTTTTAATTTAGACATTCTTAAACTTGCAATCCACTGTCAGTTTCCCTTCCCTGTGGGAAGCTGACCTCCTGTATGAGAAGAAAGCCTGGTGGATGAGAATAGAGCAGTTGATACTGAGGAAGGCCTTTGTCACTGTGTCCCATAAGATCCTCACAGACACACAGCTGGTGCAGGGGCTGGATGAGCAGGCAGTGGATTGGAAACTGGCAGAACAGGCCCAGCAGCACAAAGTCCAGTTGGGCTGGGTGACAAGGGCTGTGCTCCAGAGGTCACTGCTGGGTCCCACCCTGCTCAGCCTCCTCATTCATGATCTGGATGATGGGCACAGTGTGCCTGCAGAAGTTTGCAGATTACACAAAACTGGCAGGAGTGGCTGATACATCAGAGGGTTGTGCTGCCATCCAGAGGGACATCAAGTGGGAGAATTGGGCTCGCAGGAGCCTCGTGAAGTTTGCCAAAGAGAACTGCAAAGCTCTGCACCTGGGGAAAAGCATCAGTACATGCCAGGGGCCACCCACGTGGAAAGCAGCTCAGCAAGAAAGGACCTTGATGTCCTGGTGGACACCAAATTGACCACAAGCCACAAAAATGATGGGCTAGAGCATCTCTGCTGGATGAAGTTTGGTTTTTGGGAAGGTGCTGGTGAGATGACAGTCCCCCAGGGCTGTGCAGGCAGCGCCTTCCCATGGTAGGTGCTCAGGGTTGGGTAATGACACATCTGTCCCAACACCGTGCTGCAGCTGCTCATGTCCCCATCCAAGGGACTGCCTCATGCTTTGAAGGAGACATCTGCACACAGCCTGCTGTATAGGGGGAAAGCTGATTTAAACAGGTACTTCTATAGTCACAAAACCAGCAACTTGTCTTCCCAGTTTCAACAGAAATTGGGAGCACAAAAGCTGCATGGAGTGAGAAGCCCCAGCTGGGTTGAAGGGACATCACTTAACACATGACTCAGCAGTAATTATGGCTGGCAAATTTATATTTGTCCTCCACATGTCAGATTTAATACAGCTGATTTCCATGCACTGTCTCCACCTCAGAGGGTGTGTGCAGCTCACTGGAAGCTAAGCAAGTTGATGCTGTGCAGGTGTTTGTGTAAAATACCAAGGATAAATAATAAACTACGACTGTAAAAGTTTTATTTTCAGAAATTTGGTGAAAGGTTCCTCCAATCATGATGGTTCAGAGACCCCAGGAACAGGCCTATGCTGCAGATATGAGAAATATTGAATATTTGGGAATAGCAAGATCAATCTGAAATAATTTCAAGGTGGCTCTGTTTTTATAGTCCTGACTTACATGTAATAGTGTATATGGTGTAAGCAGTGGTCCTTTTGGAAGCAGAGCCCATCAGTTAAGTGTTACAACCAGTTAGTGAAATAGTTTGTGAATGGAATAAAAGAAAAAGGGAAAAGGCATCCAGGAGTACAGCAGCAAGTGCCATCTCCCTTCTGCTTAGGGTATGTCAGGGTTTCCAGTGCAAATGTAGGGGGTTTTGTGAGGCTTTCAAATTGGGTATAAAAATTCAGCGCAGGTTGAAATTTGTGAGGAAAGTGTTTTATTCCTCCCACAGCACTTACTGTCTGTCTTGTATATATTGCCCTTGGGAGTGAATGCACTGGTTTCAGGCCCATGATAGGATTTTTTTTTCAATTGCTCTGATTTGTTTTTAAACGAGAAAAAAGTGAGTTCACTTCTCCCTGGAATGGATTGCTAACTACAAATTGTTGACAACAGCAATATAGTTAGCAAATCTATGACTCTAACGTGCTCTTTGCAGGCAATTAGCCTGTGCAATAGGCAGACAGCCATGGTATTTATTCAGCTGAACTATTTAAAAGACCCAAGTACCATCAGCTAGTCAGGCTGCTGCATTTGAGAATGATCATGCTGTGTGCTGAAGCAGTGTATACATATTGTCCATGTCCCATCTATAACATGCCATTTTGCACTGCTGTAATGATTTAACTTCTCTCTTGTTTCCCCAGGGCTTAACAGCTTGGATGAGAGCCTTGACACAAATAGCTTTGCTTCTTGAAAGGATCCACAAATGCAGCAGTGGGAAGTGAACCTGTTGCATGATTTGCATTGGAGTGTTATTTCTCTAGCATCTTTTGAAATTGTCTGATGAGGTGCTTATTTTAACTGCTCCTTGGCAGCATTCAGCTTATCCTGCATGGTGTAGCTTCTATAGAGTAAGAAGTGCCATGAGGCAGTGCATAGGTGCATGGTGAACAGGAGATGTGCAGAGGGATGGGCAGCAAAGGTTGTGGGTGTAACTTCTGTGCTGGCAGTGATACCCTGGTGTAGTCCTCCCTTTTCTCTCTGGCTGGTGCCAGAGTGAATCCTGCCCATCTTTCCAATGCCTTTCTCTCCTTGCCCTCAATTGATTTTAAATGGTACCTCCTAAATCCCAAAATGGGGATTAGTTGTTGGGTGTTTGAGTCAAGGGAGTGAGGCGAAGGAGAGCAGAGCTAAACTGGGATGTTCCCTTGGTGCCCCTAAGAGGAGACAGAGAAGTGCATGCCCAGTGATTCCCTTTTTGTGATGACCAAGCAGTGGTCATTGAGCCCCTTTATCAGAGGCAGTGGGACTGTGGGATCCAGCTGTGAGCTGGCAAGAGGATGAAGGCCAGCTCTCCTTAAGAAATACCCTGTGGGTCTCCTCTGCTCTGCCTGCCCCATACCTTGGAGGTGTTCACCATCAGCCCATCTGCAAGCAGAAGGGGCACAGGCCCCACTGCCCTCATGGTGCCCCTACACCCAACTGACGTGTGTGGTGTATCAAAAACAACACCACAAATGGTGCAGCAAGGGGGAAGGCAAGCTCACTACTAGCTGTGAGTTGATTACTCCTTTGCCCTTTCATGCTTGAGGATTACACTACTAAAAGCATGCACAAGGTAGCCAGGATTCTCAGTCCCAGGTGCCTGAACAAATAGGTGAATCAGAGGGAAATGTGAGAGGCAAGCACTGCTGAATCATGTATGGGTTCCACATGTGGGAGGGCCCACCTGTGTGTTATTTGTGTAGTAGTAGTACCATGTATTTGGTATATGAAAGCTCACTTTATTCAAATACATTTTTTCTATTCTAGCAACAAAACACCAATAATAATAATAATAATATGGTAAAGCCTTTGTGTATGGCTGAAACTATAGAGACCAAAGAAGCATGGAAGAGGATTTGTAGTTGGTTGGATCAGTGACATCAAGCAGCGAGTTTTGGGAAAACACTGAAGTCCATATCAAATCATTATTTTGTCCCCAAGCAGCTCTATTAAGTCAAGATTTTTAATTTTCTGTTTGTTACTGTGTTTGTACTCAAGGGAAGCTCTATTTTTCCAGGAGATACTGAGCTAGGCATCCCACAAAGGGAGCATCTAATCCTTTCCCATGGTGTGCACGGTATAATTTGAGTTCTGTGTAGACACGAGGCACAAGCCATGGTACAGACGAGCAGGCAGAGCACAGGGAGAGCTGTGCTGCAGCCCCACAGGAAGGCACACAGCAGCCCTGAGAAAAGTCTTGCACAGCCATCAGCAGGAGATAAAAAAAAATAAGCTGGAGTTATCACTACCCTTCCAAAGCATTTGTGTATAGCTAAGATACCATTTCCTGTACAGCCACACACATCATTGCATAGTGCCATGAACTTGGCTCTTATCAGCACCCTGATGGGAAAGCTCGGGTTATTTACAGTAGGGCTTGTTCCAGTGTTCCAAGCTTCTTTTCAGTTAAAACAAACAGCAAATTAAATATAAAATAGATAAGTAGGGAAAGTGAAATTGATTGTCCAGGACTGAGGTATGATAGGCAGAGGAAAGGCATTAAGGCATTTCCTCTAGATTACATTACCTTCTTTTATGTATATTAGATACATAAAACTTTTTTTAAAAACTGGATAACTGAATAATTTACGTGTAGTGAAGCAGCAATTTTAAAAGACCTAAGAACCCCAAAGACCCAGCACATGCTTCAGGTTGATTTTTTATTACAGAAGTATAGTATATAGCTATCACTGTTAGTACCAATACTGAAAATTTACTTCTGTTTCAGTCACTTTCACGAGGATTTAGGGTTTTGTATGGTGGATGCTGTGTACATAGTATATAAAAAAGGAGTGCAGGAACTACAAAACACCTTTGGACAACTTCAGTCCGTCTCTTGATCTCAGATCTTCAAAGTTTCCTCATTTGAGGCTTGGGGACTTGGATCCTTTTCTCTCTGCCTGCTTACTGACCTTGATGAAAGATTTTTAGTTCAACACGTGTTTAGCAGCCCTGGGATTCCCTCCCAAATGAAACTAAAAATAGCTTTACAGGGAGCAGGATCAAGTTGTGCTGGACTCTCCTCTACCTGGCAGCCAGCTACTGCTGAATTGCAGGCTGTGGGCAGGATCAGGAAATATTTTAAAGTATGTATATATTTTTTTATATATGTTATTTTTTTTTTCTGTAGTGATGACATGCTCTAGAAGCAGGTGTACTGGAAGTACAGAAAGGTACACTTCTACATAGGAAAAGAGAGGGGGGAAAAACCCACCCCAAACCCACAAACCTGGGTCAAGGGCTGCACCTCACCTTTCTTGTGTCCTTCCCCTCACAGAGTGGGGCCCTCCCAGAGGTAGTGACCTGGCTCCCAAAAATGTATACTTACAGATCCCAGGCACATAAAGGATTCAGAGTGGAAAATAGTATTTGACTGTGCTTTGAAAAAAACCAGCCAAGCTTACAGGCTTTTCTCCATGGTTTCTGAGGGTGATAGATGAGCTCTTCTTCCCCTCATCTCGGTATTTCATACTCTGCCTCCAGCCCTGTCGCCTTTTAAAGCAGCAATGGGGGAATTTTATTATGTTTTATACTTTCATCTTCCGTGGTGATCTGTCTCTTTCTCCATGGGTCCCTACAGCATGCTAATCCCTCAAGTCTCTTACACAGCATAATTTTCATCCTAATTTTTCTGTTTCTCAGTGTTTAATGGTTTTGCCAGGGGAAAAGGGGTTCATTTCCTGTCCCCACCAGATCATTAATTCTCTATGAAAACATCACAATCTCACACTTCTCAAGCAAACAGAAACATTGGGAAGAGGCAATGTCACGTGCAGAACACTCAGCTGTGCTGCAGCAGCTGGAGGAGCAAAGATGCTGGTGTGCACTGCAGACACCAAAATGGTCATTTGAAAAACAGGGAGGGAGAGATTATGTAAGAGCAGAGAAAATGGCTTTTTAATTCCGTAACAGAAATGATGATGTCTATTTTTTCCAGCTTAATCTGCTGAGCTGTCTCCTCAGTCTTTATAAACAATTACTTTTTTTTTTTTCCCAAAACAACACTGGCCAATGGTTTTCTTACTGATACTTGTCACTTTCTGAATGAGAAATTTGATTTTTGCTCCTGTTTTCAGTGTTCGGGTATCTCTGCCTTCCTGTAATCTGTCTCAGCCAAAGCTGGAAAAAAGGGGAAAAAAAAAAGTCCCAGCCCTATATTTGTGAATATTTTCTGCAGAACATTTCATGAGATGGGAAAAATCCAGAATTATTCTCCTTAAGCCAGCAGCAGGAGGGGAAAATAAATGACTCATGTGTTTACTTTTAAAAATCTTTTTTAAGAACTCAGATGTGCCTGATAAATTTCTAGCATTTCACCCAACCAGCCTCTGCTATCAACTCCTGGCATTTCTGTAGGTAGTCCTGTGCTTGCTGTAATATCTCACTGCCAAATCCAAGGATTCAAAGGTCTCAGGAGTCCCACTTCCTTGTCTTGTACAATTTTTGGCCTCTGTTTGTGGGTTTTGGTTTTTTCCCCTTTTCCTTCACCTCTTTGCAAGTTTGTTGGTCTTACAAAATATCTGTGCCAGCAAACAATTTCTGTAAGCACCAGAACCAAGGAGTTCTTTACGTGCTCTTAGGCACATCCCCAGGCTGGGACCGTTCACTCAGACAACTTCAATTTCACATGGGGCTGCCCTCCCTGGCATCTCCTGGCATCCCAGTACCAGTGTGCCTGCAGGACATGGGGAAGTGCCTTGCTCCCGTAGGCTTGGGTACCAGGCAGTGGTGATCATTTGCTCATAGGGAGCAGGATTCAGCTGTGTGCTGGTGAAAAATGTACATTTGGGGTGTGCTGGTGCTTCCCCATGGTAACAGAGTTGAAACTGGACAAGTTTCCATGGTGATTATTACTACAGCAGGATTCTCTTCACACTTCAGGAGAGGCACGGGCAGCACCAGGCGAAGCAGCCAGGCATCAGCCAAAGTCTGCTGGCAGCAGCTCACAGGGCAGAAATTCTTTATCCTTCTAAATAAATGGATGTATAGTGCCATTAATTTGCTGATTTTGGGGGATTTTTTCCCCAAGGCAGGGAAGTTTTTATCTTTAGGGGAAACAGGCTGCATATTACACCACGATCATGAACAGAAATGATCCCAGCCCTTTTTTAATTGCCATTTGCTTGGTTGATATAAGGAGTTGTGCTGTCAAACTGGATTTTAAGTTGTTTTCATTTTTTTCCCCCCAAATCTTATATGAATCAGGTGCCTGGTTCACATTACTGTTTCTGTCTAGCTCTGTGGCAGGGTAAACACTGGAATTTTGGTTGGTTTTGCTTTGCCATTTCATGGCTCCTTTCTGATCCTGCACACAGCAGTTTCAGGAGGAAAAAGGGACAAGTATTGAAGGGGAAGGAAGTACCCTTCACGAATAGTTGAATATTTCTTGTCTGCAATATTTTTAGAAATGTTTGTTTTGGGGTTTCTCTTGAGTTAAAACAACATGCTGTCACTCAACTCTGACGTGCATTGTCATTAGGTGAAGCTGTGTTTAAAAATGTGGAATGGGCATCCTGAGTCCTTGTTTCAGGCTGTACTGAGAGGGTTTTTGGCTGCAGGCAGTCCTTAAGGCCATGTTTATGACTAAATATAAGTTCCTCAAAATGTTTCGCACAGCACTCAGGGCTGTATGTATATCCTGCATCTCTGTATGTATAGTGCACTGTATTATGGAGCCGTTGGCTCCAAGTGTGGAAACGTTTAACGGCTTTTCTTTGGTGACGGGGTCTTTAAAGGCAATTGCAAATATTATTTTAGGGAAGAGATTTATGTGGTGCCTAAAATATGCTTCTGGCTTGCAGGCCAAATTATGTCGGTGCTGATGCTCCTGGCAGCGTGGAGCCGCCGCGGGTCCCACTGACAGCGATGTAGAGGTGGTGCTGGCGGAGCCCAGGAAGCCCTGCGACATGGAGGAGCTGTACAAGGATGCCCCCAACCTGCCTATGGACGTCACCAACTCACCCTCGGCGATGGCCAACAACAAGCTGGAAAATGGGGTGGCTCAGCTGATCACAGCAGAGGCTTGGAACATCAACTCGGCCGACCTGATGAAGAAAGCCCTTTCCCCGCTGGTGACAGTCCCTGCGCCCTCCATCCTGACGCCACCGGCCGAGTCGCAGAGCGGGGTGGCCCTGAAGGTGGCGGCCACCGTGCTGCAGCCCATCTGCCTGGGGGACAGCCCCGTGGTCCTGCCCATCCACCTGCAGGTCGCCGGCAGCGCAGCCCCACAGATGCCAGCCACCAACGCTGCCACCCCCTACGTGATGACAACGCAGGGCCCGGTCCCGCTGCCCGTCCTCCTGGAGCAGCACGTCTTCCAGCACCTGAACTCGCCCCTGGTGCTGCCCCCGGGCGCTGCCTGCCCCGCCAGCCCCCTGCACGCCGGCCTCTTCCCCGGCACCGCCACCCCCGTTGGGCAGCCCCAGCTCCTGGACCCCAAGCCCTCCGGCCAGGCGCAGGAGCCCGTCCTGCCCCCGGTCTTTCAGACACCGGGATTCGCCGCCGTCCTTCAGGACCTGTTTCCCTCACAGGGCGCCCTGGGCTCAACCCCCTGTCAGCCGCCCCCCGACTACGCCACCCTCCCACCGCAGGCCTTCAGCTCGCCCCTGTCCCCGCTGGTGCCCCCTGCTACGCTGCTGGTGCCCTACCCCGTCATCGTGCCCCTGCCCGTCCCCATCCCTATCCCCATCCCTGTCCCCATCCCTGTGCCCCACGGCGCCGAGGCCAAGGCGGCCCCTGACCCACCCAAGCCTCCACTCTTCACCCCCCACTCCTGCAAGGGCACCCAGACACCCCTGGAGAAGGAGGAGACGAAGCCCTTCGAGCTCCTCCACCCGCGGGAGTTTCCCCAGCTGAGCCGTCACACTGTCATCAAGATGGGCGGTGAGAACGAGGCGTTGGACCTCTCCATGAAAGGGCCGCCCGCGCTTCGGGCCAGCGAGGCGGCGCCGCCTCCGCCCCCCGAGGACGGGGCTCTGGACCTGTCCCTCGCCTCCTGTCGCAAGCCGGGGGGGCCGCACGGGGAGGCGGCCGGCTCCGGCCCCGCCACCACCGCCGAGGTCGGTGCCCACCCCGCCCCGGACAAGCTCCCCGGGCCAGCCGCCCCCTTCGGCCCCTGCAAGCCCCCGGAGGCGGCGGGCAAGGCGGAGGGCAGGGCCGTGGGCGGCGGCGCGGCCGAGCTGCTGCGGCAGCCGCAGAAGTGGCTGGTGGAGCAGGCGGGCAGGGCGGGCTGCGAGCCCAAGGCCGGCAACAACATCGAGATCGTCAGCACCTCGCAGACAGCCAAAGTCATCGTCTCCGTCAAGGATGCCGTGCCCACCATCTTCTGCGGCAAGATCAAGGGCCTGTCGGGGGTCTCCACCAAAAACTTTTCCTTCAAAAGGGACCTGCCCCAGGACTCGGTGCTGCAGTGCTACGATGTGAAGAGCCCGCCCGAGCCCCGGGACAGCGCCGAGGCCCTCAGGAAACCCGTCAAAAACAGGAGCGTAAAGCTAAAGAAAATGAACTCGCCGGAGATACATATTCTTCCAATCAAGAAGCAACGGCTGGCTGCCTTTTTTCCAAGAAAGTAAATTATGGGTTTTTAGAATTTTAAGATTATTATGAGAAGAAGAAGAAAAAGTAATAAAAAAAGATGCACTCGGTTTTAAACTCATTTAAAACTTTAAACTATCTTTGTAAGTTATTTTTGGGGGAAGAGGGAGAGGATTGGATGTAGAGGCCCTATAAGCTGGGTTGGTTTGTTTTTTTCTTTTGGTTTTGGTTTTGGTTTTTTTTGTTACCAAATTTTGACTTTTCATGGGAAACTGAATAAAAAGCAACCTATTTTTCAAGCAGATTGCACATTTTGCAGCTTTAATGGAGTAATGGATGAGTCAGAGGGGTAAGAGCTATTTTCACTGCCATAAAGTGCTTTGATGATGTAACTCTTCATAACAGTTGGAATGGAAATTTCAAAATAAATGTTTGTACGTGCTAATTGGTTGCGGCATTCTTTTCTCATTTGCGAATCACTTTCAGTCTACAAAGAAGGTCGTGCAAAATGTCTGTAAGTTGTAAAGCACTGCAGCTGACTTGTGATGAGCCTAAAATGTTAAAAAAAAAAAAAGGCAGCCTAAGAAAAATTATCTTGTCCTGCAGCAGTGTCGAATAACATGTCACAACAGCTGCTAACAATGCACCCAATGAGCTACCAGAGGAGTGAGAGCTACAGCCTAGTGCACACCTAAGGCAGGTTCACTGTGAGACACCCATAGCAAACCATCTTAAGTAATGTTATCAGTCATTTAAAATGGAAAAGCCTAAAAGTCAAGGGATTTCGGTTGCCAGGGGGCAGGAGGGGAAAAAAGAATCACATAATTTTTCCCAGCCTGACTACAGCTATATGAAAAAGTTGTTTATTGTTAGTTTTCTACGTTTCTTCAATGGCTGAAATCAATGCACATAAAAGAGCAGAGCTGTGTAACTTTTATCTCTCAGCAGTGTACACAGCCGCCCACGTCAATGCAGAAATGTGAATGTACAATTAAAATAAAGTTCTGCTAGGTTACAGTTTTGCACTTATCTGTGGAAATGAGCTGGAGGTGAATTACTGTCTGTCAGCTTCAGAGTTCACACAGCTCACTGGTAAAAACAGATCCTGATGGAAGGAAAAATGTGAGAGCAGGAGGACAGTTTTTGGAGGACACTGCGTTTTTTGTGGCTATACCTGTAGAAAACTTCTGTTACAATTTCAAATTACATGTTCCTGGTAGGGCACCAGGACTATCTAAGGAAAAAAAGCCATTGTAAAGCCATCAGCTGGATGCCGTCACATGCTAACTGTGCTTGCCTTTGCCTAGCTGCCATCAGCCTATTTCTAAGACTACTCTTGGACAGCTTTGGGAAGGTTTTTGCAGTTGTTCACACAACGAGAAGTTGCTCAAAGGAGCAGCTTCAGTGTCTCAAGTCTACTCATACCCATAGGCACCAGTGTCATGCCAAAATCTGCTGCGAGTTTTGATAGCAGCAGACACCAGTTCAGTATTTGGAAAATGAATCTGCACTATGAGGTTAGGAAGGGCATTATGTTTCTCTTTTCCTTGGCTGAAGGATCACTGCCTTCTTGCTTAATACAGAATGGAAGACTTCACATAGGCATAGCATCAGTTCTGTCAAACTCTTGCTTTTTAAGTATTTTAAAGCCTTTTATTTTTCCCTGAGGTGGCAGAACTGACAATGTTCAGAAGAGTGTAAAGTGTTGATGGATTCATTAATGTTTAGTCATCTGACTATTTTTTTAAATATCTTTTTTTTTTCTAATTGAAAATACTCAGCTACTTTGTTTTTCTCCTTCCAAGAAACTGCTAATGAAATATGTCATCTGTTTATTGCAGTACAGAGGCTGAGGATTTCAATGTCCCTTGGGATGGCCATCCCAGTTGTCAGTGTCCGCTTCTATTTCAGCCTGCCCATTCTAGAGTGTCAAAAAACCTTCTGATAATGTGAATTTTCCCCGGGGCTATACCACAGTAAAATAAGGCGGTCACTGAATTGGCTGCTGTCATTTTTATTTTGCAGTTGACAGAAGCAAGTTGAAAAGAAATTTCATTTCTTTTCTTACAAGAAGTGTTTCACACTGGTGATGGCATCTGCTGTACCAACTGCCCCAATCCTTGCTGTCCTTGTGTGAGTCATTCTCCACAGCATCCTCGACAGGCAGAGAGGGCATCCATCCACTGCTGCCCCTCCTGCTGGCCACAGGATAGCTGGCACAGGCAGGGCTTGTTGGTGGTACTGGCTGCAGGTGCTCAGCTTTTCCCTCCTCTCCTTCAGAGGCATTTACTGGGAGCATCAATGCTGAGGATACCTCCCAGCCCACTCTGCACACAGAGAGGTCTGGTTTAACTGAATTTGACCACAGGCTCCAGAAACCCCGACAACAAATTAGGCTAAATCAGCTTTATGACATTAGAAACCCATACAAGCACTGTCAAAACACCCAATGCCTGGGGACAACAAATTGAGTTTAAAGCCAACTGGTGCTGGTTGTAACAGCAGACCAGACCAGCAGCCATGTGGCTGCATCTTGCCCCTTGGAGGAGTAACTGCAAACTTTTCCTTCTGAAGCAGGGCTGAGGAAAACCAGAGCAGGCTCCAATTATCCCAACATCCCTCTCTGCCACCCCAGAAGAGCCTCCCTGACTTTACAGGGTCAGGATGGGCAGGCACCCTGGCACTGCCAGTTGCCACCAACATCCCCAGAGCCTGTGACACAGGCTGGGGCCACTCCCCTAGAAATGGATAAGCAGAGCAGAAGGGGCTCTCCCACCCTGCTGCGTGGCTTTTCCATTGCTCAAACTGCAAGGGCAGGGGGAATATTCTCAATGGCACCTTCCCACGAAGGCTTTGGACAGCTGGCACCCCTTACCCTGCTGCCATTTCATGCAACCCCAGGCTTCAAGGCTGTGCCATGGGAGGAGGAGCCCCACACTGGCACCTCTCCTGCTGCTGAACTCTGTTGGGCAAATGATGCTAAGTAGGGACCACCTGCCTCCCTCGTGTGTGAAGCACAAGTCCTACATCCCATCAGCACGGGGGAGAAGTGGCCATAGAACAAAGTATTTAATTACACCAAGATTGAGCACTTTCACCTCCTCCTCCTTGCCTCTAGCAGCAATTACAGATTTTGTATATTGGGCCATTAATTTTCTACAGGGCTACATTTTAACTGCTGCTGAAACTTCTGTATGAGGAGAAAGACGTGGAGCTGCACTCATGATATATGGAGCTTCCATTTCTGGTGGCTGTTAATGGAGACATTAATACCTCTAGTGAAGTTGAAGGGAAAGTCATTAAGCTATAATGGTAGGAGGAAGACATTTTATAGTGATGAGTATATGCAAGAGGTAAAAGAGGGAGAGAGGAGCCACGCCCTCAGGGGCATCCCTTGTTGGCTCCAGTCTCCATGTGACTTGGACTTTGGGTGTGGGGTCTTATGAGGGAATGAGTGAGAGGGTAGAAGGTTGCGGGGTCATGTTACCTTCCCCTCTGCTCTCTTCCCCCTGTCAGGCAGGGGCTTTGCAGGAATCCAGAAACTGAATCCAAGGGAGGCAGAAGGGCTGCACATCTCAGATGAAGGCCATGGGACAGGGCAGCCTTGGGGGCAGGAGTGCTCAGATGTACCAGCTTTCCTACACAGGGACAGCCTTTCCCCAGTGCTGCCTGAAGCACAGCTTCAGGACCAGGGGTGCACACCTAAGGCTTCCACACATGGAGTTAGCTGTTAGCAAAATAAATTAATCCAAAAGAAGAATGAGCAGCTTCTCAGACAGGGAGCTTACCTGGACTGGGCAGTTTCTAGGTTGGGAGGACACCAAACAGTCAGGTAAGGCACAGACAACTCTAAGTGCAAGGAAAAGGTGGAGAATAGGGAGAGGAAAGCAGGCAATGGAAGCTGAGACAAGATCCAAGCCTGTTAGTACCGCACCTTTATTGAAGTTAGCAAGCAGCCAGCCAGAGAATGGGAGGGAGAAGCAGAACGATGGCCTTTGGCCATGAGCTGCTGACAGAGAGAGAAAAGAAAGGTGTCAGCTTCAAAGACAGCTCAGGCCACTCGGTGAGAGCGGGGAGAAAGGCAGGCACTGAGCCCAGAGAGGGCCATGCTGTCTTAGGCTGAAGGCAGCCAAAAAGTGAGGGCTGGGGGAAACCATGTATCAAGCCACACGTGCAGAGCACACAAGGCAGTGCAAGCTCCTGCTCCTCCTGCCCTGACAGCAGGGGACAAGGGGCAGCAAAACCATCCCAGCAGAAATGCAAAGGGAAGCAGAAGAGCAAAGGTAGCTGGTTTTGCCTTTCCCATGCCTGAGGGAACGTGTGTGACCTATATTCTCCTACCACCCACATTCCTATCTGCTATAAAATTGATATGCCATGATGTCTCACGATCACTGCTCACTTTTTAAACCACTTCTCCCCATTTTCTGCTCAGGCCTCCCAGAGCACTGGGATGATTACACCACCTTTCACATCTCTGCAGAGGTTTGACCCATAGGGGCTCAAGAATCAGCTTCACACACATGCACATGAAAGGTTTCAGGGGAAACTGAGCATGGAAGGGAATGAATCAGAGAAGTCTGTGCCCCTTCACTTGCACAGAGGCAGCTTGGGACTGTGATCCGACAACAGTAAGTGACTTGTTAACAGTTCTCATGAAGAATATTAGACAATGAAAACAGCATAAAACAACATTGCATAATATCCTGGTGCCAGATGTTTTTGTTTTTGTGCTCAAGTTTATAAAAACATGTTGAAGGGCTCAGTCAAGGACCTTGTTTTCCTCTGGGGTCTGGTCCTGCCTTCCCAAAGGCAGACAGCCTGACACAGTGACATTAATAATGTTAATTTGTGCAATTTGCTTTTTTCACTCACCTTTCACTTTTTTATCCCCAATGCTTCCTACTCTTGCTATTTAAAGTTGTATTTCTCTTAGACTATACTACATACCCCTAATGCTGAAGTTTTCAATTCAGAGTACTCTGGGGCAGTCTGACACACACAAGCAAATCCCCTAATTTTAGTGTGGAAAGCCTATTTTCCACAGTTGTTAAAATCATGGTATTGCAATCCTGTTAGGAAAATCTGTTTTGTTGTTGAACCATCTGAAACATTTCTTCATGTTTGAGTAGAAATATTACTAATCACTAAAATATTTAGTACTGCTTTGTGCCCATATACCCCAAGCTCTCTTAGAATAATACCATAACATCTCAGTACTGAAATTATTAGGATTGTTCCAAACTAAGATATGAAAATTAAAAGAGCAAACAGCAGGGTACAATCTAATCAAGTATCTGGAAGGAAGGACTATTTCTACTTTTTTCCAAGTGGAACATCATTTTTTCACTGTTTGGAAGTGTGTTTCCAGTGAAACACTGGTAACAGACATTGCATCCCTGCATCACCCTGTGTCCCCCCCCCCCCTTGCTCCTGGGATTACTAATGTTCCTTAGGCCACAGCTGTTTCAAAACGGTCACATTTTTTGCATTGCTTCAATATCACCCTTCCCACCACATCCTCATCACAGAGTTCCCATCTTTCTTTGCTTAGGAACAAAGTTAGGCAATTATTTGTCCCAGACTGGCATCTCACAGACCAAGGATAGGCCACTGGACACAAAAAAAGAGGTGCTTCTTTGTGGAGCTTATGTACCCAAAGAAAACCCCTAGAAGTACCACCAATAAGCATGGAAAACCTATTGATTTTTGGGGTTTCTGATACATAAGTAATTTCTTGTTTATGGAGGAAAAAAACCCCAAGCCCAACCTTACCTGCATTCAAAGTTATAAAGGTAACAAGTAGATTTTTTTTTTTAACAAACGTTTCAAAATAAGTATCTTGAAAGCTTGGCCCACAGAGCACAGTCTAGTATAAGAGAGCATGTACCTACCCTTCAGAGACCCTCTGCAGCTCAGCCATGATGGTACAAAGCCCCACACTCAGTCTTACAGCCCAGTGATGCATATGCCACACTCACCTAGAACCACCTGCATTTGTGTACATGGGGGTCAGAGTGGGGTTGAAAGACACCAACAGAATATTTAAGTGCTTGCTGTCTGCTTTTTGCCACAGCATTCTGTGAAACAACAAAGACCTAAGAAAGCACAAATATTCTCTGTGGATAGAATTTTGGCTAGATATTCTGAACAACTGGACTTTAAGGCCAGACCTCTTGTATGGTAGAACATGGGGCCTGACTAGCATTGCTTGGTTACTGTAATGTGCACCTGAACGTTTGCTTCTCAATGCCAACTAGGTCTTCCAATGAAGACTCGAGTAAGAGGGTTGTTCCAGCTTACTTGCAATGAAGAGAACTTTAGGTGGGGAATTAGGTCATGTGCTAAAGTTGAAATGGGTATTGAGTCTCCCATGATAGAAACTGGCTAATAAAATCAGTTGAGTCAAGAAGTCTCTTAAAGCAGATGTTGGTATTTTGTCAGATCACTCATACCCTCAACTTCCATGGACTAAATTCAGAAAGAGTGTGGACTACTGTGATGTCAAGAAATGAAGTTACATTAAGTCAAACCCAAGCCTGTGTTCCTAGGTTTTGGCTCCTCAACTGGTCTGGCTTTAAAAGAAGTCATACCAAGAGTGAGTTGTCAGCAGCATCTAAGAAACAATTTAGGACAGAGTGTGCATGTCCCAAAAACTGGGTTGGGAATTACAAGGATTCATCCCTTGTTTTCAGATAAAAGCATGTCAAGACTTCACATCTCTGACATGGTTCAAAATGTTAATTCCTAATTTTCCCCTTAAAAATTCCAGCTTAACATGAACAGTCAAAGACACAAGTCATCTGTGAATCTGAAACAGTTTATCTTGATATATCCACCTGGTTTTCTCCTTCCTAATTTTCCATTACTTCATTCTTCATGTATTTTCCTTCCCATGTTTATTGCAAGCAAACCCTATCACTCACCCCAGCCTTGCATTTCTGTTTTCTTTCAAAATATTTAAACTTTCCCCAACCTGTTCATTTCCTGTAGCCAAACACCACCCAGGCAATTACAATTAATATATTACAGTGAATACAAAGATGTATGAAAGTAATATGCTCCCTTTTGCTGAGCTGCCCTCTTGAAAACAAATGAACAGCTGATAGCAGTCAGGTTAAAAAAAAACCAAAACAAACAAAAAACAAACGAACCAAGACAAACAATAAAAACCCCAGCACAAACAAAAAAACACAACAAATCCCAAACTAAAACCAACCAATCAACAAAACATGCCCACTGTCCCATTACCCACTGAACCTAATAAACAATTATGTTCCAATATAACAATTATTAGCAATTATGTTCCACCTCACTCCTAAGGTACAAGCATAAACCAAGGGTAGACTAAAACTGAGCATTTATTTATTAATTTTTCCCTCCCCACAATTTTGCTCATATAAGCACAGGGACTTAAAAAAGAAAAGCACTTTGTAGATCACACCTTGAGTAACACTGTGCAGGTGGGAGGCATCTGTTCATAACAGAGTAAGTACCATGCACATCGCTGGTACATCAGACATAAAGCAAGCAAAAACTGCAGACTCCTTCCCTTTTCATAACATGCAGGATTAAGAAGCACATGGGAAGATCCTTCCCTCAAAAGGGTCTTCAATAAGAGGAAACATGTTCTGCAGCACTAGTTTGGAGAGATGGAAGTTGTGGAAGAGTTCAGACATGTTTGAAAACCTCACTCTTGGAAATCTAGACAGCATTAGCCCAATTGCTTGGGGAAACAGAGTGCCTCCATAACTACTGAAAAAAACTAAATATGAGAAAGGGAAAGAATTCAGTAAAATCATGGCCTCTTGCATTTGAACACCAGACTTTCTAAGGTGTACCACCATTCATTACGTTTTTTACCATTGCCTTGCCAATTGCCTCAGCGTCCACCTGGAAGGGTAGATGAATCTGTCTGTCCAGATCTGGACCTCAGAGCTGGGACAGGCAACACAGGGTAATGGCAATTGTCATGGTACTTTTGTGGCATATTCATTTTCTTCCAGCTGTCACAACTAGAAAGGAACCATTGGCAGAGAGGGTTTCTGCCAGCTTCAAGCTGTACATCTGTTCACGCTTGTCTGTTCAGACAACATGGGATGCAATCTCCCCTTCCCCTTGTGCTGGCATCTGTTTGCTTGTGCTGTTTGTCCTCAAAGGCCTTAGATTTCGGAAGCTGGAAATTGAATCTCTGTGGATGAAAATGCCTTCGTGTATTTTAAAAAGAAAAGAAGTAGAGATGCTCAGCCTTTGCTATCAGCACTAAACAATTCCCCTGCAGTTAATGAAAGCTGAAATAAAACTAGCAGTGCTCCATAAAGCTGTGAGGAGAAGCAGCTTGTGCAGGACTCCTCAGTATGTACAGCAGGACTGGGAGATTCTGGAGCTGATAGAAGCTAATTCTGATTCAAATGGGACAAATTACAGCTAATCAAAATTATCTGCCAGGACAGGGATGGATGATTATGTAAGCGAGGAATTTAAAAGCCTGCTGGATCACTGTAATGACGTATTTTAAGTACTCACAGGACTCCTGTCATCTACCACAGCCACAGTAATGAGGATTTATTTAGAACAACCATCAGAGAATAAAGTAGCAAAAAACTTCACCATTAAATAACCCCCCCCCACCCTATCTCTGCAGTTTTCACACTAAAAATATATATAAAATGTTATGTATACAGCTGAAGACTCTCAACACTGAGTTTACAACAGACTCTTCAGATTTTAACAAGTCTCAAAATGGCTCTGCATCACCTTTGAACAGTTGGGGAACACAATCCCAGGATTATGGGCTAGTTAGTAAGCTTTACAGAGCAAAAGATTATAATCAAGGCTTGAAAAAAAAAGCAGCAATCATTTCACCACTAAAATGGACATGAAATCAGCTTCTGCCTCCCTGCATCACTCTTAGGCAGTTCCAAATGAGCACTTTTTACTCACTCCCATGGTTTTACATGTAATAAAGATAGAGAGGAGGAAAAGATGACCTCTGAAATTGATCTCAAGGAGGTCTCTCTTTTTTCTTTTTTCCTCTTCAAGCCAAGCCAGTGTAACTCTACACAGCCTCAACTCAGCAGAAAGAGCGACAAAAAGATGAGGACGCTCATTACTTAGAAGAGGTTCACACCTCTTCATTCATTTTACTCAATTATGTAACTAGCTGGCCAATCAAAGAAAAAAATACTGCTATCATTCCCTTGTAAAATGTGTTTCTCTCCATGATCCTGCATTAAAATAGAACAACATTCTATAACTAACAAAAGAAGACTGGGGAAAACTTGGGCCTGCTGCTGAATGAGGAGGGGGACCTCATTACATAGAACATGGAAAAGGCTGAATTACTGAATACCAGCTTTGCCACAGTGTACCCATATTTCAATTCTCTGAATTTCAGCTTAAATTAAAGGAAAGACAAGCACAAAGAAACTTTTATCTGATCAGGTTAAAAGTTCAAGATTTTAGTCATCCCCACCCAGGGCTCATTTTTCCTCTACAAAAATACTGGAGATACTCAAATTTAGAATTTTTGTATCATGTTCAGGGCTTACATAATCACATCCACAGACTCACATAAAACTGTCAGAGCTACAGAGAAGGTTAACACTACTTTTTGCAAATGATATCCCTGACTGCAGAGGAAGAGTTTCTACCAATATAATGAACAATAAGATGAACATCTTTGTGCCTGTGTCTACCACCTGAAATAAAAGATGGTGTGTCTTTATCTAAAGCAACAAAAAGGAGGAAGATGCTCCATCCTTCAAGCAAACATTGGTAACATGATATTGCTGTCTTTCACTGTCATTCCTATATATGCGTGAAAAAGTCCTACAGTATGTATACTGCCACATCCTACCCTCCAGCCTTCTTCAATTCCACTGTTGCATAGGTGTTCTGCAAAAATAATTTTTAGAGCTGCTAGTCCTCCCAGGCAGCAGTATTTTAATTTCCAATAGTCCCATGATGCACTGAGGAGTTATGGCACTGTCTTCCAAGATGACCAAAAGTTACAGAAGCAGATAAACAGACGAATCCATGCTGATAGAAAAGCAAGTTGGAGAAACAAAGAGACTAAATCATATTGTCTTGTATATCAAATAAACACCAAAAAGATACTAAGTAAGTTCTGAGAGAGATCAGATGCAAAATGCCTCTGGAATACTGGTACTGCCAACTTCCAATTTTCATCAACTGCCAGTGACAGTTGTGAGGTTACCATTAACCCAAACCAAGTTCCTTCTCAGGCACTGGCTGATTGTTGATAACAGTCACTGGAACAAGAGACTTCTGTATCACAGAAATAAGAAAGCTTCAAGTCTACAAAGTTCAAACTTACTGCCATTAACTGCTTTGATTTAAAATACTTCTTATTTTATCTGAACACAGCACAAACAGTTTTTATCAGCCTCTTTCCCTCAGTGGTTATATGAGAATTCTATAAGCTTTAAGTTGGAAAATGAGATATACAAAACAAAATAGTTGAATAACTAGATAATTTCTTTCTTTGAACGCACAGAACAACCCAAATTCAAACATGAATTGCTTCAGATGAACAAGGTTGGAATGATCTTACCCTTTTCATTACCTCCTTATATCAGGTGTTTCCATGAATTGTCAAGAACAGCCAAATGCCAGATCAGACAGCCACCCTTGCCTACGCAGAGAGCACTCACCCGTCCTCACAGCATCAAACAGAACAGACAGTTACAACAATGAACAAACTATTTTATTTTTCCTGCTAGATAAGAACATCCCACTGAAAATAAAGAATAAAAAATATATTCTGTTGTAAGACTCTGAATGCTTGAAACTCACACAACAGCACATGGAGAAATTCTGGTACAGCAACATCACAGTTATCTTTGTGCACATGGGTACACAGAAAGCCTTGAACAAATATTTATACCCATAATAGTGCCATGTAGAAAAGACCAAACAGAAAATTCAAACATCTTTGTTTTTCTTATGCCAAGGGCAATGTAAAAAATGAAAACTGTTTTTAGTCAGTTACTTCCATTTAAATTGTATGGGATCTTTTTATGCTGAAGAACCCAAATTCAGCATAATAAAGCATAGAAGAAGTAGTATACAATGATATATATGTATAAACAATATACTGAACATGTGGGGCATGATGTTTTCATTAATATATAATTTTTGGTGTAACCATATGAAAGTGAAGCCAGTATTTTTCTAAGACCAAGAGAAAATACTCTGTTTCTTCAATCAATGCTCTGACGTTTTCCTACTATAAAGAGCATGCCTGTATTGTATCATCTAAGCATACATGTAGCACAAAAGATATGCAAAACAAATCGATACAGATAAACTTTAGTGTCAAATGTCTAATGATGTAATAACAAAAACAATTCTCAGGTCCCAAATGACCTTCTGAATTGAAATTGCATTGCAGTCACTTAAAATAACAAAATACTTGGACTTGTGAGTCACAAAATTCACTGTTTTCTAGCAGTACCTCTGCTGAAATCTGATAGGTATCAGTCGATGGGTAAAGAAAGTAATTTTCAAAAAAGGAATTTGTAAAAAATACATTTATACTATATGCTTTTATATAAAAAGGCATTAAGAAATATAATAAATCCTACCATTTTAGGACTACACCTTCCCTAACAAACAGTTTTATCACTTGACTATTACATACAGTACATTCAGTTTCCTAACAGAAAGTGTATTTTCTTGTCCCTGATGTATTTTACAACTGGCAGTGACAACAAAGTGTTTTATTATCACCACTCATTCTTGCAGCTTATACAAACAGCACCAATTTTACCCAAAAAAAGGTTAATCAGTTACATAGTAGCACTTCCTCACAGGAAATATAAACCCAAAACATTGGAACCAAATGTGTCTTTCCAAATATGTATCAGAATATATGGCTCAGAGTTAAGGAATGAATAACCAGGAGTATTGCATAGTACAGGGATCTCGCCTGTATGAATAAAAACACCTTTTGATTGTTTGTCACCTTCTGACCCCAAGAACAAATTAAACAGGTGCTAATGAAAGTAATACACACCTAAATTTACTGGTAGAAAACCCCAAAAAATTGTACAGCTCTCTCTGGCACAGTGCAAAGTACACATTAAAAAACTGAAAATATATGTACAGTGTGTATGTATATTTTTATATAGTATGTATTTCCCTGACACATACACATGTGCATATAAAAAGCATGAACACATCCATGCCAAACTTAGCAAAAGATGGAATGTTTAATATGTGGATGCATTGTTCCAGTGAAATCAGTCTGTCTCAGAAATGGCTGTTTATACAGCCAATATGACCTTCCATGAAACAGAAATATTTACTGCCTGCCTAAACTGACACTATATGATACATTTGTCCTCATAACTTCCCAAAGGACTGATAATCACACTTTATAAAAGCTTATACTTGTATTAAGCCCTCTCTTCCATTACCCTTCCTCTCTTCTGAAAGACCAGAATAATTACTCAGAGATGAAATCTTCTATTTTAAGATTTTCTTGCAATATAAAAGTTTACAGCCACCCCTGTAAAAATTATTAACACCTGATGCCGGTTTAATTTATTATTTCCCTTTGGGATTCAGCTGTTTTGGTTCTGGATATGAACATGTTGGCTGAAGCCTGTAACAGAGAACACACTTTTCAGGATTCGGAGAGCATTGTTACCAGACCTGCCCACACCCAGTATGATCAACTGTCCTTCCCTGCCAACTTTCTGTGAAAGAGTTTGCAAAAATACTAGAATGTAATACAAATCCCTCCCCCCCGCTTTATCCTGAATGTCTCTTTTATAATTCAAGGCCACTTTCAAAAAATAAAAGATTTATATCAGCAAAAGCATTTCAAACGAAGGCGATGGCTGTGAACCTGAGAGCTTGGTGTGACCCCAACTCACGTTTGTGGGATCCCCACTGGCTAGAACTTCCCTTGTTTAAGTCGTTCAATGTGGTAGCACAGCTTCAGAGCAGGCCCCAGCTTCAGTCCCATATATTTCATTATCATATCACTCCTCAGTAAGAGTAGTGCTTTCCCATCAATTTCCTGCAGAAGGAAGAGAATAAACACAACAGACAACTACTTTAACAAGCTGCACGGTAAAACAGGAAAGTACATTATAGTTGTTTATACTGTAGTAAAAATATATCTACTATATATAAAACAGCATCTGTAAGTTTGAATTTACAGATGACCACTGAAATTTAATTAGTTTTAGTATTTTTTAATGTGTGATTAAGTATTTGAGATGTTAAAGAAAGAAAGTTATAATAAATAAAAGAAACTGACCAAACAGCCCTCAGAATTAGAGTTTCCAACCAGGAAAAAAAAGTGAATGGGTCAAGGGAAAAAATAAAAAGAAGCTGCAAAGGAAGGTCTGTGCAGTTAAGAGATTAAATGATCCAAGCACTGAGGCCTTGCACTGAACCTTGAAAACAGCTGTGGGAGGATTTTGGCATGCGTGTGCAAATGGTCACATGGAGGAAAGGGCTAGAGACCATCTAAATATGGGAAATTAGACAGATCTATTTCCATGTTGAACCAAAGAGATTGTCAGGATCAAGACCAAGGACAACCTAGTCAGATTTCAACTGTCTGACTGAGAAGCTGCTGAAATATGACAGTCCTAAGCTCTCAGTATCATTACATACCACAGACAGGCAATTAGTTCCATAAAGAACCACAAAGAGAAACACTCTGTCTTACTTTTTTAAACATAAACCTGACAAAACAAGTGACACTGATGGGTGTTATACAACTAAGAATAAAATATAAGACAGGAGTCTACATCAGAAGTTATTTTGATTTTTCATTCCAATCCAGCTTACTCAGAGATTAAACTGTTAGGAGGAGCTGGAGCAGAACATAGGTGAAATACTACTAAAGAGAAAGCCAATTGCTTTTTGGAGGGCCATATATGCAATAAAATAAGAAATCAGCTCTTTACTGAGCAACCTACCATAGAAAGGCACAGCAAGAAGAAATAGGGGAGATCAAACCTACCACAAACTGGTACAGTTTCTGTCTCTAAAGATCTATGAAACCCTTGTTTTCTCAAGCAGATTAATTAAATATTTTAGTTCTCTGAATTTCAGTATCAATGACCAAGTACCTAGCTAACAACGGATAACATCATCTCTGCTCTAGAAGTCTCCAAAACGGGGACCGAATGCCCCACACTGTACATGAGAATGCCATTGTCTCTAGAGGCACCACGGATGTTGGCCATTAGAACTTGGGCACTCCCAGGTTGGCATTATTCCACATACACTGGAAAGAGGTGGCTATTTATGTTAGTCTAGCAAGACTGAAAGACAGAAAAAATATACTGCAGGAGAGGCTTCAGTTAGAAAAGTAATTTTCCACCTCTCTCTAATATTTCAGGAGAATCGTCTACACCTGCAAACAGACTGATAGACATGAAAGTTGTATTTTAAGATATTAACATGATACAATCTACTAGAACAGAATGGACAAGCATCATACATGTCTCCTGAACAGTTCTGCATGCGGAGCCAGTGCCAGTGGATCAGCTTCTTTCACAAAATGCACTACTTCCTCTATTGACCAAGTGGAAGGATCCTTATTCAATATTCTTGAAGGTTCCCTTTTAAGTGAATTCAAATCCGGTCCAGTTGTGGAACTTGCAGCTTTTAATACAAAAATATTGGGAAAGAAGAAGTATCACTAGTTTGTACAGGGATAACACATTTCATTTCACATAAGACACTTTAATATTACCTACCTTATTATGCATTGTTTGCAATATATTAAAATGAAAAGATGCTTTATTTCCCTTCTAATAATACTTAACTGTTCCTTTTGTCTTTAAATTACTTCTATAACTGCAAATATTTACAGCAGCACAAATTAGCACTGTGACGTACCTAGAGGGATTGGTTTTACTTGTACTTGGCTCCTGGGTCCCAAGATGCTATTAACTGAGGATGAGGCAAAGGCAAGTGAAGCTGTGCAGACAGAGGGAGAGACAGTAGGTAACCCTATCCCTGTATTTCAGCAACATGGCAATATTTGATAACATGCTCAGGAAGTGAACTGCATATAGATATCCCTGTCTGCTCTAGCTTGCTGTAGGGTCCATCACAGCAGCAAGAAGAAGCTGCAGCAGCAAAGACCTTCCCCGGCTTGCACTACACTATTAATACTAAAAGGCTTAAGTTCTGTATTTGCAGTTACATTAGCAAGCCTGACACGCTTGGCAACAGCACATTTCACTCCATATGCAAGCACTCCAATGGCAAAGAATTTCTTTATTCATAACTCTGCCTGTTAATTGAAGCAGTTACATACTCTGGAAGGTTTTGTGTAACACCATACCTTCAATCCGCCTCTGTATCCGATTCCTGCTGACTTCATAGTAACCACTGCTCCCAGCCGAGCTCAGCGACAGCCTGCGCAGGACTGGGGCTGAATTTGAGGTAGCAGTTGCTGGCTGATGGGAGTTTCTGTAATATGCAGCATTTCCTGAAGGGCGGTACTCCGCGGAATTTCGACAGGCTGGGTTTGATGGATTTACAGAATTAAGTGCAGAATCCATAGAATCCTCAGAAAATCGGTGTTCTTTGGAAGTGCTGTTTTCCTCTATAGGCAATGTTTCTGCTACACAAAAAGCAAGCACCAATATGTTCAAAGTGATGGACATTACACCTTTGTTACTTAAGGCCTAGCTATGTTCTCTTGAAGGTACTGACAGATTGTAATCCTTTTAACGAACCTCTTGTGAGACAATCACTGAGACTGAATGTTTGTCCCTTTTCCTCAACTAATCATTGGGCTCTTATTGTATTTTCAAACATTATTTTTGTAGCAAAAGATTTAATATGTCAAGTTTGAGACATTCTTCCATTAATCATTTTGGTTGTACTTACTGAAAGCTATGGGCAGGGAAATGACAGAGGAATTTTTTTATAAAAAATTGTCTGCTGTAAATACTGATACACAAATAATTTTAGTCAAGAATTTTCATTGCTTTTTAAACATATCATTAAAAAGACAACCATTAATATTATGTAGCATTTATTTTGCAAGACATTATTAATGCAAAAAACTCCCTCATGTTAACTAACAAATGTTTAGTAAGTTCTAAACAGCAAGAGGGAGTTACCAACTTCATAAAGAAAACAAATGGACAATCAATATCTATGGACCCCACAGGTTCAGAGAGAAGTGCCATTATTAAAAAGGGAAGAGGTTACAGACAAAGCCATGGAAGGCTGTGAGAGCCTGGTATGGCACACTAATGTAACATGTTTTGACCACAAAACATCTTTATCTGCTTTATCTTCACATAGTTCTTTGCATAGGGCAGGGTTTCAAGGTCTCTAACTGCAGACTCTGGAAAGCTAAAGATACAGGTAAATTACTGAACCCACGGAACAAGTATAAAAAAAAGTGAAGTCTCAGGGGGAGAGTATAACAATATTCTAGTTTTTATGTCTTTTCAGTGAATTTATACTCTACAAAACAAAAACAACATCCACTCAGAGGACTTGTGGACTTTTTGAAGTGTGTCAGTACTGATTCGAAGCCACTTGAATGGAGTTCAGCATGTCCCTTTCCCTGGGCCATGAGACAGGAACCAGGTTTGCTTGATTACTGAAAATTCCACTCCCATTCAGCCCAATTCAGGTATGTTTGAGAGAAGCATGCTGCGTGAGGAAAAAAAACCCAAATCAACAGGAACACCACTCCATTCTCTAGCAATCATAGATACTCCCCTCTGTTTGCATCAGACCAGTATCTAGCACAAGAAAGAACTTGGAAGCATCATGTACAAATCTGTATGAAACAAATGCTGCTTTGGCAGGAGAGTTAAGAGCTGGAAAAATATAGCTAACAGGTTCACAGAAGTGTAAGCCCCACATTACCATCTTGAAAATAACTCTACTGAAGTTACAAAACATATGCTAGTGAGGCAGCATATTCTTTGGAGTAAGAACTGGTATGTTCTGCAAAACAAGTTCCTGAAATAAGCCTTTTTACTACCCTTCTTATATGAAAACTTTCACGAATTTATTGGGCAAATGCCCAATTAAAACCAAAGAAAGAGTATTTTCCTAAAAAACCCAGTGACCTTCTCAAGCATGCTTCCAACTTGCTTGAGGTTCTCTTCTGAACCTCTTGCTTGAGGTTCTTCTCTCAGGTTTTCTTTCTGTATCCTGTTTAAAGTGTAGTACAGTGAAGAACTGTACTATTTTGACCTTCAAACAGCATAACCCTGAAAGGGAGTTAAAGGCTCTCAGAGAGCCAGCTCTCTGTTCAGTGAATTCAGTAAGGCAAGACCATAGAATCACAGAATGGAACCACAGAATCCCTTTGGCTGGAAAAAGCCACAATGACCACTGTTAACCCAGTACCACTGTGTTCATCACTAAGCCACATCTACATGTCTTTTAAATACTCCCAGGGATGGTGACTCAACCCTGGGCAGCCTGTTCCAGTGCTTGACAAGACTTTAGTGAAGAAACTTTTCCTAATACCCAATCTGAACTTCTTCATGCAACTTGAGGCCATTTCCTCTTGTCCTATTGCTTGGGAGAAGTGTTAGTAGGGAGAAGATATGAATTCCCACCTCCCAATAACCTTTTTTCACGTAACTGTAGAGCACAGTAAGGTGAAAGGAAGTGAGCACTTCCTCCAGCACTTCCACCACTCCTGGGCAGATTCTATGTGGTCCTAGAGACTTGTGCACATTGATTATATGGTCCTAGTTATTGTGCACAAGTGGTGACCATTTTCACTTGAATTATGGGGGCTTCCCATTCCTACCTTCCAGTTCAGGATGCTGGGTACACGGAGAACAACTGATCTTAGTGCTGAAGCCAGAGGAAAAGCAGGCACAAAGGACTTCAAACAGCTTACCTAAAACTTCATCACTTTGTTTCCTCCCACATCCAATAAAGGCTTGAGATTCTCCTTAGCCCTCCTGACTGCTGAGAAAAATGAGACAAAAATTCTCTTGTCTTTTATGGCAGTAGCCAGATGAAGTTCTATTTGGGCTTTGACCTTTCTAATTTTTGCCCCAAATAACCTATGAGCATCCTTGTAGTCCTCCTGATTTTCCTGCCTCTTCTTCCAAAATCCTTTTTTTCCCTGAGTTCCAGACAAACTTTTCTGTTCAGCCAGGACAGTCTTCTTCTGTGCCAGCTTGTCCTTCAGCATGTGAGGACAGCCTGCTCCTGCATCTTTATGTCCAGCCTTCCTGGACTCCTTATCTGCAAGGTGATGTAATATCTTTTACTAAATTTGATAGTCATGGAATAAAGAAGCTTTTATGGATACAAGTCCTTCTCTTTCATACAAGTAACTTTCAAAATAACCACTGCAAAACTTTCTAGTTTGTCAGACCTGAATCACAAGAGCAAAGAAGAAGCTACTGAGGTATTTGAAGAAAACAAACAAGAAAACAAAAGCCTTTATATTTCTCAGAAGTACTTACAGCAACTTACCAAGATTAAAAACAAAAAGTATCATTCCATAGAATTTCAGAGAGACTTTAAGAGATGAAGTCAACGATGAACACTATAAAATTAAAAAGTAACCAACCAAGGGAAAATTAGAGCTGTAGAGAATGAAACCGCATCTCAGTCCAAGGCCAAAAGGCAGAGGTGATACCTTAAATTGTTACAGCAAAGCTCTATGAAGGAGCATGAGGTTTTCACTGACTGAACATGTGCATTCAGATTTCAGAAGTCTTGAATGGTAGGATGGAACAATGGAGACAACACTCCCCAGCAGAGAGTTTCAACTGGAGTATTATAGCATGTACCAGCCAACTCCATGTAACATAAGAAAAAAAACATTTTTAAAGTTTTTATGGTAAACTAGCAGGAATCCAAATATAGGTTGGTTTTTTTGGGTTTTTAATAATTGGTTTACATTATCTTTGTCAAGATTTCTGTAGAAAAAAAAAAGTTAAAAAATGACTGTATTGCAGAAGAACTTAATTGTATTCATTCCAGTTATATCCCAGGTTTCTCTCTGATGTCATATATCCTGAAGCAAATACTAAGTTTGGGAAAGATCAACTCTGTTTTTTTCCTCCAAGATATCAGCATTTGAATTTATCTTACTGTAAATTCTAAACTCATATACACAAGGGGGGAAAGCTGGCATATTTCCTTTCATTTTTTAGGTAAGGCTTTCTGTTCAGTAGCTATAGTATCCAATGCACTTTCCAATTCATCCACCCAGCTTCTCTACAAACAAAATGCAGCCAAACTGGCATCTAGGAAATGGAGCATTGCAATCCATGGAGTGACACAGTTTGCCTACCTCAGCATTTTGAGCAGCTGTGAATAAGGGGTATGGAAGGAGATGGGAGGTTCCACTGCAGAATGCCTGACCTCTGGGCAGATTAATGAAAGGCCAGTAAGAGGCCTTCAGTTTCAAATGTAGGGATGACAGCAGACTGTTTAGGCACTGAAGCCTTAGCAGGAACTGGATGTTTTGTTTTCTTGAGGCTCTTCTGGGAATTAGAAGCCAGTTGTTCTGTCTCACACATAACAAAATGATGTAATTGGACACAGTAGTAGGAACACTCTGTTTTCAGGGGAAGGGAGTCTGAGTTATTCCCCACTCCCTCCTTCTCTATCTTTCGTAACTTTAAGAAGAAACTGTTAGTGAGCAAGAAAGGCAGCAAAACCTGCAAAGCATATCCTTGAGCAGATCAGAAGGAAAACGAGCTGTTTGAAAGACTTTCCCATAATTACTCCATTTTGCCTTCAAATGATATTTCAAAACAACTATTTTAAGACAACTGTGTCTCAATGGAACCAGAACTTTTTGGGGGCAGATCTTTCTTGTTAACCAACCCATGACTGACCGCTACAAAATTGCCTCCAGATTTTCAGCAGAGGACATTGTCCTAATGGGAAACACACAATGCTAGAGAACACTTTGCCTGTTAAAATACACAGAGTACAAATTCAAACCTCTGAAACTATGGAAAAACACTTACTTTAATTACTTCTTATTCAAGTAACTGCATTTTAAAATGAACTAGTGATCTTAAAAAGTATTTTAAAGGGTACCCTGACTCCATCTGTAGAAGATCTGCTAGCAAACACAGAATAAAAAGCAGTATGTGCACTCATGTTTACTTGAGTAAGATTTCTTACAAGATACTGCAGATCTACTAAACTTTTGTTTTGCTCCAAATGAAACAACTTCATTTGAGCATTATTAAGTGTTCCACACTTATTATGTCAGTACCAGAAATACAACTTAGATATATGATGTATCTCAGGAATTAAACCAGAACTTCTTTTGTGAAGACACAGAAGTCAATAATCAAGGCAGAACTGTGTAAAGTAACAGCTACAGGAAATATAAAGATGTGAATGTGTTATATATATACAAAATAATAAGACGTAATTTTAAATAAGTTATCATTTGAAACATTTTAATTTTACATCCTTTTCTGCTTTAACTGTAGTTTTATGGCTTTTTAATATGCACAGAAGAGATATCCTGCCTCCACTCATGGCAATAAATACAAAATCATTTCAAGGTCACAAACAAAAAGAAAAAAAGGAGGAAAAAATTACTAATCCCCATTATACTTCAAAAAGGCCCTTGGAAATTATGTGCAAGTATCTTGCTGCAAGACAAAGTATGTATCAGATGGGTAAGCCAGTATCATCAACTTACCATGTCTTAACCAGTTAAATAGCAAATACTCAACCATTTCGCTGTGTCTCTCTCACTGACATTTAAACCTGTGCTTTACTTCACATCTGAGGCAGACTAAGACTAGACATGTGCTCAGTTACTGCAGCTGAGCTGCAGCACAGGAAGAAGTGTTATTTCATCTGTGAATACACCAGCCTGAGAGTGAGCTGTCACGGGGGGCCACACCACTCCCCTGGCCATGGCTGCCTTCCACTCAATCCTTCCTTGTGCTCATCCAAGTCCAGAGAGAGTCACTCCAGAGAAGTAAAGCAGGACTTCACCAGAATGTTTTCTATGCTTTTGCTCACTGCTTCAGCTCACTACCCAGCCAGGGAAAGGGAGCAGGGGGTGGGCTATGACTCAGTGCAGGGACAAGGAGGCAAGGAAAGCAGGAGCAGCACAACTTCCACTGGCAGCTAGCTAGCCATAAACTCAGCTGAATTGTATCATCCAGCTGCATTCTTACTCACTTAATGAACCAAGCCTGGAGTTAAGAGTTGCTTCCAATTTATCTCCTAACCCATTTCAAGGCAATAGGTTTTCTGCTCAGTAGCCCTACATGGAGCAGGAGGCTTCATCTGTCACCTGTGTGCCTAAGCGCCTTCACAGAAAAGGCTGTGGGTTTGGGAGAAGCACTGCTGGAACTTGCAGTAGATCTTCTTTAAGTGCAAAGTGCCAGTGATCAATAATTAACATACCCTGACCTGTCAAAGGCTAGAGACAAACCAGATACATATGTTGTACCCAGTCCTTTTTGACTGGAAATACTGAAACCATAAATAATCCTCATATATAATTCTGACATAATGTAATTACCTTCAGATGGATGAGCATCGTTTCTGGGAAGCTTAGGGGAAAGAGGAGCAGTGTATGGTGGAGAGTCCTGAGGGTAGCGTTTAGCACTCCTGTTCTCAGGTATTTCTTCTTTGGCTGTGAAGAGGAAACGTCACTACCTGTTACTCTAGCATAAAGCTGCTCATGGGCTAAATCCAGAGACAGAAGCAAAGACAGACATCAATTTAGAGCTCCATTTCTTGTGTCACACAGACTCAGTCACTTCAATACCAAAATTTCAAAGCCGAATAACCTTGACCCTGTCTACCTTCCTGAATAGTTAAAACGAAGAACTTTCATACAACAGATAGAATTATAAACATAATTTCTGCATTGGAAAGAGGAAAAAATTTTCTACAGCAGCACCCAGAACACAGACTCAGCTATCAAAGAGCTCTGAGGAAGCTTCATTCCCAATATACATCTTGTGAAATTGTCTTGACAATAAAGCTATCTCAGCTGTGACTCCTGGCTTCACCTGGAACTTGTAATACCAGGTCCTACAAACAACCTGTCAGGAGATCTTGGGCAAGTAATTGCATCTCCCCTTCACTCTACATTTCTGGTGCAGCAAAGATATTTGAACTAACACAAAATTTCACAAGCAGCCAATTTCACAGGTTTTTCTACTAGATCACTGGACTATACAGAGTAGAATGTAAAATTGCTGAGCCACCCCTAAGTAAGGTGAAAAGAGAAAAAAAAGGCTTCATACTTGTGTTGAACTCCCTTTCAGGGGAAGTGCCTTCTCCCAGACAGCAAGAATCTTTTGGCAAATTCAGTTTAGGAGCCGAACATAAATTTAACAAATGAAATGTGAAGTTTTGAGCTTGTCTTTTTAGCAGTATCACAGTGGTAAAGTACATATGTTTTGGCTTGCCTACAAGGAGAAGTTTGCTGAACCAAATTATTTTTGCACATGTGGTATGACCTATCCATTACTGTCAAAGCACTTCCACACTGGAACCAATTCACTAAGAACTGAAGTGTATAAATTTTAAGCAATTCATGTCACAGAAAGACTAAAAAGTTGCATTTCATAAAGTCCCCACATTTCTCAGAAATATCAGCACTTGAAAATAACAAGTGATTAACAGTACCTGGCTTATTCCTATCGTACTCCATAGGACTGTGGGCACATCCCATGTAAGGGCTGAAGGGCTGGCTACTGAAGAGATTATCACACTGCAGACTGTGGCAGAGCTTCTCCAAGAAGCGTAGGACAAACGATGCACTGTTTACAGAAGGAAGATTGATGGCATGCTTTTCCCCATCAAAGGAAGCTGTGAATAAGAAGATTATGTCAAACACCCCCCAAGCATCATGAAGTATAGTAAAACACCATCATTAACTTAAAGGAAAAGACATCCAGACTTGATTTAAACCATGCAAGACATGGGAAGTAAACAATCATTCTGATGGTCTAAAAAAATTATATCCAAAGGACTGATCTCACCTTCCATGGGATCCATGTCAATTTAAATTTGATCTATTGGAACTTATTTTAATAAAGTGATTTTGGATTCACACCAGTATAACAAAACTTACAACTCCCTCATCACTGAAACTCTATGTGGAATTTCCATCACTTATAAAGCAGCAAGCTCTCCACTACCTATTTACAGGAGATAGCACAAGAAAGACTCTTTACAATACTTGCTAAAAAAATACCCCACAATCCTCTTTAAAAAATCAACAAAAAGCTCAGTTATTAAAAAAAAGCGCCAAAAAACCCCTAAAGAAATGAAACAAACAATTTTAGGGTTTTGTTGGGGTTTTTTTTCAGTTTCTAAGTGAATGAAGAATACTTGTGGCAAGGTGCTGGCACCCATTACCATTGAAATTCTGACTCAGAAATTGTTTTGCCATTTGCTATTTTATCCCTAGAGAAATCTATCCTGCTGTCAACACTACAGTGGTCAAGCACCCGTTTATTTCAACAGGAGTTAGGTGGCAGAGATACCACAGCAGCCACAAATGGATCTGTTGTCTTTTAAACTGAGTGATTACAAAGAGCCTGGACATGTGCCTATGTCTTTTCCTTGTTAATCTCTTTCCTTGCCCTCAAACAGTGTGGCAGCTGAGGATATTTTTCTTTTTTGTGAAAATTAGTAAGGTTTGGAAAAGAATCAATACTCCAGATACATGGATAAATAATTACCATTACATCAGCTGAAACTTTTAGTTACTTGTGATTAGGAAGACTTTAGAACAAAGCAGGAACAAACTTGCAATTTAAGCTTAGGGCTGAAAAGAAGTGGCATAAACACCAGGCTTATGAATCAATTTGTCCTTTTGGTTTTCAGCCTGTCATGCAGCTTTCTGTTGTTAACATAAGTTTCCAAATGATAAGCAGAGCTTTAAAGGATCACATTTTGTTGGTGGCAGATGCTTTAAAAAAAAAAAAAAAAGAGTCAGAAATGACAAGAAAGCCTTTACTCACAGATCTGAATTCAAGAATATTTCCATATTGTGTTACAAAAGAGACAGATAATATACACAAAACCAAGGAAAATGCCTAAGTCCAGCATATTTTAGGCTTCTTTAGGAAATCTGAAGTGTCAATTACTTACACTGTTGATGTAAGGAAGCTTCTGATTAGAGCTAATGTGAGTTAACCAGCCAGCGCCAACAACAATGTGCTGCCTCTCCCACCTGCATTCATGAGAGACTGACCAGGGCAAGTGTGTGAAGTCTAAGAGTCAGTACTACAAGAATGAAGTGCTTCCATGGCCTATTAGGTTTTTTCCAGTCTCCAATGTCCAAATGAAATGCTAATGATTAACAGTCCCACATGTAGCTCTGACACAAGGTCCTCTACATCCTTCCTGTTTGGGGAAGGAGTCTCCAAAGGCAAATTTCTGCTTGGAACTCAACCAGTTCTGAAGAGCAAATGGGCTGTGAGAGCTACCATAGCTTGACCTCCAGACAAATTAACTGTAAGGTAGTAGTCAGCTACAGCAGAAATTTAAAATGTTCTAAAATAGCCTTATGGATCTGCCTATATGGCCTTTGGGGAAATGACTTATTCTATACCCCTTAATTTTTCATTTTGAAAAAAAACATTGAAAAGAACAATGTTACTCAGGAGTTGTCGAGAGGATAAATCAAGAAACAGCTGAGGTGTTGTGACTGCCCCAGCAAAACATTTCATGAGAAAAATCCATAAATAAACATTCAGAGCAAACACAGCTCCCCCAGACTCTTAACACCTGGGGGCACCCATACGAATTCCAACCAAAGGTGTGGGATCCAGATTCACAGGCTCAGCTGTCTACTCTGCTTGAGAAAACCATAAGCATCTTACTTCCCAGATAAATGCTAGGGGAAAAAATAATGAGTACCTCTAAGGTGCAATAACCTCAATTTTAACGATTTATAAACAGGGACTGGAGCCTGCATGTGCAACCCCAACCCTCAGGATGAAGAGTCATACTCATTTCTTCACCTTCCATTCTTTAAGTATGTTCTACATACCAGGTTCAAGCTGGGGAAAAGACTGAGAACAAAACAATCAGAGAAATGTGTTTTTCTGATAGTGATGACAATCATCCTAGAGTCTGATTTTAATTCACTGCTTGAGAAAATTTCTGAGCCTCAATCTTTTTCATCCCACCAAACACCATAGACTCTGTGTGACAAAGAGAAAAAAGGGGCTGACACCACCACCATTAGTGGGCTTGCTAATCAAGCCTTTAATTTCATTTTGGTTTTATTTGCCTGAATTGAAAGCATATGCATTAAGCAAAAATAAAATAGTTTGTGCTTTTGTTTGAGAAAGAAAAGATGGAAAAATACTAAATTTAATGTTATTCAAAACAATTATTTTCCTTGGTAGCTGAACCAAAAGAACCCACTAATTATTCCATGTATTCTAGCAAGATTATTTTATCCATGTCCTCATCAGCACACCGTTTCCTCCTATGGAAGGTATAATACTTTTTATAAAAGCATCAATTCACAAAAGACTTAGATTTCTTTGCTTATTCTCTGCCACAACATTTTTTTTCTTGACAGTTTGAAAAAAAACAAATCAAATCCTGAACAACAAGCCACCCTCCAAATCCACTTTAAAACAAAAGGCTACAACTGTATTTCCTTATTTTATGCTACTGTTGCTTCCCTCTTCTTCCTTACTATTCATGTGCACAGCTAGATGTAATGTGCTACATTAATCTAAGTCATATTTTATGCTTCACAAAACTTATCACACACAAATTTTTGATAAAATGACAAAGAGTGTTTGCTCAGCCACTTCTCAGCTACCTGTCTGAGAAGCCAAGGAGAAGCAAGAGCTCAAGAACGCTAAAAACCCACTGGGGCCTCGTGGCTTACTATCAGCCAGACCAGGACTCCAGAGCAGTCCACATCACCAGGTTCCTCAAATCCAGAATACAGGCCTTGGGGTGAAGCCAGGTGCACAACAGTAAATCCTTTTTGTACAGAATTTTTGAATGCAAACAAGCCACAACTACATAAGGAATCTGAAATTTCTCTCTCCTGTTCAAAAGTATTATTTTCAATTACTTAGTCACAGCCCAGAAATGTCACAGGCCTGTGTTTTAGCCCTTGATGATAAACAATCACAAAGAGAATACTGGCAATTAACATCTCAGGGCATTTTGCTGCAGAAAATTGACTTGTCTGAAATAGGTACAGCAAGGTATTAATAATATAACAAATATTCATATACATTGAAAAAATAAGGCAGTACCAGTTTCAAATGATGCCATTAAACCTCTACTGCACAGCAGAGAAGCAGCACCCATTTTGTGCACAAACTCAGGGGGATGCCTGAACAAAGCTCATGGTAGTTCTGCCATACACAAGTTGGGGTGCTGCTCTTTAAATCCAGTTACACAGCAACATCTTTATGAGTACTTAACTGATCCTCTATTCCACTAATCATCTTTCACATCTGGTTTAATGTAAAGAGATTAAAGTAATGCCAGGTCTTTTACCACCACTGATGGAATTATGAATTGATGTGCTAACTGTTATACACAGAATATTTCCTAGCCTAGAAGGAAAAAAATGTCAAGCAGCAACTATTCAGACTGAGACACAGAGATAATTTATCTACAGACCTGCCATCAATATGTAATAGAAATAAACCTATTCCATAACAGGTGACACAGGTGGATGAAGAGTGACCTGAGATACTGCTGCAGTTCTGGGGAATGGGGAAAGGGAAGCAGCAGCAACTTTAACATGTGGAATCACTTGCCTGGAAGCCAAACAGATTAGTTTGAGACTTGTCACCCACTTGGTTAATGCTTTAAGAGCACAAACACCATGCATGGATAAGGTTATGCAAATGACTTGAACTAATAAAGCTGATTATTTCACTTGTAGTGAGTTTACTTGACAAATGTTTGGCTACAGCTGCTAAATGAGGTACACAAGCTCTACTTAGTGTAAGAAACTAACTGTATTGTGCATTTGTAATTTAAACACTGCCATTGCTATATTTTAATTAAAATTTAAAGAATTGTTCAAATCACTCTGAACTCAGAGTAAGATAAATCATACATCATCAATGTTCACACCTGTCTTTACACAGCTACAAAAGTGATATAAATTCATTGCAACTACTTCAGTTCTTCTGCCCCACCTCAAGTTCAACAAGTAATGAAACATAAGAAACAGAGAGAGCATCTTCACATACCAGTTATCATTTCCCCTCCATGATGGCCAGATTTCAGAAATCCAAATACTGTTTTGGCTTGATAGGCACAATCCACACAAGCCTGTACAGCCTGCTGAAGTACCACATTTACAGGACCTGGTCCAAAATGGTCTGGAAGCTGCTGAACCTTCTTCTTATCCAAGTGAGGCCCAGAATTTCCATGTTTGTTCACATAAACACACACTGAAAAGGTACAAGCCATATTTACTGCCAAGGAACCAAGACACGTTTCCAAGTTAGAACTGCAAATTGTCATTTTAATTTTAATCCTGCAGAAAAGTTATACTGGTCTACTCAAGAAGCTGAGCATGCACACATATTTTCAGAGCATGCAGAAAGTGCTCTTCTACCAAGGTTCTGCTGACTGAATCCTAAACTCACTTTTTTTCCTGCTTTCTGAAGCCCTCTTCTACCTCACTAATGTAACAAAGCTGACAGGATCTGTGTTTGTGTTTTGACTAATCTCTGCTCATGCACTAGTTCCAGTAAAGTACAAATTACTGGCAGGCACTCCAAACTACCAAGTCACAATCCTACAAAGCAGGCCTTACCAAGTTACTGCCTCATTTTTTTCCTATTTGAGAAGCTGCAACAAAGAGAATCCTGTGTTATATACCTGCCACTGATGCTCATTCTGCAGCATCCATATGGCACTAACATAGACATCACCCAGAGTGGCTACCAAAGGCCTGCAGCTTCAGAAGACCTGACCCACTCACAGGATTTCCACACTACAATGTGGCTTGTCTGCTAAATAAACACTTCCTTACAAAAAGTAAGGTGGTTTAAAGTGTAGCACAAAACAATCAGAAGGACTTTTGTAACTACCTTTTAAAGAGACAGTGTGAAACTGTCTTCTAAACAACAGCCAAAGCAGAAGAACATGGGAAACGTAAATGATGATTTTTTTTTCTTGTTCATCTTGGCTGCCACATAACCATGAATGCACCCAAGACATGATTACAGCTTAATGAAAATATGTGCCTCTGTGGTGATTGAGCAATCTAAACATTCTATTACATGAAGGACTGACATATTTTCTGAACTGTAGTTTGATTTTAGATAAAAACTCTGGGCATTTAAAAATAAAGTATTTCTACAAGAGTTTTAATGATGTAATGTCTTCATGCATATCTGTTTACTCTCTGATGTCTGCAAACTGAAGGAAACTTATTTGTACAAATAATCAAAGCTACAAACCAACAATAATAGTATGGCATTTTCTGTCTAGGCTCAGCAACAACTGCCTTGCAAAAGGTTTATTTTCCTAGGAAAAAGGTACTTGTTTTCCCGTCATCCATGACTGAAACTGGGCGTGAGAAGAGCCTGACAACTTCTATTGCAAAAACAGATTTTGAATGTAAAAAAGCACCACAAGCAAATTATGGTAATTCATGGAGTTTTTAGAAAATTCTGAGATTTTGGCTGACAATATATGAATTGTTTCACTATAGGGTTACCAGTTCCTCAATGGGTTAGTTCATCTACTGGCTAATTTCTTTTCTGCCAATCCTTTTCAAGACACATTTCATTATATTTAGAGGCAAAAAAAAAAATCAAACATGAGGAAAGAGGAATGTTTTTCCTCTGATTGCCATTACTGGGTTTTAACAGAGTTGTTTCTTTTCATGTAAGGCTATATAGAGATAAAATCTCCATTTTTTAACATTACAGTACAGCTTGCATGGGATAAGAATATCATATGGGCTTTTAGCTACATCTATTCCCATTTCATACATTAAGGAGTAGGACAGATATGAAAGAACTGTAGTTTCCCTCGTCACACAGGAACAAACTGCCAGGTCTAGCAGATCTATCAAAAGTCCCTGTGTCCCAGCACTTACTGCTATGATGTGGGCATCAAAATACCAGTTCTGAAAAGTAACTATAGCTCCTACAAATATTTTCAAAAATAAGGCAGCTGGATAATGATTTACAATAATAAGTTTGCAGCACATTCTTCATAAAAATGAAACTGCTTGACATGGAAGACATTTTACACACTTCTTTGTTTTTTACCTGTGGATATAACTGCTGCAGTTGCACCAGACAAACTGATTCCATCTTTAAGTATCTGTGCAGTGCCATTTTCCCCCTCAGGAGACGACTGAGGAGAAAGAGATGTAGGAGCCAGTTGTTCAGGCAAGATTTTTTTCTGTTAAGATCAAAAAAAAACCAAAACAGAGTCAAAATATTTAATGTTTTTTAAGGAGTCTGTACAACATTCCTGCTATCAGTTACCATCTTAATGAATGTGTGTGTGGTTCCTTATTAGAAAAGTACCACACACAGCAGAGAAGGGAAAGTTCAGGAAAGGAAGACCAGAAACTGTCAGTTTGCAGTTACAACTACTTTAGTAATGCAGTGGAAGACAAATTACTTAGAAAAAAATCCAACTTTGCCTAAAAAGTGGGAAAAGAAAGAGCTTTATATACTAGTTCATGACTCTTCTAAAAATCTTAGGAAGAGGTATTTCAGGTTGTTTTCCTGTCCATGCCCTTCCAGTTGGGTTTATCACAGCTCAGGTAAGTTAGTTGGGCTGTGTATGTACTGCCATTAAAAACCTAACTCACATCTGGGCATCAGCATTACAATGCACCTGTATTTTTCCTCAGCTTGTTTCAAAGGGGTTGAAATTCTCAAGTAACCACTTCCAGGAATTTTCAGGTGCTTCACGCAAGGTATCAAAAAAGCCTATAGTTACAATCTAGTCATGCTGGTTGCCAAAACCTTTTCCTTTCCCAAAGCGAACTTATTTACAGCTTATCATACAACAGATAACCAGAGTTCAGAGCACAGCAATTTACAGATTAGCCCATGTGCATTACTTTCCCCACCTGAGGAAAAGAGAATTTTGTTGTAATTTGGTTTGGACTGGGGTTTAGAAAAGAAATGTGCTCATGGAAGACATTTCACAGAATCACAGAATGTCCTGAGTTGGAAGGGACACACAAGGATTATTGACTCAACTCCTGGCCCTGCACAGGACACCCTAAGAGTCACATCTTGTGCCTGAGAGTGTCCACACACTTCTCAACTCTGTCAGACTTGGTGCTGTGACCCCTTCCTTTTCCGGTGCCCAACCACTCTCTGGGTGATGAGCCTTTTCCTGATATCCAACCTAAACCTCTCCTGGCACAACTTCAGGCCATTCCCTCAGGTCCTGTCGCTGGTCACCAGAGAAGAGACCAGTGATGTGTTTTGACATACTATAAAAATACATCAAAATAAAAGAAATAATAAATTGGAGTTCATCACTTTTCCCTTCACCACTTACTCCTGCAGGAGAACAGATTACTTTTTGACTCTCTTATCTAGCAAAAATTAGGAATGTAAGAGATTACCCAAGGTCTTGACACTGCTGAATGCAGCAGACTTTGGCAATGTGGTAAGGATTTACCATTAAAACGGATATATAGTGAAGTAAAACTTCAGCTAAGGAAGACTAAGCCCTTTTCCATTTATTTAGCAGTATTCATCCTCTACACTTTTATAAGCAGCCTATTTTCCAAGTAATGTATTGAAAACCATGTAGAAAGCAATCAGAATGTACACCTTCCTAAAAGAAGCAGTGTTTAACTTCTTCACAAAACCTAGAAAGAAGAAATTAACTTTCTTCTGAAACCCAGGGCACTTAAAAAAATTCTGTGCCACTTACAGTTTGGAGAAGATAGGTTTAGGCTGGGGAAAGTACTTGACAATATGACACTGGGTGGAATCACCATGAACATAAGGAATAGACTGCCACGGCTTGGCATTGCATTGTGAGTGAGATGAGGTGGCACAGAACCAAGTAGTGATGTACTTGTCAGGAACTGACCATTTATCTTAACACTGGGTGACAGAAAGGTCTCCATCCTTAACAGAGAGAAAACAAAATGCACTTGGAAAATTGAGGTTTTGATCTTAAGTCCAACATTCCTGAAGGCCCCCTCTAGCAGGGATTCTTGCAGGGGGGCATTTTTCTTTTACCATAAAAAATACCCATTTTTGGTATTGATATTGGTCAAATTGAGGGAAAATATGAGGGAAATGGGGAAAATGTAGGAATGAAAACAAAATACAAGCACTAAACTAAGAGGAAGCATCCACTCTCCACACCAATGCACACATGGTGAGACTAGCTGGCTGTTTCCTACCTTCTCCCTCAGAAGGGAATATGGCACATTATGCTTGCTCAGCTGAGGCTCTCATTTTGCAGCCCCCCCATAATGGGCAGTGCTCCTTCATGAGACAGGCCACAATCCCAGCAGGGCTGAGCACAGTGGCTTTGTCTGTCTGGCCCCTGCCAGCTGGGAGGGCACACCAGCTCTGTCTGTCTGCAGAGAGCAGGGCTCACAGCTCATACCACCAGGACAAGACTACCAGTTTCATCCTCATGCTCAAAAACTCTTTTTGTGGAGTTGAATTTAGGGCTGATACCCCCACACAGACCAAGGGGTTTCCTCAAGAAATTCTGAAAGGAATTCTTTACACTGTTATGTAAAGTGTACTTTTAAAATATAATGAAAGAGATGTACAGAGGTTCCTTCTTTATTATGGGAGAGTAAAAACATACAGTGCAAGCTGTGAGAAACAAATGAAAAACAAAATCCAACATGCATTTCATACCTACAGAGCTTAGAAAAAATTTAAATAAAGAAGAAAAATGATGCAACAGCTTAACACTTCTCGCTGTATAATAAAAGTTAGTATCTGGAAAATTATAAATACTGCAACATAACAAACCTAAAGGGGCAAAGAAATTCAAACAACTCTGCAGAGAGACAGGCAGATACCAATGTTGCTAAATACACCAAATAGCCAGCTCACACTTGAAGCACAACCATTTAGTGCAACATCTGGAGAGGGTCTTTTTTTTTGCATCAGTCTGGGGGGGGGGGGGGTGGATGGAAGGAAAAAAGCACTTTCAAGACTCTAGCCACATACCACTTGCATATTTGCATACATACTGTGAGGTGTACAGGCTGCATGGCTGCACTTCATGTCAGACACACCCTGTCTGCAAAACTCCCACAAAGCCCCATTTCCTCTCTTTACCCTTATGCTAACAGGTGTAATAGTCCAAAGAACATCTGCACAAAAGTATAACATCTTGGCAATTTAACCACTTAGCAAAGCAGTAACAGCCTTCTGGGAGTTCTCAAAAGGAGCTAATTTTTCAAGTTTTTAATGCTAAAGTTAACAAAGTAAAAATCCCAAATCAGATGTGTCAAACCTAGATTTTGCAAAACCTCTCTTGTTGCCTGGTCCCACAGAGGAAACCAGGAGCGCATAGAGGTACCTCAGATTTGCTGCCTCAGGACAGGGTACATCAGCACTAACATCCCTTCCCCAAACAGTACCTCCAAGCACTTCACACAAACCAGGTGTCAAATGCTCCAAGCAGACACTTTCCGACACTCAGGGCCCAGAAGCCTCTTCTAAAGGCAAGGTGCCTCCAACTACTGTTTCAAAACATAGACAAAGCCTCTCAATTTCTTTTTCATGAGAGCTAAAGGACAAAATTCTTACATACAAGTGCACGTCCTGCCACACCTGAATAAGACCTTAAGATATGACAGTCCTGTGTTCGATGGTGCCCTTTAAAGCCCTGTCCAGACTTACCAAGAGCACCCTGCCCACCAGCTAAGCTTGGATAGGACCTTTCTCCTCTTTAATCCCTGTCACTGTGCATTTTTATACACCAAGTAAGAGAGAAACAAAACTGGAGATCAATTCCATCAGCAGCCATCCACCAGTTTGGATGTCTGACTGCAAGGGGCAGGCAGCAGAGAAGAGTGCTCAGCTTTCAATTTATGGTCCCCAAAATATTTTTTTATCTTGTGATCATCATTTCAATGAAGTGCTATTTCCAGTTTCATACTAGAGCTTCCAGCTATGCTCTAGTAATATTACTTCACTAGCACTTCACACTGACCAGCATGGTCACTGGAAGGGAGAATCTCCACCTTGCCATTACTACACCTCTTCCAAGCATCATTAGGAATAGATCCCACAGCCCATACTGATACAGACTGGCGGAGAAAAGCCCCAAAACATCTACTTTTTTATTCTTGTTCAGAGGAAAGGGGAACGGACACAAAAAAAAACAAAAAAACACCAGGAAAAAGCACTGCCCCCCACCTCCTTACTAGTGCTAATGCAAAGCAGGAAGGAGCACAAGGACAGACTCAAATTGCCTGAGGAAAGACATTGCAGGGTTGCTACTCTTCTTGGACAGCCTGCTGTGCATGAGCAAGCCTCAGAAAATAGACTGTACTTCCATGGCAATTCAAATTGCCCTAAGTCTGCCCTGCTGTGATCCTATTCTTCCTTGCAGCAGCTGGAGCGTTTGTGCTTTTTTGGGGGTGGAGCAGACAAAGAAGGAAGTAGGAGGGATGGATGCTGTGCTAGCTGTCTACTAGCTGAGCTCCCTGAACTGGCTCACTTGGAGATTGTTCATCTGCCAGTGCTGCTGTCAGTGGCAGTGGGGTGAGGGGACAGTGTGTACCTGACCAAAGAGCTCCAGTGTGTACCTGACCAAAGAGCTCCAGAGTGTATCTGACCAGAGAGCTCCAGAGTGCACCTGACCAGAGCTCCAGAGTGTACCTGACCAGAGAGCTCCAGAGTGTACCTGACCAGAGAGCTCCAGAGTGCACCTGACCAAAGAGCTCCAGTGTGTACCTTACCAGAGAGCTCTGAGGAGGGGGTGCCACCTGAGGTCCCTGACTCCCAGCTGGGCAGGGAGAAAGGCATCATCACTTCATAGACAAGGGCAGAAATAGGCCCTCACATCTGGAGAAAAAAGAAGCTGCCCCTCGCTCTCAATGCTAGTATGAAGCTCCAGGTTTAGGGAGTATCCCCCTGAGATCCATTTGGCAAAATCCCAGCTGTATTGCTTATGCCTTAGAATACACAAATTCCTCACTGTTTTTAATTTTTTGTTTCTAGACCTGAAAAAAAACCCCAAAAAATGCAAGCTACATATATGGTTCAGTAACAAACTAACCCAAACTAAAAAGCTTAAATGCTCCCCTCTCCCTCTACTTCAGAATAGCATTTTTCAACACCAATTACTCACCCATAAATAAAACAGTAATCTTGTTTGGGAATAAAATAATCCACAGAATCTTATACTAAAATATTCCAGGAGAGTTATTCTAATTTTTTCCTAGTAATCAGTTGCTGAAAACAGTAAAGCCCTGAAGGCCAAAGAGAAGATAGAAAATTAAGTAATAATAATAAAAAAATCTCACTGCAAAATTTTGCAATATAAAGTAAAGTAGTAGATAAGGACTAACCTTTTTTCCAGGTTTTAAACTTTTTTTCCTTGTTTTAAGATTTTCAGTATGAGAGGTGCTTTTTGTCAGGGGAATATTTTTAGGAGACCTGCCCTTCTTGGGAACTGCAGACTGTCCAGGGGGTTTGCCCCGACCTGGTTTCCTGCCCCGCTGCGCTGGTACTGGAGCAGATTTCTGTGGAGACTGCATTGAACGCCGGGTCACTTTGGAAGGGGAAGATTGGATTTTTGCACTGCTCTTTGTAATGGAAACTGAGGAAAAACAAAAACAAAAGGGAAGGGGGGGAAAACCTCAAAATGAACAATGGAAAGCAACTTTTCTAACAAAGGCTTAAAAAAATAAAAGTGTACTGCACAATTTACATTGTAAAATGAATATACTTTTTACTTTGAACTTAAGTAGCTGGCATGAAACTACAGAACTTCATTGACGCCAAAGAGAGAACTCTTTGTACCCATTCTTTTATAGGGACTTTGCTAAGAGAAAAACAGTCAAATAAAAACTGGGAAAAAAACCCCAAGAATTAATCCACTCACCTTATAAATGCTTCCCATAATTTAATTATAATATTTATAAAGTGCCATTCATCGAGAAGGCCTTCAAAAATACTTCACAAATTATACAGCTTATAATACATCCCTTTTCTGCTAAGAGCAGTTTCCACAACTACAAGACATGCAAACTACTTCTAAGGAAATACAAAACAACTTCGAGCAGCAAAGAAAATCATCCCAGTGACAAGAAGAAACTGGTGACAGGCAAAATGTCTTTAATGAGTATTTGTCTGAGATGCTGGTTTAGAAAGTTAAGCTCACATAACTGTACCCAGATTTTTCTACCTGGTGCCATTTTGAAGACAGGATTCCAAAAATCAAACATAAAGTATAATTTTTCTTCATTCTTAACACTGAAGTGATTTTCTCCCAGGAGATGGGTTAATCTCCCCAATTCAATATGGGATCCCAACAGATATCCACTTGGATATGTTCCAATATGCAAATGCTGTGATAGCATTATAATCTGGCGTGAGGCTCTAAGATGTAACCAGATTTCATTAAATTAAAATTTCCTAGTAAACAGGTCTGTTCCACCCAACTCACTCTTCTCTGAAATAATGATGGTTTTATTTTAACAATTCCCTTCCCAATGGACAGATTAGAGCACCAAAGAATGCCAAACAGAACATGAGGACATACCCTCAATGAACCTGCTACAGCATCACCTGTGGCCAACAAAAAGCAAATATTAAGTCCCTGTGGCCCACAAACACTCCATTCTGTTGGCCCAACTGCTGACAGGCAGACAGATGCAGAAACTTCAGGACAGGTAAGTAGAAGATGGAAAGCAACTTTTAAACAGGGAAACTTTTAAACAGCAACTTTTAAACAGGGAAATTTTCTGACATCAAACCAGCTTTTATGAGAGGTATGGGAAAGAAACACACAACATATTTGAAATAATTTGAAACCTTCACACTAAAATCAGACAGCTTTCTAGTGTCAAACTGCCCCTACCACAGGCTTCTGCATCTTGCTGGTCGTGAAATTCATGTGATTCACCCCAACCTTAAATACCATAAACTTAATGTGACAGAACAGAGAAGTACTGCAAATTAAAGCAGGCTTTGACTGTGTCAGTCATCAGTGCCTGATTCAAAGCACTAATTTATACTGGAAATGGAGCATAGGGGGCTGTTAATTCTGGATTTTTGTGAATTTGGAATATTTCTTCCCTGAAAATATTAGTATGTTTCTGGCAAGCAAGCAAAACAAAAAAATAAAACACAAAGATACTTTTGAAATAAGAGATTGAGAAAATAAAATATTCAAAGATTGAGTAACAATTTTAATGTCAAGCTCTATGAATCATATTCAACTTAACATTCCAGCACCTTGCTTTACAACTGTTCCTTTAACCCTGTATCTTTATTCAGGAGTTAACTGTTATAAAGTATTTGCAATAGAAAATGTCACTATTTTCAAATTCACTAAGATTAAATACACACTGCACACAGACTTCTTATAAAATACAAGTACTACTGACACACATTTCTAAAGCAGTAGGAGCATTTACATACATTGCTCTTTGCCTGATTCAGTTACTAATCTAATATTCCCTAATGGCAGTTCAGAAGAAATCTCTTCATTATGGCTGATTGCAATCCTAATACATCAAATGCAGACCTGATATCCTGAGGTATCTGAGAAGGACCACCTTCTGGATGTACAAAGTGACCACTTTCATTTTATTTATGTATGCCAAAACATCATTTCATATGCGATGACAAAGTAAGATGAACAGAACTTTAACCAAATGCTGGCACAGCCTTACTCTTATGTTCCTGAATTGCTGAATGACAACTCATGTTAAGCTGTATATCTGGAAAGCAAAACAATATCAACTGTATGCTGTACAATGCAATACTACATATTATACTTACAACAATATAAATGCAGCTATTGTATTTATTTGTGCCACACAACTATGAATAGAACAAAACAATCATGACCTTGGAAAGAAATGTTGTTTAACAAATTATTTGTTATTCTATGCTGAAATCTAGCAAATGCATTTCTAGTCTCCCACAGTAAAGACATAGCTGTTGTTAAATACACACTACTTTCAAGTCAACAGGTTCTAGGAGCACAGGTATGAGTTTTGGGTATTGGGCAATCCCTATTCCCTTCCAGAAGGACATTTACCAGACAAAGAGTAACAATGCAAACAGCTCCAGCCACTTCCTGCTGCGCTCTGGAACCACACACATCAAGCTGATACTACCTTATCTCAGCATCTTCCTACCTGTATATGCCAGAGGACCAAATATGAGCAGCATTAACCATTAAGGGGGTGGGGGGAATCAGGTCTCACTTGATATTTTTCCTTCTGCCTAGGGCTGAAGCTGCTTTTTTTAATAGGCAGAACTGCAACAAAGCCCATGCTGCCTGGGCAGCATCCCAGAGATAGCAGCAAATGAGGAAGCTGCTATTTGCATTTGTTGATTTAAGAGAGGATGGGGGGAGCACAAGGGAGTGGGAGACTGCTAAAGTAATTCCCATATTGTCTGCAGGCTGTATTGACAGTGATCATCAGTCACCTGCTCATACTTCCCTCACCCTGGCCTTCAGAGGGAGACCAAAGGTTACACTGGGTCACAGGATCTGGGGGGAAATGAAAAGACATGCAAAATCAAGCTGCCAACCCACTGCATCTGTAGACAGAGTTATCCCCACTAGGCCACATGTTCCAAAAACTAAGACACTTTAATAGTCTCATGAGAACTTGTTAAAATATAACGATGAAGAGAATAGAGAGGAAAAATGCCAAGCTCTGCTTGCAATTACTGCAGTATTTAGCTGGGATATTTACAACCAAAAAAGCACATTTGCCTTTTGAGGATGCTGCTTTGCATCACAAAGGCCGTCTCATTTGCACAAATAAAATCAAGCATTTGTGTCATGTTGCTCATCTACAGAAATATCCACCACTTCAGTTTCAGGAATGGGATGCATTGCATGGCTTTACTTCCCAAATATCTTGTTTAGAGCCAAAACCTGTACAGGCACCCTTAATAACTGAAGAACAGAGGTCACACTACACAGATACACTTTACCATGGAAATGTTAGCAACTAAGCAGCACTTTCAGAGCTCACAGAACTCTAGTTATACTGCCACGTTTGTGTGGGCTATAGGTACCTAGCCCTTCATGCAACTCACAGCTTTCAAATACTTCTCTTTCAAAACATTCTTTCTTTCCCCCTCCCAAATGGTTCTGTGAGAATCCCAACACCTGCAAACTTTGCATTTAATATAAGAGAAACCCCAGATCCTGTATTCTGGAACTCACAACCTGCAAATGCACAGCCACAACTCAGTCCCTCGCTGAAACAAGCAGATCCACTGCAATCAACTGAGTCCATTTGCATGAAAAGGACCCAAAAGGTTACACCTAACATGAGGACCAAATTCTGCTTGCAGAAGCAAAAGAGCTTTGGCCCAGACACAGGTAGAACTGCAAAATTGACCCCAGAATGTTATCTCCAACATCTCTTGCCAGAATAAGCAATTATATTTAAGACAACTGTGAAATCTGAAGCTACTGAAACCTCCAGTACTTGGGAAGGGGATAGAACAGATGACAGCTCAAAAGCCTGAATTCTCATGCAATTCTAATTAGTAAAATTCCCTCAAATAATCAGCAGTGACAGTTTCACTCCATGTTTTTATGGAAAGCAGGGGAAAAAAAAAGGTTCAGATTTGTAATATTTAAACATTATAAATCTCCCATTCGGTTAGTGCCACAGAACAGCAATTACAAGACAAGACTAAAACAACTGATGGGAAATTACACAAAGCAAGGTAGGGACCTTGCCATGCATTCTGTGAACACAGAACTGCTACCTGAGGTGAAGGTGCCAATAAGGCCAGTAAAAAAAGTAACTCACTTTTACAATCAGATTTTCTTTCAAGAGATAAATTATTCTATTTGTACTGCAGTATTGTTCCTATGCCCCGCCAATATATAAACCCAATGTTTTTCTGAGAATATAAAAGCTTGGTCCTTTTGTCATGTACAGACAAAAAAAAAAATTAGGCAAAGAGGTTTAGCAACTTACCCTAAATCCATGTGAGCATTCCACAGGAGAAGTAATGGAAACATATCTGCTGAGTTCTAGCCTGGAGTTTTAACTATAAAACTAACCTCCTTTAATACAGTCAGTTATTATCATGATAGTTTTGACAACTGGCAAAGGAAGTGGAAAAGATTAGCAATTTTTTCAAAACAGCTTACTGCCAAGGATTATAAAAATTTATGTCCTTATGTCTCAATTGAACAACAGAGCCATACAAAAGCATAACTATCTGTACTACATTCCACCTCTTCCTCTCTGTGTTTGGATGACTTCTGGTTATGAGGTAGCTGTGAAATACTAATTGATATGTAGTTATGATACAAAATCAGGTATAAATCATTATTCTGCTAACTAAAAAGCAACATCACACTTGGAAACTTCAACAACCACCTTGGCAAGACATAGACACTACAGCTTGAAACTTTCTTCTTTCTAGATTTTAGTTTCTGTTACCAATATAATAAAAGAAATAAGAAGTCTCTGTCTTTGTGAAGATTTTTAGCCTACCTTACACAAGACTGAAAGGCAAAATGGAGACTGCCAAGCAATGTAAAACAGAAATGGATGAAAGAAAAAGAAAGCATTCCTCTCCCAGTGACCTCCCCAGGCAGCACTGTAGCACCTTCAGTCCCTCAGTCCTTCACCCCCATGCCCAGTCTGCCACATTTTCAAGAGGCAGGCAAGCCAGCCCCTACAGAAGCGACCACTGAAAATACCATTTAAGATCCATCAAAACCCACTGCTAACCAAATTAATGCTCATCACTTCCAAAAAAAACCAAATTCTATGAGCTAAGATGGGGAATGGAATATGTGGGACTTGGGGTGTTACAGGCAAAAAAGAAGAAAAACTCCTGGAAGATCTTTTCAATTAGTCCCCAGAAATCAAGAACTGTGAAAAGCCAACATCTAGTCTCATCCTTCAACAAGCATTGCCATTGCAACCACCTTAGCAAAAAACCTAAACCAGACAAACTCCAACAAAAACCCCCTACACTTTGTTGATAATCTGGAAGAAAGGAAGACAAGGAAGAGAGCAAGCAAGTAACTTGACCTATCAAAACAGCACCAACCTGAGTTACCTGAAGTGAACTTAGATGCGCTGATGATGAATCTGTCAATAGCCCGGCAAGGCTCAGCTCTACAAACTGGGTTCAAATTTAACAACTTGACTTTTCACTTGATCATTACTGATTCTGCCCTGGTTTTGCCATTATTTTTCCCCAAGCAGCATAAACAGGATGAAAGGAGGGCCCAAAATTACACAATACAATACAACAAGCTTCCAAGGAAGAAAAAAGACACAGAACATGGATAGTACAATGCAACAATGTGTTTTGTCTCAGCCTGTGAATGACAGCACTGATACTCTGGACATAGCTTAGAGCTACCAACACAGATTTGGAAAATATCTACTCAACCACATCCACTAGCAGGACACCACAACCACTGGCTGTGGCTTGGCACACCTAGGTTAGTAACCTTTACTGCTTAGTCCCCACAGGAATAGGGTCTTTTATTTCACAAGCTGCAGGTGGGAAGTCTGTACAGTAGTACAATTTTCTGTTTAGACTATACTGAAATACCTGCAGCGTCCATAAGACCCAAACAAGAGCACATTAACAAAAAAAAAAAAATCCATGTAGCAGTCAAAAATACATGTGTTGGAGTACTTCCAATTTACAAGAAAATTACAATTACCTTATAAATAAACATGGTAAGATGACAGGGAATCCAGACTTACAATAAGGTCACATCTTTGGGAAAGGCAAAACCTTTTTTCTTTCTTAAGTGATTAGTGCCCTGTAGCAGCACTATCCAAGCCTTGCTGCAAGATGTCAAGAAACATTAATACCAAATAAAAAAAGCTTAACATTTGAGAGAATGTGGCAAATCAGGTTTTAGCCTGAAGCACTGAGGAGTTTTTCATGTACAATTCTGAAGACAGCATAAATCTGCTTACTGTGTGTGCCTGACTTAACTACTGTGATCTGCTCATGAAGAGAAGCTGGCTGCACTGACAGAAAAATAAAACCTCCAGCAGTATGAAATTTTACCACTTCACTGTTTTTTTTGTTTAATGAAACTTAATTACCATGCTTATCTGATTTTTTTTTTGGCTACTCTAAACATCACAGAGTCTTCACAGATCTTACTATAGCTCTGTATAAAGTTTCAACACTTCTTTTGCTTCATTTGCAAGCAGGGCAAATACTTAGGTTTGTACTGATGTTGCACATTTGTGCACAACTCAGCTGAAAACATACCAGAGCTTAATTTCATCAACAACAGAGACCATCTCTAGTATCTAGCTCAGTAAAATCTGCACAAAGTAAACATTGAGAAAATGACTGAAAATTAAATAAAACTAAGAAATCATAAAACAGACGAACAGGATATTTTAACATCTCTGCTTGAGTCTGTACTGTTCTTTTGCTGCAGACAGTTTTAGAAGGAGACCTTTAACATACACATGCTGATTAGCATAATGAAAGAAGATTGCTTTCACTGCCAATAAATACACTAAATTAGGAGAAAAGCAATGATGGGACACAGGGTGTGGAAGAGGGGGAGACAGGAGAGTGAAAGAAAGAATATTACTAATGGTAAAAACTACAGTGTATAATGTTTTTGGTTGGTTTTTAAAAATTATTTTATCATCTTCCTTTGGCCTCCCAAATTTTTAGAGCACAGAGAGCAGTTCCAACTTTTTGAGTTCTTTGCATCACCCTTATCCTTCAAAAATCCAGCTTCATAAGGCTGGGGGGATCATGGATATGTAGAAACTGATCCTCCTCTTTCCAGATGCTGTTCACATCTAAATGATAGATAGTACTTAATACTGAAATCAATCTTTGCAGGTGAAACTACTTACTGTTTCCCACATGGCTTGTCCCCAGTTGTTTTTTTGTTTTCTCTCTTTTATGAAAAAGGTTTTACATCTATTATAAATAAAAAGGTGGGTTGCCTAAGTAACTGCCATTTACATGTAATAACTAAACAGTAAAATGAATTATACAGAAACAGCAAATAGAAATTGTTCTGACAATCTCCAGTCACCTGCTGCTTACTTCAATCATAAGCCTCAAAATACAACAAGCCACAAAGCAATACATGAATATCAAGAATATTCTTGGGTATAGTAACAGATTTCTATTATCCAACAGAGTAAAGTAAAAATTACAATCTATTGTGGTTAAATAGAAAAGTACAATACATTTGGCCTAGAAAAGGAGTGAATAAAAAAACATGCAGAAGATATAAAACTTTAAAATCCTTCTTAAGAGTATATCAAAAGCATAAGTTACATGGACCCAAGAGATGATCAAATTTTAAAATGAGCAAATGCAGAAGGTAGCACTAAAACAACAAGACTGAATTTATTTTGCATTCATACTCACTCCAAGGAAGCACACACACAGTATCAGTGTAAGTCCAAAAATCCCAAATACCAATTAATGAATAATCATGGAAAGAACAGAAAACATAACAGAAGGCGCCACTATGTCACTATGTTTCCATATATTGTGCACTTCTGGACCCAGTGGCTCAAAAATGCTGTAAGTGAAAAGGAAATAGTACAGAAGAACAAGGGTGACCGGAGGAATAAAACTGATCCCTGAAAAACAACACCAAAATCTTCCTGTAAAAGTACTGGAAGTACAAGAACCTGTTTCAGTACAAGAAACCAAGGACAACAAATGAAACTACCAGCAAGGAAAAGGAATTTCTCCTTTTCCACAAAAAAGATACTCAAGTAGAGAACACCTCATGTTGTAGGTGCTAAAAAGGATGTTGTAGGGGCTAAAAGTTCAGATGGCTCCAGTACATAATAGAACAGGTTAGATTAAGTTCCTCCCCTTTTATGCTGAGTACCTGAGAAAGCAATCAGGATAAAAGCATTATTCTGGGCTTGGAAGGACCTTGGCTGCAGATGAACACTTGAAGGAACACTTGAGCAAACCTGTCTCCTATGTGCTTATGATTTTCTTCAGACATCTGCTTTCAGCCAGTGCTGGAGAAAACCTTCAAGAGCAGATGATCCTTCACACTGGTCCAGCACAGACATTACCATGTCAATCTCTTTCATTAGGTACTTTTCACAACACTGGTTGTGTTTTTTAGTCTTCTCTAAAAGCATTTAAGTGACCAAGAGACATAGAAAAAACAATCTATTGCATCTTAAAATATTAACCTTGAGGCAGCAGGCCACGCCAACATCAAGCACTGAAGTCAAACCATACATAACCAATTAGTACTATCAGAGATATTTCTAATGACACAAACTACAATGTTAGCTAAGCACAGCTTCTGATAGCATAAAGATTGAATGGTACATTTCATACCACTGTGCACATATCCTGACATCCAGCCAAGTCCACTGAAATCACACCTTCTGATAAGGACCAAAGACAAAACATAAATCTTAGGGCCTGAAGGCTATCAACAGCTATCCAAAATAACTTTTCACCTAACATCTCTGTATTATCTTTTATCTTAGTTCATGAGCTAATACCGATGAGAGGGACAGAAGATACAGTTTTAAAGAGTAAAAATAACACATAATCTGGTCTGAATAACCCAAATCCTAGAAGCCTGTTTTTAAACACCTCCCCTGGCAGAGGTTCTGCATTCTCTCTGGGCGTCCTAAAAGGCTACAGCAACAGACAGTTGAAACACAATCTTTCCTGATTTGCATACTGTCTCCCTTACTGCATTTAATCTCTCTTTCAAAAGGTTAAATCAGACCCCAAAATACATCTCAAGGCAGGAAACTGTTGTCCTAGGTATTAATGCAATTTAAATGATCATTTATCCCTTTTATACTTAGATTGCAGGATATTGGCTTTGCATATTCACTAAAATCTGAGGCTTTTTTTTTCAGCCCTCTAATAGTGATTTAACATATTTAAATGCTTTCAGCTTTACAAAAATCAAGAATATTTTTCATATTCACTCTGGAATTCAAGCCACTCTTAAATCAATTATTTTCACTTTCTATTGCAGAAATTCAAGCCAGAAATACTGAGGTAACCAGCAGGAAAAAGGTCCAGACCAGAATAACACTTCAATACTCCAAGGAAACTCCTACAATGTAGTACCTGTAATATTTTAACCCTTACTGGGAGTAGTCAATGTTAGTGTGACGTAATGAAGAATCCTGACAACATCATCATATTTCTGAATTCAAGAAACTTGACTGTACTCTCCTTGAAGCTATTATTCAAATCTTAATAAAGGATTGTCACTGCAGTTCTTTAGTGGCTCAATAGCAATCAAGTAACAGTGAAAAACCTCACCTGAGAGCAAAAAATATTTCATCCAGCTATGTAAATTCAACAAGTGTGTATAACACATACAAACACAAAACATAAAATAAATAAAAATAACAACACAAAGCAAAATAGAAATAACAAATTATTATGCTCAGAATGGGGGAAAAATGAATACACAATTTCAATAAAACTGCAGTTTGGCCTCACTTTTGGAAACAAAAATAAAAACCACTCCAGCCTGCATCTCTCTGCACTCAGTTTCTATTACATGTCCAAAATTCTCAATTTTAACTACAAGTCTGTAAGAACCTTGTTTCAGATTTTATTAATGCCTGGAGTGTTTTTGTTTCTTATTACAAAGCAATAGTATCCTAACTGGATAGGTATTTCAAGTCTGAATTTTGTTTGGTTTATTACCTGAAGAACTGGATTACATAACTAGCTTTACTCACTGTCAAACAACCTTGAGCTCTATCAAGCACTAGTCAGGCAAGAAAAATTCTGGATAACTTACCTCAAAATATCACTGGCTTTCCAGCGTGAAATTGGAGTAGACTAAACAATTTAATACTATTCTTTTCAGAAGATTAAATTGGACTCAGTAATCTAAACTGTCACAAAAATATGTTTTAAACTTCTATGCCACTTATTTACACAGCCCCTCCTGTGTACCACAGAATGGGTCAGGTTGGAAGGGACCACAGTGGGTCATCTGGTCCGACCTCCCTGCTCAGGCAAGGTCACCTCAGAGCACATGGCACAGGGTTGTGTCCAGACAGTTCTGGAATATCTCCAGTGAGGGAGACTCTGCAACTTCTCTGGGCAATCTGTTCCAGTGCACAGTCACCCCCACAGTAACGAAATAATTAGCTTAAGTGTAATAACGCACCTCATTCATGATCTCCCAAGACAAAGTCAACCTTCTGAAGAAGCTGAGAAAGACACTTTAGGGATTGGGAGCACAGAAACATTAAGACTAAGGTCAGTGTGGTACCTATTAGATGACTTCTGATCTAATGTCCATCATCCTCACCTGACTTTCCCCTTCCCTCTTACTGCAGGTTTGTACCTCCAGATCCTTTTGGACAGTACAGCTACACAGAGTTACTCCTTTCCTGAAATCTGCCACAATGGACTAAATGGGATTCCACGCAATATAATCCCTGGCAGCTACTCCAGACAGGCAGGTGAGAACAAGGATGCAGAGGTACCCTTAGCTAATTCCAGTTAGATTTTCCATACAGTTCTTGATCTGCTAGCAAAAGACTGAGAAAAATAATGGAAAAGGCCAGGAAACATTACTGATTTCTTGCCTTCTTGCTTCTGTTCCTTTCCTACTTCCACATGAGAGTTCTGTGACACCAATCTATTTGTCCCTTACTCACCTAACAGCAGCTATGAAAATTCTCACTGAGAACAAATAATTATGGTTAATAAAGAAATAATTAAAATATTATTCCCCTCCTTCAAAACGTCTCTTCCTGAAATTTTTTATGGGATGAGGACAGAAAAGCTCCAACAGTTTGACAGAAAAGCCTTACACTACAGAAACCTGACAAGCATTCCCATAGTAGCAAAGGGATTACACTGAGGGATGTCCCTCTTCATGCTACTTCCCTTCTTTCTAAGGCAGAGAGTTACTCATTTTAAAGCAGCCATTAGTTAAAGAGACACTATCACCTGATCAACAAACATCCCTAAAGGCAAGAGGATGACAAAGCATTCAGAAGAGGCAGCTGCAAGACAGAATTTTCTGAGTATGAAAGAAGAAATATTAAATATATAGTTTAGACCTGCAATCATCACAGAAGCAAACACTACTTTACTTAGCATAACATAAAGTGCTGCAGCAGCCAATATATTGGTATCACTAAACAGGAGCATGTATCTATCAATGATACAAACAGCAAATCTAGTTCAAGATTCTTTACAAGCACACAAAAATTAGAGGTCATCAGAAGTCCTCTAAACAGTAATAAATAAATCATGTTCCCAGAGATACTACGAACAGGCAAAAACTGTTTCCCAGCAATTTCTATTAGCTTTAAGCTGCATAAAGAAAACAACATTTCATCCTTGTCTGCTACTCACAAATCAAATCTTCAGTCTTATCTGCATATAGCCAGCTGGTTTTTAAAATTCTGCTGCAATTGAGGAGAAAAACAATTAAGCAATATTATTAGTCATCTTACCATTGTTCCCTGGTGGTTGTAATGCATCTCCTGTCAAGCTACACCATCCGACTGGGAAAATATCTCGAGAATCACACCTGCACCAATAGTCAAATGCTCCTCTCCAACCATCAAAAGTAACAAAAACTTCATCCCCTTTAACATCTCCAATGGTTGCTGGGCAAATCAGGTATGGGTTCTTCCTATCTATAGCTTCAAGTTTCATTCCAACTTTAAAGCAGTTTGGCACAGGTTTTGGTGGCTCCTACAAAAATAAACAAGGTAGAATATTTGTCTTTCTATGACCTCTTGAAAAAAAACCAAAACTAAGTAACAGCCCTTTTTTTTCCTCAACATTTTTACTATTTATAGTCACTACTCTCAGAAAGCTATAGAAACACATTCAAGGAAACTTACTCGAATTTTAAATTTGCCTTTGCTCTGCTGCACGACAAAAATGTTCATTTTATTCCCCCAAAACACAGCTGGGATAATTAGCAAAATTCTCCATGACAGAAAGACTCTGATAAAAGTATTTACATAAGCAATAGGTTGCAAACAATACATTATGTCTGGGCAGCAAGACAGCTAAGACACTAAAATGAAATTATTACATGCTAATAAAGAAGAGGTTTGCAGAGCATGGATATTTCTGGGGACTGATAACTGTCTGGTAAAAGCTTTACCTCTCAATTAATCCATGAAAAATTCATTAGCATTGGACATTATTTATAGGCCTCTGTTAACTCACTTGGCCTTAGACCAATTCCAAGTGGACAAAAGAAAAACAAAAATCAAGTGAATGTGACTGTTGTAAGTGTACCTCCACAGCAGGAATTGTGATCTGACAGAACACAAATTACCACCTCAGCCTCAAGAACCTTATTATCCAAGCCCATCTCAGATGTGCTGCAGGCTAGCACAGAGAAGCGTGGCTCATCATGCCTCAGAAAATTTATATTATCTTATCTAAAAAAAATTATAATTATATGAAGTTAACAGCAAGTGATGTGATTGCAGGCCTAAACCCAACTGTTTGATTTGCTGACATACTTCTCAGTAACACTCTCAGTATCCAAAAAGAACACACTCAGTATGACAACAGGGTTTTATCTCCTCAACAAAAAATTGAACCAAGTCATTTTAATATTACTGTTATTTTTATATAATTTTCCATATTTCAAAATAACTTATTCAAGAGTCATGTTTAAAAAACTGAATGGCTTTTTCTGCTATTTTCAACTACTTTCTCACTACATTTTAAATGATGAGTGCGTGCCCAATGAAAATGTTTAACAAAACCTTTCCAAGTACTACTGTATTCCAATGGGTCTCATTACCCATTTTTTTTTTTACTCCTGTGCACATTCACATGACTACAGTGCTGTTAAGAAATGTGACGTACATTTTATCTAAAATCCATGAGACAAAAAATGAGCAAACACAATTTTTCTAAATAACACACCATACTTTGAAGTCTCAGCTCAGGAAAAGAAATGGCTTCTCTAAGGACTAGAAGCAGATTCCTTTCTGTCTAGTTCCATAGCATGTCAATCCAGTTCAAAGCAATTTTAAATAATAGTCTTGCCTTCCCTGTCTTTGCTGCAGACAACAGGGTAATATCTTAGCATCCTCATTAAAAAAATGTAACCATGGACCAATTGATATGAAGTTGTTTACTAGAAAAGCCTTTCTTCTTACCTTTTTAAAGAATGCTGCAGGTGCCATTTCAGCTCCATTGAGAGTTCTCAAGAGAAACATTGGCCAAGAGGATGCATTCATCTGGAACCCTGAGGACAAACAAAAAACCAAACAAACAGCCCTACTCTCAGTTTGTAAAATACAACAGGAGAAAAAGTCTGTTTCACTAATACCTCATTCCCTCTATTTCAGACTTGGCCAAAATAGAAGCAGCTAAGAAGAAATGAACATGGTCACTGTCACTGCAGAAAGCTGTGTAATTCATTTCCATTCTGAGTGACTTGCCTGCAAAATCACTCATCATAATGTCAGGCACTACAGATTAATTTCTGGGATTCAATGATAAGCAAGTCCTAGTACAGGAGACCATTAAGTTGTCCCACAGAGTCTCTGGTCCAGTGGAACTTCCCTGGCACAAGCACCTAGCTTTCTCTTCAGATTCTAGCTCATTTATTGAGAAGATACTTTTTTATTTTTGAGAATCTTATTATTGTTTCAGCAAACCACAGACAAAAAAAACAATGCAATTGGTTTTTCTCCCTCTCTCATTAAAATAAATACATAAGTAGCCATAAAAAAAAGCATACCTAAGAGTGAACAAAAAAAAAAATTTAATAAATCATGTATCATATTGAAAAACATAAACCAGATGGTCTTTCTATTTCATTATTCTTCATTAACAAGTGAATAAAAATCATAAACAACAATCAAATTTGTTTAGATAAACTACCTTACTCAAACAGAACAAAGATTTAGCTGAAAAAATGTCATATTCCAGATAATCTTCCCTCACAATCAACCACTTTACAGTTAAAAGATAAAACAAAGCAAACAAAAGATCCTTTTGCTTTCTTTGCTTTCCAAATGAATATTTTAAAGTAATGAGTAAGATAACAGACATACTGGACATTTTTTTCTGCTTCTTTAGCAGTTACATGTCTGGAACAGTTCTGCAGAGAAACAGACATAATACAGCAAATCGGAATTTTTTCCACAAAGCAAATAGTACCATAATCTGCCAAGAGCTCATGAGTTCCCTCATAACTGGTCTTTAAGAATCGTCTTAAAAATCTCTAACTAGAAAGGTGGACCATATCTGCAATTCTTGATCAGTTAAATAATTCACTCATTTAAAATTTGATTATATGCTATAGTGGTTCTTGAGCTCATAGCTTTAAGCTATCTTCAGTAGAATAAATAGTTTTCAAGCCAGAACTACCTATTCAACACCTAAATTAATGCAGAGCTCCTATATGATAAATGGTGTCATAATTCAGGGACCACTGAGCTGATTGTCAAACCTGGTTTCATACCAGTCTTCATAAAACCTGAACACGTGTGGTTATTGAAACACAACATTCCCAACTCAGTAGCTCAGAAAATACATACAATCAAGACAGAGGAGTGACAACTAAACAACAGTTTCAATTAACTTCATCTGGCCTTTAAGTTGTCCTGGTAAAACCAGAGAAACTGCTATCTGCATTGTAATTTGCTCAGAAAACTATGCTCTCAACGACAAAAAGCTCTGGAAAAGCTATGGAAAACAGAGGCTGGAACAGGAACACTTTGCTGCAATAATCACTTTCTCAAAACCCTTATGTAATATGCATAATTAAAGCCATGTAAAAATCAGGTAGGAGGGACTATTTTAGTTAGTTATTATGATAGCAGTGGAACATTAGTATCCAGAAGGTTCCCTACTACTAAGGAAAAAAAAATCCGTTGGTTGAATGTCTAACAGGAGGTAATTATACACCCAATTAGCTCCCAGCTTTACCCAGGAACAGGATGCTGTAAAACTGCCAAAAAGGCTTTTTCAAAAATTTATCTAGGTATGCCAGAATGTTTGATTGCTGGAATTCAGCCTATCTCTAGAAAAATCTAGGGCAGGAGGGCCAAAATAGTGGCACTCACATTCTTTTCTGAATAATCAGCAATTGTTCAGAGGGCAGGTAAACTTACATGCCTGAATGCAGGGAAACAGCTGCTTGTTAGGTGCTGCACTGCAGGCAGCCTGACCACATCAGAGTAAGAAACAGTATCTGAGGAGAAGGCATCAACCTTTCTACTGATGGTCATGGAGAGTTTCTCCTCTTAACAAATCAACTGCCCTCATCACACATAACCAGAGTTGTTTCATTCATCACTCTGGCTTAGAAACACATTTTAAAAACTGTTGTGTTCCTGAAGCTGTATTTTTTAACACTGTACATGTGTGCAGCTGAAGGAACTGCCATACTCTTCCATTTTTTATACTGGTATCACTCCATTCATTCTAGAAGGTTATATGAAGAACTTCAGAGAGGTAAAACTGAGAAACTTCTTAGAAAAAAAAGAAAAAACCCAACTTCTTCCCTGATGTCAGGAATTTCTAGTGTATTCAATCAAAACCTCTATATATTCATTGAAAGAAGGGGGGAAAAAAAGCCCTTCTGGCTCAAACTGTATCTATCATAAGCAATATTTTTCTAGACTGGCACTCTGGTTGCATTAATTTTCTTGTGCTGATGAAGGACCACAATAGCACAAAAATCTGCCCTTTTAAGCTATGTGAAGCATCTTAATGGTTATGTCAACTGTTCCTGTGTCTATCTCTCTACAATCAAATCAAGATTCATACTGTAGTGAAATTATACTTTTCTCTTCATCTTTCAAACAGAAAAACTGGAAGTTGCTTCCAAAGCACAATGACAAGCTTTTTGAGAGGCTACTGAGAGAAGGCATACCTATCCTCACTAAACCTCCAATAAGAATTCTCTAAGAATTACTGATGGCACCAAACCAGAAGTAGGTTCATAAGCATAAGATGGAAAAGAAGCAGCAACCAATTTCTGTATACCGAGAGGCTTTTTTATTATTTTACAGTTTATTACTTTTATTATTTCTTGCATCTTCTAAAAGTCACAAAAGATAATAAGATAAAAGCAGAGAGGGTGTTCAGGTAAATTTTGGTCATTATTCTTCCTCTTTTTTAAAAGCAAAACTATTTGCAGATCATTGTGAAATCTTTAAATATTTCCATACATAGAAGTTTAAGCTATTGACAAATATAGTATAAGAATGTAGATCTAAACATACAAGTTAATCACAGCAAAGGCAATGTCACATTTTTACTACCTCTAGCAGTTTAGTCAAAGTTACCTCTGACCATTCACCAGGTAACAAGGAATTGCTTTGTAGAATTCCCAATTTAATAAACTTCCTCAGTAAGGAGACACAATGTTGTCACTCATACTGCTTGTGGAAGGCAAAAGAAGTTCTGCATGATATTTCTAAGCCTAAGAAAGCTATAGCTTGTTCACAAGCATTTGCTGTGCTCACAAACCATGACACACTGATCTGACATTCCTGAACACATGTTGATCTGAGGCAATAAGAATATCTAAGCCTGCAGTTTACTAGAGCTCTGGAGTGCTGCTTTTACTACCTCAGAGTAAAAATTCAGAGCAGAATGCTACAATTCTGCACTAACCCACCTTATGCTGCCTGTCCTAGAACACAAATCAATTTGCTCAGTACCCAAGGAAACACCCTGACAGCCCTGCAGAGGCGTGCTTTCTGCAGCCCTGCCAAAGCCTCCCAGGCCTGCAGCAGCCACTGCCCTCTTGCGAGCTGCTGGGATGGACTGATGAAGAGTAAAGGGGCAATTTGGCTTTCTCCAGTTCTTTCCAAGGGCTCCCAAAAGAAGCATGCATGGTATCATGCAACAAAACACCGTATAGACACACACAAGGCAGGCTGTGTGTGAGGGAACATTTACAGAATGGGCACATTTAATATTAAGGGCCTATTAAGAAAAACCAACAACAAACAAAACTGCTCATTTTTATGTTAGAAGAATGAAAAAATAAGAAAAAAGTCAGAATTCACTTCACCAGAATTAGTTTACTTACCTCTTTTTCAATTAAATAATGGTTCGGTGAGCTGTTCATACCATTGAATTTGCCAAGACAAAAGGGTAAATTTGACTTTCTGAAAGCAATGCTCCACACACATTTGTTCAGCAGCTTTGTTACTTACCAAGTGGAGGCTGGAGCATGCCCCCTTTCTTTTCACAGGTCCCAATGGGTTGTATGTCTGAGGAATCCACAAGCCTCCAGAAATCATTTTTGTTGTCGCTCCCATCGAGCCGCAGCCTTAGCCTGGCACCAGTGATTCCAATGACCGTAGCGATACAAACTGAGGTAACGTTGCGAGGATCGTGTGCTTCCAGCTTCATGCCAACTTTGAAATCGTTCGTAGGCGGAATTCTAGACTACAATAAAAGGTAAAACACTTTTTCTTGTAGTTGTTAATACTGCTAAATTTACCAGCCAGATCAATAGACAGCTTTCTTTCCTCCAAACTTAGCATAAAAATGATAAATATGAAGAAGCTTTTAAACTTTTGAGTGTCTAGCAGCGAGTCAGAAAAGGCAACTGGATAACCTACCAAGGGCATAAGCATGATTGATTTCTAAAAAGATAAGGATGATAGGTAGGGTAACAAGGGAATCTTTATGAAGATATGAACACAAGAGTGAAGTGAAAGGAATAAAAGGACATTAGGAAATATGACGTTCAAATCAAAAAAGCCAAGAAAAACCAAAACACAAACCAACAGACACATCCAAAAGAAAATCCCAACCACAAGGTTTATTAGCTTCTAATTCAAAAGAAATAATTATCCTAATTGTAACAATACTTTGGAAATGTAAACAAAATTTGGACCCTTCTGTACCAAAAAAAAAAACTTTCATTACAAAGAAAGAAGACAGAAAAAGGAGTTAGTGTTACCATTTTTAAGAAAGAAAACAGTCCTAAAGACACATAAAACTTCCATGCTACGACAAAAGCTGAAGCTTGTGCTTATTCGTAGAAAACTGAATAAAATCACATACAATGCAATGCCAATTTAATTAGCACAGGGAAAAGAAATGTGACAAACGCAATTTAGTTGTTAGGAAGAACTTTTTGTCACATGCTAAAGATGAACAAAAGAGGGTATTTTTACTCATGTATCAATACTCTACAGGCAGAGATTGACTGGATTGCAGTCGGATTACTTGCCTTCTGTCATATTGCAGGCAATGACATGTAATGACGTTTAAAACTTTGTATGAACACTAACTGGGATGGAATGACTCTCACTATTCTCTTTACTTGTCTTCTCATTTCCTAAATTTTATTGATGGAATTTTTAGCCAACACTATCATTTAATTTATTTTTGCACTTAAGCAAATAAAACCAAAAGCTATAACCGATCCTTTCTCAGTACCTTTTCAACAATGTAAATAAGTAAAGCACTGAAATTTCTCTTAGGAGAGGATGACTATTCTCCTATTACCCTGGAAACTCTTTTTTGCAACTCTTCAGTACAAAGCTGGTTTTGAATACAGATATCCAGAACTGTAAGCAGCCCTCCCCATGACATTTAACCCCAGTAGCTACCCTATTCAGACTAACAGTCTGACTTCTAATATAGGAGGCACATTAGAATACCCAAAACCATAGGCATTCACACTCACAGGACTCCTCTGTCCCCTTGTGCCTGCCTGACCAGGTCAGGTGGGGATCCCACAACAGGCAGGCAAAGTGCACTTACCCGTCTGTGGGCACAGGAAAAGACAGGAAAAATCTGCTCCTGCAACAAGTGTTAGTGATATTTTTTCTCCACCACATTTAAATGTCTAAAATACATCTTGCTCTACTTGCTATATTGTGCAGGTGCACTATTTACAACACACCCTAGATCAACAGCAGGAGCCCTGGAGGAGCCTGAGCCCAAAAGCCAAAGAGGCGAGCAGAATTCAGTGAGCATCTGCCAGTGCTGAACTCAGACAGCAGGCTGGCTGAAAGGGGAGCCCGAGCATATTAAATTTAAAGGGCAATTCAATTTCAGGATATTGCTTGTCAAGCTGTTATTTTGTACAAGCAGGAAAAGCAACAGAAATTGATAAAGTGGGGAGTTTGTTTCTTTGTTTGCGGAAAAGGTGAGCTTGTTTAAATACCAACAACTCAAGACAACAACTCAGTCTACTAAAAAGGTAAGTCCTTCATGCTAGTTTGTCTTTAAATAAAATTACAAAACCTCACTCAGTAAGAGCTTTCCTTTAAGTTCTGCTCAAACCACACGGGACTGAGCTTTTACAATTAAAATTTTCAACTGCTTGGGAAAAAGTTTTACGGCAAGAAAAAGGAATATGAAGTGCATTGAAATTTTAAGTAGTTATTAAAAACAACTTAAAGCAACAGATAAAACACCTTCTAAATTAAGATAAATACTTTAATCAATTTCCATTATCTGTCTGTGTCTTAATTTATGGTAGAGGCTTTAATTTATTGTTCCCCAGGTAATTTTTAATTACTACAAAAAAATTTAAACTTTTAAAATTCCCACAGGTCACAAATTCTAGATGTAATTGTCAAATTAATTCTCTTGCTGCATTTTATATTCTGGCTGGCCACAGCAGTGTATTTCTTTGCATTATACAGAGTAAGAACGACATGCACAATTCATGTGTAACCCAATAAGAGTCAAATTAGTCCCAGGCAAAGCACAAGCACTTCAGGTTCTAAAATCTGCAATGATGTAGTAGTGAAGGATCTAGCTCTGCACCTATTACCCTTGCATGTCCCTTTACCTAAAGATCGACTCTTAGAAAAAATGAAAATCTGCATATGCAAATTGTTTTGAAATTTGCTGTGCACATAAATTAAAACTCTTCTTTTCAACTCACAGACTACATAAGCAATCCAGGTCACATGGATTTATCTGTGTCAATGCATGTCACCTAAGCACCTCTATTCAAGGCATCTGGTTGCTCAGTTCAGACTTCTTGAGCATTACTAGGGGAGAGGAAGATGCAAGAAAGGCACATGGAAAGGCTTTTGAGCAGCTTTCTGCAGTAGTTAAACTCCTTGGGAGCATACACTCTGGTCATGGTGGTTTATGGTCTGTGAGTATGGCATTAACCTCAGAAAGATCCAGGGACAACACACCACCCTCTGCCTCTACCCAGGAGGAGTTTGAGGCGTCTCTGTCTTGTGAAAAGCACATACTGTGAAATTAATTTCTGCAGCTCCACTCAGAGCTACGGACACCAGTGTTTTTAGCCTCCACTCACTGAAAGCAGCATGAGAGGGGCTCTTAGCCCTTCATCCTCATCTGCCAAGAGCAAGCTGAGATTCAAGATCTAGCATGAGGAAATGCTACCACCTGAGTTTCTTTCTCCTAATTCTCCATCCCTGCAACTGCTTCAGACTCACCGAGTGATGGTTCCTCTCCTTCTCAGACTATTCAATTCATGCTGCTTTTTATTTGGGCCCCCCACTGGAGGCCAGTATCATTTACAGTACAATCAGACCACCAACAGACCCCAGAAAACAATTTCAGAACATGCCCAAGCCTCTAAACTAGACATGCACTGCCTGTCACACCTATTACACTTCTATGAACCTGAACAATCCAATTCCTTAGCAACTATCTTCCTAACACAGTGCGGGCACACAGACCAAAATGAATCCTATTTAACTTTACACAGACAAGACACACCTCAGCTTGGGAAAACAGACAGAAAGATGCCTAAAGAGATCGACTCAGTCTCCAGAGGGCTGAACAACTGGAGGTCATTAGCTTACACAAGATGATAGATTTAAATTGCATCTGCAAATACATACTAAAGCATCAGGTGGGGAGATCAAACTTATAGGGTATAGAGTAATACTAAACAGTACATTAAACACCCTTCATCATAAATCCAGTATTTTCTTTGTATTCCCATATATTCCACTTGTTTGTTTGCTTTTTAATTTTAGTATCTGTTACCCCTAAGTAGAAAGCACTCTGTTCAGAAAAAGACAAAATTAAACATATTAGAGACCCAGGAAATAAGTGGTGACTCAACTCTACTACACACACATCTTACAGCTAGACAGAATTGAAAGAAATCTTTCAAAAATGGGACAAAAACTCCTCTGACAATCAGCCAATTTTTTAATTCTCAATAAAACCATGGTAGCACTAAGATTATTGAAAAAAGTAGAAAACATTTTTGTACACTGACAAGGCTATCTGTTTTCATTAGCTAGTCTTTTTTTTTAAAGGAAAACAGAGTTCAAAGAAACAATTTTAATGAAACCCTCAAAATTTGGCTTGAGGCAGAAACCAAGAATGAAAAAACTTCCGTAGCTAGTAACTGCCAAAACTGTAAGCTACTGATAACTACAGATCAAAAGAAGTCAAATGGGAAGTCTGCAAGCAGTCTAGATGTGAAAGTTTTTCTAGGATCACCCTGTAACAGGCGTACAATAGACACACGCTTGCAAAATAGTATTTGGCATACCTGTCTGAAACAATGCAGAGGGGCAGCTACTGATTCAGTCTCTTTCAGATAATCATCCCAATTAAACTGTTCTGGAAGACACAAGATAAAAAAATACATATACACACTTATTTAAAAAAAGGAATTTACATTAAATGAAGATTTGAGGAAAGAAAGGGACAGAAAACCCAACTATTTTATAGAATACATTTTTTTCAAGAGCTGAATCGTTCTCAAATGAAAACTCCACCTTTGAAATACATACAGACCTTGAAGGAGCTTCAAAAGTAATGTTAATTTACAGGGGTGAACACACAATAGGCAAAATTAATATAAACCTTCCTTCATTTTTTTTTTCCAAATGTAAAACAATCCAAGTCAGAATATCTAGATTCAGTTCTCTGCATAAGGATCTCCCAAGCATCCTTATATAAATCACATTAGCTTTCCTATATCTTAATTCCCCTAACAGCAGGGTTGATATAATAACCTCATATGAGATTATATACATTGAAAAACACAGACATGTGGATACTGTTGAAATATATGTTATGAACTTTATCCACTAGAAAGCAAGATTAGCACAGCCTTCCAACTGCATCTTTGTCTCTTTTTATCTGCAGTCACATAAAGGTTTCTTTTTGTAGAATATCATGTAATATGGCATAGATATGTAAACATTATGACAGTGTTAAATAACAAAATCATGGTATTTTTTTCCAGTGTTAATAGTGTCATTCTTTATGTGTATGGGCAAGTGGATTCTGAATTTGATTTAATTAGTTACCAGTTTTGCATGAATGGAAAAATATGAAGTACCAACATCAAAGATACAAGCAAGCTTATTAATTATTTTAATATAAAGTGTAAGAGAAAAGCTACAATGGCACAGCTAATATTTTTGTTACTAAATTATCTGAGTGAGCTCTTTTGCTTGTTTCTCTTGTTTGGGCAGCTGGCACCTTTCTGATGTTCCTGAAGAATAAAGCACTGACGAACCCAAAATGATGCAGTGATGCCACCCAGCGGCTCAGCAACAGCCACTCGCAGCCTAATGTAAAATCCCGGGGGATGATGGAGAGCTTGCTCCAGGTGCGCCAGTAATTCTTCCAAAAACACCACTGGGCACAGACACTTAAACACATCTCTGCAGCTTTCAGGAGAGAGGAGAAGCAAAGAAACAATCAGAAAATGGCAGCATTTTCCAGCACTTGCACACAGCTTCCAGTGAAGGATGTGTGGTGGCTCAAACCCAGAATCTTCCTGCAGTAGGACAGCATTCAGCTGACAATATCAAGTGCCTCAAGCAAAAGGGAACCATCCCCTTGGCCTCCTGAGGTCCTGGGTTTTGGTGAAACAGACTCAGAAGTGTATGAGTCCTTTGTCCTTGCCACTGCAGAAGCCATGTGCTTGTCAGCAATGTGAGAAGTCAGTAACAAGTCAGTAAAATGTCAAAAGCTGTTAATTTGGTGGTCTGGAATATATGCAAGCTGGTAACAAAGACACTTTTACATAATATCTTGGAATTCCCCCTATTTTGGAATGAAAATTTTATTCACACATTTATACAGTAGAACTGATTTTGTATTCCTTACAAAAGGCAGGATTCATTAACTTAAGCATATATTTGTATTTCAGGAAGGCAGAAATAGCTGTTCAGAGCTTTCCCCAGAATGTAGCCTCCAGATTTGTTGCTCTTTTCATTAACAAGCCAAGGATGGTGGAAAAATTAAATATTATGAACTGATAGCAAGGTTTTTATCTTATAAAAAGCTCTTCTTGGACTCCAATAATAAAGCTGCCACTTCAGGTTGCCTTCTGAGTTAATAAATAAATAAATAAATAAATAAATAAATAAATCAGAGTTTACCTTAGTAAATACCTAATTCTACATAATTATATCTAGTCAAAAGAAAACATTAGTTGTGTCCCAGCTGCCTCAGATCTAACATGATGCAAAAGCCGTAGTCATGCATAGTCTCATTGTGTTAAGGACTGTACAAATGCAGATACTTCAGTGACACTGCATTTACCAGGACAAACGGTCATTCACCTCCCCCCAAAAAATTATAAAGCAACATTTCCCAAATTATCTGAATTTTAATAACAGGATGGTAAATTTCGTGGGGTGGACAAAAACACAGAGAAAAAGAAACAGTTTTGTTTTTTCAAGAGAACATCTACTAGAAAGACACAGAAGGTAACAGAACATTTACTAGAAAGACAGAGAAGGTAAGCAGCCAGCTACAGACAAAGCCAAGAGGAAAACAACATTGCGTAGCTCTTTGCTTTAAATCCTGACCATCAAGAGCTCTTGCAGCAAGCAAGAGTCCTGGAGTTAAAATTAGAAGCTCTCCACCTGTGAAGATATACTGTATTAAATTAGAGCCAAGCTCTCAGAGATGGTGCTAATTATCATTTAATTACTGCAGTTATAGAAAGACGAGACACATGTATGTTTGCAACATGTAGGATACATTTCTAGAAAGAAAAGCACATTGAAAAAATATCTACATGAAAGCTTCTCTGTATTCTCAGTGTGCACAGGTAAAGAAGCAATTGTGTTATACATATTTCTAATTCTAAAGACCCTGAAAATATGCAGCTTCTGACAACTAGAAATCCTTAAGAAAATTAGCTCATACTAAATAATTTAATGCGCATTTCTCTTCACACTCAAATCTGCAGGCTGAATAAAACAGCCTAAGAAAAGACTGCAATGCAACAACCACAACTTTATAACCCACCAGGAAAGTGAAAACTAGAGAGAAAAAGAAAATTTTATGCTGAAGAGCAAACCAGCATATACTGGAAACGGAACAAAACAAAACCCAAACCAGAAGGTAACTAGAGCCTTTTGTAAATGAAAAAAACTATTAGTTTAAAACCTGCATAGGAGGGAGACTCTTAAATAGTGATACAAAACAAGCAGCAATGGCAAAAAGCCTGACTAATTTAAAAATGGAAGGACTGAGTTCATGTCACAGTATCCTGCATTACTGGCACTGACCCCTGGGTCAATGACCTCTGATGCTCTCTTCAATGCTGTATCAATACCCTATCACTTCTTGTCAAACCTGCCAATCCCAAAATAACTCAAGCTAGAAGAGATCTCAGGAGGTCTCCAGCTCAGCTTCCTGCTCCTCCAGGGGTCCATCAGACTCAAGGTGAAGATTTCCTCACCAAAGAGGAATTTCTCATGCTCCAGCCAGTATTTGTCACTTCTCCTTCCACAGCGGCTCTGACAGGAGCCTGGCTCTGTCCCCTTTCCATCCACCTGATGGTAGTTGAAGACAGCATGACTATCTCCCAAAAGCTTTCTTTTCTTTTAGCTGAAACAGAAACATTTCTTCTGGTTCCAGCATCAGTTTTTTGCATTCTGGCTCCTTCAATTTTTTGCAGGACTTCAAGCCAGCCTACCTTGTACTGTGCAGCTTAAAACTGAGTACAGCTTCCCAGAGAGAGCAGCAGCGTTCGCAGCAGCGAACGCCTCCTCCCGGCCTGCTGCCCGCAAGATCCCCTTGCAGTGGAGCTCTTTGGCCACACGAGCTCGCTGCCGGCCCACGCTCCGCTCTGCCCGCGGGCTCGGGGCCTCTCCCGCTCAATTCCTGCCCGCCCGGGCTGCCTCAGGGCTCTGCTCTGCCCGCGGGCTTGGGGCCTCTCCCGCTCAATTCCTGCCCGCCCGGGCTGCCTCAGGGCTCTGCTCTGCCCGCGGGCTTGGGGCCTCTCCCGCTCAATTCCTGCCCGCCCGGCTGCCTCAGGGCTCCGCTCTGCCCGCGGCCGAGGACTCTGCATTCACCACGGAGTGTCAGCGCGGTCCTGCCATTCTATTTCCCCAGCACTGCAAGTCCATCTGAAAGGTAGTCCTTGCCTTCCAGCCTACTCCTCCCCATCGGATGTTACCCACAAACTGCTCTGGCAGTGGGTTCTGTCCAGTCGTCCCCATCTGACAGTAAGGCCTTAAACAGCACCAGCCCTAATACTGACCTCTAAGAAGTGCCACTGGCTACCATCTGACAGGTGGTCCTTGCACAGATTGACAGTCCAATCAATTTTTCATCCACCTATCCAAACCACATCTCACCAGTCTGGCTGAAAGGAAGCTACAGAAACTGTACAGAAAGCTTTGCTAAAGTAGACATGAACAACATCCATTGCTCTCCTCTGTTTCCAGAGTAACTTAGCACAAAAGGCAATCAGTCATACACAGTTCACACACTTGACAAATCTACCCCCTCTGTTCCTAACCTCATTGTTGTCCTTTATTTGCTTGGAAATGGTTTTCAGAAATACTTTCTTTATAGTCTTCCTGATGACTTAGATTGGGCAGACCAGCCTGTAATTCCCCAGGTGCTCCCATCTTGTCCTTCTTGACAGCGTGTACTATTTGACCTCCAGCCATGGTGAAACTTCCTCAATCACTACAAGTTCTCCAAGAGAAGTGAGAAGCCTCCTTGTGACATCAGTCCCCTGCCTCAGCACCCCTGGAGGTGTCACATCTGCTGCCATGAATAAGTGAATGTCTGGTTTGTTGAAGTGCTCCCCATCTTTTTCCACCATATGTAATTCTACAAGTTCAGTGAAAGCCAAAAGTTTTACAAAATTTTAACTGAAGATTTAAACTATGAATTGTCACTTGCAGATTGGTAGAATTTAAGGTCCTGGGTTTTTTTCAGGTTAATATAATACAGTATCACCATAGCCTAAACACTGTTTGGGCAGATGGAACACGTCATGTCTTCTCAGATCACCCCTAGGCTCCCTTGGCACCCATCTGAGACTTTGGACATGGAGATGCCTCTTTTCTAGTCTTCATCCCATAATCTTTCTTCTTCAAAGATGAGATTTCCTTATAATTTTTGTTCACACAGTCTTGCAAATACAGCAGTTTAGGTGTAAGGTATTTCATACTCCACTTTATATCTTGTACCTCTTCCTATATATTGTGATCCTTCAATTAAAATTGTTCTCTTCCTCATGTCTCTCTCTACTCGCTTCAGTCTATTTTTTTTAACCCATTCTTCTCACACCTCTTTATCGCCTCTTTGACTTTTCCTATCACACATTGCCCTGGAAACTCTAGAGACTTCCTAGCTGCTAGCCTAAAGCATTGTATGGCGTCTTCAGCTAGAATCAAGAGGCTCTTTCTGCTCCTTTGCCACCAACAAGCAACAACACAGGATAAAAAATATTTATCTGTAGAAAATCAGAGATCTTGCAAGAAACTCCTCTCTGTCTGACAAAGCTGAGCCTAGATTTCATGAGGCAGTTCAGTTCCCAGACACTAGGTTAACAGCACAGACCAAGTCAAGAACATGGAATACAGAATGAGGCATGTCTGCTTAGCACTGCTTCTCCACAAAGCTTTTTCAACACCATGCTTTCAACTGCAGGAGGAGGCAGGGACATTTTCCAGTGACTCATGAAATATGGTTATCTTATCCACATATGAAGAGCACTTTGCTGGTGAGGGGTGTCTACAGCACTCTGTCATGTCAGACAACATTATTTAAAACAGACACACTGAGTCCAGTTTGACTGGAGCTCATTTTACACTGCAGAAGAAGGAAAAAGAGACAAATACGCTTCCTTTTCTGCCTCAAAGTAACAGGATCAAATAAAGATGACAGGCTGCTTGCAGAGGTTGTGGATTCTCCTCCTTTGGAGATACTCGTAAGTTTTCTGGACACAATCTGGAGTAATGTGCTCTAGGGGATCCTGCTTGAGCAGCAGGTTGGACCAAGATGACCTCCAGTGGTTGCTTCCAACCTTACCCATTCTGTGATGGCAAAAATCCCAATAAATTAAAAAATTAGCTCTGGCAAATATAACAGCTGAAGGCTGCACTATGACTGGTATTGTATCTTTTATGCAAAGTCACTACCTCAATTACCCAGCTAATGTGTCAGTATCCTGACATGTTTGATCAGTGACTATGCTACTTGTCTCCACTGGTATTCAAGCAGAACCAGACCATCTATCAGGAGTCAGAGAGCACAGAAAAGTGAGCAGAGTGAGAGTTTAAATAATTCAGCGTCATTTTTTCACGAACTCCTGAAGAGAGTTTGTACTTTAGTCAATACTACTCATGACATTTCTTACTGTCCAAATTCAAACAAACAACGTGAACATGCAAAGCATATCTAAGGATGTTGCTGTTGTCTCACTGCAGCCCACCACCGAAGCTACCCTGACAGCAATCTCATGAATACACCACCTTATGGCACCTGTTGTGCACAGGAGAGGCTAAGTTAGCCAAGAACCTGGATCATTTCTGGTAAGTGTGCACTTTTCCTCCATTTATTTAAAAAAACCCACAAATCCTGCTTGCACATCAATTATCTAAAGTAAAATTAGAATCCCAGGCAATTTAATCCAGTTAGCAATCCTAAAAACTCAAGACTACTAAACTAAAAATCCTTCTTTTGGCACCAGCAAACACAGTAAGGAAACAGAAGGTAACTGCAGCAGAAAAGGCATGAGACTGAGAAATACATGAGGAGAAGAACAAACAAATCAGTAACAGTTTAAAAATAATAAAGTTTACACAGCATCTTTGATTATATATACAAAGAGTACTTATTTGGCTAGTAAAACTAGCAGGTTCAACTCAAGCAGCTTCAACCATCACTTTCTATATCAAAACATACTTTTCTAACAGCTAGACAAAAGCAAAGGTATGTTTTTAACTACCCACCATAATAACCCAAGAGATTCCAAAAAGGAAAAGAAGTCAGAAAACAGTGCAATCCAAACACACACTTTTTCTTTTAGAGTACCTTAACTAAGAACCTGACAGCTGCAATACCTACCACTTTTTAAAGATGGGTTGTTTGCCTGCTGATTCTTTCCATCTTTCTCTTTTCTAATATTCTTTGAATCTAAAAGACAAGATTCCATTACATAATAAATGTAATATTCACATCATAACTATGTCCAGCATAGCACAGAATGCTTTCAAACAGTACAGAATATCTTGTTGACTTTATTTTATTAATTTCAGTACATAATCAAAAAGGTATTTAAATTTAATCACCACACTGTTTTCCCTTCAAAGTACATTGAAAAGTACAGCATGAAAAAGCAGAGCTTTTTACTACTTTATATCAATTATTAGAATAAATCTAGTTGCAGAATACAGAATATCAGCTCCACAGACAACAATCCTATTTTTAAACAGTTTTACTTCAACGTACACAAAATTTGAGATCCTAAAGATCACTGGATATCTTTATACATCTGGTTATACACAGATCACTGTGAACTGAGAAATAAGGAAAAAAAACCAAACCCATCCTAAAACCATATTTCTGAGTTAAAGATTTCATTCTATATTGAGATTCTTTAATACTCAATATTCTCAATATAAGATTCTCAAATACTCCAAGCAGCTATCTCAGCACACATCAGTTATTTAAAAGAATCACTCAGAAGAATCTACCTTCTCTATCATTAATCTTGGCACACCCTTAGGGGTCTGCCATATTTCATTTTGGATGGATTTCAGCATGTATGAGAGATGCAGGAGAGCTGGGCAGCTATAATGGAGAAGACAGAGAGACAGTTCCACTAATTCCTTTTAAAATACGTTGTTTGGTGACCTGTTTTCGACACTCCTGGACTTGAGTGCAATTCAAACATGATAATGACCTCACAACAAAAATGCAAGCACATTTTCAGATCTAAAAATCTTTGTTTTTACCAAGATCTGCATAGGAGAATAAGTCTCTTGGTCTGCAAATGCCTCACTAATGGGAATGGGGCTGCTCCTCTAGTTAGGCTTGTGCCTAGCTCACACTTGGGTTATCCCACTGAGCCTGAACTGGTACAGGTGAATGGAAGGCTCACTTTTAATGAAGATTGCATTAGAAGTCAATTATTAGTAGCTGTATTCACTCCCTTTTAAGTCTACAGCTACTGATTGGCTTGCTCTTGAAATAAAAGCACTCCTGACCTAGAATGTGAAGCATTTGGTGACAGAAACACTTGAATACAATGACCTGCTCTGCAGAAAAGACTATGGAACAGTGTTTCTTTTCTATAAGTAAAGCATCATGAAATACACTGACAAGCAAGGTGTGGTGTTCAGCACTTCCATCTCACATCTTTCATTATCAGGAAATTGCCACATAATGCAAGAGCTGAGTCATGACAAGCCTCTGCCACCAAAATCCTGCCCTACCACTCAGTGAGGAGAGGATAAGCCTTCCACATGGCTCTGTGGATAAGAGCCACCCCATCACCCTGTCCAGGAGCTCCTGGGGGGTGGCCCTGGGGACAGCCCCAGCACAGGGGCCGTCCCAGGAGATAGGCTGGGGCTGGGATGGGACATGGGGCCAGGGCTGTGGTGATCTGGAGACTGGCCCTGCTGCAGCACCACCGGGGCAGGGGCTGACACGGGGTCCTGGGCAGGGCAGGTGGAGGCCCCAGGGGAGTCAGGGTCATTAAAGCCTATGAGTGTACTCAGGACTACGACACCTTCCAAGAATAATCCAGACTTCTCAGTCCTACAAAATCAATGCACAGCTTACATAACTGCTCAAAATACACTGCAAAAGTACCACCCTTTTCTCCTAAAGCAGACACAGGCAGAACTCCAAGTCCTTTGAAAAAGAGAAAAAAAAAGCTATGTTTACATCCTGACTTAATCTTTCTTGACTTACATGCTCTTTCTTTTGTAAGAAGTTTGCTTCAGAAATTTTTCTATTATATAGATTCCTGAAAAATTGCTAATGAAGGTCAACTTCAGATGGAACTGCTGAAATTACTTGGGACAGGGCCTACAGAACTCTAACCCCAGTACCTCCCCAGATGTAGGGCTTTAACCCATACAAGTAGATACCCTACAACTACTGTAGGAATCTCAGAAGGGATAATGCTAAAACTAGTTCAGTAACACTGAGAAGATGCAAGGCTAATGCTCACCTTCTCCATCCTACATCCTATGAAAACATATTTCATCCAGCCTCTTCGGGATTGAGCTGAATGCAGCTCATTTTCTACTGGGAGGTAGCAATCAAGGGCAGGACCTTTTGCCACATTCTATAACCTCAGTCAGTATTTCCCACAAACAGTCATGGTACTAAGGCAGACATCAGGCTGTCAGCTTGCAGAACAAGTAACTTCCCAATCTGACTATGTCCAAAAAGGAAATCAGGAAGTCTCTTATGTGGAACTGTCCTGAAAGAAGAGAACTAATAACTGCTTCCTGCAAACACCCAAAGCTTGAAAGGACAGAGTCATGAAAGAGTATCTCCCAAACAGTGTCAGATTAAAAACAAGATGACAGCTTTTCATGATGAGAGACATCAAGAACAGGAGAAAGAATGTGAAAAACTGCAGCCTGGACACCACATGTGTTCTTGTTGACAATCACTACATGAATTATTTATTCCCTATACCAGCTAGCTTTAGTGCCTCTTTCAAAAATATCCCAGCAAATATGAAAGTTGAAACAAAACACTCTTGGCAATGTATTTTTCTTATCAGCCATTAGAAAAAATACAAGAAAAGAGATGATTATATTAATAAGTGGATTCCTCAATAGCATTTTAAACATTTCATTTGAGGTGGAGGCATTTTCATTCACAGTAAATACAAAGCACTGTCACTATCACTTGTTTTTGATTGTAGGAAATCTCCTCTTTGAAATGCACAAATAAATCTCACCCAGCATATGCAGAAGCATCCAAAAATAAGCCTGAATAAAACCAAGATTGCTTTCAAAGCATCTCCTTGCTTTTATGCATTCCAACCTTCATCAGTGGGAAGCTGGGAATACCATTACAACGCTGGAGTGTTTTGTCTAAGCAGATGCAAAGCTACTAGCAGGAAGAATTACCAACCTGTTTCCACATCAGACACCCTCTATCCATCTATTGCCACCCCAGAAAACTTTCCCCTAGTCTGTATTTCACCATCACTACTTCACAGTCTATACTTCCCAGCCTTGTTCAGGTGTGCTTTTTCCAATGTTAGCAGTTAGGCTGGATAAAAATATTACTTTATCGCCTAAAAAACTATAAATAAAGTAATATTTTGTTAAAAACCAATTTTATAAATATTAATATTTTATAAACACGTGGAGTTTTTTAATGCATGCCAATCTGTATTTGAAATTTTGATATTCTAAATTTTAACAAATTTAGTTTCCAAAGATCACAGAAAAAAATTTAGACAGAAGGCTATAATTCAAATCACTGGGCTGAACAAGATGATTCTCTCTGCACATGATCCCCAGCTTGGTCAAGCTTTGAGGTCAAACCTCATAAAATGAGGCAATGAAAGACATAATATGTACCTGTAAATAAATGTGCATGTACAAAGAGTATTTTCTTTTCATCCCATTGCACATTCAGCTCCTAGCCACAATCAATGGCTAATTCCTTGAAACCTGAAAAGTTCAGTTGAAAATATGAACTCTGTATATTGGAGACAGAAGAGACTTATTAGTCCTACAGTCTTGAAGCTCATGGTAACAAAAAAAAAAAAGGTCAGCTTAATTAATCATCTATCTTCCCCTGTCCATTTCTAAAGGGAAAAGTTTCAGTTTATTTCTCAATGTAAAACACAATATGTGTTAGATCATTTGCCAAAACAAGAGTTAGAGCAAAATTTTGCTTAGTCAAATGGACTTAATCAAATGCTACTCAGCTCTCTAAAAGAACAATGAAGAACAGGATACCTATCTCAAAAAAAGTTTTGAAAATGAAGTATTACATATAAGTACATAGCATTTATATATTTGCTATGTATCTATGCATATTTAGCCTATACCATGTAATGGCTAAGTACCCTATGAAAAATTTCTTTCTTTTAGGGCAGCAAGATCAGAGTACAGCATACACTAAAATTTTAAAAGCAACATATTCTATTGTTCACCAACAATTTCTTTTCTAGAGCGCACTTCATAAGCTAAAGGTTTAGATACAAGCCAAGATTAGAGTAAGATTATTTAACGTAGTGCTTTCTACTTACTGATTCAAAACTCTGTGTGTTTACATTACTCCCATCCTATCTGTAACCACAGAATTTTGCTGATAAGATTACTCAACAGAAGACAGGCAAGAGGAACCACATCTATCACTTAAGAAATTAGAGACATGGGGGAAAAAAAGGACAAAGCTATCCGGACTGACTTGTGAATACCAAATAAAAAATAATCAGAGAAGGCAGTGGTAAAGCTCTGGGCAAAGATAATCCTGGTGACCAATGTGTATTTCCTCTTATAAGCTCCCATACTGAACTCCAGTTTCTTGCCTGAGAAGCTTTAAAACTTTGCAACTTCTTTCTAGAAGACTTAACCTTTCAGCAAACTAGATGATTATTTTGTCTAAGGGATGGCAAGTATCATGTCTTTTAACAGCAATAGTTTTCACTCCAGAATAGTGTGCTACATGTATGTGCTATCTTCTAAGACTTGTTATTTGCTCATTGTCCACTGTGGGGAAAATGGAATTCACAGTCATGCTTTCAAGACTCCTGCAGCTATCCCTCAGCCACCTTGATGCCTTCAACTCTTCTGGGTCTTCAAAACATGTCAGGATACCACTCTTCTCAAACAAACCCCTTGTCTTTTCCTGATGTATGTGAAATACCTTTGGGTGACAAAAACTTTTGCTCTTCTCATGCCACACAGTTACTCACCCTGAAATGAAGTCTACTAAAACAAGCCCAAGACTTACCACTGCTGAGGAAGGGGCCTTCTTCTCACTCCCCACTACAAAGGGTTGTGAGCACCTTTCACCAAGCCTCAGTGCACACAGTTGAGGATATCCAGACAGAGTGAATATGAAAATTTCTCCTTTCCTTTCTTTTTGTGCTTCCCTAGCAGGATTCTTATCTTATCTGCTTGGAACAGCCAGTCTCTTTGACTATATTTAGACAACAGCCATGCAGAAAACCTACAAGAGAAGGGGTCAGACTTCCTCCATAAACTCCTGGTGCAACAATTAAATGGATGACTCCTGCCATTACAGAAAATCTATTCTAGCAAAAGACAATTATTTACCAAGGGAACACACAAGCACATAAAGCAGCTTGGGGTGAAGGTGGTAAGCTCAAGGAAAGTACAAAAGTGCTAGCAGCCTTTTATGGAGGATGACTACCAATCTGGAAGCTTCCAAAGCAGCAACAACATGGTTTCAGAGAGTGGATCTTTTGCTCTTCATAGTTTTTTTGTTTCACCAGCCCAAACACTCTTGTTTCTTCTTAAGTGTCACTCTCTATTTTAGCTCTGAACTCACAATTAACATTTGCAAACATGACACAGCAGAAATCACACCTTTGCAGTACACCGTGTACTTGTGGATAAATTTCTTTTAAAATGCTCATTTTATCTTCAAAAGACAGTTGCTAATGCCATTCATTGTGATAAAATTTGATTCTTTGTACTACTTAGTTATTATCCTGCTAAATTATAGGCAACTCCAGAATAAAGCCCTACATTTTATTTAATAGCACATCTAGACACATCCCTCAATTTAAGAGTGCAGTAATGATTTCAAGGCTGTCAAAGGACAGAATTCTTTTCATTAAACTTGTGGAACTCAAGAAAGCCAAATTCAGCATATGTATTCTAAACCAATGTGAAGTTTGAACTTACCTGTATTCAGAAGATATCACATACTGTCTTCCTTAATCTAACAGTATGGCAAATTGCCATGTTGTATCCCACCAGCTCCAAAAGGAGAATTTAACAGGTTCCCCACTTTCGCTCCTCTTGGATTAAAACTACCAGGCCTTACCTTTCGCTGCTGTTCTCCCCATGGTAACACTTCTGTGATCTCCCCTCTCACAATAAAAAGGCTGAAGTTGAAAGACCAGTTAATTCTTCCTTTCAGCACAACAGTTTCCTGTGGAGCAATAATACAACAAGTTAGGGGGGGAGGTTGTTGTTGGCATTTGGGTTTTTTTTTTGGAAAGGATTATTTTTTTGTATTGGTATATAATTATCTTGCTGGTTTTAAATTGCAAGTGTTTAACAAATTATCTGTAGGAGAGTAGTGTGGAAACAATAGTTAAATAAAAGTAGCAAAAATACCAAATGCAAACTTTCATTTCCTTGTTTTAGAAGGTTCATTCTCTAATGATTTGCATTCTCTGTGGATTTTTAAAACAAAGAAAGATATAAAATGTGCTTTATTCCTTTTCACCCCTGAGAAACATTACTGAAAAATGGAAGACTCTTCATACATAACCTACTCACCCTGCCTCACTTGCACAGTTAAGCAATCATCAATATCTCTGGGTAAAACACATTATCTTGCACAACCACAGTTGAAGAGGGAACAAAACACTAATGTGAAAAATCTGTACAATGCCCAAGTGCTCAGTGATAGCCCGGCCCTATGATTTGTAACAGACTTGTAACAGCACACAGAGAAGTGTTAGGGAAATGCTAACTGCAGATAAAAGCACTGAGCCACATTCTTGTGGGGTTTAGAAACTGGAAGGGACAGACTGGTTAAACTAGCGTAAAACAGCAAAAACAAGCTTTCTTTTTTGTGTGTGTTACTGTGATTTTCTACTCCAGCATCAAGTATTTTGAACTTTGACTGTGTTCAAGTCAAACTCATTTCAAGCATCTAGCCTTGAAGCAAGAAAGCCAGCAAGTTTATTATGCTTCTCCATTAACTTTTCAAGTAATAATGGGTAAATACATTCAAATTTCTGAATTATGTTCTTTGATAATTTCCTTTCAAGCAACTTCCATGAGGTTTAAAGCTGAAATCACCAAAACCTTGAGGAGCATACTCTTTCCATTATTAATTTTGTCAAACATAACATTTTTAGAAGCTACATCTTTCCACTGCGACATAAAAGTAATAACAGTTGAAAAGCAGATTATCTACTTGGAATTTCTTGACTCTTCTACTTACATGCAAAAGAAAAAAAACAGCTCATATATATCACATATAAAAAGAGAAGTATCATACAGCTGAGTATTTTCCTGAAACTGTGATCCTTTACTGAAACTTCAAGAAACTTCAAAGCACTATGACGATGGACTGGACGATGAAAACTTTATACAGTGCAAGAACATGGCTAAAGCTAATTAAAAGTTGTTTTTTTTTTTTAAATGCCAGTGACTGATGAATTTATTTCACGTGTGTGTTGTCTGTGAACATGCTGGACAGTTATTACAAAATCTCAAGACTGAGACTTGAAAGGAGTTATAAATAAAGCTGAGTACTACCATAAAATAAGCAGGTTTTGCTACACAATAGCATTCACAGTATAAGTGATCATCAAGATTAAGAATAGAAATCCTTTTAAGCCATCAAATAAATTTGAAATACTTTATACTTTCACAGACTCCCCCAAAAATTCAAAGCTTTTCCCCTGCAAGTAATAAATCATGGAAGGTGATGCAGAGTCAAAGTAACTGTTTTTACAGATTACTTTAGAACAGCGAATGGTTTTTATCTTTTTGTTCCAAGTACCAGATTGCACTTGGTGCAGTAATAAAGATTCCAACCCTGCAGTGATAGTCATCAAGTTTAGCACAACCGGAGCGTCTGTGAGAACATAAAAAGGATTCCAGCTTTTCATTAGCTTGTGTTGTACCAGATAGGCTGTTTTACAGCATGCCCACCAGCCTGTTAAAAATATAAGACAACTGAAAGTTCTGAAAGAGTTGTTTGAAATGAGGCAAATCCAACTGTAGGAACACAATATATTACTGTTCCGAAGAGGTGCTACTTAGAACTCAGTTACACCTAAAGATTCAATTTAAAGCTGCTATTAAATTAGCTCATTGATTGTACTGTTTGTCACAGAAAACATTAAAGAATGGTATTTCTGAGCCTTTATCTAACAACCACTACATGTTGGTGAACCACAGCAAACTTAAAACCAGTTACCTCAAACACAGGGCAGGGTCAACCTGAAACAAAGTGCAACTTCTTCTGCAGGGGCAGATGTAGGAACTATTTTCCATCACCTCACATACTTAAGTAGCAAACCCTAAGTAAGGCAGTTGTGTCCTTTGCTAACCAAGACAGAGTCCCTTATGTCACACTCCCCATCCCCAGCCTGGCTCAACCCACAGCACACCCAGCACAGAAAAGAAGAAAACCACCAGCAAACACAGGGAAAACACCCACAGGCACATTCTGGTAAAATTACACAGTAAGGACAAATCTCAAGATTCTTATACACATGCCTTGGCAAGCAAGCTGAATAAGAAAGATGGGGTTAAGAAATTAATAGAGCAGCTTCTAGAAATAAAGGGAAAAATAAAACAAAACAAGGTCAGGAATATATGAGCAAGCAAAGAAATGCAATGGCAAGGCTGAAGTACAATGGCATTAGAGTGCACAAAACAACAGAATGAAAACCAAAGTTATAAAGACTGAGATGAACACAGAGGTTGTCAGTCACAAACAGAAAATGACCAAAGTATTTAAGGGACTGTTAGTACAGAATCCAGTGAGAAACCATTTGCTGCAAATTAAGGAAAAAGCAAGGGAAAAAAAATCCACAAAGCTGGGATACTATTGGATTAATCATCAAAATGTCTTCAATCCAAAGAGCACTCAAAGGATATCCACACTCCTGAAGTGTATTATTTACACCCCTTATGTCTCAATTCATTCTGTAAACTGAGTTTTAGTCTTATCTGATTTCCATCCCTTACATGAATTCCTTTTTAAAAAATCTGATGGAAAGCATTTATCTGCCTTTAATTCCTTACTGAAGTTTTTATTGTTAATTCCCAAATCACTTCTACTGGCCACCTCCCACTGTGCAAGTCTTTTGTCAGAAAGCATTATATTAGTAGACATGCTTAAGTCTTTACCTTCTCTGCCCTGCTAGTACATGATACCAGGTGTCAGAAAACAGGGTGGAAAACATTTTTCCTGCCTAACTTTTCTCTTTCTGTTTTGAAAGAATTATTCAAAGGGCATGCATTGCTGTATTTCCAAAAAGGTAGCATTCTACAGAAAATGTCAAAATTGCATGCCTGCCATGCATCTCCATTATCTTTCTCACTGTTAGCCAGGCACTCAAGTAAGCCAAATGTCCTGAAAAAAAAATATGTAAGCATATCTAGGGCTTCCCAGTGCAAGTTTATCTTGACAGCATGCCTCCTCATAAAAACACACAACAGAACTATGGAGATAAACGTAACATTTAAAAGAAGTCTAAGCAAAGAGAAGACTGTGGGTTCGGTCTGCACAAAAAAGATTCAGGTTTTCCTCTCAATGACTCTGCATCTAAGGCAGGACAAGAGCCAGCAATTTTAGAGCCCATTAGCTTTTTTGACCCTACCAGTGGTACAAATGCAGTAACTTAGACCTCACCATTGGCATCTTCATGGGTGGGACAATCATCAATGGGCAATCTCTGCTGGATAAGGCCTGAGACTACTCTTTTACACATACACTGCACTGAGGAGGAATCTAACAAAACAGCCACTAACAAAACAGCATCAATGAAGTTCTCAGTTTTAGCTTGAAATAAAGGCAGATATTTTTCAGGCTTAATGTGAATGAGGAGTTATATTTGCCCTTTTTTTCTTCTACAAATGCTTCAAGATTAAAATTCCATATGCAAGGGTGAAAAAGAATTACATATAGTTTGAACAGCAAAACCAGTTATAGACAGAAAATAGGTACAGTGTAAGCTAAGAAATACTTCCCCCTGCCAATGCTGTCATTTGTACAAGTCTTACATTAGTTTTCCCCATTAGCATTCATGCACTATTACATTTAGAAACACACCAGACATCAGCTACAACTGCTGGCTCCCTGCTCCTCTCCTCCCTGCTGTTTGCCACTGCCAGTGCTGCAGAGCCCTTCAAGGAAAGGACCTGTGCAGCCTCCCCATGGACACAGCCCAGCAGCCACAGCTCCCACTCCAGGCTCCACACATGGGGAACATGTACCTACAGGCACCAGTCATTTCACAAACCAGTGTGACCTAACTGCATTACTTCAAAGCCATCCTTCATGAATCTGGAACACCTTTTCCTTAAATCTAATCATCTGTCTACTCATCTGTTGTCTCTTAAATAAAACCCTACTTCATACCATTTCTAAAAGTCTTTAAGGGGCTGAAAAGAGGCAAACAAGGAGAGTAAAACTTAAAAAGATTTTTAAGATAATATACAGTATTAAATAAAATTTGCAATACTTAAAAATAATTCCCAGCAAACTACCCAGCCTATAGACTCATCCAGTATACTTGAAGACACAACAGCATACTTCCTTATTTCTGTAATAAAGATAGTCAGTTTACCTCTCAGTGCATACTGTGGCATCATTATGGAAAAGTAAGATGTCAAAGGCTAAAGGAAGAAAAAATTGCACAAATGTATCAGAATTTTAGAAAATGTAACAAAAGCCTCCTATTTATAAACTCAGTATTATTTAGCATTACACATTTATGACTTTGAACCAAACATTAAAAATCAGGTCTTCTTTCATTTATGCACACAAATACATAATCAGTCGGTGTTCTGACAAGAAATTTGATCCGAGTTGGAATCCCTTTTAGTTCACATTCTCTGTATTAAAAAAAACCAAAAAAACCCAAAAAAACAAGCAACCAAACAAGTTAAATTCTTTCAAGGAAAGGAAATTAAACTTCTACATTTTCATGCAGCTCAACTTTCAATAAAGTGATATATCTGAACACCTCCTCTAGTCACTAAAAGCAAAGCTAGACAGATAGACTTTAATCAAATTCACAGGCTTTCAAACCAGCAAATATTAACTAGCCATATATATCATTACAACAACTAACCTTGAGTATTTCTTAAGTTGTTAAAGAAAGCCAGTGGGTACTTAGTGCTTTACAAATATATTTTTGTAATGTCATTTTCTTTAACATCAAGCAGAAATTTTCTGCACTTGCAAAACTGCTCGGTAAGTCACCAGTGGTGTACTGCTCACTATTTATGAAGTGATTAGCATAAACAAACTTTTAAGCTGTCAGCAGTAAAATATTGCCTGTAAATGTTCTGCTCTCTCTCCAGGTAAGTTTACGACCTGCTTTAGAATATGAGCAACTGTAATTGCAGTAACTCATACATTTCAAGAATGCAAAACTCTCTCTAAACTCGCAAACCCTATTAAGTGTGTTATTCAGTAGAGTAAGGCATTGCGTGTTTTAAAAAGAAACACTAACACGGTTTAGAACAAAGATTTGTCCCAAAAAATCCTGAAACAAGAAATAATACTTATACATGAGAACATCAGAGAAGTAAGGTCTCCAAATTAAACAGCACAGCTTGTATTTAATGCACAACAGAAACAATTAACGTTATGCAGATATAACATTTACTAAATTGACAGTAATTTTTAAAATTGCAGTTTGGAGCTGCTCTATGGCTACCAACAAAAAATGAAAAAGCTTTTCTCCTCCTTCCCTCCCTCCCCATCCTGCTTTAAAAGTCAGAAGATGTGGGGTTGTAAAAACCTGAAAAAGGAAATGGTATGTGTGAAGTCAGCAGTTCAGCAAAGCGGCTGGCCATTCACAGCTTTAAATATTCTTAAAATGCCAATCTTCCCACATGAAAGGGTATTTTCATGTTATATTAAAATAAATCGAAATTTTATTTATTAAAATAGATTTTAAAATGTAGCTTATATTTCTATCTTAAACAAAACCGTCAGTTTTAGTAGTTTACTAGTACATATTTACAGTAGCACAAGATTCTGACAATTTGTTTAAACATTTTGGTGAATTCAGCACACTGAAACCTCTGTACTGTTTTCTACTTCCCCCTTCAAGCCTGGAGTACTCTTCCTGAAAACATTCATCATCATTATTCAACCTAGCTTTGTCCAAATACCTAACTCTTTTTTTTTTTTCATAAAGTAAACCAATTAAATTGTGATTAAAAAAAACAAACCTGCACGATTAGCACTAAGAGCTACCTACATACCTGCAGGAAATTGTCTCTACACTCAGATACCTCTCCTCTCTCTACAGCTCAGCTCCCCTTGACACAGAAGAGAGGTCTCAAACTATCAGTTCTGCAAGGCACTGAGCTTACTTTTAGCACAGTGTAAATACAGCAGGCAAAGGAGAAAAGAAATTGCTGTTGCAAACATAGCAAGTGCTAAAGAACACTATACAGCTTTTCTGCACTTGTTTTTAGCAGACAAGAAGCAACAGCACCAGCAGCAGTCAGAGTGTGCAATGCATAAAGAAGCAAGGGGGAAAAAGACAGAGGCCCAATGGCAGAAAGGGAATTTTTCATCCTTTTAGGCAACTTTGGCTTCCTCCCTTCTACACCGCCTTCACACTGGAAAAGGACTGTAAAAGCTTGGTTCAGCTATGATCCAACAGAGCTCTGTCCACACACTGCTCAGTCAGTAAATTCATCCCCAAAGTCCAGATTTTTTATTCTCAACGGAGTATCCAGAGAACCACACCTACTTTTAGTCTAATGAAGAAACATACAGAAGTCAAATAGCATGCACAATTTTTTTTTTCATTGAAGGCATGGAGAAGAGCCTTGGGACATTTCTGCACAGGATCTGACTGCGGTCAGCACCCCAGATGAAGCTTCAGAACAACCCATTTGTCTCCTCTCGCTTCTACTCAACACCAGCAGCAACATACTTCTGCTACCATCCTCTTCCAGTGCATAAAATACCTGTTTCTCTCTCCCACTTGAGAATCCAAACAACATAATGCTGACTGGGACTCCCTGCCACTATATATTAACAAAGACACAATTTGCCTGAACTCATTTTTCTGCTGCTGCAACACTCCACGGTGTAGCCTGGCTCATGTAATGGAATAACTACACCGATCCCACATACTGGTGTCAAGTCAGGGAACAAAACCAAACCAACCAGAACTAAACAACCCTCAAGCAATTTCCTGATAGCTCCTCCGTCGAGACAATGTTCCTGCAGAAAAAAAAGCCCCAGAGAGCTGCTTGCAGTTTCCAGGCACATGCACTGGACTCGCCTGTTGCTGGTGCTGATAGCTGTGCTATTTCCCCAACTCAAAAAGTCCCCTTACACAAGGGATCTTTGTGCAAATGCCACCAAAAATATTTGTCCATCTGTTGGACAAACATTATCATTGAATCACAGAATATTCTGAGTTGAAATGGACCCACAAGGATCATCAAGGTCCAACTGCCGTCCCTGGACAGGACAACCCCAAGAATCACACCAAATGCCATTCCAAAGGACCATTCAGTGCTGCTAGACATTTCTGCAGCTAACAAAGCACTAACAGGTCATAAAAGACATAACAACTAAATGCTCAAAGGACTAGACAGCTGCAAATACTCTGCTGTACTATTTGCTTCACTCTTCAAAAACAGAAGACAACTAAAGACTCAAAGCATCAGGAAAATTTGCAATAAATCTGTATCTTTCTTCCCACTTTCTATGACAACTTCCCAGTTGTATTTAAAAAAAACAACACAAAGGTGAAGCAAGGCATAACAGGGCAATCTCCTCCACCTCTTCCTCAGCGTGGCAGCACATCTGTCACTGGTTGTATGTGGCTCTGGCCCAGGACAGTGGCAGAGTATCTCCCTTTCTGCTGTTTCTGGAGACCCCCTTTCTGAAGGCAAGCTCCCCTCTTTCCTCCACCTACACCAGAAATATTCAGACTAGGTAGTATTTTCCTACAACAAGCTGAAAAATAATTACAAACCATATTCAGAGCTTTCCATCTAACCATAACACTGCTTATTTTGGGATTAAAACCAATTCATATCATCTGACCTTCCCAAAAAAACACTGTCTGCCTCTTTACAGCCCTCCAGTGCAAGGTACACATACAAGAGATTTGGTAGGGGAAGTGCCATCAAACATGCAGCAGCCCTTTTAATCTCTGAGCCCCTGACAGACATTACTGACAATACAGAGTTCCACCAAATTTAGCAGCTCTGATACCCTTTCACATTCCTCCATGCACAAGACTCACTTTTACAAACTGCCCTTTTTAAGTGGGCTTTTAAAAGTGCCCCACAAACTGCACTCCTTCCACTGAACCTGCCTGCATTAATCTCTGATAGATTCCACACAGTACATAAATAATGGTACATGCTCCATTTTAGGTATGCACCTCATTAAAATGGTGCTACTCTCTTACAGGTTTTATAAACTTCAGCTGCTCCCTGCACTAATGTATGGTAGAGGATGAAAGGCTCAACCTCGTCGTCGTCCTACACTAAAAGGAGTCTCGTATTACCTTGAGAAGACAACTGACTTAGATTTCCATCAAAGAAGTTCATCCCTTTTGTGAAAATTGATGGAAAGGAAAATTATGGAATTCCCTTGGTATCTTAAATAGAATTTGACCTGATTTGTGAAGTTGAAGGCCAAGAATAAAATCATCTAAACAGCACATGTACCTTTAATACAATGTTTTACTTGGGTTTAGATGACAACATACAAATATTAAGAATATAAACCAGTTATGGGCCAAGTAATCAGTCAAAACGCTGCTTGTGCTTAAACTGGATACAGCTTTACTCTTACAAAGCCAAAAAAGAAAATGTACTTTAGGATTAGTTTGCATGTAAGATATCTAGACAGTATCCCACCTGTGAAGCAGAAAGGCTATCACCCTGCTCTAACACATGAAAGAGTATTAAAATTCTGCTAAAGGTGTAGTATTTCAGAAGCACTTTAATATTAGGCTCTGTAAGTAATTCAGAAGAGCAGGAAGGGAGCACATAAGAACCACAATAAGCACAACATCAGCATTGCACCAGCTTGGATCCAAACTGATCAACCACTACCCAGAAAGCAGGTGCTTTAGTTGGAGTTGCCTTAGTGCCTTAGTATGAACCAGTCTTGAAACAAGACTGCTGAAACAAGAGAGACATGGAACTTAACATCACAAAGAAGAAATCCATACTTCATTTAGATCCAAGATAAGAAAATAATGAATTTTTGATCCTATCCAAAAGACATAGAACCGAAAGCTGTTACTACTTCTGACAGGGGCAGAGAGCTGCTAAGGGCATGTACACAGCACAGCCCTGCAGACACACAATGCTAAGGGTGTAACACATTACATACCCTCTACTACAAACGGTTTCATTGTGTGCACTTATGCCAAATGTCCACTGTATATAAAAGAAACTATCAGAGCAAGCCCAAATAAATAGAAGTGATAACTTGGGTATTAGAGACAGCTGCTGCTTTCTGAATGGCTATGAGGCAGCTCCTGACTTTCCTCCAGACCTACACCGTTGTTGACAAAGCAGAGGGACTAACAAGGACAAGATAAAAGCACCTCTGAATGTCATCAGCACCATTTATGCACGAGTTACTCTTTGTGTATAGATCTGCTGCAGATAAAAGGGGAGCCTGCTCACTGTTGGCTCAGGGGTACCTGAAGCCACCCTTCCCATCCCAAATGATAGTAATCTACTTGAAGAGATCACAGATACAGAACATAAGTTTTTGGCAATGTGCTCAGTTTACAGAAACACACCTGGACTGAGCAGGTGACTCACCAAATGATCTTGTGCTGCTCCCAGAAGCAAGGCAGCAGCGCTGCTCCGTGGCCAGCCCTGCAGCACGAGCTGGGTGCGCACCCTCAGCCCTCACTGCCCACACACATCAAGTCAGCCAGCAGGTGCATGAAGGTACAAAAAATAGTACTTACACAGAAACATACTCTTAAAAAGCCCTACAGGTCACTTAAGTACTCAACTGTCTCACTTTTCAGTGACTTTAACTGAAACAAATTAATTGCTCCTCCACTTGGACATTGTAAGGAAAGCTGCTCACACACACATTATCAGCCATCATTACAATGCAAAAATAAACTTAACTGCATATAACTAATATTAAAGCTTCCTAACACTTAATTATAGAGCAGTTGGACCTTACAAGAAATCTCCAAAGAAGATGTACAAACTTTCTAGGAAAAGCACCCTCATATACCAAAAGCACATATCACAGTAAAAAAGAATTATTCATCAAATTGTATTAAAACATTTACAAATATTCTGGAACTTTAAATTTAACATATCCATTGCTTCTTATTTACCCACTGCTCTATTACGCTTTGACAATTTTACATGGGCTTTTCTGGCTCTTCCCACATGCTAGAAAAATCTCATTCTGAGCAATTTATGTTGCATGTCTTACACTGTCAAGAATACAAACCGTATAGTCCTTTACATTTAAGATTTTAATCTCTGACAAAAGCAATCAGCACTAAGGCTGGGTGCCTAAGGCTATTTCTTTCAAATGGGAATGAACAGAACTTTGAATGCCCTGCAGATGTGGAGCTCACAAAACTGGTTAACAACCTCCCTTGTCTAGAATCCTTGAAGCAGTGTCCCAGTCCCTACCTGTAATTTCTTCTATATTTACACTTAAAAATATCACAATAGACTGTCAAACTATATTTCTAAAGATTTCCTTAAAACATGAAAAGAATAACTGTGTATTTCACTCACTCTTCTTTGAGGTAGATGTATCCAGACAAATAAGAAAGCCAGCTGCAGTGTCCTGAACAGTTAATGACAAATGTCATTTCCTGTTAGTGACACTATTTAGTGGCAGTGGATAATTGCTGAAGACTTCATTTGTCCCTGCACATTCACTCAGCAAAGGGAGTAAACAGGACTCACTCACAGCTCACAATCCCACTGGAATATCAAGAAAACAAAAATAGACACCTATGTACAACAGGTACAAACAGCTATCTATGTTTGCTTAGAGTTTCTTCACATTCTCTCAAGCAAAGCTGCACTTTAGCACAAATTTTAGACAGGTAATGGAATCAATACTTTCTCAGCATTACAAATTTCACACTATCAAAATGCCTCTTTTGAACTCGAGCAGCTACTCCAAAAACAATGCCTCTGCCTTAAGAGCACACTATCTGATCACAGCAACAGCAGTCACAGCAAAGGGGGAAAAAAGCATCTGTGCATTCAATGTAGGAACACACAAAGTCAAAGGAAAAATATTTTAAGTACTGCCATTGCTTGTTTCCTAAAATTCCTACATCAAGACTTATATATGTCTGAATGTTAACAACAATCTAGTTGTGTTATGTTCCCATATCTACATGGCCTCTAATTGTTGTGAAAGCAGTTTATGCTTTTACTACAGTACATAATGAAAAGCCAACAGTTGTTTTTGCTGAATCTGAACATTACGACAAGAATATAAAATACCAAGCAACCTGAAAGATATCACACAAATACTGCTACTTATTTACATCAAATAGAAAAACAGAGCATCAACTCCATCAACCAAGTTTCAAACAAAATTGAAAAAGAAAATTAGTAAAAGACTCTATTTTCATATTCAAGACCGGACCATGTTAAAGCCATATAAACACTTCCCGGTCCCAACCTCTGTTTCACCGTACACTGTTTCCTGCAGCTTCCTACTTGCATTACTTTGCAACTTCCTATAAATAAAATACTAACAGAAGGGTCTCCACTGCACTTCTTCTTTACATAAGATCAAGTAATATCATCCTTAAATAGTACTTACATTTTATGGTACCCTTAGGGAGAAAATCAGCTCCCCCTGCCCCCCAAAGCACAGGCCTGGCTGTACAAAGAGTTTCTGTGGACACACTGTAAGTGCAATTGCTCACATGGGCTGTGGGTTGCTGTGGCCTGAGCAGCACTCGATGGTGGTCCTTGGAGAGCTGGTAGAGCACAATGCATTCCCTCCCCTATTTACTCTGTAACGTTAACGTGACAGCCCAAAACCCAAGGGTAACACAGCAAACACCTCCCTGCAATACTGCTCCCATCTGCACCAGTGCTGCAGTTCTTACTGACCCTGCACGACTGCCTCACCAACTGCTTTGCTCTGCCACTTCCAAAGAGTACGGTGAAGCAGGAAATGAGCTTAAAATCCAAAGGTTTAAGACTGTTACTCTGTATTATAAAAAATTCATAACCAGTCAAACTTGGAGAGCTGTTTACAAGTCAGACACAGCATGCTCTGAAAACCTACTGTCATATCTACAGAGTCTATGCTTTTTAAGTTTTAATCACCTTGTCTATGTTAGTTAGGATATGCACGAGTTCCAAGCAAAGCTTACATTACCAGAACCCAATAAAACATCAGTATTTCCCATTTTTACTAAACTTTTTAGGTCTTAGAGTTATTTTTTGCTATCTCTTATAGTCTAACTCATCAGTCACAAACAGCAAATTACTGTAGGGAAAGACTTCAACTTAAAATTGTATTAACGCTTAAAGCATGCCTTCACTCCTAAAGAATAACTGAGCATAAAATTTAACTTGAATATTGATACACACTACAGCACTGCAACGTGTTTATAGGTGAGCCTAGCTAACGAGAACAATGACACACAAAACGGCAACAGAACTTTCCATACTTGAACTACTTTCTTTGAACCATCCAAAATTATGACTCCCCGTGCAAGATACCCCCTTTAAGTCGACAGTCAATATATGCCACATACACAGTTTAACTGTAAAGAAAACGGGAACGCAGCGCATCGCAACCCGACAAGTGCCCTACAACAGGCCACGTCTGGCACCGCGCTGTCTTCAAGCGGCACCCCCAGCCCCCTTACCCAACACAAGCGAGCGTTCGGAACTAAATGATTTTTAACAGGCATCCAGCTTTCCTGTTCGACGCCCGTTCCCCAGTACCTCGCCAGCCTCGGCGGTCGGCGGCCGGGGACGATCGGGCGCAGCCCCTGCCGGAGGATGGGGGGAGCCGCCGCCGCCGCCGCCGCCGCTGCGGGGGAGGCAGCGGGGCCGCCCCGGCGAGGGGAGGCGTGTCCTGCTGGCGCTCCTGTCAAACGCCGCCGGCCCCGCCGCTCGTCCCGGAGGCACCGGCGGCTCGGGGACCTCCCGTGCCGCCCTTGCCCAGCGGAGATCCTGCTGCCCGGGAGTCGCGGTCACCCCCGGACAGAGAGAGGCACGCTGTTAGCGCCGGCAGACAGAGCCGCCGCTCCTCTCACCCTCGCAGCTGCGCTCGGACTCGGCCACCCGCGGGTCGCCGCGGGCGGGGTCGGCGGGACCCGCCGCACTCTTAGTTCAGCCCGCAGAGGAGGGGAGCGGCGCTGGAGCATGGGGCAGCCCCGGCCAAACCCGGTGCCGCTTCCAGCGCAATGTTGTTGCCGAGGAGGGGAACCCAGGACCGGGGCGCCCGGCGGCCACGGCGGGCGGAGGCTGCGGTGCGAGCCCTAGGAGGGGGCGCGACGTCCGCCTCGCCTCCCTTTCTGTCTCCGCTCCTCCCTCCCCCTGCCCGCCACCGCGGGGAGCGGGAAACGCCGCCGCCGCCACTCACCGGGCGGGCGGGACGCGGGTCCGCGGCGTCCTGTCAAGCAGCGCCTGCCGCCGCCCGCCTCACGCCGCCGCCATGTTCCGGGGGCACCGCGCATGCCCGGCAGCGGCACCGGGGGCGCGGGGCCTCTCCCCCCGCCGTCCCCCTTCCGCCCGCCGCGGCGGGGGCGGCACCGCTCGGGGCTGCGCGACCCGCGGGCATCCCGAGATACCGGCATCCCCTCACGGCCGGAATCTCCGCACTGCCCGCCGTCCCCGCGCTCCGCCTGCATCCCCTCATGGCCGCCATCCCCGCAACCCCCCGCCATCCCCGCAACCCCCCGCCATCCCCGCAACCCCCCGCCATCCCCGCACGCCCGGCATCCCCGCGCCGTCAGAATCCCCGCGCTGTGCCCGGACCTGCGGCGGGAGGGGCTGGCGGCGGCTGCTGCGCCCGGGGAGCGGGACCGCCTTGCGAGGGGGGATATGAGCCCTTGGCAGGTGTTTTTGTAGGAGACTCGGGTGTGGGCAGTGAACGCCTGGAGAAGCCGTGAGGGAGCGGCGGCGGGGGCTCTGAGGCGAAGCTGAGGCGGCCGGTGCCGAGCGCGGCAGCCGCGGCGCGGTGGTGCCGGCACCGCCAGCGCACACGTGGTGAACAGTGCCCTGCATTGAACGGGCAAGAGTGATCGCGGAATATGCCTATAATTACATATCACAGCTTGTAACGGGTAATAATGCGCCTTATATTCGGTGCATACCCACCTGGGAAATATCGCACAATTCTTTTACAGACATCTAAGCCTCTAAGTACTGTATAATAGGAAAAGCTCTTGGCTTTTTGGGAGGATGCGTTCCAATTTTATAAGCTTTGGGTGTTTTAATTCAGACCCCAAGAGGCGAGTAGGCATTAGCATAGCTGGTAAAAAAATCATACTTTAAATGCTACCATCATTCAGAGAAGATTGTGCCCAATTTTCATCTTCGGTCTTTAACTTCACTTGGAAGTGATATTTTAAATGCGAAATTATGCAAAAGTCATCAGAGTGAGATTCTATGAATTCTTTTAATGAAAAAACCCCAAACCACAGAAAAGAAACCCCAAATATCTACCCAACTCCCCTCACACTCTTCTGTATGACAGTGAGATTCATACAGCCCACTTTAGTATCCTGCATATACTGCAAGTTACTAATAACTATTTATTTTAAGCACTCTCATAAGCAGTAAATGGATCTTTAGAAACAAGGAAAGTGAGTCCTTGACATAATTATAAATATTTAAGACAACATGAAAGAAACAAGTAAAATTATGCTAATCCAAGTAATTAAAATACACAAGAGGAAGAGAAATACTGAAACATGCTTACAGAAAGCCTTTATAGTGAAATGTGTTATGCTCATCACCAATGCAGATGAATGCTGCTTTTAATTTGAAATATTTTCCCCTTTTTGTAATATTGAACTTTTGCAGGAAAAGGAGAGATTATGTTCATTGTAATGATGGATACAAAAACATGCCAAGTGTCATAGAATAAGTCCCTGTGAGACACAGAGGAAATGAAAACATATTTTAAAGCTATTCTTTAAACCCAAGCCAATGCTAGATACAACATCTGAGGGATCTGTTCCCTGGGAGGCAGTGGGACACCGTATCTCGGTTTCTACAGCTGTTGTTGCAGAACAACATGAACTGGTGCAGTCCTGTACCAGCTCGTAATTGTCCCTGAAGGCTGAAATCGGGAAGTCCAGCCAACAATAATCCTGCTTCTTAGATCCCTGATGTGATGAAGCAGAATAAACAATAGTCATGAGAATAAATGTCTACAAGATACATTACCAGTAAAAAGAGCAGAATAGAAGAAAACTTTTAACACCTTCTTCTAATCCAGGAATGGATTTATAATGCCTTCGTATGTGTCCTTCACCTCCAAGCTATAGCTGATGTAAAACAAAAAAATTCTTTACAGGACTATTAGAAAAGGAAGAAGAAATCCTGACTGCTTCTATTTTCCAGTAGAATGATGACCTTGTTTTCTGGTGATTCGCCCATCATCTTTCATTTTCTTTTGTAGGTACTTAACTGAAATACTTGGGTCAGAAAAAACAGGTTTTTTTTTTTTAAGTTCTCAGTGTTCTTCACAAAGAGGGAGATAGACACATGCATCTGCATGTATATATAAGCATGTATTTATACATATATCTGTATATGTATACATATATAAATGTATGGCTTTGCAGTTTTTTGCAGGGAGATTCTGTGATTTTAGAAAAAAGCAAAAATATCAAACGCACCAAAAAGTACATTTTATGGAGGTAGGTTCCCATGAACTCCTACAAGTGGCCAACATGCTGTTCTGGGAGGTTGATACAGGCAAAAAAAAAAAAAAAAAAAAAAAAAAGAAGTTTAAGAACTGTCACTGCCCCAAAGAAACAGCACTAAGAGCATAAGTAAATGAACTCTCCATGCAGAAAATGCAACAGGCAGAGTAAAAGATCAGTCTGGCTGTCACAAGCTCCTCCTGAGCCTCAGATAGGAATGAAGCTTCCAGAAAAGAGAATTTGGGTCAGGTTACTTGGAGGAGCTGCAACAGCATAGCCTGATCATGCAGGGATAAAGTAAGAAAAGGCAGCAGAAAATGAGACACAACTAGTAAGGGATATTTGGGGTAGCATGAAATAATTTTAAGTACACTACCAGGCATGGAAAAGAATCAAGCAAATGATTATGCCCCTATCAAGCACAACTGGAAAGTTTTTAATAGACAACACTGGGAAAGTCAAACTTTTTAATATTTTGTATCTAATTTTTACTTCTATACATATATATATATATCAGGCATTATTAATTATTGGGAAAAAAGATATTTCAAATTTGACAATCACAGAACCAAGTGAAAAATTATTCAAACAAAATTTTCTGCTTTTCCATCACCTGAATTTAAAGGGCTGCAAGATGAAAACTAATGGTTATCATTGATAATGTACGGTGAATTAATATTACAGGACAGAAGGGGAGAAACTGTATTGTTGAAAAAGAAAGAAGGAAAGGATATTACATACCAATCTGTTCGGCCTCAGTACACAGAAAAGACACTGGAGCAAGTAAACAAGCTATCTTTAAGCAGTTGTAACACAACAAGTAACAGCCAACACAGCTTTGTCAAGAGCAAAAGATGTCAAATCTAATCTCTCCTGCAACAAAGTAAGAGGGATCATCAGCAGAGGAGAAACACTGAAGGTCATGTTGCATGTCACTTTAGTAAGATTTTTGACATGGTTTCATATGATATTCTCTCAGCAAACAAGGAAAACAATGTAGAAGAAGTTATTTAGGGAGCTCATACAAGCAGCTCGTTGTCAGAAGGATGTTAATGAACTCAGTGATGGTTCAGAAAACATGTTTACATTACTGGAGATTATACCAAACTGAGAGTCCTTAGAATGCTGGAGGACAGATGTTGGGTTTAGAAGGATTTTCGCACACTAGTAGTTTGGTTTGGGAAAAGGAGGGTTCTATTCAACAGGGATAAGTGCCTGCTGCTGGGTGGCGGCAGATGCGATCTGCTATACAAACAGGAAAGGGGGAACTACTGGGTGTTCTGCAGGGAAAAAAGCTGCAATTATGTGACCAAAAAAAAACCAGAAAAAGTTATGTTCTTATGTGAATCACAATCTATACAAAAGGGATAATGTCACAGAGCTGCAATGAGAAAGTTAAACTACATAAAACAATACAGAAAAAGGATGGACTCTTTGTGAAGCAGCCTTATTCACATGGCCCTAGGAAAACTTAGTAGCCATGGTCTCTTTGGCTTCAGTAAATATGTGGCCCATGGAAAGAGCAGAAAAGAACAAGCTGAATAATCAGGTATCTATAAAACATTACTTAGAAGAAAATTTAAAGAAAAACCCACAACGTGGAATTTAGGTTTAAGGGAGAAAGTAAAAGAAAGAGAAACACACATATCTGATACGAATGTATATCAGGTATATGCAAGTGCTGTAAAGACAAAAGGATGAATTCTCTCTCCAGTTCCATAGTGGATGGATCAAGCTTTAAAACAAAGCAAGATTAGAAAATAAAAATTCTAAGGATATGAAGAATATTGGCTGGGTGTTTGTGCAGCCACCAACCTCAGACTCTACAAGAAGAGCTTGCATCAGTGTTCAGAACTGGCACAGGTAGATTGACCCTCAGGCAGAGAGTAGACTCAGCCACCTTTTATGGTCCCTGATAATAACATGATTCAATGAATGTAAGCTTTCTTGAAGGCCACTGGAAAATATCAGCTTCCTCAGGGAAAGGATTTTATCGTTTCTGCAAAATGCATGCCACTGTCTTCCAAAATAAATTGTTTCGATAAGAATTTTAAACTGCTTCTCTATTTTCTGAGTCCTCCTCCTTTCAAGCTGTCACAATATGATTATGTGACTAAGTATATCAAAGATATCTGAGAGGATGTGCAGTTTCACTAGCTGAAGAAAGCTGCAATTTAGACCTAAAGAGGTCTGCCTTAGCATTCAGTTATGTGAATTCAACAGATACGGTAGATTTTTATCCTACAGCAAATTAACATTTTGTTCTTTCTCAAGAATGAAGTTTGCCTTTTCCAGAACAGCCTCAGAAGTCCTTCAGGGCCTGAAGTGTGACAATGACATATGCTTTTAATAACATCTTCTTTAATGTTTCCTTTTCGGCTGGCTTATAGAAAATGCCATCACCTCCTTCACAATTTTTAAACTGTGTAGATTAAGAGCAGGAATAATTTCGGATGACAAGTGTAAAGAACACTCACTGTGACTAGAGTAAGTAAAAACATTCAGGCCTTCTAAAGCAGTTTCATTTAATGCTATAATATTACAGTATATACATGAGGTGTTTAGACATGCATGTAGGAACTGGTAGCTCTGAAAGAAAAGGAGTTATGTTACTTTCATTTGCATAGCTGCAAACCTGAAAATAACTTCTCTGAGGTACAAGAAGTTCACAGAAATAAGTGGGAACAGAATATTCACCACACAACTTGTTAAAATATTTGACTGTGTTAGTTAAAAATTGATTTTTAAAGGAAAAGCAGTGAGAAACCAATTTCCTGTAAGACAGACTCAGACTATGGCTAATCTTTTGCCACTGTATGAATAGTGATCAAAATTGCCCCAGCAAGGGAAAACAGATTTTTTTTTTGGTATTATTTTAAGTGAGTGCTTCCTGCACAATGACAAACAACAAGAAAAAAATGTTTACTCCCAAAATCTTGTGGGCAAAAACATGTAATAGATTTGTAATATAAAAAAAAAAAAAAAAATTAAGCAGTAGGTTTTTTTTATAGCTGAAGTATAAGAAAACTGAACATGTTCATAAACTGACAAAGTAAAGCTGGTTTTTACATGGAAATTATTTGTTTCAGTATTTCTAAATACCTCATTTAACCCTTTCTTTGCTTTGATATAAATTGCATTGTACTTGAATTCAAATTATGCAAATCCAATGTTTTCAGTACTTCTATCTCTAACTATCTCATTTTGAGAGTTAAAATACCAACCTTGTTTTGTGGGTTTTGGTTTGGTTTTTTTTATCCAGGAAAGGCAGCAAAATAATCCCTCTACTGGAGGCAATTTCAGTGAATCCAAACTACTTGTGTAAATGTAGTAGGAATCTTTCCAGCTAGGCTAAAACAAATCAATAACATAAGAGAAAACATTTTGTGAAATGGATTTAAACATGGCATTTCAAATAAAGCAACAGCACCAGGGAACAAAACTGTTACTTCTGGGTCATAATAACCCAGTGATTTGTATTAGAGGTCCAAATGCAAAAGCTCTAATAAACAATCCTGATATGTCAACAAATATTTTAGCAATGCACTGGACTCAAATTCCAATTTATTTTGCAAGAGTAAAATTTAATGATTAATTATTGTCATTCAGTTGGCACACTCCACAAAACAGGATAGAAGCTGGCATAACTTATCTTTTCTCTTAATGCCATTGGTTTCTCTGCATGCCTAGGTAAGAATTAATTTCTCCAAGGTGTAGTACAAGTGTCATCCAACGGGAGAGTAATAAATGTTTGAGCTTTTATAATTACCAGAGAGGAACTATTCTGGCTCCATGTTCATATTTTGGCAAACAAAAGCAAAGTCTCCTTTAATGTGCTGACATTTCTCCTTTGGATGCTCTTTGAAAGTGGAAAGGAAATTCAATTAAAATAGAGCACCCTCATCACTAAGAGTGAGAGCAAACAAGATGAAGTGCTAATAATCCCTACCCTTGAATTCAGCAGCTGCTGCAAATCCTGCCATCTCCCTGCTGCTGGGGCTTATCCAGCTGTCTGGGGACGTCACTGCCCCACTCAGTCCCACGTGAAAAAAACTCTAGCCCTTCTAACTGTGAGAAAGCTTTGAGAAAATGAAACACTTAAGCATATGCACTGTTGTCTCCCAATATTTTTAGGTAATCTGCCACAGTCATACAGATGCACGTAAGGGCTGGGGGTGGGGGGGGGGGGGGTTCTCTCCAATGTAGCTTTTGTACCCCATGGTGCCACAACTTCCAAATCCTGTCCAGTTTCTGTGATGCTGCTGAACCAAGCACTTCTGCCATGGGATTTGCCAGTTACTGCTGACAGTTCCCTGCCAGCCCATGCTGGCAGCCCCTGTGCCCCTTGGCTCTGTGGATGGTGGGGCAGGCAGAAGGAGGCCAGGAGCAAGCAAGGGAGCAAGGTGGAGCCCAGCTGGCTAGTGAGGGGAGGGAGTGGGCCATCAGCTCAGGCTGGCCACTGCTTGGGCTGCCTTTGGGGCAGGGGGGGCAGCTGTGACCTGCTGGAGCCACTGCCCTGGTTGGAACAGGATCTCAGATCCACAATCAAATGAATCAGGTCTCTGAGTGATGGGTGTGTAAATCCTTTCTTGGGCTACACCCTGTGCTGAGCATGCCCTGGGAGAAATGGAGGTGACAGGGAGTGCCATGGGCGGGCAAAGGGCTAACTGCTAAATGAATGTGCTGCATAAGAATCTAACCAAAAAGGTGCTTTCTTTCAAGCCAAGAGTATCAGGATGTTTGAGCCAGGTTGCTATCTCTTTCAATTAGTACCCTAAAACCAAAAGAAGAATTAACTAATAAAAACACCATTAAAGCACTCTTGAAAGTTTAGTTTCAAGTCATGCATTGTTTGGCTTGATGTGACCAACCATGTACACCCTGAGAGGCCACCACAGGCATGAATAATATGACAAATGCCATTCTTTGTGTGAACAGCACTTATTTCCATTTCAGTGCAATGAAACCTGAGATGCCAGAGTGGTTAATCCTGTTTAGTGCTACTGCCAAGTCAGGGATCTGTCAGCATTATGTTTTCAAATGATGACAGAGGCAGTTTGCTTGCAGCTCTCAGCTTGCAAGCTCACAAATGCCAGTGACTTCTGCTTTCCTTAAAGCATTATTCCTTGTGAACAGAATACCTTGGTTTAAATAGGGTACTTAAATTGCTATTTCATTTATCCAGCTTCTAATAATTTATTTATTCATTTATTTATGGCTTAGTGTACTTGGCTTTATTAAGAATAGATGCTTCTGCCCCTCAACAGCCACCTTCAGAGCAACATGGGCTCTGGTAGTGTGCAGGGGTCTCTGCCAAGCACAGCTTTTCTCAGCTTTCACCAAGTGCAGAAGACCCCAGGGGGAGCCTTGCTGCTGGAGAGTGTGAAGGGAGAGAGAGAGGGCAGGTGGCCAGGGAAAGGGGGTCGGACAAAGGCCACAAGCAGCAGCTGCTAACGCCTCTGTCTTTCCCTTTCTGCAAGGAAAGAGTGGTCATCTCCTGTCACCCATCCCTGTCCTAATAATAGATGACCCCAAGTCAGCACTAAATAGGACTAATGGGATTTTATTTTCTCTGTGTCAAAATATTACCTTTAATACTTAGAACAAATACACAGGTTTTTAGTCTAATAAATGATGTTATGGCAGTTGAAGTATTTTATACAAAGATATAATGTATACATGAATACACAAATATACAAAAATAATGTACTTTTCCTTTCTCATAGAAATACCGCCTTACCTTCAGCTTTTAGTCTTTGGGTGAAAAAAATGAAGCATTTCAACTATTTGTTAGCTTTCAATTTTAACAGCATTTTTGTATATGTTACTTCTTTAAAAGAGTATATAAATGTTCTTTGTTAAAAATATGAGGATATAAGAAGAGGGTAGAAACAGTAAGAAAATGCCAGAATAGCCCTATACACCATTTCTGTTCTACCTCCAGACTGGAGATTCAGGAAGCAGAGGGAGAGTTATTGAAACAAGGATGAGGTGAAGGACAAGTCCTCAGGTTAAACGGTACATGCAGAGAGTTTTAAAATAAATCATGGAACTGCTAAAATAATACACACTCACTCTTAGGAAGACAAAGAGATACTTCTCAGGATCTTGTTAGGAATACTTTCTCTGCCTCAACCGCAAGAAAGGGTCAAAGATGCTCATGGTCCCTAAGGCAAATCCTAAGGCCGCACTTAGGAAGCCTCTGCATAAAAGGATCTTTATCAAGAAAGGTGTCCATAAGCAACATTGAAAATAAATCTCATAATATCAAAGCACTATTTAAATCAGTGTTATATTTTCTATTGGGTTTTATTTGGCTCTCTCCATCTCAAAAAAATGCAAACAAAATTATTACAAAAACAGATGATGAAACAAATTAGAAATTCTCTTGAGACTTTTATGCAGGGAGACGCTGTAAGTGGGGCTGTTTAATGTAGACATGAGTGAGGGGCAATAAATAAATACTTTCAAAAAAGAAAAATACAAATAATGTAAACTCACCGACAAACATAACCATGTACACTTTACTTGAATGTCAGAAAATGTGATGAGCTAAAACAGAAAAACCTGTGAAACTCCTTAACACAATATAACATTGCTGTTACCAATAGCTAACAGGATATCACAAAGAGATAGAACTATAAAGGTTAAAGTAGTTCTGGCTGTCTTATGATGATAATAATAGCGATAATTTTAAATAGAGAGCATCCCTTCGGGTTTTGCTTTTGTAGCTGACAGATGCTGAGAGTAAGAAAGGAAACTCTTTTTTTTTTTGCCTGTAACAATTGCTTGTACTTTTTATACAATCATTTCTGTTGTCAGTTTCAGAGAAAAGTAATGGGACTTCCTAAATCTCTGTTTCCTTTCCAAAAATTCCTTTGTTCTTAAAATGAAAATCTGTCATGACCAAAATACCAGCTGAGCAGGACACGGGGAAGGAGAATCATATTTCTAATGGAAACACCAGAGATGTAAAGAAAATGCATTGCATAAGAAGTAAGACATCAAATACGGGAATTATCGGAACATAGTGTTTTTTCATTCTAGTAGTTCTTTTTTTTTTTTTTTTTTTTTTTTTTGCCAGGAATGTAAGTTCTTACACACTTGGCATTAACAGCTTTTTCTTTATTCCAATGTTTATATATTTGTCGTTGTTCAGTTTCTTGTGAGGTTATTCCCAAAATAACTCCACAAAGTAAGCTCTAATGGAAAAATTCTCATGCCTTCAAAGGAAAGAGGATATGAGCACAGAGCCAGAGTCAAAACCCTCTCAAACTAAACCCTCTATGCTTGCACCCAGTCACTGGTGCAGAGGTTGATGTTCCCATCACAAATACATTGTTTCTAGACCTGCAATAAGGATCCTTCAGCTGCTGACTTAAGTGCATTCTCTTCTCCTTGAGAGAATTCCTTACAGCAGGATACTGCTGCTGCTGGGGCATCTGCAGTGCTGTATAGATATGTACATATCAGCTATATATGCACACAATATAACATATGTATATATATATACACACAATATAACCATATGTAAAGTACATATAAAACTGGAGGGTGCTGCGAGAGATCCGAATTAGAAATGGCTGGAAGGTACAATAGAAACTGAGAAATGGAGAAGGTATGGCATGAGTACATTGTGTAAACTGGTATGAAATAAGGTACTAGTTTCTGCAGTGCTAAATCTGCTCCACTCCTGGTGATGTTACCTGATGTGTGCAGCCTGTTTGTTGCCTGTTATGGCAAATCTGTGTGAGCTGTACAAGTAGTCAAAGCACCCCTCAACTGTAATTACCTCCTGGTCAGCCCTCTCCTCTCCAGATGGAACTTCCAAGTATGATTTGGGCCCACTGATATGGCAATTCTTTGTGTATACAGGTGGAGTTTTGCCCATTACCTGTTTAAGGGACCCCAGCCACTCGGGAGGAATGTGAAGCATTAGCCCCTTGGCCACAGGCTGCCCAGAAATGCATCAGCCTCATCAGTCTTGCCAGCAATCTGTGTGAAACAGTCTGAGCAGGAGCTGAGCATGTCTGAACACAGTTTGGAGATTTTTGCTAGGAATTGTCTAATCCAGGGAAGAGGCAGGGTAATGGAGGGGTTCCTGCTAAGTGAAGTGGCAGGTGTGATCCTATACCTGTTATAGGTCTTTTCCTACCTCTGTGGAACACACAGAGTTAATTTCTGGACATCTTCTTTCTCAGATTAAAGATGTCAGAAGCTAAGGAAAGAAAAGTGATTTACCTTCAAATAGTTCAGCTGACCTTACACATTTATCACTTTACAGGATTTCATTTTTTCAATGGAGTCCATTGTTTCAACACCATTACCTCCACTTTTAGCAAAGACAATTACAGGGCATTTATTTATACACCAGAGACACATTGCTAAGATTTTTACATTCTTTTCGCCCAAAATAGGTCTGTCGTGAAACAGTTGTTTGTCTTAAGTAAATATTTTTTCTCTCAAAGTTTTACTTAGAAATGCTCAAATGTCTTTTTATTTGCACAAGACAAAGATCTGTTTTACTACCTGTGACAAGTGAAGAACAGGTTGAGGTAATGCTGGGAGGACATGGATTATTTAGCTAATGTCATACCATTGTATGGACAGACTATTTAAGGATTGGTTTTGGGAGGTTTTTGTATTCTCTTAGTTGAGCTAGTTATCTTTCTATCAGACTACTATTGTAAACAAATAGCAAGTTACTAATGTCCTACGTACAATTACTTAGCAACAAGGAAATATCTTAGTTATTTTTAATTTTTTAAAAATTATTATTTAACATAAAGATTATTTTTTATTATTTAAAAGACAGATGATTATCTGAGAGCATCAGAAACATCAGTTGGTGTATGATTGAAGCAAAATAGAAAGATATCTTCCTCTTACAATGTGGGGAAAAATGTCAGACCAAAAATGAAAATTTCTCCATATTGGTAAAAGAAAGCCGTAGAATACTTATAGTAGTAATACTTATATTGTTAAATATTACTAGGGATTTAAGGTGCTGAAAAGGGCTTAGTAAATATTACATCATTATATAGAAACACTTCAAACTCATGAAAATTAGCAGGAGCAAAGAATTTAATTAAAACAATAATGATATAGCTGTGGCAGTAATTTTTAAATTTTTTTCAGATTAAGAAAGGTAGTTCAGTGAACTAAACAAGCCATATTTCAGAGAAAAGTTCTGTATGAATGGGCCACCATGGCAGAAATTTTAATAGCCACTGCCTGTAGGCATAGGTAAAAAAGTCCAAAATACAAGACAATATGTAGTGCAGAATCCTGTTAAACAAATGTTCAAGAAGGAGATTTTAAATGACTTAAGTCAAACCTTTCCCAGCTGTATATGCTGAGGGAGAAAGAAGTTGGACCTTCCATGAAATGAGCACACAGTATGAGGAATTTGAATCAGGCTGATTTTGTTTGCAAGATTACCAAGAATTTTCAATGTGCTGTATTCAGTGAATCAGCAAAACAATGCAAACCCAGAAAACCCAGGAGAATGCGTATGATACTGGTAGGAGGTAACTGTAAAATAAATAAAGTGGAATCTATGGAAACTGCATAGTTTAAAGCTATATCTAACTTATGGTTTTCCATGAGAAGGGCATCATCAAATGAGTATACCATTTTTTAGCTGGTATTTAGCTGGTCCATACAAAGAAAAACAAAACAAAGAGAGGGTAACCTTAAAAAATGTCCTGATGGAACATTTCTGTCTTCCTGCAGTCAAGGACATGATGGCTCAGAAGCATTCATCTACCAGCATTGCTTTGGCATTTCTCCCAGAACTTTCAGGGTCTACTTGGCAGAAAATATGTAGCTGAATAATTTTAGTGTGCTGAACATCTTTCATCCCATGCATCAGAGTCATCTTCATGGAAACTCTGCTTAAGCTGCAGGGGTATAACCAGGAGCAACCTCTGTATTTCAGCTTCCTCAGGGATAGGAAGGAATCCCTGACAGCCTCTGGGTTATTGTTTTACACTGCAGCCTCAATCATGCATGTCTGGGAGCAGAGAAGAAGGGATACACATATTGCAGACCAGAAGCAGCAATATGTTTATCACCAGCCATTGGTAATCAATTCTAGAAAGGGCTATGGTCAATACAAACACTACAAGAATGTAGTGACCTCCTGTTCTCGAACTAACAGGTCAGTATCAGCAATATCAGTATGGCAAAGTCCATCATACCCAAAATTAATTTACTGATCTTAGAGCAGCCCACAACCAGTACTCAGGAGCAGCATGATCTTGGTTCTGTAGCAAAGACAAAACTGAGTTTGAAATATACCTCACCTGTAGCTGTTTTCTTTCCCTCACAAAGAATTTCTTCCTTTACTTCTCTTTGCCTGAAAGAACATCCCCACCTTGTTCATGCTGAAGGGGAGCCCTCAATCCAGCTCAGGTGATGTGTGCATTTTCCACCAGGAGATCCTCATCAGGAGCAAAACTGAGCATTGCATCAGGCCTTCCTCCTGCACACCTCAGTCAAGGTTTAGAAAATGACATCTCAGCAGCATCTACTTCTCTGAATGTTCATTTCCTCATCTTTCCATAGAGCCTGCTTAGAGGGTAAGTGATTTAACCTGTTCAATTTAGAAAGTCTTCTTTTTCAAAATTAAACATGGCTGTAGCACAGGGAGTCTTTGTGTGACTCCTGGGGCATGTGTCAGACAATCAAATTGTGGCCAGTACCTGCAGCACATCCAGACCAACTCCAGAACCAGCCTACAAGAAAGTCAAGTGGCTGCTTTCTCAGAAGATGTCCATAACTGGAGTAGGTTTTAAAATGAGCCTATTACCATTGTGCCGTCTCTTGTGATTAAATACTAAAATTAAAAAATAATATAATGGTCACAAAAAGAAAATACCAAGTTCTGGAAGAGAGGAAATTGAGCAAAAAAAAAAAAAAATACTAAAAATGAGCAACGAAGAACCTAAAGGAAATGTTCTCAGAAAGTCAAAGGCTTCCATGCTTAAACAACAACTTCAAAGCTGAAAAAAATCCTTTGTGGACTTTATCAGTAGGTAAATAAAATGTCAGTCCTCCTCTTTTGCACAGCAGTTTGTAAGGTCTAAGCAACATAATTTTTTTATTATTTAATATACGCAAATTATATGAAGGACTGAGGGATCATTACATGTATTGGGTGTAATCCACAAGCCACAGGGCAGTTATGGTTTATTGATTGACATGATTTATTTCCACATTTCACTGTTCAGACTGTTACAGAGGGTTTGCATGTTTTTATTGCTTTCCACACCTTTCCACCCCCTCACTGCTAATTTAAGAGCTGTTAGTCTCAGTTCATAGTAATTGTGAGAAAATAAAATTCCATCTGTTTCTGTCAGGAAAAGGAAAGATAGGGAAGAGAATGAGAGAATCAACAGAAAATTCCACTTGCTAGACATGCTTTGCGGCTGGCTATTACTTTTCTAAGGGATGCCTTACACAAAGGACCTAGAACTCAGCTTATAAATTGTATTTTAGTTTTATGTATGACCTTAAGTTAAGCATTTCCAAGAATATTGTGCAAAGCACTATTCTTTGACTGTTCAGCTGAATCCATAAATATGATTCCCATGTGCAAATAGTGCCATACAGAACTATTTAACTAATAAGCAGCCTAGAGCTCATTTTTTCCCTTGCTGGGTTTTCAGTTCCAGAAATATTTCTGATAGGAATGTGTAGTAACTTATGCCAGAGCTGTAGAGCATAATAGCAAAATTCAGGCTTCTGTCTTTGCAATCTGTCTTTGCAATAGCTTTGGAATGGCTTAAAGGTGAACAAATAATGAGGAAGAGAGACAGAGAGATGAGGAGGGAGACACATATGCTCAGACAGAAGCAGAGATAGATTTAGGATGAAAAGCCATTAAGAGTTAAATGATCTGCAAAGAGTAAAGCCTTGAAATTAAATTTCACTCGATATCAAATAAGAGATTTAAGAAAGGTATGTTAGGAGAGGCTCCTTTCATGAAAATGCAAATAGCAGCAAGCTGGTTTAATTATAGGCTGTAAGTGTTGCATGATGGAAGACCAGAAAAAAAATGCAGAAGGGAGCAGAACCATAAACCCTTCCTGCTGATATTTTCAGGTCTTTTTTAAACAACAGTAATCTCAATCAAACAATATTTTGCATTGCTACATTATGCTTTTTTTTATAGTTCATTTATAGTTTGTCACATGAATACAGTGGTGGGATTTCTTCTGCTTGGAGGTATCCCTTCAAGGGGGATCTTGCAACTAAAATGACAAGATGTTGTCTGCTTCTGAGGGATGGAAGTGCAGGCATGAATCCCATTTTTCTCCTCATCCAGAGACCTGCATACACTGCTGCCAATGGCAAGAAGATTAGATCCCATAATCCAGTTCCCTGGAAGAAAGAGATGGAAGTATCTGGATGAGGCAGCTACAGACCACAAAGCTTTGCCAGCAAATCAGGCAGATCTCCCCTACAAGCATCTGTAAAAAATGCAATCCAGTAGTCTGCAATGCATTAGTTCATTTCCAGTATAAAACACTGCTTGCTGCAAGAGGAGAGCAGAAAGAAAGCACATATTCAAATATGCTGTACCTAAAGGTAATAAAAATACAAACAGTTCACCTTAGTAGCAGAAGTGACAATTCTCTTGTCCTTTCTGCCCACTGTGGCACACAGCAGCCAGCTCTGTCTGAACAATATTTATGCTTGCCAGATCCCTAAATTCTAATCTCTACCCTCCTTCAGTGAGAAAAAAAGTCCCTTTACTTCCATTCTCAAATGGAGAACGAACTAAAACTAAACCACAGTCTTTCAGGAATTAAGTATTTGCATACGAAACAGGTCACAGAATACATTAGTTATGTGTTTAAAGTTTGGGAAAAAAAGTGGTGATGGGTGCTTCCTAAAAAACAGACAATAATAGCTCTGAAATTGACAAAGGGAAAAATGTTAAACCTCTCAGTGTTCAATAATATATTAAATCCCTGATGTTTGTATTATGTTTTAGAGGTAAAGACTGCTTTCCCAAGACTTTTTTTTGCTTTCCTTCAGTAGATGTCACTGCAGTACAGGATAACTAGTTCCAACACAGTTTTGGAGAAAAAGATACTGGTTTCACCAGGGAGTGGTCCACAATGGAGAACCACAGCCTTATGTTTTCAGATTTTCAACAACGACTATCAGGCTGCACATCCAGATTTTTTTCTTAGGCATTTTTTTCCTGGCTGAGGACTAAACACAATAAGCTATTTACTGTCATGGTTGGATGCTGTTAAAATAATACCAAGGAAGCTAATCTGGGACAACCATCATTCTGAACCAAAACCAGTACGGTGTAATTCATTCATTTTGCCTCTGAGGATTCAAATCACCACCTTTTTTCTGATGCAGCTTCAAACCAAGTCATTAATCCCACATCCCATTATTCTGATCAAGACTTGAACTTTTTTCTCTGCATTCTTTGCTATAACTTGAAAGCAAAATCTCCACCATACTAGTTCTTAATTTTTCTCATTTAGTATATTTCACTTTTAAGATGCTTATATAGTAAAACAAAATGTTGGTTTTAATCAGGGTCAAGGGGTTTTACTCAAAATAAGGAATGTTCAGACATTAGCCAACAATGAAAATATATGAAAGTAATTGGTTTACTAAGTTGAGAAAATACATTTGAAAATATTTCTGGAAAATCCTCTAAGCCAAACACAGAAGGATTGAAGCTAAAAATGGAAAATAACATCATGTATGTGAGAAGCAACACCAGAAACTGAGGAGGGTTTTGCAAGATTAAAAACATACTTTCATCATGCTCATGTACAGTTAAATAAATGCGGTTGCTAACAGAGTCATCAGAATTTAGTCAGAAAGTACAAACTCCTCCTCTCTTAGTCATTCCTAGAAAACAAATCAGAACTACAGTCTGCTGCAGCTCCCCAGGCTTAACAACCAAATCCCTTCTCAAAAACAGGAAGGAGAAAGCTTCTCTTGGAAACAGGCTTTTTGTGGGCATTATGACTGAAATACAAATGCTGGTGGAGAGCACCATGGTGAGCCTGCAGGACACGAGACCAGCATTCCTTTCTTTCCCCAGGACAGGTGAGAACAGAACCCCCTCAGCAAAGAGCCCCAGCAGCTGAGCCGTTCCAGGGACTGAGCAGTGCATTCCAGCAAGATGGATCCCGTCCCACAGCTTTGCATGTAAAAACACACACTTTGAATTTCTCAGGAGCCAAAGCTGCCTGCCAGGAGCGTTAGGAGGAACTCACTCTGCCATTGGGTGTTCTGTGCTTACATGGGAAAGCTCCCTTTTGATCCCTGGGCACGGTCTTCTGGACTGCTCTCTGCAGAAACACAAGCTCCAGGTAACAGAAGCACAGCAAGGTCCACATCCAGGAAAAAAAAAAAAAAAAGTGCACTTCCAAACAAAGCAGAAGCAGCTGCAGAAACAGGAAAGTCCCTGGGACAGAAGACAACACTATTATCAAGCAGCAGGGCCCTCCAGTGCAGACTGCTGAAATAAACCTCGTCTCAGCCATTTAGGTTGCGTTCAGGCTGAAGTCTGTATTAGGCATCATCCAAACAGACCTGCCAAATGTGGTGAAACAGAAAAATCTACACTTGTTTAGGAATGGCGCTATTAACATCTATTCCTTCTCTCAGCTAAATGAATCACCTGATACTTTATTAAATATAGTTTCTGTCAGCCTTTCCACCACCACCTAATGCACACACTGAAGATGACAGAGTAGGAATCCATAGTTCATTTCCCACTGCTCTCTCCAGAGAAAAGCCCACACATCTGAGTAACTATTTGCAGATGATGTCTGGAAAGAAAAAGAAAATTATTTTGAGGGACTCTGCTTTAAAGCCACCTTCTACTAAGATGGCTAAACAGAATTTAAGAACATTATTTTTACCATCCAAGTTTGAAAATTTTGTCTTTATGCTACATCTTCCTTTCTTACTGCTTCTACCTGTCTTCTTTTGCAGCTTCAAATTTCACACCTACACCCTTCTTTCCTCCCACTTTCTTTGTCTCTGTAAAAAACCCCTGTCATCCATGACTTTTTCATATGTCGTTCCTTTCACCCTCACCAAGTCTTTTTTTATCTTCCCTCTCTTTCAGAAGTTTCTCTTTTCCATTCATTTCCATCTCCCCAGATACATTTCATGGCAGTCACACTGGACTTTTGCTCTTTCCCTGTCCATACTCCTCCCAGGCTTTTTCTCCATTATTAGCAGTATTAAATATGACCCTACTCACTTACCCCTATCATTTTCTTTCTGTCTGCTCTCCATCTTCAGCCTTGTCCTTTTTTTTCAGCTCAAGGCATTATTTTATTTTCATTGTATCCCATGTAAGTCTTTACCAATTCACCTGAACCCTTGGCTGAAGAGTCCCATGTCTCCCTTCTGTGTTCATTCCTCCTTCAGTTCAGCCTATACCAAGGCTGATTTTCATCAGCCATATTCTTGAATCTCTGATGCTGTATTCCTCCCTTTTAAACAATGATCATATACCTTGCACCCTCATACTTGAGGTCATCTTTTCCCTCAAGCCTTGTCAGTCAATCCTTCCACAATTTTAGATGATCAGTAATTCTCGGTATTTGTCTCCCTTCTCTTTTCCCCAGATTTCTTCATTTTTCCTTTCTCTTTTTATCAGAGGATTGTTGTTGATTTTCTACGTCCTTCACTTCACCCCTTTTTGCCACTGCAAGCTTTTTTTATCCTTCTATATTTCTTCCTGTTTCCTGGTTAGGTAACTCTCCATTCTCCAGTTGGGGAACATCTGTCATCTCAAGTAGGATTTTAGCTACCCTGAATCATCCTCCCTTTTACTCTGCTCCTCTCCACTCTGCATCTCCTTCACTCTCCACATAGGAATCTCACCAATGTCTTCTACATGAAGACATGTGCTTTCCATCATTTCCCTTTCTGCAACTCCTTTCCTTCTTCCATGTCACATCTTAAGAATTTCTTTTCCAACTCCTCCGTTTGCCTCAGTTCTTCCATCCTGAGCAAACTGTTGTTCACTCCTCCTTCAGTTCTCACGCTCTCACCAAAAATATTCTTTTTCTGATCCCCTTTTCTCACCAGCTACAAACTGCTCTGCTCCTTATTCCCATCTCCAAGCTCATTAAATTTACCTCTTCTCCAGTTTCATTCCAAAACCTCTGTAAACTAGGTTTCTCCCTTTAGACACAACATAATCTGCTTTTACCTTTGACTGTTACTGATTTTGAACTGAGATAAAGTTGGAAAATAATAATCCATTACTAAAACCTTGTTGTCCTTAAGTTTCCATGATTTTTCCTTTTTTTGTTGTTTTCTCTTTGTGCATCTACCCATTACCACTTCATGTCACTTGGCGTTCTTTCAAGACCCACCTCCAGTATTCATGACAATGTGACCCTATGATGATTTAGTTATTATTTTGAATATTCATCTCTTCACTGCAGATCTGACTGTTTTTATTCAAAGGAAAGCCTCAGAAAATTTGGCTCAGGTTTGTTCTCCAGGGACATGACCTCAAGAATGATGTGTTTAAAACAGCAGTTTCAGTTGCATCTCCTTTGCAGTCACCATGACAAATCATATCTAGCCTGCCACTTATCTGCACTTTCCACCTCCATCTTTTTTTCATAGCCAAATTATGCTGAAATCCTAACAACACTTTTCCCTAACATTTCCAGTAGAAGGGTTTTTGCATTTATATGCATATTTAAAACTCATCCAAATTTTCATTATGCCATACATTTATTGCTGCAACATCTGTTTTCTTACCCTTGACACCAACTACCTTAATAATTCATCATCACCATGTGAAATGGCAAGTTCTAAATTTTCCTCTCCTAGAACCCTCTCTTTGTTCCCTCCATCTTTACAGCACTAGGATACTCCTCATTTGGAAGTCCATTTACAGTTTGTCCCCACTATTTCATCTCTCAAGCTCTCACATCCACCCTACCCAGGATGGATGGGTGTTAAAAATTCAGGAATGCACATCCATGTTATCTCCTGTATGCTCCTATGTGTTCTTGCTGAGTTCCTCATAAACATCAGGAAAGCCATTTCAGTGTTCTCCTCAAAAACCTCTGCCACAATGCTACAAATTTGGATACATTTAGCCAATTGTCTGTCATGTGTGTGAACCAGTTCATCCTTTCCCAATGGTCTCTCACTATGAACCTTTGAATTATAAGGCGGGGGAAACAAGGATGATTCTATTATTTCGTGTTTGTATGAAACCTGATCCATCTATGTAAGAATTCTGTCCAAGAGTAAGACTCTATTTAAGAAAAATTGTGATGATAATACATGTTACAATAAATAAAAATTGAAACATCTCAACTCCATTGATACTGTTGTCCAACCCCTTTTTCTCTGCTATATTTAAATTCAGATTTCAGAACATAACCTCTTGAATGTCAGGCTACAAAAACACATACACATCTTTCCCCTTACTAAAAATACATTTAAACAAAGTTATATTTTTGATTTAATTGGAGATTACATTTAGTGGTACATGAGCCTAGGTGCAGTATTTAATATATGATGTGAAGTTTTTTGATTGTGTATATGGACACTAAATGTAGAAGCATGGACTCTCCATGAGGCTTGACTCAGAAAGACAATTAACAAATTATATTTCTTATAGAAGGAAGGGTGATTCTTCTTTTATATGGAAACATTGTCTCTTAAAAATTAGGTCAAAAGAGCTCCCAAATGAGGATACTGCTGGTATGGTTGAAAACAATAGTAACTACATAGTTTAAATGCAGTCAAGAGACAAAGGAGTAAGAAGGAGAAGTCAGACACTGAAGGAAAGTAAAGTATTTCAATATAATGAAAGGAACATACTTTGAGAAACTGTTTATGTAAAGCTACAAATGTTCTGAAAATGGGACTGATTTTAAGAAAATAATCACTACAAAAATATGTGAGCTATCCTATCTAATCTGTCATCATTGCTAGGAACACCATAGGGACACTCATTCTGACATCATTGCTAGGGACAGCAGAGCTCCATGGGGGAAAAATAGGTAGAAAACAAAGTGATGTGCTAGTCTGTAATGATATATGTCAGTACCATTGTTCTGAGATGAAGGTGAGGACTGCAGCATTGAAGGGTCTAGACAACCAGGAATTGCCCTCAAGAGCTTTACACACAGACTACCTCAGCAGAAAGCCACCCTGCAATCATGTCATCTTACCCTTGTCTTGTTCCAACCAAATGCTGACATAGAACTATAAATTATGCTCAAGGATGAAATACATCATGGGCAAAGCTACCTATGTAAACACTGAAGGTGCCTATTACACACAGTAAGAGATAGTAGGGTGAATGAAATCCATTAACCACAACTAGTCATTAATATTGAAATAAAGATGTACAGCTCTTGAAATGTCTAAATTGCTGTAGTTTGGTAAAAATATTTTTAAACTTTATTCTGTCTATTATTTTCTCATCATAGACAAATAAAAAAACACACTGATTTTAGATTTACAGAGGAACAGCAAAAGTGTTTTTACTTTGCTAAAAGTCAATTTACTTCATTGGAAAAAACAATGCAAATGATCACTTGCACATATAGGTAATTTTCTTCAGGTATTTGCACTGTCATAAGTACAATAAATTACAGTAAAAAGAGGACTGAGTTCAGAATATCTAAAACTAAATGCCAACAACTCAGTTATTCATCTTTGCTTCTGCAAGTCAAAACAGTCACATTCTGATCTTGCAGGTTATAATTAGGCTGAGTCCTGCCTCTGTAAAAGCAGAGCGTGTATCTCACGATCTACCCACGTATGTTGAGGGAGCCAGCACAAAGGGCAGTGCTAATGCATAGGGGGAGAATACAGCAGGTGGTTAAGCAGCACAGAAAACCTATTTTTAAACTAAGAGGCAGAGAGTAGGTAAGCTCTGGATCACTGGTACTTTTCATAGCCTAAACATGTCTTGTTAAAGAAGACAGTAAGACTATTTCTTAAAGACCAAGTACTATTTCTTCTGTTACTTTCCTGCTCTTGGAAGGACTTCATCTAGCTTAGAAGCGCTGGGTACAGCTGCTTGTATTTCTGTCTCAGGGATGTGCAGAAACTCCTCGTCCCTACCAGCACACACACCACACCCACACCAGGAAAATCTTGTGGAGTGAACCACTTGCCATTTTGATTGCATTGTCCACCAGATGAAGGAAGAAAGAATTGATTTGTAGTCCTTGCACAGAAATGATTGCGCAGGAGGGAATAAAGCCATAGCTCTTTGATCATGAGCCTAATCTTCAAAATGAAACCATCAAGAGCAATACTTGCAAATTACACATTTTGAAATATACATTTTAGGAAAAGTTTTGCAAAAGGATGTCAGTGCGGACTCTGCCACCTGAGAATTGCGACTATTGCATGTATTAAAAGTGCAACACTGTATAGGAAATTCACCATAAAATTATTTTAAAAGTACTGATTGCTCAACTGAGAGCTTGGTTCCCAGGAAAGCAACAGCCAGTTTTTTGAGAACAATAATAAAACCAGCATCACTCCCTTTGGTTACACTGTTTTCTCTTAAGACCTTAGGAAAGAAACAATATCTATTGACTATTTCATGGTTTTTCTTTCTTCTGTGTGTAATGAAATGTCATTGCAAGAAAGAAGAAATGAATATTCTGCTACTATCCATGTGCCAATTTCTGCACTTTTCAGCTAAGAAAAACCCCCATTGATTTTTGCCCTTTTAAAGGCTCTTCTAATGCCAGGACAGTATCTGGGCCCATTTATATACATTCACACCTCACTAAACTAATCCTCATTACTCAATTATTCCTACTTGGCTCTTAGTATCAGTGAAAATAGGGATGCAGTGGGTAAGCAGGTCTCTCTCCAGGCTGGACGACATTGGTTGGCCACCAAACCAGGAGCTCCCTTGCACCCAGCTGAAGTGGTGACTCACAGGTGCTCCAGAGAAGTAGGACACGTGTAGGCCTTGGCACTTCTCACCAATTCCAGCAGAACAGATCAGACTGCTCTGGTCTGCACTGGAGGGCCAGCCTGACACTGAGCCAGCTAGTGTCTGGGACCAAAAAGGGAAGTCAAGACAACCTGGCTGCTGCCTTCAGGTGTTTGCCTCTGGCTTTCATCACTCCACAATCCCTTTAGGAGTTCCTGGAGAAAACACCTAGGTGGCTCTTAGGAAACTTGGGTGTTTCCCCTTTTTTTAACAGGAAGTTTGTCTAAAAAAAGATATCTTGTTATGAATGAGACCTGCTTATTTGTATTCAGAGTCATATATGATTGCTTCATCTGGTAAAACTTATTTTTTCCTATATTTTGTTTTAGTGACTTCGTGAAATGTAGTCTAGCTTGCCAAAAGAAAAACTTTATAATAGATGTGAGTGTCAGTAAAAAAGGGTTTGGCCTCCACATCATGCCCAATTTGAAGGGTTCACATTAGAAAATTCCATTTTTATAACTGAGTTAAATTATACTTTTGGAGGCAGTAAACCAAGATCTGTTGTATTCTAACATTTCTGTTAAACCACAAGATGAGGGCAAAAAATATGATAATGAATATGGAAGCAACCTAGAAGACAAGTGAGCTATGATGTTTGATTTCAGACATGTAAAATTATGGACTGCTGTCTGCAGTCAAGCTCCTCAAGATTAAAGTTTATAAGAAAGTGTTTTATCTTATCTATCAAAAAACATATTTCTCTCACACACACCTTCCAAAAGCAGACAGATCTCAGTAAAAGGAGTAACTATGTCAGGTTAGTCAATGAAACTGGTTGCTTGTGAGAAGCACTGTAAGAAAAAGAAGTCTATTTTGTGTATATTGTAAGAAAAAAATCTCTCAACTCTGATTTTGCTACTCCAGTGGTTCTCTGTACTCTTTCTTGCAAAAACTTTATGTGTGCTACATTTCTTACAATCTGGCCTCATATTAAAATGACAAGATAAACTGATAGAAAAAAATGTTTTCATTGCTAACATATGTTATTGGAAGTTCATTCCGTTATTTTTAATCATTAAACCACTACCCAGTCATTTATCATAATTTTAAACTTGCAGCACCACTGCCTTCTATCCTGGAATCTGTTGCAGGCGTAGGGAGATTAATAAGGACCACAAAAGCCATTGACAATGTCTGGATCAGCAGCAGTGGTAGCACATTTTTTACTCAGCTCAAGTTATCCTTATAGCTGTGGATGATGTGATGTACTCCTGACTCAAGAATATGGGATGATCCATACACGAACTGGAAGTTCTGGCAGACTTTTAAGCATCAAAGTTTTTAGGTATCGGTTGACTGCCAGCTGTGAACCAGGAATCAGATGTTACTTTCAGATGTTACACTAGAAATCCCCTGGGACCTTCCTTTTTGAACTACAAAGCTCCAAATCTCCAACTTCACTGGCAAGCACCAAGCTCGAACAGAGCTGTGGAGTGCGGCCCTTGGTGCTGAGGGCCTGATCTTCAGGCTGTACTCACCTCAGGGACTCCTGGGGTTTGACTAGTTCAGTTTGAGTCCTACCCAGGGCTCGTTTGTGGCTGGAATGCATTCGTTTAGCTTTATACAAAAGGGAACTATTTCATGCTGCACTCCAGCACCACTCCACAGTCTGAATTACAGCACTGTTAGCAGAGATGATGACAGCATTTACTTCAAAAGTGCATCTCTGATCCAAACTAAAACACTTCAGTGCCCCAAGGCTCATGAAGCAGTCTGTGTGGAACAACAAATGAAAATGAGATGCCTGATTTTTATGCACTGCAATGCCTTAAATTCTGCTATCTGTCTGTGTAGATCTTTCTAGGGTATATATTCTTAAAGAAGAAATATTCTTTTGGTTGCAATACTCAACCATTGCTGAATTCTGCAGCATGTTATGTCCATTGGGCTTCATAACATTTTTCTAATTTAAATAATCATTGAAGCATACCAAGAAAATGGGAGTCGAGTTCAAGCATCCATAACTAGCAGAGCTACATTTTGCCGTGATGCATCTGATATTCGATGTCGGCTGGAAAGTGGCTTTTACTTTAAAACAGTTACGTGTGAGCAAAGCTAAAAGGTGAAAGCCTTACAGGCGCCAGCCAGAGATTCTAAAAGCCCAGATGAGAGTTTTGTAAAAGAGGATGGAGAAACGCTTAAGGGCTGGAGGCATTTTCACCGGAGATACTGAATTTTAACATTCCCTTCTCTCCAGCCGCTCTCCTTCTCTCCACCCCTCCAGCACAAGCAGCAGCAGCTCCTACGGCGCTTCTCCCACCTCCCCGCCCCGCAGCCGGTGACAAACGGCTCTGCGTGCCGGAGGCGGGGACCAGCGTCCATGCCAAAAAAAGAAATTAAAAAAACAAAAAGAGGAAGCCCATCCGTTGCGCGGAATCCCCCGCACGAAAAGCCCCCTGCCTCCTCCCTGTTAGCGAGGGACACATCCCTCGCAGCCGTGCCCTGCTGCTGGGGCACCTCCCCTCCCACTGCGGAGGTGTCCCCTCGTCCCCCATGACCGGGCCTGTCCCCGGGACCGCCTGGCGCGACCACCGGGACCACGGCCGCACCACCCCCCGCACCCGCTGCGCGGCAGCTGCGCCCCAACCGAGCCGGCCCCGGTCGGGGCGGTGCCGGGGGCGGGGAGACGGATCCATGGCGAGCTGCTATTGGCCGAGGCGGGTGTAGGCGCGGCCTGGGGCCCCTCCATCCTCTGCTATTGGTGAGTGGAGACGTCAGTGCGGGCCGGGGGCGGGCCTTGCGGCCAGCGGGGTGGGCTGAGCGCGGCGGGCGGGGGAGCGCAGCGAGGGGGCGGCGGCGGCGGGCGGGGAAGCGGCAGCGGGCGCACCGAGAGCAGCGGCGGCGCCGCCGGAGCGCAGGTAGGGGAGCCGCGCTGGGCGCTTGCCCGTGTCCCCCGCCGCCCTCACCTGTCACCGCCCGGCTGCCGGGCTCTTGCCGCGGCGAGGCAACCCCGCGCCTCACCCCCTTCCCTCGGCTCCCTGTCCGTCCCCTCTCATCCTCAGCCAGACGCGATTCCTCAGCCGCCGCTGGCGGCCGCCTGCCGCCCTCCTCCCATCCCGCTGGGGCCGGTCGGTATCTGCGCCCGGCTCCGCTCCCAGCCCAGGTGCGCCCGAGGGGCCGGGAAGGGCCTGGGGGCGAGGCTGCGGTGCCCGGCGGGGTCCGGCGGGGCGCGGGGGCCGCGGCCGCCCCTCTCGGGAGGGGGCAGAGCCGGCGGGCGCGGCCCTCGCTCGGTCCCGCCGGTGGTGCCGCGGGTGCGGGGAGCGCCGCCCGTGGGATTCCGCCCGCGGGATTCCGCCCGTGTGCCTCGTCTTGGCGAGCTCTCCCCGCTTCCTCCCCGATACCTTCTTCCGTCGCACTGGAAGCGCTTAGGGCTTTTTCTAAAAAAGATGCTCCTTAGGTTATTATGATTTGCGGGAGGCACTGTTTCGCTGTTGGGTGGATTTGGGGTTTTTTTGTGTGTGGTTTTGGGTGTTTTTTTTTTTTTTGTTTGTTTGTTTTGTTTTATTTTTTTAATCGGTCACCCTGTTGCTGGGCTTATGCATTGTCGGTGCCAGTTGTGAGGGAACGTACCAGTTGTTCCGAGGTAGGCAGGTGGTGATGGAGAGCGTCAGAGGGGACAACACCCAGGAGAGAGGGAAGGCTGCTCCTCGCCTCTCGCCGCTAGGAAGATGAGGGATGCCGGGATTCCCGTCGCTGGGCTCTTCCTTGCTTCTGCTCTCAGCTTTCATCTTTTTATATTGGCGGGTGAGCAGGGAAACCTCGGTTGCTGTCCTTGGAGCATACGGAAGGCGAAAGGATTTTTTTTTTCAAGCAGGGTTTTGTGTGTCTGCAGCAATGCATTTTCTAGGGCTGGAGGAGCAAGAAGCTGAGCTCCTGTTCGGTTCTCTCTGTGAATGTGAGGGTTCTGCACGCTGTTGCTGATGCTGAACTACTCCAGCCTTGCTCGCAGAGATCCTCCTGCCGTGTGCATCGTGCAGAGCCGAGCATGGCTGCGGCAGGTAGCTGTGTGAGGCAGCAACAGCCTGCCACTGCCGCGCTGAAGTTAGTAATGATTGTGCATATTCCTGGTGCTGTGCCTCGGGCGAGGGAAGCTATTACCTGGCTTGTACTCAGTAGGCTTGTCAGGATGGTGATACATTAGTCACGGTCACATCTGGAAGAATCATTTATTACTAATGGGTGTTTATCTAGTAAAGCTTTGTAAGGTCTCACATAGGCTGTAAGAGAATGTACGACAGAGGAGGGCTGGGAAAATCCGCTGGCACACTGGTAAACGCAAAACACAAGTGCCTCTGCAGTACTGCATGAGGGAAGTTTAAAATTGTCCTTTTAGTTTCTTTTGTTTTCCTTATGCCTCTGCTGTTTTTCAGAGAATTGTTAAGCACCACCAGCTTCCAGTGTAATAAGAGATCAAGTTGTATGTGGCCAGCTGATTCTGGCTCCTTGGCTAGTACAATCTACAAGTCCCACTTGATTTTACTATCTATGTGTACACTTAACTATTTAGTTCCCAGATGCGGTGTGTGTGAAAATTTAGCATTTCAGATTGTCTTTTGGGTTTGCCTAAAACAGTGTGATCATTAAGATTGTTCTTGTCTTAGCGTGTGTGCTTTTAACAGCAAAATATCTGCAGTTGGTGAAAAAAAATCAAGGTTTTCATAAAATATATGTGTGTGTAGTAGAAGCGCAAAGTGCCATTTTTAATAGGTGGATTGAATAAGAAAAGTGTTGGACTTTTCTATTGTGCAGACTTAAATACTACCTCTAGTTGTGTGGGTGTTCAGAATTTCTCTCATTTTGCTCATCTGGCAATAGGAAAGAAGATCTCCCCCTTTGTACTTCTGGCAAGATGTTCTTCAAGGAGAGATCTCTTGCCTTAAGAAGCCTCTACATTAAATGACTCTCAGAAATATGGCCTCGTTTCCCAGTGGTTACCTAAAACTGTAGTATTTAGATAATAACATCAGAATTGTGTGAAAATCTTGGTTGCCTTGATTTAGCTCCTTAGATTTTTCTAGCATGCAGAAGAACTGGATGGCACATTACAGCTGGTGAAAGACCATATTTTATAGGAGCAGGGAAGAGTCTAAAGCTGTAGAAATCAAACCTTGCAAAGAGCAAATGCCATACTATGTTTTAGATATTTTAAAATTAACTCCAGTGGGTGTTGGACCTGCCATTACCTTCTGTTGAAAGCAATTACCTTTAAAAATACACATGTAAAAAATATTTGCATTATGCTAATTTTTTAACTTAATGTGGACAGTTTTAGTGAATCTGATATATAATCCATGGTTAGTTTATGTTAAAATTTTTTTAACACTTTAGATTGGAATTTTATGGAAGCTGAAACTTGATATTGTTTTGCTTCTTTTTGTCTGACTTTAAAATGAGAGTTACCTGTTAATGTAGGTGATGTGCCCTGGCTTAGTTTTCAAAAGTTGTTGTTGAAACAAAGAAATTGCAGATCCTTTTTAATGTTCTCATAGATCCTATCAGTTTATTTTAATAATAATGAAGGAATAAATAGACTTGGAGATTTGAGTACTCAAATGCATACTCTAGCTCTATGTTTCTAACAAAACCTTTGAGATTATACATTTCATAAACCTTCACCAGTGAAGCAGCAGCTACAGGGAATTGTAAAAAGCTGCATGATCAGTATAAAGACAGCCTCTTTATAAAATAGAGGTTTGGGTTGGTTTGGTAGAAGCTGTTACTGGAGCACTGATCTAATTAACATCATGTTCCAGTATTTAAAGTGTAGCTACAAAGAAGATGAAGACTCCTTTTTGCACGGAGTCCTATGGAAAAGATGAGAGGTGATGGGTGCCAGTTATTCCTGGGGATATTCCAATGGGACATAAGAGGAAAATTTTTCACAATAGGAGCAGTCAGCTGAAGGAATAACCAGTCTTCCCAGGAAACTGTTGGTTTCCCCAACACTGGATACATGCAAGACCCAGCTGGAGAGGGTCCTGGGCTATCTTGTCTAGATTGTGCTTTTTCCAGGAAACGCTGGGCCAGATGATGCTTGGGGTCCCTTCCAACCTGGTGTTCTGTGAACTGTAGTCCCAGGCTGGCCTTACACTAGCAGGGGCTCTTTCTGTTGTTGTGTGGAGCAAGACCATGAGTGGGAGGAGAGCTAAGACTGGAAGTACAAGGTAGAATAACAGAATAATTTCTGTAAGCAGAAAACACCCTCACTGTATATATTGAAAAGTCAGTTCAGTGCTGCTATAAAAATAACTATTTGTAATACTGACTATATATGGAAACTCTTGAGAACTGCTCACATGTAAGCACTGGCTTTCACTCTCTCTCAAACGTATAACAGCAGTAGGAATCTGGACAGAAAGGACCTAACCAACAGTTTTTCCTAGGTACTAATTAACTTTTGAGTAGGATATGAATTCTTATTTATGAAATCTTTTTTTGGTTATATGCTTATTGTGTGCGAAGCATGAACATGGGTCATGAAACAGTAATGAGAGAGAAGCACCCTGGAAATGTGTTGACATGGAGGATAAATGTGTGCTCATCATGTGAAAGGAACATGAATGCCTTATATTTGTCATAATTTCTATTTGAGAATTTTAAAGAATTTTAGGATTACCCATGAGCTAAACCTATAAACTCTAGATTATTATCTTGATTTTTACTTCAGAACATTCTGATGTTATTTCTAACATGAGAATGATGCGTGTCTGTAATATAATGAATAATAGACTTCTTTTCCTGGTTCCAAATTCTGTGTTTTAACTCTAATACTTTAGTATCTAGATTAAGATTTGTTTGCAAATGGTTATAACAACTTTCTGCATCAGAAGCAGTAAGCATTAATTTTATAATATAAATTAAAACAGACATCAAAACAGTGCAAAAGTGGAGGAAATCAGCATTACAACATCAGCCTATTGCTGAGTCTGTGCAGTTTCATAATGTTAAATGTGGATTAAGGAAAGATGCTACAGTTCTGAATGTTCACAAGACCAATGTATTCAGCTTTTAACTATTTTTTAAATTTAGAACATGGTAATATATTTCTTTGTCACTGTTAATGAAGACATTTTAGCGTGCCAGAAATAGTTGTGTTAAATATCTTGACTAAGTCACAAAGAAAGAACAAAAAAAAATCTAAAAAGGTGCTGCATGTCTTAAACTGTGTTGCTATAGAAATATTGCATATTTTTTTCCTCCCTTCTCTGGAGCAACTGTGAGAATTTCATTGGAAATAGGTTAGCTTTAGAGAACTTCCATGCCTGTTTCCTTTAGGCAAAGTAACTTTCAGAAATGAATGTATGGGCTCTCAAGTTGTGTTCCTCTTCTCAGTCATGTGAAGTTTGAGACAGAAGTTACGTTTAGCTGATGTGGAGTAAAAATATTCTATTGCTGTGTTTTAAAAGGAGGAAAGTGCATGTGGAATAGCTATAGTTATTATATTATGACTTTCTGTGATACTGAACTGTTAGATCCCCAGAAGCTTTTAATTCTAGCTTTGATGTAATTAGATTTATTTTTCTAACATCACTTCAGCAGAGATGTTTGTGTGTTCCAGCTTGGCTTCAAATTTGAATTCTTAATGCAGCCTTTTAGTGTTGGAATTGCCTACTACTGTCTTGAAATTTAGTTATTTATTTATAATAATAAGATAATTTAACACTGACATTTATTTGGAGAAAGTAATATAATCTTATCGTGGTGATGTAGTTGGCACTTACAAGAAATCCTTGCCTGGCAATATTATTTAAAAAAAAACAAAAGGAAGGGAGAGAAAAACCTGAAGTGTGAATGAATTTTTAACTGCAATCTTCAGTATGCCAGCCACACAGAGCTCCATTGTTTTGGTAAATTGTATCACTGTCTCTGTTAATGTGTTCTTACAGATGACTGTAGTAGTACAGATGTTGATGGTAACACACTGCTGTATTCAGCTGAAAGAAGGGGAGCATGTTGTTGCAAGGTTCAGTAGAATAAAATATTTATTCAACTATTAAGTATCAAAAAAATCTTTCTTAGAGCTCAAGTATGAAACCAAAACTTTTTTCATTCCTTTCTTCTCTTCATAATTAGGTGTCAGTGTTTAAAAGTCATCCTGTATTGTAGGATCTGTAAATTTCTTAGTGAATTTGGTAAAACAGCTTACACTTAGTATGATTTCTTTGTAAAAGTATGTTTTGGCTGACTTCATCACATTCAGAGAAGTTGGGATCCTAAAATTGATTTTTTTTAAGTCCTTACTAAATTAATGATTCTCTGGGATCGCTGTCTGGTGTAGAAACACCCAGAGTTTTCAGTGTGTTTAGTTTGCTCTGAGTTAGTGCTTATGAAGTGAGCTGTAAAGTTCTCAGCTGTGAAGTCCCACTTTATATGCAAAGTAAGTGAATGTGCATCATTGAGGGCTTTTCAGTCTCATCACTTCCTGACTTTGAGAGGGTAGATCCTTCTGTTTGGCCTGCATGTGATATTCTGGGTGATATTTTAACTTGTTAAACCAATCTGATTTCGTGGCTGCAAAATAACTGCCAGCTTTTTAAGCTTTGTACTAGCAAGTGGGACTTTGTACTTCTATATATTTGTTCTTAAAGCACAAAATCTTTTGAATTTAACTTGATAGCATAGTAAATTTTTGTTTATAAGCTTTCCACTTGCTGCTATATTTCCTGATCTTTAGAAAGTACTGTTTATTTTTTGTGTATTTTTAATGTAATTCACTTCTCAAAAGCTCCCAGTGTTTGCCTCAGCATACACCAGCACAGTGCTGGTGTAGAGCAGAAGGTCCAGTGTGCCCTGAGTGTTGGGGGCTCATGATGCTTGGTGTTGTGTGCTGTTCTTCTCTCCTCTCTCTTTTCATCTGGATGCATTTCTAGGTGATGGTGAAGAGGATGGTGTTCTGATGGGAGATCTGTGGTAGACAAACTTCAGAAGTCTGCTGCAAGGATTTGGGTATCACCCTCTGCTGGCTCTTGCTCTTACCAGGCACACTGAGATTTGTTGTATCTTGCATGTTGCAGCGTATCATGCAGGTTTGTCACAGGCATTTTCAGTGAATAAATATAGTGTAGTTTGGTCATTCTGCTTCTTTCAAGATGGCGAGAGTGGTTTTTTTTTGTTTGTTTGTTTTGTTTTTTGGCATTGGTTGGTTGTGTGTTTGTTTTTTGTAGGCTGCATTTTTAGCTGTTGCCTGAAATATTAATAGCAAAACCGAGGTGCATGGAAGGTGGGGGCACGTTGTAGTCAGCTGTTGCAAAAGCTCTTCTAGTCAGACCTATTACACTTGTTCTAAATTGCTGTTAACCTCTCGTGTTCAATAAAACTTTCCAGTAGGAAAAACAAATTGCAGGAAAAGTTTACTCTTCAGTTTTTGATTTTGAACACTTGGCAGCATTTTGTTTATTCCCTGGAGTCACTTAAACCCTCTCTACAAATATTTGTGCACATAGTGAGTTCAGCATGTGTTTGACTTTAGTTGCATTGCTTATAGAGGAGTGTATTCAGGATTAAGGCCCATCTGACTTTGTGACCCCTTTCAGAGGTGAAGAAATCTTAAAGTTGTCAAAACATATAGCATCTTATATAGGATATGGAACTGCTTTTAACATATCTTAATTGATATTTCAAGTTGATGTTCAAAATAGTTGGTAGGCATACTGGAAGCTCTTCAGTGTTTCCTGTGTTGTGTAAATATAAATGTAATGATGATGAGCAGGAGATGGGCATAGGTTTATAATACATTAAGACAAGTTTGCTTTTAATGTTATATACTATTTGAAATGAAAAATGGTTTGTTATGTTTGTGGGTTATTTATAGATAGGATTATTCATCCAAAAGTTAAAGCTGTTTGTTAGTCAAAAACTAGGCAATTGTCATAGCAGTGACAGTAGCTGTTACTAATTTTCAGTTGTGAACCTCAGAACGTACACTACTTTTAATTATAACCTTTTTTTATTGCAAGATGGGTGTTTACTGAAATGAGGCTGTATCTATTAATAAATATAAAATACTCACTCTCTAACTTTCTACTGCTGTTTTTACTAGGATTGCGTAGGGTATTTTGAAGTGATAATTAACATCAGTGATGGAAAAGGGCCCTCAGGAGGTTTTCGAGGTAGACCTTCTGCTCAAAAGCAGTGTTTTCCTAGAAGTATGTTTATTCCTAAAATGTCAGTAGGAAGAAGTTGTGTAAAACTAAATGATTCTTTTTTTTTTTTTTTTTTTTTTTCCCCGGGGAATGAACACACTTCCCTGCTCAGCTCATGGTAATGACACTGTTGCAATATTTTCTTTTGAGCACTTGTAAAGAGAATTCTAACTAAAACAAAGCTAATGTCTTCAGTGCAAGCAGGCTTTTTCCCCTCCCTTTTCTCTTGTCTCTGATCCGTCTCTGTTTTTCTTTCTACTCTTGATCTGTGGCATCCACAATGTTGCCATCAGGTTATTTGCTTAATCTCTGCAAAAATGCTTCCAGTCTTCCTTGCCTTGCATGTTGGACAAGGATGGAGTATTCCCAAATCCGCCACTCCAGACGTGTACACGTAGTATGCTGTTATCTACCTACACCTATAAGCGTTATCAAAAACTCAAAGAAACCCCCAACATGCCTCACCTTAACTAATCCTTTTATGAAAACACTACAAGAATCTGTACTGGCTTCAGAAGTTTCATGCTTTAAAACTTCAGTATACCTTATGGACCTCTTCACGCTTTCCTGATCCATCTGTTCACCTAGCACAGCTTCTTCTCCATCCCTTCACACAATCTTAGGCTGTTGAGATGCAAGACGCCTTTGCAGATCCTTTAATTGGTAGTAGTCTTTATTTTTACTTCTCTACTTCTTTTTGTATTTCTTGAAAAACAAAACACCCCCCTCCCCTCCCACGAAAAAAAAAATTAACCTGAAAAAACCCGCCCCAAAAGCTCATGCTTTTTTTTCTCCTTTCATTGCTGGCGTTATTTTACAAAGGATGTTTCAAATTACATGCCATTATAATGTTTTTATGGAACCATTCTTTTTCTCCCTAACTGTGAAATCTTGTTTGTGTACAGCTTGTGTTTAAAGGCAGTTATTTATGGAGCACTGTGGCTGTACATCGTGATGTACAGTCAGGAATGTGTTGATCTGCTAAGTCTACAGACTAAAGCTACTACTTTATGCTGTATAGCCTATTATAAAACAGAAAACCTTGAAGTGGGGAGTGGCTAGTGCTGATGAAATGCTTTGTGGAACAGGTGGGACTTCAAAGTTTTATTTTAGTTTGAGGGAAGGTTGCTTATGCAATTGTTCCATCTGTCCATCCATCTGTCCATCCATCTGTCCATTAGCCTGTCCTCCCACCCTGCCAGTAACTTGTGAACTGCTTGCCCAATTCCTAGTCAACTTTGGCAGAGGGGCCATGTTCTCCAGGCCTGTTGCATGCATATTCAGGTCTGACAGAAACAGGCAGGTGTTTGGAGAAGAGATTGGGCAAGAAAAGGGGAGCCCCAGTCTGTGTGTCTGTGGCTGGCCTGTAATAATATCCACCATGGCATTTGCTGCCTTCTGCTGGGCCAGTGAAGGTCAGATGGAAAGTGGGAGAGCCATGATGCTGCTGCAGAAGGTGTTTGCATGTGCACGATGGGAGGAAGTTACAGGGGTGATGATTTGGGGATGTTAATGTAGGTGGGAAGCAAGGGTACTCTCATGGATGGTCATGGGACCCAGAGTTACTGTGGGAGACCTGTTTGATGGTCTAACCTAGGTTTTTAAAGAATTTCCTGTCTTTAAGGGAATTGAAGAAGGAGCTGCTGGGCTTAGAGCCATCATCAAGAGCAAGGATAAATAGGTGGCACAGAAAACATCATCTGATGTATGTGGGTAAGAGGAGGTGCATATCCTGTAAAGTCAGTGACAGAAACATGAACTTGATGAAGAAAGAAGACTGCCAGCCAGCCAGGAGGAACTTCAAACAGAGAACCTCATATATAGAAATGAGGGGGATTAGAGAGAAATGAGGTCCTGTAGCACAGCAAATCAAATTGAAATAATTGAAATATTTCTTGAAAAAATTGGAGGGCTCAAATTTTTTTTTCAGCTTAGGATTTAAAGAAATCTGTAGCTTCAGTATAGCAAATATATTGTTTGACTCTCTTTAAAATCTTTACTACTGGTATAAATAAAAACAGATTTCAGTATGAAGGTGACAGTGTGGGATGCCCACAATAATAGTAACAAAACAGTATTTTCAGAAGGTGAACTGTGACTCTGCTTTTCCCAAGCAAATAGCTATTCCTGTCATTTGGAGATCATTAAATCTGTTTCAGTAAATTCTATACACATTGACGTTTTAGTTGCCTGAAGCTCTGTGAGTGAACAACATATCTGCAAAAAAAAAAAAAAAAGGCATGGCCTTCCATCTATTAACCTAGTTGTTTTTCAGTTGCTTCTGCTGACTCAATAATATTATGTGATGTAACTCACACAAAAAAAAAAATCAATGAATATTTGTAATTAATGTATTCGGAATTTAAGATTGTTTTAACTATAAGTTTGGATGCTTGGAGATTTTTTTTCTTCTGAGATAAATAACATTTGCTTATATAAATCACTGTAAAATACAGTGATTAAAACTGTATTGCAAATAGTATGTATGGATGAGGGGAGATAGGAAGATATTTGTATTAAGGTCAGAGTCTGCTCGCCTTTGATCATACAAACTACTGAACAGCTCTGGGAGCCTTGGAGGCCAATCCTGTATTTTTCCATACCAGTAAAATGGGTGACCTTTTGTTTGACTGTTCCAGTTATAGTCACTTAAAATAACATTTGAGCTATTGTTGGCTATTTCACTGAGAATGGAAGGCAGATCAAGCTTGTTATCTTGCTGCTCTTCAAAGAAATTAAGCAAGAGGAGGTATGCTGTCATTAAAGAATTAGTCTACATAAAGCTTCAATGCTAGTGAGAAGAGATCATTCAGTTATTGAAAAAATAAATAAACTGTTTACACCAGCAAATTTACTTTCCCACTTTAAAATCAATGGGTAATTTAAAAAAAACCTAGTTCTTACACCTAGTTCTTCTTTTTAATAGCTCAGTTTTAAAAAGAATTCATTAATAAGAGTACTAACTTTCACTTTGTGACTATCAAAGTATTTTTGAATTTTTCTTGCTCACTTTCTGGTATTTTAATGACTTTTTAAATCTCTTTGTAACTTGTGAGGTGCAGAAATAGTTACAACATATCAGTTCCCACCAAGTGGCCCAAATTGCCAAGTCCATGCACTTATAGCAATCTAGAACCATTAAAATCCCCAAATTTGGGGAATAACTTCTAATATTGAATATTCAAGGTTGATGGTGCAGGGCATGGAAGTAACATTACCAATGCATGAATGCAATGCATGAAAATAAGAATGTGTTTTTACATGGTTGAATCTCAAAGGTAGAGGCTGTCTGATGGGACCCCCAGCCTAATTTGTGCTTCTGGAAGTTACTGTACCTGACCACTTCCACTTTGTACAACCTGTTGTGAATGTAGCTAATAGTTAGAAAGGAAAATACAGTATATTTCTTACCCTTAAAACTGGTTTTGCATACAGTACTGATAATGAAATAGTGGAAGCTGGGTTGCAGTAGTGAAATGGAAGCAGGGATCAAAGTGAGACTATTCTGTTGAGCATATTTAGAGATTTTTTCATCTGCAGAGCCCTGACATTGCAAGAGCCATGTGTTGGGTGATCTGGAAGACTGTGTGCACTATTCTGGACCATGTGAGTGAGAAGGGTCTGGAACAAGGCTGTGGGGAGAAGTTGCCCCTGTGGATAAGGCTCCCACTGGCCTGGAGTGTTCCTGCTCGAGATGGAACACCAGGTGAGCTGTACTGCTCAAGTGTGGCATTATACGGTGGATAGCAGTCCTTGGGCTGTGTTGCTAATGTTAGAGAGGATATGCTATGCTAAAGATTTAAATTGGGGAGCTGCAGATTCAATTTGATGTTTAAAGTGTGGGATTTGACAGCTTGGTATGTAGCATGTATATTTTTGCAATGTTAATTTACATTTTTTTAAAATCACTTCATGGCTCATTCATATCTCTTGGGATGAAAAGCCAGTCTACCTGTGAAGCTAAAATAATTGGATCTTATTTGAGGTGCAATGATAGATAAAGATTAAAATGGACCTCTGGGATCAATTACATATGGTAGTTTTGTTCCTAACTTCCTTTTCCTTCTCTAATAGACATTGCCATTTTACTGAGGAACTGCAGGACAGATTAAATTACATATGGCTGACTGTGGTGGTGAAGTTCTCTTCTGTAAATCAGAAATAATTCTGAACGTGATGTGAATTGTTTAAAGTCTGCAAATGCCTGGTAGTTACATAGAACTGATTTCTGGCATTTACCACAGCAGAAGTGGCATCATAGTATGCTTTAACCTGAAGTTTCAATCTGGAAGGAAAATAATGAAAGCTGAGATCTTTTTCAATGTTTGATAACCCTGCTTTTGTCCAGTTACATGTTGCAAGCAAAAGGACAAGGATATTACTGCAGTGTAGTATGTGCTCACATTTAGGTTCTGTAGGGTTACTGGTGGAATGGTAAATGGTGCTGAGCACCTAAATATCTGTAAGCTAGATAATGTCCTGTGATGTGGGCTTTAAGATTGACTTTGAGTACAAAAATCTACAAAATACACCATTAATGCTCTTCAGTTTCATTATAAATCAAGCTATTAAATTGTTCGTTAGAAAAATCAGATTATTTTAAATTACAGAATAACTTAATGGAATATTTAAGTAACAAATAATACCATGCTAAGAGCTTATTTTCTTCTGATAGATTTTTTGGGGGTTTTTTGCTTGGTTTTTGTTGTTACTGTTTTTTAAAAACACCTCTAGAGTACATGAGCTGAAGAGAAATTGTCCAAAAGGTATATGGATTACTGGAGCATGAAGAATTGGTTTTAAATAGTGTTCAAGAAAATCATCTGGAATATGTACATACTGAAATACTTACATTTGATAAGTCATTTTCCCTTTTCTCTGATTAAATGAAGACAAGTAGACATTCTCTTTTAAATATTGTTCCTTAACAATACAGAGTAAAGTAATGGATGTTGTGTTTATCACTTTTATTATAACTCAAGATACTTTCTAATAATTCCATCTGAGGAGAACAATACTGCCATTTAATTAGAAGCAAAACCAAAGGAAGAGGAGAAACAGCTCAAACTAATCTAAAAAAAAAAGAGATGAAAGTAGGGGTTGATCAATTGTACTGCAGTACCTAAGAGAAATAATGTAATGCTTCTGAAGGAGAAACATATAAAATAAGTTTTCAAGTTGATTTCAAGTTAATATGTCTTATGTTATCTTAATATGTCAAGTGGGGGGACAGAAAACTGTGCATGTGCCAGTGCTAGCTATTTATGGTACAGCTGTGACTGGAGTGCTAAAAAAAGGTGGAATATAAGTCAAGGTAGCAACTCGACTCAATTCCAGGTAAGTTCTGGGGTGCAGCCAATGACTAAGGCTTACTTTGGTTCATTACTATGTTCCTAAAATACTGTGAACCCAGCATACCTGAATTGAACTCTAAACACTGTTAAAGATACATCCTTATGACCCTTCCCTTTCACAACAGAAGAATTACATGAAAACAGGAATTTGTCCTTTGGTAGTGAGAAACAGATTTAAAATGTTGGGTAAATAAGAGTGACTTACCTGCATTTGTTTTATGATGAAAACTGTATATTTTCTACCACATTTTTGAGAGTCCCTGTTTCCAAACTAGTACTCTAAGCTTTTTGTTTGAAAGTTTTCTAGAATTGTGGAATAGAATACACTGCCCCCGTGCCTTCAAGGAGCTTGGGTAATAAAGCATTGTGCACCATGGTATAAATGACTGACCAATTGTTCCAAGTTATTGAGGGGCCTAAATAAAATATATTAAATATGCAAAGAGTGGAGAAAAATAAAAATCTGTGTTGTATAAGGAGTTTTACTGAGCATGACCTGAAAATATACATTGGTTTCCATGAATGGGCTTATTTAATTGCCTTGTTTGGCATCTGTTCCTTTAAGAGATTCGTGAAAGAAGGTGGAGAAATACAAACTGGAGCAAACCTTGAGAAAACAGAAATCTGTAGCATGCTTATGCTTCTTGGTATAAACTGTGAACATTATGGGCTGTATCTGAAGTTGCTATGTGGTTTTCACCTTTGTTGCTTGGCTCTGATCAGGGTGGCACCTTGAGTCTTTTATTCCCCACTGTTCATATGCTGTTGCTTACACAATTCTAAGGTGAAAAAGTGATCAGTATTTTCTTTGGCACTTATTTTTAATGATTCTTTTAGTTTAATAAGCAGTATAATAATCAAGTAGTCCTTTTGCAAAATAACATAATTTTCCCCAATTATCTGGTAACGCTATTAACTGTCCCTCTATTGTAAGTATTTCTTGCAGCAGAGGCACAGCTTAATGGAATCAGAGCTGAAGGATGTGAACAGCAGTAGTTTTTATCTATTTTACTTGTTTCAGAAGGTTAAATGGAAATGAGTTTTGCTGGTGTCTATACTGAGAAGACATTTTAGATAGATTTTGCAGCTTTGTCAGTGGCATAAGATGGGATGTTCTGAGCACTCCTCAGTGTCCCTGCTCCTTTCTCTGTACACAGGAAGTTGTTTGGAACTCCTTAATTTCCTCTTTTTTGATAATGGAGTTCTTGGTTCAGCATTTAAGAATACTGAATAGAAACCAAACCTAAAAAGTCTCCCTAGGTTGTAGACTGCTTTTAAGATAGAGCTCAGCATACCTCAGTATTTTTTATTCTGTGATAATTGTAATTTCTCCCTAAAGTTCCAGTAATGTCCTTCACTGTTTTGTCCATTTCTATTAAAGAAATGAAAGCTATTCAACTGCATAATGCATTTGTTCTTTTAACTGGGACACAAAACCCCACTATGATTTCAATATTTTTCTCTTGAAGACTAAAGGCCTGGCAGTAATTAAGTCATAATTGCATAAACTTTACATTTCTAGCCTTGCAGTTCAGGTGTACTTATGTAAAATAAACAAAAAGCAAAGCAATAATTGATGAATGAGGTGATAGGATGGGGAAGTACCAAGAGGGGAAGCATTGAAGCATTTCTTTTGGGACTGGGGGAGGAGGGGGAAGTGTGTTGCTGTAGTACATCTATAAACACCTTTAAAAGTACTGTAATGCAGAAACAGCAGGCTAAGTTGCTTTTTCAGTAGTGGGAAATACACCTTTAATGAGATCTGCTCTTCCACTCTGTTTTGCAGACAGCCTGATCTCTGTAGTTCTTGGGTTTTCCAGCGTGGGTTATTCTGTCTGATAGGCTTCTACAGTTCTGAAATTTTTGGGGGGAACTTCTGCAAATGTTGTAGGAGCTTAGAGAGAGGAAGGAAAAAAAATTATGGTTGGAAAAAAAATCCTGGTGAAATATCAAGATCTATGCTTCTGTGGGTTTTTTACCATTTAAGAACTTCATGTTTAGATGCCAGCTGTGTGCTGTATCAACTAGAAAAACGTCTGTCTGCACTTTGTTAATGTTCATTTTCACTAGAGGAAAACAAAAGTGTAAACTCAATTCAGTCAATTTCTGTTTCTCTGAAGTTTCAAGCCCTGTGCAACCCTGAAGTAAAGCCTACCTCTTTTTAATATTTTCCTCAAACAGCTTTGCATTCTTATAAATAGTCCGCTTGTATGATGTAGAACTACTGTGCATATGGTTTGTAAATGTAAGATGATCTTAAGAGAATTCTTTTGTATGCTTCGTGGGATTTTAATATTTTTGGTTTTTTCTTTCTCTGACTAGTTTTATTCCTCAAATAGGGTTTTGAAGCTCTTCAGTTGAAGTATTAAGAAAACATCTTTTGAAATTTATAGTGGACTATGTCTTATCAATTGAACAAAAGAAAATAAAAAAGGACTGAAACTAATTAGCTAATTGTCTTTTATTCCAGCTGCAGTTCTAACACTTACCTTTAGATATTTGCTATGCACAGTCATATTTTGAAGACTAAAAAAACTCTAGCCTTGTTTTTTTGTTGAAAGATGTGCCTGTGATAGCTTATCCATAATGGTGACAATAATAAAATGAAATACTGGACTAGAACTACTCCCCAAAGTCTTATTTCCTGTCAGATATCCCAGAAAACAGAACGGTGCAGGGTGTCTATCTCAAATTAACTGAAGGTGCTGATACTCAAGTGCTTGTTTCAGATGAGACAATAATGCATTGATCAGGTACTCTGAAAGAAGGGAACATGCAGGAAATCATTCATCTCTAGAACACTGATACCTATATGTAAAACTGACACTATTTGTTAGGCTCTGCTGGTGGGTAGGAGGTGTAGGAAGTTCTACTTTGTTTGTCATCTTCTGCATATGAAAGCTCTGCTGTTATCCTGCTGCACTTCCCAGTGGCTAGCATCTTAATTAATATATGGTGGAATTAATGAGATCAGCAGCAGCAGGTTTTAAAGCTTATTAATTTTTGTAAAGGTGTATGTCATAGGTGGAAATCATACACATATGAACTCGTGCTTTCTGTTACTTGCCTGAGAATGAATAGTCACTGTTACTGCCTATAGGGTTTATTTTGCAGCAGAAGATCATGTGACCATGTCTTCAATATTAATCTTTTGTCTGTTTTCTACAACTGGGTCTGTGTAATATTTGTTCATGCTGCATATTTATGACAGATACAAGGTGTATAAAAGAAAAATCTATCATTTAGAATCAGTTCTTTTTACAAGGCATTTTATTTGGCGGTGAGTGTAGGATTCTGTTGTTAATCATGTTTGTGTGCTAATCAGTGGAAATAAATTGAAGGAGATCAGGAAATTCTGAAAGTGGTAGTTCCGTGTTTTTCTATGCTTTTGTGTCACGTAAAGAAATGCTTTCAAACCAGAAATAAATGTCTTTGTCTTCTCAGGAAGGCTTCCATTTAAAACAACTTAATTGTAACCCTTAATGAATGTTGCGATGAATGAATCAAGTAATCTGCACTTCTTAAACTACTGAAAACACCCTATTCAATTTCCATTCTAGTTCAATTTAAACTGATAAAATTACACTTAATAACTATTAGATCAGTTTTACAGAAGCTTATTTTAAAAGACTAATGTCAAAAGGTAGTAGGGTTTTTTTGATGTTAGAAATCTGAAAAAAAGTAAAAGGCAGATTAATTATTTGAAGGTGTAAGCAGATAGTGGCTGTTCTGTTTCTGCTAGTAAACTTAAATGAGAATTTCACAACATTAAAAGCTGTTGATTTTTGAAGCAATTGAAAGGAAGAGAAGGAATTATTAGAATCATAAAATGTCCGGAGTTGGAAGGGACCCACAAGGATCATAGAGTCCAGCTCCTGGCCCTGCACAGGACACCTCGAAAATCCCACCTTGTGACTGAGAGTGTCCAAACACTTCCCAAGCTCTGTCAGCCTTGGTGCTGTGCCCACTTCCCTGGGGACCTGTTCCAGTGCCCAACCACCCTCTGGATGAAGAACCTTTCTCTAATATCTAATCTAAATCTCCCCACACAGGATTGCCCCACCCCAGGTGCAGAACCTGGCACTTGCCCTTGTTGAACTTCACAGGCTTGGTGGCTGTCCAGCTCTGATTCGCACAGATCTCTCTCTGCAGGGCGTCTCTGCCTCCAGAAGTCGACAGCTCCTCCCAATTTTTTATCATGGGCAAGCTCACTTTGTATACCTTGAATATAAGTGCACTAAGCTGGCTATTTTCCCTTCTGTACCTGCCCTCTTCTGTTCCCACAGTTCAAATTTGTCATTATAGCTGGATTGCTACACTTAAACAGCACTCTGGTAAAATGAGAATAATCACTCCTGACTAGATGAAGTCGTAAGAACATACACAAGTTGCAACTACAGCTATAACTTAATAATTTTTGAAATTTCTGGGTTCCTGTGTTCTAGCAGACAGGTACCACCTAGCAGTGTTTTCAGTATTCAGTGAAAGCAAGCTGAAGACATGGTAGAATGGCATGCTTTAATTGTTCTGCACTTCATGTGAACTATTGTAGGTGAAAAGTCCTTTAGCCCTGTATTAGTTGTTCTGGCACTCTAACCTTTTCTGTTGACAAGTACCCACTTTAGGTTCTTCAGATAAGGTACATGCTTTGTGCCCTTTCAGTAATGAATGTGACATTTTTAGAAAAAAAATATTTTCAACATATGGCTGATTTATTACTTAGTCATTTTCAGTGAACTGTTGTGACTTTTGGTTAGCTAAGGCATTTTGCTTTTTAGCTGTTCTGTTCTGTGGAGTGATACTCTTTTTACTGCTTAGTAAAGCTAATAGGTTTTTAAGACCTTGAGTAACTGCTCTAATTAACTGCTTTAGTCTGCCACAAATCAGTTTATGATCCATCCAGAAAATTGTGTATAAGGATGATAGTAGCATCAAGTTTGAGCTAAACTAGGTTTTACTTGCAAATCTGTATTTGGTAGATTATTCTTGTATTAAATTACTCTTCTTGTTACAACTGTCTTGTTGTCAACATGGCATGATATTATGCTCTTTTTAGTTTCTGGGGTATTTTGTTAAATAAACATTGTTTTGTCAAAATGTACAAAATAGGGCTGTACTGAAATCTAGATCTGAGAAAGTGATTATCTCACTCGAAGACAGTGAGAACAATAGTGTGTTTGGGGGCTGTGTCTGTATGGGGAGAGTCTTTGGGAGAATATTAAGGGTTGTCCTTTCCTGCTTGTAGTGTTCTTGTGCTATCCTCGTTATTACCTCCTGGATGTTGACAGAAACCACAGGCTGGATTTGGTAGACTTGTGGTTAATCAAGTGTAACTTTCTTACTGTTCTTGGAAGATTGGATCTTAGTAAAGCTCCATTTTTTGGGCTGATGACAATACTTAATATAGACTCGTACGATCAGTCAACAGAGCCACAAATATTTGAAATACCTATGAGTCTGCAGGTCTTACTGGTGTTAATGATTTACTTGTGGTTTAAAGAGATAAAGAGCATCTAAAGATATGTAGCCTCCACCCCTTCTTTTAAAGAAACAGATTCCAAGTTAATGAAAAGTGCATAATAATTATTTTGAAGGCATTGCCTGTATTCTTTCTTAGCAGGGAAGGATTTTTAGAAGAAGGATTTGGTAACCTAGATGTGTTGATACCTACTCTGATTCCATATTTAGCAGGTACATTTTTTAGTGTCACAGATTAGGGTTTTCACTTTCTTCATTTAGAATCTGCATTGGTATCTGCAAGGGAACTTTTTGTCTTGTGTAAAGCACAAGGTGAACCTCACGGGGAGTAGAAGAACCAGTACTAGGAGCAAATAGAGGAGAAAGAGTGATGGTATATATTTCCCTGCTCATTAATTGGAAAGTGGGTAATAAATAGGCATTTGGCTTTATTTTTTTTTTTATTAAGATATTTGGAAGTACTAATGTTAGCCTTTGCTTAGGCTGCAAGTCTCATGCTGTTCACTATGTGAATTACTGGGTTATTGATGGCTTTGTTTTAAATGGGAATATTTAGGTGTTTGTTCTCATCTCTCCCAAATCTTTGAACGATTGAGTGTGATAACGAGGTACTTTCCATTTTCTAATGGTGAATAGTGTGTTTGCCTTAAAAAATCCTTGAGGAATTCTAGATAAGGAGTTCCCTAACTGAAGTTGTTTGACTCTTAAATGAGTTTTTTGCATACTGCATTTATAACATGGACTAAAGCAATGTGTTTTGGACAGAGTCATAAAATATGGGCAGATGATCATGTGAAAAGGTTTTTACTGTTGCCTCTACCTGCTCTTGAACAATTTTGTATTGGTACTGTGGTGCACTAAAATAATTTTTTGGACACCATCCTGTCTGTCAGCATCTAGCAGATGCCATAAATAGATCACTTTTTTTTTAATACAGTGGGGAAATTTGAGGCTTCTGAAAACCTCAGGAACTCTGAGAAAGAGAGAATATTTTTTAAGTTCACTATGATGAATTAAATCATCATGATGGAAGAACTGTAAGCAGGTCAGAGGCCATTGTTTCAATGCCAGTTATACTCAATTATGTACCTGGGGATAGTACTGCAAATATTATCTCTCTCCCTGATTTATATTGTTTTATTTGATGTAATATTAAATGTTATAATAGACACATGATACCTACAAGTGGACATGCTTGTACTAGGGCTTTTTCCTCCCCAAGTGTCTGTCTGTGAGGAAAAGCTGTTGAGCAGTTCTTTGATATGTGGATGTAATTAGGCAGCCTTTGAATTGTACCATGTCAGTCTAATTGTAAAAGGTAAGTAGTGCAGGCATCAGTTGTCAAACAGTTAAAAAACTTAAAATTAATCTTATTAGGGCTGTGTTTTTTACTATGCCAGGGCTGGCTGTCCCTGTATGCTGAAATGGGAGAGGGATATTAGAAGGGACCTTGTGAGCAAAGAGTTTTCCCTGGAGTCTCATCTTATGCACTGTGGTGAGTAGGAGTGAGAAGAGAATCCAGTCTTTCTTCCTTGATTATAGGAGATCAGCCTTTCTGATTTCAACAACTGTTGCTTGGTATACTTGTATATTCCAGAGAAATCATAAGTATGGTTAGAGTTAAGCAAGCAATGAAAAGGCTAAAACCTTCCTGTGCGAATGGAAATACATATTCCGGTCCTTTTCAGTAGCTTCTCACTGAAACCTTTTCTTTGATGTTCTAAGTGTTTCCCCATGCATTCTGTGTCTCCACAGAAATTAAGACTAACATCCTATGGAGAACCTGAGTCAGTGATGCATTTTTATGTTTGGTTCTAGGTGTGATTTTCCTGCTTGTACGTCTGTGATTTTTTGCATTATATCACTGTATTTTCCTAGTTACACTCCACACATGGTTCTGTCTTGGCTTTTTAGACTTGACAGGGGGGGTTTTTATAATACAAAGTAGAGGATAAGCAGCTAATAAATCATTTGTTATACAAATGAAACCACAAATGAGGAGTAATCCACTGCTGAGGTAAACACAGGTAATCTAGAATGTCTTGAAGAGTAATTTCATAGGCTGTCTGCAACTTCTTCAAGGGGAGTTAAAATTCATCTTCTATCTCTGTTTCATTTCATTGTCCCAAAAGAAGATGACACAGCTCATACTGCTTTTTCCAATAAGAAAAGCTAGCCTCGTAAAATAATTTCATTCCTGGGGCCTCTGATAGGAATTTTAAGTGAATGGCTATTGCTTTAGTATTATTAGCATTTTGGTGATGCATCATTAAAACTATTTCAAAACAAAAGTTGCAATTGCTATCTATCCCTTAAAATCTCAGACATTTTTGTATTTCTGTTTGGTAAAGTAACTGCTACATGACATAACAAATTGGTTAATTTAATGTAGCAACGTTTAGGGAATAAAGAATAAAGTTATATATTTTTTTCTTTGTAATTTTTTTCTTATTAGAAAGCTATAAAGACATCTGAAAATTCAGGAAACTCTTCATGTTGCATTGAAAGAGGGAACCCACAATTCACATTTTGCAAAACAGGCATCTGAGCCAAGATTAGCAATACAAAGTTTAAGAACTGTCTGAATTTAGGCACATCTGAAGGGACTATGTATGGATAACATAATTATTAGAAAACTGCTAGCTGCCTTGAAGTGTGGCAGGAGTGAAGGAATATCTCAGGACTAAAGAGGATTGTGGCAAATTAAAATGTAGGCATTAAGCACAGACACTATAGAACAAGCAAGGGATAATAAAATGTTGCACTCTACTCTTGAATTTGGGCAGTTACTTTCTGTTGTTGTGTGATATCCTCAGACACATCGCGCACTATAGTTTGAGGTAACTCCAAAGGTGTCTAGCATGCACAGAGTAGCTGAGGCTGGAAGGCACCTCTGGAGAGCCTGTCCATCAGGGGCACACTGAGCAGACTGCCCAAGGACCATGTTCTGATCATGTTTTGAGTGTCTCTGGCATGAGGCTGAGCAGCCCCTGGAGCAGCCTGATCCTGCTCAGAGCCCTCCTCACCACCCCAGGGCTGCCTCAGACAGACCGGCCTTTGGGGCAGGCCGTGCCACTCCTGCTTCTCCTCTCAGGGACACCTTCGAGAAGAACCTGGGTTTATGTTCTTTACACCCTCGTGTCAGACACTTAAACACTGAGATCCCCATCAGGTCACCTGTCTGAAGTCCTTGACACCCTAGTGTAGGGTATTGGGAAATGGCAGTACCTGCTGACTCATGAGACCACTTTGAAAACTCCAGCATTCCTGGAGCTGCTGCCTCTCAGGGTTTTGATTCAAAAACTTTGACTATTTTGATTCTTAAAGCAATTAAAAAAATAAAATCTCATTATTATGTTTTGGATCTTTACTAAGTAAAGGTATTTTATGGGTGGAAGTTCAAGATATTTGTGTATATGAGTACTTCACAAAATCCCATAACTCTCTTCAAATAACCTTGAAAAGTTATCTGCATCTATACATCACTTAACTGGTTGCTGTACTTCGTTTGCTTTTCAAATTTGAAGGAGAAGAAAATTTCTGTTGCACAACTTGAGATGAACCCTGCTAATTTTGCTTGGATTCTGCAAGTGCTTTGGATAACTGAAGAGAATTTTGAGGGTTTTTTTTCTCCCTCAGCCTTGAGTGAAGTTCACAGATGTTGCTGGTGCAGTTACAAACAACATTGCTCAGCAGTTCCTAATCTGATCAAACACAGTACCTATCCTTTTCAGTCTCATGAATGCATTGTTCAGCCTGCAGTTGGTTAATTATCTTGTAAGCAGTTCCTCTCTAATTCATTGCTAATTTTCTGCTTATTTTCTGTTTCCATGGATTAATCTTCTGAATTAACAAACTGAAAAGAAGAATATCAGAATCTTACTGATTTGTTCATGATGATGAAAGTGCATGAGAGTCCATGATAGCAAACTGCTGGTTTTTCATCTCAGACATGTGAGTTTCTAAAGATTCTGGTCATGAACAAGCTGTGTTACTTTTTGTGCGATTACCATGGTGATCAGGTGGGTTGTGAAGCACACTGAAGAACTAAATACCTTTTCCCAATTTATGAGCTGAGAAGAAAAAGGGAATTTGGGAACTCCCATTAATCTGAAGCTGTCAGGATTTTTTGTGTCTTGCCAGTACCATTCTCCTGTTGGTAAAACTGCAGGGGGAGGGAGCACAGTAGCCCCAGTGTTACTCTGACAGGGTGGAATTGGCCAACTCTTGGTTGCTCCTGTTTGAGCTTACGGAGTGTTGTTAGTTTGCAGGTGCCTGGAGCTTGTCCAAGTAACTGGGAAACCTCTGTAGTCTTCTGCCAGTGTCTTGATTTTTATCACAAGACTTTAGAGCCATTGCTGGAATTGTGGGGTTTCTCAATGATGATTTTTTTTCACCAGTTGACCTTCTTGGCCATTTCTCCTGTACCTCCGAAGTGCGCACAAACCAAGTAGCATGAAGGGAACATGAGAAAAACCCTTTACACTCAGCTGAACATTTTTTTTATTATCTCCTCCTTCTGCTATAGCAATTGGTCCAAGAACTCTTGGATCATGCTGTTACTGAAATTTGCTTGTAATTACTGAGACTGACATACAAGGCATAATGTCAGTTTCTACAAATTATGGTGTATTTAAAGTGATCATTATTAGTGTGGAGTAGTACACTCATCTGTTTATCAGTTGTTGCTGTTGGTACAGAAAGAAGTAATTCATATTATTCTGACTGCAGCATTAGTTTAATCTGCTTGATGTCCATTTATTCATGCAATACTCGGCTGTTTAACCCCTAAAGTAGGGTTTAAAGGTATATGGAACTGGATCATATGGAAGGGGAATTAATACAGTAAAAAATACTTACTATATTACTTAATTTATGTAGAAGCAATGAATTAGACTTGAGAGGCTATGATAGAGTTGCTGTGGGGAATAATATTATACCTATCATAAAGTTCATTGTTATTGCTCTGTACAGACGAGCTTAGTACGTGTGGTAGAAACATAAGACTTTTAACTTTGATTTTCTTTCTTAAAACGAATGCTGTCCAAGTTAACAAGCCCTTAATGTCTTCCCTGTGAAGCTTGTAGTTTGACCTGTAAAATTAGTAATTACTATACTGAAATCATTGAAGTGATTGATTAATATTATGTGCTGGGTTTTAAAGGTATACATAATGCCAGAAAAGGACAATTTGTAATTATTTTGAACAAGAGAGGTGATTATTTGGATCCCTCAATTTTGTATTTTTTTCAGAATAAAGCTGTGTAGAGAAAAATATAAGTGCTGAAGAATCTTCTATAAAAAACAATACCTGGATGGAATGCAGCCTTAATACCAGTTTCTTTTTGTGCTCTGATGCAAACTGTTTTGCCTATCAAATTGTAGTGGCCCAAGGAGATAGGAACTAAGAGAGATATCAGTGCAGTACAGAATTAGATACAAATATAACTCAGGATTTTGCTGAAATCTGGATTAATGAAAAACAGTATTGCTGGTATTTAACTGGTATAGATGATCAAATATCTTTTTCTTTTTTCCAAGGCTTATATTTCAAGTTTAAATTTAACTAAGCTGCTGAACAGGTTCCATGATCTATATTTAAGCAATATTTAACAGCTGAGGATGCCAGTCCCAAATACCATTCTTTAAATGGTTGCGTAGCATTTCCCTTTTCACAGGAACACAAAGGTAGTTCCAAAATTGAATCTGGTAACTTTAAATTACATAATTACAAGCAGAATTTTTAAATTTTATTAGGAAAATGTGCAGTCACAAGTATTTCTTTTGCTTTTGTAATGTGCTGCAGAGATACTCTCTTACTTGATCCCTCCTGATCATGCTGATAGAGAGTGATGCTAAACCTTAAGAGAAATAAGTATTGTAGATGAACACTGAAATCACAGGACATTATCAATCTGCACTGATCTGCAGTGTTAATCCATGGAGCAGAATTGGTTACTGATTTTCAGGGTCATGAAAGGCAGCATAGCATCACCCAGAAATGAATTTTGAAGGCTCTGGTGGGACAATGTGCCAAGTCTCTGCTTAATAGAAAACAATATTAAGTGTTTCTTCTGGAGCTGTAGTTTTATTTTTCTTGTGACAGAAGAAAACCTAATGTAAAATATTTTAGAAAGCCCAAGAATCTGTGCTAAAAGTGTATATAAAAGGCTAGAGTTTCTGGGGCCTTATCCCAATACCAATTTTACTTCTGAAACTTCTGCTGCCTTCAGGTAATCCTGCAAATGTCCTACCAAGTAAGCAACTGGCAGTCTTCAAGTTAAATTACATGCACATCTGTTTTAAGTCTGTATCAGTTTGCTGATCTAAGTTTTGTGGTAAAGAAATTACACCATGTAATACCTAATGAATTGCAGTACTTCAGAAGGGAGTGGTTCCCCCACCCCATATGTGGGACTTGAAACACTTTCCTTGGGTAACTGCTGTTTATTTTACAGCTCATTATATTTCCCTCTTTTTTCTGTTGTTGGGGTTTTGTTTGTTTACAGCTCTCCTTTATTTCAGTTTTTCCTGTTGCACTAGAAACAACCAATCAGTTCCTGATTGCAGATGTCTCCTCTTTATTAAAACTAGAAAAAGTCTTGTATATCCATAATATTGCATGAACTGATCTTTTGATTTAATCTGCTTTCTTTTATTTCACTAAGTGAAACTTCTGAAGAAGTGGTATTTTGCAGGAAAGAAATGCTTGGGTAACTGAAATGGGCTTCTTGATATGTCCTTAAACTTGTGGACAGACAACATTTTAAGGAATTTATCAAAAAAACCCAAACAACCAAACCCCACAAACAAAAATATCTAAACAAAAAGATCCTGGTTTAGCACTTCGGCAAGGCATGGGGTTTTTTAGGTTTTTTGTTTTGCTTTTTTTTCAAGACCACTGCCTACAGTCCCTAGACTCATTTTCAGTCTTTTTTAAAAATTAATTTAAAGATCAAGGCATATACATTTAAAGCGGTCTTTTGTTTGTCATGCATTACCAGTTTTATTTATTACTGAAAGATCGACACCAGTTCCACACTGAATCCATCCCTTTCTGTCTCAGATCTCTGCTCTAAATGGAATGAAGCCTTCATGAATATCATGGTTGTCAGCTTGAAATTTGTAAATTTGAGAACTGAATACTGTAACAGTACTCATATTCTATGATATACCCAGATCTGAAGATTAAAAGTGAGATTTCTTGGTTTAGAATAGATGTTGAGATATATATTGGAGTTTCTAAGCTTATTTTTAAAAAGTGATGTTTATTTGACAAGGATACAAAAAGAATAAGTTCAAACATCTGGTCTTGCTAGCTCTGGATGTTTTTGGGTTTGTTGGGTTGGGTTTTTTTAGTACACAGGTCTGGAACTCTCTATAATTAAGGTTTCCAAAGCTTCCCCTTTGGATCCTGCTTTTAAATTGCTTATAAGTTTTGCCAAATGCATCTGGGCTATTTTTTTTTTTCTTCCCTGCACCCTGTCTATACTGGAAGACTACCTCATTATTATTTTATGGATTTTCATGTGGTTTAGTTCTGACTCTTATTTAATTCAAGGCAAAACAGTTAATTGTTGAAAAAGAAACTACTTCAGAAGTAAAAAATCAAAGTCTTTTAGAGTGCTGTTAGAATATCTAATAAGGGGTGGAAGAGTGACTTTCTCATGGTTATACTCAAGATTTCACAAGTAATGATAAAAACTTGTCCAGATTTCATACATAAAAAAAATTAAAAATTCTTGTTTGAATGTGCTTATTGCTGTTTGGAATTTAGAAGTTACTGAGAGCCAAAGATGAAGAGCCTGAGTACAATAGGAAATTTATTTAACTTAGTAGAGTGACTGAGCTCAAGATATAGGATAATGGTATGGGCAGGAGAAGAAGAGATGGTGTTTGAGGACAAGGTAAAGATCAGTTATTGAGAAAGGGATATAAGATACTAAAGCTGAGAGCAAAGGGAGTCTGCTCTAATGCCAGCTTTTTGAAAGGGAGTTTCTTCTTTTTCCTCTGCTGTGAGGCTTGGTGGCAAGATGTGTCTCTTATCCCCTTCTAGGGATCTGATCACAGAATCCCCTTCGCAGGTTGGAAGGGGATTCTTCAGGTGATCCAGTCCAACCCCCATTCTCCAGCAGGGACACCTCAGAGTCAGCTGCCCAGATCCATGTCCAGGTGATGTTGGGTCCCCTCAGGGCCTCCTCACAGGTGGACACTGCAACCTCTGTGGAAAAACCTGTGCTAGGGCTCAGTGGTTTCCTGGTGTTCAGAGGGAACCTTGTGCTTTTCAGTTTGAAGCCATTACCTCTGGTCCTCCTGCTGAGCACTACTGAAAAACTTCTTGTGGAAGCTGAGATTTCAGTGGGAGCAGTGTTTGAATGACAGGGATAGGTCTGGGGCAGTCAGGGGCTCTGCCTGACATTTCCCCTCTCTATGGGCATTGTGCAGAATGAGTTAATCTGCTCCTCCAGTCTGTACACACCACCTGGAGAACCTACAAAGAGGTGTATGAATGTGTACACATAGGCAAATTGTTAAAAATATTCCTGTGTTGAAATAGAATAAAAGAGAAAAAAATTAGGGTGCTTGAGTCTTCTTAATTTGTGGCCTGTATTTCCTCATATGATTTCAAAAATCATATGATTGCATACCCACAATAAACAGGAGTTAAAAATGAAACAGGGAATGACTGATTATTAAATGAGCATTATACATTTTGCAGTGTGAACAAAATCAAAAAGAAAACAGTATTTGTTTGAGCACTGATAGGAAAGTTGTTTGCTTTCTCAAAGGCTCTGAGTGTCCTGATCACTGTAGGGTACAGCTTGGTACAGCTCTCTCATTTTGTGTTCTGCTTGGAAAGGTGAGTAACTTAAGTGCATACAATGTTTAAAATACATTTTAGTGTTTAGTCTCTTATTTTAGGTAAAGTTTTTAGCATTTCATTTTGTGCTTCAGCTTTTTATTCTTCTTGAAGCTGGTTGTGGCCATGAGTGTTGTACGTGGTTGGAAAATCCTGCTTAAGCTATCAAGATGGGAACCCAGTGTAGAATGACAGAAGAATCTTTCCATGCTGTACAGGCTTTTTTGGTAACACATGTTTTGTGGGGTTTCAGTGTATTTCCATTTGGAAATAATTAAATTTATTGACTTGTTTGTCGTGTGCTAGAACTTCTTGAACTTAATTCTAGAAACTTCCTGGCCATGCAACTGGCTTATTTGTACTGACTTCCTTTGTTTATTAGAGGGTATATTTAATTAGTTGGAGAGTAGAAATAATTTAATTTTTCTTAGATGATATTCAGGAAATTTGGCTGCACCTTAATATGGTTGGTTTAATTTTTTTATTCCCTGAATGAATGGGCGTCCCAATACAGGTTTTTCATATGGTTAAATGAAGAAAAGATAATTGTCTACTTTTTTGAAGGCTGTAGGGTTTTTAAGAAAACAAAATGTTATATTTATTTTCTCAGGATGATTCATAATGCTTCAGTGTATTTATGTCATCCTACAAATCTTAAGTATTGAACTTCACATAGGAATATTCTACCTCAAGTATTACAATACTGTTATCCTTTACACTAGGAGGGGTGGGATGGCTAATGACATTGTAGACATATATTCTTGTATATTTTTGGGGGGATGCTGATCAATTGTTATGCTTTCTTTTTGCTTGTTCCAGTTCCCTCATCACTGTAACTTAATGATCTATATTTAATATCTGTAGGGATTAAATTAAGCAGTACAGGGTAATGATGTACCCAGACTTAAGTCTGGCATGGCAAACACATTTGCAGCTGTTACAAAAATTAGGTGCATTTACTGCTTTTTAAAACAGCTTGTCTTTCTCAGTCTTTGTTCAAGCTGATCACTGATGCATTGGAAAACAAGCAGTGAATTTTTCTTTTTGTTTACACAACAGGGAAAACTTTTACCATTGCAATTGCTGTGCTATGAAAAAAAATTGTCATGCTGCTAATCTGTTAGTGATACAGGACTACAGTATTTAGTCACCTCTGTTACATACAGAGTTGGAAGACAATCTTGAATTTGTAGTGTGAAATCTTAAAATGTTAACCTAGGCTAGGGTAAGAAGAGATGTATGAGAATCCATGTATTCTAGGTAGCTTGATCTGTGAATTGTCTTTGCTGACATGAGGCTGGAATTGTCATCTAGCAAGAGAAAACAGTGGCAGGATTGTGTAAAAGGTTTGTTGTCTTTGCTTGGAGTCATTGTTTGAAAGAGCATTAATAATTTGGCAACCTGGAATCCAGATGGCAAAGCTGCTCTGGAGTGTCCCCTTGAGCCTGCTGTGACAGTGGCCTAAAGGGAGAGCAGAATCTTTTTTGAAAAAACCCCTCTGCTCTCTATTCTCATAGTGTAAAATGTTCTGTACTGAAAAAAAAAAATATAGTAGGTTTATTGCAAAGGTTTTTGGAGGTACTATCTAATTTCAAAGAAGAAAGCTAAATAAGTGTGTGGGGATTTCTTCTTTAAAAAAAAAAAAAGTTGTATGTAAACATATAAAATAGATTTGTCTAAAATCTTTCAAACTAGAACTGGTTTTTGAGCCTGGACTAGTAGAGGTGGTAGAAATAGGGATTTGTCATTAACTGTGGATACTTGGATTTGCAGACAACTTTATCTGAATCAGGAGCAGCTAGAGTTGAGCATCTGGTTATGTCCTGAAACATTTCAATATTGTCTTGCAAGTATTTGTGGACACTTATTTTTGTTAGCCTTGATTTTTCTATTCAGTGGTGTTCTGTGAATGCCAAACCTGTGGTGTACTTCACAGGCTTCTATAACAGTAAGGGTAACAACAAATCCATGCTCAAACACCATAAAATAATATTATGGTGTTTTACTCTTTGAAACACATGCTGGGCCTGCCATGAAAGACACCACTTACTAATGGTGAGGCCTCAGCCAAGTTCTGTTGTCTTCTCTCTGAGTGGACTGACCCTTGCAAGAGCAGGGGGTTGGTTTCACAAACCAAGAAACTCTGTTTTCTGCATCTGCAAAGTTAATAAATTTTTATTAGATTTTCTGCCTTGAGTCAGGATAAGGTCTTTTTAGAAGGACATTTATTTTTATTTTTCCTTGATAATCTTTTTGCATTGTTATTTTTGATGCTGCATGGAAGTTTTCATATAGTAATGCCCTGAAGAACTTTAACTGGAAAATTTGTTGGAGAAAGAGGAGGGCAAATAACAAAGGTTAAAACATGAAAAAACTTAGAGAAAATTTACATAGGTAGTACTGAAATGCCCTCACCCAAAAAATCTGTTGAATTACCTTGAGAGTTAATATTAATATCAATAAATAAATAAATGTCCTTTAAATTACTGCTAGAATAATGTGTAGATTTCAATCAAAACCTGCATAAACTGAGAAAGCAGGTATTTTCTATCACGTTTTCTGATATTAAAAAATAAAATATTAAAAATTGTAGGGTCTTGGAACACTTTTCTCTTAGATGAAGTCAACAAGGATATATTACAGTTCAGATGGAATCTGTTGCTGATATCACTGAGTGCCTTTTTGCCTACAGTGTACTGACCTTACAGTCATTGCAGCAATCCAAAGCTAGTTATTTGTTGCTGTTTCATGTATAATGAGATTTTTGTGAGATTTGACTGAAAAGAGAAGAGATACTCAAAAATTGGCATATGTTTGCATTTGTTTTTTTTTTTCCTTCTCCGAATTACGTTATAGTTTTTGTCAAGGCTTGTTCTTTTTTGAAAAGTGCTGTACACACCTGTAAGTATACTGAATGCTCCTTTCCATATGTAGGATGATCATTATTTGAAAATTGCAGTCATTTTGTAACTGCAAAAATAAATGGTAAACTGTACAAAATTAATATCAGCAGTACACCTCAACAAAAAAATACTGTGCTATTTTAAAGAAAAATTAAGCCTGTAATATTATTGTATGACTAATGTATAAAAATAAATACCATATGTCTTGCAAAATATCATCTGTTCTCTTGAAATGAAACTTTGTCATTGCCTTTTGCTTAGTGTACCTATGAATTTAGTTGACTGTAGTCCCTCAGTACAGTTGTCATTCTGGTTATTGATGAAGTTATTTTAGAGCATAATTTATTTTTTTTTTCTTTTTGATAGACCAACATGAAAATACTGGAGGCAGATTATTTTTCTTGGGCCTGTAGAAAGCACAGGCTTTAAAAATCTGGCGTGTAGAATTTCCAGTCATCCATTTCTGTTGTGGGTTATTCAGATGGATTGAGCTGCAAGTTCTTTGGAAGTCTTGCTAGCAATGGGGGAACACCTGAGAAGGCATCTCACAATCTCTGTTGATCTTTTTCGATTATTCAACTCACCTGGACCCTAGCTTCTCCTTCTAGAACATATTTTTTGTGTACTGACCTCATTTAAACAGGAGAAACTAAGAAAGCACAGGGCTTTTAGAATGGTAATTTCTGTATCTCAATTTGCAGATTTCAGGAGGTTCCCAGTTGACTACTGAGGTCTTACCTGAGTGCAAAAAAGAAGCTAATCAGCCAGCATGACACCGAAGAAAATAGATGAGACTCCAATTCACTGCAGAGAAAAAGCCCTTGATTTTCCTTTTTAGAGATTTTTCAAAACTAATTGTGTGCAGTTAGAGGATGAAATGGAATGAAACTTAGAAGTACTTTTGTAGACTTCAGTTTTGTTAATATAGGCATATTATAGTAGGTTTGTTTGATATTGGGAAGCAGTGCCAACAACTAAAAAAATCCAACCAGCAAAAAGTAGCAAAATTTGGGCAGTTGAATGTTTGTGTTAAATCATGTTTAGTACAGAAGCTCTCTTGAGACTGTTGAATTTTTATCTGCTCATCCTTGCACTCTTAAATTTTTTTATTTGATTTGGGTGTTGTGTGAATTGTTTTCCTGTCATTGCTGATTTGTGCTGTAAATGTGATACAGGTTTTGTTGTTGTTGTTGCTGCTGTTTGGTTGTTTCTGGTAGGTTTTTTTTTTTTTTTTGTTCTGGATCCTGCAGTGAAAGCACATCTGTCATCATGTTGTTCTAGTTTGTCTTGTTTGAAATGCTTCACAAACATAATAAGGATTATAGCCTGAGTCCTGAGCAGTCTGACTGAATGGCTTTGTCCCATTTTGAACTAGAGCAGAGCAGGCTGTGTGCTCTTCTACTGCCTTCCAGCCACATCTGCTGTAGGTCTAACCTAGTGCATCTCCTCCTTCATAGCTCTGCTGCTCACTTCTGGAGACCAAGTTTTTTCACAGTCTGAGTGTGGTTATAGGTCTGCCATGGAGACATTCTCAAAGACAAATGCTTCTTTACATTTTCTCTCATATTGTTTTCTTCCTACTGTGTATGCAATATAGTATGTATATATCTTTATAAATATATATATGTGAGTGTATAAAAACATACACTGTATATATACAAAATGGTGTGTTTCTGGCTGCTGATACTACACTGATGTATCTGGAGCTTCTTACATCTTTGCTTTACTCCCTAATAGGTTATAGGGTGTCAAGAGTTTATTGTATGAAAGCTGATTTCATATGTGAGTGTTTAGAAGCTGGTATATAAGTTGGTTAGTGCTTTCCAGTGAATCAAATTATGTATTATAATGGTGAGGAATTTTGATTAAGGTAGTATGTTTGGTTGAGACTGGTGTGCATACTGATGCCAAATAACCCATCAGTGTTGAAAAACGAGCTGATCTAAGTTACTTGTTGAAAGAGCAGCTCAGTGGAGGTGTAGCTTTGCTGGAAGCTCAACCTTTAGCAAATGTTGATTCCTTTCTTCCTTTCAGCTGTAAAATCTCTTGTCTGAGTTTTCTTCTCTTTTCAGTTCAGGTGAGCAGTTGAAGCTCAGTATTGTGGTTACAGGCATGAGTGTAGGTAATTGTTTTACTCCTGGTGAAGGTGTCCTTGGCACATTAACATTTCTCGGGTGTGGTCTCACTGCCAGATCTAGAAAGAATTTCCTGGTTTGCCATGGGGAAAATGTGCACTGCTATTTTACTGAAATGATGGATTGTTATCTGTTGTGTAGGGATGAAACGAGATTGGACGGTATCTCTAAAGGTGCTGTAAGACTACTACTGTTGTATTCCCACTACCCAAAACTTCTGTTTATATTTCTTTTTTAAGGTAACTTTCTGGAGGGTGCAGTAAGATTGTACGGCTCCTCTAAGCCAGGCTTTGGAAGCTGTTTTTCTTTACTGCAGGAAAAAAAAAAGGAGGTTGTATGTAAGGTAGGACATGGGACTGGGAAGGCAATGCAGAGAACTAAAGCCTTGTGTTCTTATTTCCTGTTTTCTTGAGTTGCTATGTGAAAGTTAATTGGTTGGTGTTAATTGAAGGCTTGTCAAGGTTTTGGCTTCGTTCGTGTGTGAATTTAATAAACATTAGAGTCTCTGGTGACACAGCAGTCCTTTGCTCCTCAGTGGTCTTCTGCTGGCAATCCTCAGTGGTCTCTGGATGATTTATGTGCAGAGTACGTGACACTCATTGTGTCAAGATTTCTTTGAGGGTGAAAAATTTTTATTACCTCAAAAACTGATTTGGATTATATCCAGAAGAAAAACTGAAGTAGTCTTGGAAGGTTTTGGTTGTTTGGTTGGGGTTTTTTTTGGGTTTTGTGTGTGTGTGTGTGTGTGGTTTTTTTTATTGGTTCTTGTGGATTTTTTTTCTTTTGTTTTCCTTCTGTTGTTGAATTGCTGTGAGTAAGGACAGCATGGTAATGTACTTTGGTACATTACCCAGTTGATGCTGGGATCCTTATTGTACTGAGGGTAGGGAAATCTGTATTGAATGCCTGTGAATTGATTGGAGCACACCACCAGTGGCTGATGCTTTGTATTGGGGTGGCTTTGGTTTGTACGCTTCTTCTAAGTAGCTTACATAATCTTCCTGTAAAGCATAATATATTTACTATAACTGTTTCAGTACTAGACAAATTTGACTTCTCGTGACAGTAGACTTTTAAAAAATACTCTTGATTCCTTTAAACATGGTATAAATGTTACTGGTGAGAGTCTTGGTTTTTTGTTTAGCGTAAATCTCCCATCACAACACTTATTTTTAACTAATGCGATAGAAATGAAAATAAATCAGGCTCTACATAGTAAAAGCATGTTTTCCTTGCCAAATTCAAGCTGGCACATTCAGTGTCCAAACAGTTTACATAAACTAAGCAGGGTAAATAAAAATTGGGCAAAGAACTGCTAAAAGGACACCGAATAAATTAGCCCTGGGTTTTAGAATGAATTACATTTGCTTAGTGGGCACTTGACAGTGCCTCTGTTACAAGTAAAATAAGTGTTTAGTATGCTTAAACCTCTAGTCGCCTATATTCTTGAACTCTGAAAGTTTTAATGTTTTCCCACTTTAATTGGAAACTTCAGATGGGGTTAAATAGTATTTCTTCTTTTTACTAAACGTTCATTTCAGTATTTTCATCAAGTAGACACAAGTTTTCAAGCAGCTTTGCTGAAGTCTTGCTTGTGTACTGTGTCTTGGGAGGGGATTTTGCTTTTCTCATATAAAAGAAGAGGATGCAAACTATTTTTGATGGCATGCTGCATTTAAAAACTGTGTGGAGATAAGAAGTCTTTTATTTCTGCATTTGGAATCAAGTGTTGGAAGGTCTCATTGATTCAGGTTTTTGGTGCAAATGTATTTGTCTCCCTAATAATGGCATTTGATATTTTAGTTTTTAATTATTATTAAAACTATACACTGAACATAAATTAACATAATCTTACTTACAGAAAGTCCATCAGCGCTTTCATCAGGCTTAAAATAGTTGCTTTTGTTTGCAATGTGGATATCTGTGCATATTTCATTAACCTTTATCTTGCTTGATGCGTAAATGTGTGCTGAGGAGACTTTCAAAATGCTTGAAGTTAGCTGCATTCTGTGTTCTATTTCTGGTGTTACTTAGCTGCTGCTGCTTAGAGGCTGAACTAGAAGGAAGATCATTGCATTTCACTGCCACTGGAGTTAAGGGTACAAAATTATTTAAGTTCTCAGTTGGCCAAGTTCTCAGCTTGCCAAGAAAAAAGTTTCTAATAGTTGGAAAATGTGATGATGGATTCCTCCCCCCTTCCCCCCAATTAATTGAACTTCAAGAGCTAGAATATATTTCTGAAATGAATTGAGAGCTTGTTATTGGAGCAGATTCAAGTACTATATGGAGAAGTTCTAAGAGAAGGAAAAAAAAAGGCTTGCTTTTACATAAGTAAAAGAAGAGGGCTGATACCTCCTCCTCACACCCCCAAACAAGATCAGAATGGTATTAGATTTTGCCTCTCTCTGTTTTTACTTGCAAATTAATAAAAATGGCAGTATAATTTGTGTTCACATCTCATGGCAATAATGACAGACCTGTTTTGAGAAATTGACTCTTTTAGTGCTGGAGACAGTTGATATTTTCCTTACAGTTGTTTCATAAAAGTGAATATTGTTCTCCAATGTGCTGGGCAAAGCGTGATCCACGGATCTGTCTTACCCTCGTGTGGGTGATGGTCCTTTGTTAATTCATCAGCTGCTGTCTCTACAGGTTTGTGAAGCATATAATTTCTTCAGTCCACAGAGTTGCTTTATTTTACAAGTGTTTTCTGTGTAGAGCTTTCAGAAAGCAGTGGTCTGTAGCAGTCTTTCAGTCCCCTGGTATATGAGAAATACGGTTATCTTGGTGCTTTTTTTGCAATGCAAAAATCTCATTTGTTACTGTAATAGCATGGCCTTTTGTAGGAGATCTTCCAGCCATCGAGGAAGATGTCCATCAGACTATTTCTTCATTTTTGTAGAGTTTACCTTATGAACTTAGACTAAAAGTAGGAAGTAAATTACCTTTTTCTTGTTGGGAATCTAGGATCTGTTTAAAAGTGCTAAAAAAGAGAGTAAGTTATGATTTCAGTGAAGTTTTTGGCTTAACTGTCTAGAAAGTAGAAAAGGTTATTCATTTAATTCCCAATTACTTTGAATAAAGACAAGAAAGGTGGTAATTTAGTTGAACTTCTAAGAAATTACATTTTCTGGAAGAAGGACTTTGTCCCCTGTTGTTAGAAGTAGGTGCACGCATATGTACATTTCTCTCTGTGTGTGTATATATAATCTGCAGAGATAAGAAAAAAATATTTGACCTTGTGTGTCTGTGCATCAAGGATATTTGCAAGGAATTTTGGGCATCAGTTTGCATGAGATCCAGTTAAAAATTTGCCAGTCTTATCTCTGGTAAAATTAGCCAAACCCTCATTTTGTTGAGCTGAGTGAAGTGTAATCTTGTTTGAAAAACCCAAAAGAGCAAATACTTCCCCAAAATAACCCAACATAAGTATGAGGTACTGTGCTGGGGGGGTGGGGGATGAGATGTTGGGGAGCTTTAAATGACAGAACAAAGCGAATGAAAGAAAAGCATAATAAACCTGGACTATTGTCTGGACTAAAAGACCTGTAGTGGAAAGAGATGTGCTACAGCTTTTTCTTGTTGAATTTCTTGAAGAAGACGAAGGTATTGCACACATTCACCCTAATGATAGTCTTTTTGCTACCTCATTTTCCCCCCTCCCTTGAATTAGCATTTTAGACTGTTTTATTTTCTTTCTTCTAAAGTTAACTGTTGTTTTCCATGCAGAAAAAGTAGTTTAAACTTATGAAATACTACTAAATTAGAAAATCTTCTCTTTTTTTTTTTTTTTTTCTGTATTCTGGCTTTCTGGAAAAAACCCCAAACGACACTAATATCAACACTCTCCCACCCATAAACACACCCCCTCCCCCATATTCACAGAGTGACAATAAGAAATTTTATGTCCATTTTACACTACAGGCAGCTAACTAGATTTATTCTTTTAAAACAATAAGAAGCAGGCAGAGAATATAGCCCTTTTTTTACCTTTATTCAGTATTAACAAAGGAGAAGAGAAGGTGGCTTCTAAAGTTGGGTACTTAATGCAAATTCATTCTCTTGCATAAGCTACAGAGCAATAGAACATAACACTGTCATTAAAACTGACTCATAGCATTCAACGAAGGTGTGTTTCAAGCTTTAAAAGTGTTAAGAGAATTACTGCAGTCTAGTAAATACCTTGCAGTGGGAAAAAGTACTTGAGCTGCATTTTGTTGCAAAATGTTGTGCAAATTATTTTGAAAGTATTTTCTTTTTAAAAGATATCTGACCATACAAGCAGAGAAGTAGAGTTATTCTCAACTATAAAGTATTTTGATCAGCTGAAAAATGGATGCAAATAGACTGTGAAATTCATTTAAAATCTATATTTGAAATTTCTGCTCAGGAGGGAGACTCTTTACATTACTTGATTGGCTTTTAGCTCTCTTCATTGCGGCTGTGGGGGGATGACTCCTTTATATTGGAAAAATCTCTCTCCAGCAGTAGGTGTTCAGCTCTGTAAACTGGTGTTTTGATGGGTTGTGTTTGGTTGGGCTTTTTGGCATCTTAGTGAAGGGGAACATAAAATGCATATCTAGCACCACAAAAAGGCCCAAATGTTAACCTTGCATTTGAATTGGTTTCATATGTAGCCTCAGCAGCAAAGTGGTATAATCCAAAGGAGATTACAAGCATTATTTCTGACTTTTTGTCTGAGCAAATAGCGTATCACCCATTCTATCTGGATTCCAAAGGAAGGTGGAGATGATTATTCTAATGTTAGAAAGGCACAAAGAGAACATTAGTGGAAAGAAGCAATGTGGTAAGGTTAAAACTGTACTCTTTGCCTTGCCTCCCTGCCTGCTGAGCAGTGGCTGCTGGGCTTGGATGTGCTGGGTTAGGCCTGGGCTCAGTGTGCTGCTGCTCTGTGATTGCTGCCTGTGGTGGCTGAGGAAATGTCTTGATATCCATCTAGTTCCTTGATGAGCAATATTCAAGCCTGCCAATATATGTCTATGGTTCTGTACAGCTTACTTGCAAGCTAAAGGCAGCTGTTTCATCTTTGATTTAGAGTCTTTCACCTCAGCATCTCCCTAGCAGCCTTTGTCAGTAGGTATAACTGAACTTTGGGAAGTTCTGTTTAACCCTCTGAGACATGGTGTGCCCTGTATTGTTGCCTGTCCTTATTTTAGTAGTTTTTCCTTTGCAGGAAATAAATGACAGTATTTTTCTGGGTGTATTTTTCTGCATTCATATCTCCCATGTTACTTTTATTTCCCTGAATATCACGTTACTTTTATTTTCCTGAAGCCTGTTTGTTCAAGAAGCAACTAGATATATAAGAAACAAGAAACTCAGTTATGCAAATATTGACTTTTGGATGCTGCAAGTCTGTATTTTTTATAAACTAATATAAATCTCAAATATCATGATGAACTCATCGCTCATGCCTAAAGCATCTTGTCCTTAGAATTTTGTTTTCTTCTTTCATTTCAGCACTTCTCCATATGCCAGTCTTTTACTGTCTTCTCTTGTGACTCCCTGCAGTAGTTTCCCTTCTCTTCCTCCCTCACCCACCCTTCTTGTCCTTTGCCAGAAGCATTGCCTTCCCTCTTTTTTCCCTTCTCCTCCTCCCACCTTCCACACTCCATAATTAAACTTGGAAGACTCAAAGGATATAGAAAAACAAATGAAGGATGAAAATTAGGATTATGAGGTTTTTTTATTACCTTTCTTCTGGTAGGTCTGCCAACATTATTTACTGTTTAGATGTGTGTCCTTTTTCTCAGGACCTGTTTTTCAGGTCCTCTTTTGGGTCACTTACATATCCAGACATGCTTTTGCTGTCATGGGAATCTCTCAAGCAAGAAGCTGTCAGCATAGCAAGAGACACTCTGCTTGCCTTGCCTTTCTCTGTGGGAGAAAGGCCATGGATCTGCCATTTCCTATTTATGTTTCAATATTTTTCCATTGATACCTAAGCTTCAATCTGGATTATTCTTCTCTTTAGATTATGGTGTAAATACTGTCCTTTTACCTTTTATTTATTTTCTGGGGGGGTAGTTCATGCCTTCAGTAGTAAACTCCTTGATTTACTTTAGAGACATTTTTGTCAGATTAACAGTGTGGACAAAAATACTAGTTAAGCAAAATTCATTGGATATGAATGTTTTACCAGTGTATTAATGGTGGTTGATGAAGGTATAGAGCAAGTACAGACTGCATTTGTTTTAAGAAGGTTAGTCTGAATGTTTGTACTTTTAGTTATGAGGATAGTTTTTGTGTTATGTGAGATTTAGATAATAAATCTCACATAACACAAAATTATAAATATTTCCCTTATCTTTCTTTTAACTACAAAATGGAAACCACTAGGCTGAAATCAAAAGAGGAGCTATTACTTCACTTATTTTTTTAAAGTGATTATAGAAGCTGGCATTGAAATGACATTGTTTATTATTTAAAAAATTAAAGTATTACCACATCTTGTTTCCAGAAATGAAGCAAATTGCCTCCTAATTTTTTTGAAGTTTTTTCCTGAGTTTTTTGGTAACACTTAGCTTAAGACTCATATTTTACCACAGCGTGCTGTTCATGCAAAGAGCCATTACTATAGCATGGTTTCAAACATTATATCTTATTTTATAACACCACCAGAGGCTTTCAACATAGCAAAAAGTTCCCTTATCAAAGAGCTTAACATCTAATTAAAGACGGCACCTAAGAATGCAACCATCAGTTGAAATAGGCAGGAGAGGAAAAGACAACATGATCATGATTGTATCTTCACAACTAGGAATCTGTGGGAGGTTGACCTTGGCCATCCACTGTCAGCAAAGTTGCTCTGTCTACTCAGCTCCTCAGAGCACCATGAAGGGCTTGGGTTGGAAGGGACCTCAGTGCCCATCTTGTTCCACCCCCCTCTCCCCAGGGTCTTTTCCATGCTGAACAGCCCCAGCTCTCTCAGCTTGTCTGTGGGAAACGTGCTCCATCTCTCTGACCATCTTTGTGTGTGGCCCCCTCTGTACCTGCTCTAGTATGTTCACATTTCTCTTGAGCTGAGGACCCCACAGCTGGACACAGCTGCACAGCTGGGCTCTCACGAGGGCAGAGTCCCCTCCCTTGACCTGCTGGCTGGGCTGCTTTTGCTGTAGTTGAGTTATATGTAGCTCTTCATCTACAGGAGCCCCCCTGTCCTCTGCAGGGCTGCTCTCAATGACTTATTCTCACAGCCCTGTATTCCTGTCTGGGTTTGCCCTGAGCCAGGTGCAGCACCTTGTCCTTGGACTTGCAGAACTTCATGAAGTTCTCGTGGGCCACTCCTCAAGTTTTTCCAGGTCCCTCTGGACGCCGTCTTGTGCTTCTGTTGTGTCAGCTGTACCACTCAGCTTCATGTCGTCTGATGATCTTCCATTATACATCTTGCACGGATGCATAATGTCATCTGTGACATTGCTGAGGTGCACTCAATCTCACTGTCCATGTCAGTGATAAAGGCACTGAAGTGCACTGGACTCAGCACAGAGCCCTGAGGAACACCACTTGTCACCAACTTCCAACTGGAACATGGAGCCATTGACCGCAATTCTCTGGCTGCCTCCAGCCAGGCAATTCCCTACCTGTGTTCTTGGCTGGACAGGGGAGAGATAGTCTAATGTGTTTTTTTTTTTTTTTTTTTTTTTTTACTGCCTTTGGATGAGATCACGACATTAAATTTGTGCTTTTGTTTCTCTGCTTTTTTATTTTTTTTTTCCTCTACTGGAAAATTGCTTGCACATACTGCAAATTGAGTGGGTCACCTTAATATATCTTCCAAAAATGTTTGCAGTAGTTTAGCAAACTGAAGTTGCCCTACCTGAAGGTGTTCTAGGTGGCTCAGCATGAGGACATCTGTCCTGACAGCACAAGTCAACATTCTGTTGCTGCACTTTCTCTACAGTGGATTTGCATTGAACATAAACTTTACTTCAGAGTTTTCTGTTTAATGTTCGGTCCTCCTTCAAATTGTCTTTGGTACATGATATATTGCTGCTGCTGTTTCTGTGGTGAGACATTCCAGAACACTCTAAGCTTTTATCCTCTGCTTCAAGGAAGTTTATGTTAATAAGTTGTGATATTAATAACAGTGAACAATTTACAAATAATGTTAATTTAGGGAAAGTGTTAGTTGTTGAGGTTTTTTTTCTTCTTCATTTGGACTGTGATTCTTTTTTATTGAACTTCATCTTATTGGGATGGTCATAACCTCTTAATGCAGTCTGAGCCACTTTGGAGATTAGTCTTCTTGACTTGGGTTTTACTTAATTGATTTATTCACCTGTGTAAGTTTAATGGGTTTTTTTTTTCCAACTAGAAAGCATAGCAAAACTCACCTTGAATTTAAACATGGTTAGTGTTCAGTTACTGTGATAATAGATATCTTAAAAAAGCCCCAGCTATAAAGTATAAAATAAGCACATTTAATACACTTTTACACTTTTAGTATTAATCATACTCTATTCAATTCCTGGCTGGTAAAACTGGAGCAAGTACCTTGTAATAGAGTTTCACACATTAAAATAGTAGCAATATCTTCAAATTCAGATGAAACTTCATATGGAGAGATGTTTCTATAGGTTTTAATTCCTTTGGGGTTTTTTGACCAAACAGCTTTGAGATTGATGGAATTAGAGAGCCTTTTTCTCTTAAAAAATAAGTCAAACCTGAACAAAATTATTACAAAATCCTCCAGCACTCCCCCACAAAACCCCACTGTACACCATTTGTCCACCACATATTTTAATCACTTGTAATGCCTTTAGTGACAGAAGACTCTCTGATAAATCTTCAGGTTGTTTCTTTCAATGTGCTCCTGCACACATGCCTGCATACTAATATGAATTTATTCTTGAAATGACCTGTGTTAGGACCATTAGTTGTTGAGTGGCTTCTTTTTGTCAGTTTTTTAAAACTTTTGATGGCATTCTTTTCAGGGTAAATGTTGTATAAGGTGTGTCATTAATATTTAAATAAAATGTTTCTAATTACTTGCTTGGAAAATGCACGAAGAAGCAATGATAAATCATAGTGTAGAATGTAGTTCTGTTCATTTGTATGTATTGTATTATTAATTTAGAACTAAGTTTTGAGGGGCTTCCGCCTGATGCTTTTGTTTGTTCTATTTGGCATGCCCTTTTCAAGGAAAAAGGGATTTCTTGGGTTGGGTTTTTTTGGTTTTTTTTTTTTTTTCCTGTTTGGTTCAGATAGTGAACCAGTCATCTATATTTAATTATATGCTTGAAGATTACAAGAAGAGTAGTCATTGCAGTTGTTTTGATCTGTATTAGAATGACCACAGAATTTAGTTTTGGCATTCGTTTGCTATTTATAAATACTTTTTATTCACCTTTACTTTTCTGTACTTTTATAAGAAAGATCCATCTCAGCCAAATACGGTGCAGAGAGGAACATCTGACTTTTAGAATGTGAATGGGAGTTATTTTTAGAACAATGAAGACAAAACTGGGTTGGAAGGAGGGGGAAAACTTTGTCAGATTAGCAGAATTTCAGTCTCACTAAATCACCAGCATGCTTTGTGTGTGCACGTATGAAAGATTCAGTGGCTGATCCAGTTAAGAATGCATCAGAGGACTTTTTCTGAAGTGGTCAGCACTTGTGCATGTGTTGTTTTGTCTGCTGCCAGCAAGGCAATGCAGCAGTGCAGGGCTGGCTTGGGGCTGCTGCCCTTGTGCAGAGGAAGCTCACGGTGCCAGAGGGTGCCAGAGGATGCCAGGGACCCGGAGCGTGGTGGGCACACTCGGGAGCTCCATTCTTCCACAGCTGCCCTGCTGAGCTCACACTTCAGAGCAGACCTCCAGCTGACTGGCTGCTTCTAACTTGTCCCCTTCAAGAGAATATACTGTACTTTTCTTGGACAGGAACAGTCTGTAGTATTATTTTGTAATATTATATTGAGAATTTAAAGTCCATGGCAGATTGTCAAAAATAATATGGGACTAAATCATAGGCAATATGACAAATTAATATATTACTGGAGACTGGTGTTCTGAGAAGAGAGAAGGAAAGGTTAAAATCAAGAACCTACTTCCAAGGAGACCACTACAAATATTGTGTCAGATAAAAAAAAATATTAGCTTCTTCCACAGCAAGGTATTCTGTTATAAAATAAAACCTTCTATTATCTAAAAAAAAAAAAACCAAAAAACCTTCTGTTTGCTTAAGAATATATCACTAAGCCAAAGTGTGCTTTTAATTCACCTACAAATGCTGGGACTTGTATTGGATAGAAATGAAAGTGTAAAGTGTCAGGCGTCTTGTGCCAGAAGAAACTGCAAAGGCTTTGGGTTTGGTTTCACAGGTTGCTGTTGGGAGTTTTATCCTCTGCACACTGATGATTTTCCTTTAGAGCTGCCACAGGTTCAGTGAGGCCCACCCAGCATGCGCCAAGACCGGCATCAACTGCGTAAGAAGCTGTCACACCCACCATAGACTTTCTTGTTAAGGTTCTTGCTGGAGAGTAAGACTAAAATGGAAGCAAAATTGTCTTTCCTGTCCTCCTGTTATGACTCATGGGAGCTGCTTTTGTGCTCAGTGCTTTCATAATCAGTCTGCTTATTTGTCAGTATGGTCTTAGAAGCATCCTGCTAAGCACCCACTCTTTTTGAGTTGGCCACAGCTGTTAGGGAAGATCGTGAATCCTGTGTTTTAACTCAGAGAAGTGAATTTAGTTCATATATCCAGGATGAGCTGAATTTATTTTTGAATCTGTACTTGGATACAAAAAAAAGAACGCTCATAGAACAAGATAAGGCAAATCAAATCATTATTTCTTCCCTGACCTTCAAGCTCAGTTTTCCATTAGGAATTTAATCAAACAGGTATCTTGAATAGTTGGGAACTGATTCACCCTTTTTCTAGTTGTTTGCTTGCTGCAGGATGGGAATTTTATTCAGGTTCTTCCCCCATGCACTCCTGGCCCTGTGGCCATGGAGATCTATTGCCTTTAAGCCATTGAGGTGATGATGCCTTCCACTGACATATAATCATTCAGATGCATTTGCAGGTCTTGGTGTATCAACAGCTATTAAAAAACCCAAAACCAAAAAAACCCAAGCAAATTCTCCAGAAACCAGCAATGGTGAAGTCAGGGTCCAATGCTGATAGTAATTAACAATGTCAAGAAAAGCTTGCTGGAACTGAATTTTAAAATCTGTGAGCCTGTGCAAGGAACCTTGGTGTTTTGCTTTTACATAATTTGTTCAAGTTTGACAGCTTTCTAAATTTTGTATTTATTTTTACCAGCTGTTCTTTTCATTCCTAATATTTTCTTATGAGCAGAGGAGGATAGATTGAAGTTTTGAGTATGAAAAATGGCTTGCTATAATTGTTAAGTTCTTGTTGATTTTTATCTCTTCAGCTTTTTCTTTTTTTCATCTTCCTTGTTGTGGATTTCTTCATATTGTGAAATCTCGATGGCTCTTTCTCCAGAATCTTACCTCATTTAGAAGGTCTACTGTCCCTCCATAAAATGGAAAAATAAAGTGGTACTTTTTTTTCCAAATTATGGAATGAGATTGGTACAATGTCACTAGGAGTATGATTGGATTATTTTTCTCTCCGTTCCTTAAGTCAGAATGTTACTGCTGGCTTCCTCCCTACAGCTTTTCATATACTGATTTTTTTCTTCCTGATCAGTAATTCCTCATAATAAACCTGACACATTCCTCTGGATCAATAAATCCAGAAAAAAAATCTCATCTATTTTCTTTACCTTGTCACTTGTATTTACTGCTATAACACCAAATTGGGTGCTTGTAAATCTTAACTAGGGCTTTCCTGGAAAGCCTCAATGAATAGGGGTACATGTACACTGAGGAGGAAGAGTAAAGGTGCTGAATGATGCATCATTGCTGACAGAAGTGGTTAATGCTTCTTTCATCCATATACCTTGTTTGACAGAAAACATGCCAGGGTATGGATTAATGCATAACCATCAAAGATGGTGTGGTATAAGTGCTTTACATTTGTGTAGGGACCTGCTGTTTTGTTAATGCACAGAGGAAAATGTAAATCAGCCTCTAGAAATTCCTAGTTGTGGCCTCTTGGTGGGTAAACGTAATAAATAAAACAGATTAAGTTTACTTCTTGTTTTGGAAAAGCAAGAGGGATGTATTATCTGCTGGTGAGAAGTTGAGTTTAAAAGCTCATGGATGACTTTGAAGTCAGTTAGAAGTTTGTAACTAAGTTCAGCAGGATGCAGATTGCATTTTTCTGTCATGATAAATGAAATCAACTGAATACTTGATTTTCAAGATGTAGATATACAAATTTAACCATATTTCTAGAATGGTTTTACTTCTCTACATTTTGTGAAGCCAAACATCTACCTCACGTGTTTCATTATTCTCACTAAGTGTCTCTACTAAAATCTAACTTTGTAAAAAGTGCTTCTCTCTCCACACAGATATTGATGATTATGAAATAAAGAATGGCATCTCTATTTACCATTGAGGCTTTGGGTTAAGTGGTTAAGTCTGATGCTTTTGGGTGATGCACTAGAAATCTTAATGGTCCTTAAGGGAAAAGGAGTTATGAAAAAGCTGAGGTTTTTCCCCACTGCTTTAATTTCAATTCAAATGATCAGGTACCATAATGCTGTAGTGTTCTGTATGCTCATTTTGAAAATGTGTGTATGTTTTCTGGGATTTACATATAAGCCTTACATGCTATTACAGAACAGCTACTTTTGTGTTAGTGTCTCACAGTGTTACATTTCTGGATTAAATTAAACTAAGTATTTTGTGTTCATCTCATGACGTTTCATTTTCCTGAGTTGGCACTGTGTTTTGTAGAATATCATGGTAATGTTGAGAGCATCTTAGAGATCTGTTGGTTTAATTCATAAATTGTTGATGTGCTGTGAATCTGGCTGCCTTAGAAAGGGATATTAGGAGAATGACTTCTATTTCCATACTGAGAGCCTTTGAGAGGTAAATGATGGCCTTATTTCCACTTCTGCAAGGATTATTCTAGGCAGCAAGCAACTTAGGAAAACAGACCAATGTGGCACTCAGTGCAAAGAATGAAATTGTGGCAGCTATTAGGTTTTCCTTGCTATTAGCTGAGGTTTTCCTTGCTATTTCCAGTGTTAAGTTTGAAAGAATCCGGCCTGTCCTCACTAAGTTACAGAATAAAGTAGTTCTTGCTATGGATAACTTTCTTGAAATTACTTTTTTGTTTGAGTTTCTGTTTTGCTTAAGCTTTCGTTTAATCTCCTAGGTGTTTTTCCTTGTTATTGTTATTACAGTTACTGACTCTGACATTCATTAAGACTCTGTCATTCATGGAGTTTTGAGTTCATGTTACCAGATTCCCTGCAACAATCAGTGATTTTCAAAACAATCTTAACAAGGCCAGTGCCTTTTGAAAAACAGAAGAATCCCAAACAGTGGGTACTGCCACTGAAAAAATATTTTAGCAGCTTGATTTTAATAATTCAGCAGCTTTTGAAGACAAAGATCTCAAGCATATAAATTTTGTCTAGATATTAAATGGGTCTAACTAGTCTGACTTCGCTAATGTTGGAATTATAGCCCAGTTTAAGGCAAAAGAGTTGGGGCAAAAAGTGTTTGGATATGAATCCATACTACTGCTGGGTGCCACTAGCCATCTTTCACTAGCTTTCCTTTTCATTTCAAAATTAAATTTTCATGAAGTGTCCTCAGCAGAATTGGGCACAAAGCTGCCTGGAGCTGATGCAAAAGAGGGGCTCACTCGAGTGCAGTTTGCTTTTGGGAGCCCCCCTGTGTGCATCTGTGTTCCCTGTGGTGTCAGTCACTCATGATGCACTTTGGGGAGAATCAGGGAAGCTGCTTTGTGTGTTTGTTTGGGCCAGCTGGAGTGTGTCACTAATGGTGAGTGAAGATCACTAAGTGGGTTGACAGGGGTTTATCTTTAAGGAATTACATGCAAATGCTTCTCTAGGTGCTATGAATTCAGGGTAGCAGGGGATCAGCTTTCTGTGGCTCTTCTAATGAAGTGGAAAGGGAAGGTGATCCATGATCAGTGGAGAGAAGATGTACAGCATTGAATTTCATAGAATTATAGAATTCTAAGAGTTAGAAGGGACCTTAAAGATCATCTTCTCCCAACCCTGCCATGTGCAGGGACACCTCCCACTAGACAGGATGCTCAAAGCCATATCCAGCCTGGCCTTTAACACTGCTGGGGTTGGGGATCCACAACCTCCCTAGCTGGGGGATTTCAGAAAGAAAGATTAGCTGCTTTCACATCTAACTTTTGTTCCCAATAAAAAACTATAATTAATACTGAATAAACTTGCAGAACTGAAAATAAAAATAGTGGATCAAAAGCTGCAGGCCTGTATAGCTTTAAGTAGTTTATGAGAAATATAGAAATTTATGAATGAGGGAAAAAGGAAACTGCATCCTAATTTCTTCTTGAGCTTTTGGTACATTATCTCATAAGTTTCTTTACTGTTTCATCATATATCTAGGAAATATTGTGCACACTGTTAGGCAGAATGAGAGTGTACAGTGATAACAGTAGCTGATAAGTAATCAATTTATCACAAACTAATTTCTGGTAGGACTTGTCAGTGAATAATGTTGGGAATTGAAGTAACAGATTTGGTGATGTTGCTGAATAGTGCTGATAGAAAACAATATATGTTTTCTGACTTTTCCTTTCTTTCTGGCTAGTCATTTTGCTGTTCTGAACTTGGCTGACCAGTTCTATTGTCTCTCACATTGTGGTGGCGTCAGTGGTTGTTTCAAGGTCTCTGTAGCTGTATTTCTGTCACTCAGCTGCAGCATGGGGACAGTCAGCTGGACCCTGTGCCTGGCACCAGCCTGTTTGAGTAGAAAGCTGAAGCAGCTCAGTGTGGGCTCTGTTCTCATGTTGATGGGAGCATCTGAGCAGATGCTCCTGTTTTTCCAGGACTTCATTTTTTTAAGTTCGTTAGTGTAACCAGAAAGTCTGGACAAACAGCAAAAAGGCTTTTGTGAGAAGATGCCAAATAAAATAGGAGGAGAACATATGGAAGGGAAAGGAAGGAGTATTTTGTACAATTCACCAGTGAAGAAAAAAATTGATTAATTAAAACAGTAAATTAAACCACTGAAATAATTAATAAAGGACTGGACAGCTTTTTTTAAAAAACAAAAGCAAACCAGAAAACCCTAACTATCCCTTTAATTTGGAACTCACTGCTTTATTTTCAAATCACTGTGGTTGATTAACTCTGGAGTTGTTTCTAAACTAACTAACAACCCCTCTCCACATGACCTGCCTGTGTCTTGCAGAAGCAAATGTCATTGTGATTCCTCTCCACCCTTGGGTTGTCCTTTTGTTGTGTATGACCATGTCAAAACTGGGCTTTTGGCCAGCACCCCTGGCTTACAGTGACATCTCATTTGTGTGAGCTGAACCCAGAATTATTGGGTCACACTCCCCCATTACACATAACTTAATTAAATGTATTCACTTCCATCTTGTTCTTCATGAGTAGTTCTGTCCTTGAGTCACTGAATTGTGAAGATGGTGTATTTCCAATTCATGGTGAAAGCAATTGAGGGTTTTTCTTTCCCCATTTTTGAATGTGGGATATGTGCCTTAATATTAAAGGAGCAAATGCAGTCTGAATTAGTAAAATCAAGCTTCTAATAGGATACCAGAGAGTGGTAAGCCTAAAACAGCCAAAAAACTTTGTTCTTTACCCTACATATAGTTGCTTAATTTGAAAAATTACTTCAGTGTTTGGAGAACATGGAAAAAATCCTTTGAAGACATTACCTTTTTTTGTATTATTTCTTAAATAAGCTGATGATGGAAATAATTTTAAAATCTCATTCGTAGTCAGTCTAGCAAATTAATTTCCTTTCATTTTTTTCTTAATAATCACAGAAAATAGTAGTAGAAAGCTATTTTCTCCTGTAGAGTGTTCTTTCTGCTATTTCCTTTTTATCATTACAGTGGACAAATGAGAAAATAACTAAACAAAATTTGTTTCTGTACCTAGCTATCAACATACACCAAGCAGACCATAAACAATTACAAGCTTATTTTTGCTTACTGAGGTAGTTCCTGACGACATTTTTGTTTGCCTCTGTTCTGTAGAAAATTACTTTATGCCAGTTAGTTATTATTGTAATAGACATCCTGTATATGGGATTACAAGGCCAGCTGCTGTGTCAGATGTATGGTGTCAATGGGTTCTGTCCATTATACCTGCTGCTAAGCTCTCCTGATCATAAAATGTAGAAGTAAAATAATTATCTGTTAAAATTGTTAGACTGTATTGTTGTAATGTCTGTATACCATTGCTTTCTCTTACTGAAATAAATCAAAGTACTAATTATGTTATTTTCTGTTCTTTCCCCAGGAAACTATTGATTGCCTAGAAATTAAAAGAGGGTGTGAGAAGTCTGATTGATCAAAGTGGAAGTTTTTTTTTTTTTTTTTCCCAAGAGCCTTTTCACAACTGCCTTTTGCAAAATCTTCAGAGGGTCCCATTTGTGCCATGTTTTGTGGCTCTCACCGTAAGAGGAATTTGTCTTGATGAAGATTCCTAACATTGGTAATGTGATGAATAAATTTGAGATCCTTGGGGTTGTAGGTGAAGGTAAGTAGTATTGTAATAAAAGGTTAATTAGAATGTTGTAGATTTGACTTAGATGATAATAAGTTACCAACTGCAAAATTTTTCTTGTATGTGTTTATTATCTATAGCTTCTGCTAATTTCCTTGTCAGATGGATGAAGGAGTTTGGAAGCTGAAAGGAAGGGAAGAGAAACAGAACCATTTTTTGGGGGCTTGGGGTTTTTTGTAGTTTTGGGTTTTTTTCCTTTTAAAAGTTTAATGTATTGATTTCTCATTAGTGGTACTAGAGAGATGCAAGTTATCAAACTTACCTGCAAGTGTATTTTCAAAAAAACAATTTCAGTGTTTCAGTGTTTTAAAATCCATTTACTTTTGAGCAATTTTTATGGAATTTTTATGGAATGTTTCAGTGTACAGAGATTTAGTACCTATAGATGTAAGTTCTGAATAATAATACTGGGAACAATGTTACTTCTGTAGTTAGGAGGTTGCTGAACACTGTTTTATCTTGCCACTTTTAATTTTTTTCTGCTTTGAGATGGCTTATCTCTCATCTTCTCTGTTTCAGGAGCCTATGGCGTTGTACTTAAATGCAGACACAAGGTAAGTGAATTCCTCTCAAGTCAGAGGGAAATGTTGGTTTGAGTGAAGCAGTGACTTTTGATGAGAGCTAACATGTTAATATGTATGAGACATGGCATCTGGGGTGAACTTTTTCTTGCACTAAGTTACTTAAAGCAATCTTAATTGCAAGTTTCAGGGGAAATGGGTATATCTAGTACCAGATCTCAATTTTTTTGTGTTTAATATTTCTCTGAAATACTACTAATATTTAATTAATTTCAACTTAGAGAGTTTTTAAGAAAAGAGACCGAAAATATTTTGGAACACAGTTTATGCTCAACCAGTCTTAATTAGAATGCCAAACTATTTGCCAGATACTGCTGTAGAAGCACTTGGCTGTCTTGGAAGGGGCAGGGGAGAGAAAGGGGAGTCCATGAGGGATTTTACATCTGTAGGATGATCAAATGACAGTAAGAAAGCAATGACTTTTTTGGTTGTTGATTTTAATTTGGAGAAGGAAGAAGTTAAGAAGGAAAGAAAAACTACTCTTTGATACAAAGATGAAGTCTGGCAACCTGTCTACACCATTTTAACTAGTGTGTAAGTTGGATGTATCTGAACTTGCTGCTCATCAACACGGAGCTGACACAAACAACTTTGCTGTCTTTGAAGCTGCAGTGAAGTCATTTAACAAAATGACTTCTCTGAAGCAAAATATTTCAGAATCACAGTGATCCAAGAATATATACAAGTCTTTTTATGTAGTTCATACCTTTTTTCTAGAAAAAATTAGGACTGTGCAGAGGGTTTATGTTCCTATGGTGGCTTTTAGCATGTACACAGAAGGGCTTTTGCACACAGTGTATGGTTCTATCTGGTGTGTCTTACACTGTTGTACTGACTTAAAAAAGGAAAAATAAATTGGAACTTAAGATCCTCTCCAGCTGAAGCCTTGTTGGGCTTGGGGATGGTCAACAGTCAGTAGAGTGACGTAGGTAAATTGGGTCTTTTTAGGTATTTATGGTATGAAAATTCAGGGCGAGTTGTTTGACAACTCCTGAGTAGTGATGATACAGGTTGTACTAGACATCTCTATTCTTTGTGGAAAGTAACCTCACCCAGACTCAATAAGTTTCTCAGATTTCCTGCCTTGCTGAGTGAAATTTAAGCTGCGCATATCTATTCACGCTCATGCAGAAGAGTTCAGTACTCTAAAAGTATGGTATATTGGCATGGTAATCTGTTGCCCAGGTTCCTATGAGAATACCTTGCAGCACACCAGATGTCTAGAAAGAAAGGTCTTTCTTTTAGCAGAGGAAGGTGTTCCAACAGCCTGTGTATGACTGCTGCCTTCCTTGTGAGCATCTGAATTTTCTAGTAGTCACACAATTTTTTTCTACAGCTTCGTCTTAATGGAAATAGCTGTTCTAAAGGTTTAAAAAAAGGTATTGCTTTAAGCTTCTAGCAGGTGGGTTTACTATGACCTAGGGTTTCCAGTTTTTGGAGATCTAAAGAAAATGTGAGGCAAGTTGCTGTTTTCATCTAACTGATTTATGATTCTCTCTTAAAACAAGCTGCACCGAGCTTCTGAGAGCAGATGAGTTTAGGAGCTGTTTATTTTACCAGAAAAAGAGTAACTGTCTAAAAGTTAAATGTTGGCCTTTCCTACTTTTATAGGAATACAAAGATGAAATACACTTTCATAGAGTCTTGACAGACTTACCTGGAAATGCAAGGATGTATGGTTTGGGGATTTTATTGCTGTTTTTGGGGTTTTGGTGTTTTTGTTTTTCTTTTTTATTATTGTTGCTTTTTTGTTGGTTTTTTTTTTTAATTTTTTACTGTTTGGCTGCTGGTGGGCATACTTTTGAATATAGAAATATTTATATTTATGTTTATAAATACTGGTAACATGTCAGGATCAAATTCCCAGCCATTTTAAGTCAATATATCTCCTCTGTATTGTTGAGAGGGTAAATTTTGTGTGAAATGAGGAGCCAGCCCTTAATTGCAGCAATTTTCCAACACATAATCCACTAGTGCTTCAGTAAATATATAGCTTTTTACCTCAGTGCATTTCACTGGCATATGTATATAGATTTAAGGAGGAGAGAATGGCATAAGGAACAAATACCTTGTCATTACTATATGTGTTTTTCCTTTCATAAAGGAACATTACCAGAAAAGCTAAACTAGCTCCTCTAGAATGACTGTGTTTACATTATTATACAGACTGTTTTTATCCCAAATCCTTCATTGCTAATTGTGGACTGTGCATAAAGATTACTTGTTTATCTGAGGGGTTTTTACTGATGCTAAGCAAATGCAAATAATGTTGAAAAAAAAGCAGAGATGATGCTCTGAAAAGCTTTCTCCTATTTTTTCATTTAGTCAGAGGATGTTTCCTAAGGAAATACACTGAAGTGCATTGTGTTTGAAAAGACTGGAAATACATTTGATAGTTGCAAACTATTTTAAAAGGTTGTCTGGCTTATTTGGATTTTGACTGTTTTTTGAAAAGAAAGGCCACTTGAACAGTTCAGTAGTGTCAGGGATCATGGCTGAGGAAAAGAATCTTTGCTAATGTTTAAGACTTGTCAAATGTTTGCCCTTTAAATAAAACCAGTGTCCTTTTTACTTTACAAAGTGGTCTTCCTGCAGAGTTGTTGGGCAGCACAATATGATAGGAAGATGCTGTGGTAAAGCCATAGGTCTCCAAAGATGGGCACATGGAGAAAGAAGCCTAGAGAAAAAATTAAGCCAAAAGCCAGTGTGAAAAGGAAACGTTGCACTGTGAGATAATGAACTGTGTTTGTAGGAGGAACACTGGCAATTGCAGCTGCAAGTAGAGTTTATAGAAATGAGGTAAATACATCCTTAGATGCCTGAGGTAAGTGGAGAAGATGATGATGCTGGAACAGGGGTTGTTTCTTAGGATGAGGCAGAGCTCACCACAAGCCAGGCTGGAGAGGAAGATGGGTTCTGTGAGCAGGCAGTCAGACCATGAGAGGCATTTGGACAAGGCTCTCAGGCAAATGCTCTGATTCTTGGGGTGTCATGTGCAGGGCCAGGAGTTGGACTTTGGTGATTCTTGTGGGTCCCCTCCAACTCAGGGCTTTCTATGATTCTATGCCTATGTGTATATATTTGTGTGTATAAATTGATGGTGGTTTTTTAGGTTAGCCAGGTGTGCAGGAAGGTGTGTGGTGATGCAGTTTCTCTAAAAGCATAGTTGAAATGGATGAAATCTCCTTGACTTCTCCTTCTCTTGCAGTGTGCTATGTGTTACCAATTAATGATTTGGAAGTTTGGTGCCAGTTGTTCATATAAGTCCGACATCTCCTGCCTAATGAGATGGGTTTTTTTGTCTTTTATTTTAGGAATGTGTCTGGTTTTGTAGTTCTTAATAGCATAAGGCATTTTTAGACCTTTTTCTTTGAGATAAACACCACTCAGTTCCCATATTAAAAAGAAACAAAAAGAAATGTTAGTTCTTAATAGCATAAGGCATTTTTAGACCTTTTTCTTTGAGATAAACACCACTCAGTTCCCATATTAAAAAGAAACAAAAAGAAATGTTAGTTAGAATTATTTGGCATTTCAGTGCATTGAAGAATAATGAAGAATAACCTCTGGAATAGGTTTAATACTACCAGGCAAAGTCTTCTTAGCCTAATATTTAATTTTGTCTTGTTTGAGACTTCTGTAATACTCTTGCATTGTGTTCTGGTTAGTTGTTTGTTTGCCTCGGAATACATTAAAGAAATATTTGCTGATCCCTTAAAGAAAGGTACATTTTACTCATTAGAACATAAAGTGAATATGCATATGTAGCAAAATCATTACATTTCTTTTGAGTATCTCAGCCTTTTTCATGTCTTTTATTACTAGAATCCCTAGGGACCAGCAGGGTCATGGTTTTCTTAGTTTTCCCTTTGAAAAATTTTTTTTTTTTTTTTTTGTTTCTACAGGTACACCACTTCTTCACACTTCACACTATTTGTTTGTGTTTGAGCAGAGTCAGGAATTCCCCTTTTACCAATGCTGGCCAACTTGAGAAAATTTTCCCATGGCCATCACTGTGCTTAGAGGAGGTATTTCTGGTAGAACAACCACCTCTCATAGACTCCTTTGCTCTTCAGGGCTGTCTCCAAGCAGATCCTAAAACAAGATGAAATCTGTTCCTTTGAAAGTCCAGGGTTGTATTTCTATTGTCCCTCTCTCTTAACTATTTCAGAATCTTAAATTCCACTGTCATGGTGGAGATGCTGGTTTGCTGTAATACCCATAAGAAAGGAACACAGATTCTGTAAATTGTAATTTAAAGTGCTGCTTCTTCAGTGAGTATTAACTTCAGTATAATAAAGTAAAAATGGAACAAGGGATCTTACATCCTTTTAGATTCTGGGAATCTTCAGTTGAGCAGCATCAAAATGGCCTCGGATCAGAGTGCAGCATACTGTGAAGACCAGTCTGTAAGAAGGGTTTCTTCACTATTTTCATTATTCAAGCTATTGCAGAATTCTTTTAAAAGAAAACTCCTGATCAATTCTGTTGTCAAACAGAAAGATGTTCTCAGGAGAACTTCTTGCTACATCCCTGGGTAAAGGCAAGGCCACACAGGTTATGTAGCTCAGATGCTGAGTGGGAGCTGCTTGCAGGCTCCTCTGGTACAATGACCTGGCTGAGTTTGTCCTGCAGTCCAGGCAGCTGAGCCCGGGCCAGCTCAGGTGAGCTCTGATGTGCATCACTAATTCCTCCTTGTACGGTGGTCTTCTGTCAGGGTGCACACACACACACACACACACACACACACACACACACACATTGCCTCTGATATTATCATCAGCCTTCATGTTCCTGCTGGTTCATTGATCAGTGTCAATCAATTGCCTTCTCTGTTTTCCAAAAATCTGATTGTCTTCATCATGCTGTATTACCCCAGCAGCAAATGTTGGAGTGCTCTGTGAAAACTGGACTTTATTGTAAGGCTTCCCTTAAAAAGGCTTTGTCCATTTCGCTCTCTTTATAATGTGCTTTGAAGCAGGTGCTCCTCCTAATGTAACCTGTGTTGTTCTGTCTTCCAACCCTTGTGCAAGAACTTTTGACTTTTGTCTTAGCTATTTGAAAGCAAATGTAAATGCATTCAATCCCCCTTCTCCTCTGCAAGGATCTCCTTGCCTTTGTAGGATATTTAACAGAGGATGAGCTGTGTCTGTTGTGGCAGAGCTCTGGTCACACAAGCTATTCCACTACATTTTCTGTACCCCTAAAGAGTGGTTTCATAATCTGGGTGACAGGTAGTTCAGATAATGCATGTTTCTAGAACTGTGCGCTGATTCCTAGTTCCTCCTGGTCTTTTCTCAGAAATTTTAGGTACAGGCACCAGGAATCTGGTCATGCTGCTTTCATAGAGCAAATGAGAACATTTGGGTTTTCTCTAATATTGTCATAAAAGCAGAGTTCTGAATTTCCCTGGTGGATGTTAGAATCCCTTTTCCAACTCTTGTGTCTGCTGATGTAGATACCTATATCACAATACCTTCACACTTCAAATCTGCTAACCATTTTTATTTTGTTGAGTTCCCCTTTAGTGTTAAAAGGTAAGTGTAGTTGTTTGTAAAAGTTGCAGGTTTTTTCAGTGTGTTGTATTTTTTCATGTATTTTCTATAGATTTGGATCTCAAGGTTCCTCAGCTCCCCAGCATGTGTTAAGTCAAGTGCTCAGACTGAAGAATACAGTCATTGCAGTTTAACTTTTATGGTATAATCTTTTGTACTGAAATGGGTACAGCTCTTTTTTGTCTTACTTTGGATGTGACTGATTGGACCGTAGTTCCTGTTTGGTTGATTGAGAAATTAAATGATGAGTAAATGAAAAATCTGAGTTCTCAAATGAGACCAGATTGCTGCCTGTGTTTTTTCCCCTCATCCTCAAATTTTTTCCGTTGTTTTTTTTTAATGTAATTCAAAGCAATATGCTAATTTTCTCAATTAATGAAATTTGGTTTGGCTTTGTGGGAAGATTTTTGGTTTTAATTGTTGCCAGGGTAAAATCTCTGTACAGCATACTGTTTTCTTTCAGTAATGGCAGCTTAGCTGTGGAAGATTATTCCATTAATGCGGTTGTTCCTTGGGCTAAAGCACCATATCACTGGTGGCTTTTTGTGCCAAAACTTGTGTGAAACACATACAACAAATATGAGACTTTCTGGACCTTCTGGATAAAAAGAGTTTGCCAGTATTAAATGTTTGCAGTAGTCAGAGTTGAGATCTGTCCTAAGTACTATGTGAGGAAAATAGAGCTATTAGGCAAGTGGTAGTGCTGACAGTAACTCTTTAATAACCACTTGCTTCAACTTCACTATGCAACAGTGAATTACCTTTTGAATTCCTTAGAGAATCCTGGTGTGAAATGTTAGATACACAGAGTATTTGTTTCATGGACTTTCAAACTGTGCTTCCATGGCATTCCCTTAAGTGCAGCAGTGAGAGGCAAACTCAATTAGTGCTGATTCACTTCAGGCATTGCTTTCTGTACATGTAGGAGACATACAGTGAATATCCATAACTGCTTCCTATGCAGGGAAGATGTGAATATGCTATTGGCAGTTCATATATCTTTCATTTTTCATTGCTGCATTGTGACATTTGGCTTTGCCTGAACCTCTTCCAAAGTCCTCTCAGTCCCCTGTGGCAGGGGAAACAGACAATCAGGTAGCATTATATCAATGTGGTTTTAAATATGATTGATGTCAATAAAGTGCTGATTTACATTCAAGGAAGTGGAAGATTCATGTGTGTACTGTTAGTGCAGAATGGAACATAGAAACTGAACTTGAGTTCCCACAGCTCAAGCAGACCACTACTAATTCAGTCTCCCCTCTCACTCCCAAGGTGAGCTATAATATTCTCTGTATCACAGTACTGCTGCCTTTTATTTCTTTTCCTCAAAATCTTATTCCCGAGTCTCTCTCATTCTTCAATTAATTTTAAAGAATTTTTTCATAATACATTTCTTAATACAAACCATTAAAGCACTAATTTTGAGGAAACTATCAGATTCTAAAATGACTTACCGACAATACTGAAAAAAAAAAAGAATAGATCTTTGGTGTTGTGCTAATCTTCCCAAAGTCTGAGTCCTGGGATTAACTGAAGTAAACATTTGGGTTCGCACTTGTAAGGCTATGTAGGATGAGGGGATGAAGTAAAGTAGTTTCAGATCTTTTTTTCATTTTTTTTATTGTTTTCTGTCTGTTGCTTCTGCTATATGTTGCTAAGATATGCTCTGTTTCAGATACTCCATTCCCTTACTTCCTCCTTTGTGCTTGTCAGGTTGTGAACCCTGCTCAGATATGGATGATATTCAGTACTAAAAATTCTCATTCCATCCCTCCTTTGCTCCCCATGGCTAATATTTAGAAATGGAAGGTGCAGGGCAAAGATAAGAGACAGAGCTTTCAGAGTGGAGAAATTAACTTGCTGTGGAAGGGGACACGAAAAGTATTTTCTTTCCAGATGTGTTCAGTTTAAAGCAGTATAGTGTGAGGGTGTTTGCTCTCAGTACCACAGATTAGGATGGCTTAGATTGGCTTGTCCATTATAACATTTCATGCAGTCCAAAGCTGGGGTGCAGAGGCACCTGATGCTGATGCTGCAGATCTTCCAAACAAGAAGGGTGGGGGAGACAAACGGGGAATCACCCTTGTCCTTCAGTAATGGAGGTAGGTGAAAGAAGCATAGAAGCCTGGGTTAAAAATAACAAGTGATTCATCTCGCTTTGGAAGGATATATAAAATGTATTACTGATGGTTTTCAATTTAAATTAAGTCAAAGACAAGCAATTTGTTGCAGTCACACTATCTCAGATCACTATTTCTTTTAATCAGACAGTTTCTTCCAGTTGGTCACACAAAGGGCTCTGGATAAAACAGAAATCTTTTGCCCTTTTTCTTTTGTTTCTTAAACAAACTGTATGTATTTTTAATGCTATTTTACATAATCTTTTATATGAATTATTGCTGTGGCTACTGGTGTTGCTGAGTAAAAGGTTACTGCTTATGCCACAACTAAGAACTTTGCTTGGAAGATTGCTAGTCAATAAACAAGTCCCCTAGTAGTTGCTGCAAAATCCTTCTGCAAAGGGATTATATATCATTACACTTGTAATAATACAGGCATCATATTCAGACCTGCAGCAGTGTGTTCTGTGGCTGCCCTTAATGGCTCTTAATTGCAAACAGCTTGTAGAGCTGTATCTCATTTTAAGGCCCTTGTAAATGAAATCTTATTTTAGGTGTGGATTTGATGAGCACCCAAAGCAAGGCTATCTGTACAAATAATTTTTTCTTGCAAAAAGTTGAAAATTTTATGCTAATAGTAAAGTTTAGGAGCATGACTACAATACTTCTTAGAAGTAATAGCAGAAGAAATTTAAATAGATGAGTTTTAGAGACCTGATGTAGGGTCTTGGATCATTAGGAAAGTAGTGGTGCAAGCGAGGGAATTTATAGTTAATGCACATTACTGTATGGGAGAGGGAACAGCATATGGCTAATTATAGGACTACATCTGTAGTAGTATGAACTTGGTTGAATATTGGATTACAATCTGGTCTTGTCATCAAATTGCAAATTACTGTGTAGCATAATTGATGCAAACAAAATGGCATTTCTAAATTTTAGGCTAATTGTTTTCCTGTGAGGGATTCTTATGGAGTTTTTGAACTTTTCTAGGACACATGAGCAGCGCTAAGAGCACTAGGTTAATCATTGATTTTTGGGCACTCTGTATTTAAACAAAGGCCACTAAGAGCATAACTCAGTATTTCAGGAGATTATTCATGTAGATTATTAAATGTACCATGGTAAAAATAGGTCTGGATCATCTCTCTGGCTTTCAAAATTATTTGTATCAACCAAGCTGATCTAAAATTTAAATACGCTAAAGTGTCTTGAACATGCCATTCATATAACCTTATTTTCTTTTTTTTTTTTGGTGAATTTAAAGTCCTTTTTTTTTAAAGTCAGGAGTTCTGCAAAATGAGCTTTGACAGTGTAGGTAAAACATTCACAATAACAGTGAAAACTTTCCTATAATTCCATTTTTTTTCTGAAAACTGTAGGCTCCTCTTGGCACTGTGTTTTTTCATCAGTAAAGATTACAGTGTGTTTTTAAATAGTAAGTTGTCCCTCTGAATGTCCTGGTTAAAGCAATTTATATTTCCTTGATTACTCACTTCTGCATAATTCCTAACTCATGGAATACCCTTCTAAAATATAAAAAAACATTTTTATTCTTTTCGAATAAAAATTCTTGGAATTTTAAACTTCTTTTAAGTATAGCAGTATTTAGTTCTCATTCAAAGCCTGGATAACAATAAATGGGGAAAAAGAAAAGTGGTTTCCTTTTATACCATTACAGCTGTTAGAATTTGTACTAACTTGTAAGTTCTTGTGCACAGGACCTAATAATTGTACTTATAATATGTAGTTTGATCCTAGCTAAAAGCCTAAGTAAGGGACTAGACAAACTTGACATCAGAGTATGGTGGTCAAGAAATTTTGGATACAGTGGGAAGGCAGGCTGAGCTCTTGAATAGGGGACGCTTTTGCTAAGACTGCTTTGTGCTCTTTTTTGAACCAACAGCAGTTAAATGTTTGCAGAGAGCTGGAGTCATTCTTTATGAGATCTATGCCTTATGCACATATTACAATTCTGAAACTCTTCAAAACACGTAACATACTTCTTTTCACTGTGTGTAGCTGCACCTGCACCTGGACAATAAAGCTTGATGAGTCTGCTGCCTGCTTTTTTTAAAGAATAGTCCAATTGCATGCTAGCTTCCCATTTTCTAAAGTATATCCATTTATGCTTTTCTTATTTAAGATAAAAACTAAAACATTGTCTGGATTTATAAAGTATTTGCATTTTTTACTATCCCTGATTAATTTTTGCTTAAATTGCTAAATTAGATCAATCTCTATGCAAGTCCCTTTTAAGCCCTAACACTGTAGAACATAATGGCTTTACTTTGCCCATTATGAGAAGTCACACACTTTATGCAATTTTATTTTCACTTTTTCAGATGTATAGCAAAGTGAGGATTTGTTTCTGAACAGAACAGGTAACTCTTTTTTGGAAACAGATACCAACTTTGCTCTCCAATTTATAGTTGCTTGCACCTTAAAAACTTTGATAAGGCATCTTCTGTTTCTTCCTCCATGTGAAGACTAATTTCTGTACAGTACTGGGTGTAGAAAGATCAGTATAATGAAGTTCAGTGTCGGTCTTGCTTAAAGGGAGGGTGAATATTTGCAGATCTTGAAGTGAAATGATTGTACTCATGGATGCCCATTTTTTTCATGGTTTCATTCACTTTTACCCTTGTACCCACACACTCAGAAGTGTAAAGGGACGTGTGTGTGCTCGACAGAGGTGTCTGATTTGGGCAGTATCTCCAGCAGGAGATGGAGGACAAGGGTTAGGAGCTTCCATGTCCCCACTTCATCTCTGAAGTTCCTCTGGGTGGTGATGACAAACTAGTTCTTCTATATTTTGTGTATATGTAATGTTTGGATGTTGCCTGTTTTTATGGGATAGTCCTTAGCTTCAGTCTTGCTTTCTTCAACTTCCATGGGTCAGTTTTCTGCTTTCCTTCTTCGGAGTTTGTCTGTGAAAAGTATGTTCATAATCTGTTTCCTTCATGGGCTAACAGAAGATGGGCTCATCTATTATAAGCTGCAACCTTGTGGTCATCCTCCTGTTGGAGGATGCATGGTCTGCTTGTGAATCAGCTGTGCTGCAACCTTCTGGGCTTGGGATAATATTTTACTCAATTTTACTTTTGAAGCACCATCCCATGAACAATATTCTTGATTATCAGCAGTGTTTTTTCTTGAAACCCTGTGCAGTTTCTTCTCATACTCGTGCATGCTTGTGCATGCACTCACTCCTTCCCCCAATATCCTATTCATACCTTGATCTGTTACACATTCCTGCAGCAGAAACAAGATGCCTATGTTCTCTGAAAGGCTGGTTGTTCTTTTTTTCAGTTTTTGGCATAGAAGTGTGCTGTCTTATTAAACAGCTCTCCTAAACTTTCAGTCCAGAAAGAATCCCTTACAACACTGAGAACTCCTTCCCAAATGCGTAGTATGAAGCATTTTTTCATACAGTTCTAAGAACAGAAGATTATCACAAATTCTAGTCTGCTGAAAATTGTTTGCAAAACAGTTTTCTTAGACTTAACTTTGGCTGAACAGGATTATCATCATTATTGATTTTCCTTTAGGTTATAGATGGGCTTTTAAAGAAATGTGGGTTTGAGTTATGACAGAGATAGGTGATATCTTTAAGTGTGATAATGCACTGAGATGTGGAAAGATGAAACTCTGTAGGACTTAAAAAACTTGACTGGTTCCACCTACCTCTTCTTTTGACAGTATGCATCTTGACCAGGAGGCAAGCTATCTTCTTGAAATCAATTAACATTTCCAACAGAGATAGAGTAATGCCATGTTTATGCACAGAAATATGTTGCAGGCAATGCCATCTGCAGAGCAGAGCTGACTAGCTGCTGCTTCTACAGGATCAAGTTTTCTGTGACTGTTTGTGTGAAAAACTCATCCAAGTGGTGCCTACCATTTTTTTCTCCCTCAAAGCATCAGCTAGTGAGGAATGGTGTTAAGAAACATATACAAGATAGTATCTGATGGACTTGCGCCCTGGGTTCTGAACCTGCTCTAATTTTGTAAGTCATTCCTGCTTCCACTGTTGTGTTCCACTGCTTACTGTTCCTAATTCCTGCTAGAAATGTTGTTGCAGTGCTAAGGAATTATTTGGGGAGCAAAAGAGCGTCAGGAGGAGCTTCCCCATTGTCTTCTAGAAAGGCTAAACCTAGGCCAAACAACATCCATCCCATGGGCTCTAGCAGGTTTAAAAAAATAAAAAGTGAGGGAGTGGCATTTCTCCTCAGAAATTCTGGGGTGTAGTGCCCCTTTCATTCATATTTCTCAGATCCCATAAAAGAGAATGCAGAGTAGATGTCTAGATGATGATGGCATGATCAGAGAAGCAAGTCAAGGGTGATCAGCCTGTCTGTAGTATTCTTGGTTTCTATTTAGTAGGGTTCTCAATGAAATGGATAATGTTTAATATATATTGTTGTAGATGAGCTGTTCCTTTACCAGCATCCTTCCCATTACACATGTGCACACGTACAGAGCTGTGCACAGGTGAGCACACACACACACACACACACACACACATATATTTGTTTAATTAATGAGTTACAGCATAGTGGTCTCTTCTGGTCAGTTTTAGAAAATGCTACAAGCCTGTTCCTTCTGTAGCTTGTGCAAAGGCATTTGTATGTACTGGTTAGCACACTGTTGCACTTTTCATTTTTATGGATGTAAGGAGAATTGAGCACTTTTGTCTCAGTATAAGATATGAATGGCAATAAATCTCTTATCAAAGTATAGCAGGCATGTACAGGGCTTTAACGAAAATCTGAATAAAAATTTCACAACCCAACCCAAGTCGTGTGATTATATTTTCTCAGCTTTCACTTGTCTCTTCATCTGAAGATTGTGTTTCAGGAACTTTCTGAAAATTTATCCTTATTGCTAAAGTGTCTTGTTTTTTTTCCTAAATATGTTTGTGTGAACAAAGAGAATCATTTAGCACTTCTGAGCTATTAAAAGCAAAATGGAAATGAAAGCTCTGTTTAGTTTTATAGCTCTGTATCTACAGTAAACAATAAGACCTAGAATTTTTCAGTGGGAGAACATGCCCTTCCTGAACAGATCTGGCTAGGAATCAAATTATGAGGGCATAGTTTATTCTTGCAAAGAACAAATATGTGGAAAGACAAAAGTAAAGGAATAATTAGGTATAGGAATCTCTTATCTATGGATTTGTTTGAGGTTTTTATCTTGATTTTTAGACTGGGATAGGTTAACAATTAATGTTCTTCAAGGCCACCTTTTCATTTTTTGAAGAGGTGGTGATAATTGACTATTCAAACAGTACTACCTGAATGAAACCTGGGTGATGTGACTAATGCTTTTTTCCTTTTCTATGAAGATTTCAACTGCATTTAAAGTAATCAATTTTCTCATTTGCTAACTTTTTATTTATTGCTACATATCCAGAGCTATTGCTACATAATCTTATACTGCAATATTGTGGACTTTTTTTAAAAAAAAGAAATCACACCCAGAATCATGTTATGATGAAACCAAGTCAGATTTAGCACATTCAGGCACAAATGCTAGTCAACAAACTGCTGTTAGAACTATTGTTTACTCTCTGTACCACCAGAAGGCTTGCTACTATATCAGTTTACAAAGGACAGAAGGCACCCTTCCTCTGGGGAGGCTTTGTCTTCCAGATCTGCATCTAGTTTAGACCAAGTGCTGCAATGAAGCTCCAAGCTTACTTATACAGGTTTAGCTTTTGGATTTTTGTAGTAATTTTAAATCAAATCTGAAGTAGGAGTCCTGTTACTGAACATTAACGAGAAATTTTGCTAAGTAAAAGGTTCAAAACCTTTACTCCACAAAGAATCATAAAGCTTTTCCAATTGTTACTTTATCTTTAATCTCTTTTTAAATGAATATTTTAGTGGCTTGTAACTGAGAGAAGTATGGCTCTAGGAAGTCAATATACAACATACATTCTAAATTCAGAATTTTCTTATGAAAACCTCTCAAGTTAAATATTTGAGCTCTTGCTCAAGGATCTGATCTAAAGCATTCTTCTGGAAGCTTGTAAGGGGGCCTTATTTGCAAGTTATTTCAAGTTTTATTGATCTCTGGTAGTACCTTTAATTATACCAGAAAAGGAAATGCAAAGCTCCTAGCAGGGATATTTATAGCTTCATGAAGATCCTCACCAGTGAACATATACTTTATTCTCTAATATGCAGGTGAAAGAAGAAGGATGAGCTTCAGAAATTCTGGTCTTGCTGCTAGTTATGCCAGATTGCTTTGTGGGATGTGAGAATTGACGCTGCAGTTACGTTGGCAATGGAGATGTTCTTACTTCAGTAGCATAGTTTGGAATACTTTGTGTTTCTAGCATGTTAATTACAAGTACAATCCAATGAACTGTGATGATTTTAATGTAGTAATGCAACACAAAGAATAATGATCCAGAGGAAGTAATATCCCTGAGGTTACTAGTCTTGATAAGATTTGGAAGTGTACCTTAAAAACATGTGTATGCATGGAAGTTTGTGCATGCAAAAATAAAACATTCAGACAGAAGGGCTGCAAAGTTAAGTAACTTGGGTGGAATTAATCTCACCCACTGTTTCAGTGCTTAGGTCTTGCATAACCAATCTCCCTCGTTTATATAAGTTGAGAGAGTCCAAAATCCGAAAAGGAGCTCTTACCATCTGGAAATTGTTAAAACCAGTAACCTTCTGGCCAGATCTTCTCTGCCTTCCCTTGCTTTTACTCACTGGGGAAAGCCGTGACAATTCACATGGAATATCTAACTCTTAGCTGGCTAAAGCTAAAATAGATAGGCTCTACCTTAGGAAATATCTGGCCTTTTATGTAGATTCATTGAGTCTTTTAAAACACGGAATATAATTGTTCTCAGTTTAATTTAGCCTTGGAGGTTGCTGTTTCTATTTTAGGCCTGGAGAAGGGCTTCAGTTTCTTTTGCATACACCAGTATTTCTAATGAAAGAATGCTGCCTTTTCCCCTCAAATACTGCCTTGCTTATATGTACTGTGATAAACTTACTTTTTTTTCCCCCCCATAATTTTCTAGACTTCTCAAATACAAAATTCATCATGGAACACCATATGGATACCCACGCAGTTGTCACACAGCTGTCAGCTTCTAGTATTTGAGATGGCATAGCTAGTAACCTGTTGCCTTCATCCCCCATGCATACCAGAACACTGTGGAATGAGACTCATCTGTGCTTTTAGTGGGTTTGCAGCTATTTCTGAATTCTCACTGTTCCTCTGCTTTCAGTTAAATTGGGTTCCACTAAAATTTTAATGTTCATAGATTCATTTATTTGTTATGCTGGTTTTAGCACTAACTTCTCAGTTGAGGTGCCTTACCCCAGTTCTCTTTTCCAATCTGTTCTCAGGCTGCATTTGTCTGCCTTCTTTTCCCAGTTTCTTTAGCCCATGTATTCCCTGGCCCTTAGCTCTTCACTCTGCACGTTTTTATCCTCTCTCCCCACATAGTGTTTCCAGTGTTTGTGATAATAAACTTGGTGAGATCACGACACTTTTCCTTCCCCTTTTTCCAAGAAGTATTTGTTTGTCATGCTTGGGCAAACCTTCACAGTGAACTTAAATTCTGTGTGGTTTCCTTTTTTTTTTTTTTCCTTCCTGGCTCAAAAGTACATGTATTGTATGTAAGATGTAAAAGGGCAACATGGTAGTCTTACTGGTAGGGGCAGTTTTTGCTAGAAGATCTTTTTTTAGGCTTCCCAGAATTTCTGTGATGTTTAGACTTTTTTTCTCCTCATTGAAATGTAAGGGAAGATATACTGATCTGGTCACACCTTTTCAGATGCTGAAGAAACTGTCTGAAATAAGTCCACAAACTCTTTCTTGATTTAGCTTCTAAGTTGAAATTTCATCTGCAGAAAATGCTATTTTTATGAAAGCTTAGCTGCCATTTCTTCTTCATCTGTTAGTAGTAGGAAATCTTCCTGCAGATTCCTTTATTTCCACATGTATGGTTGGCTTCTCAAGTTAGCTAAATTATCATGCATCTTGTGTAGAGGCAGCCCTCCTGTTCCTCTGACCTCTGCAGCAGTGATCAGGGGGTGTTTGAGTTATGAATTTTGCCTGCTGTCTTTCTTTTAGCAGTTTAGAATAAATTTTAATCTTAATGCTATTCTATGAAGAAGAGAAAAATCTCTAAAAAGAATGCACTTTTAGATGCTCCACAGAGAAAAACTGCAGTTTTCTTAGAAGGCAAGGATTTCTCTCTTATTTTCCAGAGAGTGCACTGTCTATATAATCCCAGACAAGAAAAGCCTTTTTTTTTTCTCTGCAAACCTGAATGTGGAAACTTTGAGAAGAAATTAGGGTCTCCACTTAATTACCCATCAATATACAGATTGGAAAAAGCTTCTAAAATTTCATTTACTTTGGTATGAGTGTAATGTCAACAAAAATATCTCTTGATGAAAGAGACCTAGAGAGCAAAAAGATGTCTTGTAAATGCCACAAAATCATTACAGGCAGAGGAGGGTATTGTTTTCTTTCTGCAATACTGTTGTCTAATGTGAACTGAAGCTTGAAAATACAAGTGGCATTTCCTGTTCAAATTTATCATTCCCTAGAGAACAACACAAAAAATATTCTCATTAAAGATCTGGAATAAGTGAAAGGAAATGACAGATTCCTAGGGTTCATGCAGGCATCTATTAAATGTTCCAAAACCAAACCTAACAATGATCTGATATCAAAATGCCAACAGTGATGGTTACATTGGGTAACACCTTTTTACATACCAAATTGCACGAAGAAAACAGGGTTACAGTGTTACACTAATTTGTGTGCCCAAAATGTGAGGAGGAGAAGTTTTCAGTTTAAAACTTTATTTTATTTTATTTTTAATTGGAGGCACTAAACTAAAAGCTGAATTCTGGGCAGGAAGACCATTGTAGCTTAGGCTTTCCCCCAGATGTGGAGTGCTTACCATTACTAACTAATTAATGTGTTAAAACCAAAAATAACCTCTACCTTGGCTCTTGCTTTTGCTCCAGAACAGATCTGGAATGGCTGCTTGGTATCTGAATAGGCAGTTGCCACCTCTGGTTCTTTAAGGCCCACTGCAAAATACAGAGGAGTTGTTGCTGCCATTTGCACTTGAGAGGTGTTAAAGTTAGGGCAAACCTTGTCTCTCCTTGTGCAGCATGGAAATGACAGTAGCTGCTGTCATACATAAAATGTATGTTTAGGTGTTTTTCTTTCAGCACTGAGAGCCAATTTTTTTCTAAAATAGTGTTAAGCTGAGTTATCCAAGTTTGAGAAATCCTGTTGTAGGTTGCACGCTAAAACAAAAATTTTGTTGGCGTATAAAAATTGTTAACGTAGAATTAATAGTTTTACTTTATGATGGATGGACGGATGGATGAGTATAGACATTTCAGAAAAGATGGGTTCAAGAGAAAGGGGAATGAAGTTTCCCTTTGTGGGAAAGAGTGTCTCAGACGTATGGTGGTATTTTCTGGGATGGTGTGATGGCCCACTCTTAAGGGAAAAGTGGGTCATAGCACATGGATGATAGTATGGTTCAGAGTTAGAGGTGAGACCAGAAACTGTGGCATTATTTTGGGTCTTTGCTGTAGACCACCTGATCAAAATGGGCAAAGCCTTTTTTATGCAGCTGCTGATGTTTCTGAAACACTTGTTTTTCAGTGGGGGAACTCTGACCCTTGTTTTCAGGGGGACTTTAACTTCCCTGGCATTTCCTGGACAGGCAGTGTGGTGGGATGTAAGCAGTCCCAGAGATTTCTGGAGAGTATCAGGGAAGTTTCTTGATGCAGGTGATGGAAAGACCAGTCAGATTATTAGAATAATTGGCTGCAGTGTTTGCATAATAGTGGAGCTCAAGACCACGAGTACATTGAGGAGAAAATGTTAGAAAGTACAGACCTTGAACAGAGAGTATTCAAAAAACTGATAGGTGGAGATTTCAAGGGAGGCAGCTCTAAAAGGCATCTCTGACAATCCCATGTGAGTGTTGTAGATACCCCATCAATCTCAAATGCTTCTAGAAGCTCATGTTTAGGCTACTGAATTGTGACTGGTGTGACTGATCAATGTAGAGCTCTTATAAATTTGAACACACAACTCACAGGGATCTGAATATGGATGTCTTAATCTGAAACTGAATTTCATGTGAAGAGTTTCAGCCTCAGGAACCTGCTTGACGAGTTTGCCTTTGGTTCGCAGTAGGTCTTGTTTTACAGTTTAAAGAAAATGCCTGTTAGATTGTTGATGAGAAAAAAGACAAGCCCTAAAAATTTAAGATGAGAAAGTACCAGATAAAAACTAAATTGTATCCACTGCAGAAATAAAGATTTCAAAACTAAAGCTTGAGATGTGATGAACTTGAGAATTTCAGCCAATCATGCTGAAACCATTTTGACTCTGAGGCTTAGGATAACAACTGAGGCCTTTGGCAATGATATATTTTTTTAATACTCAACCAACCAACCAACTAAAGTAACTATTTTCTAATAAGTTCTACCTACTCTTGATTTACAAGGTGCCCAGGAAAGGAGCATTGGATTATAATAACAAAAAAAATTAGGAAATACAATGTAGTTATAAATGTCTTGTTGACCTCTGAATCTGTGGAATCAGTGATGTCTTAAAGGAAGCCATGAAGGTAGTACAGTTTGCCTTGCTGTATTTTCTACTTTGTTATTACTTGTAATACAAATGTCAAGATTATGCTATACAAAGTAATTAAATAATGCTGGTATCTGTCAATGCAGTATTATGCTATTTATAAATAGCTTTCATTTTCACAATTTCCAGTGTTAACAGACCAAAAAAAAAAAAAAAAAAAAAGAAGAAAACCTGAACAGATAGAACTGGAAGAAGACTGAGGTTTGAAACTGAAATTACTATTACTGACATTTCTGCATTGGAAGGATTTTATAGTTATGTACTGAATTTGGTTTCTGTTTTACATCCATGGTTTGGATTAAACTATACTGTTAAATTGTAAAATTATACGGATTAGTGCTACAACAGAATGAAATCAAACACAGATTATTTTTTAAATTGCTAAAATAGTACTAGTTTATAATGAAAAGCTGGAATAGCTACATTTATAGTGTTTAAAGCTGTTTTTTATTCCAGATCCTTTTCATTACATTATTGTGCACATTCTTTGGAGATACATATTTACTTTCTTGCTTGGAGAAAATTGTGAATGAATACGAAAAATCCACTTGGATAAATGGAAATTCTGATGCTAACCACTATCATCAGCCCAATAGTTGGTAGAAAATACTGAGTGGGTTCACTTCCTTTCAAGTGTTCTTTTCAGGGTAGTATGTACACCCTAAATTAGCAGACTGCAAGTTCTTGAAGAATGTAAAATGCATGCTTTGTAGTGACTCCTTAGGGTTCAGGCGTTCCTCTTCACAACTGCTCAAAGCAGAATCAGCTCCAGCACATTGCTCCAGATCTCATTCTGGTGGATTTTGAATGCCTTGAAGGCTATTCAGAATATCCCTAGAAATGAGGACATGCAAAATCAGCAGAAGCGCCTTCCAGCCCCAGCTGTCTGTCCTGTGAGCCTGTAAACTTCCTGCAGTCTGGAGAGCCCCTGGCAGCAGCACCATTGTCACCTGAGCCTGCCCCTGGGGCTGGAGACCCAGTCTGGTAGACCATGGACACAGATGGGCCACTCATTTGGCTTATGGATTCATCTGATAATTGCATGAGAAAAGCCTGCTGCTTATGACTCCCTTATACTACACTTGGTTTAAAACAAGTTAGGTTGGTAATGCAAGCATTTGCTTGTGACATCTGAACAAACAGTAAAGTTGTTGCAAGTTTTTCTGAAGGACATAGATAAAGGAATCAGAGAAACTGGTTCAATCTGCATGATTTTTTTTTTGAAGTGTCGGTCCATCATTACCTGCACTTACTGGTTATTTCCTGTCAAAGCTGTAGCTCAAGGTTCTGGCCTTTTCTTGTGCTTCTTTCCCCAGTGGAATAGCTGAGCTTGTATGGCTGTTCCCCTTGAAAATCTTTTAGAGTGGTTTAAGCTTTCCCTAGCCCTCTTGTTCTTCCTGAGGAGACAGTGTGACCATCTTCCCTAAAGTAGCACATCAAATATAGAACTCTTTGTTCCATTAGGAGTCTTGCCCTGCACTTAGATGGTTAGTAAATAACATTCTGCTTTCAAGAGATAAAAAATTGATTTGTGATGATTCACTCTAGGTGCTTCTTCTCAAGTAAGCTCTAACATATATGTGTTGAAAAAATCCTAAGCAATTTTCGAGTAAATAAAGGCATTGGGATAACTCAGACATACTGTTCTGTCATTATTTACAAAAGACTCTGTCTCTTCGTAAAAATAAATAGGACTTCTAGATTAGAAAGTAATTTCCTGAAAGTTCTCCTATGCTAAGAGTTATATTGCTTAGATAAACCAAGTGTGAGGGTTTTAGCTGATAAACAGAAGAATTGCAATTTTCTCAAGGGAGAAACAGGAGGTTGAAACACTGAAGCATCTCTTGAGGGAAGTTCTCTAAAGTTTTTTATGTGTAGAAGGAGACACAGTATGCTGTGGCTTCATATTGTCAAACTGTTTGAAAAAAGAAATTGCATCATCTTGCACATCTTTCTCTCTAGAGAATATTTTAATGTACTCCACTAGATTTTGAAAGTAATTGCCAGCAAAAGTGTTGAGACAGCAGGAAGGTGGTGGTGGTGTAAGGCAGAATGGGGATGGAGTCAGGACGGTGTCTGAGCAGTGACTTAAGGACCTGGCATAATTGCAGATAACGATGCCTGTGACCTCTCAGAGTGTGCATTTCTTGGCTTAGTTTAAAAACTTTTGTAATTACAAATGTCACATTTATGATACATTGATCTGACTAAAATGCTAATATTTTATGTTCCTGTTTTGAGAATAAATTTGAAAAAATATTTGGCTGTTTGGTTTTTTAAGCTTCATTTTAAACAACTGATGAAAAATACTTTACCATCCTCTAATGGTTTTTTGGTCTTTTGTTGCCTTGTGCCTGACTGCTTAATGTTCTGGGATTTTGCAAAATCAAGATTATTAAAAAATCTGTTCTAAATACTTTAATGTTGTAGAACATATTATGCAATGTTTATGCAAGTCAGAGTAAAATTGTACCACTTTGTTCTGAAAAGACATTAGCCATTGGATATGTTTGGCTGAATTTTGTTGTTTTTTTAAAAATTTGTGTCTTTGTTGTGGCAAACTAAATTGTACAAATGTAATAATGGATCAGTGAGGATCAAACCAGGTTATTGCTCACTTCTAAATAATTTTTCTGGCATGTGAATGCTCTCTGTGATTAGAGAATACAATTGATTTAACTTTTTTAACAGAAGTTGCTTTTGGGCTTAAACAGCCTCACACTTGTACAGATGGAAATGATGAGCCAACTACAGAACTTGCCATATCATATTTTATTGTTTCACTTAACACATCAGTGTAAAATCCTGATGTGATGTACTAAATAGGGCTTGAGCAGCACCACCTGAGTAAAGGCAGCAAAATGCAGCTTGTGCATGGGATGTGCTCAGCGTTGCCTGCTGCTAATCTCTGCTCACGTTAGCTGATATTTATAAACATTTGTTCTTTCAGTTGCTTAAAAAAATCCATGCTTGAAAAATTCTTGTACTCATACAGGGTGAGTAAAATTAGAGGTGAACAACGTAACTTTCAGAAGGTCAGTCTTACCTGTTTTTCAACAATCTTGTTGTGTACCTGTGCTGTGAGTCAGATTTTCCATGATTTGCAAAAGAAAAAGGAAGAAAAGTCCTAACAGAAACTTTGAAATAAAATAGGGATGAGCATTTAAAGAGATTTTTTTTTTGTAACATGACCTTATCAAGAATAGGATATTCTTTCTCTTTCCAGATAATAATGGTTGTAGTTCTAAGATCTTGATTTATGCTTATTTAAAGCAGCATCTTTTTCCTTGAGTACTCCCATCAAGGATCGTTCAAGAAAACAACAGAGATACATTACTCTGCTGTTCTGACACTTCTGTCTTGTGCTGTATATAATTACAAATAATATAAGGGATTTGTCATACAAATTTTGTAGAGACAGTGGAAAAGTAGGGGACCTCTGTCCTTTAAATGAGATAAAATTAAATGGTTTTGAATTAGGAACACTTCTAGTTTGATAGTGGTGACAGGAAACAGCAGCTATGACAATCTTCTGAGAAAACCTCAGAGAGAAACTTGTGGGTGTCAAGGAGCACAGCAGTGAAAATGCTCAGCTCCCATAGCCATGCTCCCCTCTGTGGTTAAAGGGACAGAGAGTAAGGCATGTCCTTTCTCCAGAGGCAATTCCCAATTTTGAGGTATAGGAAAGGACTGAGCCCTAATGTGGAGTGATTCCTCTCTCCAGGGCTGGAGGTACCGTTTTCCCATGAGCAGATATCTCCTTCCTCCTCTCTATCACTATATTTATATGTGAAGAAAATTGAGCAGAAATTTTTGTCTTAGCCTTATTAAAAGACATTTGCAGGTTTGTACATGAAGAGACATATTTTGCCCCATTTTAGACACATGTAATCATGTAGTCTGAATAGCCAGTTTCTGAACATCCTTAACTTTTACACAGTCTTTTCAATAATATTAATCTCTTGTTGTATGTTTAATTTTAAAACTGTTCTTCCTAAAGTTTTGTAACACAGCATGTTTATAATATACATGCGCAATAATCACGGGTAATGCCAGTGTTAAGAGAGATTTCACTTCTGTGTTTGCAAATTTGCTGTTGTTGTAAACTCAAATATTGAAGCAATTTTTTTATTAGAACATGGTAATGAGGTGCTTAGTAATAGATGCAGCTGAGTGAAGCAAAATGACAATTTGGCAAACTCAAACTTTCTTACTTCATGATATAATCTGGTAGTAGTAAGTAGTAGAGATCAGAAAGGATTATATGAGTTTTTTCTTTCTTTGGCATTCATTGAAATGAAACATGGAATCAACTAGTACCAGCTTATCTACCTAGGTGATACATTGAATTGTCAATTACAATTTTCATGCTAGGAGTTGGGTACTGAGCTGTTGTATAAGTAGGTTTCAGGCTGAACATTGTTTTCAGTAGCATTCTGTTTCATAGTACAGTCTTGAAAGAACACCCCTTGAAATGCAAAAAAATACACTTTAGTGAATGACAATTCTATTTTGGAGAATTCCAATTTAGCCTGTTTTTGAAGAGCAGAAAACCAGATCCACAAAAGAACTCGGATCTCCAAAATGTCTTGTAAGTAGACATTTAAGTAACAAAGTCTAAATTCAATCTGTAAAGGACCCTTCAGATTTGCCCAGAAGTCTGAATCGTCACTATTGAATTTCTTCCTCTTCATTCCTCTGCTTTTCTTTGTATCCCCTGTTCTGTCCATCTTCTCAGGGCTCAGCAATGTGGTGTCTGTTTGCTTTGCACCAAGTGCCTGGTTTGAAAATTTGTTTGAAACTTCAGGTTTGGCCTGTGTCTGATCAGCCTGTCTCTCCTAATCCAGGAAGGTTATTTTTACCACCTCTATTATATGCCTGCTGTATTCATCCATATACAAAATTTATTCCATGTTTTCAATTCTGTAGTAGCTTATGTTAAGGAAAATTATGTGCAATGGCTGAATCTGTTGCACAGTCTACATATGCTGCTGACCTGCAACATCATACAGGGTACAGGAGACTGAGTTCTTCTGGTTCCTTCCCCCAAGGAAGGATATTCTGTTTATGGATGACAAATTTGAGACAATTTTCTTGAAATTTCCTCTTTTTATATCTTGCTTTTCTTTTTTAAAATTTGGTGGAAACTGGACATCTTGTTCAAAATTAGCAGGAGTAATGGAAATAGAGGAACAGGGCATTTCAGATGGGTTCTGTCATTTGAAACTAGTTTAAAATTATGAGGAGTGCCTGTTTTTATGTCACTTCATATAAACCATTTAGTTGTTTTAAAGAACATGAGCAAGAACTGAGCAATGCGCACTTGGCTGCAATTTTCTGTCAGAGGGAGCACCCCAGCTCTTCTGGAGGTATTCTGCATCATAGGGAAGTTACAGACTTTTTGTCAAGCAGGTACAATGTATTTGAAAATCTATGGATACTAATCTTCAGTGTCCTTGTATCCATTTTAGCCTTGGCTTGACTGCCTCACCAGTAGCACATTCCTAGAGAATGTAATTTACATAGGATGATATTCTCTGAGAAACCTAGACAAGAATATTCCTTGCTAAGATAGAATATAACGTTACTAGGTCAGCTCCTTAAAGCACCTATTGTCTAGTCTCATGTTGCTGCTGTTTCTCTTCAGGTTATTTAAATATTATTTGTTGGGGGTTTTTTTAAAGATAGGGAAAGTGTCATGTGTAACTTATTAATTGCTTATGACGCCATTAATGATCATTTCACTGGTTTAATGAAATCATAGAAGTCACAAAGCTTTGTAAATGAAAATTTCTTAAATGTTAGATTTTTTAAAACTGTTTGGGTAACTTCTTCATCCCTGTTATTGAGGTCGTTCTGTTCTTTTTGTTCCTAGAACCACTCATGCTTTAAGTACTGTAAATATTAGAATCTTCCAGGATGTTTGATAGCATATCTTACTTGAGTCTTTGAAAGACCTTGACCCAAGAGCTTTTAAAACTTAATTTCCAAAGTAATCACATTCCATGTAATCAGGATATGGCAGAGAAGCCACATGGACTAGTTTTGTTGAATAAATCAGAATTGCTGTCTGTGTGGGGATACATGTTTCAACTCCTGTATTTCTTTCAGTGGACTCAGCTATTACTTTGACAATAAAAACACAGCCTTTTTGTGGTAGCTGAAACATCTAGAAATTTTTCTTTTACATCATTTGAAATAGGCATGTAATACTAATGGATAGATTTGGTTCATCTGCAAAGTGGTGTATTCAAGCTGTCTAAGCATAGGCATAATACAGTCAGCAGAGCCTTTTTAGGGCAATTACAGTGTTCCTTGTCTGAAAAATCTTTCTGTGGCTTTAAGTAGCCAGACCACCTAGCAGTAGATACCAGAAGTCAAGTAAACTAAATTTACTCACCCTGTTAATGTTCCTTCATAGTCCTAGTAACTATTACTACTATTGCTAGAACTAGAATTAATAAATATATATATTTATATATATTATATATAAATATAACAATACCTAAACTCAGTAGTAGAAATATAATTAGTAAAATAGGTTTTTCAATTTATTTCAGACCATTCTTTCCATGTGCTTTTATTTTAATTGGGATCAAGTATTTTACAGATTCCTGTGTTACAATGATTTGAAATGAAAAATAGTGTAAATGTTTGTGTTACTCAATAACTGGTTATGCACATGTCTTCAGGTATTCTAGAATGGCTTCGTTTTTATGACTGTTCTCCAATCCGGCCTTTGTATGCTATAAATAGTGGGATATTGCTGTTTGTTTGTTTTTTTTAAACAGTAAAGGTGTGTAAGGTAGATCTAGCACATCAAGTACTCAGGTAGCCTCCTGCCTATCTGCTCCCAAGCCCTTACCCCATGACTTTAATGTTTCCTCCATGTCCTGCTGCTGAAGTTCAGTGTCTGCATCATTGTATGAACAGACCTGAACTAGGCTACATTTTGCCCATGTGCTAAATGCATTCCTGCTCACACAAGAGAGAAACTTAAACAGAAAAATGTTTTAGTGAGTAGAGAATGCTAGAGGAATGCAAAGGCAGGTGGACATCAGGAAGTTATCCTTTATGACTGTTCAGTAAGCATGGTTGAACACTGCCACATGCAATTACTGATGCCCATTTTGGATAGATTTCCCTTAAGATGACAAATTTTTAAAAGGAGGCACAGAGAAGCTACTTTCCTAATACTGTATTTTTTGGTGGATGTTTGAACTTTGAAGCCCAAAAACTTTTGGCAGCCAAAATCACAGGTCTAACTATAAGCCTTATACTGGCACAGTATTTTCAGTTCACCTCATAAAGATAAGCACCCATATTCATACTGTTGTTGGATAAAAGATTGCTAGAGCTTCAGAATAACTAAGAAACAAGAGTCACAGGAAAAACACCTGAATATTTCTCTGTTATGTATTACAAGGTGTGTAAATATTAACTTTTGGCATTTAACTCTATTGCTTTTATCCTGGGGATCCTAATTGTGATATATCTGCTGTATGTGGGTTTGTATTGCACTTGGCCTGATCACTGAGGTATTTCCCAGATTTTCAGTTAATTTCTTTGCATTGTGAAATTCCTTTTGGATGCTTCTTTTTTTCTTCCTCTGATGCTCAGGGGAAAAAAAGCAAGAGAAAATGCACATAAAATCTTGCTCATTTCCATTTCTTTGCTTTTATTTTACAGGAGACACATGAAATTGTGGCTATCAAGAAATTCAAAGACAGTGAAGGTAATATTTTCTGCTGCATGATCTTTAATGTCAGTAACTACATTGTTAATGTCTAGTTAAAATGAGAAGTCTCATATAACAAGATATGATTTTAAAAACTAATGATTTATTAGCTCTGTAAATATTCAAGGCACTTGATCTTTCATACCTTCCTAGAGACTGCATTATACACTCTAATTAGATAACTACATTTGATGCATCTGTCTTAATATGGATGCGATTGTGATGTTGTACATGGTAGTAAGATCTACCATTTGGAGATTGGACGTGACCAGAAAATGTAAAAGGTCCTCTTGTAATAGTGACTTTCAGAGTCCTTGGACTTTATCACCCTTCATCTGTGAGAGGGGATCTAAATGTCAGGGCAACTTGAAGTTGTAAATGGAGGAGACTGAAAGAAGTTGCTGGGAAGTTCAGTCACAGGAAGATAAATCTGGGAGTTCTCAAGGATCCATGGAGAGGTCCAGAGCTGGGTGGTGAGGCAGCAGCTCTGTCCTCACTTCAGTGGGCTTCAATCTCCTCAGGAACTTGCTCTTTGCCCCTTCACAGCAGACCCTGAGTACTCTGCAGCATCGCTGAGTTTGCTGAGAGGGTGGAAGAGCCAGTTTCTGCAAGGATTAGTGTTGCTGGCAAAGAGGGTGGCAGAAGGTAGGACGCAGAGGAATTACTCTGAGTGCTCCACACACACATTCCTCAACCAACAGTAACAAACTCAAAGGACTGTACAAGACCAGGCTGGTTTTCTGACCCGTGCTTGCTGGGTTCAGGGAATCACCATATCCATGTCCTGTATCCATAGGCAGCACTGGCAATCAGCTGTGAGAGCAGCTGTGTGCCTTGTGTGCATCAAAGTCAGCCCTGAGCCCCAGAGACCTGGACAAACAGAAGTGTGAGGTGTAAGAGGAGTGATCCTGGTGTGATGTGATGCTGCTGTGGTTTGCTGTGTGCTCAGGCTTTAGCCAAAAGTTAGCAATGGTGTTTAAAGAAAGAGCAGTCACTTTATTTTAGCAAACTTTCTGGTTTTGCTATCCTACAGGAGTGCTGGTGGCCATGAAGGTGGTATTGGTTACAAGGGCTATATTTTTCAGTCAGTCAGACACAGCAAAGTCTGATTTGCATCTTGTTTTGCACAGTGCAGTCTCTGCTTGGCATGTCATTTTCCCAGACACTTGAAGAGTATATTCGATAAATGTTTTAGCTCCGCTGTTCAGAAATCTGTTTTAAATCTGTGTAAAGGATATAGAAGTAGTTTAAGTGTGGTGACTATCTTTACCAGGTCACAAGAGTATCTCAGAATTGCTTTTTGGAACTTGCTGTGGCTATTCAGTACAGATCCTAGGAAGTAAATCTCAGTATTAAGCCCTAAACAGGATTATTGTATTAGCTTGTCTACAAAAAAAATGAAAACAAAAAATACAGCATTGCCATTAGGTCTGTCTTTCCAAGGCTATTACATAATATCAGTTTACATGACTGATGACTGCTTTTCAGATTTGTAGCTAGTTGTTTACGAGTTTCTGGAAATATGACAGAAGTTCTTTTGATGGATTTGATTCAGCCCATTTCACATCTGTCTTGTTAATATGGTAGTTCATTAGAAGTTTGAATATACTATAATTGTTTCTATTGACATTTTTGTTTCACTGTATTTTTTCCGTTGTTTGACATATGAATACTAAATGTGCTGGAAAGTGACTGCCTTTTTTATAGATGAGATTATGCAATCAGGCTGATGCAAGCCAACATCACGCACTCAGTTTTAAAATGAAAAGATTTAGATTGCTCTAAATTATATATTTTTTAACCAAAACATTTGTGATTATAGTATTTTGTTTTTCTTTTCCCTCCTGCCGCACTTCCATTTTTTATTTTCCCCCTCTCTCTCCTGATGATGATCAGTGCGTTTGCCGACCAGTGTTATTGGCTCTCCCCTGCAAACATCTTCTGGCCTTTTGCCTTGGGAAAACAATTTCTTGTTTCTTCTCCCTGTCTCTAACTGTCTTTGTGGTACATGACCTGCAAATGTGATTTAGTTTTGAATTTATGCAAGCATTTTCCATTTAGTAACTCTGTTGTAGATAACAGTCCTAAGTGATTAAGTATGCTGTTTCTGTGTGCATGAGCAAATTTACTGAATTAATGGATTTCATTTTACTAAATGAAAAATAAAACCTAATAGTCAGGTTTGCTTCACATATCATTGCTAGTATCCTTTAGAACCTATTTAGTTCAGAGCCCCTTAATGATAAGCAGCATATGAAGCATTAGTGAAGCACTCCTCCTTTCTTGAGCACCTTTCAGACAATTAAATTGTCAAATCAGTTAAATTAAAATTAAATTTAATTAACAAAACAGGTAGATTTCATGACTCCTTTGAATTAGATTCAAGTCAATACTCTGCTGCCTCCTCGGGCTGCTACATTGGTCTGGCATTGCTGAATTTCCTTTTACAGCCACGTGGGGAATGTACAGAACTTAAAGACCTTCAGTCTTAAAATTTGTTATGGCTTTTGGAAAATAAAATTATTTCAGAATCATTTGCATTTATTTGGTATTGGTCAAAGATGAACTTTGCATTCCCATGTTTCAGCTGAGGACAGCCTTCCCAGTGGTTAATGTGTGTGTTGTGTATTTGTGGGGTATGTGCATGTGCACACACATGAATGGTTTTTTTAAGCATATTAGTGCCTTCATAATAAAAAAAGATAGAAATGCAAACAATTTGTTTCTTATGACTTTCTCAGCCACAGAAAACCTTTATGGAAGTGAAGGGAAATCTGTGAGGGTTGTATAATAAGCACAGCACAGTCATCATTTACCTCTCTTCCAATGCAGAAGTATGCAAACAGAGAGTCCACACTGGAAAATAAGCTTTTTTTTTCTCAGTAGTGTCTAAAACTAGAGAATTTAATCAGTAGTTCAAAATAAATCTTTATAATGCTTTTTACTTGGAGAGTTTGTTTTGTTTTTTAATCAGCTTACTCTGTCACTTTTACTTCACCTTCTAGAAAATGAAGAAGTCAAAGAAACCACTTTACGAGAGCTTAAAATGCTTCGCACTTTGAAACAGGAGAACATTGTGGAGCTGAAGGAAGCCTTCAGAAGAAGAGGAAAATTATACTTAGTGTTTGAATATGTGGAAAAAGTGAGTGGAGTCTGTGGTATCCTTGCCACTGTTATATTATCAGCTTACTAAAAATGTGTTTAAAATTGCTTTTTTTAAGAAAAAAATTAAGTTACCCTAAAGAGAAGCAGCAGAAACTTTATTACAATATGTTGTGAGACGGCAACACTGATTACTGGTGTTTTTACGTCATGTCTTGGTATTCATTTTAAAAAATTCTTCCATTTGTGAATGCCAACATGTTAAAAATTATGCAGACTGGAATACATATTATTTGAACAAAAAATTCCATCTGAACTCTTTAATCCAGTTTAATTGTAAAGCTGGATAACTGTCCTGTTATGTTGTGTAATGAGTCTTGACGTAGTCTTTTAAAACAAGATCATAGACTTTTGACCTTGGAATCTCTTTCAACTTTCTCCACCCTTCCCTGTTAAAAATAGGATTTGTTTGTGTATTTCTGTAACAAGGCCACTATCAATAGTTGCTTAGAGGGATTTGGCAAAGACCGCTGTCATTAACTCCAATCCTGACCTCATTTTGAAACTATTCCAAAATTTCCTTAGATTGGCCTACTACTGCCAAGCATCCTGATCTGTTTCCAGGGAGAAACAACCTAGAACAGATTGGTCTTTTGTCATTTTTGCAACCTTCCTGATGAAGGTAGACCTTCCCTCTGAATTCTAGCCATTTAGCATTTCTTCATAGAACCACTTAGATGGTATTCAGATACACAGAGTAAAAGAAAATGCATGTTTAAATATGTCTATAGCCTTCATGAGATACTGTTCTTTTGACTGAAATTTTAATTTAATTCCCTGCCAGTGTGGTGTTGCAGTCTAGCTGAGTGCTAGTCCTCTGCAGTCAATTTTGTCTCATCTAAAAATTTCTCACCTTAAAATGGTGTCTCTTTTATATCAAGTTGACAACTTATTTTGTGGTATAACTTAACTACATAATGTGAGGTGACCTATATTAGCCCACAATTTGGCAGAAATGAGTTTTGGTGTTCACCAGCAGATCAGCAATTTCTAATGTGGTGGATCTTACTTGGATCTAACATTCAAAGTTTAACTTGTTTCACCCATGTTCATTGTAGTTGTTCCAGACACATGAAATGTCTTTGATCACGTACCAACTTAGAACATATATTTAATTTTCTGTTGTAGTTGACTTGACTAAGCTATCTGGAGAAGAGGGTTGAAAGAGCAGCATAAATAAAATATATTTAATTGATCTGATAAGGGGTATATATTAAAAAGCTGGTTAAGATCAATAAAAACACCAGGCTGCAATATCTATCATTATTTACATCAGAATAAAAGAATTTTGTAATAAAGATAGGCACCATGTCTAGTTTGTACGTAATATCATTTCTGTATTAATGTTCGCCTTTCTTTTCAGTTGAACTTTGAATTAAATGAACATTTCTTATTTTCAGATATCTTAAGTAGTGTCACCCATAGTTTCTTTGAAGACCAGCATGTCTCTGAAGTCTTTGGAGGAGAGAAAAATAGAAAGAATTAAATAAAATGTGGTAGAGTAGAGTAATTTTTTGTTTAACTGGTAATGAGCACTATGTGTCCTTCAGGGCATGTTAACTCTGCCATACTGAAATCCAGATTACTTAAATTCACATTTAGTCTAATCTCCTTTATTCATCATCCCCTTGGTTAATGTCTTCATGTAGGATTATATCTTCCTGTGTTGATGCTATTATTTTGTTTTGTATTTGTAACACTAAATTCTTGACTTACTTATCCAGATCCACAGCCTTCTGTGTGGACAAGAATCTAACTAAAATCAATATAGTTTCTTAACAGAAAATTCCTTCCCTCAGATCTGAAGTGTGTTTGTAAGAAAACTTATGCTCAAGCACATAAATTCCAGTATTTACTACCAAACTGAAAATCTTAGAAATGTTTTCAAATATCATCAAAATCTCTACTGTTCATTAAAACATCTTTCAAGAGAAACTTCAAAAACTTAACAGCTAAAGAAAATGTTTGTTAAAGACAAGGTAAATTTACTTCTAATGAAAAATCTACAAATGCTCAGATCCATAATTAAATGAGTTGTGTAAGGCAGTATAGCCAAAATACTCTTATTTCAGTGCTCAGTAAAAAGGCTTTTTCCCTCTCTTCAAGTGGGCTGCTGCTGCCCATTATTATTTCAGAAATCAGCATACAAACTTCATTGTACTTCTAATTGTGCAAAATTAGAGACAACTGTTAACATAATGGGAATCTAACTTCTTTTTCAAAGAGGAAATGTACTAGTATAAACAGTAAGTTTATTTTCTTTCCTATTTATATCCACAAAATAGTTGATATGGCCATAGTTGCTGTAGTGCCAAGATGTCCAAGATCACTACAACTGATCTGTAGCTATAGGATACTCCCTAGGTTTCTATTTATGCCCCTGTGAGGCATTTTTATATCTGTTACTTCATTTGCACTAAGAGGCTTGTGTTGTTTTACACCCATCCATATGCAGATACAGTTGGTGATTCATGGTGGCCCTGCATGGTGTCTAAGTGGCAGAACTAACCTAATGAAGAGAGCAGTGTGTTAAACCATTGTTGAATATTTACAAAATGCTTTGATTTGCTAAACTTTTTGTATGGCCTCAAACGCTGACCTGGTGTTCCTGTTTAAGCAATGTTTTGTAACTCAATGACTCTTCAGGTGTTTTAGGTAAAGTGGTTTGCTGACAGTCTTTTAAGGAGTTATGGTATATTTGTTGTTCACCTTTTAGGATTATTGTCTTCCCAGCTGTTTTCTCCAGAATAAAAACAGCTGGGAGAATGCTTATGATTAAAATTCACTCTCTGAATGTTAAACTACTGATTTTCCATAGCTGAGCTCTTTAGCCCAAGTATGTTGCTTCAGAAGGCTGAAGCATGTTATCTTCCAGCAGCTAGAGTCTAACTCTTTTAAATGATGTGTCTTTTAAATGTTTAGAATATGCTTGAATTGCTAGAAGAAATGCCAAATGGAGTTCCACCAGAAAAAGTGAAAAGCTACATCTACCAGCTGATTAAAGCAATTCATTGGTGCCATAAGAATGATATTGTTCATAGAGGTGAGTACTTCTCCACATGGAATAAGGCCCTTTCTAAAGGGAAACATCTTGCAGCTTGAAGTAATTTGCATTTACTATAAATATAAGCAATTGCTTTCTATCAATAGAAAAAAAATGTCAATTTGGCTGAGTCTTAAGTCTACTGCATGGCTCCAGATCATTTTAAAATGAAATTCATCTACATAAAAAGTTTGCTGTCCACTGTCTTTGGGAAGTGATAAGCACAGCAAACTGTAACTGCAGGAAGAGACAGTGTCTAAGAAAAAGGATTTCTTTTAAACGTTTCATGGCGCTCAGTCATTTATTTCACTTTTGAATCTGATAATAGAATATTAGAAGAAAAATAACCTAAAGCTGAAAACTTGGTCCCCCATGTTTTACTTCTTGAGGCAGTTCCTCCCAGCTCCCTTGAGGTTCAGCTCTGTATATTTACTTTCTCCCTAACCTTGAAGCACTTAGAGTACACATCTTGATGAATTATTTCATCTAGTTGTATGTACTTTATCCTGATTCAGTAAAATTGTATTTTGCTTTGTGACTTTGCAAGAGTAACATTTTAATTAGTATTTCCAATAAGATAAAATCCTTGCATAGTGTGCTTTTTATATTTAAGACTAGCATGATTCTGAAAATATTTTTAAAGTGTAATTTGAAAAAAGTACCATATGTATAATAGAAGAATGAAAAAAGGGCTTAAAACTGGGCATGACACTTTTTCTAAAGAAATTACAAGAGGTGATCAAATGGTCATTATAACTGAAAATGTTGAGCACAACATAACTTAATATTTTATTGGTTAACTGGGTAGTTGAATATCTTTGAATATCAGAAGTCCTTTCTTTTATTTTGCAATATGAAAGATGGATATTGGTTTTCTGCCCAGGAATATCTGTAAGCACATTTTATCTTTCCATATTTTGTTGGGAAACACTTTAGAAGACTTCAAAAGGGAGAAAATTAATTCTGCCTGTTCACAAACTGAATTGCTGGAAGCTGTTTCAGCAGTTGCTCTTGTAATGCTTCATTTATGATTGCATGAATATCTCTAAATAAGTTATAATGAAATAATATTTGTTGACAAAGTCCAAAATTGAGAGAAGTTAATAGCTCTTTTCTCTTTCCACCCACTCTGATACTTCAGATATCAAGCCAGAGAATCTCCTAATAAGCCACAATGATGTTCTGAAGTTGTGTGACTTTGGTAAGTTTGGAAGATACCTGCTACTTACCCTTTTAAAGAAAATTTCTTGCAGTGCAGTTTTGCCTTATTTTGTAAGAGTTCTGCAGTATGTACTGTTTAAAAGTCTTCTAGCAGTCAAAATTGATTACTGCTTCAGATTTGGGGCTAGTATTTTAATTTGAAAGACTGCTGGTCTTAATTTGCATACCCTGTGAAATACCTATGTTAACATGTCTGTAGAAACACTGCATTTCTCTCTTTCTGGATTAGGCAAAGTTTCTGCTTTGGATGTTGCTGAGGCTCAGCTGAGAAGAGCACAGGTTAACTGGGCACAGCTGATCAGAAGGCTGGCAAAACTATAGGTTTATCTGGCCTGTGTATTAAAAGAAAATTATTACTTGTTTAGTAAAGACACAGTAAACTTGTACTTTCTATGTATTTTTTGAACCATTGGCTTTTGGAATGTTATGTGTGTAGTTACAGATTTTTTGTTACCTTAACTAAGGAATCACATGTCCAGCTGTGATTAATGACAGACTGGCTGGAGGTCAGAGTCAGAGCTGTGCATGTTAGGTTAGCTCTGATGTTTCCTGACCTACCAATGCCTGTTTAATGTCAGCTTTAAGGCTTTGAAGAATCATCACCCAAGTACAAGGCGAACTTTGCCCACGTGAGTAATCCAAGAAGACAACAGGGCAGAATGTTCCAACAATCTGTATTTTTATTCTAAATGCTACATAAACACAGAATAAAACATTGTTCCCTCTGAAAAGCTTACAGTTTGGCTTGGTAAATAAAAGCCAATTCCATGGTGTTACCCCAAGGGCACTTTTCAGTAAGAACAGTTTGAAAGCCTCCCATTTCAAACCTCTGCAATTTTGAATGAAAAGAATCACTGCTAACAAAGTAAATGAAAATAGTTTTTAAGGAAGACAAGAAAGGTGTTTGTCATTTGCAGTGCTGCTTATTTCTTTTCATCCTAAAGGCATTTTTGCTTAAACATCCGGAAACAATAACTATTCTAGGAAAAACCTTAGAATATTTGGTCCATGTAAGTTCTTTGAATTCAGTAAGGTACTGCACAGCTCTGACAGAACATGAGGATACTCCTTGTGGTGCTCTTGGTGCCTTTGCCTTTCTGGCACCCGCAGGCCTCCTGTCTGCACTGCTTTGTTTGCACTCCCTCACCTTACACTGATTATCAGAGTCTTGCCCCGCCAAGCAAGCCCCACTGAGGGGCCAGCTCACTGCCCTGTGCAGAGCTGAACAACCAGCACAGGCACAGGCTGTGCCCTGCACAGTGCACACCCCAGTCTGGGCTAACCTCAGCACAAGCAGGAACAGCCAGTGGGAGTAAGGAGCATGAATGGGTCTTTGTGGGAACTTTGCAGCCCATGCCCTCCCTCCCTCCTTTTTTTTGGGTGAGGGATGTCCCTGCTTGGAAATAATGCCATTAGAGTTGTCCCATGACATCAGCTGACAGAACTTGTGTGTCAACATCCACTGTGCAGCAGAATTGCAGGAAAATAAAAAGCCAGACAAATGGTATGGTCATGTTTTGGGCATCAGTTTTTGCACCAGATATAGATGGTGTGAATTCTGCCAGCAGTGGTGCTCTGTGTGGTCTGTTAGCTTGCTCATGCTGTGTGCTCCAACCACATTCTCTTTTTGCTGCTGGAAAAGATGTGCAGTCACAGTGTACTCAGAGTGATCAGCATAATATCAAGGAAGGCAAACTGTAACAGGTTTTTCTGTGGTTCTTAATGTACACGTGGGTTAGTTTTAATTTTAATTGGCCTTTCAGTTTTAGTTGAATTTAAAATTCCTAGGAACTAGTAAGATGGAATAAGTTTTAATTTTTTAGTGTTATTACTAATTGACATAATTGGTAGGTTAAGCTATTACTTTAAAGTACATGTCAGAATGGTGTTAACCACAAGTGTTTCCTGAACATGCAGAGATTAGGATATAAGAACTTGCCTTGTAGCATGTTACAATATCCTGTCTGACTACCTTGCTTGATTCATGTTTTGGAACACATACACTGTCACATTTGTGCTACATACAATGTCACATTCCTCATGTGATTACAAATACAAAGAAAAGGATAATGCATCCCTTTGTAATAGCCCCAGTGGACAAAACCACTTTGAACAGAAAAGATCATAAAAATTTAACGAGATAATTCTTCATAATCCTTGTGCCATGTGTTCTGTACATACCGTGCTAAATAAAATTGAGATTGGTTGTTGTGTTTGCCTGGACACATGTTGTGTGGGTGTCATTTCTGCCAATAGAAGTGGAAAAAGAGAACAGTACAAAGTGCTGATTACAGGAGATGCATCTGACTGTTGGAAATAATTCAGTTTTCTGACTAGTGTGTTTTGCTTTTTCAACACCAGGGCTTCAAAATTGCTTGTTTTAGCAACCTCTTAATTTCTCTATGGTGTGTAAGCATAGAAATCATGAAACAAGGGACTGGAAAAGACCTCAAGAAATCCTCTAGTTTTTCCACCTACTCAAAGAAAGGATTAAGAATGTCTGTGTCATTCTTGACAGGTGTTTGCTTAGTATATTCTTAAAATTCTGAATAATAGAGGTTCCCTAGTGTTCCTAGGCATCTATTAAAGTACTTAGATGTCATTAAGATTAGAATGCTTTACCTTATATCTAACTTAAATGTACCTTGTTTCTCTGTAAGAAAGTGACAACCTCCTCCTTTTTTTTCTTACATCTTTTTCCTTGACATCTCTCCTACCATGTTCTAAGTTGTTTAAAGCCCTTTCCTGAAATTTCTGATTTTGCTTTTTTCTTTCTGCAGTGTGATGCCTTTGCAAATGGTGTTGTTTTCCTAGTTGCTCTCACCCAAATCTCCTCCTATCTTCATCTTCTAATCTGTTCCTGCTTGCTGTTTAGAGTTGATCTAATCTCCCTAGCATCCTTCTCTAATTTCTATGTTCCTGATACCTCAGCACAATTTGGAAGAAGGAAAAATAAGCAAACTCCATCATTATCAGAAATAATTGTTCCCTCAGAAAGATGTGTTTTCCTGAACTCTTGGTTCTGTCCATCATCTTTCTGCATGGTGTAATGGGGTCAGAGCAAATTTAATCTATAAAAGGCATCACCTAACAGTAAAGAGGTGACGCTGAAACTCATGATGATAACTTTGCTTTCTGCCTTGCCACAGCAAATCCATGCTGCACCTGGCTGTAATGTTAGGGGTTGATTTTTCAGGCTACATTAGCTGTTTCTGGACATAATAGCTCCTGTCTGTGACCAAGTTCAGATGGACTGGCCTGGAAGGAGGAGGATGAAACTTTCACCTGTTTATTCTTCTGATGCACAGGAGCTCATGTGCTACCAGATTCATGTGTTACATCAGCACATGTATTTATTTCTATTACATGACAACTTTTTTCCTTTCTACCCCTCCCCCTTTCAGCCTGGGGTTTCCCACATTTTGACTGTCCCATTTCTTTGGTGTAGCTCCTGATTATCTTCCCTCTGTTCTTTGAACACATGAATGAAAGATTTTCCACTGCCAAGATTAATCAGATAGCTTGTAATTTGAAACAGAAATGGGGCTGCCTAAGCAGTTCTAAATATAGTAATATTTCAAAATTCAATCAATCCCCATGTTAGAAGTTTAAAAAAAAAATCCATTCCAGCTTTTCTGCAACAGCACCAGTTATGTTCATTGGACTTTAGGGAACAGATATGAATTCTTATGTTTGAACAGCTTTGAAATATCCATTCCTCATAATACTCATCCCATCTTTTTCATTTACTAACGCTTGAAGTTAGAGGTATCTTGCAAAAAGTAACAGCTGTAACCTATGTCATTAACAAATTTATAATTGTTTTCTATCATCACTAGTCTTATAATAATCTGCATCCAAATTTTTACTTCATCTTGTAGTAAATTAGTATTCCACAGGAGTGAGTGGAATTGGGCTTCTTCACACTAAGCTTTACACTTTCAGAATACTAAAAACAATTTAAAAACTTTTTAAATTACAACCTTACAGAACATAGTTGAATGGAAAAGGCAATTTTGGCAGTTTCTGCAGAGGAACTCAGATATAAAGAAAAACATCTATTGCATTTAAGTAGCACTTACTGAGCCAGTAAATAAAGTTATGCCTTATTCTTCTGCAACACTTTGGAATTTTACTGTTTCTTCATTGTTCATGCAATAATGGAAAGATTTACAGTGATTTCACTGAAGGGAATTTTGAACTGCAAACAGTTCAAAATGCCACATCCCAATAAGAAAGCATTTTGGAAATGCTGCTTCTGCATTTCAGTCCCAAAAGTTTGTCTCACTTTGAGCTTTAGTGAGGAGCTGACACATATGGAGCCTTGATGCTGAGATCTGTCTGTCCTGTCTCACCTAATTTAATTTTTTATTTGAAAACAGTAAGACTTGATACTTCTTGAAAATAGTACCAACATCTGTCCTGGAGTACTTCTACATGAAAAATTCAGTAACATTATTGTGGTGCTTGGCTGACTTTTAATGAATGGAGGAGAATGAAGATAAAAGTTCAAATTATTCCTACAAATAGATTTTCCAGACAATTTTCTGTCAGCCAGTGATCATAATTGTATGCCTTAGGACAGTAGGGAATTTTTGGTCCAATTGCAAATAAGTATACATTTATTTTTTTTTTTTTTAATTCTCAACAAAATTATGTGGATAAAGAAGTTAATATGGACATGCTTTCTGATCCTAATTCCTGAAAAACCTTGTTGTGAATATGATGCTAAAGCAGTTGGGAAGCCAAAACATGTGGAGTGAGTCAGGTGCAGATATAAACAGTATTGCTGGTTTTCCTAGACCTCCTGCATTTTATAGTTTTGAGGACATGACCATTTTCCTTGCCAAGCCTGGAAGGGGATGTCCTTAGATGAGAATAATATGTCATTTTTTGACAGTTTAAAAAATCAAAGACAGTAGTAATTAGGATCAATGACCAGAAGAGTCTAGTACACATGCATGTGTAATGTTTCTAAAGTTATGAATCTTCTTCTGCAAACAGCGCCTCAGTGAAATTTAGTGTCATATTTCAATAGCTGACATGGCATACTGACAGTTAACTTTTATCAGTCTGTTTTGATTACATAATAGCATACAGAGTAATAGCAAAACCCCACTGACTTGTGAGATAATACACAAGCAAGGGAGTCAATAAAGCAGACATGCTGACTTCCACTGTTGTATCAATAAAAGCTTGCATTTCAGTAGACAAGCTGTTGTTGGAGACATCATTCTGCAGCAGGGGTTGTAAACAATTTGCTTCTATATAAATAACATGACCTCTTACTGCCAAAATCAGTGGTGATGCAGGTATTGTTTTGAAAATGGGATGCAATCTTTCTCGCTGTCTCTCTGACAGGCTTTGCTCGGAATCTCTCTGAAGGAAGCAATGCTAACTATACAGAATATGTGGCTACCAGATGGTACCGCTCACCTGAACTCCTGCTTGGGTAAGAACACTTTGAGAACTGCCATAATAATCCTCAACTAATTCTGAAAGAGTTTTCAGCACCTTTTGTAAGCTTTGCCTGTGGAGAACTGAGTTTGATTTAAAGGCAAGGTTTCAAGATTTTCATTAATTTTTGTTCATTTCCATTAAGTCAGTATGAATCATTGACATATTGACCTGTCTTGAGCTGAGCAATATTTAACTGATCAAAATATTAGGCTGAATTATAAAATATGTACTTCCAGCTCCTGCACCCCATCTCCAGTTCTTTCAGAAGAGGATTCCATGGTAGTCCTCTAGCCTGGAATGTTCCATCAGCCTATGCCTGTGGACATCATATAGCAATGGCAGTGCAGCTTTCACAATGCAACATTCCTTGTTATCTTCATCCTTTGTGTCAGAACTATATTAGGAAGAATTTTTTTTGCTCAGAGGTGGTAAGGTTCTGAACAGGTTGCCTAGAGAAGTTGTAGGTGCCCCATCACTGGCAGTGTCAAGACCAGGTTGAATGGGGCTCTGAGCATCCTGCTCTAGTGGAAGGTGTCCCTGCCCAGGTGAGGGGGATTGGAATGAAATGATCTTCAAAGGTCCCTTCCAACCTAAAACTCTCTATGATTCTGTGCTTTGATTTTAATTTGTAGTTACCCTTTGCCAGCACTGCTGAAGTCACTCAAAAGGAAGGTGCTAGATTTTTACTAGTTAGGAAGAATTTATTGAAGAATGCTGTATAAATCATTTTAATAAAGCACTGAGAAGTTAGCATTGCATTGACTGCAAAAGTATTAGTTACATGAGTAGCCTCAGCCAGAAAATTTAGTATTGCTCCTTTATTCATCCGTAAAATGAGCATTTTACTACCTCACAAGGCAAAACAGATTTTGAGATACTAAATGAACAAATTCATGAGATACTAAATGAACAGATTCATGAGATACTAAATGAACAAACTCAAGGGCAAAGGAAGAGGAAAAAAATAATGGAGATATTTGATCTTCCCATTACAGTCAAGTTAAACAGAGCATTAATCTAAACTACGTGAATGCTCTCCTAGAATACCATTCCAATATACAGTGCATGTGTATTTATATATACATATTCTTAAAACAAGGAACTGTTAGCCACAGGATGAATCAAAACATTTCTGGTCACTCCTAAGAGTCTTTAAGCAACATGTTAAGTGCTTATGAGAAACAAGTCTTTGTTGGAACATTTGATTAACACTGAGCTAGATATTTTTTGAACAGCTGAATAATTAAGTAATAATTACTCTGTCAATAAAGTCATCCCAGTGTTCCCAGAGCTGTGCTAATCTTAATCAAATTTGGCAGTTGTTTTCTTATATGCATAATAGTAACTTAAAGTTGTTATTAAAAAACTCTAAGCTCAAATTTTTATGTTTTGGAGAAAACAGGTAAGCTTCCAGTGAAGTGTGTATGTACATTTATAAGTATAAATAAAAGACTGGAAAAATAGCATAAATGTTGACCTTTTTAGATACAAACCATTTTTTTCTGTCTCTAGTAGTAATGAGGATTTAGGAGGAAAGATATGAAAAGCTTGACAGACATAATATTAGTCTGACCTGCATTTTCTGAAACTGTTTTGTTGGCAGAGGAAATTTAGCAAGAATTATGTCTGTTTGTAGTTGACTAAATCTGTTTGATTAGCTTGTAGAGAAAGGGAGGGGATTTGTGTATTTAATGTTTCAGTTGTGCTGGTATATGTTTTTAAAGCCAAGTTTTTCTGGCAAAGTGATGCCTGTTTCTTGGCAATCCTGTTGTGTTTCCCAGGAATTCATCTTTCCCATTCCCCCTTTCCTTACATTTACCAACCTTTTATAAGCATCTAATATTCAGAAGTCTTCATGGGTTTATTAACTACATTCAGTTTAACAAATAGAGTTTTGCTTTTTCAATTTTGAAAATGTGTCCCAGAGAGGTTTTTGTTTAGTGATAACATTCAAGACTTAAATTTCTGGAGACGAAAGAAATTGCTCCATAATTATTCACAGAACATCTAAAATCTACTCATTTTGGAGAGCCTCAGGTAACTACTGTTAGTGGAGTACTCTGTACCCTTTGATGACAAAATATTGCTAAAAGCCAGTAGATTTTAAAGCATGCTAAATTACTAGATGAAAAAATGTTTTGGAGAATCTAATATGTTCAGGCATAGACTGTAGTGCTTCTCAGGTATGGTCTATCTGTGCTATAGGAGTTATTTTCATTTGTCCCGCCATGTCACTCTTGCATTTTTTGTCTGCTGTGATCTGACCACACTGATCCTGACAATCAGCAGGAAAAAAGTCTCAAGTTCACCTTTTCAAACAACATTGCAGTTTGTGCTTAAGAAATGGCCATTTCCTGATTTGTTTCTGTTGGACTACAGACTAAATAGTGAAAGGTTGTTAACTTTTAGTAGTTCAGCTTCTTTTATTCTTGAGAGCAAGGAAAGGTAATGGTCCATGCCTCAAAGGAGTTTTAGCCCATCCCTCAGCTGTAACCCTAGCTTGTTCTACAGTACCCCAGTCTACAGCAACCTTTTCCCCATTGCACATTTTAGTAGAGAAAACTGTGTATTAAAGGAGTTGCAAGCAAAGATGTATTTGGGTTTTTGTCATAATAAAAGGGGAAGATTTTTACCCATACTCTCAATGTTTTGCCCACAGGGCCTTGGCTTTGGAGTCCATTTGTTGCCTGTGTTGCCTTGTGCATTGAGAAGGAAAGCTGGGCCTTACTTTGAGTCATTCTCACCTAGTGGGTGGGTTGGACTAGCAGCACCCTAGAAGGGTCAAACACTGGAGTCTCAGCAAATCCACAGGGAGCCACTGTGCAGGATTATGAACCCCAAACAAATGATGAACCCCACTGAGCAGTAGCAGTACTTGAGAATTGTGACATGGCCTGCTTTGCCTCTGGTGGTTCTCTGTTGCAGTCTCTTCCAGTGGGGCAGACTTTTGATTTTGAGATGGTTGTTGTGAAAGGAGTACGGTGTCTCATGGCACATTCTCTAAGGCAAGTGGTTCTTGAAGTTTTGGTGCCTTCAGCTTTCCCAGCTGCCATAGAGTCCTGCAGCAGTTGCATTTGGGCTATTTTCCAGCTAGAAATGCTTTCTCACCTTCACCTAAAGGGTTTACTGTTCCTCTGCCCAAGTGTCCTCCCCACAAGTGAAGTAAATAATCATGAGTAGTCAATGGGAAAGTGTCAGACTTTTTTAGTTTGAGGAGGTTCTTTCTCTAAACATCATTAATCAGCAATATAAGGAAGGAGCAAAGGACACAGATTTAGGATAGGATTTGTCACCTGCAACTCTTGGTGCTGTCTTATTCCAGAAAAAGGCAAGCCAGCTGTAAATTAAATCTCTTGAAACAGAGTTTGAGTTACTGGATTACAAGTTTCAAAAAGAAGAGACTCAGTGAAATATGTTTTCAGTTCAGTCTTTGTTCCAGTCTTTTTTATTTTATATGCCTTTTTTTTTTTTTTGACATGAAAAGCATTCTCCAGTCATTTTGTTCAAAATCTAAACATTTGAAAGACATTATTGGAATAATATGGGTGTTTACAAATTTTTTTTTCACAAATTCAACAAGCAAGAATTTGAGTGTATAAAAAAGAGCTCTCCCCAAACCCCAGCCTGTGGCTTTGCTCCCAAACAGGAATTACTTTGTAATGCTTTCATTGCTTCCTCACTTGTTTTTTCTATCAGATAGTTTTCAGGAGAACTCTGTTTTCTTGCTAATTAAATTTTTGTGTATAAATGCTGAAATAAAGATTTCCTATAATTTCTGTTTTCCCAGTGGCCAGACCCAGAATGCCCATCCACCTATTACGCACAATCAAACAAGAGATGTAGTGCAGGAACAGAGTGCAGGCATGAGCTCTAGAGAGAAGGGAAGTTAGTGGTAGTTTAACTGTGAGTGGAGAATGCTTTGTAGTCAAAAAGATTGTTCTTGTATGTAAGATTTTTAAAAAAGAACAAGGTCCCTGGGGGCACTTGAGAATCCATCTCCTGCCTTTAAAAGCAGTGATAGATACATCAGGAAATCTAGGGCAGAAACAGAGGGCTTGGTTTTGAGGTAGTTTGCTTAATAACCAAGTTTGTTTTTCTGTGTTGTGAGGAGGAGTGCCATAGGAAATCTAGCCAATGAATTGAAGCAGCTCAGTAAGAAGGCAGTGGCAGTGGGTGACAGACATTTTCTTTTGGCTTGGCAGAGCCCCTTATGGCAAGGCTGTGGATATGTGGTCTGTAGGCTGCATCCTGGGGGAGCTGAGCGACGGGCAGCCACTGTTCCCTGGCGAGAGTGAGATTGACCAGCTCTTCACCATTCAGAAGGTGCTGGGCCCGCTGCCAGCCGAGCAGATGAAGCTCTTCTACAGCAACCCACGCTTCCATGGCTTGCGGGTAAGGGAGAGCTTTGTTCTTTTTCTCATTTTTCTTATTTACTTGTGTGAGGTGCTGCAAAGGTTCTTTACATTTACATTGTGCGTTATCTGCTGCCTACGTTTCTGGGTAAGTACAAAATGCAGAGATTATAAGGCATTCATAAGTCAAAGTAAAATTCTCATTACACCAGAAGTGAGCATTGTAAGTACATTTGTTTTCTTGTTAAAAGCTGTTTAAAATTTTTCTTTCATTTCTTTGATATTTTTGGCATGCAATTTACCTCTTACACCCAATCCAACATTGCCAGGTTTGCTCTGGAAAGTTTAGTGGCAAAGCTCTGTAGGATCAGAACGTGGAAAATTCAGGACTGCTGTCTATAAGGTGGTTTGTTTGGAAAATTGGAACTGTAGATGCTTTGACTTACATTCCTGGGGAGTTTATGTCTTCTTGAGTAAAAAAGCTCTTCCTACTGGCAGCATTGTTCTCTTCAAGGGTTTGCCAATATAGTATAATGACAGAGACTCACTGGTGTGAAGATCTACCCAAGCTGGGATATGCAATATGGCAAAATACCAGAATCAATCAATAAGTATTAGCTCTGTTACTTTTAACAGTACCTGGTTAGTGATTGTACTCATGTTTCCTTGTAATTCAGTTTTGGTTGTCCTTTCTTTATTGATGAATGTTGCTTGGAAAGGTGAGTTTATGATCTTGATAATATTCTGAAATCAGTAGTGTAAATCATATGAAGAGATATATGAGGGTTTTAGGAGACCTGATCTGTGCTAAAGACTCAAGATTTGAGTTTTACTCTGAGAAAGAGAAAACGTGAGAATGTGAAAGGGAAGGAATGGGGACCTAGTTCTCTTAAGCATGTTCAAAGTTGCCACAAATTTGTTTTAGCTAACAGTGATAAGAAAAGAGTTTGCTTAAGGTGTTAGGGTATTTATTTTAGGTATAAGAGTAACTAATTCTGAAGAGATTTTGTTGAAGTTTGTTGCCTCTTCAAGAGTGGAGGGTTTAAAAAAATTATTAGACAAGCATTTCTTGCAAGGTCCTGTTTGTATTTCAACATGTTTAAAACAGTGGATTGGATGGTGTTTTTGTATAAGAAATTTATAACCCCTTCTCAGGAAAACAACACTTTAAAATTTGTAAGCAAAATAAATTACTGCCTCTTCAACATCATTTTACAGCATTTCTGATTGTGCAGTGTAATCTTGTTTGGATAAATGCTCTGTGATGTCTTAAGATGAAGTATCTTTGTTTTGTAGCTTTAAAATACAATCATTCAAGAAGACAGCACAGACCTAATGTGATTAGCACAAGGTTCAGAGTTATGAGTCTCTGTTCTCATCCCAGATCAGTGGTTTAGTGCTTGGCCTCAGACATGTTCCTGCCTTCTTAGTCCCATCTGTAAAGTCAGGATACTGCTGATGTGGACAAGGCCATATGGCTCCTCATAGAGAGTACTTTTTAGAATTGAAGTAAAGTCTGAATAATGGCTTGAACATCAAAAAAACTACAAAAAATTATTTGTTTGAAATATTATAGTCATTAGTTAATTTCTGGGAAAAAAAATTATCTTGTGCTATAAGACAGCCTTAAAAGTACATTTTTTCTGAATGTAGCTTAATTTTCGTTATGTAGTGCTAAATAGTGAAAGATTTTCTGTTGCAGAGCAGATAGTATGTATGCTGTGATCAAGCCAATTATTACTTACTAGCTGGATTTGGTGCTGGATATTCTCAAGATAGAAACTAGCCCATGATGTAAAATTTTTTGTCCATATGCTTAGACTTTGTGAATTTCTACATTACCTTAAGTGAATACTACCATATTGTAAAACAGAATTTAAAAAATTCTCTTCAAGCACTCCAGCATGGATCCAAATGCAGATTTGCAAACTTGCCTTTTCTTTTTACTCATATCCTCCATATATGTGTAAATAACACAGTTTTCCTTGCTTCTGAGGTTTAGGGAGTATTTAGTGATCTGCCTTCAATTCTTTTGAGGAGGAGAACATCCAGGGTATGTTGAAGACATAAGGAAGTAAAATAATATGGGATCAGAAACCACCAATAGGCTCATGACTTTACAGAAAAGCGTGAGTGGCAATGTAGGGCTATAAATATTTGTTCTACCAATAAGTTACATGAAGAATGTGAACAATTATAGTGACAAGCCACTGGTGCTTTGCATGGCTTTGACACATTTTCCTGTTTCCTTGATCATTCTAGATATAAAAGCTTCTTTATGACTGTCACTCCACAGGAAGACCCAAACATTTTTTATAATTTGGTTTATGTTAAAATTAGAGGAAGTGTGGAAGCCTTGTTTTACCTAAGCTACTGTTTAAGATCAGTACCACAAACTTGGACTTTAAAAAATTCTCAATTAGTAGTAAACCACTTCAAAATAAAGCAAAGGCAAAAGAAAAATACAGACTATTTAGGAATAAAAGCATTCAAACGAATGTTCTTCCATTTTTCTTCAAAGTTCACATAATGTAATTTATGAAAAGAAATACTAGTACAACTAATGGATGCCCCCAGCAGTGTGCACTGCTTCTCATGGTGTTGCAGCAGCATGACCAGAGCAGTAACCCTGAGACTCAAGGCTTTCAGCTTTTGCCTCTTTTCACTACAGATAATTGGGAGTTGTTCGTTAATGCTTAGTATTATTTTAATGTTTTGTATTATTTAGTAATGTTTAGTATTATTAATGATTAGTACTGTATTTGCATTCTCAAATTATCTCTGAGCTATTTTTAACCTTTTTTTAAAATAAATATGTTACTTATGTTAGTTCTGAATCTATTTTAAACCTCCTGTAAATCATAGTGCCACAAAAAAAATTTAGTTTGATTATTTCTCACTTGAGAAGGATTTATTGGCTGCCCTAATAATCAAGAATACTTTCTTTGGTTGACTAAATGCTTACCACATATCTAGAGTTATTTGTTTCACTATAATATTTTATAGCTTTCATAAACCACTAAATTTTTCACTGCTTACGATTCCCATTAATTACATGTCTTGATTAACTAGTTTCTATTTTTTTAAACATTGTATTCATGAATTACCTTGTTTACATGATCAGTATATTTACGGTGTATTTTTTACAGTTTCCAGCAGTCAATCATCCACAATCTCTAGAGAGAAGATATTTGGGAATTTTAAGTGGTGTATTGCTTGATCTTATGAAGGTAGGAAAATCTCTTTTTTTCTCTGTCTGTGATATGTAGGAAAATATATAAGTGACTTTTTACCTTTTTTCTTATATAATGCATCTTAGAAGGACTTTGGGAACTCCCTTTTGAGATATTTTTATTCCACCATTGTTTGTAGTAAGGCTTGCTATTTCCTAGACATCAGGAAAATATCCCTTGCAAATGCCAGGAGAGTCTGTTCAGTTTAACTGATTTGATAAAGAATATGTAGCCCAGACAAAGCATCATCAGCATCATCACCATCCTTTGCAAGGTTGTGCATTGACACTGACATCCATGCACTGACTGCTGGAGTGTGATCATATTTAGATACATCCGCAGAGTATTGGGCTACCCTGAGTTGTTTTCCATTTGTTGTTGGGTAAGTATGAGGATGTGGACAGTTGTCAAAAACAAAGTTGACACACAGGAATTCTGGGTTTTTATCCAAACTCTTAATCTGCTTGCTGTCACCTCTACACAGTGTGTATGTTACTCTTTAGTCCTCTTCAATCCTGTTTTGGAACAAGTCAGCTAGTTACACATGGCCAAACTAGGTTATAGTCCTGAGAGTTCTTTTTATGGGGAATCAGGAGAAGCTCATTCCCCACAAAAACATTGTGCTTTGCATTTGTGCCATGTTCCTGGGTATGGAACACATGTTGTTGTCCTTACTACTGTACTATAAAAATACTCCCATGGTGATCTGCAGTACTATCCTCACATCATTTCATCCCCAGTGAGGTGAAGAAAGAAGTCATAATATCCAAAATTAGGTTTATAATCACATAACCACCTAAGAATTGAAGGCAATATGGGGCACACAAGAAGCGTGGATATGGCTAATCAACTCTGAATGAATTGTGTGATCCCAAACCCCTCTGCACCAGCTATCTTGGAAAACAAAGATGCTTTGGGAAATACTTGGGTGTTTACTTGCTTGTAGTAGTATTGCTGTAGCCAGCAGAAATCCACCAAATTTGCTCTACTCTTCTTCAACACAGCCAGTTCAAATCCCTTTGATCTCCTTGCCTTATGAAGAGAGTCAGCATGGCTTTTATCTTGGTTTCAAGGAGTCTGAAATATGATACACGCATATAATTACTTGTTTTGGTATGATACTTTTTCCTCTATTTTCTAATTCACAGAAACTTTTTTTTCATAGTTAGCTGTAGCTCAAGATCTGGTAGCATATCTTGCAGAACGGAAATTTCAAGATCAGTCTTAAGACCATTGTTACATGTACTGGGGGAGGGTTTATTTTCATTTTTTCCTAAGTTCTATGTAATATTTCAGTGTCTTTTAGGTTCTTCGATACGATTTAAAAGTTGCAAAGTTGTGAAATGAAGCACTTGAGTTTTAGAGAAGCACAGGTTTCTAAATGATTTCATTCTTTTCATCTTTTCTGTTGATGTTTCTGCCTACAAGGTGAGAAAGGTCAGGAATTCTGTAGAGGGGGTATTTTGTGTTTGATCTGCATTTCTTAATTCAGGAACTGGAGCCTTGTTAAGCAATGTGCAGACGCCTACAAGGAGAGAACAGAAGGGACTTGTGGTTAAGTTGCATGTTGCAAATGCTGCACATACTTTGTTGTGTGCCTGTCTCTTCTGCAGACAAGGGACAGTCTGACACATGTCCACACTTGTGCTCCTCATTATCTGCATTCCCAGGGACATCAGGTCAGATTACTAGATTACTGAATAACCCACACTTCAATTTATGCCAACTGAAGTAGGCAGTTATTAACATATATCTATTTAGAGAGCATTTCTGGACTAGATTAATTATGAGGCACCAATTTGACCTTGTTGCTTTGTTGTTGCTCCAGTCCTCTGTTCTCCTTCACAAGTCATGCTGGTTTGCAAGTGTTAGGGAGTTAGGAACTGGTTTTGCATGTTACAACTTGGGAATAAAAGACATTGAGACTCTTTTCTTTATATCATCTGCCATTCAATTGTCTCTGCCATTGAGCACCAGACATGCATTTCCTCTGAGCTGTTTGCTAAGGAGAATACTTGTAGAACCCTTTCTTTTTACCCTTGGTTTTCTTCACTTGCCTTAGCTGGACTTTAGAGTGGCCTAACCTTTGTGCTATACACTGCTTTTATAGTCCATCTTTGTATCCTGTCCTTACTCTGGTTCTCACCCACTCCTGTTTTGCATTTTTGTTTATTAGGAAATTCCCTGTTTAGCCAACCTGAACCTATGAAAAAGATTTTGGTCTTCAACACAGTAAGATGCTTTGTTCCTGAACTCAAAATAAATTTTCCATAAAAATCAATGACTGTCCTGGACATCTTTCCTCTTCTGGTAGTTTTTCAGGAGATTATGCCTGCTAATTTCTTAGAGAAAATGGAATTTCCTTTCCTGAAGTCCTGAGTCTTATCTCTGATGTTTCCCTTCCCACCTCTTCTTTCAGTCCTATCTGTAATCATCCTATGGTTGCTACAGCTCAGAGTGTCTTCTCTGATCAGATTTCTCACCAATGCTTCACTGCTGTTGAGCAGCAGCTCGAGTAAACTGAAGTCCCCTCCTTGGCTAATTTGCCTCTCCAGCAGCTGCACTAGGAAATTTCCAGAGTCTAGAAATCTCCTGGAACATGTACACAGGCTGGGTGTCAGGATAGCTGAAGTCTGCTCTGAGGATGAGGATCTGTGACCAGGAGGCGCTTTTTTTGTTGTTACAGTTTTCCTCTTCATCACCTTCCTGCTCTTCAATGTGTTGTTGGTAACAAACTCCCATCATAACATACCAAATGTTGCTTTCCCTTCTAATCCTGACCTAGAGAAGGTCCATGGATAAACCTTTGTTCAATGCTGACATTGGATATGATCCAGGAAGTCAATTATATGGAGTGTTACTCTTCTCCCTGTCCATCCCCTTCCATCTGAGACCAGTTGTACCCATCAGTGACCATGCCTCAGCCATGAGCCCTGTTTCACTACTCTGGGATTCCAGGCAGATTCCCAGCCTTGTGATAACCTATGGACTTCAGGTTCTCCTTGCTTGTATCCAGCCTGTGTAATGTAGTGTACAGGCAGTTGGGAGAAGCCTCTGGATGTCCTCTCTTCTGAGGGGGAATGTGATTGTTCTTGAACAATCACATGTGGCCTCTTCCTCTTGTTCGTTCAGCCTTTTGAGCCACTGTAGTGATGAGCGCAAGAAAAAAAGGGGGAAAGAAGTTCTTAATCATTCAGTACAGTGTGTCCCTTGAGAAAGAAAGGTGCTGTATGACCAAACTGCATGGGAGTTTGGTTTGCCACTTGCTTTGGTTCCTGAGCATTTTCCATTTTGAAGTACAGGGATCCTGTGAAGGGATAGCCAGTTTGTGGTCGAGTGGCTGAATATGGTGTTAATGCAGTGTGTGTGTGTGTGTTTATGCATGTGTATGCATAGACATGCATTGATTTATTCTCTTTTAAACATATACAACACTTAAGAAATAGCTGTTTTTTTTACTTAATAGCCATTCAAACTTTTAACCTTGCTAACAGTCATGCATGTTTGAATATTCCAGTGTAAACTCTGTATCTTTTCCTGCAAGAAACCTTTCAAACTTCCCAAAATACCCAAGCTCCTGTTTTCAAGTTTTGTGATTAAATATTTTCTATGTGTCAGGAAGTGTCTTTATTTAGAATCACAACTGATCTAGCAGAATTATAAGGCAAGTGTTATTCTGAATACATTGTAAACAGTTTAGAGAATTCTTTGAAAATATGGGTGGACTTGAACTCGATAAGCTAAAAACAGAACTCTTACATTTATTTATTTTTAAAAATACTAAATGTTAAAATAATGTTTGCTTTTGCATAAGAATGTTCCCATATAGTTTTGTTTGTTTGTAAAGCCTGTTTCATTGCAGCACTTAATTACTGTTAAATTTAATATTTTTGATTCAAAACAATGTTGTAAGGTTTATCCTGAAAAATATGTTTAAAATACAAATATTTAAAACATATATAGATATATATAAAACATGCTTTAAAGTTTTAGATATCTTTGTATTTTAAAAATACTATCATGTATGTGTACATAAAATTATATACATATAACACATGTGGTGCTATATAAATAAACACATATGTGTTTATTTTGTATCATATGTAGTTTAATGCACCATGAAATTATTCTAGCCGTGACATCTAATCACAGAAACTCTGGAGATTGAAAAATTACCAAGTAATGTTCTTTATTTTGTTGTGGGGTTTTTGGGGTTTTTTTGGTTTTGGTTTTTTGTTTTGGTTTCTGGGGGGTTTTTTTTGCTACTGTAAATACAGATACTGACATTTAAACTTTGGGATTTGTTTTTCAAAGAACTTACTGAAGTTAGATCCAGCAGATAGATATTTGACAGAACAATGTTTGAACCACCCTTCGTTTCAAACCCAAAGACTCTTGGATCGCTGTGGAAGTTCACCTTCACGGTCAGCTAAGAGAAAACCTTACCATGCAGACAGCAACACTTTATCTAACAGGTAAATGTAGTCTTGTCACTGTTAACACTGACATTTGCTCTGCCAGTGAGTGAGTTGTTGTCCTGCTCACATGCAGCATCACCTACAAGAAAAGTGGTTGTTTGACAGCTTAGGCACACTGAGACGCATATGCTGTTCTGTGTTGCCTCACTGAGTAAAGGAAGCAGACATAGTATTTACAGCTACACAAGCTGAAATTTTTGCTTGCTTTCTGCATCAGGCTGCATGTGTCTTAAAAAAAAAAGACAATTTTGAAGCCATTTCTGTGTATGACAGAGAAGAATAATTGGCTGATCCACCTTAAAAAAATGTTAGTCTTTTTCTTGAACAATAGGAATTTTGTGGCTTGGAAGATGCCCAAGATTCCAAAGGAATGCTCTTTTCTTTGGAATGCTACCACTGCTGTATGTGTACAAATCTGTCCAAGATTTTGATATTTAAAAGCTTAAAGTTCACACAGATTCGTAGCAGCTAAATGTCCTGAAAATTGTGCCCATTGATCACATTCCAAATTGGAGATGAACAGAATTTTGTCTGCAGTTGCAGTTGTGGATCGTGTCTAGTCTGTTTGACGTCAGACTCATAGCAGGATATGTTTGCTCAGTGACTGCCTTGCTGGACCCACAAAGCTTGAGAGAAGCCCCTTAATTTTCATACCTCAGTGAACCAGGTTTACTGCTAGATGAAATACTTAAGTACAAAAAGCTTCTTGTTATTGCTCTGGTAAATGCGTTCATAAAGGTCACCCTTTGAAGTATGCAGAATATTTTAATATTCCAAATGCAGGCTTTTAATCTTGGCCACGTTTTTCTTTAGCTTATCCTGTGAGATTAAAAAAATTGCCCCTCTATTTTAAGACTTGGGATGACATTCACAATCTATATTTTTTCAAAGATACGCACCAAAAAGTTTTAGCTGCCTTTGCAGATGCTTAGAGTAGAAGTTTTACCATTAGAAATATGGCAGCAGAAAGAAAGACCTACATCCACTGGAAACTTGTCCAAAAGGCTTGCCTAGTGAAAACACTAGGTTCCTCTATCTCAAAAGTTTTGAAAAATATACTTGCTGTTAACAGAAAAATATTTTAAACTGCTGTTAACAGAAAAATATTTTAAACTGGCATTAAAATTGCTTAAGTTTTAGGAACTGTAATGAAATAGATTATGAGATCACTAGAAGTGGTTAATACAAAAAATCCTAGGTATAAAAACAGCTAGCATTATCTAATTATAATTAACAAAATATCAACAAAGGTGCAGTGAGCTCTCACTTCAACCCTCGGTAATATATCTGAGTTACATCATAGATTTGTTACAGAAATAAGTTAATTGCTCATAGCCTGCCTAGGTCCATGAAGGCAAACAAGCACAGCTCCAGCACTGTTCAGTCTTGGCTATTGCAGTGCCGGCCTAAATCCAGAAGCTGAACTGGTTTAATGCCAGAAAACCTGAGATAATAAATCCTGCACAAAAAAAAAAATTCAGTCTCGGGGTTTGCAGAACCAACTCATATCTCAGTCCTGTAGTCCCAAAACCAGAAGAGCTAGGAAGCAGAGTAGAGGAAAAGGACACAACCAAGTAGCTCTGCACCAAGTCAGTCTGGTTGCAGAGCCTTTCAGGTGCAGCTTTGGAATGAGTTAATGTACCAAAAACTGGGATAGTGCCAAGTTCCACAAAAGCTGTCTTCCTGTGGTTTTGGGTTTGGTGTTACAGGGCTAGCTCAGGCTCACCCCATCTGAACAATAACCTCTTTTCCCCTCCTTTCCTCTCCTCTCCTCCTTCTAGCCAGGAATACACAAGATAGCCTGGAGCATTGATTGTATCAGGGCTTTTTGACAGTGCTGACATACTTGATTGTTCTACCTTCCTTTGATATGCCAGGTGGATTTAAGATTTTTTCGATTGATATGCAGCTAATTTTTATAATGTAATGCTTCACTTAGTGATGTACTCACATCGTACACATATGCATAAATGTGCAAATATATGTTGGAATTTCTATTATTAGATTTTATATCGTCAGGGTTTTTGTCAGCAAAATCATTAACCAAAGCAGAGTTTGCCCTCAGATTATAACCAGAAACAACTATGTATGAACACTTGCAAATCTGTTATTTTAGTGAACCTTCTGGTGCCTTAGTTGGCAATATTTGATCTTACTGCAGTTAAATTTTTGGTTTTAAATGGCAACTGAAATGGGTGTACTTTTTTGAAGTTATTAATGCATGAATAAGTAATCTGATATATTAATGCTTCTTTATGCATTTTAATATAGAAATCAAGCCAGCAAAAGTTCTGCTTTGCAGTCACACCACAGATCAAACAGCAAGGATATACCACTAGGGGCTGGCGGGCCAAGAGAAGAGGGGCTTCCAGCAAATGAAAGCTTTTTAAATGGAAACCTTCCTGGACCTGCACCTAGCCCGATGCACGCAAAAAAACCAAGCAACACACCTGGATCTGGCAACAAGGATATAGCCAATAACAACATGCCACATCTTCTCAGCCCAAAGGAACCAAAGGGAAAAACAGAGTTTGATTTTAATGTGGACACCAAAAGTTCTGATGGTTCAGGCACAAAGTACCTGAAGTCTAACACCAGATCTCAGCAGAACCGGCACTCCTTTATGGAGACTTCCCAAAGCAAAACTGGGACGCTGCAGCCTGGCGACAAGCACAGTCGCCACAGCTACATCGACACCATCCCACAGTCTTCTAAGAGTCCCTCCTATCGGACCAAGTCCAAGAGCCATGGAGTTCTGACAGACTCTAAATCCGTGGGCAACCTTTCTGAGGCCAGGGCCCAAGCTGCAGAACCAAACACCAGTAGGTATTTTCCATCCAGCTGTATGGACCTGAACTCTCCTACCAGTCCGAGCGCTCCCCGGCACAGCGATAACAGAACTATGCTCAGTCCGTCGGCCAGGAACAACCGCAGCGAGGGCACCCTGGACACCCGAAGACCACCAACCAGACACTCCAAAACAATGGAGGAGTTAAAACTGCCAGATCACATGGATGGAAGCCATTCCCACTCTCTGTCTGCTCCACACGAATCTTTTTCCTATGGTCTAGGTTATACCAGTCCTTTTTCTTCACAGCAGCGCCCTCATAGACACTCTATGTATGTGAGCCGGGACAGAGTGAGGTCAAAGGGCTCAGAGGGTGGCTTAAGCGTAGGGCAAGGGATGGCAGCCAGAGCAAACAGCCTGCAACTGTTATCTCCACAGGTGCAGCATAAGTCACTCACAAGGTCTGTTGGCTCATCACGAGAAGACTGTACAGAAGATTCTAATAGGGTTAGTCCAAAATATTGCCTCTTATTTGAAGGTTTACCTTTCTCATTTTAACTCATGTGGGGTCAGTGGCCTCCTCTCTGTCTTCTGTTTGTTTCTTTGCAGTTATTAATTTATTTGTCTTGTATGATATGGGGATGTTGTTGGGGGCTTTTTTTCAGAAGGGCTGAATGTTTCAAGGTTCTTTTTAAAAATACGGGTTATGAAAACCATTATCTTAAAGTACTGAAATGTGAGAATGGAAAAATCGTCTCCAAAGTTAAAATTTCATTAGTTGTTTGTAGTCCTTGGTTACATGGTCATTTTTACTGTATCATTTTCTTTAATTATCTTTCTCATTTGTATTTTTATTTAGCTTTTCCTATATGTATTTCTATTACAAATGCTAATGTAAATTTTTGAAGCCAGTGTTTCATGCAGGTATAGCAGGACATTATTGCTGAAATACCCTAATTTACTAGAGAAATATCAAAGCTTGCAATATTTCTTTAGTTTGGTATGATAAGTAACTGGTGTAATCTAGAGATCTCATGTTGTAGTGGCCACTGGTAAATTGACTCCTCACAGTGGTTACTGTCAGTGGATACCTGGTTGTGTTTCTCTGTGAGCATTAATTACAGAGTAGAGGACAGGCTGGTTCTGGTGTTGATTTACATTTGTTACACAACACTTCTGAATTATCTCATGTTTTACACATCAGATATGTAAAGATGACTGTATTTGTTCTCAGAGCTTTAAATTTCTCTCTTAACAAATTGGTGCAGAGACAAATACAAAAATAAGTGTTTGTTCCTCTATGCCTACACCTGTGATAAACTGACTTCTAAGGAGGGACCATCTAGTTCACATTTGTTGACAAACTGAAGAAGGTCAAAGAGCTGCAAGTAATATTTAATGTCCAAAGATTATGGTTTATTATGAGAAACTAAAACACTCTGCTCACTAAGAAATATGTGTAGCTGACCTAATAGGAGTCTACAAGTACCATAAAAAGAAGAGTTTCAGGTAGTGGTTGTCTCCTCGGTCCAGCAGAGAAAAAAAGACATAATATGTTTTTTTATCCATTGCACATCTCCTCCATTCAAGATTGTGAGTATTCAAACATGAGAAAATACCAAAATAAAAGTGCAATGGAATAATGATTTTTTAAAAGCTACCTAGAAGAGATTACAACAGCTCCATTTCAAAAACAGTTTTTTCCTGTGTACTTATTTTTCTGTCTCTCTCATTTCAGTCAAATTAAATGTTACTTATTCTTCAGGACATTATTTGGAAGGGCAGTAATATCAGTGTTTCAGTTTTTGATAATAAAAGGTCACACTACCTTGTATTCTTCAGTTCATTTTCTGCATTATGCAGCAGATAGTAATTTGAAGTAATTTTAATTTTATTTTGTACTATTTAGAAGCCAGTTGTTTTTACTGGATCATTCTTTGTCATTGAAAATGGGTTGACAGATTTTTATTTTAATTAGGAAAATCGATGTGTATTGTAATGCTTATGTTTTTGTTCATTTTCATTTGCTTTGAAAAGTCTGTTCATTCAAGATAAAGAACTTTATCTCTTATGGTCAGTATTTTTAAAACTTCATCCTTCACTTAGTGCTTCAAAATCTGTATTTCAACCATTAGAAGTGTGAAAGGAAAATGACTTTTCTGAAATGGATGCAAAGTCTGTGAATTCACAAAGCTGGTTTTTATTTGTTTATACTGCTTTCAGTAACAAATCAAATTGTCAATCTTCTTATGCCTCATGAAGGCATTTTCACAAAGAAGTCATTCTTTGGCTCCTTCCTATCCTCATTTTTCCCCCCTTTTCTACATTATGCATTAGGAGTCAGAAAATTTCACTCCCTCCAGGATTAGTGAACTAAAAAAACTCATTAATAAATATGTGTTCTCATAGATTCTTTACTGTTTTCATACTTATTTTTTCTGATCAGTTCTCCTGGGTTTTTTTACTCTGCTCATCTTTGGTGAAGTGTCCTCACTTCCATGTTTCTAGTTTCTCATTGATTTTCTTTAGCTCTACCAAGCTTTTTAAAGAAAAACATTATTTTTTTGCCAAGCTTTAAATCTTATTTTAGAAAAAATCAAGAAAAAACCAGTCTCATCCAGTCTTAGTTTTAGGACTTTTCAAGTCTCAACACAACAGTTTTGTTTTAAGGGTTTTTTTTTTTTTTTACATTTAAATTAAATGTACACAAAAAAGGGTTAAGCAGAAGAAAATCAAATACAAGTTGCTATTACTGTCTCATGTTTGAAATTTAACTGCTGATAAAGAGGTATCTAATACAAGTAGTAATTTAATCAAATGCTTCAGCCTCTGGTAAATTTTAGAAGAATCCAGCTGGGATTTGAAGCATTGTTTTAGCTGCAGTTCTGGCTTCAGTTTCAACGTTTGTTTTCCCTGTGACAGTGAGACCAGAACTTCATCCACAAAAAGCAAAGTAGATTTTGCAAATTACTTGTGCAGTGAATTGAAATCCCAGTTTTTAGTTTTGGTTAGGGTTTTTTTGTGGCTTTGGTTTTTAACCTTTGTCCTTCTTGGACATTCTAGATTTCAGTTAATACAGCAGGAGTTTCAGAACTTTACTGTGGAGTCTTGGAGAGAGCATTACATTTCATGTGGTCAGTCCATACTGAGGGAAAAATTGTAGTTTCTGATACATTTAAGAGTGGGGTTAAGTCATATTTGGTGGCTAATTATGTGCATAAGGATGTTTCTACTGGCTCACCTAAATTTTTACTTGAAGTACTTCCAGTACTGTTTTCAGGAAAATAGAATAAATTAGAGGTAATGAAATGCTTTTAGCTATCCTGTCTGACTGAAGGACTTTGTCTGTAGATTTCTTAGTTCAGAGACTTTCTATTATTTTGCATACAGTAGATTTTGTGATTGTTGGTACCTGTAGGTAATGATATCAAGAGATAAGAGATGATAAGCAATGATAGTGCTTTGGTGTTGCAATTATCTCAAATTAGATGCATTCCTGTCTGCTTTTTAGTGTTTGCCAGTGGCAGAGTGACCAGATTCCATCAGAAATTAATTTAACAAGCCTCCAGTAAAAGATTCCTCCAGAGATGTTACAGTTGTGTTTCATTCAGGTTGAAATTCTGAGGGCCTGAATCAGATTCATGTCTTTAAAATTATCACTTAGACGTGAAATTTTGTTAATGCTATTTTTGTCATTTTGGAAAGAAGCAAGCAAGCAGAAAACCAAGTAATTATTGATTACATTGTCTGTGATTTGATATTTGCAGTTATTAATAACATGAAAGGAAAATTGTATGGTGAATTTGGAGTTTTCTTGCTTATGTATATTGGTTAAAAACTGAAAATCAGTTTACAGTCTTTCATTTTAAATAGATTATTGTTCTTTTGCATAGGGTGGAGCATATCATGATCCACACACAGAAGATGGAGCATCTACTAAGGAGAATAGAATTCTGTATAATGACCCTGTTCCGAGAAGAGTTGGCAGCTTTTACAGAGGTAATTTCATGGTGGATCTTTCAAATTTAATCCAGAATTTTAGCGTGGAATATAAATTAAGTACTAGAAATTGATACAGAGAATTAGCATGAACAACTACAAAGGTTTATTGGAAAAATAATTGTTACTCAGCTTTCAGAGGGTGAGTTTGCAGGAACTGTGTTGGTACCCTATTGTTTATTTGTAAATGATAGTTCACTTTAATTGGAAAGTACATCCACTGCAGTACCTTGTAAAGCAGAATATAAGGGCAAAATGAACAAAATTAATATTACCAAAGTAGGCAGTTAATTAATATTTCAAATTTTTATTTTCAATTCTTATAAAGACTCTACTTATACCTATGGACTTGTGGCACATAGATATACTGACTGATCTGTTGCAGACACTGTGTTACATGGAAGTGTAACTTTAGCTTTAATGGCTTGAAACCTGTGGCATTTCCTTTGTTAAGACTTACTAAAGATCAGGGTTTCCTACAAGCAAGAGCACACTTAGATAATTCCAGTTCAGAATAAATAATAAAATAGGTCTGTGTATGGACACACACAAATAAATACTGTTCTGTTATGGCACACAAAGGATGGTGGTTTCTGAGCAGCTGCCTTGTGGCTAAACCTGGGTAATTGTTTTGAAAAAGATGAGAAGAGGCTGATTACTGCCCTGCAAGTGTTAGGAGGCTTGAGGGGCTCCCCTGAACCTTAAGAGGTCCCAATCAGCTGAAATTCGCTTATGAGTCACTTAATAACCTTAAGCAGAGTCACAAATCTCCCTCTGATCCTCTTCAGGTTGATCACTTGGCTGATGACCCGATTTAGACACGTTAAAATCTGACAGTCCTTGCAAGTGTCCCACTGCAATATTAAACCCTGTGAGCAGAATTAAAGCTTGTACTGTTTGGAGTGATGCTTTTGAGTGTTTGTGTTGCAGATGCAACAGAGGATGCTTAAGAATTCTCAGTCCTGAATTGCTTTCATTAATCCATAAAAAGCTCCTAAAATTGTACATGGATTATCCTCCTTTTTTATATACAGTGAAACAAAAGTTCCAAAGAAGAATGACTTTCATAAGTCATGTGCTAAAAAAACTGCAGATCTGAGATTTATTCAATTCCTTATCATAAAAAAAGAGGGGTTTTCCTGTTCAACTTTATCTATCAAACAAATATATTGTAGATGAACCTAATTTTTGCTTTGGAAAGATGATATTATATTTAAAATAATACTTTGATAATAGTATATGCAAAACTGGTGATAATAATATATGCAAGTTACTGTGAAAAGGGTAAATCCTTAATTATATAAATTTAACCTTAGTATTAGAGCAGTATTTATTACCATATATTTTTGTGCTACAGCTTGAACAAAGTCTTACAGATGCTGTTTTGATAGATTGTGTAATGTGGTGCTGCATTAATGTTCCAACTAGTGTCTGGTCAATTTTTAGTCCAGTTGCAGATATTTCTAGTGATATTCATAATTCTAATAAATTTATGTTCTGTATATAGTTGTGTATTTTCAAAAGCACAGTAAGTTTGTTTGAAAACTACATAATATCTAATTTCAATGTTTTAATTTTTAGTGCATTATCTCTTAGTTACATCAAAAATCAAACTTTTTTTTTTCCAAGATGGATGCTACTTTTTTTAAGGTCTAAAGTGAAGACTGAGTGTAAACTATAGTATTTCATGTCTTCAGTAACAGTATTCCAACCTCTTATTCTCTTTCCTGTTTTTAAATATCAATCACACCTAGAGCTCCCTACCAATAGAAGTGTTCTCAAATCTAATCACAATTTACCCAAGTTCTGATGATAGTCTCATTTTACAACCAATATTACCCTGCAAGGATCACAAAAATCAGCTTTCTTTTCATACACAAAACACAACTATGTCTTTGCTCTGCTGTCACTGTAAGAAGCAGAGAGGGAGCAGGGAGGTGGGAGCTGGGATTTTTGGCAGAGCTCAGTGTACATTGTTTGCTGTTCCTCTGTCCAGTTCCATCTCCGCGTCCAGAGAGTACCTACATAGAAAACAATGTGTCCAACAGAGCCACGGTGTTACCAGCAGACAGCGCCACGGTGACAAACCACCCCAAGAGACAAACCACCTTTGACACCTGGTGAGTTGTAATGTGCACACGTGTAGAGAATGGCAGGAAAAAGATGTGCTTTTAACAGGAGGGACAAAAACCACGCTTTTCTCAAGATTTGCAATTGTCCATGTGCTTAGTTGCTTCCTCCAGCTATAGCAGCAGAGCATGGCATGTTTTCTGTCCCCCGTTGAGCAGCAAGGAATCCTGCATTGCACCCATAACATGAATGCATTAAAGTTTATGTACTTTTGTCCAAATCCTTCACAATTTTTTTCTTGCTATTAGTCTTTAGGTAAAGATAGTGCAAGGTGCTTGTGTGTGTAGTATATTTAAAAATTTGTGGATTCCAGAAGCATGAATTGTTAGACAGGTGGAAAAAAATATCAAAATGCATGTGTCCATATATAAAGTACTATATTAATGAAGAATATTTTCACTCTACAAAGGGTACCGCTGCTCTCTTTGTTTATACACAGGAGGAAATGAATACATTCTATGGGAAAATGGATTAAGCGACATCTTAATGGTGTATATTGATTTTAAAAGATTAAAAGCATCACATGGCTCCATTATATAACATAGAGCACTTTAATTATGGTAATAAAATGACAGCATATACATAGCTTTGCAGGACTCAAAGGGAAATGGTTTTCTTTCTCTTAGAGCTGTTTGGCTCTAAAATACTCTTAATCCTATACTTTTTAAAATCACAATAAGGAATATTGAATAAAAATAAGCAGATGGAGCTCACAGGATTGGTGAGAGGAATGGGCTGCATACATTTGCATGGTTCAGCTATGCTTTATACCACTCTGAAACACTTCCCTCTGAAAGGGCCATGAAGTCATGCTATCTAAACTGTTTCAGTGGTTTGTTGACTTACTGTGTTTTCACACAAATAACCAGAGAATTATGTGCTTAAAGAGAAGGGGGGTGGTGGGTGGTGGACACTTGGTATTTCAGCTTGTGTTCAGGTGTTATACCTATGTCAGTAATAGAAGATGTTTACTCCAGAACCCTTCTCACCTGCTCTGATTCACTAGAGTCTGCTTCCTGTCCTTCAGTAGCTCCACCTACATCCATTTTCTGGAATTAGCTGAGGAAAGCGGTCATTTATGTAAAACGGTGGTACTTTTGTTGTGGCTTGTGTGGCTAAAGAAGGTATTTATTCCTGCTCTTGAACCCTTTTACCATTTTACATTTTCCTTCATGTCTGGATCTTTCTATCTTGCATATAACATAAGACAACTGGAAACTTGTTTTGCTTTATATATCATTCAGCAATATAATGTCTTGACTGCAAAGAAGCATATAATGTTGCTTTAACTCTGAACTGAAAAAAATAGTGTGTGTTACTAGAGCTGGTTGGGAATATTTTTATTCCAATTATTTATAAGTATTTTTTTTTGTTTATAATGCCAAATTGCCAAAACCAAAACTTTTCGAAAGAAGTGGCTGATAACCACTAACCTTTTATTGTGAAGATCTTCACCTCCAGGATGGAATTGCCAGTCAAAACCTGAGATACTCTCAAAGTGACAAATATTTTGGAGGCAGCATTATTTTTTAGAATGTGAGGAACTTGAGTGCAGGGTCTCTGTTATTTGAACCAAGACCTTAGATCTAACAAGTGAACGCCCTAAACCAGAAGTCAGAGGTTATTCTGGAGGATGTTGTCTGGTTCTCTCAATGTATTCTCTTGAAGCTGTTTCATCTTGTTAAAACAATGAAAGGACCACAGAGGTGCTGAATATGGCCTTGTGAAAAAGGCCCTTCATTAACTTTTAGACAGTTAGATTTAAGTCCTTGCTCCAAAGTACTCAAATACTTTCACAAAGTGGAACAGCTCCTTTGAGAGAAGAATCCACAGAAGAATAAGCATTTCTTTTTATGAAATGGAAGAAATAGCAGTAGCTGCAACACCAAGTTACTGCTATTTTGGCATATGCTTACCTTTATAATTTCTTTTCCTACTCCCTATTTTCCTGAAATGTTTCCTGCCCAGCTCTACCTGCTTAACTCTGTTCAAGTTGTCCTGGCAATGGTCTAATGTTGCAAAATTGTTCTGTGCCATAAATGCAGCTTAACCCAATTCCTGAGTAGTGAAGAGTCTGTGTTTCTCTACTTAATTTTCTGTATAGAAGTTGTGTAAATGCTTATGAAAATGTTGAAAGCTCTAATGGAATGTGATTCTGCTTGCATCAATTTTATGATGAAGTAAATATTTGATGTTTGAATAACATACTTAACTGGTACATGACAATTCATCTCGAATTACGAGTGACATGTATTCCACCTGGACTTGCCACTACTGTAAAATATTGCTTCTCATACTATTGCTCTGTGTTGCCTTTCTTCTGTCAAAAATTCTGTGAATGTTTGCTAGACTGAATTGTCACAGATGTTCCCCTGTCTTTGTGTGCATTTTTTTGCTCTGTCCCCACTGTCCTGCCTTTTAAAATAAAGATATTATAAACTTGACTTTTGTCATCAGATTTTACTCTTAAATTACTAGATCATTTCTGAACTTCAGACAACTTGATTTGAAAAAAGGCAAATTTTTTATCCTTCTAGAAATTATTTTCTTTGCTAGAGTTTAATTTCTTGTAAATGACCTTGAACTTGCTCTTTTTTTTTTTTAATTGATACAAGAATAAATGTTTTATTCTCTTCTACTCAGACAAGCTTTGTCCTGAGCTGGGCAAATTCAGTAGTTATAGGCAAGATATTTAATTGTATTCTGCCAGTGGTCCAGAACATTGGCCTGAATTATCTTTACCACTGTCATAGTTCTAAATTTCTCTTTAGAATTAATTCCAGCATGCAGTAGTGTATCTCATATCATATTGATTGGAAGTGTTTGCATTGACTGCTTACAAGATATTTGGGGGCTTCTGGAAAGCATTTTTGTTTAGACCTTTTATGTCCACACAAATGTAGTCATGCTATGACAAGTAGCTTGTCATATCTTCTCTAACACAAGTCATACATTTCTTCAAAAATAATAAAAAGGAGGAACTATATGTATAATACTAGTATTTTTATCTTTATATAATATATATATACACACACAAAATCTCTGTCATTCAAGAAAAGGAAAATAAAATCTCATTCTTACAAGAGTAAAAGGCTTAAAACTTTATCCACTGTCAAGTTTCAAGGTTCCAGAATACGGTTTTTTGTAAACAGGACATGACTGACTTTTATATTACTGTGTCAGTGTAACATTATAGTCATACTTCCTACTCCTGAAAGTAAAAGCTTACCAGCATCTGAGCAAATTAGTTTAGAGCATGTTCAGCTGTGTATGCAGCATGGCTGTTGCTGCGTTATAAATATTTTCCAGTTCTTAAATTTGTAAAAAAAATCAGGAAATTGCAAGTTCTGAATGGTATTCTGTATATGAGATAATAGATCTGGGGTTTATTCCAATTAATAAATCCTCGTTTTCCACATGATAAAATAAAAAAATTGCAGCTCCAAACAGAGTTCAGATTTGATCTTTTGATTTTAAGCTTTCAATGCCAGACTTTTAGACCATGACCTTTTACTGTGGGCTTCAGCTTGTGGGATTGAGATTCTTATCTTGAACTATCTATTTGAATTGTTTCATTCCTTTCTGACATTTTCTTGCCTTTGCTGAATGGTAACTGTGTGACTGCCCCTTAAGGGTCTTCCTTTGACTAAAACTAAAAGGTAACTTGGAGAGTTAGTATTTATCATTTATCTTCATAGAAAAGTTCTGCTTTTCAGTAACTCCTTCATTAGACAAAAACCTTACTCATTAATTGTGTTTGGATCCATAAAGGGAGTAGTACATGAGAGTTTCCAAGGCAGGCTGCCTGCTGAGATTAGGGTTGCTGAAGAATAACTAAAACAAGCATGAGGAATTGCCTCCCAAAAAGAGCTGTCTGCAACACGAATCTCTCTATGGCAGCATGAATGCAACATGCTTCCTATTTTTTCTTTTTAGTTAATGTGAAAGCACCTCAGCTTGCTTGCCACATGCATGTTTGCTGCTACACCTCATTGCACCTGCATGAAGCTGGATACCTTCCCTACCAGGGGTAATAAATAAGAGTGATAATCACAGAATTTCTGTTTGTACTTATGCCTTTTCCAAGTGTTTCAGACCAGAATAACCAATGTGTTCTATGTTATATATCCTAAGCATGCAAAAGGTACACAAAGATAAAATAACAAAGCACAGCACATTTTGCCTTCAGTTTCTGCTTGAGAGGGAGCTCTCTGAGTGCGGGCTCTTCTCTAGGGCTACTCCTACTTGTTACTAAAACAGACAGCACATAGAAGACTGGTGGAACTGTTTGCTCTCGAGAGCTGAAGCTTTATGCAAAATACCAGGATACTTACAGTATGTTGTAAGAGTTTAGTGTGGCGTGACTCTACAGATTTTTTTGATAATCCTGTCTTTTTTTCTGCACTGTCCATTATCTGAAAATCATCTTTTGGGATGCCTAAATTATCCTAGTGTTTCATCATCGATCAAAATGTTCTGCTCTATTTTTACTCAGTACAAAATCCTGGTGTTGAAGCTTCCTGCTATAATGCTATATATGTTCACTCTCTTCACATAATGAGCATGTGTTTTGAAGCAGTTGCTTTTCAAGGTCAATGCTTTTTCAGACAACTGTACTGCATTATGAGTCATAGGAGTTAATGACATAAACCATTCAGTATAAAACCACTGGCTTTTGGGTAAGCAGCAATTGAAAATGAGCAGTTCTCAGCCCCTTATTTTCCAATTCTCTCTGGTCACTGTAGCCATAAAGAGGAAATGATGGTGCAGAATTTCATTTCTCTCCTCTCTGCTCAGCTGCTGTGGAGAGCAGTTTTCTCATCCAGGTTCACTGGGCCAAAGAAAAGAATCATGCTTGAGTGAATCTCTCTCTAAAAGTATAGCAAAAATTGTTCCAAGCTTCACTCTGAAGATTAACTTCACCTGTTAAAATATAGCATCTCCATTTTGGAATAGACTTTGTAATAGAAAAGCTGTAGCAAGACATTGAAAAATTTCAAAGGATAAAGTAACCTCCTGGGGTCTTGCTTATGATCTGACACTGGTTCCACAGTAGACAGCAATCATTGGGTTGATAATTTGCATTGGGACTATGGTTTGGGATATGCTTGCAGCTGTGGATGCACAGGAGCTCATTTGGGGAAAGGCTCAGAGGATTCTTAGCCCCATTTACATGACTTTCTGAGTACAAGCAGGATACTTGGGGTGAATGGTTTTCTCCAACTTTTCTAACAAATCAAGTAAAAATCATGTAGTAAATAATTCCGCAGGTGTTCTGTGTTATGTCAGACTCCTGAGTTCACTGAATCTAAAGCTATCCGTAGTCTTCACTCTTTGGCTTTCTCCTTGGTGCTTTAAGTGACTTGTATAATAATGCCTTACACCTGTCACACTACTTACAGTAGTACCAAATACAGGGACATGACAGCAACAGGAATCCTTAGCAATCCAGTATACTTAAAATACCTGTTGTAAGTACAATAATTACATTAAACTGGAGTTTTTTCCCTGTAGTAGTGTTGTAATGTCCACATTAAATAGATACTGTCATGCACCTGAATGTAATTTCTGCATCTAGATATAAGTTCTCAAAAATTTAGATTAGGAAAATTTCTACCATACTTTTTGCCTGTGAATCTTTTTGCTAACACCATTCTCTTAATGAACAGTTGCACTTTATTACAGGATTTAAACACTGCATGCATTTATATTTAGAGCCAGGTAGCATTTCAAGCTTGAGGTGGTTTTGTGTAGAAATGGAAGAACTGAAACCACCTATCAGAGTGAAGATGGTTTTATTAATAAGGAGGATGACTCCTGTGATTCCAACCCCAATTACGTTTTTCACATTTATTTGGGGAAAAAAAGTCAGCCTGGCATGTAGTAGCAGCTGAATCACCAGCTGATAGCATAGCATTTAAGGCCAGAATTAGAAGCCAGTGACAACTATATTAGACAGTTAAATGTTGCTACATTACAGTTGCTCCAAGAAAAGCTGCTCCTGTTTGTCATACAGAGCCCTTAAAAGAGTGGCTTTGCTTTAGGTTTCCCATCAAGACAGTGGAATATCTTTTTTTTTTTTTTCTTTTGTTTTGTTTTGTTTTGTTTTCATGCAATTTAAGCGTGAAAAGGGACTATTAAATGACCCAGTATGACTTTCTGTATGTTAGTTGCTATGAAATGTTGTCCATCCTCTGGGATCCAGGCCCAGAGGCAGACCTGTTGGCTGTGTTTCTCCCAGATGAGTTTTAGGTCCTGTTTTTAAATGTCAAAATGGGAAATGCACTTCACTAAGCTTGTTCTGGCAGTTAATTATGTTATTGTGAAAATCAGTGCCTTATTTCTAATATGACTTCTTAGGCTACATCATCCACCTCTTGTTCTTGTAATATCTTTGCCTGTTTCAAGATTTTCTAGTATGCTGTAATTTCTTTCTGGATAAGTAGTTGTGCGTCATGATCAAGGAAACAAAATATTTGAGCTGGTTTGGGTGTGTTTTTTAACGCACTAAAGAGATTGAAATCTCTGGAAATATTTCTGTGATACTTTCCTGCACCATTTTCAATTTTCAAGCTATTTTAAATAGCACTAGAAATGCAAGCAGTTATGTCTCACCACTGTCCTTGTAAACCATCTTTTTACCCTGTATAAGTACTTTACATGCATGGTATGCTGTGTATATTGAAAGTAACATGTTATTTATCAGCTGTAGTTGCTCCAGATGTGTAAGTTAAGAGTTAAAAGGCAGAAATTCAGTCTTCAGGCAAGTCACCTGTTCCATTTTTGAGTCACCTCCTTTTGCCAGCACTGTCTCCCACCTAGTAAACTAACAGAAGGTTTTAAGTTGAAATGGACAACAGTAGATCCCCAGCTTTCCTGATGATAGATTTGGAACCGTGTCAGCAAGGGTCAGGAAGTGCAGTTCAAAGTGATTCTCTCTGGCCAACTTTGCAACTCCTGCTTCTCCAGCAAGCAATGGATAAACTGGACCTGTGCTTTGATTTGTATGTTCTCTCAGATACGCTTTTCATTTTCCTAAAAGACCTCGTGTGTGATATTTTGATTTGAGTATTAAATTCTGGCTTAAAAGAACACATGCATGCTTTCCTTTTCCCTAAATAAAACTATTCATTGGTTTAAACTAATCATTTTACCCTAACACTGTGTACCTCCTATCCTTTGTAATAACTCTATCTGGTATTTGTGTAGTAACCCTGGAACCAATGAATGCTAAAACTTTAAGTACCTTTTTACTTTAATCAGTAATTTACTTTCTTTGGTATCAAATCTCAATATTGCACAGAATTTACAAAATAATACCATAATAAAATTTCTCTTACAATACCTTATTTCATATTTAGGAAGAATCCTGAAAACCTTAACAGTCACTCAGAACAGCTCAAGGAGAAAGAAAAGCAAGGTTTTTTCAGGGCAATAAAAAAGAAAAAGAAGAAATCTCAAAATGTAAGTATGCAGCATTTCTAGTAGAAGTATTCTTTTATTCATTTTGAATTATACCATTTTAGTATGTTGGATTAGTACAGTACCTTTGTATTATTTATTTTTTTATGTGTATACGCTTCTTTTATATTCTCACTATATGAAAATCAAATTCTTCTTCTGTTCAGGGTTGATTTTTCTGCCTTTTCAAATATTTCTTCACTTACTAGGACTAGAAAGTGAAAAAATCCAAACTTACACCTCTGTTTTCATTCAGACCCTTTGAGAGCCAGTTTTGATGCAAGTTTTAAGATGATGTTGCAACAAATTCTTTTTCAGGATATGGTGATACCATTCCAAGAATAGTAACTTCATTGTTGTGTGTCCCCAGAGCTTGAGTAGTTTCAGGCACCCGTCCAGACAAAATGAGACTGTAACAAATGAGAATTTTTTCCAGTCTTTTTCATGGAAGTGTCTTGGTAACAGCCTCTGTCTTCTTGCTGCATTCCATGACTGGAATAAGATGATGTGTCTTAACCACTCTTAAGTGTTTTATGTTTTGTTGAGGGAATGGATTGTTGCTATAAGTCTTTGGTGTTTCATACCTTTTACATTTTCATAAAGTTTTTGGGAGGGAGAAAGGACTTTATCAGAAAGTAGTGGTATACTAACATTTCACAGTTTTATAATAAAGATATCCCTAAGAACTGAAGTAGCCTAAACATTATCTCATTCTTAAATGACAGCTCTGGAAACAGTAAAATATTTAAAATTGTAATGTTCCTGTAAGTGTAAATGCAGTTATAGTTTTGAAGATTCTCAGAATTGAGTAAATCATGCTTGCTCCTGGCAAAGGGGATGACTTAATGAAAATATTTACTGTCAAGGTCTGAGGTGATAGGATTGAGAGTTGGTGGAGGGCTGATTTGTTGAAATTTGAGAGACAGGAGTAATTATCAGGCTTTTTGTTGTTTGGGGTTTTTTTTTTTAATTTCTTTGAACTGTGTGGAACATGTGCATATGTATATTAATAGCACTCAGAAATGCACCTCACCTTCCTGCTGGGTGGGATTTACAGCAATGGCATCTACCTCTCCTTCTGAACTTGTTCACCCTCATACCTGTATGCAGCTCAAATACAATAATTTGTATTAAACAACTGAAATAAATGTTTACATTACAGCTCTGGGACTGCTTGATACCAAAATGTCCATGTGAGGATAACACCTAAGGCCATTGGTTCCAGTGATGCATTTTCAAGGGGGGGTGGGGGAAAAAGGTGTTAAATTTGCATTGCTGTATTCTACTTTGATTCCAGCCATGCAGGCATGGTGACAGACAACACTCCAATAGCTCAGCTGATACATGGTGTATTGATTACCTGCACATTAAACTGTGTGAAAGAAATACATACTGGATTGTGCTGCCTCTCAAAATCTGGCATTTTACAAAACACCTAAATCAAAAGCTCCTTGATCTATAGCTACCAAAACCATCACTGATTACAAGCTAAGGCAGATTTATATATAAATCCTTACTCCTGTCCTGTTTCTTCTCACTTTTAAAAAGAGGAGTAGAGAGGAATAGAAGAGAGAGAGAAAGGAAAAAAATGTGTTTGCTACTCAGAGGTGGAATCTCAGAGAAAGATTAATAAATTAATGAAATAATATATGATACAACTCTTTCATCCTCAGCTAGAAAGTTGCTGAGATCAACTTGAGTTTTGGATCAAACCAGAGCCAGAAAAACCTCCTTTCATTTCTATTTACAGCTGATTGCCAGGACAGTATCTAGGCATAGACTGCACCGCCGATGTGTGTACAAGAGTCTGGCTGAGACTCTGGTCTTTGTTCTTCTTCATCTCTTAGTTGAAGACATCTACCTAACAAACACTGGGACAGGCTTTAGGATCTTCCAGCACAAAATAAAATTACTGCCTTCAATTCAGCACCAGATTTGGTGTTAGTAGTAAAAGTTGTTCACAGCACTGTAGTATTAGCTCTTCAACTATACATATATTGTTTTCTATGAATTCCTCTTAAAAGTCTTAATAGACAGCTTGTTACTTCCCAAGTTTTTTTTCTTTCTGAGACCTACAATTCATGTAGAGTCCCACAAGTATGAAATTCCAGTTATTTGCTCAAATACAGACTTTTAGCAAGAAATAACAAATTAGACCTGGGGACTGTCACAGAGCTAGGAAGCACGTAGTAGCTAGCTGTGATTTACTTCTGATATCCTTGGGCAAGTCTCATTTTGCTGGTGATCCTCATCACAGGAATTGTAAAAGATACCTGAAATTGGATTGAAGACATCTTAGTAATATCATTCTCAAAATATCTAACAGCCTAGAATTGATCCCAGTTCCTGACACTTCTTCCTGCAGGTTGTTCCCATGAATCATTCTCCCTAGAGTTCTCCAGGTGCAGTACCTCATGGGTTAGCAATTGGTACTGCCTGTTAAGGGAATTCTTTGCAATATTGTTTTTGCAGAGCTGCTCTTATCCATTCTCCTTTTCATCGTTTGAAGTGTTTTAGTAATGTAGCAAAAGGTTTTGAGGATTGTTAGAATCACAGTTTTATGTCATTTGCCACCAAAACAATTTGATATCCATGAGGGTTGTGCACAGTGTCAGTAGGCACTATCTTCAAAGGAGCCTGAGTTTTGCAGATTTTGGCACTTATTTCAAGCTATGGGTCTGAAGAAATTGCCTGCTTTGGAAAAAGCAGTTTCAGGTGAGCATTTGTCTTAGCAGTGCTTTCATTCCCTTTTAATTTGCTGAATTTGAAACAGGAAATTCTTCTGACCATAAAGTTCCTGAACATAAGCTATGCTAATTATTGATTTTCATTAACTTGGATGGAATATTGAAGCTGGAAAAGGTGTTTGAAAGCCCATGCTTTTGGTAGTGCACTTGTCATTGTATTTAGTCATATAATAATTCTATTGCATAATAAAGATTTCTTCTGATAGACAGGAAAATGCAAGGCACAGTATATGTGTCCTATGCTTGTTTGCACCTGAGCAGGGGAGAGATAGACCTGTTCATGGTTCTAGTACTTTATAGTTTGGTTTGTTGTTCATTCATCTACTGGTAAGCTCTGTGGTTGTGCTCCATAAATTAAAATAAACCAGCCAGTGTACTTGCAGCTATACATGAAGCTGCTAATGGCATATTTATGTTAGAACTGAAATAATTCATCTTAGAGGCTTAGCTCTTATTGCAAGTTAAAAATAGAAGGCTTCCTTTTTCCCAACAGTAACTATCAACTGCTCATTCTGAAACCAACTCCTATTATTGTTAGTGGATCTTTAATATTTTCTTTATGTAAAAATAAAAAAATGTCATACTGCTTTAGGTCATTATCAGAAATACAAATGATTGCCAGACTTACAGGATTTAATTCAAAGCTCAGTAAAGTCAACAAGAGCTACCAGGTATTTCCAAAAGCCTTTGAAATACACATATTCTGACTTCCTAATGAACATGGTTATAAGAATAGGTATGCTGATCTTTTTTGTACATGCTTGCTATTGATTGAATTCCTTGGATTTGTTCCACAGGCTTTTTTCAATCATTATTTTATTTTCCAAAAGCAAATTATAGGCTTGATAACATGTATTGTTGAATTACCAAAAAAAAAAAAGTTAACTTGGTAAGGGGCAGATCTCTTGGATTGAAATATTATGCATTTAGTTTTTGTGTCTTATATTGCAGACAGACTCAACCAGCGGCGAGAATCCAAGCATCAAGAAATCCCTCTTTCCTCTTTTTAATTCAAAGAATAATTTAAAGCATAGTTCTTCTTTGAAAAAACTTCCTGTAGTCACTCTACCAATGGTATTAATTTTTAAGTACAGTAACACTGTAAAATGCTCCAGTAAATTTGTTTTACTGACTACAGCAGCATGTGGTTTATTTTCATGGTATCACTTCCTCTTCATGCCAGTTAAGTATCTTGGGCCAGTTCAATAAATTTAAGTAAAATTGGCAGTTTTGTTGAAACAGATTGTGCTTAAAAATGTTTGCTAGTATTTGATATAGTGAAAATGTAACATACACAGTTCCAGAGAGAATGAGCCTTGGGAATAAGACTAAGGAAGGGAAATAGTTGTGAAATTGTGTATGTTTAAAATTAAACTGTCTCATTATGTTTCATGCAGGAAAAAAAATTAACCTGGTTTGGTTTATAACTATACTGTAAATGCATAATTTTATACAAACGACTCCTTTATATATAAATTTAAATAAATCAAATATTAACAATGGATTATCTGGAAAGAACTTTAGCTCATGTGTCTGTTGTATTTTTGTTTGTCCTGATTGTTCATGATAAAAGACAGTTTGCATTAAAAATAGATTATATTTTGACTGTCCTCTTTTTATTTAGAATTCTTGAAATGAGATAAAAAAGCTACATGTAAGTTTTAAATTATCTTTCTGCTGTAAAGTTTCAGCTGTTAATTTTTGCTTTAGTTTGGGATATTTGTGGAGGAGAAAAAAAGATGGGAATAGAGAAAGCTCTTGGTTTTGTGATGTCAGTCAAGAGATCAGTTTAGAGGGATTTTGGTCTGCTTCACTCTGGAGCAAATTTATAGAACTGATCCATGGTCTTAACTGCAGTATGGAATGCTTTTTAAATGAAGATGAGGCTCAACAATATTTTGGTTTTAATTTTATTTTTGAGGCCTTGTTTAACTGCTCTTTCTTACAGCAAATAACACTAACAGCATGTGAATGCTTTAAGGGCTAAGGGTAGAGCAAATCTGCATGATGTCCACAGCCACTTGCTCTTACTGTGGGGAGAATAATTGAGAAGTTATTGCAATTCTGCTGCAGTAATGGGCTTCACTTGTGTTCTGTAATTAACTGTGGGAAATTATTTACAAATGTTCTTAAGAAAATACTAGGAGACCAGTATTGAATATTTTGTTGCAGATGCCTAATACTGAAGGTCAGGATCTCTTGGCATTACAGAAAGCCATTCATTCTTCCAATCACCAGAGCAGCAGACAGAAGGATTGGCATCCTGAAAAGATGACAGAAATCCAGCCTCATGTAAGTGGCATTATCAATTCCCTATATATTAATATCACTGATGTATCTTGACAGCTTTTTCTCTGGTGAATAGAAGAATTGCATTTGACATTGTTTCCCAACTTTCTAATTCCTTGCTCACTGGATGTACCTGCAGTCCTGCATAATTTTTTTTTAAATACAGACATGAATGACAAGGAAAAGGGAGATTAAATGTCCTGTGTGAGTCTTTGAGCCCTTTGAAATATTGGTTATGTTTTTGTAGTATAGGCAAGCCATGGTTCAGCGCACATCCATGGTAGCGATGCAGTGCTGTACAAAAGCCCTCGAGTCAGCTCCGTAAGGAATGGTGAATCTTGAGGGTTGGCTGCTGCTCAGCAGAGTTTGATACTTGATGTGGTCACCAAAGCATCCAGACCACATTACAGTGTGGCTGGCACAGACTGCAGTTTCAGCACGCTACATTTTTGGAGCATAGCACTGCATTAGTGCAACCTCATTTTCTCCAGTTCTAAAACCAGCTCAGTGGGCAGTTTTTGGGAGGGAGTGTCAGTGCCATGCTCCATTGTTGTCACACTGGAAACTGAAGAGGGATTGTTGCAGCTGCAGTGTTTGAAGAAACGAGTTGCTCTGTGAGCTGTGGAATTTAACAAGACTGCTTTCATATCACTTTGTGAACTCAGGCTTCCCCAGGCTCTTGCTACCCATTTTCAGTAACCCCATATCACCATGCACCTTCAACCTGCTCACCAGTGAAAGGAGCTGTGGGAGACTGGAGCTGCCTATCACCCAGCTGCCAGCAAACAAAATATGTAACTTCTGAGTTCTGCCAGACCTCCCTTCAGTGCAGATGGTTACTCAAGACTCACTCCAACTCCTAATTTATGTTCACAACATTTTTAAGAACTTGCATTTCTGAAATCTGCTCCTCATAAAATGTGGCTGAGGTTCTTAAGTTAATAGCAGACAGATGGACAGCTAATGCAATTTTCTATGCCTGCATTTTCAAAGGAAACAAGGATAAAATAATTGACGGGAGCAATTTTTTTTTTTTGAGGGAGAAAAGGTTCCATTTTCTCAGGTAGCTAATATATTGGACTGGGATGAGAAGACATTTTCTCAGGTGTGTAGTCATAGCTTAGAATGAAATATATCAAACAAATATGAACTAAAAGTGAAGAAGTCCCATAAAGTTTAAGATGTTCAGTTTAGGATAGGACAGCTTTTTCATGGGAGGTCTGATATGATGGAGCTTTTCTGCGTGTCTTTCAGAGCCAGCCGTTAAAATCTCTTCGGAAGCTCTTACACCTCTCTTCAAACCACCCGGTCGCTGCCGAGCCCCGCTTCCAGCCCTTACCCAGCCAGCCAGCCAAAGCCTCCTTTCCTGAAGTGCGGATCCATCCCATGAGCCAGAGCTCCAGCAGCGGCAGCAGCAGCGTGCGGCCAGAGGCGCCGGCGAAGAACCGGCCCACGCTGCAGATCCCCAGCCAGCTGGAGCCCACCTGGCACGTGTCCCCCGTGAACAGGGCCGGGGGCGACGGGCCCCCCTACTCGGACCAGCTGCCGGCCAAGGGCAGCCAGAACGGGCACAGCTACGGCCGCGCCAACCGGGCGCGCATGCCAAACCTGAACGACCTCAAAGAGACGGCCTTGTAGGGGCACCCAGCAGAGAGACCAGCATAGGGGAGAGGTGGTGCTCTGGTGATGGTAAGACTGCATTCTGCATTTTCAGCTGTATACAGGTGTGCAATATGTGCGTGTGGAGCGATGCTGTTCAGCACCACGAGAGAGTCAGGGATTTACAGGAGCACGAGTGGAACTATGAGTTACCAGTCATCAGAAATGTCACTGGACGCTGGGCAGAGTGTGCCGGTCAGGGAGAAAAATGCGTTGTCATTTTCTCTCATTTACATTCCAGCTTAGTGCACATCTCTGTCTGAAAGCTGGGAGACTTCTGGTATGTATTGGCACTTAAAAGGGTGAAAACATTGTCTAGGCCTATGCCCTTACTACATTTTTTGCTGCCTAGTTAAAACAGTGGGGTTTATGTGATAAAAGTGTATCCCTGTTAAGGGTTTAAAGTTAAATTGTATGTCTTAAATTTGTTTTTTAAACTTCCATATTTGATAGGATTTGTAATATTTATTTATGATGACCTAATATCGTACTGTTATAATCATATCTTTTATGTTATAACGTAAAGTTATTTTGAGCTGTTTGAAACATTGTGAAGCAGTGCAACAGCTACAGTAGTTTCTATAAAAAACTAACAGTAACATTTATATATTGCATCAGGAGTATTTTATTCTATATATAAATATATATATATAAATGGAAAATAACTGTCTGTTTTTTAAATATACTCATTTAAAAGAAAAGTATTGTTATGACACTATCTGCCATATTTTTTATACATTTGTGATATAAAGTGCAGTATTATACTTCTAATAAAAGGAAGCTGAATGTGGATATAAACGTGACTGTAACAGTATGGATCTTGCTTGGCTATGAGAGCCCAGTATTATAGGTATTATTGGTAACAAACAAAAGACAAAATTCAATTCCAAGCTTTATTATGGGCTATTTTGTTGGAAGTATTGGCTAAATCTAAGAGACTGCAGAACTGTACAGTAATCTAAATGTGGTATGTTCTCCCCTGTCCTTAGCTTTCCTAGTGATATTCATGGGATTTCTGCATCTGCATCAAGAGCACAGAGCCCCAGTACCAAATTTTTGTTTCTTATAAAGAAATAAAGTGCCCCATTACTACAAGCAAAAGCAGGTGCTCTTCCACTTAATAGCAGGGGTGAAAACCAAAGAAACACAGCATGAATTGCAAGTGAAATGCAAAACTTTGACACTTAAGCATAGCATGGCACTGCAGATCATGGTAAGAGCTTTTATGCATATGTGTATTTTACATCTCTAGCAATCTATTAACTAATAAGATAAACACTGTATTAGAATTTAAACTACTCTTGCACTTTTTATTATATTTCAGGATATATTTAAAGCTACAAATCTGATATTTGGATGTTGAGGGAGAAGGTTGCCATGCAACTTGACTTCTCCTTAGGTCTTACTTTCCAAATATTCCTGTACCCAGTTCAGCTACCAGTCTCAGCAAAATACTAGATCTTGGGCTCCAGTCTCCTGTACAACACAGTTAAAACTGCCTTTACCTTGGTGAATGTCAAGTGTAGCAAATACCCTGATTCCTCTGTTGCTACCAGTAAAGTAAATCAAAGGTGAGCCAGCAGGAGTCAAAAGAATTATGCCAGTCTAAACTTTGTGCAATAAGAGGAGAGCCAGGCCTGTAGTGTCAGAACAATACAATCTTTCCTTTTTAAACACATTAGTTTCACTCCCTCATTACTCTGCAGCATACTTTGTTTTCTAGATGCTGTCTTCGTAAGACACCTGTACTTGCAAATACACTGTCTTTTCCAAAAAGAGATTAACCTGAATGTAAATTGAATGATTTAGCCATAGATGAAGTTAACAGAAACAGCCAGGCAGTAAAAGCTGAACTTCCAACTTGGATAACAATGCAAACTGGACATGCTGTTCAGTACCTCTTGAGTCATACCAAAGTTCTAACAACAGCAAATTCGGCACCACTACTGTAAAAATTGTTGTCCGAAAGAACAGTGCGGAAGGATGTTATATCAGTTTTGTCCAGGACTAACAATAAGTCTACTAAATTTGAAAAATTAAAAAATAGGAATTCTTCCTATGTCAATTGCCTGCAAGTAATATGCATGTGATTTTCCTATAGCTAGATATGATATATAATATCTCTCTATATATGATATATGCACTGTATTGATATATCATATATATATAGCATATATAAATACAATAGACATGAAAGGGTATTCAGTTTTTTCTAAGTTCAGTGGGCATCCAGGAAAGATATTGTGATATTTACTTGTCATCCCTGTCAGAGTTTAGCAGCTTATTTTAGCAGTCTCTGTTAGATTCATTGCTTGGTCACAGCTACATGAGCCCTTTTAGCCCTGCTTTGAAATGGGCTGATGCCACTGAAATCCCTCACAAAAGCACTGCCTGAGAGAGGCAGTGCAGTTTGAATGTCTCCTTTTTGGCAGCAGAGCTGGGGAAGGGCCTGGAGCACAAGTCTTACGAGAGTGGCTGAGGGAGCTGGGGGTGTTTAGTCTGGAAAAAGGAATCTCAGAGGGACCTCACTGCTCTCTACAACCACCTGAAAGGAAGGTGTAGCCAGGTGGGGATCAGCCTCTTCTCCCACGTCTCAAGCGAAAGGATGAGAGGAAATTCCCTTCTGTTGTGCCAGGAGAGGTTCAAATTGGATATTAGGGAAGAAAAGATCACTGAAAGGGTGTTCAGGCATTGGAATAAGTTGTCCAGGGATGTGATGCAGTGACCAACTCTGGAAGTCTTTGAGAGGCATCTGGATGTGGCACTTGGGGATATGGTTTAGGGGTGACTGGGGTGGTTGATGGTTGGACTGGATGATCCTAAACATTTCTTCCAACCTTGATGAGTCTGCATTCAAGTCTCACAGGGAATGTTCAGTCTAGACTCTTCTGTGCTTCGTGGATATGTATCCTTTTGCCTCTGCAAGGTTTTTAGCTTGCTGGTAAGATCTTCATGCTGGGGATGATAGTACTGGGCTGTATCTGGTATTTCTAGCAAGGAAAAGTGTTTATAAAGGATATTTTTCCTCCGTACCCATTAAGTTAAATCAGGGTGATCCCTGACTGTACATATAGCTGTTTAAAGTAGTTAGCAAATCTTCAAAGGTGACCCAAGGAATGTTTGAGTATTTGGTGGCCCATATTTACAGAAACTTGTTTCTACTTCATACTGCATTTTCCTCTTGAATTCAACAAACTGTAGTATCTTTCAGTTGAATACTAAATTGTGTTGAATGTATGTAGTATTTTCTTTCTTCTGTTGGAAAAGAGTTCCAGTAGCTCGGCCAGCTGGTGCTGGGATGAATTCTGTATTTTTAACTTGGTCTAGCTTCCCAATATTTAGAATATGGCTAATGTAATTTTGTTGAGATTTTCAAAGGAGTCTTATTATAGTGACTGAGATTTTCTGATTTAATAAAGAGGAAGAGAATTACAGAACAAACTCTTTTGTAAGTGTGAGCTTTCCTTTGCACTGGTCTGTGAGTCCTGTACTACATGCTCTATAGATTTATTTAGTATAAAGGATCCTAGTTAAACTGTATTTTATTCTTTGGCAATCTTTTGCCTTATGGCATCACTGATGATGTGAATAAAAAAGAAGCTAAGTTTCAGAAATTAACTGTAGTAATTTTGTAGAACTCAAGCTGCCTAAACTTGTCTATATGTTTTAGTTATAGCTCTTGAGCTCTTTTTAGCTGAAAAAAAAAAGCACCTTAAGGTCATCCTAACTGAAATTGTGTAAGTGTCTAAGCTGTTGTTTTAAACTGCAATGTAAATGTATTAACCTAGAACAACATCTGTTTTCAACAGACCTGGCCACAGAAAGCAGTCCCTTTGACCTATTCCCTGCTTTTTGCTCTGTTTTTGGCAGTCCAAGCTTCATTGCCCCTCTGAGAGGTTGCAGGAGAGCACTGGGCAGAGTTCTTGGCAGGAAGTCAATAATCCCAGATTTGTCTCCTAAAACATTCCCCAAACACCACCTTGTCCTTTTAGATCAATATTAAAGCAGGCTTCAAACTTCCAGGTGCATGAAGCATCCTCAGATGATCATTTGGCTTGTCACCTTTCTCTCTACCACACCACACCTTGTTTCTGGGAGCAAGGCTGGGACCAAGACTCTTCAGGAAGCAGTGGCCTGTGGTAGGCTCTTCCCCTTTGTTGTCATTACAATTAAATCTGTTAGGAGATCAGTCTCACTCGTTTAAAAAGCTATATACCAGCCTTTTCTTTTTTTCTTCAAAAAAGATTAAGTGTTGGCTGAGTAGATTCCTAGGTTCACCCAGAAAAAGCTATGAATTCTCAACAATTCTGTAGACCTCCATATAAGAACACAGGGAACCTATGGGAATACAGATTATACAGCTCTGAAAGCACTGTTGTGACCTAGGTAGCTAAGGCAAAACCTAGCCACTTTAAAGAGGAGCTGTGCTCTAGAAGTACTGGGCGTTTTATTCATGTTTCTTTGTTGTTGTTGTCTTGTAATGACTTGTTAGTGAGAGATGCTTCAAAATACTTGCATGTAATTAATTCTTTATGTGCTGATCACTGTCAGAGTAGAGCTGGGAGAATAGTTGCATCCCAGTCACACAAAGAGTGTGAAAAGGGTAGCCATATATGATCTACTGCAAATTGTGGGGTGGCAATGAATGCTTATTTTTCCCATTCCAGCTAGCATGCACACTACATCTGTTAATGGGGTAATATCCCAAACAATGCATCTAGGCTGTTGTTCATGTTAGTAGGCCCACCATTTGAAATAGGAGTGCCACAGGAGATGGTTGGAAAGGTGATGTGCCCTATGTAACCATTTTTGAATAACCTTCAAATCAAGACAATATTTAAGAACAGGTGCCTTTCCCTACACAGATCTTTCTAATGGTATCATGATATTAACCATTCCTTAACTGGGTTTGTAATGAATGAGGAAAAAAGCCATTTAACTTCTGGCCTTTTTTTAAAAGGGGTGATTTGAGTAAACCCTTTTAATATAACAAAACTTTGAAGTTCTGGATGTTGGCACCTTTTTCAAATGGTCAAGCAGCAGCAGTGCATCAATGCTCAGGTTCATCAGGCAAGTGAAGGCTTGTGCTGTACTGAATGTTGTACTAAAACAGAAGATTCCTCATTTTGCAACCACAAAGCAAATTTCATTAAAATTAACAAAGCAGATTTTATAGGAGATCCTCTTTCAATTGTAAGAAAAAAGCTGTGTTAGATCATCTGTTCTCTCAGTGGAGTGTCTTAACAACCACCACATGAGACAGCACAGGTAAATCTGATGGATTAGGTCTGCATTTTACTTGTTCTGAGTTCTGCTTGGATACAGATTTGTGACCTTGTGTGCACGAGCTGTTTGGTGCAAAAGCTGGGGTTTGTGGAAGACGCATGTGAAGTATGAGAGGACTGGCCCCACTATGTTTGGATGCTTTCATTCCACCAATCAGATTGTTTCTCAGGCTCTTTTAGAACATAACAAAATATGCAGCCGGGCAAAAGTGACTCTTGAAATGTGGCCCAAGAGCCTGAACATGGAATTTGTGTCTTAGCCTAAGAATGACTACACATCTCTTGTCTTCTCTGCAAGTCAATCTACCTCCTCTCTCTTGCAGAATGTGGTTGAGGTTGGGTTTGTTTATTCTGAGCTTATTATTGACTCCAAATTTGAAGAGACATCTAAAAAGATTCTTCCTCTAGGTACTGTTAGCAACCATGTAATAAAATATTGTTGGGCCTTCATCTGAAATACTTCTGAAACCTCCAAGCCATCTGAGCACTCTCTCTAGAATCCTAGTGCCATCCTTTGCACTGCTTTGCAGTCTTCCCTTGGCCTTCCCCTTGTGGTTCTCAAAATATTGCAGTTGCCTTGTTCTTTGTTGTTTCTCTAGTGCAGATTTTCAGGGAGTTAGAGGCCTTATCTACTACTCCACCCTATTTGCTGTTTTACTCAAACAGCTATCCTTAGACTTGCTCAGGATTTCCTTCATTTTAATTTTCCATTTCATCTGGGTGAGATACCTTACCTCATTGTGCCCCCACCAAAACTCACTGCCTACCAGGCTTTTCCTTCCACCAGGTCTCTGTTTGCACAGGGCATTGTTTCTCTGGATCTGTTCTGAGAAATGCAAGGTGGCATCTTAATTGTACAGTCGTGGAAATGCGTTGTGAAGTAGCTGCTGTCTGTCAGAGCTTTCCATTAGCATAAAGATAAAGCATGTTCATAGCACAAGGTGGAAGCTGCTGTCCAATTTTCCTATAGGATATGAACCTCTTGGTGTAAACTCCTGACATGCAAATCCAGTGGCAGAGTTTTTAACTCTTTAGTTACAAGGCAAAACTTTAAGCATAGGGAACTGTCTCAACCTTCCTTTTCTTTCTTTTTTTTTTTTTTTTTTTTTTTTGCTAGTGCACATCTTAGACTCATACTACTGAAGGACTTGACTAATTGAAAGAGGTAAGTTTATATTTCGGTTATATGGACCAATAAGCTAAAATCTTCCCAGAATCTTCCCAGAAACCATATATTTTTTTGGAAATTCTATGCAGGCAGGCATCTTAAAATCTGGTTAATCTGATAAGGAATTTCAGGACTGCTTAGGTCTCCACTGTGGAACATTTGATTTTAAATTCGTGACATTTGGAAGAAAGAAAAAAAAACAAATTTAGGATTTTTTTTTTTCACTATCTGCCAGTACAGATTAACAGGCTGGGGAGGCAGCTTTCAAAACTTATAAATTTATGATTAAGATTCCCTGATGTTTTTAACAGCTATTAAAAATCTAAAGCGCACAAACTTTTAAATCTACCATGCTTTCTGTTGTGGAAGGGATATGTTGTGGTGTTAGCCTTTTTAATCCTGGAATACAAATTGATTTTAAAATGTGTTGAATATTTAAGGATGACTTCATGCAAGTTAATAAACCATTTGTAAAGTGTTTGTATACAACCCTTTGTATCATGTTGTTGGTACACCTTACCAAATTTTTTTTGAGCATGTATTCCATTCTTTACTTCTGTACAATTTCTATTGTTGCTGTAAATATTCTAAAAGAGAAAAAAAAAATCCTGTGGTAACCTTAATTATCAGCATGGAAATGGTTAATTTTTACTGAGCACAATGTATTTTTGAATGGGCCTTCCAAAATATGTCTTTAATAAAAATGCAGATTTTGCACTAGAACCGTGGCACTGTTCAACAGCTGATGTTATTCCTGACACAACTCTTCCAGAGCACCTCTCCATATGCTAGCTTGGCTCGTGTGAGTGGAACGGACCAGAACCAGGACTCCTGTGCCCAGTGGGCCACTGCCAAGTCCCGGCTGACTCCCCCATCTGAGAGGCTACTTGTGTCTGTCCACAAGCCTGATGTTTCCATGGGGTGTTTCCTACACCGGGCAATGTCTTGAAGCACCTTGTAGCCCACCATTCCTCTAGTCTCACTGCAGGATGGACTCTTCCTTTCAGGGCAAGAATGTCTGCAATTCTCTTTTTTGAACAGTACCAACCCACCAAGCCCCTTAGCAGGCACCACCAGAAATTAAAAGGTCCTGAAAGTTTCCAGCCCACAGTCTTCGCCACAGGAGAAGTGTCATGATGACATTTCCGTCATTGTCACATGTAAACTGAGACACTTCTAGGCAAATGTTGAGGAGTTGAGGTGTCAGCAATAAGAGTTTTTGATGGCTTCCTCTTTAATGTATCCTGGCTATGAGGTTTTTGTTTGTTACTGTGTGCAGCTTTTAAAAAAACTTTAAATATTTCCCTGCTAGTCTCTCCTTTTTGGGGGTAATTGGAAACAAACTGAGTAGGGCCCACTTTTCCTGGGCCTCCCTTCTTTCCCTCTGAGCTCCAGCCAGACTTGCTGAAAGCCAGGACTCGCAGTCTGTTAGATCCCTCTAAACAGCTGCCTGATGGATTGTGCAGCAAACCACAGCCTTGGTGAGACCAGGCTGCTGCCAGTGGCTGCACTGAGCTGTGCCCATCACCTCCCCAAGAGGGAAACCTTCCAGCCTGAGCTAATGGCTTCAACTTCCACCAGGAAAAGCAGTCCAGCATATATTTCCATCCAGAAATGGGGTTGAAATGCATTTCCTTGAGGTGCCCAGTGCTCTGGGGACTTAGCTTAACTCTTAAAACCTTACTTGGCTCTTACTCTTCCAACAGTCTAGTTTAATAACCCCTTTTCTGTACTCCCTGAAGAGCCCCAGAAACTGGAGTGGCCATCTCCCTGAAGAGGTTGAGCACCTCCATGTGGTATCCCCAGTGTAGTCAGTATTAAACCCCCATGGGATGGAGGGCAGAGTGGACATTTTTCTCTGGATGGGAAGTGAAGGGATAAATCCTGTATTCAATTAAGATAAAGGGGCTGTTGACTTACAAATGAAGTGGCTGGTCTGGAGGTCTGAGGCAGTCTCTGATCAGGTAACTTAGACGGGGTACAAACTTCTCAGTACTGTTTGTTCCCTCACTTCTCTCTACACATCCCATCCTAAAAATCCAGACCATAAAGCTGAAAGCCATTCTTGGGCCTACTTCCTATTTCAAACCCCTTGTGTTTTAAGCAGTTGCAAAGCCATACATTGGTCTCCCTATCTCTGCAGGATTGTTTAACATCATTGTCAGTGGGATTGAGTGTGCTCTCACCAGCCCCTGTAGTGTGGTTGACACGCTGGAGGGAAAGAAACCCATCCAGAGGGAGCTGAGCAGGCTTGGGAGCTGGGCCTGTGCAAACCTCATGAAGGTCAACAAAGCCAAGTGCAAGATCCTGCAAGTGGGTCAAGAAAGTCACAAGAAATACAGATTGCAGGAGGAACAGGTCAAGAGCATCCCTGAGGAGAAGGACTTGGGGCTGCTGGTGGATGAAAAGCTCATCATGAGACAACAAAGTGCAACCCCAGCCCAGAAGGCCAATTGTATCCTGGGCTGTATCGAAAGCAGTGTGGGCAGCAGGGTGAGGGAGGGGATTCTCTCCCTCTGCTCTGCTCTGCTCTGCTCTGCTCTGCTCTGCTCTGCTCTGGTGAGACTCCACCTGGCATGCTGTGCCCAGGTCTGGGTCCCCCAATGCAAGAAAGATGGGAATCTATTGGAGCATGTCCAGAGGAGGGTCACTAATATGTTCCCCAGGCTGGCACACCTCTCCTATGAAAACAGGCTGAGAGATTTGGGCCTGGAAGAGAAGGCCCTGGTGAGACCTTCCAGTGCCTACAGGAGGTTGCAATAGAGCTGGAGAGAGACTTTCACAAGCACACACAGGACAAGGGGGACTGGCTCTAAGCTAAAGGAGGGCAGGTTTGATTAGATATTAGGAAGAAATTCTTTACTGTGAGGGTGGTGAGGCATTGGGACAGAGTGCCCAGAGAAGCTGTGGACTCCCCATCCCTGGAGGTGTTCAAGACCAGGTTGGATGGGGCTCTGAGAAACCTGGTCTAGCAGAAGATGCCCCTGCCCATATGCCCCTGCCCATGGCAGGGAGATAGAAGCTAAATGATATTTAAGGTTCCTTCCAAAACATTCTGTGATTCTATGATTATGAGGAAAAGCTTTCGTATTTATGTAATTACACTTCAGTTGGTGCTGTCTCACTTTCATGATGGTCTCAGTCACACTGTTACTCCAACGTGCTGAATTTATGCAGAAGTCAAATGCAATTCTAAAAGCATTTCAGGACCACTTAATTAATTAAGCCTCTCAGCACTCTTTATATAAGAGGCAGAGGTTAAGTGAATTTCTAGAGGTCAATTAGCAAGTGAGCTGCATGGCAAGGATCAGAACAGAAACTCCTGCTTTAGCAGGAGCCATTTAGTTGCAAGTCAGAAGTTCCTTCCCCATGCAAGTGGAGAGGTGAACTGCAGACAAAGGACAGAGCAAGGCAAGAGGCAAATGAACTGTGAAATGCACTGTGTTCCATCCTACATATTGCCATACATTTCAATCAAGAAAAAGGTCTAGTGATTTCTTTGAAGATGGGAGGCTGGAAGAGTGATAGCACAGGTCCTTTCCACCTAGAAAATATTTTTTTCCTCCAAATTTTTATTATATCCTCTCTGTAGAATCAGTCATGTAAGATATATAATTTAGAGTAGTGCATTAGGGTATAGTGGTATGTGGTCCATCCATTCAGGCTGTGCATTAAGCCTGCCAGCTCTTCCAAATCTCACAGGAGCCTCTGGCCTTTGTCATTGGGTGCATTTCCAAGACCAGACAAGTTAAAAACTCTGGACTGTGCATATGAGCTTGTCAGAGGCCAGTCACAGACAAGGCTTTAACTAGTTACAGTCAAACTTTGGGGTGATGCAAATATTCACCACCTTGTGCCCAGTTCATCCTTCTGCCCCTTGCAGCCCCCCCCTCCACTCCTCAGTCATGCAGGAAAACATCAGCACCAAGGCTCCTTTCCCCATTACCATCCCTCAGGACATGGAGCTGCCCGCGCTGCTTTTAGGGCAGGGAGTGCTGTGTGTTAACACGTTGGCAGCTGCATCCAGGGCCTGGAAATGTTTCATCTTTCAGTGTTGGTGTTAGCAAGACGAGAGCTGTGATGGCTGCTGGGGAGCCCTTGTCTCCCTGGTGCTGGATGTGCAAGTGCCTCCAGGGAGGCTGCTGCACCATGCTGGTCCCACAGCTTGGCTGCTGAGGAAGTGCCTCAAGCTCAGCGGATCCTCTCAGTAAAACTTGCCTTGACTGTTCAGCATTAAGGGAACAGTGATAATTACACAGTGATTTCTTACTGAGAAAATGTGTCCCTAGACCAATAGGCAAAAATCCCATCCATGGATGAGGAGGTGGGAGGGAAGCAAGGGAGTGCTGGTGTATAGCAATCATCTCAGCAGATGGGAATTGGTCTTTTTTACATCTCTATAGACTTCATATTGTTGGTTAGTGGAGCAGCTTTCAGGCTTGCCAGAAGAGCTTATTTTCCTGAGAGCTATTATTTGTTTCTACACACAGGAATAAAACAAGGCAGAAATACCTGCTCTCACAAATGAATGTGATTAACTGCATAGCCATCCAAAAGCTTTTCTCATGTTTTTGGTCACATCTCATTTGTTTTTAGTCATATCTGAACTCCTGCCCTGCACACTGAGCATTCACCTCTCTGCCCATAGGGATATGGAAAGGAGAGGGAGACAGGCTGCCTCAGTGCCTCTCTTCATGCCTCTCCTCTCTAGCCTGAGACAGTTCAGGCTCTGTTGCTGTGGGTCTTTGGGACGGATGCACAGATTGTTGGAAAACAGGGAGAAGGCCTCTGGTGCCTGCCAGGTTTGAGCTGCAGGTTTGTGGGAAGGCAAACCAAAGCTGTCACTCCAGAGCTCCCCACAACCCTCCCTCGTGGGAGCTGTGGGGGCTGCAGGTCCCACCTAGGCTGTGCTGGGCTGAGGCAGGGACATGAACCTTAGTAACTGGGCTGTCACCTCAGGAGGTGGGTTCATCATCCACATGCCCCAAATTCCTTGGGTGCTAAATACCCACTGGAGATTGGGCCATGGAGTTTGAACAGTTAAGAAGAGCGAGTTTCTGTATCGGTGCCCAAACATCCACAGGGAGCAAAGTGCTGGGGTCCCCAAGATGTGCCAGTGCAAAAACAGAGAGAATACAGAGAGGGTTTGTCCAGCTGGTTCTCAAGGCACTCACTGATGTCTGTCCCAAAACCAGGCACAGCCCCTCAGGCCAGAGGGTTCCTGATACAGGCAAACATGAGGCAATTTGAGAGTGTGATATTCAGTGGGGGCCCTCGTACCCAGGATAGGCCAGATGAGGCCCCAGCACCATCTCAGGGATGAGGGTGGGATGTCTGTCCTGGCATACAACAGTACATCCCAAAGAGAATCCAAGCCCTGCCTGTGGACCTCACTTGCATGTATTCCAGTGTTCACAGCACACTGTGATGATCATTTCCCCAGCCCAACACCCAGGGCCAGAAGCACCACATCTCACAGGATCCAAGCCATGCCCGAACCTTCCCCTTCCCCAGGGTGTGTCCCGCAACGCCCATCAGCTCTATCACCAGGCATGGTGTGAAGTAACATTTTATTCAAGACAGCCCTTCCCTTGCAGGCTGCGTGTTTACAGACAGGAGAGGGGCAGGGCAGGGCGGGCAGACCCCCGGAGCCCCCACTGGCGCTCAGCCACACTTGCCCAGGCACTCGAGGAGCTCCATGCGGATGGCGATGCGCACGTGCCAGCCCAGCGGGATCAGGCGGATGTAGCGCGCCACGATGGGCGGCCGCAGCAGGTTCTGCACCGAGGACGAGCGGTCCGAGTTGCCATAGAAAACCTGTCAAGGGAGGGGTGGGTGGTTAGGGGGCTGGAAATCCTGTCCTGTGACTTTGGGGTGCCTGTGCAGAGCAGAGGAAGAGGAGGCTCCTTCCCCTCCACTCTCAAAACAAAGGAATTTAAAAGTAGCCAGATGTGGACAATTTTTGTCACGCTGATTTAGTTTTCTTAGTAGGCCATTTTCCCCCATCAGTCCTGCACTTTTTACAGTCAGGCCAGAAAATCTCACCCCATTCTTTTTCATTTGTCTTCTGTACCATGGCACTGCTTGTTTGGAGTGAACATGATTGACTTTGGCTCTTTGAAGTTCATGAGCCAGGTTCCTACACAGGCCATTACAGACAAAAACATATATGTGAGGGCCCTTTTCCCATTCCATGGCCTGGATGTCACATCTGTTGCCATGACCTGTTTTTTTTGGGAAAGCTCAGCATCTCCCCAGGGCTGCAGGAACTTCAGCAAAGCCAGCAAAGCCTCCTATGCTAGGACAGGGCCATTCCCATAGATGGGCACTGAGGATACCTGGGAGGCAGCAGCTGTGGCATCCACCAGCCCAGCTAGACTGCACAGGCATCACAGGCAATTTTGTAGTATCTCCCCAATGCAATTTTTTGTTTCAAGTCAACCAGTAAGAAGTGCAGCATGAGAATGGTTTGGTGAGTTATGACTTAACTAGTTTCAGATTTTGTCTAAGGAGTTTTTCTGCACCACACTCACGCACTCTCCCTGGACATGGCAATAAAAGAAATCCCCGTGCAGTGCTGAAGCATGGCTGGGACTGTGTGGCCATAGCTGAGAAAGGGATTTTATCATGGAGTTGCTGCCTCCCCTGCAATGCCAGTTAATGCCTCTGAGCTTAATCTGGACTCCAGTATGATCATTAGAAAACACAAATAATGTATTTTCTTCTTCCGCACTGGTCAGCATGACACACTCTCACCTCAGGGGGAATGGCCCCTCTCTGTGCTGCTCCCTGATGCAGAGTGAGCACCGAGACCCACCCTGCTGCTCCCACAGGATCCCCTTTTGATGCACCTTCCTCTGAGACCTGTTGTCAGCAAGCACACCACCCTTCCACCAGTGGCCAAAGAGCCAAGGTCACTGACCCGGTTGTTCCCGGTCTGGTCCTTGTAGTAGACCCAGTTGAGGTTCTCGTCGGTGCGGTACTGCACGCTGTACTTGGTCATCCACTCGTCGGCGTCACAGCGCCCTTGGGTCAGGATCCCCGAAATCACCTTCACCTCCTTCAGGTCGATCTGCAGCCACTGTGCAGTGTCCTGGTACTTGGAGAGCCATGCACACCTGGGGGGACACCATCCTGCTCTGTCCTCCACTGTGCCCTCCCAAGCAGAGCCTCCTGCCCCACACGGCCAGGGCTCCCCAGCCCCCAGAGCCCCAGGACCCCTCAGGGGGCATTTCTGAACTCACCCGAAGCCTTGGCCGTTGAGGCGGGCCTTGTTGGCTGTCCAGGAGGAGTACCAGCCCGTGTACTGCTCGGGGTTGGAGCAGCTGATCTGGTCTGGGGTGACAGCACCAGACTCAAAGCCCAGGGGCTTGTGGTAGGGACACTCTGCAGAACAAGGGAAAAACACTTAAGGGACAGAAGAGGCTCTGTTTTCTGGGTGTGTTTGTACACATACAGTGAACACCTCCTGGGGCTTCATTGCTCTCTCTTCTCCCTCATTAGAATGCTGGAAATGCTCTTATCCTAGACCACAACCTGCCCTGGGGCCACAGGATCTTCATTTCTAACCTTCACTCATGTTAATTTCTAGCTCTTCTTTCTCTCTCAAACTTACTAGACTTGTTCTGACTGCAACACTTTGGAGGAAAGGTTTTATTCAGATGTTGCAGTCTGAATCTCCCTCTTGTAAGCAGAGCCTGACTGGTTGCATCAACCTGGGTCCAACCTCCAGGCTGTCAGCTTTTGCCTTCAGTAATGCTGGGCACTTCTTTTCTTGCTGGCCTTTACCTCCTTCTGCCCCTCCAAGACTGTCTGATTTATGGCTCTACTAGCATGGCAAAATTGCTGAGCCAGCTCAGGTCATCCCTCCACAAGCACCCTCAGATCTGCATTTCTTTGCATCTGGAGGTGGCCTTTCCTTGTGGAAAACTTGCAGGTGCTCTGTTGCCAACGAGGCGTCATGCTTAGCTCGGCTGAGGGATCATCCCTGGCTCAGGGATTTCCATCTCAGTGTTTGACTGGAGATCTTCAAGGAAACAATCCTGCCCCCACAACTGTCTTCTGCAATAGTGAGAAATTCAACATGACTACACTGGCTGCAAAACTACTGGAGAAATAAATACTCCTCATTAAAACTTTCTGTGGTGAGTCACCACACAGTGCTCTGGAAGGTGGGACTTTAGTGAGGCTGAGCACCTGCAGGTTCCCTGGACCTAGCTGCAGGGTTTTTTGTTATGATCTTTCTTTTATGTGATCAGGTTATCATTGTGTATCGAGATACACAGAATGAAGGTGCTCAAGTGTCACATAGGGACTGCCTAGGCAAACATCTATATCATGGGCAACACTTCCTGATTTTGCAGCCTGTGGAGCCTCTGGAGTCCCCTGAAGTAATTCTGTCCCTTTCTCCAGTTTAGCATAGTCTGTTTCATGGGTCTCAGCAAAAAGGACCAAGCAAAGCTCTGTGCAGTTCACTTGTGAGTGAGAGGTTTCCTTGCCTTATCAGTGCCTGAACAACCCACTGTGGTGCCCTGTGCCAAAACCAATCAACATGTGGGCAGCATCAGTGGGTGCCCAGAGCCCAGCATGACTGTGGCCTCCCCAGTGCCACTCCCCAGCACTGCAGCCATGCGGTCGATGTCTCATTAGCAAGCTCTACTAGGTCAATATTGCATGCATCAATAGCTCATTAACATATCTTGCTCAGTTGGAACCTCATCAACGTGTTTTTCCCCATGAAAACATATAGCCACTGTCCCACCTTCCTCCAGGCATGGAAACATCATGTTAAAAGCCTTGCTCCCCTTGTCCAAGTGATGGCCCATGTGTTTACTACTCGTCAGGCTTATCTCGAACACCACCCAACTTTACTTTTAGCAACACTAATCCACAGACCACACAACAGTAATGCAATTAGCAGGTCACCTTCTGCTGAGTCTGTTTGTGCCGTGCACAGGGACCTGCCAAAACAGATGCCTGGTGCCTGTCCAGCCAAAGCAGCTGAACCACTGAACACTGTTCTGCCAAGCCAGAGAAAAGTCATGCAGCGTTTGCAGGGCTGGCTGCTCCCTTGGGCTGTGCCAGAGGCAGCTCTGCATGGCTGCTCTGCAAACTGTCCCTGGGCTGCAGGGATCACCAGGCCACATCACACTGGCTGGGCTGGGCTGGGCTGGGCTGGGCTGGGCTGGGCTGGGCTGGGCTGGGCTGGGCAAGGGAAATGGAGAGCCCCTCTCTGGGGACAGTGACAGCTGGAAGTTACAGTGGAAACGTTCCTCATTCAGGAAAACAAGGGAAATGCCTTCATTATTCAGCTACATAATGCTAGAAACACCCCCTCACACCTGGCCTGGCCAGGAAACTCAGCTCCTCACCCATATGTTCCTTAGCCGTGAACAGATAACCAAACCTGCCACCTTCCCTTCCCTTCCCTTCCCTTCCCTTCCCTTCCCTTCCCTTCCCTTCCCTTCCCTTCCCTTCCCTTCCCTTCCCATTTAAAAATATGCTGCAAAGAAGGAATAAACTGTTTTTCTTGATCCCTGGAGAGTCTAGAAGATTTCACAGGCTAAACAGCAGCAAGGGAGAAAGAGTGGTACAAATGGTCTCCTACAGCAAATCCTACACATGGCAGTAGCTGCCCCAGCCAGCTTCTGGAAGCACCAGCACCAAGGGCTCCAGAGGGACAAAGACAAATGCCCACTGTCCCTGGTCAGCACAGGCCAGCCTAGGTGACCTCCCAAGGCCCAGGCATGGGTGCTGCCTCTGCCTGATGGTGCAGGGTTGTCCCCTCACCTCACAGTGCTTCAGCTCCACCAGCCCCATTGGCAGCTGGGATCTGGAAGGTGCCAGCTCTACAATGCCAGGTGCCAAGGGGAAGCTGCTAAGGGCACCAAGCACAGCTGCAGGGTCCCTCTGTTACCTGGCATGCACTCCAAGCCATTAGTCCCACTGGACCACACAGAGTTGGGGCCTCCTTGGCAATCACATTTGCAAGCCTTGCTGTGCCACAGCTCCAGTCTTTCATCCTAAAGGAGAGGTAAAAGACAAGTAGTAAATTTACATAGTCATAAACAATAGTATCAAAAGGCCAAATCTGAATTCTGAACCTTAGACAAATGCTTGTGCCTGTCTGGAGTGCTGCACCTTGTCTGAGACCCTTTCCTCTTGCCAGCTCAACACAAAGCACAGAACAACTTGGATCCCCTTGGCTTCAGAGGTCAGAGCATGTTCCTGAGCTTGAAGGGCCAGGTGCCAGCCCTCCTTCTGCCCCAAGGCACCAGGGCTGGGCAGTGTCAAACCCCCAGCATTTACCTGGCAGCTGAACTATGCAGAAAGACTTACCTCTCCTGGGGAGAGGGCCATCACAGCTGGGGAGTGGGCGTGGAGGGAAGAAGAAAGAGAGAGATCAGAAACAAAGATGCTGTAAGCAAACATCAGGAAATACAATCAACATTTACTCCTGAGATTCAGACAAATAAATAGAGGAAGGACTGATGGATGTACCACATTTCTCCAAGCTGATTGCCAGGAGAAAGCAAGAGAACATGGGCAGGAGCAGGGCACTGCATGTGCTCATGTCTGTGCTACTCCTCCATAGGGTTTTCCTTCAGATGCCTTTGGCATGTCCTCTATTTGATCAGATACACCTGAACCACCCTGATGCAAACACATGCTGGACGCCTCAGTCTCTGCTTTACAGCTAATTTTGCTCATACCCATTTTTCTGTCTTTCTGCTCCACACTTTTCCTGTCACATTTTTCCCCTTTAAATGTTTAAGCTGATGAGCTTCAAGGGTGAAATCCTATCCTGGTGCCACTGCAGATCCCAAATGTCTTGGGAGGAGATAGGGTATCTCACAAGGTGCTGGTCTGAGATCACTCCCTCTGGATGTGATGGAGAAAAAAGAAATGTAAATAGGCTTTCCTAATCTGTCTTACAGACAAGACTACCTTTTTTCCTTTCTTAGGGAAAACCAGTAATTGTGGCTGTGGAGGAAGAGACCGCTATTTTTGCAACATCTGACCTGTTTTATCTCCTCCCTCTTACTGAGCAATAGCTTTTTTATGAGGCTTTTTTCTTACTGAAAAGGCTCTTGCTTCACAGTGAAGTCCACAGCAAAGTATGTTAATAGCTTTTAGACTGGTAGGATATTTCCCAAACAGCTAAGAAAATAAAATAATTTAAAAAATAATCCCATGACTGCTGATAACTCATCAACACAAATCAAATGTGTCATCAGCTTTCCAGAGATGTAGAGAATCTACAAGCTAGTAAGGAAAAAGTGATTGAGCAGGTAAAAGCTTGCATACAGGAGCCAAGAGAAACCTGCCATCTCCAGAAGTACGGTGAATATGAAAAGATGACTTTTTTAACCAAATGAATTAGACTCTGAATTATTCACTGAAATCTAGTTATGATTTATTCATTCATACACTGTCACTTTGGTGAGCCTAGGAAGCTGCAGCTAATGCTGGGAATTTACATCCTACATTACTATAGCAAGTTTCATCTCAAAAGACTCACAAACACAGAGCAATTATAATCAGCTGAAATATAAACTATATACAAAGTTTGGTTTATTACTGAAATGCAACTGCTCCTTGGGTGTGAAAATCAGTCTAAATGTATGAAGACTCTAAAAGAAAGACCTTCAAAAGCAAAATGATAAATTTTTAAAAGATTCTTTCTCTAACTCAGGGATGGTCTCCTGTGCTTCAGTGTCCCAGAGCAGCATTTCTGGCATCAGGTACCCCATTAACCCACGGCACTGCCCTGGCAGAAGAAGTAAATGCCAGCCTACAATAAAAGTTGTGGCTTCCAGTCAGGCCCAAGAGGGAGGCAGGAATCACCCAGAGCCCAGCATGCTTGGGAGGAAAACATGCTTGTACATCTCCAGAGATCTTAGATAAGCGTAGGCTGGGGGTCCCACACAGCACAGTACTGCACTGCACCTGTCCCAGCACAAATGTTACCCAGCCAACCCTGGGACTCCACTGAGCAATCAGAAAACCAAGGCAGAGGGGCAAACCCAGAGCCACCCCTGTGCTGTGCCACATGGGGCAAAGAGGTTTGACTTAAACCTATGTGAAGGTGATTTAATTGAATGCTGTCAGTACAAGAGAAACCAGGATTTTATCACTTACCAAAACTGGACCATATTTGCCAATAAAAGTAATGGAGTGCTTGCCTCTCCTGCCTGCCCTGTGCTGTTTGATGCCAGTGCAGGAGAGCCATTGGTGCCTGGGGCATGAGATCCGGGCTGGCAGGTGTCTCTCCTGCCCCCCTGGCCCACAGAGGGGTGTCCTGTCAAGCAGGACAGGCGCCCTGCTCCAGGAGCACCAGCTGCAAGGGCTTCCTTACCCTGACATCTGGGATGGCTGCCCAGCCATCACAGCCTGCTGTGTGCTCCCATTGCCCAGCAATCCCTGGCTCACAGGGCTACAGGCTCAGCTCCTTCCACACTTGATTTTCATCTTTAAAATACTGATTTTTGAGGAGAAGACTTTTGTGGTCTTTTTTTTGTTTCGTTTTTCTTATGGTGGTTTAATATACTTTAGCCTGGAAAAGGGGTTGGAAAAGGCTTTTTCTGGATCACGGAGTCCAGCCATTATCCTAAGGAAGTTTGTTCCATCACTGGTGTGGTGAGGCCTGTTCTTAAGCACTGCATGCCTGGGGTGGGGAAAGGGGATGTGAGCTACCAGGATGGTGTAGGATATTGCTGTGTGACCATGCTGAGCCCTTCAATAGGCCTCCTGAGTCCCTCCCTTTGAGAACCAAGATCAAAACTGAATGTGCCATTGACACATGCAGCTGGAAACTCAATAGCTGTGAGTGAAAGAACAGGCAAAAAAGGAATAGATTTCAGGTGGGTGGGTGTATGGTAGCACCAATTCAAGCACCCAGAATAAATCCTCCTCCCCAGGTGACCCAGCCTTTTGGGGGTGGCTGCACTCAGCCAGTGGAGCCTGCTCCTGGGCTATGAGAGTGGTTTTGAGGGCTTTTAGCCTCATCTGCCAGGGAACACCACTGCAAATCAAGCAAGGGTGTGAATTTCAAGCACAAAAGCCCTTTTTTTCAATGCAATGAAAAACCTTTTCCTATGTTTTATTGGGTTGAGCCCATGACACACAGCAGTGCAAAGGCAGTGCCAAGGCACAGGTGCTGGCATGCTGCCCCTCTGGCTGTCCCAGCCTCCTCCACTCCTCACTGCGTAACTTGCTGATTTAAACCCCTCAAAGAGGAGTTCAGCTTCCCTTTTTTCAGCTAGAAGTGAACTGCTAAGGGCTCACTCCCAAAGGGGCTCAGCCACCCAACCACAGTCCAGGGGAGCAGCAGGCTTGGCATGGGGTAAGCACAGCAGTGGATGGCCAAATGCCCTGCCTGGGCAGTGCAGCCTGATAACCCCTGGCCTTGGGAGAGGAGAGCAAACGAAAGATGCCCTTGCCTGCAGTTGGCCACAAAACATAGTAATTGATATATTGGTGTGTTTACAGCTGTGACAGGCCCTGTCCTACAAAGGAAATGAAGAGGAAATCTGGCTGCCAATAGTCTAAAAATGTGATGGGCAGTATGCTTTTATAGCAAGCATGTTTGCCTTCAAGGAAGGTTACAAAGATAATTGGTAATTGTAGGTCAGACAGAACCAATTGCTGCAATTCAAGAGAGAGTCATAAGGCCTGCACAGCTGCCAGGGGCTGTTGTTTTAAAAGCACAGGACTGACAAAAACCCCAAAACATTAAAAAGGAAAGAGCTCTATTTACTGCCCCCCAGGACCTTCAGCAAACCATCAGTTCAGTGAAATAAATTACTATCTGTGTTTGTGTAAGGCAGAGAGATAAGGCCTGTGCCTCTCCTGTCCCTTCACCCCACCCTGCAGTCTGGTGTGTCCAGAGCACTGCCATGCAGAAATGCTGTCCCACAGCACAGGATTTAGGAACCAGGGCTTGGGACAAGATCCAGGACATGATTTTGTGCCAGGGAACCTGTGCTGGTGAGGCTGGACTGGAGCCCAGGTCCCGAGATGTCTCCACTTGGCACCTGCTGCTGAGCACGATGAAGGGGAATGATACTCCAGGAACTGGTCCAGGTTTGGGACAGAGAGAAAAGAGCTGGCAGAGGTAGCCCTGGGGTGCCAGGATGGGGTTTCCTCAGGTGGAAGTCAGATAAAGCAGCAGCCACAGCTTAAGGCTACTTGGGAAAAGGGGCAATCAATAGCAAGGAAACCCAGCTGCTGGCATTTTAATGACAGGAACAGGTAACTGTGTTTCTCAGAAAAACTGCAATCATTAGGAATGTGGTTAAACATTAACACAGATAAGTGTGGGCAGAAGTAATGCTGCCAAAGGCTGTGTTCAATACAGTAACTCTGAGGAATCGCGTTCACTAGCCTGACCATAAAGTCACAGCAGCAAGTCATCTTTTAGTGTAGGAATTAATGACAGGTATACAAGCATGAGAAAGCACATTATAAAAATGAAAAAAAAAAGAAATAAAATATAACACAGAAAAAATGTCAGTCACTCATTTACTGGAATAAGTTCACAAAAACCTATCATTCCAGGAAAGGTATGTGGAAAATGTGAAATCTCTTTATTTATTTATTTTATTATATAGGTGTCCTAGAAGGTTCACCTGGAAAATAGTTATTTTTTTGTCTCATCTCTGTAAGCAACATTTCAGTTTAACAGTGCTCAGAGAGGTGAAATTACTTTCTCTCCTCCCGATGGAGAGCAATGCCCCCATGATGCAGCAGTGCTTTCTGGGCACAATGGCTCCTTTTGCACAGAGAGTCACCTGCTTCCCTTCTGCACCTCTGGGTCATGGGGCAGAGGAAAAGAAAACATCTTAAACCCTCCAGAAAAATTAGGCTGGAGCCTGAGAATAGCCCCAAAAAGTCACAAAAATGAAAGGCATGGCTGGAATGGGTGGCACTGGCTTTATCCTGCTTTCTGAAAGGCCCTCATTTCCCTGAGCACCGCATTAGACAGCGTTAGGAAGCAGAGTTAGGTAACAGCCTGTGAGCAATACAGAGGGTCGAAACACTGGAAAAAGCATTGCAGCGCCTCTGTGCCCATCGGGTGCTCGTTTGTACCTTGCTCTGTTATTAACTGAGGCTATTTTTACATCCCAGCCCTGAAAATCGTGCCAGGCGGCTGAGGTGACTCACATCAGGTTGCACCAGCCTCCGTAAGAAGGAGCATTTGGGGAAGCTGCCACAGCCGTGGTGCTCTCCCCATCGCTCCTTTCCCCTGTGCCCGAGGCAGTGGTGGCCCTGCTGCAGCTGTGGCCGGTCCCCAGGTCCCCTCGGCAAGCAGAGCCCCCCTGCCCACTCTCTTTGTGATTGCTCTTGTTGATTTTCCCCGGGGCTTTTTCCACGGCCACGCTGGGCAGGCCCCACGGGACGCGGTGTTGTGCAAACAGCGCCTTTAACAGGCTTTAAATAATGCTGTGCCAGCAGGCAGGGACCGCCAGGACACCGGCACGTCTGTGTCCACCCACAGACACCGGCAGCCAGGCTGGCCTGGGGACAGACAGCCCGGCCTGGGGACAGACAGCCCAGTGCCCACTCATGGACTCCAGCACCTAGAGCCGCGCTGGGCGGAATGCTGGGCCTGTTCCTCCTGCAGCTGACACTGTGGCCCCAGCAGCGGCCAGCAAGACACCAACACCCCGCACACCCCGAGCCCTGATCCCTGCTGGGCTCCAACACCGCACACACCGAGCCCTGATCCCTGCTGGGCTCCAACACCCGCACACCCCGAGCCCTGATCCCTGCTGGGCTCCAACACCCGCACACCCCGAGCCCTGATCCCTGCTGGGCTCCAACACCCGCACACACCGAGCCCTGATCCCTGCCGGGCTCCAACACCCCGAGCCCTGATCCCTGCTGGGCTCCAACACCCGCACACCCCGAGCCCTGATCCCTGCCGGGCTCCAGCATCCTGGCACACACCGAGCCCTGATCCCTGCTGATCGCCGGCAGGCCCGGCCAGCGCCACAAACCCAGGGCAAGAGGGCATCAGCCTCCAAAGGGGAGGTCTCATTCTTCCTGTTAAGCTTCTCTCTCAGGCTATTTAAATCAGGGTATTCTTTTCCTCCTTCGTTTTGTGGGGATTCTTTACTCTTGTATTACTTTAATTTCCGTTTCATTTTCTTTATTTGAATGATTTTCATTAGGTTTTCCTTTTCATTCATTTTTATTGTGGTTCATTTAATATTTACTGGTATTTATTTGAAGGCAATAAAAAACATATTTAAGTAATCACAATTACACCTATTTAATTCATATTAATTTCCCTTTTCCCATAATGTTTCCACTAATTTTTTTTAATGTTGTGACAATATTTGAAAAAAAGCTAAATTAATTTTTTTTTAAATCTACCTTTCCTCCCTTTTTTCTTAAGAGATGTACAATTAATTATCTTTTTTCCCCCAAAGTGTTCCTTAGAAATGTTCAGCATTTTCTGGCCTAATTGACATGTTTGTTTCTTCCTGCTTGGAACTACGCAGAACATTGCCTGCACAATAATTTCATTAGATGCATTGATTACGCCAAAGGGCAGCTATACTAAAAACATTATTTACATCCAAATGTAAAAATGTTATTTACATCCAAATGATCCAAAAAGCATGTTTGAGCCTTTAAGTTTTTTTTTTTTTGGGGGGGGGGGGGGGAGGTTCTTGGTTTTTGTTTTTTTTTGGTTTCTTTTTTTCAAAGATACAAAAACCAGAGGTGAAAAGAGAGAAATCCCCTCCCTTGAATTGCCCGGGTGTGCTTGTTCTGCAGGCGCAGGGAGCGCAGGTGGATGGGTGGATGGGTGGGTGGATGGATGGATGGATGGATGGATGGATGGATGGATGGATGGGTGGATGGATGGATGGATGGGTGGATGGATGGGTGGGTGGATGGGTGGGTGGGTGGGTGGGTGGATGGGTGGATGGATGGATGGATGGATGGATGGATGGATGGATGGATGGATGGATGGATGGATGGATGGATGGGTGGATGGATGGGTGGATGGATGGATGGATGGATAGATGGGTGGATGGATGGATGGATGGATGGATGGATGGATGGATGGATGGATGGATGGATGGATGGGGGGACGGAGCAGCATGGGGCGGGCGCGTCGCTCGGAGTGCCCCGGGCGCGGCGGGCTCGGGCTGCCCTCGCCGCACGGAGTGCCCGGCAGCCGCCGCAGGAGCCTCCTGCTGCACCCACCATATGCTGCTGCTGCTGCTGCTGCTCTGCTGTGTCCCCAGCGAACACGAGCCCCAGCGAGGCGCGGGTGCTCCTCTAAGCCACTTGCTCTGCCAGGGAAAATCAGCTAAGCAGCTTATCGTGGCATCAGCGCACGTAGCTCCGAGTGCTGACCTAGCGGCACCTCCGGGCTGGGAGAGGCAGGGTTTGAGGGGCTCCTGGGCTGCTCTTTTTAGCCACGAGAAGACACTTAGACAGCAAAGCAGGGAAAACCAGTAAATTAAGAAATACAATGAATCAAGAATATAAGTTCAATACCAAAGGAGTCATGCCTGGAAAGTGATCTTGCAAGTTATTTTTCACTGCAGGCTCTCCAAAAATATCCTGATGTGTGGGTGTCTATTAAAAGCAAGCTGTGTCTGGAATTCAGAGCAAGGTATATGAACTTATTCCAAGGACTAATTGCAGTTATGCCACCCATAGGGAAAAAATGCCGGAGTTTGTGTAAAAAAACTCTTCCTAGAAGTTCAGGCACCAGTAACCTTTCCAAGTGAAACAAAGGAGAGTGATAAGGTACGAGGAGAACGTACAAATATTTGCTGGGAGATTAAAAGAAAGACCTATTAATTAGGCAGAGCTGGGTACAGCCAAACATACCAAGATGAAATGAAGGCATGGCTAGTTGAGGAACACTTATTTTCCTACCCATGAAATTTGGTAGAGCAAAATATTCAACAGAAACACAGAAAGAGAGAAAAAACCAGACATACCAAAACACTGGGAATTCAACACCCACATGAGAAAAGCTGGGCTGTCTGATTAATCTGTTCCTCACCCTGACAGATCATATTTGATTCACACATTCATGTCGGTAGACACTGCCCACCACTTACCAAGAGCAGCCCTCAGCCTCATTTAAGAAAAAAGTGGCTTTGCCATTGGCTTTGATGAAGCCAGAAATTTAAATATGAACCAGGAAATTATTTCCTTGTTCTCCACAGCTGGGCAAATTAAAATGGAAGGAGTTGTCACGCTAAATTTTCTGTCTCCTTCTAGCTCCCCCTTACCTACTTTTGTTGCTACTTTTCTGAAAAATAAATATGGGAATGCCTCAAAATTTATAAATAGCCTTCCCATTTTCTAGACTTAAGAATTGCTTTTTGTTCTAAAAGTATCATTGGACATCTTTTACAGGCCAAAATGCCTTGAAAGGCCTTAAAAAAATGGGCAATCTTCATCAGCAATGTCTTGCTTCTAGAGAAAATGATCAGTTTTTGATTAATCAAGAGTTTTGATTAATGAAGGACCAGTCTTTCATGTTCTACTGTACCTCATTTTTCAAATCAGCGTTGTTATTTACACACTGGATCAGCTGCACTACAATTTTCTTTGCAAATTCATATTTTGACAAATTATATGGCAAATTTTTTACACTGCAATTATTTTTTTGAAACAGAGTTTTACTACTGAATATTCATAGAGCTGTAAGAATGCTGCTCACTCATGTACATAAATTACACATCTCCACATTTTGCCTTTCCCCGAATAATTATGTTTCCATGAGAATACAGAGAAGAGCTTGCTCTGTACCCCACAGCCCCTGGCAGAAGAAAGCATGGCCGAAACAGGAAACACAAAGAGGGATATTTGAAAGGACCTCTCAGGAGGCAAAGTGCATACCTTTGTACCAGAAAAGAAGAGACAGCAGGACGCTCCCCATCTTGAACTGCATCTTTCCTTCCTCTATTGGGAATAGCTCCTCAGTGCACTGCTTGGCTTGATGGGAAGGCATGAGATTAACTTAAGCGTTGCCTAAGCACCTTACTCTCCTCCATTCCCATGGTTTTATCAAGCACCATCAAGCCAACCACACAACTGTTACTGTCAAACTCCATCCTAGAGGCTGTGCCATCTGTAATGGTTTTTAAAAGGCAACAAGTGCTGAGGTGCTGACACTCTGAGTGTGAATCTGATTGTACATGCAGACATATGTCCAAATAAACCAGGATATACCTATGTATCAACCACATATACACCCTACAGAAATGCAGATGCCTAATGCTCAGAGAAGATGTAGATATTGTCTATTGTATATAGCATGTATTCATTATTTTCCACCCCAATTATTTACCTCTACACTAGCAATGTCTTTCCTAGCAATAGCTGTGTGTAGAAATCTGCCCTGGCCTTACTGCTCTTCCAGTCACCTAATTGCACAGGGCTGAAAACTGCAATTTGTAGATCAAACAAAAATAGTGTTTTTCAGTTGTTTACTTTCTAGGCTGCAAAAATCTCTAACCAAAATTGTAAACCTCTCTTTGCTAACACTTCTACTTACAGTATTCTCTCAACCAGCCTACACAAAGATTTGATTTTAGAGTGACTGATTCAAGATAAAAACAGACTGCTAGTGATTCCAGTGGATCTTGCACCTGTTCCTCCAATCTCTGTTGATTATATGAAATTAGCAGTGAATTTTTAATGGAGGTTTTTGAAAGCAATTGCTTCAGAAGCAGCTTGCTTTGTTGCAAGAGATCTCAGATTATATGCATTGGCAATAGATTAAGGCACCGCTTAGATCACATAGGCTGCAGTTGAGTTAAGCCAGTCCTGTCTCTACTCTTCTGGTTTATATTCATTTAAAAATACTGTGCAAACAAGGATGCTGGCTTTTCAAAAACAGTCTTCTGGGCAGGATTCACTTCACTTGCCTTTGGATACCCTGGAATTTGGAATGCCCTGTAAATTTGTTGTCAGGTACACCATCCCACTGCAGTCTCACCTCCAGCATCAGCACACCCCAGACTCACCAGGGTATGAGACATGGATGGGAGGAGTCTCCCACCAAGGATCTCACTGCTTTGCTCAGCCTCAAGGAGTTCAACCTCCTCAGCCCAACACTTTCCCCACTTTACCCTTTCTCCATGGAGAGGAGAGTTGCCACAGGCAGACCACAGTGGCACAGACACGGCCACAGGCACAGACATGGTCACTCTGCTTCATGGACCTGGGCCAGCTCACCCCAAACACTGGGGGAGAATCAAAGCATGGCAAGGCAGCTCACCCCAGGCCCCAGGAAGGAGGTCATTTTTCTAAGGGCACAGGGCTGCTCCTGATTGTTTGCCAGAGGTCTCATGCACATATGCTGTTCCTGTCCTGGGGCAGTGAGACCCACCAGAAGGTCCAGCCAGGAATTAAAGAAATATGAGACCCACTGAGGGTACAAGGGCAGGCTCTGGGCATCTGATGCAGTACAGCAAGTCACTTCAGGCTCTACACAGTATCCTTTATACTGTTGAGTCTAAAATGGGCTGCCACAGAGACAGAGATTTTTCAGAGCTGCTGAAGGCACTCAGATATCCATTCCCTCTCAGCATTGATGAGCAGTTGGTGTCTAAATCTCGTGGGTTTGAAAATCCCAGCTTAAAAATCCCTAAATACCTTCATCCACATATCTCTGGAAAACCAGATCTGAGCTTTAGCCTCTCACCTTATGGTCTCATAAGGACAGGTCACACAGAAGGAGAGCTACTCACACAAGGAGAAATCACCTACCATGTTTTAAAGAAAAGCCAAGCCAAATTCTCTATCATCAATGCAGTTTTAAATCAGCTTGGTTTATGGTCAACCCCACCCTTCAAATACATTTTGATTTTGTGTAAAAAATACACAGTAGCTCAGGGAACGTGCTCAGAAACAGCACAGCTCTTATCAAAGAACATTATGTCCAAAGGGATACTCTTAAGACTGGTGGCTGCCCATTTGTAAAGCTCCCTCCACACAGAAGGAAAGGCAGCCTTTGTTTTAAAAAATGGTCTATAGAATTCAAAAAACCAAACTATTTCACATGAAGATTAGAAGAGCATTTAAATTAAATACTCTATTTAAATAGTATGAAGTTCAGACAGTCGGTGTCTAATGGTGTTGATAGTCCTTCATTTTAATAACTATAAACAGCGAAACCATGCAGCCACTGCAGCAGCATTGCTAAATGAATCATGTAGTTAATTCCTAGCAAGCACAGTAATATTTTCAGATACAGAAGGCAGAAAAAGTTTAATGACCAGTACATAACACAGCACCAGAAATGGCTACATTTGCCCTTAGTCTGGCATTGATTACAGAACAAAACTGAGACTAGTACAAATGGCCCAAATTAAGACAATTGGGTAATATTCCCACTGCTATGTAAAATAGGAACTGCCTAGGCAGGTTCACTCTTTTGTCCATACATCATCTTCAGCTCTAGCCCATGTCCCATTGGCCCTGAGACATTTTGCTATGTTTGCACAGCCCTCAGAAATCTTGGTGTGTTTTCCTCTGCCAGATTTTGGGAAAAAACACAGAGATCACCATGCACCACGGAAATGCTTTTAGTCTGACTGGCAGCATGTGTGTGTGATGTCAGAGGGGAATCAGGAGGCAAAAGTACTCGTGTGTGAGAGAGAAGTGGAACTCCACGTAGCAGTGTCACGTTTCTCCCCAAGGCAGAGTGCCAGACGGCTCAGTCGGAGCAGCACGCGCAGATCCATGCGTCTGGAAACCGAATGCACACAATGAGCAGTGTCTCAGCAGAAAATGTGTGACCGGCACACTTTTGTTTTAGCACAGTAAGGGAATGTACAAAACACACATTTAAACATGTGTGTGTGAGCCATGGACATCTCTTGGAGGCAGGACACTGAAGTGTGGAGAGGGTAAGACTGTCAAGCTTTTAGAGCCTGAGTCAAGAGCTGGATCCCCTTCACATGGATGGAGCTGCAGTGGTCCACACACATTTAAGACACGGCTCTCAGAATAAAATATTCCTTTTACAAGTCTGAAGCATAAGCTTAAGTCATCTTCTGAAAGGAAGACTTCTTCCTAAATGTAAGAAAACATAAGGCAGATGATTACCCAGTGCTGACCACCAGGCCCATTCCCTGTAACTCATGCACTTCAGGGGGCTGTGGCTGTCAACAGCAGGGTGGAATCACCATCCCTATTAGATGGGATGAACCTACACCAAAGGCTTGCCTATCCTGCATCAGGAGAAGTCTAGCTATGTCTGCCTCAGCTTTGATCCTGCATCCTGGAAGCAGCCAGTCTGTGGAAGCCAGTTTACCCCAGAGGGGGACCACATTGCTTTGGCTTCACCTCCTGTGGCTTCACCTCCTTTGGCTTCACCTCCTGTGCACACACTGCTGAGCAAATAGGCAGAGGAAAGCCAGACCTGAGTACTTCTGCACTTTCAGGTTGTGGGACACACAGACTCTTAGCATCAGTATGATGCTAATGTTACAACTTTAGCCTACCAGGTCTCCCTGTCAGATGTACAGCTGCTTTCCACACAAAAAAACTTGTGCAACCTGGCCCTTGGATGCAATCCTTGCATTGGTTTGCAATCTCTAACTGCAGCTTGCCCATACCCCAGAGTGTTTGTTTAGTGAGAACAAGCACTGACAAAGGTTAATAGTTTTCTCCATACAACGATGATTAAGGTAAGTTTCTTAATAAGTCTCTGATTAAAGTAAGTTAAGCCAATTTTTTTCTCTTTAATCTTTAAGATAGGTAAATCACACCCTCCCACTCTGATCCTTCAAAGATACTCAGGAGCTGATTCCAGGTCAGTGGAGCTCAGGGACGCTTCTCCTCCTCCTGCAGAGATGTCTTAGCCTCAGCACTTGATAGGTCTCCCACGCACAGACAGATGCTCTGCCAGCACCCATGCCCAGAGGTTACCCTTTTCTAAAGCCTTGCATGTGCAAAATGAGACAACATGTTATAATTTAGAAATTAAACTGCTCCGAGGCAAGCTGAGATGGCTCTTTCTTTCCCAGTTTATAAAAACGATATGCACAGTACAGGGGAAAACAAGGATGGAGTTAAATTGTGCTTGCTAGATGTGTTCTGTGAAAACCCACGGCCTCTCTCCATCGCTCAAACACGTCTCCAAGCGCAGAGACGAAAGGACCAGGGTTCCCGCGAGGCCGGTGAGACGCCTTGGGGATGCCTGGGGCTGCACACTTCGCCCCTGCCTTTGTCCCTCGCCGCTTGGGAGCAGGCACAGGCTGCTGCTTCCCCCACTGCCTCTGCTCTCTGTGCTCTCCTCGGGTGCCCCTCCGAGGGACCATGGTCCGGGGTGGGGCTCCCCTCCCGCGCCCTACAGGGATCCCGTCGGACAGGGCTTCCCTTGAGGCGCCTTTTTGCTCCCCTGGAAGCTGCTCCGCCTCTGCCGCACGCAGGGCCCGCGCCCTCTTTAACTGCTTATGAGGTTCCCCATCTTGTGGGGGAAACAGCTAAACCGAAACGCACCGCGTTAAAAGAAATTATGGAAAACTCAGAGTGAGGCAAGAAAAAAAACAAAGCGTGCTTTGAGCTGGTTCCACTGGGGCTCGAACCCAGGACCTTCTGCGTGTAAAGCAGACGTGATAACCACTACACTATGGAACCACCACGTACGGTCGCCGGCACAGCACTGCCCCTATTGACGACATTCTGGGCACACCTCCCTCCCTGCCTGATGACGCACGTCTGGTATTTTCTCTTTAATTGCTGGTTGATTCAAAACAAATGTAGAAGTTAAAAATTACCCTAATGCGTTTTCTTCCCTTCTGATAGCTACAGAGGGGCAGTGACGCGGGTGAATCAGCTCCCGGCAAGGCTCCAGCGCCGCTGCGTGTTGGGGGCAGCGGCGGGCCCCGCTCTGCCCGGCCGCACACGGCGCTCAGGAGCAGGTAACGACCCCGGGGCGTGCGGGCCACGCTGCGGGCAGCGCTCCCTTCCCCGGCCTGTATTCGGCACACGCATACCGAACGTATTCGCTAAATCGCTAAATCTTTGCCTTCAATGTGTGCTCCTAACGCCATTGCCACCAAGCCCTGCTTCGGGAAGCGCTGGCAGCCTTCCTGCGCATCCCGCTGCTCCTGGCATTTGCTCAGCTGCTCTGCTCGCCCCGAGCTGGGCTGCATTGTCACGTCAGGTCGGCCCAAGTGCGGGAAGGGCGGCCTGAGCTCCGGGAGAGCTGCAGCAACACCGCGGCTGCTCCGGGGGAGCCCGGCGACGGGGATTCCCTCTAAACCGGCCGTGGGAAGCGCCTCGCTGCGTAGTGCGGGGCGCTCCAGCTCTCCTCTCAGCGGGGGAGGGACGCGTAGCTGATTTCCTCGGCACATGAGGCTGTTTAAAACGCAAAAGGCAGCGAGAGGCAGGAGCGCCCGGCTCTTTCCAATCCTCCGGAGAGGACGGAGCGTTTTCCCCAGTGTGTGGCCGCCCCGGGGCGGCTCCCGCCGTGGCCCGCGCCGCCGGCAGGGGGCGCCCCGCGCTCGCCCACCGCCGCAGGCCGCGCTCGGGCCCGGGGCCTGTGCGGGAAACGCCTCCGTGAGGGGGTGTTTGGGTATCCATCCATCATCCATCCATCATCCATCTGTCCGTCCATCCATCCATCCATCCATGGACCTTCTTGTCACCCCTTACACCCCACCATAATCGCCGTCTTCCCTCTGTTACGTTTTACCCGCTGTTTTGCGCTACTTGCACTACCTCAGTCCTCACCACACTGTGCCTCGCCTCAAATCTCATAGGGAGCGGCTTGTAGGAGCACAAATCAAGGCACCTGTACTATGTTTACAGGTCAAAAGTTCCAGATAGAAATTGTTATTTGGAATATAAAAGGTACGTTTGGGAGTTTTCGGAAGTGTGGTGCTTGTAAGCAAAACAGATATTGTTTGTGGCTAAATAGCATAGTTGACATGAGTTTGAAATTAATGTTTTGCTGAAGCAGCAGATTTACTTACTCTAACAAAGTAGAAAACATTTCATTAAAAGCAGTTTAATAAGCATTAGATGAAAATAGAGAGGAAGACAATTATTTCCATAGACTTGATGACCCCTTACCCTGTATGTGGTTGCATTTATTAGTTGGTACATTCCATTCTTTAAAAAACAATTTAAAATACTTTAAAAATCCTTTTACATACTGATCATTAGTATGGGAGTCAAATCTGTGTGCTCTCCTGACCTGGAGGACCTGATTTGACCTGGAGAGCCTGATTTAAAGGCTTTGCCCCTTTGGCAGAGAGACAGCCTGATAGGCCTGAGGGCATCAGGATGCAGGGTTTGCACTGTGTGTGGAGCTTCTGGTTCACCAGACCAACAAAATGCACATCAGGCTTTTTTTAGGCAATTCTTATGCCCATTTCTTTTTCCTCATGCTGCTTTACTAAGATCTGTCAAACCCTGAGTGCTGTAGATAGATAGCTATCATTTCTGTAAGCTCTAAGTGGAGGTTGAAGCTAACGTCAGGGAGGTAGAGTTGTGCAAATTGGGTCATTAGTCATTGCTTCCCAGAATAATCTGCATTCATCTGATAATTTGGGAAACTTTCTTAAAAAAAAATTGTTCCCATTTTTTGCAGAGGGTATCCTGATGGTTTCATAGTGTTCTGGTCTAGTTTCTCAAAGGAGCTTTGAGGCCCTACCACTGCCTTTCTTTCCCATTTCTGATTTGGTGTGCTAAGGTTTGCCAAGGATGCTAGTTTTGATGTCTTTTATTCACCTTCTCACCCAGAACTGTCAGTGGGGGAACATTTCTTTTTGTGTTCACACAAATTAACCTACTTTTTCTAATGTGTGAGCACAGATTTCTGTCATCTCACTGACTGAGTCAGACTTTAAATTTGTTTTGGACATTAATTTCTCCATTTTTTTCTATTAGGTTTTTTTCCTTCCTGTCTACAGGCATCCAAGTTTCTCAGTCAGGGCCTTTTTCCCTGGCTAGTACTTTAAAATACTTTGCTGGGTCACATAAAAATACTTCTTTAAGCTTGGTAGGGCAAGAGGAGGGAAACCATGGTCAGAGCTTAAAAGGAGCACGCTCCCTTCAACTGTGCTTTTCTTCATCCTTTTTGAGAAATATCGGTTACATCACTTTGTAGTGGGTGCTTCTGAGAAATAAGCCTGAAGCAGAATTTGAATTATGTATGTGGAATGCCTGCATGAAGACTTGCTCAGGAGGTTAATGTTTCCAAAGTATTTGGAAAACAGAATTGATGCAATTACATCAAGAAGGGCTGCTTTTAGAGGGATGCCCTGATTTCTGCACTGGCACCATGACTGGGTTTTTTCTTGTCATGCTAGACTGCTCAATCATACATTGTCAGAGTTTTTGGCCTACTTTCTGTTGCAGCTGTTGATGCTAAAAGTCTACTCAGCATATTCAGTGCATGTGTGATACATGACCGATGAGCAGAAAAGCAGTAGTATGTGTGACCTTGTTGATGGGACTGGTATGTTTTCTTTGCCCTTTGTAGAAAGGAAAGTGGTGTTGTCTCCTTGAACTTGAACTGGAAAGGTTAATTTGGAAAGGACATTTGTGTTTCCTCAAGTTGCATGTTATTGTGATCCCCACAAGTAACTGGAGAGGTGGCTCAGTCCAGCAACACTGACTCTTTATCAGGTTGCTTGGTCATGTCAGATCACCGAGACAGAGGACAAAGAAGAGAAACAAAAGAAAACATATCCTAAAGAACCTAACTGCTAAGGTTATCCCTCTCCCACTGATCTTGGATGAAATGTTTCTGATGGATTTATTGGCAATTGGAGCCAACCTCTCATTATGCAGAGAACTTGGTAAATGCCAATAGAGATGAACTGTACTTATCAGGTACAGTAAATGTTTATAAATAATGTGTATCCCAAGAGTACAGTGGAAAGAGGTTGTGATGTATTTTTGCTTGCATGCATTTTGGCAGAGCAGCGTGATCATACATAAAAGATTAGCTGCTGTAACTCAGATCAGGGAAAGTGCATCCTGCCAGAAAAAAACAAACATCAAAACTGTTCTAGGTCATGCAGAATTATTGCGCTTGGTATGCTTTCCATTTACTGTCTCGTCTCACAGGAGAGGAACAGCTTTGAAAGTGGAAGCTTGTGTCTGGGACTCCAGAACCCCAGAGGACTAACTCAGTCAATCAAATGCCTTCTGCTTTGCTGGTTTGGCATTTTAAATATCATTTCCACCTTAAAAAAAGTCTGTTTCAAAACGGGATTTGATCACTCTGTCCTTCAGAGTGGTGGTTTATGCCTTTAGAGTTGTCACCACACTGATGACAAAAAATTTCTGAAAATAGCATGTATTATTAGACCTTCAAGGAGGAGCAGAAGGATGAAGATACTACTTTGCCTGTATTCTCAGAAGTCTTCTGTTTCTATCCAGTCCTGGTGGAGCTCCATCACCTGAAGAGGCTTCAGAGCAAGGGCACAGTGGTCTTCACCTTGTGCCTGTGCACATGGAGCTTTCTCCCACCACAGCATGCTTTAAAACCTGTAGTCCTCTTTGGACCCACAGGCCCCACCCTGACCCCACAGAAGTGGCTGCTGTGCTCTGTTCCATCACTGCACAGCAGCAAGCAACCCCTCCCTCGCTTTTGGAGTGGGGCAATGGTGTCCTGATGAGCATAAATGCTGATGAGGACTGGGCCCAAGACTAGTGGTGATACTACACTATCATGCCTCTACAGACATCTCCTAGTTTTGAGTGGTTTGGCAGGATATGTGTTTGAAATCACAGTGTCCCCATGCTGTCCGTGCACTGCCAGTGGAGCAGATTCCTCAGGGGCCATTGTGTGAGCAGTGGGCAGTAACAAATCACCATGATGGCTCTGCCCTTCCCTAGGGACCCTGTGCAGTTACTGGGAGTCAGGGGTCAGCGTGGCCAGGATCTGGGTCAGAGATGTGGGACGTGCTGCCAGGGGTCAGGGTTGGATTTCTGACCAGAGCAAGGCTGTGGCGTTCTCGGCTTCTCCAATCCCTTCCCAGCCGTCACACAAGATGAGCCAAAACATGAACTGAGTCCACAGAATTCCAGTCACATGTTTATGGTGAGAACATGTGCATGCATGAAGAAATGAACTGAAGGCATTAGCACAGTGGGTCCCTGTGGTATTCACATATTCTTTGAACAGTGAGAGACACAGTTCCCAACACAAGATCTGAGTGCTTCATACTCGTGCATTATCTGGGTATGACTGAGTGATTTGGAGAACAGTTATATATATTACTTGCATGCAGGTTCAATGCCTTGTGGTAAATTCAGTATTGCTTTCCTTAAGAGCTTTCATAACGATGCCAGTCACATCAGATAGCCAAATAACCTGGATAGCCTTATGTTTTTTTCCAGTGTGCTAGATCTGCTAAAATGCAAATCATTGCCTCAACACAGCAGAAAGGCCGAAAGAGATCATGTGACTTCAGATGTGAGGCAGATAACTTCAGCCCATCCCTTTCTCTGCCTGAGATTCAGGAGGCATGGTGACAAAACAGCTTTTCAACACGGAAACAGCACAGCTGGAGGGCTGCAGCCATGAGCTTTCACATCAGGTTGGACGATGAAAACACCATTTTCCCCTGACTGTTTCTGAAGAGCAGCATTCAAGAAATTTCCTCTCGGGAAGCTGTGTAAATAGGTGGAGAGCAAGTGCATTGCAGCTCCTGAGCTCCAGAGCCCCAGAGAGAATTGGAGCACCTGTTCTGCAGATCTGCACCCCACAGGGGCTGCTTTCTTTTTAAAAAAGAATCTTCTAAAGGTACTCTTGTACATAAAATCTCGATATTGCTGAAGCAGAAAGAAAAAAAGGTAATATCTTTGGGTGGGGTATATATAGATATATATTTAGCTCACTTTTAAAGAGCAAATTGACAAAATGAGAGATGTATATGGCATTATTTATGATTTTACCATAAGAAAAATCACTGTGCTTCAAACTATAGTTTGACCTGGACTGAATCAGTTATCCAGAACTTCTGAGTACAGATGAAATCAAATAGCTTTGAGACTACTGTATTTAATGTAATTTTTATTTTAGGAAAAATAATTTTTATTCTATTTGGAACCTTGTTCTGATGCTTAACTTAAATTTTATTAAAACCATGCTGAAGCATGAATTTAATTTTTAAACTGGCTCAAATTTCAACACATGTTTATTCTGAAGATGTGCTTTTTCAGGATGTCATTAAGACCCTGCTCATCAAGTGCAGGACAGTATGTGATCCAACTCATTAACTGCAGAACAGTATGTGATCCAGCTTTTTGCTTAAAGAGTGTTAACTTTTATGCTCCAGTTGGGTTCAGTTTACTAGAACCAAATTTACTTCAGACTTTTCAGTTTTCCCCTTGTTGCCTAAAGGAATCTCCCCCTAGAGGTGTTTTAACATTTCTGGAAAGTGATATGATGGGTTTGCTTATCTTCAAGGTGAAGAAGAATGTGTACCCCATTTGTCCACTTGTATTTGCTATTGCTCCTCTTTTTAAAACAAAATCTGTCTAAAGTCTTGCTGTACAAAAAAATGAGGCTGCTTGCTTTGTTTATTTTCTGCCCCCCCAAAAAAACCAAAACAAAAAACAAAAGAAAATGTACCCTTTATTGATTATAAGTAACATGAACTGGTATTTTCCCACCATTTTTTTCTACATATTCTCTTTGGGTTTGCATGCAGTTCCTGAGCTCAGGGATTGCTTGAACTATCTACATGTTCACATCTTTGCTACTCTTGCTTTTATTTCTTCTTGCAGTGCATTTTTTGGCTCAGGAATATGAGTCCACCTTAAAACTACATCCTATTCTTCATCCTGTTCTCTTCCAGGCTTTGCTGGCTTTCTGGTATCTTACTAACATTTGGCCAATGCTCAAGCCACCACATGCATCCCATTCCCTATTGATTCCTGGCCCCAACACTGAGGTCTATCAACACGACCACTTACAGCAGTCATTCCATCAGCTCTATATTGAGCTTAGCCTTGCTTCTCTGAGCAGGCAGAGGAAATTATCTGTTAACAAAAATCCTTTCTCAGTTCTGTCTTTCACCTCTTTATAATCACTGAAAATCACTTATTAAAAATGTTAGATTGTTCCATGGATGTAAAACGATGGAGACCTAATCACATATTGATTTATGTTTGATGTTCCCATATGAACCCCTTGGCAGATCAAATTAGGTGTTAGTCTCAAAATTACAGCTCCTGTGCCATAGCCAGGTTCCATTTCACTCTGCTAGTTGACTGTGACTGCTTCATCCTACTTTCTGCAGGGTGGGTCTTTTAGCTAATGAGATCTTCAACTCATCTCCAGATTCTCATCCTTGACAATCCCAACAAGACAGTTTTGGAGACCTGTTCTTCTGCAGGTTCTGACCTGAGTGTTGTGATTTAATGCTTTGGTTCTCTTCTCTAGGGTATTTTAGTCTTTGCAGCTTCATTCCCTCAGCAATGCACAGAAGCAAATCCATCACAAAAGCATATTATGTCCTTTCTACATTCTCTGCAGTCCTAGTTTCCAAAGGAAAACAATTCTAAAGGAAATCTGCGAGTCACAGTAAAATAAGAAAACTTAAACAAGATAGCAGCAATGGAAAGCCTCTGTCATTAGAAGCATCCATCCATCCATCTGATCTTTATGCAGAAAAACTGTCTCTATCTTATCACCTCTCCACGTACATCTACCTCCTAAGACATGTTATGGGAGGAGATCATAGCTACCTTAGCTACCTGTTCAAAAATATGATTGAGAAAAGGGATGAGTAGTGAAAGGAGGCATATTGCTGGAGAGAACTGTTGAAACAACTTCTAGGGGAAGTAGCATAATTATGGAAGCCCCATCCCAACAAAAATAAAAGGAGGAGCCTTTTTTTTTTTTTCAAAGGTAAGAAACAAATGAAAAGACAGAGGACTAACAACTTAAATCCTAGTGGCTCTTATTCATATGGCTCCCATATCCTCAGGTTTAAGCTACTTTACACTTGTCTGCCAGGAGCACAGCTCAAATAATTTTAAAAGATAAGGTGTGCTTTAAAGGATGGCTCTCTGTCCAAAGACCCTGCCATCTGATTTCATTGAAAGTCAGCTATGGAAGCCTTTACAGGATTTCCATTTTCCTTGAGGCTGAGGCAGCCTGGTCTTTATGTGACTGACAAACTGGACACATGATTGAGTTGGGGCAGCGCCTGTTACATCCAGACCAAATGATGCTGAGCCATATTCTCTGTAAATCAGGCACTCGACAGCTCGGGTTCTCAACCTCAGATTTTGGAGCACTTGCTGTGTGTAACCTTCAGTGACTCCTGCCCAGAAAAGAGCAGCATGTGCCACTCTGGCTTAGCTTTGTGCATGTCCAAAGGCATGATTGCAAAGACATTTTATTTTGCTTCAGTGGATGGGTTGTGCTTTTAGTGCCTGTCTATCACAAAACTGGCTTTTTTGCTAAACTGACAGAACTCTAGCAATTTTTTGAATTATGTCCAAAAGTGGGGCAGATTACTGACTTGTAGAAATTGAATGCCTGCTTTTTAGTCAACCTGACAGATTCTCTTTTAAGGTAAAGCAGTGGTATAATATCCAGAATATTAACGCAGCATTATATTTCAAATTCTCCTCCAGCTACCTTGTGTCTCTTGCAATACCTTGGTAAAAAGCTCAGCTTTCCATTTTATCAACCAACATTTGGGGGGAATTTTGTAATGACAAATGATTCTTCACCAGACACTGCTACACTGTGTGTAGTCAGTAGCTCACAGAAATTACTCTCCTGGCCTGGAGTCTGGGCATGCACGTTGGCAGTGAGGATGGCTCCATAGCCACTTGAGAAGTTGTCATGAAAAGGCAGTTGAATGTTCACCCTGTCCATTTTAGAATGCAGATGTTTGGGACTGAAGGTGGTGATTATTCCTCTGGACTAGCCCTTTGATGGCCAGATTTGACCTTTTTGGGAGGTTTAATGATAGGATAGATCTGGGCAAGTTTTCCTCCAAACTCCGAGTGTATGTTTGAGTCTTCATTTGCTGCTGTCACAATAAAATTTCTGTCCCTATGCCTCTTATCTTTTAATTTCTTTGCTCAAGGAGGTTCTAGAAGTCCATGAGTTTAGATGTAGGTGGAGGAGATTAGATGTATGTGGAGGAGAGTGGTGATGACGGGGAGGAAAGCTGAAGTAATTGAAAGCAGGTTATAATCACAATTCAGCCCCCCATTTCTTGGGTCAGCCCATTGCTTGCTGTGGTTTGGAGGGAGTCCTGAGAGGTGTGATGGTTCTGTTTAGGGCTCCCATTGCCCCTTGCTGAGCACAGGCTGATCTGCCCTTTAATCAAGAGTCTAAGAACTTAGATTATAAGGTCCATTTTGCCCTTTCTGCCAGTCTTCAGATCACAATTCAAGTCATGGCTGGCTTGTTCGAGATGGAGTAATGAAGGTTTGAGATTCTCCTAAGAGGGTAAGTGAGGAGATGGTAACCAGGAGAGCAAAAATTTTTCGGAGGGAAGACAAATTTGAGCTATTAGCAATATCAATTTGTATTTGATGATGCTGAAGCCATTGATGGGCTCAAAATTAATGTACGAGCACTTTTTTGGATTTCATGATAGCTTATTCAGAGGGAAATAAAGCAGTTCATTGTGTGGGAAAAAACCTTAAAATCCTTATTTTCTGAATTAATTACTGACTCATAAGGAGTCAGACCCAGCTCAAGTGTAGGATACCCTTGTTTTGTGGGACCCTGAATAAAAGCCCCAGAATTACAAAGAGTTGTGTTATATTAACATGACAGGACAGGATATCATATATAATAATAAATGTTGAAATCTGCACATACAGACACACAAATATAAGTGTTTTCTAATTATTGAAATTGAATCTCACCTAGTTATGCTTTTTTTTTTCTTTTGTATCCTTCTTTTATTTTGATTTCTGCTAGTAAAGCCAAAGGAAAATAGTAGCTAAGCATTCGTTTTATGCTGATGAATTTCTTCTTTGTTTTAAAACTCAAGTTAAAAGAAAAGGAATATAAATGAAACAAAACAACAGATAAAATAATTTAGATGTCAGGTGTATCCCTGGAGATGGAGAGAGAGGGGTCAGTGTGATCATATAAGAAATCTGTAGCTAAAACAAAGTTCAGTATTTAAGAGCATCAGTGAATTTCTTGTTGCTTAGAAATTGATCCATTTGTATCTCAGAGGAATTGTATTCATTTGAATTTGTTGATTAGAGAGTGTATTGCATTAGTGAGGGATACTATTTAATGAAGACTGAGCAAGTGCCAGGAGAAAACCCAAAAGACTTCACTTCAAAATGTATTTTGTTCATCTATTTAATGAAACAAAATATTTTCCTTGGATTGTTTTCAGTAGAATGCAACAGAAAATGGGATATTTTATTTAAATGAAATCTGATAATGAAGTGATTTGCTATGGTACTCTCTGTCCTAGTAAATTTGGTAGTGGTAACACTGAGCAATAAAATGATAAATGGGGTGGTAAGGCAACTTTTCAAATCAATGGAGTGTTAGGAGGATTGGGTTTTTTTAGCAGTACTATCACATGTAATTTAAAATCTTTAAAATTCTGCAGTTCCAATTTTCAAATCATAAGAATGAAGAGTAATGTGTCTCCATAGTCCCTTGTCCCTAGTAGTAAGGCTTTAAATAGCTATTCTTCATATAAGAAACCACTGCTGCACGTTAACATTAAACTAACATGTAAGGAATAAACTGTATTAGTGACTAAGTTAATTTCTCTTGATTGCAAGCTGACAGTAATCAGATGTGGGAAAAAAAAAAAAACCCTGGCATGGTCCGGTTTAGGTAGGATGTGCTGTACAATAATTTGTTATGGGCTGAAGGTACTTCAGATTCTGTCTTGTCAAGCGCCATTTTTTTTCTCCCTATTCTTCCTTCCCAGTCTCATCCCTGTTAGGAGTACTGGGAAGAGCCCAGGAGCCCAAAGGAGTATAGCCCTCATCCCTGAAGGAACAACACAAGAAATGTATATCATGCTAACAGCTGAGAGAAACATGCTTCGTATCAGCAGCAATTAAACGGATGGGCAGCATCATTGGAGCCATGGGGTGCAGCAGTTCTGTAGCTGACAGAAGGTCAGAGAATGGTGAGTGTTGCCTTTGTCTTCAGGGCAGGTGGTTGTTCTCTCTCTAACATCAGTAGAGGATTGCAAGATAATGTTCCTCTCCTCCACAACCCCTGCCCAGTCCTGTTGTCAAAATATTTGTTTAGGGAAAATTATTTTCTAATGATTTTCTTTTTAAAATTGTGCATAGCTTTTAGATGCTGGCTGAGGTCAGGAAGCAGCTTTATGCCACCTCTAACATTGACAGATTGGCTTGTAAAAGATTCACAGCATCTGGGACAGAAGCTAAATTTCAGAGGTGCCTGTGCTCACTCTGTCACTGGCAAAGCTTAGAGGGTGGGATATTGAGTGGGACCTTTTATGGCTTTTCACACCACAGGATTCCTGGGCAAACCGCCCCAATTTCCCTGCTGTTGTGTGACCCCCAATTATGAAACAAGTGTAATAAAGCAGGGCTATTACAATGACTTCAAAATCAGTTTTCTGGCCTACCAAGTGCCTGGCCTGACATTCTCCCTGACAATTAGTGAGGCTGTCAGATGAAAGTCTCCACAGGACCTGGTTAAATGTTTAATTAAACTAATGGATTATCACCCTCCTTTTAATCTTGCCCCACGGTAACTCGGCATTTTTTGCACAGGCAGGTGTGTTCCAGGATTGACTCAGACCTTTTTTCAGACCCTCTGTGTTCTTTCAAGATTTTTCATTAAAGCACAATTTATTGGTCAGCAGAGAGCCACGTTACATGGTATTGTGCATAGTTTATGACATTATTATGCTGAACAGCTGTGGTTGAAAAGGAAGGCTCTTGGCTATCAAGCCAGGACACAAGTCACAGAAAGCTGGTGCCTAAGAAGCAGGAGCACTTAGTCATGGCTACAGGGATCCCAGCTGACTGGTTTGAGATCAGCCCTCAGCTTTGTGTGTGCTACTACAAAGCAGCATCAGTGCTGTATCACAGTAGTGAAAGTAGAATGGAATAATCCAGAATCCCAGACCTACCTGTAACTGCAAGGCAGCTCTTCCTCTTTGGGTTTGCATGCTGTGCCTACATTTGCCTTGCAAGACCTTAGGGATGCTACTTGGTAATATTTCTGTAAAAGCTTGGAGTGGGCATGAGGAGCTGTACTCTTTCTTGATCAACAACCATCAACACACATTGATGTGGGGCTTAGGATTTTGTGTGCTTCCTGGATTGTGTTTTGTCTTCTGGAGCTGCTGGATGGTTTCCTTTCTGCTCTTCAACAGTAGTCAAGTGATGCTGAACCATCATTCTATCTGCAGCCTGAGGCTGTACATTTCTCTAATGCATTAATAACATGAATTCAACAGATATTTGTTGGTGTAGAGACCTTCTGCAACTGATAACAATTTCGTTTAGAGATGCAGTTTAGCCTAGTGTGAAAATCATGTTCTGATTCAGTCCTGAGAGTAACAGTGCTGTAATAAGTACAATTAAAAAAAAAAAAAAGACAGGAAACATTCTGTTAGATTTGCAACATTAACCACAGTGATTGATATGTATCTGTCTTATGTGATAGCAATGGAACTGTGCCATGTTAAGTGCTCTGGACCATTAAGCAACCCAGGGGGCTTTAATGGGAAGTTTAATGGCTCTGATGCTGGAAATCTGTTTCTGTGCTGGTGATTGTGCTTTGCCCCTTAGGTACTCTTCTAAACAGAAATGTTGGTGACAGCCTTGCTGTATGTGTCAGGCTTTCAGGTCTGTAGTGGTAGGGACTTCCAGAAAGGACAGAAAAGAGAGATCTCAGAGTTTATGTAGGGTCTGAAGGATGCTCTTTGTCATATAAGAATCACATTTCCTACAGGCAGGAGGATTTTCTAGGATGTATGCAATATCTACAGGATGGGAGTCTTTCTGGATTTTGCTCTTGTCTAGACTAGAAAATTTTACCATTTTACCTATACTGTATACTCATTAATGGTAAAATAAGCAAAAAACATGTTGTTATAGCATCTGTAAGCATTTTTATAAAAATGTTTCCTTTATGTTATACTCTATTAATAGAATCACTTTCCTATCAATATTTGTCCTTAACTGCGTAACTAACAGTAAGAAAAAAAAATTCTCACTCAGATTCCACTCATCCTGGTGTGTATCCTGGTTACTCATCCATGTAAAACTTCCTGGTATTTATGATCAGTTCCAATAATTGACTAGTGTTAACTGTTGTCCCTGTAGTACAGAGCTTTTCTTTACTGTTTTGCAGTGCAGGACAGTGCCCACTCCAGGACTCTTTCTGCCACCAGATGTTTCTCTGCTTAATAAATTTTTATCTGAGCAGTTAAAGGAATGTGATCTCTTTGTGGCATGAATGAGGCCTGAAGGCAGCAGGCTCTTTCTTCCAGGCTGCAGTCTTGATAACTGTCCTTCAGTAAAGTTTCCAGCAGTTTTCCAGACTGAGACCATAGTAGACACAACTTCTTAAAGTGCTGAGTGGAATGCATATTCAGCACATAGTCAAAAATGGTCTTCTGGCATGTTCATTGGCTTTGGGGAGAGTGTTTTGTTAACCAATCTAGCTAAAACTGTACCTCATTGCCTTTTGGCTTGTCTATTTAAGCAACATATTCTACCCTTCAATACCATTTGTTAACTTTTTATCCTAGGATTTTGTTGCCTTGCTGATACAGCTCTGCAGTCAAAGCTTTCTGGTAGAAGAGGCTGTTGCAAATACTGTCATTACATCATTGTTCATGTCACAGCTTGCAAAATCAAAGATTTTTACTGCAACTTGATATAGAAATACATTGTTGATAGGGCAAACTGTTCTTCCTTCACCTTCCCAAAACCCCTATAGTGTCCATCAGCTGAACATGACCTGGGTACTCTCTTCAAGACAACTAAATGGGAAAGGTTACTGACTACTTAGGTCTGAGCCAGTCAGCTGGGATCTGTGTTGGAAGACAGAAACAGTAAAGGCATAATGTAATTTTTCAGTCTCACTTTTACTGGGTTTCATCTAATTGTTAACTATGCACAATGGACAGAATTTTTCATCTGTCAGATTGCAAAATTCTGCAAAGGTAGCATGCATATTTTCCTTGTAGATTCCCCTACATCCATGTGTACTGCAGTGTTTCTGTTTTGACAGTCATTAGAGCTGCAATCCTGATCCAGAAGTGGTACCGCCTCACCATGGCCCGCCTGGAGATGAGGCGCCGCTATTCCCTCAGCATCTTTCAGTCAATCGAATATGCTGATGAGCAGGATCAGCTGCAGGTTTGTGATCTTCCATTCTTCCTATTCAAGCAGTTATGTTGTCCCCAGGACTGTGGCTGCGCAAAGAAAATGGTTGTGTGAGTGATTTCTTTCACAAAGCTTGGTCTTGATTAATAAAACTGTTTCCCTGCCTGACACATGAATTAAGTTGTATGTATTCATACACAGACATACAGACAAATGTAACTATATGGGCATCAGGACACCATTCTGCCCATACAGCATATATCTAGGGTATAAGTTCCTGTATAGCAGCTCTGTTAGCCAGGGATTGCAGGTCATTTACAGATCACTATGGGTGATCTTAACTGTCTGTGTGGCAATATATGTGCAACAGAGATATATCAGTGTTTCAGCCCAGTGTCAGTATCAGTGTCAGCCCAGGCTTCCTTTAGGGTCAGTATAGGAAATTTGGAACTTACAGGCCTTTGTGTTCATCCCAGCATCTGTGTCTAAAGTCAGTTTACTGCATTGTAGCAGTTGTTTCTATTGACTGTGAAGGAAGTCTAGGGAAATAGTCTGGGTGGTGGGCAAGATAAATAACAACTAGAAGCATCAGCAGCACTGAAACAGCCCTGAAACATTTTATGTATTCATGAAGTGTCAGTGGTGAATTCATTCATAGCAGAAAAGGAAAGGGAGCTGTTTTTGTAGTAGGACACAAATTGTGTCATTGTTGCAGGCTGATACTATAGGAATATACAGTAGTGACTTATATCCCCCTAAATGGGAAATTGCAATTGTAACAGAGTAAGAAAGATATTAATGCTTGTTGGATCACCTAAACTGATCAATGTATTTGTTCTTTTCTTTTTCATACTCAGCTATCCAATTTTTTTACATTCATGCTGGATCATTGTACTCATCCTGATGCAGGTAACAATAAAAATAAAAGTAATGTGGAGATTGTGTTTGAAAAACTTGATGTGATGAAAGTTAATTTTCAATGTGATATTTACAGCCTATGGCATGTGCTGGGGCTGAGGTTTGATATCCTAAATACTGTAAAATGAATTTGATCTTCTAAGTGTTGACCCTGCTCACTATCTACTTAGTGAGTCAGAGCAGTCAGTAAGTCAGAACAGGTGTCTGTGGTCCTTATGAGAATATTCAGAGATGTTCAGAGTGCTTTCTTATGTGTTACTGCCCTTCTTGCAGAATGCAATTTTCACAGCTTTCTATTCATATTTTCTTAAACTGTGAGATGTGATTATTCAGAAAGATTGTGTTCAGTGGGTTTAAGGCAGGTATTATCAAAGAGATTGCTCTTTCTTCCCCACCACCTCTGGCAGTTCTGGACCCCATTTTAATTTAATTTGTTCTAGATTTTACTGCAACATGTATCAGTATGTGAATGATTAAAAAGGAAATAAATTTCAGCTGCTGGAGATAAATCTTTAGAAACCATCTCAATTATGCTTCAGTTATTCAAGGAATAACCTTTAATTTTTGAAGTATTTTGGGATCCTTGGACATAACTTACTTTTGAGGTCAAGCTCAACAGAAGGACAGACTGAAAGTGATTCTTAAGTCCAGAAAACAAACATGACTTCCCTGAACAAATTCAGAATAGATCTACTCCCAGTGGAGTTAAAAATGAGGCTGTCCCCTTCTTACTGCATTACAAGAGAATGCCCTTTCTCTTTCATCTGGTCTAGCCATGGGTTATTCCAATTAAAATTTGCACAAGATGCTTTGATAGCAGGATAAAACCACCATCAAAACCTTAAGTGGTTCAGTGTTCTAATGACAACCGGTAGAAATTGCAATTTTTCTCTCTTAAATACTTTAGAGTGCCTAATGCTCTCTGTGCTCTGCAGAAAAATAAATTACATTTGAGCCTTTCTCCAAAGGCAAGGCAGATGATTCAACAGTCCTCCCTTTGATTTTTTCCCATTACTGCCATATTCTGTGAAAAAAAATCTGCTTTAGTCATTTAACTTCCTGGAAGAAACTGGCAAACTTGAAGAAAAACGGACACTGCTCACTTCATCTACTTCTTCATGCTGATGGTGCACCTCTGTTGAGCTTTTCCACCTGAATGGGATAGAAAACAGTAGTGCCAGGTCTGAGATTTGGCAAAATATTGTTAATCTCTATTTTTATTATAATATTAAAATAGAATTTTACAGCTGCTTGTTGTAGATATGATTTATCCACCTTTATTAACTGTGTGTACTGACAGAAGGAATAAAGGTGAGGTGTCTCAGATGACTTGCTAGGGCTCAGGACATTGCAGAGCACACTGCTACATGCATGGGCTGTTCATGTGCAGGTGGAGATCCAAGCCTCACCTGTGCACAGGGAGGGACATGGAAGGTCCCGTGGACTGTTCCTCATCATCACTGCACAGGTGACCTGTTTCTTGGTCTTGCAGATATTGGGAATTGCAGATGTGGTTAAGGCTGAAACACATGATAAAGTGTATATGGTTTAGAGTAAAGCATCCCTTTGTCTTCCTGGTTTAAAACTTCCATCTTTTAGGACTGACATTGTTATGACTTGATAACTGCTCCAAAGGCTTAATTTTTTGTCTTGGTTTGTTCCCCCTTTCTAACACTGTGTGTTACAGATACCAGAACCCAAAACAAAACAGAAAACTTCTGGTGTATGTTTAATAAAGAGATGGCCAAGGCTGCCTGTTCAAAGGAGCTTAGACTTTTTTTTTTTTGAATTGCATATAAAATGTGTATTACGTGGGTTGTGGTTATTTATTCCAACTGCTGGCTGTGTGCATTCTTTGCTTTAAGCTCTTGATTGCTTGCCCCTGGAAGTGATCTTTGCAGCACTCATGCCAGCCCCACTGATGTAAGCAAAATCAGTGCTGAATAGAGGGATTCTTAAAGAACTGCTTCCACTTCTGCTGAATCACCATCTTAAGATATGAACCAGAGTGAATGTAAACGTAACAACCAGAGAGGCTTCAAAATGACTTTGTTATTCTCAGGCACTTTCTAAAACCTGCAATTCTCTGGCTTTTTATCTTTTTCATCAGTGTGTGCTCACTTAAATTAGAGTGATAGCATATGGTTCAAAAGCTGTCTCCAAGAAGACAGTAGATAATATTCTTACCAAAGAATGGGTTGCTTGTTCTTCTCAGTATATGATAAGAAAGTTACCTGAAAATTTTGTGATCTGTGGTTTTCCTTACATAATAAACTACTCAGCCTCCACCATTAATCTTGTTACTTTCCTCTTTTTAATCTGTTTTTTTCAGATTATGTTTTTCAAAGAAAGAAAGCAGCTGCCATCTCATTAACACAGCTTTTGATGTGATTGTTTATCTGTTATTCCCTAAAGCTTTTTTCATCCTCTCATTCTCCTTAAGATGCCAGTGTAGTTTGTGATTGGGATATTTTATAGCTGAGTGTCTTGTTCTGCTTCTTATTAAAGGCTATTTTGCAAGGGTTTGTGGAAAATAAGAATAAAACCCTTTTCTAACTTACAGTTTTCTCCCTCATTTTCTGAAAAAATCTTCCTACCTTCTCTGCTTTCAGTGAAAACCTCTCTGGTCAGAGAAGGCTGGAAACTGCCTTTCCAGCAAAAGATGACCCATTTACTCACTCTTTTATGGGCACATTGAGGGTGAGAAGACTGCAGATGCGTCCTGAGAAAAATGGTGGGACTGGGAAGCTAAACCTGTTCCTCTCAAGGTCACCAGGGCACCCCAGGAGCCTTCCTTCAAAGGGAAACAAAAAAAAAGTGTTGTTTTCTGCAGTTTCACTCCCCATGATGCCTCCCTTACAGCTTTAACACTCTTCCAAGATGTTTTACACAGAGTGATTCTTGCAGTGGGGAATAAGTTATAGCTGCTTGCAGTTTGTAGCACCAGGAATGGTGTGAAGGAAGAAATGTTTGAAGCATTTTAGAAACCTTCTTCCTCTTTGTAGGCTCAGTGTCCATTTGGCTTTGACCTGAGGGCTGTGGATCAGTATCTGGCTTATGTAAGAGCACTTCTCAGGAGTCAGAGGTGCTCTCAAGTATCCCAGTGGTCAGGCTGAAGGCACACAGATGTGGCAGAACAGAGAAGTGATTTCAGAGCTGCAGAAGTAGCTGATTCCTCGTTACCCTGATAGTGAGTACATCCTTGGCAGTGGCAGCTTTGACTTGCCTTGAAAAACTCCTATGGCAAGGTGATCTGGTCAGGAGAATCAGGTATTTGGGCTTTCTGTGGCCAAATTGACTCCACTTAGCTCTGGGCATTTGTGTTTAACATGGAATAAGGCTGGAGTTGTTTGTGTTTTGTTAATAGTAAAGGCTCAACTCTTGGAGCCTGGGCTAAACTCTGGGGTCAGAGTACAAAGTAGGTCATTGCCTGTGCTCACTCTAGTCAGTGGAGAGATGCAGATGCTGGCAGAGAATGTTTCATTCTGTCTTGACATATGTGCCTGAACCAGGAATGCCAAGACTTTTCATCCCTGTCTTTCAGTATGAACTGAAAGAGCCTTGACAGCTTTTACTAGAACAGCAATATGTGAGGGGTGCTGAATTCTTTAGAATTAGTCCTACATGGGGCATGTGGTGAGTTGGGGTACTTGCTGGACAGCGTGGTGATTCCTCAGGCTGCATTAGGCCATCCATTACTGACTGTTCAGAGATGGGACAGCATGCTGTGCAGGAAGAAGCCTTAAAATCCAGCTGAAAGACAGACTGAGGAGCCATAAGCACACTCTAAGGGTAATGACAATGGCTGGCTTTTGACAAGTCATCCAGATGGAAAATGGGGTACATTTTGCAGAGATATGCCCTACAGGGGTTGGGTTTCCTAGCCTGAGCATGTGCCAAAATAGAAGTGAGTCTGTGAGGAAGGCAAGTTCATATTCAGAGGTAAATGGATGGATGGATGGATGGATGGATGGATGGATGGATGGATGGATGGATGGATGGATGGATGGATGGATGGATGGATGGCCAGCCTACTGTGTGCTGGAAGGGAAGGCAAGAGTAGGAGCAGGCATGGGCAGGTGTCTGCCTGGCTTGAAATACTGAGAAGATTGCTGACTCTGAAGGAGTCAAGTCAGATGAGGACAGCTGGTTAGAACAGGCAAGAAATGAGGTATTTGGGTGGTCTGAGGAGTTGGTTCTGTAGTCCCCACTTCTTGGGAAGTGGGGTGCAGAGGGAGATACTGTCCAGAGGCCTGCTGCTAGAGCTGGAGCAAGAATTGGTGCAAATGTGCTCAGCTGATCACTGTGTGAGAATCAGCAATTTCAGTCCATGGTGACATTCTGGTGTCCAGCCAGACAAAGCTGTAACTGTGGTGGAAGACTGCAAATCAAACTGCACTTGGTGAAAATGGTGAACCCTGAGCACCTTGCTGTTACTTGATGCCTTAATCCATTTAAATGGCTGAGTATAACATAGCACTAGCACTCAAAGTGCTAATCAGCTCACAGCTGAAGTGCTGATAGTAAAAGGGGACTTCTAAAAATCAAGATTACATTTTAATCTATTAATTTCTTTAATATTGATTTTATACAGTTGCAAGACAAGTTTGCCTTTATGACTCTCATAATTTATGAGGCCACATGATGGTTTTGGTTACTGTGAGTTTTGAGTCACAGCTGCAGGTCAGCTGTAAATCAGCAATAAATAATGCAGCTACACAGCTGTAAATAATACATTTTTATTTGCAGTTGCAGGAAATCAGGGTTACAGAAAACTTAACTATAACCCAGCAAAAAGTGTTTACAACAATCATCTCACAAGAGCAACTCTGCAACAGCATCTGCTAGAACACTTTCATTTAGGGACTGGTTTTGTCTTTTAGAATAATATATGACCAAGACAATTTGCAAGAAAAAAACTCTGAAATCTGCTGATCAGTCAGTTATGTTTTGAGGTTATGTCAAGAAAAATATTGGATTGAAGCAATTAGCAGCCTTCCTGCTTCCTTCATGTTCCAGAAAAATTAGAAGCTGTGCTCTACTTTCACCACTCTGTTTTTGTTTACTTTGTTTCATCCAATAGTTTTATGGCAACCAACCAAAAGCTGGCATTGTTTCCTAGCTGTACCAGAAAGGACTGATTTGCAATTTGCTGTGAATAAATATAATTTTGTTGGTGACTTTTAAAATAATCACTGTGACCTGCTGGTATTTAGCCTAAAAATTTTAAGTAGAAAGTAAAAGCAATAGAAGGGACTCTTCATAACCTGTATTAAAAGTGTAATATTGAACTTTAAACAGATGATGGTGATTAAATGATCAGCCATGACTTTTGCATCTCCTTGCATTGGGGAAAGGAGAAGGAAGTTTGTACCAGGTGATGGCTCTCATTACCTGTGAGCAGACTGCTCCACAACTTCAGTGCAAAACGTTTTGCACCCTGACCACAGTTACTAGCAGTTGGAAAAGAGCTTTTGCTTGTTCTTAACTTTGGTTTGGTCTTTTTTCCCTTGTGGTTGATTGGTTGGTTGGTTTTAGTATTGTGAGACAATCTGGGGAGACCTGGAGCTTTTCCATTATAGGAGGCAGGAGTCAGCCACTGTAATACTGCCACAGTTAAAGCTGTTGTGTTCAGCCAGTTCTGGCCGTGCTGTTACAGCTCTATGGGGGACTGGTGGAGTTTCTACATTTTTGTTTTCCTTCTATCTTGTTTCAGTTTCTCAAATTTTCACCAGCCCTAGTGCCCCTCAGGTGGTGGATGAAGACTTATCTTTAAAAGAATTTGAAAAGAAGATTGATGTTCCAGACTCCTATTATGGACCACGACTCTCATTCCCCCTTACTGTTGAAGATGCCAATGCTCTCCTTCATGCTTTCAGGAATGAACAGGTAATTTGCAACTATCTTGTTTTCCTTTTTTAACTTATTTTACATCTGTCAAGTTGTAGTTCCACAGTCCAATGTAAAGCTAAGCTGGGGCCCAAAGAGATATTTCACCCTTCTTTTACATCTCATTACTTTTTCCTGCTAGCCCAATGTGATCATAATTGTGCATGGTAAGCTGCCTTGAGAAATTGACCTGGCTGTAAGCTAACACAATAAAATTAAAAGCAGACAGTTCTCAGACAGATGAGTTCCCACATTTGATTCCCTACTTTGCTGCATGACCACCAGGCCCAGCCCTGGGGAGGAGGCAGGGACTAGTGAAATGGAATGGGAGCCCTTAGCTGCAAGGCAGGGGTTCTCAGTGAGGGTGCAGGACTGGAGAAGGTGTCCTAAGCTAAAATAGAAACTAATTATCATCTTTTTATGGGTTAAAATTGTTCATTGTTTGGTCCTCTGTCTTTTGTCCCCCACCTCATTCTTTTAGAGGAATTGAGGTGTAAGGGTTAATCACCTCATTGTGGGGTGCAAGACTCCACCATAACAGTGGAGTGACTATAAAGCATTGCTAATGTAGCAGAACAGAGTGATAGCACAGATCTCTGGAGCTCAGGCTGCAGCTTCCAAGGCACTGAGGAGGCTGTTCCTCATTCTCTATATTCCTGAGCAAGCCCTTTTGTTGCCTACAAGATGAAGATGGAGCAGGGAGGCATTAAACAGGGCAGCTTTCTTTGAACTTGTAATTATTTGTGCTTAACAATATGCTGTATAAAAGGGGCAAGGTTCTATCATACTTTTTAATTTACTAAATAAGAATATTTTTTTCTAGTAATTTTCTGTGGAGGCTGATTGCAAAATATCAAATACAAAGCATATGATAAATGAGCCAACCCAGACTTCACCTTACTGTCCACTCTCCCTTCTCTTACTATGGCTGGCATTTTATGAAGTGTAAGGAAATGGTAATATGTAATTGGCCATTTTGATTGCTTAAAGACATGAATCTTGAAAAGTCATTCTGTAGCTTGTCTATCTCCTCTACTAAAATTCCTCAGATCTCTGTTGAAATTAAAAACTTTAAAAATCACCAACCAACAAAATTTTCATAAAAAACATCAGGAGAGAAGACCAGAAGCTTCAATGTTGCACTTTTATAACTTCTTCACTGTAAACAGGAAGATAACCCGCGCCAAGGCAGCCCTTACTGGAGTTTTCTTGTCATTGTTTTTGCAATTTGCTGAAATATAATTTATGGCCTTTGGGTTTGGTGGGTTTTTTTTTGTTTTGGGTTTTTTTTTTTGTTTTGTTTTGTTTTTTTTTTTGTTTTTTTTTTTTTTTGTTGGCTTGTGTTTTGGAGTTTTTTTTGTTTGTTTGTTTTTTACTCACACCTAGAATGACATCCTTTTTGGTTTTTTCCCAGTTACTTTGCACAGATGGCCTTATGCAGTGATTTTGAGTCCTCTATAAGTCCTCTATAATATCTCTTCTGAAAGACAAGAAGAATAGAAGCAGTACAATATAAATAAAGTGGGAAAATCTATAAAACAAGTTCAGTAAGGGCTCCATATCCACTCACCGGGAAGCAAATGCAAGGCTATGAACAGTCCTTATTCCCAGCATTAGGCCAGACAGCCTCTACTCATGTCTGGAGGTCTGCACATAAATAACCTTAGCAGTCCATGTCTGATATTCATAAAGCAGACAGACCTATTGCTAATTCAAATAAATCTTCCTTTCCTACCTGCTTTTTCTTCTCACAGCTGCTTCATGCCCGCTATGTGCTGCAGCTGCTAAGTGAAACTAGGAGGGTTCTCAAGGAGATGCCAAATATCACCCATCTTTCAACTTCCTACTCCAAGGAGATAACTGTCTGTGGTAAGGTGCCAGAGAAGAAAACTGCTTTGGGCTATGGGTTGATATTCTAAGTGGTTAGAGAATGATACTGACATTTCCAAATTTTGCCATTAGAAAAAAGTTCTCAATGCCCTAAAAAATTATTTCTTTTGATTTATTTTCCCCCACAAATGCATAAATTGGAGCAAACAAACAAACAAAAAAAGTTCCTGAGTCATAAAGTATATTTTAGGAAACTCCCTCACCTCCTCTTTCCTGTTCTTGTTTAACATTTCTGAATGAGTCAGTATTAATTCAGCTAACACTGCAGTGCAGCTTAAATACTCCTGCACTTCCACCTCTAAAATGCCACCAAGTATTTTGATCACTGGCTGTAAGTCTCACCTTTCTCCTCTCACTGAGAAAAAAACCTTACTCAGTAATGATTTTAATGATTTTAATAATAATTTACTCGGTAATGATTTTAAGGAGGGCTTAATATGGGTGGCAAAAAAAAGACCTTTCAGTAACAGCATGACTATCTAGAATAAATTGAAATGATAATAAACCCTCATTTCTAAGGAGACCCAAGAGGATGGATAAGTCTTTATACAACCAACAATTTAGTCTCACAGAATGATGTGTCACACAGTACTAAGGAACTAAGAGCCCTTTGCCCATCTATTTTGCTACACTTTTGTAAATTATGGATAATGGGATGCAGTACCCTGACTTGATACAGAATGCAGTAGCTGCAAAACAGACCAATAATGGTGACATAACTCTTGACATCTGTCAGTGTGTGCTGTGTGTAATAGTAAAGAGGTATAAGGAGGTACTGTGAGACATGCAAAATAAGTAATATTTTTTAAGATGTGGTTATGGACCTACTTTAATTGTCAGGAGAGGGTTTGTTTAAATAAGGTTTTGTATAAACAATAATTTATTAACCAAGCCATCAAGACCCCTTTCCAAACCAAGGAAACACAGATTCATGCTTGTCCACAACACATGTTCTCACTAAATAAACATTCCTCTTCATGTTTGTATTGCATTTGCACTATGTAAGCAGCATCAAAAGGGATCCCTCTCCTGTACTGGAACTAAAAGCTTTTGTCAACAGAAAGAGCCTCTGCAGAAGACAGATAACCCATTTTTTAAACATAATCAGTCCAAAATGTCGACTTCCTTAAGATATCACTCTCCATTCCTTATAATTTCAAATTAATATTGCAGATTAAAAATATACCTGAAATGCTTGCATCTACATATGTGATAAATATCAGAGCTTGAAAGATGCCTTAGAACAAATTCAGCAGGCTCATAATTAATCAAAAGCACAGAAAATGTATACACATAAAAATGTCACGTCTCTTTTCCTAATTATTGGTGGTAAAAGCATATTATCACAAGATAGGTTTTGAAACTGTTTTGCAGCTTTGGGGTGGTGAGTCACAGACATGAGAAGGTTGGCTCTGTGAGCATGAAATGCAGTCAGATGCACAGGGGATCTGTGCTGCACTGATGCTTTGTGTTGGGGTGAAATCCTCCTTGCCTGTTCCAAACAAACCTCTCAAAAAGGGCCCAGTGTGTCATTCCTGTGCCCTTAGCATTGAGGCACACAGGCATGGACAGTTCTTGACACTCTGTCACATCCTGCGGGTAGTAATCAAAACCTGTCCCTGAAACATGTTCTGTTGTGCAGTATAAAAAGGTATTAGATCCACCTAATTCCAGTTTTATAATTCCAGTTTCTTCCTCCTCTGTGAGAAAATTTAAAATTTTTTTTTTTTGTTTCCTGTAGGAGATTTGCATGGAAACCTGGATGATCTTCTGCTGATATTCTATAAGGTAAGTACGTACTCTGAGATGTAGCATTTTCTCTTTATGACTTGTTATTAAGAACAGATATTTATATGTGACAGATTTATCACCATTAGAACTGCTCATGTGGTGTCCATACACCACACACACAAATTCTGAAACAATTTAGTGTCTTTGTCAGAGCTTTTCCTTCTCCATATCCTCCTACTCACTGTGAAGTAGATTGAGGAGATTATTATTTTCCTAAATGCTGAACTGCAGCATTAGCCAAAACATAAGAGGACTCCTTGCAAAGTCTCCAAAGTTCTGCTATTGTTTTAAATTCCATATTGACTGAAGTCTGCTAAAATCAGGAGCTGAGTTCCTGACACTACATCATGGATAATTTTAACATTCAAGAAAAAATGCAGAAGCTTTCATTTAGGTTTTCCACTGACACCTGCAGGGTTTTTGGATTGCTTTTGGGTTGGTTTGAGGGTTTTTGTTGTTTGGTTGGCTATTTTTTTGGTTTGGTTTGGTTTTTTGTGTTTGTTTTTTTTATTGTTGTTGGGATTTTTTTTTTGGGAAGGAGGTGGTTTTGTTTGTATCAGGAAACAAGAAAGAGTGGTGTTTAAAAGCTTTTTAAGCCTTGGAAGCAATCACATGGTCTGCACAAAATAGAAGTGCTTTGTGCACCCTTTACATATCCTTTTTTATCATGCTAAAAATGCCTAGCTCTGTTTTACTGACGTGTAAAACAAATTAAGCTCCAGGCTAGCTTTTCCAGGATTGTATGTTTAACTGAAGATGCAGGAAATGTTGTGTATTTAGTTTCACATCTATCTTCAGGATGAATCACCACCTCTGATTGAGCAGGTACTCTCTTTGATTTGAGCTTTATGGGGTAGGGGGAAGGGTTTGTGTCAGATCCTTACACATTCATCTGCACGGAATGAAGACTGGAGTGAGCTAAACCAGGTGTTTCAATGATGACATTCTCCCCCTGATTCCAGCTTTGTTACACTTCACCTGAGACTTGTTCAATGTAAATGTGGCTGTTTTGCCCAAGTGCACATCTGAAGCCTGTTGAAGTAGAGTTAAAATATAATCAGACCTTTTTACAGAGTCCTGCTTTTCTTACTAATCAACTATCTTTAGCAGGTCCTTGGCTTGCAGTCTTTTGGTTGTTAAGCTCTCTTTTTAAAACTAGAATAAGTATGATACATATTGGTTTCATACACAGAACCTGGAATGGGAAATATAACTATTTTGGAGACAAATGCTCAGATATAATTATATTTTTATTTCTTTGGAGTAAACAGATGCTGATTCTTTCCCCTCCTCTAATGGATGCTATAAAGAGAAAAAAGCAAGCAACTCTCATCCTGACTTCAGTAAATTCAGAGCCAAAACTCCCACTGACTTCAGACTAGAGATAACACCCAGTTGTTCTATGTTAAATTTCTAGGGAAGTCCCTTCCATCAAACCAAATAAAATGGGCAAATGTTTTGTCATTTCAAACTAGTGGAGAATATAGAGAGCATATGATAGAGCTGATTAGTTATTTAGAAGCAAATTAAATCACACTATTTTCTGTCCCCTCTGAGCAGTTTACTCATATGAGCAGGGCACCCAGTTGGCTTCTGGGATTCATTTTTTTTCTCCTTCCTAAACTCTGTTTCAGTTGCAAGGAATTTCATCCTCCAAGTTGGTACAAACTACCTTAAACAAGAGGGTGCAGTCCTAAACAATGCCATGGGAGTGATCTCGGTCTGCACAGGGCTGTGCAGAGCTGCAATGGATTCTGGAGGCCTGCGTGCAGACCGGGCTTGTCACTTCCACAGACCACCCCCAGCAAGCACACAGAGCTGGCAATCTACAGCATATTGATACAATGCTGCAGATGGTGTATAATCCTTACACCTGGTTTGGCTGAAGCTAAGACACTTACTCTTTTTTCCTCAATAACCAGTTTGTATGGTTCCTTCAGACCCTGCATTAATCTTCATTAAATTACAGTGTTTCCTGATATTCCTTGAAACACTTGAATTTTAAATTACGTATTGCTAAGTTAGATTGTTAAAGGGATGCTATAGATAGAAATGGCCTGAAGGGGTAGAAAATGCCAAGAACAAACGGAAGTTAATTAATCACTAACCCAGGAGAAACAGTAATGATGCCCAGCAGCAAGTTGCTAATCATTAGAGGGCCTTGTTTGCCTCTCTGACATGTCAGAGGCTGCAAAAGCCTTTAATTTAGTTTTGCTCTCATTGTTGGTTGAAGCCACAGAAAAGGAAAGTGCATGAATGTGGAACAAAATTAAAATGTCACATTGAAGTTGGAAGTCCAAACCAAACTTGTTTAAAACTCAAATTTTGTGTAATCTTTTCCAAAAGAAAGATGATAGACTCTGGAGAGTGCTCCAGTAAGTGTGTCTTCCCATGAGGACTGCAGTTAGAGTGGTTGTGGGTATACTCACAATCTGCTGGTGGATTCACATGCCTCTTGGTTTTAAGGCAAAGCTTTTATTTATTTATTATTTATCTATCTTTCCAGAAACTGCTGCTGAGTTTCTGCTGTCTGTTCCACTCCTGAAATCCATCCTCTCCTTTTTAAAATCATTTCAACCCCTGTGTTAGAAGAGCCTCATACATTGCCACACCTGTGAGCACAGACCAAGCACAGGCACCTTCTAAGTTAACTTGGAAAGGACTCAGGACAGGCTATAGCAAAATCCAAGGAAGCTGAATTTACAGCAGCCAGGATGGAGAGACCAGGGTTCACTACTGCAATCTATCGTGAAAGCACAGAACACTGGGACAGAAAACTATAATCTCATAGGGATTCAAATGACACATGACATCGAGTCCCGGGCCATATTACATGTCCTGCAATAAACCCACTAAGGCAGAATACCAGTAATGCCATAGGAACACAAGAAACACTGATACCATAGATATATTCAAGAAGTGGGATGTCTTGCAATGCTGCCAGAACTTTTAATAGTGGCTTTCACAGTTATAATGTAATTTTATAGATGCTCTATTGGTATTTCTTGTGCATATCAATTGAGAAAACAGAGGTTTCACTTTTCTGTCTAGTCAAAGCTGAAATACTATTTCTGATACTCATGATTGGAAATGATGACACTACCTATAGGTGGTGCTATATTTTCTGTAAGCTGATGGCACCCATTGATGTGTTGGTAATTGATCTAATAAAACAAACCATCAGTTCACAATACTTGTCTTTACTAAGTCACCATTTATAATAAAGCATTTCTCTGTATCTTCAGGAAAAAAATAAGGTAAGAAATACCTGTATATACTACCTCTCAGGTTTGTGAGCTTTCAAGTATATCTTGGCTCTCATGAGTAAAATTCAAGCAGTGCTTTCAGGATTAAAGCAACTGAAATAAAATTTTTCAAGTCTTAAGTTCTGTCTTAAAATTTTACATCCTCTGGACTATAGTCCTCAGGAGTTTTGGAGGCATACACTGCAAACAATGTAAATGTATGAAATCCATTCAAACCTACATCAGAAGATAATTTTTCATGTATTTCTTATCTTCCCTTCAAACGGAATGACTCCCTTCTGTTTGCAAGTGTGTAATTTCCTGGCAACAGTTGCATTAACAAAAATGTATATTTTACTACAAGACTGATGTTCCTTTTGGTCCCTTTCAATTTAATTTAATAGGTAGAGGAAAGGATTAGAGATGGCATTGTCAGAACAGCCAGAGAGGTCCTCTCTTCTCTAATAGCTCAGGTTGCCTGATATGAAGATTTTTGTTCTAAACAGTGGAAATAAAAAAATGCTGCTTTTTAGATCTCTGTATTATGCAGGGGTTTTTTCAGAATTTCTAGCAATGGGATCTCATTTAAATGCTATTTCCTCTATTGCAGTAGCATGACAGCCTCTCTAAATGCCCCCCTTTTTCTTTTTTATTTCTGCAGAATGGTCTGCCTTCAGAACAAAACCGCTATGTCTTTAATGGTGATTTTGTTGACAGAGGGAAAAATTCTATGGAAATACTTATAATCCTATTTGCATTTCTTCTTATCTATCCCAATGATTTACACTTGAATAGAGGAAACCATGAAGACTACATCATGAACCTGAGGTAGATTTTGGGGGTGGGGCAGAAAATATTTGGCCTATCACTAGAAATTTTTGAGCTTTTGATTGCTACTTTAGCCACTGTGACACCCTGAAACTGAAATAATGTTTTATTAAGTAGTCAAGTGGAGCTTTGCCTTTTCAGCATGTGTGTGGGAAAACAATCCACTCACTACACACAGACATTTGAATGGCAATCATGTCTTGTCTTTGATCTAATCATAATCCATTGAAGTCAGAGGGCTTAGTGTGGCTTCCAGAGTATCAAAATTGGGGAAGGATGTATGGAAGGATGATGTTTTAGTGTGTTTTAGTTAAAGCACATATTTAGTTAAAGCACGTGTTTTAGTTAAAGCACATATTTAGTGAAGTCTGATATTTTAGTAAACTTTAAACTAAGATTTCACTTCTTTAACACAAAGGGCAGGTAAATATCCTACCCTCTACTCAGAGGAGCTTCATCAGTTGGAGGTGTCAGTGCAGGAAAGCTGACACCGTTTTCTAACACAGACATTTGCACTCAGCTGTGCACTGCAGCCAAGGGAGTGAGCACAGCCAGTGGCTCTGGCTGTAGTTAAAGTGTGATTTGGAGACAAGAAGCATCTCAGAAATGTGAGAACTCCTCAGTCCTACTCCCTACAATTCTTAACTGCCCAGAAAGCCTTTGGGTGACTGACTGGTGGGTAACCTGGTGTAGCCCTTGAATCATTTGATGTGGCACACAGGATATATTGCTGTTTTAACACAGGCCTCTGTGTTGGCACCTGGGTGAGAGGCCCATAGGCAAGTTCTACTAATGATCCATAAAAGACAATCAGTTTCCCATGATAGTTACTTTTTCAGCACATAATTGAAAACACTCCAAAAAACAACATAAACCAAGATCAGTTACTTAATCTACAAGGTAGGAAAATTCCTCCCCAAAATAGCAAAAAATATTAACTAGGTCTGTGATGGTATGGAGTGCACAGATGTATCTTTGCTGTGCATTTTGATTAGCAGTGCTGCACATTGGTAAATTTGAAACCTGAATGTTGTGAAAATGCTCCTTGATGAAGGATATCTTGGTGTTAAAAGAATTAGATATCAAAATCCTTGTCTGTTGTGGGAGAAAAGACAGTTGGATGAAGCTCTGAGCAATCTGATCTAGTGGAAAGTGTCCCTTGCCCATGGCAGAGGGTTGGAATGAGATGGCCCCTTCCAACCCAAACCATTCTATGGTAAGATTCCATGATTATATGATATTTAAGACAAAAGCTCTATGAAGGTTTTGTGGGAATTTTTGCCCATCATCAAGTTCCTTTGCAATTTCTCTCTGGTATCTAAAAGGTAGAGCTGGCAAAAAGGCCTCTTAATAATTACTAGGCTGGATTCTGTTCCCAACCTCTGTTATGCACAAGAAACAAGTTTAACTCAATCTCAAGACAGAGTGGAGGAAAGCAAATTTCAGCTGAGGTGAGATGGAATGGCAGATGAGAAAGGAGGCTAGAAAACTCCAGTAAAACACCATAGCACAGGAAACGATGCAGAAGGGGCATACTGAAACCCAGTTCATGATGCTGTCCTGTTTTCAGATATGGATTCACAAAAGAAGTTTCAAAGAAGTACAAGGTAAGATTCCTACTTCTTCCCCTATATTTTTTTTTTGTAGTTTTGCACATGTAAAATGAAACCTGTGTAAACAAGAAAAAGTCAAACCAGTTTATTTAGGTGTAGCAGAGCATTACTTTAGTGATGTAGGTGAAATTATTTTGGCCTATCAGTGGAATAACTGACAAAACAATTTTAAGCGCTAGTCTCTTATGCCCAGAGATCTATGGGATGAAATAAGTAACATCCATAAGAACAATCAAGAACACAAAAAAGTGGTGAACATGAAAGACAAAACTAAACACTACAGAGAAATCAAATGGCCCTAAAGTAAATCTTGGAACATGTTTGTCAGGGCTGCAGTTCAGGATATCACTTGAAAAAAACTCTTCATATAAACTGTAGCAGGCACTTCAGCAAAATCTTGAGCTTAGAAGCAACAGAATCTGCCAGAAATAGGATCTAATGTAAGAGTATATTTTACAGGACCATTGGAAACAGATTTTGAGTCTTCTGCGAGATGTTTTTAGCTGGCTTCCCCTTGCCACTATAATTGATAGCAAAGTTCTTATCCTACATGGGGGAATTTCAGACACCACAGATTTGGATTTCCTGAATGCACTTGAGAGAAATAAGGTAAGAGATCATATTCATGTGAGGGTAATTTTGTTTTCTTTTAAAAATTTTGCAGTACAAATGCTAGGATCAGGTCTTTTGCATTAGGAAAGGAAATGGCAGCAGTATAAGGCATGTAAGAAAAATAATAGTCCAATTTTTCTGCAAAATCAGGGCTTAGGAAGGCAAGTTGCAGTAGGTGTTGAGAGCCAGTTGTCTGGCTCTCCACATAACATGGGTCTTTTGACCTTAAAATAGCTAAAGCCACTTTAGATGCCTCCTCCTGCAGGGATGACACATTAGCCAAAAAGTATGAAAACTACTTCATTCTTGGGCATTTCCTTCAAACACTTTAAAAATCAATTTAGCCACATATTTCCAGCACTGCCTTTTTTCCTGGGGCTGTGCTTCTGCCATCTGTTATGTGGGGGAAGTTCTCCACCTGTGAGGCGCTCCCTTAGCAGCAGCTGAACGTTGTACATATGGGAGAGCCTTTCCAGAAGGATCAAAATTCAAGAACTGCCCTTGATAAAATAGAATCCACTGCTTTTCAGGGATTTAGAAGACAAAAATGTTCATGTTTTTTTCTGAAATTATGAGCAAATACAGACCTTTCAAATCAGCTGAAAATGGTGGGGGATTTGGTCTCGATTCGAATTACCAAATCAAGATGTCTGCTTGTGATCAGGGTGCTAAGACTCCTTATAGTCAGTGGAGATCCAGGAGATCTGGTGGAGATCATTACTTAGGCACATGTCTCCAGTGCTGTTCAAGAAAATGCCCCATTGGCTCTGGCCTTAGCCTGGCTCTGAAGAAAGTCTCCTCTGTAGGTCCCCTCAACCAGTCCCCTTTTAGGCCAGATTTGTTTCTGTTCCCCTCACATTAATTCACAGCCATAGTGGAGCATCTCAGATGGCATAGGAGACCAGTGTTTGAGCAAGTTAGTGTTCCCTGGCATCAATGTCTGTGGAATCTAGAGCTATTTTTGTCATCCTCATATTTTCTAAAGCAGAAATAAATGCTTTGCAGGACAGTCAGATGTGTCTCTTTTTTAAAGATATGAAAAAGGCATGAATACTTCTGATCATTGGAGTCTAGGCTCCATTGGCTGCACCACTGTGCGCTAAAACTGGGTACCTAACTACAGAGGCATCCTAACCATGAGCTGAGTTCTGCCCATGCTTTCACCAGGGCTCAGCTCTGCATGTTTCTGTGAAATGCAGTATCTGTGAAATGCAGAATTAACAGGTCAAAGTAGCTGCCACAGGAGAGTGTTGCTAATGAGATGTGTGGGCCACAACCCAGGGCAGTGTCACTCAAGGCCAAGTGATGTATTTTAATTGGTACAGCTGGCAGCTGACAGGTTTCAAATACTGATCAGTGCCCTGGTGAATAACCCTGTGTTGTTGTGCATTTGTTTTGAATTAGTCCTTTTCTTTGTTAAAGAGTAAAATCCAGGGGTCTGCCAACTGTATATGTTTTATTGGTGGGTGGGGTTTTTTTTGGTTTGGGATTTTGTGTTTTGCTTTGGGTTTTTTTGGGTTGGTTGGTTGGTCTGTTTTGGGGGTTTATTTTGGCTTTGTTCTAGAAATAAGCTACCATGAGTGAATTTCAAATGAGAAGACATTCCCTAGAGAAAAACCATGTTAATGATCATTCATGGAACAATAGTGCACCACTCCAGACATGCAAATGCCCATGCATGTTTGAGGGGTTTGATTTAAGTGTTATATGGTGTAATATTCCATCAGTTTCACTACTGTCTTCCTGATACTCCATTTAATTTAGCCAAATTAATCTAACAGCATGGTACTGTGTCAGAGCAGAAGTGAATGGAGTTTCACCTTCCATTCAATATGAATGTATATTTTGTTTCCAGGGAAGCTGTGCACTGAAGTATCTTCCCTGTGCCCAGGCCCTACTGGCTGTATAGTGAGACCTTAAGATTTACTGTGTTTGGAATGAGAATATGAAAGCAGCTCTGAAGAGCCTGGTTACTGATAGGTATAAAGCAAAATTTCTGCAAGTGCCAAATACCTGCAGCTTCTCCCAGACCCATGAAATCAGGACATTATGGGAGTTAACATTAGTTGAACTCCCAAGGAGTTTTCCTGACTACAGGAAACATGAGCTGATGTGCCTTTCAGCCAAGATCTCTGAATCAACTTCTGTTGTGATGGTAACTTTTTTTTTTTAAGTTGAAATCTTTGATGCGGCCGCCAAAGTCAGTGAGAAACAGACAGGACCAGGTGAAGAAGAAAATTCCCACGACCAAACCCAGTAAACACATTGCCAACCAGCATGTTGCAGGGAAGACACAACACATCTCTTCATCGGGCTTCACTGAGCCTTCAGGTTCAAATTTGCCTCCAGACCCCGCCCTGAAGGAATGGAAACAAGTAGGTGAAACCAAAGACTCACTGATACCAAACCCCTCCCGCACAAACTCAGCCGGTGTTCTGTTCCGGTAGTGTGTTCATGAGTCTGAGTGAACTGCCTCTCAACAGGAAAACAGTCATTCTAAAGAATATATTAGATACCTATTGGGTTTTTCTGGATGCTTTTTGTAGACCTGGTAATAAAAGCTGGGTGGTTATGCCTTACAAGTAAAATCCACCCAGTATTTTCTTTTCATAGCCGTTTGGGAGGAGGAAACTGCTCAGTAGGAAATGGGTTTGCCTGCCCTCGTGTGGTTGGATCTGTTCGTACAAAAATTGTTGTTGGTTTAAACGGGTCAGACTGCAATTGTTGGTGAGATAAAGCACCTTTTTTTTGGCTGGGCTTTTGGCAGCTGAATGCTGATATAGCCCAAAAAAAGCCACCCAGCTCCTGAGACATACAGGCAGATTACTCAGAAGTGGGAAGTTTTTGTCCTCTGGCTGTTAATTTCATCTTGAATAGCAGAGCAAATACAGAGCTGTTGTTATACTGTAATTTAATAAATTGTGACAATATGGAAAGCTTAATTTTTCTGAGAATCTGATTTCCCAAGATACCTAATCTCACCTACAAACTAACATAACGAGCACAAGCAAGGCTCCCCTTTCCACCCAAATCTGACGCTCCCCCAGCTAATCAAGCATCCACTAAGCCATGGTCACAAACATGAAGTGGAATGTGTTAGTGCAAACCTTGCGCAGAAAAGTTTAAACAAACACATTTTGAATAATGTTTGCTACTGACTAGAATTAAACCATGATAATTCATCTTCATGTCTGAACCCTGCTAAAATGCTGATATGTAAAATGTCAGTTTGAAACGTGAGCTAACTGAAGACAATAAAGCCAAAGGCAACTCTCGTCATGTTTAGAGCAAGTACTCCCAAGGTAAAACCACTGAACAATATGGTTGTCAGGTCTGTGCTGGGAAATAGAAATTGCCTCTCCTACTGACCTGTGAAGAAGGCAGCTTTTATTCTCTTTGAATTAGCCCTGGTAATGTTTCTGTTGCATCTGCCCAAGTCTGAAAACCTCAGCTGTGAAAGGAGGTACATTGCTGAAATTCTATTTCTTCTGAAACAAAAAAGTTTATCTAAGACTTAGATAATGTTTCTTAAAAAGTAGAACAAAAGTCCAAGCCCAAAAGAATATGCTTCTGAAAGGAATGAAAAACCTCAAGACCTATGTGTTTTCTCCCTGTACTGTGGGGCTTTTGCTGTGGCCATGACTTTAGACAGCCATACCCTGTTAGTCTTCCCCTACTATCAGTCCTCACTTGCTTGAGTTTGCTATTTATAGATCCTTGACATTCTGTGGAGTGATCCAAGGAGCCAAAATGGCTGCACACCAAACAAGTGCCGAGGAGGAGGCTGTTACTTTGGTCCTGATGTCACTGCCAAGCTGTTTGAGAGATATAATCTGAAGATGCTCATCAGGTCTCATGAATTTAAGCCAGAAGGTTATGAGATCAGTCATGATGGGAAGGTAAGATGCTTCCATGTAAAGTAGAATTCTCCTGTGAATTTCACAGGAACATCCACAGTAGATTTTTCTCCAAAATTTACTTTAAAAAAAAGACAGTCACTTTGTTAAACTGGGTTTGGGGGAACTTTGTCCTAGATAGATGTTACAACAAGCTACCGAGTTCCAAGTAACAAAATTCTTTACATCTTTAGGGAGTGAAGACCAGTTTATTACTTACGTGAAAACAAATGGCCGCCAACAAAATCCCCAACAAGAGTTGTGTGTAAATACAGTTCAAGACACGCTCTAAGGCTCTAGAAGTCTTTAACTTACCGATTTCTATTCTGGCCCTGCTTTCTGGCATGCTGCATTGGGAGGCCAACAAGAATCCTGAAAATCAGGTCTCTCTTAGAAAGAGGTTTCTCTTAAACGGCATGTTATATCTCACTGCTCTCTGAAGTCTGACAGGTCAAAAATAAAGGCCCAGAGCTCTGACTCAAAAGGCAAGAGCAATTTGGTGAATGACAGAGTTTTATATGTAGACAGATAATTTTGTAACCTGGAATTTTTTCTCAGATCAGTTTCAAAAATAGGTGGCAAGAAGAGCTGTTCTGGCCAATCCAGTTTCTTTGTTTCCTATGTCAGGTTATCACAATATTCTCTGCCTCTAACTATTATGAAGAGGGCAGTAACCGGGGCGCTTACATCAAGCTGAATCCCGAGCTGACCCCGCGCTTTGTGCAGTACCAGGTCAGCAAGTTCACGCGCAGGCAGAATCTCCGGGAGAGGTAAAGCTTTGTGTTGCATGCAGTGAGCATGGACTCACCTCACAGGGAGTGCACCTGCCCAAATCTAGGGCTCCACTGAATAACTGAATAGACATCCATTTTCCTTGGTTCTCACTGGTTTTCTATTTTACAATTTTAAAATTAATACAGTAGACAAAACATGTTCTGGCTGCTTAATTTGGTTTCCTGAGAAACACCCGAAGGTAATTAGGTGAGGTAAGCAGTTAGAACAGACAATTGTCAGGGACTCATAAATGGCCTGCACCTGTCTGCTTTAAGGCTGCAGTGTTAATCTGGACAAATCCTGTTATGACTTGAGTCTCATAAGTTTATCATGACAACTTTGCCATGCCTAGTAGTGTGGTCAGATTACTAAAGGAAAGCAGCTTAGAATTACCTGCATAAACTCAATTATCTCATAAACTCAGTTTATTCTTATGAAGCATTGTTGGTTTTGTTTGGTTTGGGGTTTCCCCCTGCTGAATGTTTTGTGTTTTGGGTCATCCTACTTAAATATACTACACCCTAAACATACTGCATGTTAAAGGATATAAGAATTTTATAATGAGTGTTGAAAAGCATAACTTGCATGAGGATTTTAATCCTTTAATAATCTGCTGATCTTTTTTTCCTCCTAGGGTAGGTACAATTGAATCATCTGCCTTAAAGTCCTTACGAGAGAAGATTTATGCACACAGGTCTGAACTCATCAGTGCTTTTGCACAATATGACCTCAATGGCACAGGTACTACTCCCTCTCTGTCCACTTGCCACCATGGGGAAAACAGCTTCCATGTGTGTGGGAGGCAGAGGGGACAAGACCCGTGGAGAGGAGTCCTGCCTGCCTCAGTGTCAGGCTGAGGGCAGCAGAGGCTGGTTGACCTTGTTTTTCATGGCCACAGAGGAGGAAAGGCATTGGGAAGGGCTTAGCCCAAACAGCTTGAGGGGATGAAGCTTGAGGGAAGAAAAGGAAAACTGAAAGACATGGGCAAATAGAGAAATTATGTTTGCTGTTGGGTAGAGAGTTTGGGCAGGCAAATCCAGTTCCAGAAGCTCAAAGGTCACCACCACCTTCATGTAGGAGTGTCTTCAGAATGTATCAGGGGTCTCAGGTGGGGGGATGTGGAAAGAGTCTCCTTCTGAGTCTGGGAGGTATCTGAGGAAAGTTGCCTGGCTATGCCTCTAGCAGACACACACTCATCCCTCAGCTGAAGAAAAGTCAGTGCTAAGTTAATAGATGAACCTTTTATGCAGAAGCAATAAGTTGATTTCTGCCACAAATACAAGTTTTCCTTGTGATGGTTTCTCACTTGACAGTGTCCTTACAAGAGCACTCAATAACATGATGTTGTTTCTTTGGCCACTGAACAGCTGTTTCAGATATTTCTGTGTGGTTGAGTTTTCAGCCACATGTCATTCTAATTGCAGCTCAGCTGAAACCTGAAGAACTCTTCATGGCATAATCTGGCTTTCTCAAAAGGTGTTAAAACGCTGAACATCGTAACAGCATCACAATTTGTGGCTGGAAGGGACCTGTGGAAATGCCTAGTCCAACCCCACTGCTCCTTTGCTATGAGGGTTTTTATCCCAGGGTTCAGAGAAAATCCTTGTGTTTTGTAACCCTTCGTGCTGGTAACTGATGTGGGCTGTGTCCTGTACTTTTAACCATGACCTGACCCCTTCTGGCAGGCAGGATTTCTGTCAACGACTGGGCTGCAGCAATGGAGTCTGTCCTACAGCTGGAACTGCCCTGGAGGATGCTGCGGTCTCAGCTAGCACAGATGAACCCAGATGGAGAAGTTGACTTCATGTCTTGTTTTTATGATTTGAAAATGGGTCAACCTATAAAAGAGGTAAAGAGGAAAACACCTCCTTGCAATTCTTGGAGGAACAACTTTTGGTGCAAATTGAAGCACAAGACAGTTGTTTGGCCCAACAAGTAGACATCTACAGCTGAACTAGTTGCTGAGCTTCCTTTTATAGTCACTGGAGGAAAATGAGCACTGCTAGGGTAGGAATCATCATTCCCTGCTAAGGTAGATGCTTAAAATAGGTTGGATGAATCACATGCTAGAACTGCTTCTTACTTTCTCTTGGCTCTCGAGGGCGTTTAGATAACGGAGCTGAGGAGATGTGACAAATCCTGCCCAGAGCACTCAACCCTCACTCTTTGAAATGAGCATTTCAAACAAGCTTCAGAGGCAGTTCAGGCCCCTGTGGGAGGAAGTCATATTTATAGATGGACTTTTAGATGTATATTATGGTATCTGAGGTGACTTCTACAGAGCCCAGTTGTTACCAAATGCTGCACAGTGCTTTGGAACAGAGGTATCACCATAATTTTCCTAAACAGCAGGATCCATTCACATCTGTACAGTGAATGCTTTGTATGAGTCCATGCCATCTGCCCCAGATTATCCAAGATTATTTCCACAAATAATTACTGCAGGTAGGAGGTGTGAAGGGCTCCTTTCCCCCTTGCCCTGCCATCTGAAAGTGATGAGTTTTATCTGATTGTTCCTCAGGGTAAGACACAGAAGTGTCATTCCAGAGAACTCAAGCATAAAGATTTGTTTTTTTACATTTGTCAAGTTAAACTGGGAAAATGGGAATTGGATAGTATATATTCTGTTGGCTAAATTAACTCAAACCAAGGTCTAAATAGCTTCTTGTATGTGATTTCAAAACCAGGCCCAGCCAGCTTTGGCAGAAACACTGTGCAGATACAGAAAGGATCTGGAGATCATCTTTAACATCATTGACAAAGATCACTCAGGTAAGTCCAGGTAACTTCACTGTGTCAGCTCTAGGGAGCCTATACCAGTTATCTTTTCCCCACTGTGTTTCCTCCTTAAGGCTTCTAAATATAGAGGAACCAGAGGTGATATCATTTCTCCAGTTTAGTGGAACCTACTTTAAGCAGTCAGGCTGCAATCATATAAGGGGCAGTGCACAGACCTATCAAGAAAAGGTTCTCACATACCCCAGCTCCAGTATTGGCTTCACTCTTTTAGGGGCTTTTTCTCCCTTCCATTCAAGTCTTCCTCTTTACTGCTTTCTCAGTTCCACTGTCGAAAGTATTCAATCATTACCTAAAGTAAAAATGTGCTTCAATAATGAAAGCACTAACCCCAGCATGGCAGGCAGGTAACTTTCTTGCAGTGAAGGAGAGTGCATGTGTGTGTTTATACAGGAAGGGAAAACAGCACTGCCAAAAGCAACCTCTTGTCTGTCTCCTTTAGGTTTGATTTCTCTTGAGGAATTCAGCCAGACATGGAGACTGTTCACTTCTCACCTGGGCATTGATACACAGGATGACTCCATTGACAAGTTAGTCCTCAGCATAGACTACAACAAAGATGGCCACATTGACTTCAATGAATTTTTAGAGGCCTTTCATGTTGTTCACAGACTTGAGAAAAAGGCAACCTCATGAAAAGGCAGATCTTCTTGTGGGTTGTCTTGGAAGCTCAGCTTGCTGTCATTAGTCATAAAAGGGCTGCTTGATAGGGTCACAGGGCAAGCCTTTATTTAGCCCTTCCTGATGATCTGTACCTGCTAATAATGGGATGCTAATAATGGGATAAAGGAGATGAAAACCCACACTTAAAGTATTACGTTGTCACTGCCACACACTGCCAGGACCATACAATTCATCCCCTCCTCTTGGCATCTCCCCCATCAATCTAATCCCTGAACATTGCCAAGGTCATGCCTACAGCTGTGTAGGGAGAGAGACTTGGGTAAGTGTCTGCCAGCAGACCTTAGCCACAGCTGAGAGCATTGATAACCACAAGGAACATATCAGAGCCACGCTGGTGACGGAACAGGCATGAGAGAGCTGGCTGTGGGGTGCCCATTGCAGGAGAGGAAAACCAGGAGGAAGCATCTGGTTAAAATGGGTAGTTTGCATCTAGTCTTGCTCTTTGCATGATGCAGAGGAATTAAATTATTCCAGGTTAATCTCTTATCCTTCTAAAAGTTTACAGGCACAACTTAGAGGAGATTGGTTGAAAGGTGTTTACAGTTGCACTTACACTTCCTCTTGCCTCTGGTTCCTTTTCCTCATATTTGTTGGGATTTGGAGCTCTGAAACAATCATAACTGTTTCTGAGATGGAGCCAGGCTCTTCACAGTGGTGCTCAGCAGCAGGGCAAGAGGCAATGGGCAGAAACTGATGCACAGGAAGTTCCACCGGAACACGAGCAAGAACTTCTTTCCTGTGCAGTGACTGAGCACTGGAACAGAATGCCCAGAGAGGGTGTGGAGTCTCCCTCACTAGAGATACTCCAGAACCATCTGGATGTAGTCCTGTGCTGTGTGTTATGGGATGACCCTGTCTGAGCAGGGAGGTTGGACCAGATGATTCATTGTGGTCTCTTCCAGCATGACCATTCTGGGATTTGGTGATTCCGTGCTAACTCGTGACCTTGATGAAGGCTAAATCTACAGCATGTTAATGCAACACATGATAGATCACAGAATAAAGCTTTAGCTTTCTAAGCAATGCCTGCCTAAGGGGGGTGTCTCTGCCTGTGTTTTGTAGCCTGCCCCAATCACCAAAGAACACTCTTCCTGAAGATGAACTGGGTTTCTTAATAAGAGAAATGAATAAGAACACAAGAGTAAACATATTTTGATATTACCAAATCTAAATATTCTTGCATATAGTTAAATTCTTTACCAAGAAAAGGAAACAAATTCTGAAATTGAGTTTTTGGAGGGCAGCAAGATTGAAGACTCTTGCACTCACATTCCTGTCTCTTCTCCCTGACTGCAAGTCAATATTCCCATTCCTGCCAATAACACCCTGTCAATTCCCAAGGGGGAGAAGTCAGGAAATCTGGACATAATTCTCTTGAATCTTACACTCTGAAAGCAACATCAGGTCAGGAGCTTTTTGGTAACTGTATTACCTCATTCAGCCTCAGTAAATCCAAAGCACATAAAGTGCTTTTTGGGTAGGAAAAAGTTCCAACCTAGTCCCTCTTCAAATTTTAATAGCTAAAGATGAGCTAAGTAAAGCAGCTCTGTTTCACTTAATAGAAGTGTTGAAAGTACAAAAAAAAGCATCCTTCCAAGTTTATCATCCCAGAATGTAACAGCAGCCCAAGCTTAAGGCACTGCTGTCTCTCTCAAATCTTATTTTCTACTATTAAATACAGAACACTTTTCCAGAAGTATTTTGTAACTTGACAGATGAATGAACAAACATGCACACACTTACTTCTACTGCCTTGGAGGAGGGGAAAGAAAAATCTTCAACAGTACAAACAAAATTTACAGTGAAACTTTAATGGCATTGGTAATGCATAATGTATATTTTTAGCATGCAGTTATTCTGATCTATCCACTGTGATGATCAGTCCCACCTTATTCCAGTGGAGTTACAAAAAGGCTCCACTTAGAATGGGCAAACACCTCTGTGTGTGGTGGGATCTTGCTTCCCACTGATGGCTTCCACGCGGTGGGTGTGAAGTGTCGCGGTGGAACTGGACACTGCAGCTCTGGAGTCCCCCTCTGCCACCTGCCCCAGTGAAGAGGACAAAGCTGGGCTGTGCAGTGAGACACAGGAGCTCTGAAGGATGGCTGGCAGCCTCCAGTGTGGATGGCCCCCACTTAGGACACATTCCTGAACTGGCATGAAGGGGACTGGCCTTGAGGGATCACTTCCTGAGAGGGGATGCCAAGGCACAGTCCCAGCACAGCTTCACTCGGCAGGCAGGGAGAGCTTTTTGGGGATTCAGGACTGAGGTATGAGAGGAGCTGAATCATTGAGCCAAACCAGAAAGCCTGTCCTGTCAGCTGCTGGTGGCACAAAAGGCCCCCTGGTCCCTGACAGAAGGGGGGGTGGCACAGGGAGTAACTGTGAACCATCTAAAGCCGGGAATAAATGCCACTTGAGACTGAAACTGGGAGTGGGAAAAAGCTCTGCTGCTTGTACTTAAATCCAAACTGTTTGAGCAGAAGCTCTTCTTCTATAACCCGCATCCTCAATCCCTTTTTTCAGTCATGATTCTATACAGCAGCCACTTAATATTCCAGATGTGAGTGGTCCTTTAATCAGTGCCTGAATCAGCCTGCAGATGAGTGCCAAGCTCTCACCCTACAGCTACAGCTGCCACCACTGGCAGCATCTCTCTCCTGCTTTCTGGGCAACTGCTCCTACCTGCCAACTACTCCAAAAAGTGCCCAAGGTTGGACTTGGACTGACTCAAGCTCCAACTTCACTCAAGGCCCTGGCTGCTGCCAGAGGCGTGACACATTCCTGCAGTGTCCCATGCCCACATGGAGCAGGCCAGGTGTTTCACTACCCCACAGAAAATGGCTGCCCCTTTGCAGGGCAGCCAAGGACTGTGTGGCTCACCTGCACCTTCCAGGAACAAGCAGGACTCTTTTCCTGAGAAAGGAGGCTACAATTAGCAGGAGAGAAGCCAGACAAACTTTGTACTCCACCCATTCAGCTTTCACAGTAACCTGTGGGACCAGCAGCTGAGGGAGATCAATGGTACTTCTGATCTGTTTAGTTTGACAAACCCACGTCCCTGTCAGCAGCAGGGGGAAGGCAACAGTGTGAGCAGGGGGGACACTGGCCTGGGGAGCAGGGCTGGGGCCAGCATGTGGTATGAGCTCTGAGCTGAACACAGGTCCTTATTCTGCCAGCTCCTGTGCAGCTGGGCCTGACCCTGCATGTTACAGAAGTTTGCCTTCCACTGGCCTTGTGTTTGAGTACCACCCTGCACCACCAGATAGAAACCTAAACTCTTCAAATTACCACATAAATACTTTCCAATTGCCTGCATTCCACGTGGTAATTTATTGTGATCATCATGAATATACCACAACCTAGGTCATACTGTGAATTTGATGGTACAGACACCAATGACACTCCCATTTAAAAATAAAGAAGTGTTAAGGGGTATCCACATATATTAGGCCATATGTTTCATTGCTTTAGACTTCAATGCAGCTGCATGGAAAACCAACATCAGCCTTCTTGTTTCTGAAAACAAACTCACACAGTGGGTAAAAAAAAATAAATTTAGAAGTCTGAGCAAAAAGTCATCTTGCATCTCTCTCAATCTAGGATTCAAGAACAAAAGCAAAAATAACTGCTACTACTTTTTGTATGATAGTGGGTAGAATAAAAAACCATCATCTTGCTTTTGTTGTGCTTATATTCTGCACTGTCACATCTGCTTAAACTAGACAAAGGATTTTACTTCCTTTCACTGGGAAACAAGCCAAGTGAGCTCTCCCAATACATATAAAAAGTTAAAAAACCCACACCAAATAATAACAAAGGCAAACCCTTAAAAACAGGCACCACACCAATAAAATAACTTCCACACCCAAGTGCTAATTGTACCTGAACTGTCACTTTATACTGGCCCCTGCACAGGCCCATGCTTCCCGTGGTGGCTAACACAGGACTCCTGGTCCTCTGGACTAAACTCCTCTGGTCTCTGAAAAACCATTCGATCACCTCACACTAAGGCCTCCTACGCCTCCACTGTCTTGAGCCAGTTCCCAGACACTGCTCTAGCAGCAGTGACTGTGTAGAGGGACAGCAGGCAGGCTGCTTATAGAGCTCAGAAAGTACTTATCTTTCCAGGCCTATCTGCTCTTTCACCTCTACCTGGCAAGCCAGAATTGCTCTGATCCTTTCTGCTCACATGGCAGCAGTGCTACTGAGGGAGCCTGTCTGTGGCCATGGGATGCTGAAGCTACTGCCACTTTCCTAAGCCTTTAGCCAGATGCTGACATGTGGCTGGTGGCAAAGCCAGCAGCACAGGCACAAGGAAAACCACAGCCAGTGCCTGGGGTAATGCAGGGTTTCCCTCTCCAGAGGCTGCCTAACTCTGTTTTTAGTTTAAATGGCCATGGAGTCATTTCCATGCAGGATGCACCTACTCTCTGCAGCACCTCAGAGCTTCCAACTGCCAGCATTAACCTGGGAACTGTCTGCAGGGAGACTTCCAGGCAGCCCAACCCCTAATTACATGAGACCAGTGTGACTTCAAACTAAAAAGAAGAAAGAAAAAATAGCAAAGGAAATAAAAAGAAAAAAAAACAAAACAAAAACAAAAACAAAAAACCCAAACGAAAACAAAGAGAAACATCAAAGCCTTCCATAAACTCATGCTACACTGGAAAAGCCACAATTATGCCACTCTTAACTCTGAGGCTGTTTGTGAGGGAAATGATCAGGAGACTTGGAAAGGGTGCTCAAGTGGTTGAGGTTTATCTTGCTCCATTCAGAGGAAAGGATTACAGGCATAAAACTGTCTGTCACACTGGAGAATCTGGAGTCTTGAGATTTTGCTTCCAAAGTCCTGGGGATGCAGGGAAGGAAGCTATTCAGATTAAAGACAGATACAGCTTCCTGACAGAGGCTATCCTCCCAAATTAGTGGATATTGTAGGATGTTTGTCCCTGCTGGCATTAGCCCTGCACTGACTAGGTGCAAATGAGAAGAGAATCAGGATAAAAGTGTATTAGAAATATCACCACGTTATTTCAAGTTACTCTTACTCCTCTAATTTACATTTCCCTGGATGTTTCACACTGTGCATTAGTGATTCACAACGATGTACATTTACACACAGCAGGAGAAAAATTAATGAATTTCATCACTTCCCTTATTTGTGAGACTCTATGCCTGCGATGCAGCTCCCTTGCTTTATTATGCCTTTTGATCTCCACAGAGTAATCTGTTTTCCCCTGGCAGAACTGTATAATTCTTGCTAATTTAATACGAATTACATTTATGCACTTTGGGCAGAATAAGCCTCACTATTTGTTATTTCTCACACACTCTCCTAAAACCAGGCCAAATTCCAGCTCCCTGTCCCCAGCAGTAGGTGTGCACAGAGCATCTCCAGCAGTGCCAAATGCTGAGTGAGTGCATGGCACGCACACAGGCAGCAACCATGGGGTTTGTGACAGGGAACTGGGGAGGAAGAGCCTCTGAGCCTTTCCTCCCATGTGAGGCTTCACTTACTGCATTGCACAGCCTGTGCTGGGCAGGAAATCGTGTAAATAAATAATTATGGCTTTTGTTAGGTAAGTCATGGTGCCATAGGCTCCGCTGGGAGCACTATCATAAAAAAAGTGGCAAATTCCTGTGGCTGCGTCTTTCTCCAAGATACTACCAGTAGCTCCAAATGATTTCTGTAAAGACACAAGCAAAAGCAGAGCAAGTTAGGCATGCATGCTTATTTATTGGAAAAAAACCCACCACATTATGATTTTTTATTTGTGCTGAATACTGAAAGCAATTCTCTTTCCCCTCATGAAAACTCTAATCAGGATTACAATAGGGCCCACATGACTTAGTTGGATCAGTGCAAGTAAATGAAGAATATATAACTTCATGGATTTTTGTCCTTTGGGGGGAATGGGTGGGATTACTCAAATATTGGTAATAGTGATGCCTTGATAAAGCAGGACTTCACTTCAATCTACTCTTGTACTTCAGAGCTTGTTAGCCACTACAAATTTATTCCCTTTAAATCTCCCACGATTCTTACATTAGTTTTCCCAAATATATTTCCAGGAGATACTTAAGTGATTTGGTCTGCCTTTGTAGGAGGAACAGCCAGGGCAAAATCAACTTCATCACACACATAAAAAAAAGAGCAGAGGATAATTTTGAAAGGAGGAGGCTTCCCCCCACTGCACTTTGAGCTCACCAGCTCCTGCAGAAAGAGGTCATTGGCCATGTGCACAATTCTGTCCACGTGGATGATGCCCCCGATGCTGTTCACCTCGATGTCCGACAGGAACGTCAGGACCAGAATGGCCTCCACCAGCAGCTGCCTGTACTCGGGCTGGGGGACGTGGTTCAGCACCGACTCCACGTGCACTGCAAACTTGATTTCACACGGGGTCATCTGGCAAATTTGAGTGGAAATGGAAAGACAAACTGCCAAATCCAAAAGACTAGCTCCTCACATCCTGCAAGCACTGAAACATATGCTCCTCTCTGCACATGGGGGCAGACTGACTGAAGCGAACAAAGTGTTTGTGCAGCTTTAGCACTTACAGAAAGTTTTCGTGTTGCTAGACCTGATTCTGCAAACAGTTACACAACATCCAGAGCCTGCTCCAGCCCTGCACCCCATCACACACATCTCACTTACACTCAGTGCTGCTGAGGCTTAGCTGGCACATTAACTCTTTGCTCCTCACGCTGTGGTCTCTCACACACTGCCTTGTACGTATCTTTCCGGCATTGCAGGTGAGTTGCAAAGCCAAACTTAGTACTGAGTTTTAAAAACAACCACCTGCTTAGAGGGGTGATTTTTAAATAACCCCTGAGTTTTGCCATGCAGGAATATCACTATTCTGTTTGCAGAGCAGGTTAATTTGCACTGGCATAGCTCTGTGGATGTTATGCTGCCTTAGGAAGTTTGTGCTTATTTTATTCAATTGCTTTAAACAGCAAAATTAGATACTGTCCAGGTCTGACAGGCTAAAAATAGAAGGCTCTTTATCTACACAATAGGGATAAATAAAGCTTTCCTTTCTGGAAAAAAAGCCACAAATCCCACCATTTAAATTTGGCAGAAAATTTCAGCTCCTCTCTTCAGCTGTTACACAGTTCCTCAGAAAAGAAGGAAGCCAGAGACAAATCTGAGGGAAACACTCAGGAAAATAGTCTTGGGCCCACAAGCAGCACTCTTGCATTGATGGATTCCTATTCACAAGAGTTTGTTTTATAGATGTGAATTCAAAATTTGCCAGAGCACCTAAAGACAGAATCCAACTAAGAAAAAAATGCAAGGAAATATTATGGATTTAAAGAGCTAAAGCTTTGGTTAGAAACAGACATCCTTAACTGGTATTTACTTCTGAGACTGTGAAGCCAAAATACACTGCCTGCTGCTGCAGCATAGAAAAAATAACTGGCAAGTATCATGTCCTCTTTATTCCAGCAAGTCTGTGCTGCTTCACCTTCCCCCCAAAGCACTGCTGTCAGCCACCCTCTCTGGAGCCTTCCAGTGGCCACGGGGGGACAGTGAGAGTGTGCAGAAGGCAGGCTCAGCAAAGGGAAAACCTGTCACAAGCTTCCTCCCAGACCTGCCTGGCAGGAAGTCACCTCCACAGACCCAGAGGAGCTGGCAGAGGTGCTGGGGGAAGGTCCAGATGTTCTAAAAGTAAAACCAAGGATCTGTAACAGCTGCATCTTACACTGTCAATCCAAATATTCAGACATGTGGCTAGAAAATCATGGGCATTGTACTGTACCTCTCTGGTGGTTGAAGAAGGAAGGACATACCCATCAATGGACAGACCATGGCACTGAAACATTTCAAGAGTGAACAGAAATTACAGTTCTTGCAAATCAATCTGAGGGTTCTCTGTTCTAAGCCAATATGTAACAACTTTCAGTTAGGGGAAAAAAAAAAGCAAAAAAACCCCAAAAGACACAAAAAGCCCTGTTCAAAAATTTTATTTTATCCTTCCTGAAGAAGTTATTATGTAACTGGCAAAGATTAGAAATAGCCTGACATGACACACCAGAGCATGCTGTGCTCCAGCCCAGCTAATGAAGCAGAGCACTTCAGGAGCCACTACAGCAAAGGCACACAAAGGAGGGAACAAATCAATGGGAGCATTCTGCTGGAAGGGGTTTGGAAATAAAAGATAACACAAAAGCAAGACAACAGACCACAAAAGCAAGAACCTTTTTTCATTTTCACTAGAACAACATTTAGTTATGTATTTCAGATCCAGGACACCACACCTCAGGATGTCAACCACTGGGAGAGAGAAATAACAAGTGGTATAAAGGAAGCAATGACAAAACCTTAATGGTGAGAAGGCAGGTTAAGGAGGGACACATCTGGGTATGTGAGGTATTGAATAGAAACATACCAAGAAGAGGAGACAGATTTTATGAATAGTCCAAAAAGATTTTAAGAATTAAATACTGAAGATAAGCCAAATTCATTTTAACAGCCAGAAAAAACATACAATTATTCCAGCTATTACATTAGGTCAGAAGTGATGCTCACTCTGCTGGAAGATCCTATTAGTAAATAGCCAAGAGGTCATATATGATTGTCTTGGCTGATATCAACACTAACAGCTTCAGTGTAAGGGATTTTAGAAGGACAAACCAGCCTAAATTGGTGATGCACTCTTTTCCCAACTAAGCAAGCATGAACAGCTCAGTGCTGCAAGGTGCCAAATGCTGGCCCGTATCCAGCAAAGCAGAAAAACAGGTGCATAATCACTTAAAGTAAGTCAAAATTTGTAATTCCTCTCTCCTTCTTCCTGGAGAGTTGCATTTTTATTTTACATTTCTGTACCACTGATATCCAAGCAGTGGGCAAGGACTTACTTTTCACTTAAAACCAAACAAACAAAAAAGGTTAAGAATGCCATACAGCTCAGAAGAGCCAGCAAGAGGTCTCAATATATTCTGGAAGAGTTCGAGCAGTTTCCTACTTCATTTCTCACAGCCCTTCTGGCCTGGAGCACAGAGCTGCATTGCTCTGCAGTGCCCTTTAGGTGCACTGACAATGTGCCTTAGGCCAGGGCATGCACAACAGGCAGCAGTGGAATGGAGTCGTTTAGCCAAAATTCAGCATTGGTGTTTTCAGAGAAAAACACACTTTCAAAGAAACACATGAGCTTGTGTTAACTGAGCCCTTTCATGTTCAAGAGACACCCTTCTACCAGGCACTCTGGTTTCCACCTGTCAACCAACTTCCACTCCTAGCAAGATGCCACCCCGGGACCACCACCTTCCCAGGTTACAGCTTGCTTGGTTCCTCCACAGCATTCAGCTTACCTTCTGAAGGATTTTCCACACTTTCTCATAAAAGCCAACAGGGACTCTGTTAATAGCACCATCCAGCCTCCTTCTGCGCAGCCACTGCCCTTTTCTGTCACCCCAGCTCATGTCCCCGCTGGAGCCAGTCGGAGAAGAACTGGTGGGAGAGGATGGAGTACTGCTCCTCTGTAAGGACATTACAGCTTTGGTTAGTTGCTTTCTACCATCCCAAGTGCCACTCCTGGCCAATACATTTCTGTTATAATGCTCCCTGGGAATGAGGGAAAAAATACAGGCCTTGGTGTCATACAGGATGATGGGGTGGGACTGATCCTTCACCCCCATCTCTCCCCTTTGCAACAAGCTTCATTTCTCCAGTACTTCCATCATTTCTCAACAAAACAGGCAAACACTTCAACGTGGCATAACCCAGCCAACTTCACTGCTTGGTTTAATGCAACAACTGACTATTTTAACAAGCCCAAGCTGCCTCCAGGGCAGTGTCACTGGTGTGCAAGGTGGGGGATCTGCAGGGAGGTCCCATTCACTTGGACATGGGCCTCAGTGCTGTAAAAGTATCAAAGGGTTCATGAGTCCAGCAAGAGAGGCCCTCATGCAAAAGCTCCATTAAAGTACGTAGATTAAAAATTGACTTAATGAAGCCACAAAATCATGCCTGCCTCTCTCTAAGTATTAGTCTTGTTTCCTTTATTACCCTTGTTGCTCTATTATTTTACTCTACCAGGTCTAAACACTAAGTTAGACAGCAGATAATTTTCAAAGTTGGGGCAATACCACCAAATTGCCATTGTGATTTTCACACACACAGTCTGCCCATTCCTTGCACTCCCAGAGAGTGTACTCTTCTGTGGTCTCCTTCCTTTTTGATACCTGCTACTTTCAGCCCAGAAACGACTTCACTGAAAGAAGCTACCTGAGCAATGTAGTGGGGAAGGAGGAGAATGACTGCAAACTGCATGTTGGGAAAGTGCAGGCTCATAGACTCTACATAGCCAAGCTCTGCAAAAAAGTCCCCATCAGCAAACAGTCCATTTCCACTGCCACTAATGTCCATGAGGCACACGTGGTGTTCCTTTGATGTTGTAATGTTTGCTGTTCCTTTGCCCTGCAAACTGACCATGACAGACAGAACTCCCTGCTCTGTAGCTGTGTTTTTAGGGCATTTGGGAGGTGTGCCACTCACAGTAAGTCTGAAGATGCAGACAGTGAGAGCTTAAGAGCTACAATTCTCTGCCTTGAAAGAAGATGTCTTCTTGAAGAGATAGCCGTGCAATTCCTATCTCAGCAACTGGAAGTTATTCTGGGCTTCCCACTGTCCAGAGGCTGTCAGCATTTATCAACATTGCATTACTTCTACATGCTGAAGACACCTGTATCAATCCACTATCAAGTAGCTAAATCTGCTATAGTACTTTATCTGCTACAACTGCTTAAGCTGCAGAAGAACTAAGTGGATCTAAATGTGAGACTCAACTTCTATTAGAACATTACTAATAAGAATTGGTTCCCAATGGAGACAAGACAAAGAGGTAGGGTTTGAAAACAAGGTTTCAGGCAGGAAAAGACACAGGAGGTGTCTGGAACCAAGACCCTTACACACAAACACATACAGGGTGAAGAGCAGGTGCAGAGCTACAGATGGTGTTTTACCGTGGAAGCAAACATGCTGCTGGACATGGAGTGCCCCTCATGAAAGAACTACAAAACAAAACCAGACACCAACGTCAGACAGGCAGGAGAACAGAACGCAGACAAGGTTAGGTAACACACAGGTGCCAGGACAAGAAATACAGAATAACCTCAGGTACTCAAGGAAAAACTGCAGCAATCCCTGGCCTCGTGCAGTGCTGCACTGCAGCTGATACCAGGGCAGCTGCTGCTGATTCCCAGGGTCACCATGAGGCAGAGCCCACCATGCCAGGAGCCTGTTTGGCAGCCCATGCCACCCATAGAGCTCCCAGCATGGCCAGCACAAATACCAGTTTAAGATGCAAGCAAAAGCTTCCCTGTGGCTTGGGGCTGAGGTAAAAACTGAGCTCCCTACTTCCATTCCCCATTTGTTGCAATGCCACCAGCTTCTCTTTGCATGAGGTCATCTTGCTGGAGAAACAGCAGGCTGCCCACTGGATAGGCAGCAGTAAACAAAAAGCTGCAAGGCAATTTTTTTTGCTGAAATGTGGATGCAGCACCTCAGACTTTAAGCACTTTCCTCTAATTGCCCACACCAAGCCATGCCTTCACATTCGGTGTCAATGGTTCTGACTGAAGAAAGAACAGCCACAAAAGAGGGAGCTGCAGTTGCTCAACACTCCAGAGATGTTAGTACAAGTACTTGAAATATTCCTTGTAATAACAAAAGTGTATTCTGCACCACCCCACCCAACCCCCTGCCAAAGTGTCACTACATTAGCTGCTAGTCAATTATTCAGAGAATGCAGTGAGATGTGGCAGGAAGCAGCAGGAAGGGCAAAGTGAGGGGGGTACAAAAATAAACCCAGCTGACTCCTCCTCTGTGCAAAATACCAAGTCTCCATGGAATGTGAAAGCAACAAAGGAACTATGTTCCTAATGTCAAGAGAGGTCCAAGTATTCCAGCTCAGGCCCACCTCTGTATTTCAAACAAAATAATGCTGCCATCTAGTGCCTTGTCCCTCCTCCTTCCCGGAAAGGCCCCGATCCCAGACACCTCCCTCTGACTGGGAGCCCTGCTCAGACTGACCTCCAAGGCCACCTCAGGGCCAGTGCAGCACAGTCGGCAGCACCTTCACAGCCTCCCCCACATCCACGATGATGCTCCAGCAGTGGCACAGCTCAAACACAGCAACCAGGTCTGGGGTCTCTGCTTCCCTGCCTGACCATGTCCCATGAAGAATCATTAACTGATCTTTACTGCCACCAGCAAATGCTTCATGTTAAGACCATGTAAAAATGCCACTCCTTTCTAAAGGCTTATTCAATCTGTTTCATCAATCAAAGGAAAACATCAAATATTTCCTTAGATAAGGCTGCTCAAAGCCCCATTCCATCTGACCTTATACATTTCCAGGGACAGGGCATCCACAACTTCATCAGGCAATCTGTTCCACTGCCTCTCCCCCTTCATTAAAAAAGTGTCCTTGTAGCTAATCTAAACCCAGCCTTTCAGTTTCAAACTGTTGCCCTCTATCCTGCCACTACAGGGCTTGGCAAAAAGCATCTCTTCATCTTTCCTTTAAGCCTCCTTTATATATTGCAAGGCTGCAACAAGGTCTCTTGGAGCCTTCTCTCTCTAGTTTGAATAACCCATGAGGAAAAATAGAACCATTCTTACAAATGTATTTTATTTGATCACTACCTTCCTATTTATTTAAAGCAAAAGAAAATTATATCTGATAGAGACACAAAATAGAGAAATCAAATCACTCATAATAAAACCATCAGTCACATTCATTCAGAGTATTTTAGTTGTGTTTTCTGTGATCTCTCCATATACTCAATTGAAGTATAATTTAAACTATTGGACTTGAATATGTATGTATAAATTCTAGCAGTAATCATCCTCCATTCCTGAAGAAACAGAACCAGAAGAAAACAAAACAAGATTCCTTTTCCACATGGATCTTTTCCAAAAGGCATGTGGTCCAGTTTTGCCACTTGGGCCAAGTACAAGAATGAACACTGCATAAAAGCTTCTCTTTGTTCATCTGACTTTCCCTTAGCTAAACATGATAGAAGAGCTGTTTTTACAGTGGACACCATGAATGCATTACAGTTTGTTCAAGTTCTTCTACATTCAGCATGTGAAATAAGAAAAGAGGAAGAACATTTTTGGAGGAAACATGCCTTAACTGCCTTCTATTTAGTGATCAGTTTTAAAATCAAAGCAACTTTGGAAATTTCTGTTATTTAGCAGGAACAAAACCTGATATACGACAGTTCCAGAACAGCTGTATTTTCTGATGAGCACTGACAGAAAACCCTCACCTGCTTCATCTCACTCTTCAATTTAGTAATACCACTTCTTTCTGTTTTGGTTGCTCCAGAATGCCCCATCTCATGAATAGAAATTGCAGGGCTGGATGAAGAAGAATCTACAGGTCGCACTAGAGAAGCAAATGGACATTTTTAACATTCTAGGGGTAGAAAAATATATTAAATTCTATCTAAGAAGTTAAATACAAATCATTTCAGAAATGTGCAATCCTCTTGGCGACAGCATCCGTTCACAGAAACACATCAAGAGTTCAAATCTGATTGTATCAAGTAAGGGGCCTCAATCTATTCTTGGATATCCAGAAACTGATTTTCCAAGACAGAGAGCAATTGTAAATTTAGTCAGAATTGCAAAGAGTCTCTAAGGGTCTACAGAAGAGCCCAGGAGACACCTGATGTGCCAGTCAGGAATATGTGGGCATCAAAGATGTGCTTCTTGAAGGCAGGTTAGATATGACCTTTTAATGGCTTTTGTTCTGGTTCCATAAAATTTCTTCCTTTTTAAAAGTTTGCCTTCCTATTACTGAAAACTTGATACAATCTTATTTCATTGTAGGATAGCTTCCACCACGTGTTTTATTTATTTCACAGCAGACATACACATGTAGTGGTCACCCATGATTAATACATTACCTATACCTTTATTTTACATGCAGAAAGAATAGATCCCCACTTGTAAGACAATCTAACTTAACATATAAAAATGAACAACTTACAGCTTCTTTCCACTCCAAACTCTTTCCCACTGAGAATATGATGTAGGAGACTTTTCATATCAAAGGGGCTTAGATTCATCAAGCTCTCTGAAGCTTCTTCACCTAGTTAAACAAAATAAAGCAAAACAGAATGACAAATGTCACTGGGAAGACAACAAGCTATAAAGCTGGCTAAGGAAGCTGTTAATGAAGTTCAATCACATTAAACTCTTTTGCTAGCCCTTCCTTTAAAAAAATTAATATGTAGGCACATTTCATAGAAAATGTATTTCAGGACTAAACAACAAACACTCCACAGAAATAACATTATTTGCATTAATCTTTATGATGTCCTAGCTTGTGCAAAACTTCACTGAGGCTCATGATGAGAAAGCAGTTGCTCCCTTACAGAACAAGATCACTTGCAAGGGTATGACAGCCATCTCCCAGCAGCAGGTGACACGTAGACCTAAGTTCCAGAGACGGAGTTATTCCATAAAGAATATCCTCTGATATTCTTTGAATAACTGGGTGCTGGGGGGAGAGAAATCTTTCATTAAATAAAAAAAAAAATTATTTTCAAGGTGTTTGTAACTGCACATATGAACTAAGAGGTTAATAGAAGGATTTAACACATATCAATGAAATGATCAACCACAAAGGGTGAAGCAAAAATGATACCATAAGTACCCTTACAGTGAAGCTGCTTCCTACCTGAGCATTTGAGACTTCGTGCCAGCTCAGTGGCCATCACCTGGATTATCAGACCAATGCGGAGCCGGAGCATCTCCACAAAAAGGCTGGGCTGGGAGCGGACGTACATGGCCAGGTACATAATTATCTCCTGTAAGGACAGATCCAGAAAGGCACCTGTCAGAGTGGGTCTTCATGTCTTCCCCTGTCTCAGAGCAAACACTGGCACAGCACTGGGCACAGTCCAAGAAGCCTTTTTGCACAGGCTGCATACCTGTGTCAGGACTGCAATGCTGATGTCTTGGCCACTGGCTTCATAAATGAGATCTGTGAGCTCCTCAGGGGGCAGTGGGCTGCAAGAAGTCAAACACAGGTAGCAGTGACTCAGCACAAGCAGCTATTAAATTCTTGAGCACGCACTGGCATCAAATCATGCAGAACGAAGGTGCCTACAATTCTACCTGGGTGGCTGCAAATCCCTTTGAGGGCAAGGAGTAAGGTTTAAAGAAGATAACAGCAGCAGAAAGGTACCAGCAGGAAGATGAAGGGCAGAGCTCCAACTTACGTGGTAATGATTTTCTCACGGGGTTCTGGTGGCAGGCCCACTGTAAGTTGCTTGTGGTGTGACAGAAGGTCTGTGCATGCCTATCATAAGGGGACAAAAAGCAAGAGACCTTTCTCTGTGTCATGTGGAAGTGATATGGCCTTTAATTCACCAAATCAAATAAATTCAATTTCTTTAGCAATATTTAAATGCATCTCTGTTTATTACCAGACATGCAAATCCAGCAGATTGCTGTTGAATAGTTGCCAAAGATCTCCTTAGGTCAACAGGGTTATGAGAGTTTGAAAGCAGCCTGTTTCCCTGCTTAGTGAAATCAGCAGCATAATGATTAGATTAGGAACTCTAGTGGGGCTGGCAGATCAATAAAAGCTTTTATCCTTTATCATATGATAAAGTTTTGTTCTTTATTTAAGACAATCATATTTTTAATCAATGAAAAGTTTGGCAGCATTAGTTAAAAATAATCCTGTGTACTAACATATCTCCTAAAACAAACACCCAGCATACTGCATCACATACCTGATATATTCTGAAATAGGTACTTTCCCCAGTACCACAGTGATTACTCTTTCATATTGACCTCCTCTAAAAGTGGATGTTCAGTTTACCTGTTTTAGTATCCAGAATCAAAAAACATCATAGAGCAGTGTTCTTCTGATTTTGAAGAGTTTATTTTCACTCCCTTAACATGGAAGAAAACAGATAATCTCTATTCCTCCTCCCCAATTCTTTGCCAATACCTTCTCAAGTTAACATACGTGGCTTTTTGTGAGCATGTCTGTACTGCTCATCCTTGTCTTGAGAAGGCAAAAAGTTCTGTGCTTAATAAAGTCCCACACACAGTGATTATCACAAACTGCTCCCCATAGACAGGACTGTCACTAAAATAAGGCATCCTAGATGTGACAAAGAGCCTTGAAAATGGCCAGGAATTACAGAAAGTGCTCCTCAGAAATATGCAGGGGATTACTAGAAAATTAAACAAATACTTTCAGAGTACTTGGGAGGAAACCTTTTTGTAATGATCAAAATAATATCTGTACTCTTAACAGTGGACTTTTTTTTGTTACCACTTAATAGTCATGGATATTTAAATGGTTCCAAACGTCCATTCACAAGGCAGACTGTTGACCCAAGGGGATGGAAATGGGCAGAACATGTTTTTGTGTCATCACTAGCACCCTGACAAAGCAGTGCTCCAGAAGCATTCATACCATCACAACAGCAACAATTACCAGTGACAACTGCAGCAGTCAAAGCACACAATTAAGCTTCTCCAATTAACAGAGATGAAATGAAGCCTTCACAACTATTTACAGTGTGACATTCTCAGTCCATGCCAACATTAGCACAGTTTGCAGCACAGATGAAAGATAAAGATGCAGTAAGACTCTAGATCAGAAAAACAACCAATATTTAATTAAAAATGCTGCACTTTGTATGCTGTAAAGTAAAACCAGAAGAAGAGCAAGCGCAAACCCCAACAGCAAAGTGGTAGTTTCATCTCTGTTCCCAGGCAGGAAGCTGAACCAGGATTATTTGTATTTCATACCTCAGCCAGGACTTCAACTCTCTTTTTGAGTATGCCAGAAATGTAACGGATTAAGCCCCATTCCTGATTGAGGCCTGCCTTTCTGTAGAGCTCATTGAGGAGGCAGTGAACAGTGACACCATACTGTCCATCCAGCTCTGTGTCCCAGTCAGCACCTCTGCCACAAAACAAACAGGAGGTAATTGTCATCAAGCACGACGCTGAACTTCACCACACAGCTGGATTTTGACTGCCTTGCTCATGTTGGTGACATTAAATACCAAATAAATACCAAATGGGACATCTGTGCCTTCACCACACATTGACTATATGTGGACAAAATCCTCTTCATACCAGGAAATTTCACACTAACTTGAGCACTCACTCAGCTGTGAGCCAGCACCTTGAAAAGGAACCACCTGAAGGATTTCCTACTAGACTTTAAATTGAGCATTCACATGGACAGTTTGCTGGAGGAACACTCCATGTAGTGCTTTGTCAGAGTGGAGTTCATCAATACCTTCACTGCTGCTGAAGACTACACCCCTTTCCAGATCCTTCAGGGGGATTTTTTAGCCATTCCTCTTTCTTAGCTATTAACTAAACTTCTGTGTTGCTTATGCCATTACTGAAAAAAGCAAAGGAGGTTTCTCTTCCTTTGAAATTCACTGCATTATGGCTTCTCTTTGGTAATGTTTTGAACTGTCACAGAATGACTCTTCAACTCCTGCTGACAGAGTCCACCAGAGGTCCATCTGCCTGCCCAACAGAGTCTCCCTTGGGGAAATTACTGGTGTTACATGCAGTTAAACGACAAAACATATTTTTTATAGGATTTCCTTTACTCTTTAAGAGAGGATGCTAAACATTTTGCTTGGGAAATCAAGAAGATCAAAGAAGATGTCCACACAGGAGAGAGACTAAAATAAACAAAAATGCAGTCTTTGTAGCAGTAGGGAAGACCATTTGTGATTAACACATACTTGTCTTTGCACCAAAAGCTAACTACCTGACAGGTTCCAGCAGTATTCTCCTGCACAGGAAAAAAACCAAGCTCAATAAACACACTTCAGAAGATGATTCTGTTGTTTCTATTTGCATTTTGTTCCCATCAAACCAATTAAATAGCAGGTGTTTACTAACTCCAGCAGATGGGTCCAGACTGCTTCCAAGAATGTTTTAAAAAGTACCAAATTTTAGCCAGTTGTAAACTTAAATATGAAAAGGGATTTGAGGAAAAACAGTGAACACTCATTAAAATGGCATTTTGCCTTTACTTAGAAAATGACAAGATGAATTTTCCCTACACTTTCATTCTTGTGTATGAAAATCACACCTAATCTTTGTGAACTTCAAATGGAGTGCCACAAATATAGCAGGGTGTGTTCTCATACATGGAAAGGATTTGTGCATCTAATGTGTGAGCCCTGGAGACTTTATGTATTTGTAACTGTGTGCCACTCTAGAATATGCACAAGTCTTCTTTTGTATCCAAATAATTCCTGTAGTCAAGCTAACTGAAAATATGCTTGTTAAAGCACAAAGGTTTTCCACTGTCCCCTCAAAACACAACCTGAACAGTGGAAACCTTTTGCACAAGAATAATCAGATAGCTGTGACCAAACCTAAAGATGCTGAAGTTCACACTCAGGCAACTTACTTGAGTATATGCAAGATGTACAAGATATCTGCTTGATCATGGAGTGTTGGACATTCCTTCAGCTGATCAACAAGCTTCCTGCAATCCAAATCACCATGAGCATCTTTAGGTAAGTGCAAAGCATTTTCACGGTCCTGATAACAAAGATGGATGAAAAATCACAAGACATGACCTTGAAAAAAGTAGCAGATCTGTAACTTCCTGTAACTTCAATTAAAATGGCATTAAAAAATCATGACAGACTTGCAACAAAGTGCTGCACTTGAAATACAGACACATCACTTAGTTCTTGGCCAGGGTACTGCAGGGACAGAAAGGAGACTAACCCCAAGAAACAAAACCCCCAGAATGGAACCTTGTATCTATTTTTCTTTTTTGACAAAACAAAGAAGTCTGGATACTGCACACTTTTATCTGCATGCTTTTCTGTCATCTTATGTTACTTGTAAAGAGAAAAGCAGAAAGATAGTATCCACTTTTGGTGAAATAATTTAGAGCTTTTTGAGTCCATCTCTAACCTGTATATAAGTGGTTCTTTATGAATGCAAATATTGCCATTATAAATTTATAATTGCCATTATAAATTCAAGGTTATGAAAGTAAAATGATAATTAATCAGATGATGAATGTAATCTTATGGTGAATTCTTGGATGAAAAGAAGTTTTGTTTAACAAGCTGTTCAGCAGTTTATATAATCCTAAAATACCATTTCCACAAACAGAGCCTTGTGCAGAGGAGAATCCCTCTGGAGGCTGGATACAACCTCTTTTAGCCATTCTCAGCAGCTGGTCACATATACCAGGACAAAACAAGTGCCCATCACAACCCCATCTTCATGCCTTGAGGTGGGATTTGGCTGGTGCCTTAAGGACATTCACACATTCCCTTTTGCCCAGATGTTACTATAAGCAGCATTTCTTGGAAAACATCTCTAAGGCCTGTGAACATCCTGTCCTTTCCCTTGTGTTCAGCCAGAACTAAAGACAATGACTTAACTTTTGGCTTTTAAAAATAAAGCAATCATTATGTTCTTTTCTGTTTTGCACATTCAATTAAAAACTTTCCACTTGATAGTGTCCATTTGACTAAAAAGCCTTCATCCAGCCAAAACATAATTTCCAAAACAAGGGAGTGCCTTGGACAGAATGGCTTGTCTGTGAAGAAAAATGAGACCTAGCATAGGGCTTGGAAGGAAAACATGAGGAAAGGCTACAGCATTGCATCCTAAACCCACAAACAGCACAAAAATTCCCACACCTTACCTTTGTCCCAAAGAAATGAGGATTATCAACAAGATTCAGAGACTTTCGGTGTGTGTTCAGAACTTTAGTGGGAAGAGACATAGACACAGCTGGAAAGCAAAGAAAAAAAATGACTGTTTCAGTAACATGAAAATCAAAAACACCTACATGAAGCAGCTTGACTAGGTAAAAACAACAAAAATACCTCCAAGAGTCAAAATACAGAGGCAGTGCTTCTGAGATGCTGTGCATGAACTGAGACAAGCTCATGTTCTGAACTTTGTCTCCTTGCAGGTTCGCTCTGAGAGTTTCTGATTTCAGCATGTCAGAGCCTCAGGGGCTACATGCTGAACTGATACCCTCTTATTTGGCCTGTGACTCCAAAATCCTGCAGCCCAATGACCTGACCCTGCCAAGTGTTTTAAACATTTCAACAGGAAATGAGTGGAGAAAATGGCCGAACCAATAAGATTTCATAATTAAAATTATAATGCTAAATGCAGGTTAATGCTCTATTAACTTCATATGCTGAATTCATGGAGGATCAGATGATATGGCACATGAAAGATGGCAGAAAAAACTATCAGAAAAGCTTGGAAGTTATTAATTTACACTGAAGTTAAGGAAAGTCTTTCATGGACCAGGGTGTTGAATACTGCGTCTCTACATATAAAGCAATGCATATGGAATCTAGTTACAAATTCAGCCAAATCTTATTTTGGTATATACCCTCCAATCAGGCTATCAGAAATGCAGCATGGTTAGAAAGACTGTGCTCCCTCTCTACTCTATTTGTGCTTACAAATTTAGAAAGTACATGTGAATATTTATGTTTTTCTTGTATTGACACATTTCATTTCACAGCAACTTTATTAAAATTAAAAAGTACATTTCGTCTGCCTTTATACAAGCAAAGAAAAAACAATTAATTAACTGATTTGGGTTCTAAAATTCTATCCAACTAAGAAGCTGTAGCAGCTTCCATAACATTAATTTTGATTAAATGTTACATTTCAATGCAGGTTTTCTGTATATACACCATGACACAGGATACTGGGGGAACATGAGAGCAACAACTTTAGTCATTCTTACTTGTTAAGGAATTTCTTATTTCTTCTCTATAAAGAAAGAACTAGTGACACAAGTATGTCAAAAGTTATCATCTTTAAATACTTGAACTTACCCCTTGTAGCAGCCAAACCAGGTTTTTTAATTATTATCACTAAATAAACAACAGGGAGAAATACCTGGAACTTCCAAGCCCTTTGTCTTGGCCATTATTGACAGTATCTCTTCTGTGGAATGGTTTGCACTGAACACAGGTGGTTCACTTGTTGTCTTTGAAGTTGGAGGCAGGTATGACTTCAGGGCTGTGCTCTGCAGGACATCATTTATATACTGATCCAGCTCATCCTGGCTATCTAGTGTAACATACATAAAAAAATAAAGGTTTTCTAAAGGTAAAAAATCACTATTTATCACTATCACTTCCTTATTCAAACACACCACAGTATTATTGCTTATTTAGAAGGGCACTCAAATATGCAAAATTAGTGTAAGGAAGAGATTTTTTAAGCCAAAAAAAAATTGGAAACAAAAGAAAAAAAAACATTTTTGTCACTGAAAACAGATTTAGAAGCTAGCTTTGCCTGTGAAAGTATTCAAAAGGGGTTTTATTTTGCTGGTAGATCATAGAACACAGCTGGACTTGATGACTGTAAACTTGTATGATTCTAAGACTATCATCTCTTCCACACAAGCTCTTGTCCACGACTCTTCACAGTCCTTTTCCCTCTAACCTCTTCCACACCTCCCCACCTGCTGACTCTCCAGACTCAGCTTTGCTATAGCAGTTGCCAGTCAATGCCATACTACAAATGCAGGAAGAACACACATGAATTCATTCTCCAAACTAAGTCATGCAGGTCCTGTCCTCAGGTGGATGCACGAGGAAACCAAATGACCATCAGCTGTGCACAGAACAGACTCTGCACTGCAGGCAAACCCAGGCACTGCTGATAGAACTTGACAGAGAAAAAAATACCAAGTGAAAATACACTACTACCTTTTTCACAGAAATCTGCTGGGTAGTCTCCATATTCACTGTCAGGACTATTACAGTTGTCATTACGGTCATCAAACAGTTTTAGGTCACAATCTGGATCCAGAAAGCTCAGATATGTATGAAAAGAGGTGGTAAGAAATTCTGATAGCTTGCCTATCTTCACCCTGCAAAAGGGGACACACGCCAAAGAGCATTAACATCCACCATTCTGATACTGATTAATGCTCACTTAGCTTTCAACAGCTCCTCCAAAATTTATGAAACCTACTGTTCAATCCACCTTTGGCAACTGTAAAGCCACAGAAACTGACACTGAAAAACAGAAAAGAAAAACGACAGTTGCACATCCAGCTGAGTACTTACTGCTCTAGGTTCTAATTGATTTTAACTGTGCTACAGTAATAGGCCTAACTCAAAGCCTAATTATGCAGGATGTTGTATGTTCATATGAAGAGAGACCCTGAACTCCAAGGACCTGAGCTCCAAGGATAATGCATAAGAAACTGGGGCTGAGAGGGCCCCATGAACGTGTCTTTTCATAGAACTGGAGGCTGCTAAACCATCTGTGCTGGTTTTAGGGATAAGACTGAATGATGGGGCTATGCTTTGGATTTGTGCTGGAAACAGTGCTGATAACACAGGGATGTATTAGTTACTGCTAAGCAGGGCTTACACAGCACTCCAGCCTTTCCTGCTTCTCACCTCACCCCACCAGCACAGGCTGGGGGGGCACAAGGAGCTGGGAGGGGACACAGCCAGAGAGCTGACCCCTGCTGACCACAGGGACATCCATACCATAGGGTGTCATGGTCAGCTTATAAAGCTGGGGGAAGAAGGATGAAGGGGAGGATGCTCAGGGATACAGAAGTTTGTCTTCCCAAGCCACAGTCACATTTGATGGAGTACAACTTTCCTGAAGGTGGTTGAACAACTGCCCATGGAAAGTGGTGAATCAATTTCCCATTTTGCTTTGCCTGCATATGTGGTTTTTGCTCTACTTACTAAACTCTCTTTATCACAACTCAAGAGTTTTCTCACTTGTGTTCTTCCAATTCTCTCCCCAGTCCCACTAAGGGGAGCTTGGGTGAGTGGCCACATGGGGCTGTGTTGTTGACTGGAGTTAAACCATGACAATATTTGATTGTCAAAGGAAGATACTGATTGAGAGAGAAATAGGGAGATATGTGGCATCATATTTTACACACAGATGAATGGAACACTCCAGCTTACAAGTACTACATGCAATCAATGTTTAAAACCTGTCCAGTAACTGTGAAAGTAATTTACTTTTTAATAACAGAAGACCAGCCAGATTCATATTTCAAGACTTCATATTTCCAAAGATTTGATGTCTGTTTTCTTTATCCATGAATGGAAGTCAGAGATGGTACACTTTTAGGAGACAGATCTTTTCCAATGCACCTGAGGCCCAGCTACCATTTGATTGCCACATAATAATTAAAGCTGAAACTTCCTTCTCTGCAGTATTCTAGTACAAAGTCTGTGCACTGTCACAAGTATAAAACTGAGACTTTTACAGGATTTAGTTTTAAAAATCATGGAGATAATAATTTTGCTATTCTGACATTACCTTGCACCTCCAAAATAACCATCTTCTAATTTTCTTATTGTGGCAAGAACTGCTGGATGAATGTCAGTACCATCATCAACTAAAAAAGAATAATGGAAGAATTGAAGCTCATCAATACATTCTTAAATTATCACATTCAAATACAGTGTATTACTAGGTGTTGTCTACAATGTAAATCAGGCAAATTTAAAGCAGAACCCACAAGTGCTATCAATACTAGCTTATTCAAACAAGCAAACAAAACACAACCCCTGGATAAGTTCTAAAGACAAACACCAACCCACTCAACACAAGTTCCATTGGGATTTCTATGAAATTTCTTTAGACAGAAATGGCATGGAGATGGTTGGAGATGGAAGCATATAAAGAGAAGCATATGAAAACCAAAATTAAATATTACCATGTAATCCAAATTCAGCATACCCATGAGAAAATTAAACTGTACTTCTGATGTTAGAAGTCATGCTACCTGTCTCCTCTCAAACCAACATCCATCCTCTTCTCCTGCAGTAATCTACTCTGCTTGAAACAGAAAATTAAGTTTACCAAGCATTGTGTGGGTAATGGGAAATGTCAAGGTTGGTCTCCCTGTCATCCTCCAGCAAGAAGTGAGGTAAGCCAGCTCTGTCTTGAGCATCTCCACAATCATCTGATTGTCTAGAGCCAGATAGAAGTGATGCTGGTCAGTAAACTAGAGAAGAGAAAAACACAACATAGGGGTAGTTGTTAGTGCTTTCCTATTTTTTTTTCTCCCTTCCCTTAAATCATTCACAAAAGCCATATGAGCTACTGCTGACCACAACACAAATGACCTGAATTAACCTAACAAGGCTTCAGACTGTGACAAAGAAATCCATGCTTGTGCAAGAGTCCATTTCCTTACACCTGTAGACTGACCATCAAAGTAAGCTGTACAAACAAAACCTGGGCAATCACAGCCATGAAGCAGAATCTTCCCAATGACCAATTACACTGACCTATGATCTAGAAGATGGAAGTACTCTAAATGTGGAAAAAAAAGCTAATAATAGTAACAAAAACAATAAACAGGCTTAAGTGCACACTGGGGACTGGGAGCCAGTGTCTGTATGTCTCTTGGGAACCATCTGAAAGTCAGGCAGACCACAGAAAAGCTGGCAGTTGCTGAGGAAGAAAGGCACATGAAATGTGCAATGGCAAAGTGCTGCTCCCACTGCAGCAGGAAGCCAGGAACCACAGTAAGGGACTATTGTGGCTACTTCAGGAGCTGGAACCAAAGAAGCTGGACAAATAATGGAAAGAATGTCAAAGCAGCCACAACAAAAGTTAAGCAAACCCATAAGCTTTGAGGAGGGGTAAGTGCATAAAGAACATGGAAGTTCTGAGAAATTTTTTCACAGAAGGAATCAGGAACTAGCCAAAACAATCCTTGAACCATTCACAGTTAGCTTTGGTAATTCAGGAAGAAGAAGTCCCAGAAATCCACAGACAAGGAAACACACTGCCCATCTTTAAAAAGGAAGAGCCATTTAAAAAGTCAAGCCAATTCCAGTGCATGGAAGCAAAGAAAAACAAAGCAAATTTGAGACACACAAGATAATTACAAAATTATAAAGTAAGATGGTCAAAAACCAATCTCAACAGATTAGTCCAGTTTCCTTCTTTGGAGCAACCAGATGGTAAGTATAAGAAAGTGGCTGACACCTGCCAGCTTCTGCAAAATTCAGCTCACACTAGTAAGCTGAAAAAAAATCCTAGGAAGGAGAACTACTCTTAAAATTGTTCTCAGAAGGTAGTTATTAACTGTTTTTTCAGAATTACTGTGTCTGAATGAAGTCAGCCTTTGCCCCACACCTAATCAATGTTTTCACTAGAAAACAGAATGAAATACAAATGACAAAATCACAAATTTTGTGGACACTAGTCAAGATCAACAAGATGAATTAATTGCTAACCTTAGGAAGGTGACATTAAACATTAACTCCATCCACCTCAAAAAAAAAAAAAAAAAAAAAAAAGGAGTCAGGGGAAGTGTCTGGCTTCAAAGTACAATGGAAAGTGTTATGGAGGTTCTAATAAAACTCTGAATAAGCAGGAAGTGTTACTGTGCTGCTAATGTAAAGATAAATGCCATTTTGGAATATCCTAGTAAGTATGTCCTTATTTGATACATGACAAGATTTTAGCAGGAATATTGAGTCCTACTTACATAGTAAGATGCGAACTAAGAGGCATTTTGAAAAAAAAAATCACATCTCTAAGGAATTTTTCCCTTATTTGCAAAAGTGAAAATTGATATAGGAAGTAACACAACAACTAACATTTTATAAAGCTGCTTGTGATCAACTGACATGGAGAAGAGTGAGAAAGGATCTACATTTTTTGCAGAAAATCTGATTTGTTTGGACATTATGAAGCAGTACAGAAGCCTTCTACAGAGTCCACAGAATGCCTTCAGCTGGAGTTCAAAGACTTCATTAGTCAAACATCTGTTTAGAAGGATGGGTGCATTCTTTATCCTGCATCAGTTGTACATGCTTGGAACAGTGGACTCCTGGCCATCTAGTACCAACTGCTGGAATAATTCTATTGAAACAAGTGTGTTGAATTTCATTAAATGTATCATTAGGAGCCATTAATTCTATGAGGATTCAAACTTTCAGCAACATTGAAAAAACACACTAAAGAGAAAAAAAACCCCAGAACATCCATTTCTCAGCACTACTACCCTTTCAACAACATAATGAAAAGATCACACCTTCCCTTTCTAGGAGTTACAGTATTTGGCACACTTATGTGGTACTATATTTTTCATTAAAGCAATTGGTAGAAAGATCTATTAGGTGATCTATTTCTGCAGAAACTCTTTCATTGATTAAAATGTTGGTGTGGGCAGAGATCAGTAACAACTCTGTACTATTGATTCACTGTGTTCTCTGAAGCCAGAAGCCAAAGAAACCAGACTCTGTATGACTGAAAAGAGATTTATCAGCAGTTCTACCATGCTGATCATCCCATGCTCTTAAAAACCCAACAAAGTAAAGCCCATCTGCTGTTTCAGGCCTATTCTACCTAAGGTACAATAACAGCAGGGAAAAGCAAAGTGCTTCACTAATGATTCACCATTAAGAAAGGAGTGATTTTCCTGCCAGTTTTACATGCTTACCTGAGGGGTAAAAGCAAATATTTGATTTCTTATCACGTAGAGCTTGGAGGTGCCCAACACCCCTATGTGCCGGTGTGGTCGGCCACTTAATTTCATGTTCTTGTTCCGGCCTGGAAAGGAAAGAGAAAGAAAAGAATCTCAGCTAACATCTCCAGTGTTGTTTTCCAAAATAACCACTTTAGACAGGAAAATTTACTCCACTAATACCAGTAAGGCAGAAAACCAGTAACAGAGTGTGAGGCCACAAACTGGTTTTGTAGCAAGCAGCAATATAATAAGTAGAGTCCTTCAAAGGCATGATTAAAAAATAAAATTTTGGTTTTACTGGCCATGGATTTGGTCTTATAATTACAGTAATTGCTCAGCACCCAAAGCTTCCCCACCAAGAAGGGCAGGAGATGTGATATTACAAAAAACAAAGCTATCAACATAACCCAGAAATTCCAGTGTTTTCAGATATAGGACCTTAAAAACTCATGCCTGCAGGCTAAATCAACACACAAGGTACATCTAGAAACAACAAAAGATTTTCATCAGGCTTTAGTAAGCTTCACTTTTCTCAGCAGAGCTTATTAGCAATGATCCACACTACAACCCCTGCACCAGCAGCCAGGAGCTGTCTTGAATCTTTCTGACAAGAACAAACAACCACGTGCCTGAAAAAATACTACTGTGAACATTCCCAAGGAAGTCACTGTTAAAAACAATGTATCAAATCATCCTACTCACACTCCCCCACTAGTGAAGGAAAGCTATTATGGATTATAATAAAATAAATGTAAACCTCAGCAAAGCCCTGAAAATGTTTCATTTTTTTAAAGAACTTTGAGATGAAGAGCCAGATTCTTTCACAGAAGGAACATATACAATTTCTCTGTGAAAAGGGCATACTTTCTAAAATTTATCTGGAGGCTCCATTACTTTGAATGATTCCAAAAAAAGCTCCCTGTTCAAACAAAAAAAACCAACAAGCTTACAAACAAAAAACACCACAACAAAAAAATGTTCACCCCATGATCAGCCTCAGCATTATCTGTAACCAAATTGCCATGGGAACATGCTCCAGACTGAGAGAAGCAGGATACAGCTTCCCTTGTCCAGACAGCAAAGGAATCTACCAGCGCTGAGTCACCCCACCTCAATTTTATTTTGTAGCAGTATCCACAGTTTTAAATCATGAGCTGCTGGCAAGCCTGAAGAAGTAAAACTAAGTTAAATTAGGAATACATGTAACAAACTTTCCACCAAGACCCAAATAATTCCATCAAGGATTATCAAGAATAAGTTATAAAGTTATAAATAGACTTGACAACTAGAACCAGTCAGAGCTTTGGAGCATTTATTAAAGTCAATTCAGGCTCTGAGGAAAACAGGACTTGAGAGCCACTGCTGAGGAACTGGAATGTATTTCAAGTCCTGTGTTTAGAAAAGCCCTAAAGGCATCTGGGTTTGCAACAGAGAGCTTCAGCAGCTTATCTCAGCTCCAGGCTGGAAGGAACTTTAGCAAGAACCTGACAGTCCAAAGATGCTCTGATAGCAGCACAGCCTCCCTGATTTGGAGCAGAAAACTTCCCAGACTGCCTGCTCGGAAGATAAAAATCATACTGCCCAGTTTCCAGACTCAAATGACTTCTCAAAGTAAAAATTCTTGATTTTTTCTCCTGTGTTTTACCAGGCATTTTTTCAAAAACCAGTTTCTCTGTGGAAGTAGTTTCTGGAGGACAAAGGAAGAGTCAGTTTTTGTCTAACTCCAAGGGCACAGGAAAACTTGTATTTTCTTTGCCATTTCTAATGAGGTAATTTTTCCACCTCTTTGAGTCCCTAATTTAAGACAGAAGTTCTAAGTTGGTTAAGCTTCTTTAAAAAATACCTTGCCTGGCAGCAGAGAGGCTTCCATGTTGAAATACTTACCCAGCATGGTGTAGAGGTTGCTGAGGATGCGAGCTGGCTGCACCCTGAGTGGATGGATATCAGCAATGCTCTGAACATTGATTCCACGGTCTTGCAACAGATTCTTAATTTGATTAGATTCTGCCAAAACAGTTACTGTGTAACAGAAAACAAAAACACAAGTAAAAACCAATGTTCTAGTTTTTTTTAACTGGCTGTCTCTACTGTCGCCTCTCAACAAACGCATTTAGCTAACTAAAAAGGCATGAAGACCTCACTTTTTTCTCAGTTTATGGATTCATGAAATCAAGAGGGATTCTCTGTTTCTCAGTATTTCTTGCCATTCCTGTCCACTTTGGACAACAGTGGTGGTCAGAAGGGTCAGAAGAGTCCTCTGAGGTCTCTACTCAAACCTCCTGCTCAAAGCAGGGTAAAGGCTGAGGTTAAAGCAGGTCCCTGGGGACTTAATCAGTTGCTTCTCATTTCTTTGAGTACCACTACTTTGGATCACACAGTCTCTTTTCTAAAAGAGTCTCTTTTAGGACTTGAAAATCTTTGTTCTTTTAACACAACACACTATAACAATGCAGCCAAGTCACTGGGGAACTGCTGCTGTCACTTATATACCAATATGTATTTCACAGGAGACAAAATGGCAGAGGTAGGGAGGAAAAACATTCCCTAATCGAGGAATTTACAATCCAGGCCCAGAACCCATCTCTTGTCCCATCAGAGGTTTTGTCCGTGATAAGGGGCTTATTGATTTAGAACTAATAATGCAATATTCTTCTTTGTATTGTGAATACTTGCCAAAGAATGTTAAAAATAAGCAAGCACTCATATTTCTATTGGAAATTAAGCACTTCAGAATAATGAAATGCTACTCCCATGAGGCACCAACAGGGGGTAAACAAGCACCAGCCCAGGTCACAGGATCCTTGACAAAGACTGTGATAAATGAGCTGGTTGCTCTTTCAGCATGGTCCAGGCACTGGAAAAGCCTTTAAGACCTGCTTGTGTTTGCTCTACTTAATTTCTGGTTTTGGCTGTTCTTGCACAAACTAAAGAGGCCACTCCCTGCAGCAGCCGAAAGCTGGTAATGCTGGCTGCCTCACCTCTGTGTACAGGGATGCTCCTCAGTGCTCTCTGGCTCCTCTGAAAAGGGGCTGCATGAAACCTGATTAACCTGATCCATCTCCTGTTAGTCCTGCTTCTTCTTTCTAGAAGCAGCCAAGATTTTCTGTTTCACCACAAGATTAAGATTTGCCACTCTCCAATTCCAGACAAGTCTTAAAATTTTAACATTTTTTTAAGCGCCTTAAACCTGATCTTCCTTCCTGGGAAAAGGCAGCTAGGCAAACAAACTCTTTTTCCTTCTCACAGTGTCATCAAACCACCTATGACCCATGCAAAAAAAAATCCACATTATTTTTAAACACATCTTTCATCTCTCCTGTACACAGGAATTTTGCCACCACATGATTCAATTCACACAGAATGTTCACAGAAATTCCTTCACCTTGTACCACAACATCAGGTTTAAATCCTGTGGAAAATCTCCTGTTTAAGGGATCAATTTCACCTGCAGCAAGAAATCCCTATAACAAATGCAAAAGAAAGAAAAAAGTAAGGAAACAGAATTTAAGCAAAAGGCTTCTGACATATGGAATAAATCCTAACCAATTTTCGTATTTTTTTCAGGAGAGCAAGACTTAAAGCCGGGTTTGTCTACCCTGTCCACGAAGTAGTGCATTCAATAAAAACAATGGCTGCAATATTTTTTGGAACAACAAGAAAATCGTTCTGACTGACACAATCTGCATTCAGAATTCCTATTTCAGAGTTACAGTAACTGACATAATTTTACCAGGAAAGTGATTTTTTTTTTTTTTTTTGTAGCTCCACTGAGGTATTTGTGCTTCTTTTAACTAGTCTGACTTTAATGTGTCTGACTAGTAGATACATCATGCCATAGAGCAAAGAATAGCCTAGTAAAGCTGAAATAGCCCAGAATCCTGGCTCTGGAACTGCCAAGTCAGCCTGGGCATACTCCTCTATTATAACCATATTCCAGACCATGTGACAACTTACTCAGCTTGATTAGAAACAATTAGACAATTGCTTAGCTGTGTTAAAAAAAAAAAAAAAAAAAAAGGTCCTGAAAGCTTAGAGTCAGCCTTTCATGGTTCATGTACACGTTTCTACTGGAAAACACACTGGCCTCTACCTGTCAACCAAACTGTACTTAAAGGCCAAGCCATCTCAAACAAAATGAAATACAAGTTTATCTACTATGGAAAGAATAATTACCTCTGCTAACAGGCAGCTCAGGACATACAATGATTGGCCCCAAAGATGGGGCAACTTTCCCATTGGGACACGATCCACCGAGTGAGGATTTTCATACTCCTCGTCCACCTGAAAACAAATACATAAGCAAGAAAAATTACCCTAAAGTTGTGAAGAACAATCAATAACATGTAAGCACTTGCAGACACATAGTCTAACATCAACCCTTTCAACTGCCCTTACTACTGACATAGAGATGTAGTGGTTTCACTTCTAAGGCTATGCATTTTCTGGGACAAGAACTACACTTCCTTTTTGTACCTCTTCCCACCCTTCAAAGCTGGAGGATGAATGGGGACTGTGCATGCAATTATAGCTTTGGTATTTGCTCTTCCACTTTCTTCTCCCCATGCCTTTGCTGCCTTCCCTCTGGGCTGAGCATAGGTAACTGGGTGTCTGCTTTCCAACCCCTTCCAAGATGACACTTTAAATTCACTCCTGTCTACCCAGCTTTCTGAAGCAAAGGTGCTTTCCAGTATTAAGATTATTCCACCTTTCCTGCGGTAGCAAGGATGGTCAATAGAAAAATTAGGAGTAGACGTACTAATTTAGAAAAACTGCTTTAATTTTGCAGTATACAGATCTATTGAGGGCAGGGCAAAAACCCTCCCAGATTACATCTTCAGTCAGCCATTTCATATTTCTTTTATAGACAGACAAAATCTACCCTGCTGATGTGGCATGTTTTTCAGATCATTGTCATCATATCAAAATGCACAAGAAGGCTCTGGACTCTTACACGCTTGTTCCCACTAGGAAGGCAATTCAGTTTCCACCTCAGATCTGCGAGCAAGCCATCAGCTGAGCAACTCAGACCAACCCAGGAGGCTCCACACCCTTAGTGAGTGAGGGCTGAGAAGTCTGGAGTGGGAGAAGAAGTTGGCAGGGAGGGATACAAAGGCAAATAGCATGGAAGAGCACATAAGCTCGTCTGAATTTCTCTGTCACAATGGGAGAATGAGATAAACAGTAATAGCAAAGGTGGGGGAAAAGAAAATACCCAAACCAAAATCCCAGATCAAACCCTAATTCATTTGAAACCTATCTCCTATACATGCTCTGGAAAAGGGCAGCACAAGCAATCAATAGACTAGACAGGTAGGACAGTCTATGCTTTACTTCTTTTTTGAGCTTCTGTTCCTAAGCTAATATTGACACTTCTTAAATATATGTCTTGCTCTAAGGATGTAAAATTTTAGACCTACAGAGGTCTAAAATTTCCACCTAAAATTTCCAGACCTAATATTTCCACAGACAATCAAATTATCAAATTAACAAGTGAAAAATGTGACCATTTGGAAGCCTCAGGTTTACTATTTCTCAGCAGAAGCTGTAAGAAGTCTCCTACTTTTTAAAATAATGTGCAATAGTCTATTTTATTGTTGGTTTAGTTTCATCAGACACAGAAAAACAGTAAGACTGACATTCCTCTTGCTCTCTCTACTTTGCATACTGAAGTGGACACCGCATTTTCCCAATACCTTTTCTGGAGGGACTGCGTACAGTTCAGGCATTAGCACTAATCCATTCTTCTCTCTAATAAGTATTCCTTCCAGAGCCTCTCTGTACTCTTGTACCTGGAATTGTTTTTTAAAAAGAGTGAGAATTCACGTTACAGTCAGCAAAAGGGAAACAATAAAGTACTTTTGAACAGTACTTTTTTACTAAAAGTTAATATATTTAAAAAAGGAAAAAAGGGGTGGAAGAATCATGACTTGCTGATGGAAGAACAGGGTTCAAATTATCAGAGACTGTTCCAGCATCCCAGTGTTATCAGAACACAAACTTGTCTTCAAACTGTAACACACTGCTGCAGTACAAAACTTCCAATATATTCCTACTGAGAAGTGTGGTGGGTCTAGTGCTGGCCAAACACCAGTACACCCATTAGAATATATTTACTCATTTCCTGCTGTGAGACAGGATTGGGAGGAAGGCAAAGCAGGCTCAAAACTTTAAAAGGGTATAAAGAAAACTTTATTAACAGTAACTAAAAGAAAGAATAATAAGAATCAGAATAAAGAATAATAAAGAATAATAAGAATCAGAATAAAACCTTTAGAACACTTCTCCCCCCTACAACTTTTTTTTGCACTAACAATGTACAGAAACAATTAAATCCATTTATCACTTCTAGAAGAGTCTTTCTTCAGTTCACTTAGGGAGAGGAGTCCCTCTTGTCAATTTATGGAGACTTCTCCACAAGAAAACAGTTCTCTTGTGGCTTTTAATTTCCACGAATAGCAGCCTCCCAGAAATCCACAATCATGAAGTCCCTCTCATTTTCCACAGCTTTCCCAACAGCTGTGTTTATGGGCCATGACAACTTATGGGGTATTAGTATAAGGATGAGCTGTACAAGAGCAAAGGTTCTCTTTATCTATCTCTGAGATCATCTTCATCTCTGAGAACAGAAGTCTTCTTCTTCTTTCCCTGGCACAAAGGGTCTTCATCACTCTTCTCTCTCTCTGTTCAAACTTCTCATGGGATCACAGCTACTTCAGCATTTGCTTACTTTAGCATAGAGGCCTTTGCTCATATCTACAATTTGAACACTATCTCCCCATACTTTCAACAAGTTACAGGGAAAAAGAGTCTGATGTATACTTAGAGGGAAACTTTTCAAGCACCAACAGCACCTGCCTTAGAAATCCTTTTTTCTGCTATTCCTGAATAAAGTGGATCACTCAAAGTGAGGTACCCACAGTTCACATACACTGACATTTTCAGTATCCTGTCCCACTCCACTTTTTTTGAGTCCTCAGGGTCCTTATTTTTCTAGTAAAACCATTTGTTTGCAGCAGTAACTGGGGACTAGACACCCACCTGAGTGTCTCAGTGACTCATTCAGCTATGTTTGAACAGTGGAGACTGGGAGCAATTGCCCTGACCATGCCCTAGAACAGTCCATCTGCACACCAAAAAAACCCAAACAACCAGGTACATACTGTCCCAGATAATCCAACTAAGGTCTAGAGCCTGCTTCAGGAAGTGGTATTTTATTGACAGGACTGAAGTTTCAGTAAACTTTCTGATCTTCCCCCTCATGAAATAATGCAATTTCTCTCTTCATCAGACTACTTTTACTGTGTTCAGGAAAACATGTGTCTAGAGTGGAAGGAATTTCACTTGATTTGCAACAACTGATGCAGAAAGAGGGCTTTTTGGTCTGAAATTCTCTGAATAGTTTCTGATGACATTTCAATTTTTAAAGGAGCTCCGCAATCTCCTATCCCGCTGCATAGCAGGCAATTTTAAATCACATAAATTTTAAATTTCTTTCAAGCTACCAATCTGCAGAAGTTCTGGTATGAATGTCCTGGTTACTTGCTGCTCCTTAAATCACCAAAACTCCCCAGGTGCTGCCATAACCTTTGCAGGGCTACAATCAATTTAGCTCTACTGACCACTGGATATCTGGCACAGTAATAGCATGAAGTGACTTTAGGGAACCAGTGAAAATGAGAGTGCCCCACATAAGCCAATCCCAAATCTCTCTGAATGTACAAAAAGACTGAAAGTACTACGAATCTAATTCCCAGCAGCCAAGTCAGAGAGGCTGGGGAAAAAGAAGCTTGCCTCATCCTGAAGTAATTGTGAAAGGGGCATCAAGGTTGGTGATAAGACAAAACCAGCAAAATAAACTCTGTTTAGCCCAGTTTTACCACCCCAGCTAACAGAGCCATTCAACCTGGTAGGGAGAGAGGGCAACCAGGCCTCAGTGTGCACAACCCTGCTGCCTCTACCAGGTCATGAGCTCCCTAGGAAGGTGAAATTGGCTGAAGACTATTCCACTCTGCTAATGGTGTATCTAAGTAATACCCAAAACAAACATGGAACAAAGTTACAAAATACTGTAGGTAAATGATTTTGCAATTTGAAAGCAATTTCTTCTTTCCTCACCTGGATTTTGTCCTCATTAAATATTCCATCAATTAGGAAGTATGTCCAGAATACTGGCCATTCACATTCAATATTCTCAAAGAGCTTGAGCTCAGCAGGATCATAGTGCAGCCTGCTTGGATCCTAAAAAATTCAAGCACACTCATTTAGTCACAGTGCTAAATCAGTCACTTATATTCCAATCATAATGGCAGCCTATTTTATACAGATTTTAACACAGAAACCAATAAACCCACCAGAATAGTTTCCATGCAGTCTCTTGACTTCTTTGTCACATTCACTCTCGAACTCATTTTAATGGTTTTCTAGACAAATCCATCCTTCCTAGTCTCAGGATCTAAGTGTCTCCCAAATGACTGTGGCTCTGCCTCAGTTCAAAGATATTTTGGGATGTCTCAGAGATACCACTTCATCTTAGACACCATAAGCATATCTAAGGGTTAATTTTTTACAGAATTATGAATTAAGTTCTGTCCTTAATAACTGTTTTTTAAACCCTTAGCCTCCCTCAAATATGTGTACTTTCCAGGGTGTACACCTGCATTACCCCCAAATCCACTAAGATGTCTTAGCAATGATGGAGAACTTCACCCCTTCATGTAAATAAAAAAGATATGTCTATAAAGAAGAGATAAAATTCTTTCCACATCCTTACTGAAAATATACATCATAAATATACATCAGAAGTACCTCTCTGGGTGTCTTGTAACCATCTCGGAGAAAGCGACAGCAGCCATAGCGGCCCTGTAAAAACAGACAACACTGTAGGAAACTTCCCGTACACTTCTTCCTCACAGACTACTATCAGCATAAAGGTGTGTGCTGAGTTTTATGGGTCACTTAGGGATCTTCCTCCCTTCTTCCTGAACCAACCTGGCAACCCTTGTTTAATTAGGATTTTTGGTTTAGCAAGAAGTTCTGCTTCTCTCTTTGGAAAACAAAAGTAAATCCTTACCTGCAATTTGGATATGATTTCACTCTTGGTTACATTAACAAGGTTTACATCCTCCACTGCAAAAGCTGGGTAAGAAATAATAGACAGAAGGCCAGCATCTATCTCCTTGGACGTGGATGCCCTTGGCAACATGGAGTACAGAATAGACTGAGCAAAACAAGAACAGGAGAGAGGGATGTAAAACAATTTGCTTTTTCAAAAGCTGTGTCAAATGTAAATGAGACTACACTATTTGTAAACTGACAGAGAAGTCTGTGCAGTTATTTTTAACTGAGTTAGAATGAGAATGCTTCACCCTATTCAGTTTCACATGATGTACTAGGAACAGGATGAGCAGCTTAGCCTGAAGCCATCCTTATTATGTTACATTCTTGGTATGTTAATCAACATTTCATTTGAAAACAAAGGGGAGAGGTTATGTTTTCCCCTAGTAAAGGAAAGAGCAGACTAATTTTTACCTGACAGTGTTCCACTTCATCAGGAAGAACATGAATCACTGATTTGTGTCCTCCATGAGCTCCAAAAAGATCTAGTTCATCAATTGCCTCCAAAGCAGCCTTCAAAGAAAACCAAACCACAAATCAAAATCAATAAATACATTTTAAACCAAGTATGCACCCCAGCCCCTTTATTTAACCTCTGAAAGAAATTACATAACACAGCAGTTTGCCCCACTGACACTTTTTTCATCTTTAAAAGGAAGTTTGGCAATATTTTAGGAAAAGTATTTCTGGTTTTCAACTAGTAGGACAGAGGATTGATGTACTGGTGATCCTTCCTACAATTTAAAGGCAATGCAAAAAAATGGGAGCTGGGTTTCCAGAGAGACATCATGTAAACACTGACGTACTTAAAAAAAAATGCTTGTCCTGCCCTATATTTCAAAATAGCCCCTTGTATCAGTGTGGGGCCAAGACCAGCAGTCTCTCCCTCTTGCAGTGCACACAAAATCTTACAAATCCTGCTGAAAGGCAAATACACCTTTAACCTTAATGATATTTGTCTTTTGTCTGTCCCTCAGACACCATGTAATGAGGTAGTTGTCAATTACACGTTTACATTTATGGCCTTCTGAGCTTCATTTAGTATCCCTGTTGACTTTGTGCTATGAGAGAACCAGAAACAGCCACTTCCTTTTAAGTATATCTTCATTTATTTTTCTCTTTAAACTACTTGTAGAAAATTTCTTAAACTGATATTCTGCTGTTTTTTTGAATTTACATTTGACTTGGTCTTATCATGACAATACATATGACACTGAGGCTGAAGAATGAAGGAAGAGGGAAAGAAAACAAGAGGCCACTTTATAAGATTGCATCTCACTGAATCTGTCAGATTCATGGTTCAATTAATCTGGTACCCTTCTTGCAATCCCTGGAACAACTGTGCTGAGGTCCTTCAATGAGAGCCATTATCTCAAAAATTTGACACTAAAAATACTCACACCTAAACAGAAGTTCTTACACAATCAACTAACTATTGCAGTGGCCAAGAAGACCATACAAAGGAAGCCATCAGGTTTGTCAGAGCCCTCAAGCATAACACAGCAGCCATGAAAGAGGTGTCAGGAAGACATTCTCACTTTGGCCATTCCCACGGAGCTTGCGTTTAGTTCAGGGATTCCTTGGTTTGTCTTATCACCACGTTCCCAAATTCCATAATCCTGAAACAATATCATCAAGAAAAAAATGGCACGATTATATACAAAAGCAATGTTTTGCCCTCTGTCCCACAACAAATCCCCACCCCTACATTAAATTGTTTTATTATTTCCCTTAAAAATAAAGAAAGAAAAAAGGGACTCCAAGTCTCAAAAGAGACTCTCCTCATGTTTGAAAAGAAGCACATAAAAATACACCCCAGCAGGGTCATGTATACAGTCACAAATCACTCCCTTCACAGAACACACAAGCCCTTTATCCCTCCTGTGCATGTTTTTCCCTATGTCCCTTTAACTTGGTTTGCTAACAACCTGCCCTTTCCAGAAAGGCCTAGAAGACTTATAATTAGACATCAGGAAATATTACTAATTATCAATAAAACCCCCTATTATTATGATAGAACAAGTATGCCTCACCCACGCAGCAGTAAATCCTCCACAGCCCTCCCAACATCTCCAAAGATGCTGCTTGCACTGTAAAGTCCTGACAGGTTCTGATATTTTCTTGTGGAAAAAACAAGTCCCTATTTAACTTCTCCAGCAATAAATAATTTTCCACCCACACTTGAGCAGTGTTCAGATAATTTACATATAAATAACTACTTACAGCAACTTTGTAGGCAGCTTCTATGTAAAAAACAAGATTCTGGATAAAGGTAACCTCATCAAGGGTGAAGATAATACGTAGCCCTGATCAAAAGAAGGAAAGAGAATGATTATATTGTATCAGAACTGCAATACCTACTCTTCAGTGAGTTTCATGCTTTTGTTTATTTGCTACCAACCCTTGCCCACTGAAATCAAAGGAAAAACTCATACCGATTTCCAAAGGTCAGGCAGCAAGCCTCAATACTTGCTACTGACAAAATACTTCAAACCCCACCAATAGAGACTGCTTCAAAGACCAACCAAAGACCAAGAAAAACTGTGAGGGTGACACTCAGACCATGGGTAAAAAGCAGAGGCACCTGAGCCAGCTCTGGCTCTCCAGAACAATGCATACCAATTCCTGCAGCTCCCCAGCCTCTGCCTGCTCAGTGCACTACCTAGGAACCTTCAAGATGACCAGGTGCCTGCTCTGCAGGGATCAATTGCAAGGGGCTTCAAGGACAGAAAAACATGTAACAAATTCTTATCCTCACAGGAGGAGTATGATTAAGAAGAACACAAGATAAAACAGCACCAGTAAGAGAAGAAACACTGATGGCACAAGTGCATCTGACTTGATGTTGCCACTCTTTGAAGAAACGTGGTTGTCCTCTATGAAGTCTTTAAACATGACATGATTCTAAATATCTCATGTATTTGATGCCTTGATTAAGGGCATAGACACTGCCAATTACTATAAACCTGAAATTCCACATAAGGCATATCTCTTTTCCAGAGAAACATGACTTGCTTCTGAGTAATACTTATGTAAAGACCTTTGAAGCTGATTACTAGCTCTTTTTTTCCCTTTAAAAATAAAAACTGGAATAGAAAAGGCTGCAACAAAAGGCAAAAATATATTCTGCTTACCTGATGCAGTCATCTGTGCCAAGAAGAGCAGGTAGAGGGAAGTTGCATCCACTTGTAGATGCCCCCACTGGTCGTCCCCAACCACTGTGGCACAAGTTGCAGAGTTGTACTTGGCATGGAGGCAGTCTTTGGTACTCTGAGTGCGTTTGAACTTCTCTACCTTATCTACCTAAAAAACATCACGAATCCCAAATGTGAAACATTTTGGAAGAAATTCTCCAAATTATTTCAAAATTAACAACTTTTCTAAGGTGAGGAGAATCTTGAGGTCTTAATCCTGTTACCACACTCAGTTTTGATTGATCAGAGGGCTTAAACACAACTCTGACTTTAGACTCCACATCTCTACAGGAAAGAATACGATTAAATAACCTTGTTGATTCAGATCTAAACTACAGGCATCCATTTTGGTGAAAATCAGTTTGCAAATGCAAAACTCTGACTTGCTACAAACACAGACTCAAAACATTACTTGGACAGTAAGTGGAAGCAAGGTCAGTGTTTTGCTCAAGAGTTTTAAGAAGACTCCCCACACCATCACTGGCACACACAGAATAAGTCACTCCACAGAAGACACAAGAACTACACGCCTCAATGAAATGCTTTATACGTACACCATCTACTAATTCAACTCAATCCTATGGCATTACCTGTCTCATCATGCACTGCAAGAGTCCCCGCATCAGCTTCACAACATTCTGCAGGAACAAAACAGACCAGTGACACTTCCACCCTCATCAGCTCTTACAAACAACATTCAGAAGTGGCAAAGTTCACACCCTCTACCAATGTCCTGCCAAGGGTAAAAAAGAACGTGTTTTTGCCCAAAATGTATTGCATGCTTTTTTTTTTAAATATACTGATCAGATTTCATTTCTTCATTCCCATCGAGGAAAAGTCTTTTCCCAAAGGTCCTCTCTAAACAGTGAAACAACTCTCCATGGTCCTTCTATCCAGCTAAAGGAAGTAAGAAGAATGCTATGTCTTGTAAGTATATTAATACTAACAATAAATTTTTTGAATGACAGATCTAAGGAACACTGGTAGGTGACATCAAGACATTGACCTGACTGCAAAACCTGCAGAGTTTCTTCCACTCTTTATACAGTACAGCAAAAATCAAGTGACTCGTAGAGAAAGGGTCATAAGTGTGAATGTAGAGAAGTGCAAGACTGTGCATTAAATAATCAACCCTACCTTTTCACCCCAAAAATATAGCCTCAAAATATGATCATGCAAACTGAGTCAAGGTTATTGTGTCACCATGGACCTCCCTGGTTCAAGTAGGACATACCAGCAAAAAATTTACCCAGTGACTCCAAAACAACAGCAGGACACCAACAGTCCCTCACTTCACATTTAACCCACTTCTGTTTACATTCTCATTTCTGATACTCACAGTCCCAGCTGCAGATTTTAGTATTTAACTGTGTGAGTTATGTCCCCTTCTAATTCTCCAGCACAGACCTCATCAGTCTGGAGATTGATACCTTCTCTGCTATGATCAAACATGCCTACATACCATGTAGGCACATTGGAAATGTGCACACCTCCATGCACATTCCAAAGACTTCTACTTTAAATGGCATGCTTCTCTTTATGGAGAAGAACAGTCTAGCAGACAAACTGCTGCAAGATCCAAGCAGCCTAGGCCTGATTTTCTGCACCATAACACACCTCATAAAGGACCTAAAGGTTTAATCAGAGAAAGCCTTGTAAATTAGGGCACAAAACCTCTCAGAAGCCTAATTTTCAACCATCAGCCAACTGATGGAAGTTTGACTTGTACATAGTTTTGTTTTGTTTGTAGTTAAATTCAGATGTTAGCCTCTCTGCCACCCAATTGTTCAAATCCTCCTGGCCAGAAAGTTGCAGGGATACTGCACACCACACACTGCATGGATGTTGCTGTCTTTGGAACACGTACCCCAAGCTGGGAAAAGCCCGCCAGATTCCAGACGCAGCAGCAGTGTGAATGCACTCTCCAAAAGCACACCAGTAAGAAAACCCCAACAGTGGAACTGGTTCATGCCGAGCCTTGACGCACCTGCTCGAGCTCGTAGGCCTTGGCTTTATCCTCATCCCGGTCCGCGTTCTTCCGATAGGCCATCCCCAGCCCCCACACGGCCAGGATGCTGTAGATGTTGTCCCGTACCCAGGCATCCTTATGGTCGGCCCCGGCTGAAAGCAGCCCCGTCACTGGGTTCTAACCATGGCAGAAGGAATAAAGAACACACAAACATCACCACCTCAAGTCCCATCTGCTATGAAGCATCACTTCTTTCTGTATGAAAAGGCAACAAACTAAAGATGATGATTTCACACTAAGTGCACGCTGCGGCTGCTCACGAATTCACAACAAAGTGAGATCCCATCCTTCTTTCCCAAATTCACACAAGTGAAATGCAAAATTTATTTGAACACTTCAGGCTGTAAAGTTTACAGCATCCAGCTGAACATCTTCATTCACTCAGGATTAGTAGCCAGGTAACTGAGTGAAATTCAGAATACAACAAGGAAATGGAAATTTATATTTCACATATTTGTGAGGAAAAGAAGGTACTGAGTTAGCACTAGAAATTGAGTGTGGGCTATATGCTTCTCTATTTAAGTGGTCCATGGCATAACCTTTAGAAAGTAAAAAACCACTAGTGATCTTCTAGGAGATTAAAAAAGTATTTCTATACATCTGCCCACTGGATTTATGACAGCTAAATGAATGTAAAACCTTTTTAATATCCTCCTTTGGAAAATACACAGGAAAAAAAATGTGAAGGTGTTGAAAAGAAGCGCTGTCTGAAAAGCAGAGCACTGAGTAGTCTCCTGCATCCCAAATACTCCATTAAATTTTTAATTGCATCATTAATTCCCATCACTTCACTATCCTTAATTCTTTTAGACCATCTTTCTTGGCTGTCCATTCTTGACTAAGAAAAAAATGAGACAAAGGCAAAAGGTCAATAGAACTTTCAATTAAATCAAACCTTTACAGAAAATTTCAGTGAATGAAGACCAGTTGGTGGGGCTGGTGTGACAAGGGGCAAAGATTACAATAGCAAAGACTACTTTTACAAAAGTATAATTTAAAAGGATACATCCACCAATTTTTCATTTCTCCCATACACTGGCTCACTCAACTCTATTTTTAAAAAAGCTGGCTTGAGGGGGAGGGGATTTAGTCACAATTTCCTGGTCTCTACATGTGAGCAGCACATGGGTGACAGCCTGACAGACATGACCTGGCACATGTTTTGTTATGGTTTAACACAGCAATGTTTAGTGACTCCCTCAGAGTAGAAATGAAGTTCTGCTGCAACAGCCCTGCCTCAGCAAGGTCTTCACAAACCAAGTAACAGCTGAAGGACCCCTACTCACCTGTTTGATGGGGAAAGTAGCACATATAGCACATAGGAAACAGCTTAAAAATTTCTCTTTGATCTTGAAAAGTCAAACAAGGAGTAAGCGAAGTCCTAGTTCAGTTTTGCCCACATGACAAAACCCAGGGTCTCAAAAGGCAAACCACATACTCCCAACATTCCTAGAGGACACTTTATTTCCCTCCCTCCAATGCAGGACAACGAATGTCTACTCACCTGCAGCCCTGCCTTGATAGAGATCACTCAGCTGTCTGAAAAATGCTCATTTTGGTTTATTTTTCCCTACTCTCCATGCTGGCTGCTGCCAGGTGAAAAAAAAATAAAAATGTCTCTGCGTACCAAATTGGAAGCCCAGAGAAATGGCCCATCCAAGATTTTAAAAGACTATTCAGCTCCCAGGGAGGGACTTGCCTAGCTCAAGAGATTGTATTAAACACATCCATGGGTAGCTATCACCATTTCACCACCTTTGACTCCTCTACAAGTTGGTCCCAGCTTTTGGGGTGCACTGGGGCTGGCTCTCATGAATTGACAACACATTAATGTATTTCCTCATGCACATTCAGAATGTTAGCAGAACAATGTAATATACCAATTAATATTTTAAGTGGCTTTGTTTCAGCTTTTTTAGAAGTGTTTTCTTTGAAAAACCACAATTACTTTCTCCTGTTACCTGCTAACACCATATGAAAACTACAATGTTTACAAGTTGCCAAAGAACCAACAGAAACACTGAGTGCACTTAATCCCCCTGATGTCAAAGGGATTTTAGCTTAGCTAGTCTTCAAGCATTCCATCTATGCAGCGATGGCTAATCAGACTAGCAGGTCTCATCCTGCAAATCACACTGCTCAGAAGATCCACGGAGCAAAGAATTTTATCAGCACCATGGGCTGCCAGCTGAGAGCACTGCAACAGAAAGCTGATTGCTGGACTAAGACTTTCAACTGTTGTATCATGCCCAAACCTATTTTTAAATCTATCCATCAATCTGGAAAGAAAAAGGCCCCCCAACAATCCAAACCAAAAAACACACCAGTTCCTACAGGGCAGCAGGTGTCAATAAGAACTTCAGCAGGACAGGCACGAAACCAGTGGGGTTCTACCAAGAGCAGCAAAAAACTGAGGTAGCTCCAGAAAAGCTTGTAGATTTGCTTGTGAAACCAGATGTAACATGATGTGAGTCTTAGGGATGGTCCTGTGCAGGACCAGGAGCTGGACTTGATGATTTTTGTGAATCCCTTCCAACGTGATTCCATAATACATTTGGGGTTACCCATAAAGGTATGAGCTTTCCTTATCAGGTCCATATGGTTTTCACTTATAGTACCATAGCAATACTTAAAATGTACTTAGATGTTAAGTTTTACTATTTCCTAATCTTAAGATTCACTTTTTTTCTTATGTCATTCAATTTAATAGGTGTAATAAGCAGCTGAGAACATCCTTCTGGTGGTGCTTTTCAATGTCTGCTCTGCTTCAGCACCAAAGCATCCCTCTGACCCCAGTCCCTTGGGGTACATGCAACAGACAGCAGGCCCCCCACAGACAGGAGCCAGTAGCCTCATAACCTTTAACAGGATGGTAACTATCACTGTGCATGCTACAGGGACTGACAAGGACAATGCAACATCTGCAAAACAGGAGAAGAAACCTACTGACCTGATCCTGCAAGATGCCACAGAGAAAACTGCCAGCCCTGAACAGATCTGCCTGGTAGCACAGATATCCTGCATTAAAAATTGCCTTGAAAAATCACACTGATCTAGAGTGATTGGAATGAGCACAAGATCAATTGCTGCTACTGAAAAACGTAGCTCCTGGTGTATCAAACAGCTGATCAAAGCCCAATGTTTGTGCACACTCTGTGCTGCCCTTGCTGCCCCTCACAGAGATGAGCGTGTCACTGCCCTCTGTCAGAGCACAGCAGCTGACAGCAGCTCCTGGTCAGCAACCCTCCTCCTGGAACCTGCCCATCTGCCGTGAGGCCATCATGTACCAAGCAAAATTGTCATCCATCTGCCATGAGGCCATCATGTACCAAGCAAAATTGTCATGGCCTCCCGAGAATGTCACCTTAACTATGCCAATGCAGCTATGGGTGGGTGTGGTGAAAGGAAATGCAGTGTTCCTGAGAAAGTAAGTTTATGGAATGGGGTTTTTTTAAATATAATACACAGTCATCTGAAGCAAAATCATGTCCCACTGTCAAGAGAAAGGCTGTGAATGGATGTTGGTGCCAAGGCTGCACTCCCTCAGCTGTGCCTGGGAGGTGTAGGGTCACAGTCACACATCAGCCCCTGCTGAGCAGCGGCACCTCAGAAGCACTTTAAAACCTTCTGGCTCTTCTGGCAGGCTGCTCCCTGGCTAAAACTCACTTCCTTGGCTCCTTCCTGGGAGTCACTAAGAAGGCACCGGCAGCAGTGGAGCAGCAGCATGCAAGCTGATCCAGCCACAGACTTTCTGCTCCCAAGAAAGTCACAGATGCATGTGGCCCAAAGTATTGCATCTCTTCACCTGGCTGAACACAGTATTTTCAAACTATTGCAATGAAAAAACCAGGAAGACTATAAATAAATATATTTTAAAAATCTAGAAATGGGCCTTGAGCATTTCTCTGGGTGCTCTTGAGATACCACTGATCCCCTGCCTTGCTGCTAGCCTGCGAATTGCTTTCCTCACAAGGAAGAAAACTTACCTCCTTTCCCCACCTCTGAACTCTCCCAGACACTGAGCCCTTAGTGACAAAGGCAATACACAGTCATGAACACTCATCCTATTGCTTTAAATAGCAATTACAAAATTCTTGGTCAGCAGTATGAACCCCATATACCCCATACTGCTTCATACACATGAAGCAGTATGAATGTATTACCATTTACTTACCCTTTTTACTATTGTTAAATATTAATATCATCAAGGCTTTCATGGGGCATGTTTGAGCTCTGAATCTCAGAGGCTCCATGTCTCCCCCAATGGAAGCTGTTATCAGCATTCTCATCTTGCAAACAAGGAAATCCAAGCAGGCACTGGAAGCCAAAGTGACCTGCCCAAGGTCATCTTGCTGACAATAGGCAGAGATGGGAACACAACTAGAAGCTTCTCCTGCACCCCAGCACAGGAAGAGCCAAAAATTATCTTCTCATGCCACATATACCAGTTCTTGCATTTGTTTCTACCGAGTCTACAATAATTAGTACACAAACACCAATTCACAGGTGTTTGGACCTGTGCTCAAAACAATGGCCAGTGACAAAAATCTTACTGACCAAAGCGCATTTGGGGCCCAGCCTCTTCTTTCACTGCTCACCAGTTCCTTGTAACTCTCATCAACAAAGCATATCTGGTAACCAATCTGTGCAGAAAATCCTGCTGCTCATCTCTATATACTGGATTGTTTAACCAAAGCATGCCACTGCTGAACACCTTCTGAGTCCTCAGTGCTCACCTGGAGAAAGCAAGCACACTTAGCAGAGAGCACTGTGCTGACCAAAAATCACAAGGTACACAACAACCTCCCGGAACCACCGCTGCTATTTTCTTTCTTTTGGTGCTCGCCTGTGCAGGCAGCCCCGCCTGACGTTCCAGAGGCTCAGCAGTGCGGACAGCGGGAGAATAGACTGGAAGCTCTGGGACGTGCCCCGCCGCACACACGGGCTGGGGGAGCGCACAGGGACCCGCACGGCGCTGTGCTGACAGGCGCGGCACAAAGTCCTGCTCGGGGCTCCTGTGTCACCGGGGCGGAATGCTGCTGTTACCGTGTGTGCGCATATATATACATACACACACACACACATATATATATATATGTGTGTGTGTATATGTATATATATGTATATGTAAATATACATTTACATATACATATATATACATATACACACATACACACAGTATGTAGTGTGTATCCATCTGTCTATCTAGATAGATAGAGTGTGCACAACGGCTGGGTGTGTATCATACGGCCATGAAGACATTGTCTACACAATACTATTATTATTTACAAGCTCAGACTGGCTGTGTTTTCCACACGATTTCCAAGGTGCACTTACACGAGCACCCCCAGGATCCGCACCGCCTCAGCATTCCCCGCGCTGCTCCGCAGGCGGGGGCGGGACAAGCGGACAGGAGGCCGCCGGTGAGGGATGTTCGTGTCTCTCCCGCAGCCCCCGGCCCCGGCAGCCGCCCCACACCCCCGGCACGGCCCCACCGCTCCCGGCGCCCGCAACCCCGAGCAGGCGTCCCGGGGCGGCGGCTGCTCCTCACCTGGTGGCAGAGGATGGTCCGCTGGACCAGGCGGGCGTAGCCGTCCAGGCGCACCCCCGAGTTGCTGCGGCTCCTCATGGCCCCACGGCGGGCCCAGCTGCCCGGCCCGGCCGCGCTCGGGGCGGCGGTACCCGGAGATGGCGGCGGCCTCTCCCCGCCCTCACGGCGGAGCGGGGCGGGGCGGCAGCGGCCTCCGCCCTCAGGCACCGCGGGGACACCGGGACAGCCCTGCACAAGGAGGGGCCGCCTGGCGTGACAAAAGCCCGGCTGCGTTTGTGAAAAGTAGTGTCAATTTTACAGAACCTCTTCGTAAATTCGTAAAATAAAGCTGAGAATACCAGAATACTTGTTGGAAGCTTTTCTTACCCTCAGCCTCTAAAAACCCCCACCGTTTTGAGATCTGATCGAATGAAAGCACGGAACAGATGTAGCAGAGTAGCTGAAGGTGTGGTATTCACTCAAAATCACTCAAAATTCGGAATTTTTTTTCCCGTTGTCTTTTTTTTTTTTTTTTTAAGTGAAATTGTAGCATTAACAGAGTTACTATTGTCACTTTTCCTTGCAGTTCTTCCTTCATTGCCTATTGCTGACAGTCGTGGTTGAGAAGGCAGCGTTCACAGCGCGCTGGTTCCTTTGGTGGCGGTCGGACCCCACCTCTATAGGTGCTGCACAGCAGAGCAGAGGACAGAGCTCGGAGCTCCATCACCTCCCTCTGCCAGAGCCGTGCGGTGAAACCGGCGCCGAGCCGAAACAGGGAGCAGTGAGCTGAGCTCCGAGCCAGCCTCCCCCTTCAGGGCACCGCCTTTTACAGAGACTGCACTTAGGCACTAAGTTTGCTGAGCAGGGTGCTGCCAGCTCTACACGGCAGGTTGCTGCTTATCTTTGACTAAGCTTAAAACCTCCTAACAGATCCCCCGAGTTAGTCTTGCAGCCACAAACTAACGCACAGAATTTTACTTGGTGCTCTGGGCGGGTGTTGCAGCTTTCCCCAAGCTCTGGGTGTCCTGGCTAAACAAAGTCCAAGAGACCAAGTACCAAAAGGATACTGTAAAAACAAGTGTAAAAACACATTTTCAGCTAGTTTGAGGATGAGCTAAAATATTATGCTAAAATATTATGCTGGTGCAAGTGCAAATTTTTACTACGAGTGTGCTATTAAGTGGCAAAGTCAGAAAGGACTCCTCTCCCCTAGGAATATATAAAATAAATCTTTTTTCAAGAATCCTAACGTATTTTAGTGTGTAAAAATAAAAACAACAAGACTCAGCTGGTCAGTGGAATTTGTGTATTCATAGGGAATTTAATTACTGAAGCTAAACTCAGCTATGTGCTCTTGCTTACAGCATTCCTTTGGGAGGGCTTCAGCAGTCTTAACGGCAGGCCTTGACTGGACTAACTTATGTCAGGGTTTTCTCTGCTAAAATCCAGATCTGTCAGAACCATGCAAGGTAAAATATGTAGCAGAGAATAAATGCAAAAGCTGGGTCAGCTTCTTCTCCAAGAGGTGACATACTGTTGATCCTGTAATCTGAAGAATTGTAACACAGCCCAGTATTAATGACACATTTATCTAAAAGACAAAGTTTATATATTTTCTGTTGTACTTGTTGCAATTTTATTACTTTTTTACAGTTGAAAATATAAATATAAGAAAATTAAATAAATTTACAAGAAACACTGCAAAGGCAATTAGCCAAATAGTTAAAGCATTCACAAAAATGTATTCCAGCTACTAGCATTCCAGGATGGGCTTTTACCAACATGCAGCTAAAACCCTGTGGATAAATACAAAAAATACTTTAAATTCTCCCCTTAAAAGCATAGTCAGAGTACTTTTGAATGTGACTGAAAGAACCAATGTGTTGCCCACAGAACCACAATGGGGTTTGAGCACCGAAGAGGTTCAATTGCTGACTCCAACAGAGCCCCAGATAACAGGCATGTAACTCATGCTTTTTGTTAAGGAGTGTGTTTTCAGGGCATCCAACTGAGCCCTCCCCACCGGGAAAGCAAAGCCCTTGCCCCCCATCAGCATGCACCTGCTTCATGCAGCCCTCTTTACAGGGCCTGGTACTCTGCAGTCTGGCACCAGTTTGTCCTACTTTGCTTTGGGAGCATCCAACTTTTGCCCAAGAATGCAAATTGAAAAAGCAGTGGCCATAGCTGCACATGTGTGTGAGGAAGAAGAGGTAAGACCAGGGCTTAGGCCAATTTCTGTTCAGAAGGAATCTTCACAATGTTGTACGGACTTTCAGCTGTTTTACACGAAGAGCCAAAATTCTTTTTTTCCCAGTAAATATCACAAGAGGAATGCAATTTTGCTTCAGCAATTACTGAGCTAGCGCCTCAGTATTTGGTTTGCCAACCACAAGCTAAAGTTTAAGGAGAAATACTCATTAGAATAGCTCAAGAGCTGCCCCTTAAAAAACAGCCATGCAATGAAACAATTTCTCAGCTACTAAATATAGCAGCTATCATTTATTATTTATATTTTTTCTTCAACTTGCCTCCCCTCCCCACCCCCCCCTCCAAACTTCTCAACTTCCATCATTGCAAATGAAAAACGGCAGTGTCACACCACTCCATATAAATACTGACCCTGGTGAAATCAATGGAAAAACTGATGACTTCACTCAAGCCACCAACACAACTTAGTTGTACATAATAATCTACTGACTACGTTATTTAATACTCCATTCATGGAACTCTACTTGAATTATACCCAATTTCTATCCCTCTACCGTGTACTAAAAGGTAGCTAAAGGTTCAATACCGATTGTGCTTGTTATTTACAGTTCTGCATCGAGGGAATATATTCAAACCACTGTAAGTAATCCACTTACTGGACAAATTAACTTTTGTAGCATTCTATGTTAAAGATAATTAACTAATGAAAAATGCAAACTCACAATAAAAGTTACAAACAAAATACCAATTATTTTTCTATACATAGGTATATTTAAATTTATATTACAAGAAATAAATATAAAAGTATCATTGAGATGCTTAAAGGTTGATATTTTCTGCTTATGTACATCACTGAAGAGTTTGCTACTAAAACGTACAAAAAGTTGAAGACAGTGTAGCTAACATTTTTAAAGTTAACATCGTTTTTATGCACAAGTTGTAACTTTCTACATTTATACAGTACTACTAAGCATTATATCCAGATAAACTTAATTGTAATGAAAAAAGTCTAAATAAAACTTTTGTTTAAATGTTAAAAAACCCCTCAAAAAAACCCACTCTGCTGAAGAAAAAAAAATTGAAGTGTGCCAGCTGTAATCTGACATCCAAGACCTTGTCAAAATAGTAGGTTCCTTTTCTTTTTTTTAAAATAATTGTCCTTGTCAATCGATTGCATGGCTGCCTTGAAGTTCCAGTACCATATATTAAATAAAACCAGTTCTTGGTCTGCTCACATTATGTAAAACTGCTAAAGTAAAACTCTACTTCACACTGTGAAACAATGTGCTGTTTAAAGGAAATCACATTTTCTCCATAGAACTTAGGCTTCCTCTCTTTGAAGTCCTTCTGAGTGAGAGTTGGCTTTCTTGGCTGCCAGTATCATCCTTGTCTTGGAATACAAATTGTTTGCCTGAAAAGTCATGGAGACACACATCACCATTCTGTACACTGAAACAAACACCATTCTTCTCACTGGAAAGATGGCCTGTTGAAACAAAAAAAGTACATTCCCTATCAGAAAGGTTCAGAATCAAGCCTCCCATGCTTTTTTTAGTCACTATAGGGAGTTCATACACTCTCATTTTATCCCTGCAACAATTTTAAAATGTGTTTTTTTGGTAAGTAGTTTGTATAAATTTCTTTTCCTGTGTGAAATCCTGATATTTGAGAGATGTTAATATATTTATGCACAAGGACTCAATATTTTAAGCAATAAAGGTCAAAATTCTCAAAATGTAGGCTTGAGTTCGAGTAAGTATCACTAGATAAGATGCAAAATACTCCTCATTTTAATGATTGGCTTTAATGAATTAAGTTTTAAAGGTATCTCAGGTGTGCCATGCATCTGAAAGAAGAAAGTGAGAGTACAAGGAACTCAACTTACAGTATTTACTTCTGAAGGACAATCAGAATAAGGCCTAGGTCTGATCATGGATCAAAACCATACTTAGACTGCATAGAATCTTACACATTTAGGTGAATCCACAATGAACACATCTAATACCATTGCTGACTGAAGTCTTTTACTGAAATGCTCCACAAATGTTTAGTTCACTGGATAAATCACCCTGCCCCTATGTATCACATTCTAAATATTTTTAATGAGAATTTGGTTTTTTTTTTATTCTAAGTATTTGTCCAAACACTTCAGTTTGGACTTTTTAAAAATTTAGTTATTAATTTAAACAGCCAACAAGCACTTAAACAGGCACAAATGTAGACAGGGTAAGACAAACAGAAGAGCTTTGTTCATTAATTCAAATAAGAAAAAGGTTGAAATTATAGAAAATAACCATACTTGCTAACACTGTGATTGTTGTTTAACCCCCTGCCTGCCTAACACTCTTTTATCTTAGGAGTGTTCAAAATAGCTGTGCCCTAATATTAGGGCAAAAGTTGAGAAGAAAATAAGGCTTTTCTGTGAACAAACTCAGAAAGGTCATTTGTGTTCCTCAGTTAGAAAATCTGCGGGTTCAGCCATGTGATACCTAATTGTAGTTTCTGAAACATGCAAATCTGCAAGAGAAGAACTGAAAATAAGGAAATATTAGAATGCCATAAAAAGATGAAGTCCAATAGGAAAGCAAAGTCACAGGCTATGCAGACATCTCAAACTTACCACAGTAAGTCATTCAGTCCTGATTCTGGAATAGCATTTCAGTAGAAGCAGTGAAGCTAAAACCATAAAGTGCTTACAGCTCAGTATATTTATGACATAGGTCTTAATTTCTAGAGTGTTTTTTGTTTTGGAGGTCACTTTTTAAAATGAAGTGTTGCAATGTTATTTTCAAGTTCCAGCTTTGAGAGGAGAGCAATCAGGTGCAGCAAATTATTAGGTCCCATGTTCCTATCTAACAGCAGTCTAATACCTTTTGGAGGCATTAGCCCAGCTCCTCTGAGATACAACTGCCCCATGTTTGGAAGATTAGGTGTAAGGAATTGTCTCCAAGAGCTTTGCTGGGAGCTATCCAGTTTAGTTATAGGTTTAGCCTCTTTTTAAAAAGAATTATTTAGTCAAACTATGCAGGCAAGGTATCATGCAACCCTCTTGATATGAATGGAGGATGTGGTAAAAGGTTCACAGCATTCAAAATAGACAATAAAATAGGAAATTAGGTGGGTCACCAGAGACATCCATGTTTGTAAGTGCACAGGAACAAGGTTTTATCAAAGTTCTTTCAGCTGCTTTTGTCTAAGAAGCTTTTGGCACAGGACACACAGACACACTGGAAAGGTCTGATTATGTGAATACAGTAGGACAGAATTGGAGCACAGCCAACAGAATTGGCATCACTCAGTGGTTTAGATCATCAATTTAGCATTTCATTCCAAAATACCCAAAAGAACAAAACTTTCCAGAAAGCTGCAACAGGATCATTCATTCGGTTGCTACAACAAACAAGCTCAATACAACATTTCTGCTCTTTCTTTCTGTTGAAAAAAGCAGTCAAAATGCTTTTGTAGCTTGGTATAAGCATGTCAGATGTTGCAGGGAGAGATGGCTTCTTTCATCAGAGCAATTAACATAGCAGAGAAAAAAGAACCCTACAAGACATACAGGCTTTTGCACCTGAAAATTTCTCTCTTTGAAAGGGAATTCTACCTAAAAATATTGCCTTACTTTATGTCTAATGATAGTGAGTGTCACTGGATGCTGGTTCTCAACTGATCTGTTAGATAAAAAGTATGCTAATTATTGCATTATGTGGTATCCAAACAGGGAGATTTTACAAAGGAATGTGAAAAAAAAAAAAAAAACAAACAACCTCAAATTAGAAAGCTGCACAGGGCATGTCCAAATGCCATCTCCTGAAGTGTTGTGATTTCTCTACAATATGCAGTTACACTCAAAGGAACAGTAACCTCTAACCCACATACAAATTATTTTACTCTGTATATCTGAGAAGTTATCTGCTGATATAATCTTGTTGACTATGTGCTGTCTTCTGACAGCATAGGCCAAGAAATGAGGACAACACAGCCTCTCCAAGCATGTTCAACAGCTTCATAATAAACATTCTAGTTGATGACATGACTTCTTAGCCTCAACTCTTGATGAGTTGGGAAAAATACCTCAGGCACACAGGAGTAATGTCTTCTGAGTTTTGCTTGACTTAGGGTTTTATACATTACAGATTTGTAAGTTATTTTTCTGTTTGAAAAATTGATTGTCTTTACTGAGAGCTCAAATCAGCACCATGACATGTTCCCTGCAAGAGTGTGAAGAACTAGATTATGTTCACTGAAAAAAGTCAGTTTTTAATAAGTATTTTCAATGGTGATTCATATCTAGTTTTCTCAACAGACAAATAAACCACAGCAAATTGCAAGTGAAACCGAGTGCAGTGCTACTGCATTTCAACTCCTCAGGAAGAGCAGAGGGCAGTAGTGCAGAGGACAGTACTATGTTAGAACAGGAAGGATCTAGAATTTTACTTCTGAATATATACTATTTTGCATTATACTTACCATTTCCATTTGCATGGACTGAATAATCATTATTCATTAGCAGTGTTGTAGAGTTAGTGGAGTTACTGTTTGATTGTAAGGAGTTGGAAGAACTGGATACTCCTTGATTTACAGTCTGCTTCTTTAAACCATTTGTAGCAGTTCTACTCCAGTCTAAAACAGGAAATAATACAACTCACACAAGCACTACATAAAAATATAGTTAATAATGCAACTGAATTGATACAAAACCAAGGCTTTACACACTTCTTGCAGTATTCTAGACAGAATTATATTGTAAGAATTTAATGAGTCTTGATGTTTAAAATTATTTCAATCTAGTTCCTTTTCTCTTGTCCCTTTTAAAAATACAAGCAGCCAAGTGTCATAATTTTACAACTGCAGACCAGATCAGAAAAGTAACTGAAGTGCAGTTGATTCTCCAAGTGAAAGTGTATAAAAATACATGGCTTTACAAGAGGACAACTACTTAGTAATAAAATAACATAAAGTAATTAATGTCTTTTTTTGTTTAAACCATGCTTCACTTTGTTTTTGTGGAAATAACTGGTAAAACTACATCTGACCCACAAGCTGGAACAAATCTTACCGTTTCTAACTGACCAAAAGTCTTCTGCAAAGACATGTCTTTACCCTGCAGTGGAAGAGGTCATCTCTTAGCAGTTAGCAGCTTAAGGCAACAGCATGTAAGCATGCAAGTGCTGCATCAGCTACCACCTTTAAAGAGTATAATTTTGGAGGTTTACTGTATCTTGGATAATAAACTAGAACTGCATCTGCAGCAACATGGTCAACTGGGGTTTTTTGGGGTTTTTTGTGTTTTCTTTTTTTTTTTTTTTTTTTTTTGTAATTATTACAAAATACCAGGAACTTAACACCAAATATATGAATTCAGAAGCTAAAAGACAAATATTAATATTTACCAGAGTTTTCAGCCAGTCTGAATTTCCCACAACAAAGATATCTTCTCCACTGTTTACGGACATTCTCCTTTGTTACACAATAGAAGATGAAAATGAAGAACCCTGCAAAGCAATAACATGAAAGATTGTTGCAGAATTCACTTTTACTACTTCCTAATGAACAATGTTTTGGTTTTCTTTCATTTCTTTAAATTTCTAATAAAAAGTAATGACACCTTTCTTTGCTGAAAAGGTTTGCAACTCTGAACGTTGCAGAGCACTTTTTCCTTACATAGATTAGAGGAATCATACACACAAAAGAAAAAACAACAAATACAACCAAATGCATGAAGTGCATAAAGTTTCCTTTTATCAAATAAAAAGGGAAAAAATCTGTTGATCTTGAAATTTACTTAATGCTTTTGGAAAAGAATTCAAAGCAATGTCAAAGCAAGGGTGTGATACCACGCTATCAGACTATGAAGCTTTTTTAGCACATTGTGTGACCCTGTTACATCTTTTATTAGCAGATAACCTGTTACCACCAATGCTACAAAATTTTGAGCACTCATCCAAAGAAAATAACTCATATCTAAAATAATAATAAATGGTACCCTCTTTACCACAATTTCAAATATTTACTAGAAGGGATGGTGCCCATCCCATCTCCTACTAGTGCCATATTAAAGTCTATTTGTCTACTTCTCATTTGCTACTATGTGACACAGGGTGGCATCCAACTTCCCCGGCTTAAAAGTTCATCACAATTTCCCCCTTTTAAGGGAAATTGGCACTTTATCTTTGCACAGTTTCCAATCTGCAATGGGAAACAACTGCATTAGGTTTAGAATGAATAGTAAATAATAGTAAGTCAACACAGCAAATAGGGGAAAGTTGTATACACTGAACAGCAATTTTCACTGCTTAATCTCTCTGGGAAACCATCCAGTCAGTCATCTAAGTGCCATTTAAGCAGAAGTTTGGATCCAAACTTCAGAAGGACGCTTCAGGTATATTTAGGACACTGAGGATGGCTATAATCCCACCTGTTCATATAAAAGTCTATGTGGCAACTCTGCTTTTGGATACATCCAGCAGTACCTGCCTTTGCAAAACTTTGTTTTCATATCTACTTCTCATATTTTCTTAAGTACTATATAGGCCATGCTTAAGAGTTGGGTCACTAACTTTTAGATGTTTCAGCCTTGCCTATCTCAATGACCCTTTGCTGAATGTCCAACCTCCCCCAGAAGCCTTAGGGGAACTGAAGAAATGATACTGTTTTCACTACATTAACTGCATTATAACGTGAACACTTAAAGTAACTGAGTATTCAAAATTCATCTGTTTATTAGTGGAAACATAGTCACTTCCAGGGATATCTGGTTTGCATACACTTTAAAAATGACTATTTATAAAAATACCATACCTATATAAATAGTATCTAGTTTTTCTGTACCTTATAATAACAAAACTGCAACTTAAGGTGACTGTAAAGCAGTATAATCTCATCTCTAATATAATTAATATGCTACTGCACATATCAAATTTAAATTTTTTATTGCTGAATTAAGAAAATGATGCTTCAAAATGTTTGGTTTGTTATATTATAGATAGGGAGCTGTTACGCGGAGGACAAACTTACCTTGCAAAGTGTTGAAAATGGTAAAGAGGTAAGTAAATACCTCATTTACTGTGAAGAAAGCAAACCCCCAAGTAATTCCCAACAAGAATGTGAGGCCAGCAACACTCCTAAGGTCTTGGATACTGGTTTTCCTTTGAGCACCGAGTTGTTTTTTCTTTTTGATACGACAGAGCTGGATCAGCACAACAATGAACATGCTGATATTGATCAAGAATACCAGGCAGAAGTATCCCACAGCAGTAATATAGAAGACAATTCTATTTTTGATCCAGCAGCTAGAACAAAGAGCAGTCTGTCAACCGTTATCAGAAACAGAAACTAAGTGAAATAAACATGAGACAAAGTTGTTGTTTCTTGCATGCAAACCATTTTTGCCTTTTACAAAAGAAGGGTTTTTTTTTGGCCAGAGGATATGAACCTTCATAAAGGCAATAACCCTAAAACACATGAGATACTGTAGAGTTAAACTATTTCAAAGCACCTATTGCTTTCTTGCCTTCCCCCCCACCCTTTACTTTAAAGAAAAGCAATTTGCAGGACCTCCCTCTACTCCCCACCCTCACCTCCCCCAAAGCTCCTCCCTTTGACTCACAATTCATCAGGTCCATTTATGGAAACCTTTCCAGTGGTTATAAGTCCATAATTATCTGGTGATACTGCCAACACAATGGACACAACTATTGCTGGTAACCCTAAAAGATTATGAGAAAACACATACATAAAAATCCTAACAGAGACAGTATTATGAGGACTTGAAATTATTATATTTTGCTACAAAATCTACATATTGTTTCTGAAATTTGGCAGTTGAATTCTGCTGACTACTAGCTCTCTTAAAAATTGCAGCATTCAAACTGCTCAGGAGCACAACTTGCAAAGAAACAAGAGGAGTCCTTCACAGCCAGCTCCAAAACTTAATAAACCAACAAATACCATTAGTCTTCAGACTGTTTCAAAATATCTCTTACAGGATAACTGATTTTTGTTCTTACATATGTTTTAAGAAACAAATTGGAGATAAAAATCAGGCCCAGAATCTCTTAATCCTCTATCCAGTTAGATCTGGTTTTGCTGATTTTTGTTAGCAACAGTGCTATTCCAGAAATAGAAGATTTACTTATTGGCATTTATTCTCAAAATAATGGAAGCATACACATTCAAAATTGGTTCTATTGTACTAGCACAAGGTAAATTCATTATCACTTTGAATTGCAGAAACTTCAGTTCTGCAGCTGGGGGGACTCCACGCCTCAGAAAGGTGGAACATATAACATTTAATGACTGCCTAATTTTAATTTCTGACCTGTATCATATTCACTGAAATACTTGATAAGAAGAATTATCTATTTAGCATGAAAAAGGAAAAAAAATACATACCCCAACCAACAAGACAAAATTTAAGAATGTATTTCCGTACATAGGTGTTAAAGACCTTCACAAGGGCCAGATACATGTGGAAAGCTTCCAGGCCCATCCAGGTAAAGGAAACCAAGAGGAAATAGTGAAGAAATACTGCAACTGCAATGCATAGGCCTCGTGTGTCATACAGTGCAATCCATGAGTCAAGGAGAAAAGCTAAGTTGAGTAGAAGTAAGGCAGCACACAGCTGAATAAGTATTTTGGAAGGGTAGTCTCTCCGAATTTTCCTAAAAAAAAAAAAAAAACAAAAAAAAGAAAATTAATGAGATGACAGCAGCTGACATCAGCTGTCCATGGATCCCTGGCTTACTTCGTCTCTTGCAGTCCTTGGCTTTCAGAAATGCCAAGGAAAAAAAAAATTAAATTTTCATTCATATACAATGCTGCATGTGTTGCATTTATACATGGAGAGAATAATTTACAACATGCTTCCTAATTAACAGTCTGTATATACAAAGTTTTTTTAGAAAAGGTTAAAAAATACAAACAATCTTGGAGTCAAAGTGCTTAGTACCATGGTTATTTTTTTTCCATTGTATGTTGGACTTCTTGTTACATTGCTACCCAAACCCAAAAGGTGTCTGTTCTTTGTTTTTAAACTAAGTCAAGCTTTTGACTGCGCATCTAAAGCCTTGATAGGGGCAAGTCCCAGTCAGAATAATGAGAGAATAAAGAAAGAATACAAATGCTTTCAAAAATGCTAAAATTCTCTACTGCTTTTTTGTGTATTGTATCTTGAATACATTCCTTCACACTTCTATTATGATAATCCATTATAAAATACTTCAGAATGCTACTTCTTCACTTCTTACTGCCTAGATCCTCATGATAATTCACCTGTTGATCAGATTAACATTTCTGAAGACTGAATAAACATCTTCCTGATCAACTGGTCAAATCTGTGCATTATTTGTGGAGACAGAATCCATAACTATTGAAAAGGATTTCTCAGTGAAGACTACAATCAATTACAATTGAAGAATAATGGGAGCTCAGCTGAATGGGTACTTACTCAAAGGCTATGTAGGTCACAAGAGTAACAGAAAGAAAAATTGCAGAGAGGCCACAGCCTATATATGATATAAAAGTCAGTACCAATTCTTGTGTGGGATTCAGAGCAGTATTTCCATACAAGTCCTAAAACAGAAACAGAAGTTATTTTCAGAGAACAGGTTTATTTAATGGAAAAATATTTAAAAATCCATAAAAAAAAAATCAAAACGCACCTTTCCCTCTACACTTATAAATAAAAAAAGGACTCCATTCCTTTCATCATGGCTGTTATAAAAGGTTAGATTAAAAAAAACACCAATCTAGTCTTGTAAAGAGCAGGGAGCTGGGACTCTGTGATCCTTATGGTCCCTCCCAACTTGAAATATTATTTTATAATTCTATGACCCTAATTGTGAAACACCATTTGATTAAAAATCTGTTTTAAATTTGATTTCCTAAATTTTATTTAGAGGATAAGCAGCTGCCTAAATTAGAAATCTGCAGCACCTAAAGAATTTTTTTCCTCCAGTGGAACCCATGGACTCCCATTCAACAAGGATTTTAAGCATGAGCCTAACTGTATGGCTATCTGTACTAACATTAAAGTGAATAGAACCTGAGTATTATTTATTAGCTTGTATGGGCTTATTGGGTCTTCACTTGCTTAAGACAACTCAAGGTTAAATGTGTTCTTGAACAAGGGTAAGATTGCATAATTCTTAAAATAATTACCATCAAAACTGCAAAACTTGTGAGATGGTTGCATGAACAGACTGTTTCATTTACTCTACTTTCTTTGACTATGCAACCTTCGTATGACCAGCCTCCATGTCCACCTGTTAAAAAAAGCAGCTTTGTTATTCATAAAAGGCTTCATTTATATTAACATTAATTAACATAGCTAAAACAACATAACAAGGTGATCTCAAGTACTTACCATTTTTACTGAAGTCCCAAAAAACACATCTAACTGTTGAATTATCCTGTTTAGGAGTGTAAACAAACAAACAAACAAAAAAAAACCAAGTTACTAAACTGTGAGTTTAGGATCAAATGATTTATGAATGATCTACAAAATTCAGGGAAGAACAAACACTGTATACAGCAAATATGCCTCTTCTATGTGAACACAAAATAAATTTAGGTTCATAAAAGGATTGAAAACTGCATGCAAAAATATGCAGAACAGATTTGAAGTCACCAGACAGGAGCTAGCTCTTGTGCTTATGCAAAGATTCTGTTCCTGGTAGAACCTTTTGAATGCTCTTTCAATGTCTTCCCACACCATACAAATTCTTGGGATTTCTCTTCCTTCCAGACTTTGTAACTTCTGAAGTCATGATCACACAGAAAAGGAAAAACCTTTTCATTTGCAAATATTTGATCACTTCCTACTATCACAATGTTAAACCTTTACACATAGATTTCCTCACACTCATGCAAATTCTATAAATACCAGCAGCAATACACTATATTGCTATAAATACTAATACTTCTAAAGTTATAGCTCAAAACTTATTATTATATCAAAACAAGTAAAGACTAAGCCAGCTCCTGAAAAACTCCAGGTGAATTAATGGATCTCCACATTTTTCAGTTTATAATAATTGAATATTTAAAACTCTCTTAAGATATGAGATAGAAGACTTTAATTCTTGATGCTCCATTCAGAAAGAGATGCTGTGTAAGAATCCTAATACTTCCTGATGACACAATCCTGTGTTTCAGTTCCCCTAAGAAAACAGACTTATATTATTTTCTGGCCATACAACACCCACAAATGTCATGACTGCAGCATCTACCATAGCAACCCACACTTTAAGTCTTCTCTCTAAGAGCTTTTGTAGAAAAGCTCTATTCCTTGTAGAATAAAACAGAAGAATAAGTAAGAAAGATAAAAGCTGAATCTGTGATAGAGCAAAATTACCTTACACTACTTGAGAACCAAAATTTATACCAGTGGCAAATAAGCAAACAGGCGTGATTTTTAATGTCTGGGTGGAGACAAAATGCCCACACTATTAAAGCAGAAGAACCTGACCTGTGTTCTTAGTCAAATGTTTCCACTACAATAACTTCAGTGGAGGCAACAAAACTGTACTTTAGGTCTGCCAAAATGTAAACTTTACCTGATTAGGCTTGATATTCTGCAAAATGACAGTAACATTTGCCATTAAGTTCCTAATTGTGAGGTTAGCAACACTTGATGATATAACACTGCTGATTAAAGATGCATTCTTCAAGGACAGATCCTGGAACGACAAAAAAAGTTCTAGATTTTAAAATATGAAAAAAAACAATACTAGAGTACAGCACCACAAGCTCATTTACTATGTGGAGCAAGCACTGGACAAAAGTAATTATTTTTTAAGTCAGAAGTTTTAAAATGTGTTTTGTGGGGAAAAAAAACCCATTCATATTCTGCTCTAAGCTTGAATTTAAAATCCTTATGAACAGCGGGCCAAAAAAATACCTGGAACACAGTGGTTTTTTTAAAGAAGTTGAATATAATTCTAGAAGCCAAGTCCAACTCTTCAGTGCGTAAATTTTTCAGCAATGATGGGGGAAGTGTAATTGATCCAAGATTATTTAAATTCTGAATTGGCTGAACTCCTAGAGAGATCTGAAAAATAAACACCAGGATTATGCTTTGTTTCAGTATCCAAATAAATAAATTATGACTTATTTTCAGTTTAAAACTTCAAAATAAATACGTCATTAATTACTGTCACAAACTCACTGCTGCTCTCATTCCTCTCCCACTCCAATGCATAAATAGCACTTATAGGACTGAAAAGGATGCATCCCATTTCAGGTCTGCCTACCACTGAAAATAATCTGGCTTTAACCATTTCCCTACAGGGACATAATACACCACTGGGTGTTTTCACTGATTTGGAAAAGGTGAGGCGCAAAAACAGTGTAGCTGTAACTGTGTAGGGAGATCAACAGCATGAAAGCCTGCAAAGGCAAAGAATTTTTATACCCTGCAGGGAGTATGTCAAAATTCAGCAGAAGTGAAAATAGCCATTATTTGTCAACACATTTTTATGTTCAGGAGGTTAAGTTAATGTTCTTAGATAAGAACATAAACCCTAACTTTTTGATTGTCTGGCAAAAATTACAAAAGTAAACTGGATAAGCTACAATTCAGGTACCTCAAGAGCTTAGTGATCTTACATTGTACAGAAAGAGATCTGAACTTTCACCCAGTTCATGTGCTGCACATTTTATTTGCTGTGCTTACAGGCCAGGGAGCTTTGTTTAGTACAGAATCTCTCAACATTCCTGTCATACATTAGTCCTTTGCATACAAATATCATCACCTCAGAGCTCCTGGGAGATGTGAAACATTAGTAGTACTACAGACAGAAATTATCTGAGTATTGAAAGAATGGCTGTAATAAGAGTAACAGTGTGAACTCCCTGAAGTGCCCTTTGAGCATGAACCCCAGTATATACCTATCCATAAGTTACATGTATGAATTAGTTTACTAATATATTATGCAAGTTATACAATATTTTTTAAATTAAGGAGATTAAAAATTACTTTTAAAAATGCATTTTTTATTTATTATAAAATATAAATATAAAAAACATTTTCCTGCATTGCGCTGTACTGTTGTGTGCACACCCTGGGGTACTCAAACCCCACTTTGGAGATCACTGATGTAGACAGCCATCAAAGAAATCCTGAATCAATTCCACAAAAGCACTCCTGTTGCTCTAGTTTGAAATAGATACTTATTGAAAATTTTCAGTGTTTCATTGCCAATGCCATGAAATAAAAAAATCATTCCTTAGCAAATATCTGTATGTCAGCACTAGCATCTCCTAATCATCTCACATTCATGCACTATATATTGCTAAGTAATAGAAAAGAACTCAAATGTTAAACATTTATATAATTTTCAGTAACACAGAAATGTTCCAGTACTACATATGGCTTACGATACATTAAGCTATTTTCTTCTCTGAGGAGGCAGAATGTGTCAAAATTGGTCCAAAACTTTCCATCTCTCCTTGCTTAAGCCTCCAAGGCTGGTATTGTCCATTATTTTCTCTGTCAGGAGGGAGGTTTTGAATGAGATAAAGGGGATCCAACCAAACTTTCTAATCACTTCTTTCTTGGTGAGATGCCATTAGTGACAAATGTTCTGAGCATCATTATCCAAGCAACATACATAATAGTTCTTTTCTGGAACCCTCTACAATTATTTCCTTCTAACAGATGAAGCCATCTGGCAACACTCCTTGACAAATTTCAGCACTGTCATGGTGGTTGAATAAATGATTCATAATTCAGGGGGCTTGAGGCAAAGTTATTCTGCCAAGCACTTTGTCCATTCTGCTGTTCTAGCTGTACCCTCTCCAACAGCTTATTAGTTCTGCCAGTTTCTGCTAAGTCAGCTCTCTTTTACACCTATTTACACAGTTGAAAATTAAAGGAAAAACTGTGAAGGGCGTAAAAAAAGTCTGAAACTAACATGAACTAAAGATCCTGACACTGACATAAACAAACACATATTCCTATAAACATAAAACCATAAACACTTTAAAATAAATGTTTGACAATTTGTAGTTATTGTAAGTATTTTGTAACCTGGAGATCAGCTGAGTCCTGGACAGCAAAAGACATTTGGTTGGAGCGGATTCTGTTGGTTTGGACAACTGCCAGAGCCAAGGAAGGGGAGACAAATTCAGCAGATGACGTTGATAAGTTTAGTTTTAAGCCAATATAGTCCACCAGCTTTATAATTCTGTTAAGAAAAAGTATACTTAGTATTACCAAGCACATACACCCAAAATTCTCAAGCAAGTTATGGTTAAGGAGCAATAATCTGAGTGTAATGGAAAATGATCACTTATTATGGTGTTAACAAAAATACCCCACCATTTTCCATGGCATTGTATTATAGTAGTGCTGGTAACATTAGACTAATAGTCCTTCCATTTTGAATAACTACATAAAAGAACAAGAAATATTCTTCTGGATTATGATTATGAAAAAGTGAAACTTGCTGAAGCCAATTTGTCAAGACAGTAAATCCAACACTCCTGTAATCTATTGCCAAATGACCTACCTGTTAGAAATTCGTGGTGGTAATGGCTGAGAAGCAGTGAGGATAGTGCTCACCTCACTAACCATCCTTTCTACATCTTTTGGCTCTATTTTTCCAGCTGCTAAATCATTTTCTATTTTGGACACGATCTGCTCAGCTGTGGCGATACTAATGGTGGTGTGCACAGAAGTTGTATTTGTGGTAGCTGAAAGGGTTTTTCCTGTGACAAATGAAAAGTTAAACATTGTGTTTAACAAATTACATAAGCTTGGAGAAGCAGAAAAATTAAACAGTTCTCTTGATAAAAAAATTGTATCACAACTCATAAGGGTTCTCAAAAAGTCATGTGATTTCTCCCCATCAGCTACTTTGCAGACAGTGGTAATTTAAATCTCATGAAAACATAAAGCAAGATTTCAAACTGACAACATGAAATTAATGTTTTATTGATTTCAAAGTTCCTCACATCAGACCATCAATATATTAAATTGTTAATATATTAAATATATTTAATATATTAAATAACCTATTATTTTGAATTTTTAGCCACTGAACGCCTGAATGTAGGGTAAAATCAAGATACTATCAGAAATTTTAAAAGAAGCTTGTGTAGAAATTTCATAAGAAAATACCTAGCCACTAAGAATATTCCCAGTCAATAACAATATTTTAAGGACGATCCAACATTACTGTGCAGTATTTTAAATATTAGGTTCACTTAAAAAAAAATCTACCTCGCTCTCTGACTTAATTTTTTCTGTCCAAAAGATATTTGTTCTAATGGGAATTGAGCACTGTACCTACCTATGACAGTCACAAGCAATGGTGTAGGGTGAGCTATCACTCACCATGTCCAAAGGCATCAGAATGCATTTTAAAATACATGCACATCAAGTGAAAGTTGTCTCAGGGTTTTCACACAGAACAGAATCACAGAACCATTTAGGGTGGAAAAGACCTCTAAGATCAAGTCCAGCCTTTGACTAAACATCACCTTGTAAACTAGATCACAGCACTGAGTGCCACATATAGTTGTTTCTTGAACATCTCCAGAGATGGTGACTCCACCACATCCCTGGGCAGCCCATTCCAATGCTTAACAACCCTTCCAGAGAAGAAATTCTTCCTGATGTCCAACAACCTTCCTAGCACAGCTTGTGGCCATTTACTCCTATCCTGTCATGGGTTGCCTGGGAGAAGAGGCCAACCCCCACCTGGCTACAGTCTCAGGGAGCTGTACAGAGCAATAAGGTCAACCCTGAGACTCCTCCAGGTCCTTCCCCGGCTCCATTGTCCTTCTCTGGACTCGCTCCAGCACCTCAATGTCCTTCTTGTAGTGAGGGGTCCAGAAATGGACACGAGGTGTGAGGTGTGGCCTCACCAGTGCTGAGGACAGAGGACAATCACTGCCCCGGTCCTGCCGGCCACACTATTGCTGATACAGGCCGGGATGCCACTGGCCTTCTTGGCCACCTGGGCACAGCTGGCTCATGTTCAGCCACTGTCAGCCAGCCCTACCAGGTCCTTTTCCTTTGGGCAGCTTTCAGACACTACTCCCCAAGCCTGGACTGCTCCCCAGGGTTGCTGTGACCCAAGTGCAGGACCCAGCACTTGGCCTTGTTGAGTCTTTCATATAGCTGGCCTCAGCCCATCAATCCAGCCTGTCCAGATCCCTCTGTAGAGCCTTCTTACCTTCCAGCAGATCAACACTTCCATCCAAAGTAATTCACAATAATTATAAGGTCACCTCTCATATATATAACATTGTTTAATGAAGTATAAAAGCAAATCCAGTATATGGCATTCAAACAAACATAATTATTTACTTTTCATATTTACCTGGGGTCCCATGGCCACCAACAGTAGAATGAGGACGTGAAGCTGAGACAGAACGGTTGACAGGACTAGCAGTAGGGGTTAAAGATATTGTGAAAGGAGTAAGGGGAACAATAGGTACTGTGCTGACATTTTTGGGAGCAGATATGGGTTGGCTTGAAGCAGGGGGAATTTGTGCAACAGAATCGGTGATTGCCTCAAAGGGGCGATTTAAAATTGCAAGTTTGTGAGGCTCAGAAGAAGAAAGCAAAGAATGTTTAGTGTAACCTACAGAAGGAGAAAGTATTGTAACAGTCTTGTTTAGGTGTGCAGCATCAGATTTAACTGAAAAAGCAGTATTAGTGACAGATTTTGTTGCAGGTATGGGAACAGTGATGGATTTGTTGGAAGTTATGGAAGAAAAAGGTGGCATGGTAGGTTGAGCAAGAGACTCAGAAGAGGAGCGTGTAGTGGTAACACTGGTGGAAGGCATAGAGTTTTCAGAGAGAGGGCTTGTAAGGGGAGATGTGGAAAGAGTTCCAGAAAAATAAATTTCTGTGTATGGTGGGATCAGTGGTCTAATTGTGGGGCTTTGTTTAGCAGAAAGCATAGTGGGGGGAATAAAAGAATTAGATTTGATGAGAGTCTTTTTAGGGAGAGAAGGAGAATGAGGGGAAGGAACCCATATAAAATGAGGTGGCACTTGTATAGTACTGTAAAAGAAAAAAAGGTACAAAAATCCAGGTTAAGTTTAACATTTTTTCTATTTTAAAGAAAACAAGTTATAATAGAGGAATACATATATAAATTATATGGACGCACTAATAATAATGTATATTTTAAAATCAATCAGATTGGATGTTTCATGCTCTAATACTTAGAAGTACTTACATTCTCTATTGTTGTAGTTGTTAACTAACAAGTCTATAAACAAATACTACTACTGCCTTTGCTGCCTGCTCTGAGGGTAAGCTGTTGTTGAACACAAAAGCTAGATGCATCACAGAAAAAAATAAAAAAAGGGATAAGAAGGGAGGGAAGGGAAAGAGGGAGGAAAGAGGAGGGAGCTACATTGGAAAATGCCTATCAGCTTTTTCTTGTGGAGTCCTTTCTGACTATTACACTGAAGCATGGAAGTTGACTCTAGCCATGTATTAGGAAATTTAGGAAATAAGCAAGTCAAATTTTGTTTTTATACTTACTACATTCGTAATTCTTCAGCAGTCAAGGAACAGTACTTCAGCGATGAACAGCAGCACTGCTCTGAGATGACAAAGAAGTATTATCCTTAAGCATAACAACTGCTAATTCCATTAAGTAGAATATTTAACCATGTGTACTATGTCTTTAAACAACAGTATATACTGCATAATTTATTTTGACGTTTGTTCTCAAATTAGTTTTGCAAAACAAAAGAACTCTTGACCAGTCAGAATATTGCCATACTGCCAGATTTTTGTTTAATGCCTGACAAGTTCAGATTTCTCTCTTTTTGTTAATTTTAAAGAAACCAAAATGCAACACAACAGCTTTTGAAACAGAGAGAAATGGTATGAGCCAGTACTCCATTCTGTCACAGTAGCACTAAGAGAGGTTGGCTACTTAACAACCCTTTTAATTCAGATTGTCATTGCAGCAAGATATTTATGTTCTCATCTTATTTTACACCTAATCCTTTCAAAGTATGCTCTATTAAAGTAGCTGGCAATTTTATACTAAAATGTTTTAAAAAGTTATTTCTCTCACATACACCCTCAAAAATCAGAAGGCTGCATTTTGATGTATTTATATTGCTCAAAACCAAAAATATTTTGATCTAACAGTAACTATCTTGTCTTTTTAGCTACTTGAAGACCACATCTTTACATAAAATTGTGATGAGACTGTGTTTAAAGCATAACTTACCAAGCTGACTTATTTTTGCCTTTTGTGTTAAACTGCTTATATTCTCTCTTTCAGCCAGCTTCATTATGAAATTGCAGTGTGTACTAAAAGAGAAGAAAAAAACTTAAGACTCAAGAAACAGAGCTGCCTCATCTTTCTAACAGATGGAAGTAACATCAAATGCTAAATTAAAGCACATTAGTACAAATGCTAAGTGTGAAAGCACATTATTCCTAGGCTCTGTCAAATTTGGGCACGTTTTTAATGCACATAAACCACTATGCCAGGCTTATTAAAAGCACAATACATCAGTTTGTGGCACTTATTGTTCCTCCTCTCTACTATGTCAGTTCTTACATGGGGTCCTCCCTGATCAATGTTGGTCATTAAAGAGTTGATAATTTTGTAAGGGTAACAATGTAATCTCTGCTGTTAGTGTAAATATGCCAGTGTTGATGAAACCTCCACCACCAGAGGAAGCCAGCATTCTCTCTTGACTTTAGAGAGAACTTCAGGGACCCATTCCAGCATGTAACTCCATCTTTACAACTACAGTTCGAGGACTTGAAGCCCTGCCTAAACTAGGGAACCTCCAGGAAATTTTTCATATTCAGCAAATGCAAACATAGAGATGAATGAAAAGGTTTCTTTCCGGCTCATAAGAATTAAAAGATTACTCTAGCAACTGCCAGTATATGACATGAAGGGGTGATCTGACTACTTTCTATTTTATTTGAGGGTTTTGGACTTTTCCTTCATCCTAATTCAGGAAGATAAAGTCCAGATTCAAGTATTTGGGGAAATCAAGTTTCATTTTGTTTTAGAATACAGCGTTTCCAAGCTGATCATTTTAAAGAACGATCTAATGGTGAGTAGCAATTAAACTGAGATATCATCTACTTTTTAGGATTTCTAGGATCACCTCTCTGGAGCAGCTTTGCCATTCTGATCATCCATGGTTTCCAGACTCTGAACTGTTTACTTCCTCAGGCTCCCCCTACCCCAAGGATGGCTGGTTTCCCAAGCTGAAGAACAGCAACTTGGGATGCCTCAAGCAAATCCCTCATAAAGATTGCATTGCATTCACAGGTTCTGGAATTCTGGTGCTCCCAGTTACATGACTCAGGTAATACCAAGATGCAGAAGAAATATGGCAGGGAAGCCTGGGCTTCAGCAGAAGACTAATGAGAAGCAATACATTTGGGTTAAATGAAACCAACAAATTCTAAAAGGCTTTTTCAAAATCACTAATGCCAGGACAATAATCAGAAATGAGAATTTCTTTGTCAACCTATACATATTTCTCCAGCCTCTTTCTTGAACTTCTGAACTTCCTAGAGAGTTTGTCTTTTTCTTCTGCTAAAGAGCCATGCATACTTCACATATCACAAGACAATATATGAGCTTTTAAATTTTTTTTCTTTAAAAATTTAAAAACAAACCTCTGGTTTTCTGCACTGCATTCCATAACAGAGGACTGTAATGACAAATGAAAACAGAAAAAAAAAATGTTTTATAAGGAGAAATTAGGAGTGATGCTTTATCAGAAGGAAGTTGGAAAAAAGTTTTCCAGAGAGCAATCAATAATCTTACCTCACTTACTGCTTGCAAGGTTTTGTTGAACTCTGAAATGCTTTAAAATAAAATATTACTGTTAGGGAGGATTTTTAGTTATGTTTCTAAAAACAATTACAACAATTTAATTTAAAAAACAATTACAGACAAAAAATATTTTCCCAGTTAATCAATGATTTTTTTTAAGTCAGGTCAGTTGTAATACTGTAAAACCTCCAGCATTAAACATTTGAAGAGCTGATTTTTATTAGTCACTACACAAACTAAATTTAAACCTCTGTCATCACATTTGAACATCAACCCATTGTAAATGTTATTTAAAAGACCAGAAGATAAATCTTAATGTTGCCTTTTGCCAAGCATTACTTGGAATAGAATTCTAAATTTATACTCAAAGCCACAGAAATAGAATGAGTAAGAAATACAGATTTCTTATATAAACAAAATTTCTTGGCCAACCACATCTTTTTGGTTTTCAGGGTAAGTTTGAGAAATATTCACTCATTCAAACCTCTCCTTAAAAAATACTGGGAAAGAAAAAATGAAATCAAAATAAAACCATAGATATGATTTCAAGAATATTTATTAAAGAACATGCAGCTAGGAAAGTTCTCTCCATAATTTCCTACCAGATAAACTGAATCCTTATATGATAACAAACATTTGGTGCACCATTTTTAAAAGAAACTCCAGTGGTACATAAACTAATTAAGAGTATTCTAACCAGTATGAACTTTAGGTTAAAGAGCAGGAACTTGGAACTTGTGACATTTTTAATGTGCAGGAATAACACAAAGTCCACTGAACACATGGAAGGTCTCACTTCATCTTTTTCAAATATAATAAAGATTTCAATTCTTATTCAGAATTACTCACCTCAGTTCTTGTGGGGTATGTGCTGGAATTTCAATTAATTTTTTTACTTGATTGTGGGTGGTTATGTTATTAATCTGTTAGGAAAAAAAGATCCCACAGCTAAGTACAACCAGTAATTTTTAGCCTTAAAAGAAAATTGTTCATTTCACACATTTTAATAGGTTGAAATTACAAAGATAAGAAGCGTGTTTTCTCATGAATACACTGCAACAAGTATTTACCATGACATCGTTGTCACAATTTATTGAAGGAACTGTTGATCTAGCATAGACCAAACCCCAAAATCTTTGTGAAAGATAGGGGCAAAAGGACAGTAAACTCATCATGTCTTATGCAGGAAAAAGAGGTGTTTGGTTTAGTTTGCAACAAAGACAGCTTAGTCCAGACACCAAATGAATTTTTTAACTCTAAGTGCAACAATGGGGCAAGCTTCATATATGACATTAGTAACAGATGACAGAATACTGGCAGTGAGAAGTCAAGAACTGCAGTGAAAGACATGATAAAACTGAGCTAAACAAGTATGATCTAGCATTAGGGTCTGGGGATACACCGAGGTCTATCTAAGAGTCCTTTCTATACGTGTATTCTATGTACTCTTTATGCTCTTCTGGTTACCAGCATTACTGGTTATTTTTACATTTTGTGCAAACAGCAAGGGCCATGAGAAAAACATCATCTAATATATGTGGCATTGACTCCCGTAAGAAATATTCTTCTAAAAAGCAAGAGTTTTAAGAGATGGAAACCAGTTTTACCAGAAGCTGTAGGTGTAATGTTACCATGCCAGGACAGTTTCAGTAGGCATATCACCATTGTAGAGGGGCTTTTGCCAGAGGCATATCCCTGCCCAAACCTGATGCACCATGTGCAGTAGCTCTTCTCTGAGTACTGACTGCTCTCTGATTGCTGACTGCTCTCATGCTTTCAGGGACTGGCATGTGAAATCTCAGGCTGAGGGCTGACAGGGATGTGTAGGATAAAGATTCAAGGTCCTTCATTTTTCCTCCCATCTGTAACAACTAAAAATTCTCATCCTCATAGTATTACCTTGATACTGGGTCATTTATATGGTCCTTGCCATGCATGACACTGTTGTCTTAAACTCTCTTGTGTTGTATAAATGGACACACTCATGTCACATAAGCCTATTGCAAAATTAGTAACTCAGTAATCACAAGCCAAAAAACATAGAATGATCATGCAAAAGCATAATCAAAAAAATAGACAAAAAGACATAGAACTATTTATGAGAATCTCAATATGAATTATTCCAGGATGCAATCCAACTTTAATTACACCCAAATAGTTGCCATCGAGTGATGCTTATCTTCCAAAGGCAAGTGCCTAAATTAATCTCCAGAGAAAGATCTTGTGTGCCTAAATGTAAATTCTTGTGATTACCCAGGGCTTCCCGCTTCCTTCAGTGGCTACGTAGAGAATAGGGGTCCTTACTGTAGGAAGGTTACTTAGCTGGAATTTTAAAATTTTGCTGCAAAGCAGCTGTTTAAAACAGAGCTGTTCCATTCACTGCAAATAGTATCTTGTACTGCAAACACAGTAAGAATCACGCTACTTATTTAAAGTGTAGACTAAGAAATTCACTTCAACCTTCCTTACAATAAAGTTTTAAAAGAAAGAATACTTACTATTTCTACATTTAGTGATGCATTACTTTCCTCACTTGCCCGAAGTTTCACCTTACCCACATAGAACACTAAAACCAAAAGTAGAATAGTTAGGAAAATCAATGCTAAAATACAGAATGTAAAATTTTTTGAGAATTGCAAAAATTACTGTCTTGTGTTTTGATACAAGGGAAATAAGAACACTTGCACTAGCTTATCTACTTTTGCAATTGTTCTTCCATCTTTTCACCTATTTCAACAAATGAACTACTCCAATAGCTTCATTATTTTCTATATATTTAATTTTGATGGCCATCCCTAAATTCCTTCCAGTTAATCTTTTCCCAAAACAGAAAAACTGCACTTCACATTACTATAAATAGAACCCCTTAGCTTACTTGTTTCTTGGGGTTTTTTCACAATTCTTATCTGCAATTGTGTGCCTTTGATGAGAAACCAAAGATCAATAACCTCCCCACCTTTAATATTTTTTGAATTAATATAAAATCTCTCTAAATTTACAAGGAAATTTATTACAGAACTAGCTTTTTCATGGCAGCTAAACATTGCTTAATTTCTCAGAGTATAAAATAGTTAGATAATATTTTATATAAAAAAAGGGAAAAGAAAACCACTAACCTGAATAATTACAGGCATGCGTTATGTTGCATACAATGGTTTCTCCTGCTATAGATTTGTTGGGGAAAAAAATCACTACTGATTAAAAAAGTTACATCTAAATCAAATATAATCACACAATATAATCCAATATACATATTTACAATCATTCCAGTGTTTGAAACTTATCTTTTGGAAATATTTGACATATTTTCTAGGCTTCAACTCTTTACAGCACTTACCCTGACATTTTCCAAGACTTAGTATTCAGAAATATGCTGCCTTTGATTAATTAATTTTGAATAATTTTCTGCAACAGTTTTGACAGAAGACTTATACGCAAGGGGTCGCAATTTAAAAAAAAAAAAATTAAATAGAAACAGAAACCAGCATATACTTGATAAGCTCTTTAATTATCACAGAATTCAATCACTAGGCAGCATATTATCTGCTTCTGAGGCTCCTACAATGGCTCCATATGATAGCATGAAGCTAAAACTGTTCTACCTGATGGAATTCAAGCTATGATGACAGCAACCATGTACACTCTTATCTAGCAGAACATGCCTTCATTTAGTTACAGCAAGCTTTTGGCTGCTCCTTATTTTCTATATTTTTAATACAACCTACACTGCTGAGAAATAACACTGATCCTAAATAAGGGTACTGTAAACAGACGGCTCTGTTGTATAACTTCAAAATAAAGCACTGGAAAGATATTTGCATCCAAGACAAAACTCCTACACTTCTTCATTAAAACAAGTTCCCTCACTTAAGCAGATGGATTGGCCTCCATTAACAGAAAAAACCACAAATTCTATTTTTTCTGCTGTTATCATTAGTTAGTACCAAATGAGAAGGGAATTTTTTTTTACCTTCCCTGCGATGCAAACATTTGACTGTAAAAGTTTGCTGCTTTATTAATTTTATCACTATCAATAAATAAGCCACGAGAGGTTACAGGCTGTAAGCTGGTGGCAATATTCAAATTGTTAGAAAAAAAAAACTTCAGATAGCAGTTTAGAATCAAATAAATTTAATGGTTGGTCTTGATTATCTTAGAGGTATTTTCCAACCTTAACAATTCTATGACCCTAAATTTGCCTTCCCTTTTGTTGGCAGTGAAATAATTACAGAACTTGTATACTGCTCTTTTTAAACAATCCTAAAAACAAAAAACTCATAAATAACTGATAAACAATAATCAAATGTCAATATAACAAACTGTCAAAATTATTTACTACATAGACAACACCTTATAAAAACCCAACACAAAATCCAAATATGCCACCGAAGATTAACATCAGCTCCTTTTCCCTTACAGGGCACTCATTTGTGTGCCCCCTAGTCTTAAGATCTCTGTATGCCACCAAAATGCACAAAAATAGATTAGCAGTGTGAGGATAAAAGACTGATCAAAAATCACTAAGGCTTCCAGTCCCCTGAAAGCATCAGATAACACAGCTGCAATGTTTCTGCAGGTCGTATTCACACAGTCAAATTATCCTTGCCATTAAGGCTCCAAGCCAGTTCTTCTTCCACTTGCACTAACTTAGGGCAAGTCCACTGTAATGGGGCTACTGAGCTTCTGTGTGGATAATTAAAAAATAAAATTCAGTCTCTTCCTGGTCCTACTGGGCCTGCCTTGAGGTCAAATACCATGACTGTATTCAGATTGCTTCAATCTCCTAAAAGGCATGAAGATTTCTTTTGAAGCAAACATGGTCCCTGAGATTGTGGTTCTTACGTTTTTGTGGTAACCTACTGGTCTGACTTACAAAATAACCAAACTCTTCTATATGCAGCCATTTAGACAAACACTGCCTTCTACCAACCAGACTGGATATTAATGTGAAGTAAGGCAGGCTGTTAACATGACAAACCACACTACCAAGTAAAAAGCATACTAAAAAACATTTGGGAGCAAACTTCCTGAATTCACATGCACTTAAAATTTGAGATTCACAAAAATGTCATCTGTGGTGATAGATGAATCCTACCTGGTGTGACGGTGGAGTAATAATCTGTTGTTGTAAGGGCTTCTGTTACCAAAAAAAAAAAAAAAAAAAAAGTTTTCACATTTTAATTTTAAAAAAATCCATGCAATACATGTCACAAAAATAAATTCTTATTTCTATTTCAGACTCTATCTTTCCAGGAAAGATGTAAACACCTGACATTTTTTAAGAAAATGAAGTTACTTTCAGTGTGGGAAATACAAAAGCAGCAAGTGGAGTAAGACCCATCCAATTAAGTGTTTGTGTCCCCATCTGAACCAGTGACTCCTGGCACCCAGTTGTTCAGAGGAGAAAGTGGTGCTTTTAAGGTGATTCCTATTTATCCTATTCTCTGTGGGCACTTCAGCATAGGAGGAATCCTGTTCTAAAAATGTGATTTTCAATCAACATTGAAGAACGGGGAATTCATACTGATATGGAATGAAACTACTCTTTGTTTCAAATGGGAAAATCAGGAAAGGAAGGGGTAACAAGTTCTTCTGGTTGAGTCTTTTCTGATCCTATTTGACAACTCCTTGCAAGTACGTATGAAAATGTCTTCAAGGAATGGGGTGTACATTTTAGTTCTGTAAAATAGCTTAGATACTATCAGAAAGCATAGAAAACATTCTATATACAAATCCCCCTATACACTTCCTAAAATGTACCTACCCTATTGGGTTTTGGTAAGCAATACAATATTTTGAATGATAAAACTAAGGTTTACACCTCAGAGCCCTAATCATGCAGACTTATACAGACTGCAGATAAACACAAATTTTAAAAACATGAAAGAAAATAATTTGGAATAAACAAATCCGTGTTACAAAAAAAACCCAAAAAAAACCACACCAAAAACAAAAAAGCAATGAACATGAATGCAACTAATATCTGCCTTGAAACCTTACTCTATCCATGCAAATTCTCACCTGTACTTTGTGTAGTCTCCTCTGAAGACATATCTGAAATAGAAAAATTCATAACAGTAAAATCCATTAAAAAAATAAAAAAAGAAAAGCCCAAAAGTCTAAATCCAGCAAAGTCTAAATAAGAGAAATAATAATAATATCTTGCCATAAAAATTAATAGGATAGATGATAAAAGTAACAATAGAGAATTCTAGGGGGAAAAAAAGATAAAATATAAAAATGCTATTAAGAAAGTATTCTACTTCTATGAATTTTTGAGAAAAAAGATCAAGCCTGCAAGATTTTGAACAGACAGTGAATATTATTTATCTAAATTTCATTTTAAGAACAACTGCAAAGCTTGTTAGGAGTGTTCACATTATTTCAATACTAATAATTGAAATAATGTTCATGTTATTTCAAAAAATCTGGATATCTGAATACAACCAGCTGGGAATCAAACTTTCCTCAAATAAGTTCCTTTTACTGGTTTTATTCTTGCAGAAGATGCAGATGATTTTTTGCATATCCAACTGCAATAACTGCTTAACCTCAAGTACCTTTTCCTGCATGAACTCACAACATTCATAAGCAGAGATGACTCACTGGGTTTGGCAAACAGTCTCTCCAAAAACTCTGCTTTTTTCAATAACCATAGATAAATAAAATAATGATGCAAAGCTTTTTTCAGCTGCATCAAAAGGAGAAAAAAAATTAAATTAAATTAAGACAATAGATAAAAATTTAAAGTTCTGTGCTTAGTCAGAATATTTTAGGTGTCAGCACAGGAATACAAAGTTGTTAGAAGACCACTTAATGTCACTTCAATATGACAACTTAATGACTTTTTTTTAATGGAATAGAGGAGATCCACAACAGAAGAAGAAATTTTCTGAGGCAACTAACAAGTAGTCAAAATATGAGCAGAGTGAAAACTAAGTGCTGGTTTCACCTGTATTACTTGGCCTAGTATATACTACACAAATATTGAATGTGATGCAGTTGTTAAAGACAAACCATTCCCAAAGAGAGACTGTATCTGTAAAGTAAGATCATGTGTATGCATCTGTATTATTTCTTTTATCCAGAGCACTCACTCTATGTCAGTATACATTAAGCAAAAAAGCAACAGGCTTTCACACAGGTTATTTCTGTGTGTTTCATTCTTAATTTTTTTTAGATTAAGCTTTCATAGATGATGCTTATCACCTCTGGTTCCAGAAGCTGTTAGAGCCTCTGGTGTGTGTGTAGTGTAATGCATGAAATGCCACCTGCTCAGGTGAGAGGAGATGTAAATGAGCTCTCCCTACAGTCTTCCTCCTCTGCCATCTCTGCAAACTCTTCAAGGTCTCATTCTACACTCATTGTAGAATGAAACAAGTAGAATGTAGAATGAAACAAGTAATTTAAAATGAAAATATTTTAATTTTGGAACTCTATTTCATTGCAACCTTCCTGCACTACCTCAGATAAAAGCAGATTTCATTTACCTAAGAGGAAATAACAAAAATTGGAAAAATCGGTAAAGTCCTGATTTTCTTACCAAAAATTGTTGTTGCAGCTGATTCTTCAGAATCTGTGAATTTTATATCCGATTAAAAAAAAAAAAGGAGACCATTATGAAGTTTCAGACACATACATTATCATTCTCAGCAGGCTTTTCTTACATTATCAAAAGTTTACTGCATTCACCAGAAGAGGGCAACACCTGCTCTTTCAGAACAACACATCCAGGTTGCCAAAAAAGGCAGATGAAACAATTTCTGGTTAAAAAAAAAAATCACAATTTTTATGCACTCAAATAGAATTTGATGAAAGACAATTATTTTTTTTCAGGAAATACTGGACAGTTTGAATTGTATAACGTTGCAAAACCACAACTGTATAAAGACCCAAGATATGTGCTGCTCTAGCCTGAAAGCTACATGCTTGTCCTGAGTGTTTTGCTAATCCTGGGAATGGGAATCAAGCATGCAGAGCAAGATGGCTCTAGCTGGGTATGAAGAACTATACTCAGACTTTTTATAATAACAATGAGACTTGCCACTTAAAATTTATCCCATTCATGGGATCCTCTTTTCTATCCTGCAAAAAGCAGTGATTAAAAAACCTAATTAATTTCAAGTTTGAACCCCTGATTTCAACAGGAACTAGCCAACTATTTATATAGCAAACACTAGCTATCAGATTTTTATATTGTTACAGTCAGTATTTTGATCAAAAAGAAATTAGGAAATTTGGTATCTTGTTCACATAGCAACTTTAAAGTTGTCCCTTTCAGTCACTGGGTGGTTTTTGATACTGTCAGAGACAAGTCAAGTTACAGGTCACAGTTATCACAGAAATATAATCTAAAGAACAGCTGGATGCAAACATGAAGCACTATTTAAAAATATATTTAAGGTGTTTCAACATCTCTCATAGACTAAAAGTCATCTTATAATGTTACTTACAATATACTAATTTTACTGTAAAGCTTTTCCTACTGCTGCAGAAGACTTAAATCAGAGATACCAAAAGTCCCTGAAAAAAACCAAATTTTTTAAACTAAAAAACAGTAAACAAGGATCTTCTGAAATGCTAAACACTCGTGAATTCATTGCTCCAGTAAAACTATTTTGCTTGCCTTACTGAAAACTGGCAATAGCTTCTTTCCAAAGGATAAATGTGAATACAATTTCTGTAATGAAGGGAGAATCAGAATCATCTCAAAGACTTTATTTTCAATTTCTCTGGAAAATTACTGATGCTATTTGCATCACAAAATTAGCTAATAAGACACAAGGATGATATGGAGTATTAATTTGCTAATGTTTGCCTATGCTTAAATACCTCCAAGAATTAAAAAGTATCAGCAGCAACAATCTTACTATACACTTTCTAAAACAGAACAACATGAGGCAAAGTCCCACAGAACCCCAACATACCTGATATTTTTCTGCTAGGCAGTGTAGCAGTAGTTTCAACTGCAAAATAAGAAGATTGTTTTAGGAGCAGAAGATTTTATATATATTTGTACACATGCATATACATACACACACTTTTTAAAACACAACCATTTTAGATGTGGTACTCACCTCACTTCAGAATGGTTTGCAAAACTGCTTTGCATCCACTGAGAAATATGTGTCAAGACTTTTTGAAAGCTGGAAGTTGAACTCTTTTGAGTTCAGTTTTTTCCTCAGTTCAACTTTTTATACTCATGGAAGATACCGATTAGGCCATGAGCTTTGCCACCTCTCTTCCATTGCCAGTGTCTTCAGAAACCTATTCAGCACATTTGCTTGAGTGAAGATGAAGAGGACTAAAATAGCATCATCTAAAAATGTAACATGTAACATCATGATGTGCATGCACATCATATAAATGCTCATGTGTCCAAGAGCTGCACCACCAAAGAACATCTAAACAATGGAAGATCAGGCTGCCAGAAAGGAAGCAGCTCAGGTGGATGTGGGCTGGGATGAAAAGGTAAGCTATTTCCAGCTGAATGGGCCCACCAAACATGGCCCTAGGGACACCCAGGGAGAGATGCAACACACAGATGGGCCCTTGATCCATCAGCTCTGGTCAGATCCAAGGGGTGGATCTGACAGTTGAAGCCATGACACTCATGAATGTGAAACATGATGTCATCAAGCGAGCCAAGTGACTAAAGCCTCCCTGGAATAAAGGTGGTGGTTGAGTGTGGTGGTTTGACCCGGAAATCCGGGTCAATGGGACTTCTGGGAATGAGTCACCTTCCGAGACCACCTTAAAAGCAGGGTGTCTGTGCAGGAACTTCCTCTTGGGACATCGGCGGCAGAGAAAGAAGATGCCTCCCTCGCCCAGTGCTTTTGCTGGGTGGGGGAGGGTGGCCACGCGGTAGGCTGGGCCCAGGCCGAGATCGGGAGAGAGGGTGCCCTGAGTGTGGAAGGGTGGAGAGGTGAAGAACCCCACAAAGACCGTGAGAGATATCGGGCACCCAGGCCCCCCCCCCCCCCGGCAGAGAGAGAGAGAGAGGGCCGGCGTCGGAATTTTTTTTTTAGCGGCCGGCTGAGAGGGAGGGGGGGGGGGGCTGTGGGCGAAAAGGGCCGCAGAGCAGCGGCAGGGCAGCGTGGGAGTGTGAGAGAGAGAGACTGCACCTTTTAACCCTTTTTTGGACAATGAAAACCTTATAGAACATTAACCTTTCCCAGAAAGGAGATAGAGTGGAAGAGGAAGAAGGAGATGAGCAAGTGAGATTAGGATCTGAGCAAGTGAGAGATGATTTGGGATAGAGAAGAATCTTGGTGGGAAGAGAGATGATGGAGTGGCTTTTGCTGGACTCTTTTTGTATAGCCATGGACAGAGCCGTGTTTCCTTGTGAGACAGAGACTGCGTCCAGGGGGGCGCAATGCCCCGGAGCCAAGAAGATGTTGTGGTGGTGTTTTAGCCCTCCGGCCCCAGAGGGTAAAATATGGGGGGGACAGATGTCCCAAAAGGTGTGATTGTGTTCTTTTTGGAATGGGACAGAGCATCCTTAAAAAAACAGACCCTGGAAACAGCCCTGATTTCATTCAGGCGGTGAGAGAGCCTGGAAATTGGAAAAGGCCACCATGGCGCAAGAAGGACTCCTCTCCTCTTGATGAATTGAGAATTGATTATGTACAGAGTGGTGATGGACTGATGGTTGTTGATTTGGGAAGTGTATTTTATTGGGAATTTGAGGGGAGGAGGAGGGAAATGTTTTGTGAGGCTTTCATTTTCCTTGTGTGTTCTTTGTTTTTTTTTATGTATAGTTTAGTTATTGTCTGTATAGTTTAGTTAATAAATGTTTTTTTCTTTTGTTAAGTGGGAGCCTGCTTGCTTTCTTATTCCTGGTCGAGATCTCACAGCAGACACCGGGGATGGTGCATTTTCATGGGGCATTGGCTAGTGCCAGTGTCAAACCATGACATTGAGCTATAAGTGAGGAGGCCCAGCAGATCAATTAAATCACACCACTGCAGGGAACCTGCCACCAAGGCAAGTGCTATGTGCTTCCTGTGGTGGAGGAAAAGTGGCAGACAGCTCCAAATGTTCCCTGGAGCCTGCTCACTGCTCAAAACACCAACCTGGACCTTGAAAAAGAAGCAGCAACACAGCATCACGTATACTTAAAGCACTGTTACCTATTTTAGCTCCTTTAATAGGTGAGACCCTGTCTGGGCAAGGAGGAAGAAAAACCCTTCTCAAGTCACTGAACCTGGTGGGACACTAAGCACAATCAGGATTCAAGCCCAAGGGTAGCAGAAGAAGAGAGATTCTCTCCAAATTGCAGGAGTAGGTGGGATGGTTTCTCCACAGGTAATGCATTGGTATCTGGCCAGTCCATCACTGCCATCACTGCCCATCACACTGGTGGGCACTAAACTGTGCCACACAGCCCACATGCAATGGGCATCTCCCAGATCCTTGGAGTCATCCCTGCTGTCCAGGTTGCTGTAGATTACCTCCACCACTGCTAATGCCCTCAGATACTGACACCTTCCTTCTTCCATCAGTGCTGGTCCACTTGGTTCCCTGCAGTCTACACAACCATCCTCAAACTCTGAATCCAGTCATGCAAGCCGAAATCTCTGTGGGACCTCCAGTAACCAATCACACAGAGGAAAGTGCCCTGAGGGAACAAATTCCTGGGGAGCAAGGTATGCAGGAGAAATTGGGCAAGTGCTAGAGCAGTATTCACCTCTGTTGGCACTGGAGTTTACACCCAAACAGCCAAGGAATCCTGGTGAGAAGGTAGACCACTTGCAGGAAGGATGTCTTGCTTACAACAAAGACAGGGACTTTTGGCACTGTGCTGGGTCCTGACATAGACCTATCATGCCTGTGTCCCACACACTGGAAGGGGCAATAGGATCTCTGGACCTAAGGAAAAACAAATGGATGCTGCAGCAGAATCAGAGATACAGCCCTAACCATAACAGTCAAGGGGGAGCTATGGAAGTGGAAGATGACCCAGTTAGGGAAGGAGGAAGAAGATCCATCCTGAGGTGATGTAGAAAGACAACTCAGAAGAGGCAGCCTGTTCTGCAGTAGGACAGCCATAAGAACAGGAGAAGAAAATGACAGAAGTCATAAATGAGACAGAAATTAACCAGTCCCTATTCCTGAGCAGGGTGTGAGATACACAAAGATGACAGCTGCCAGCCAGGTAAGCAGATTGCTGCCTGGCTACCTCAATGCTGGGATACTGAGACCAATGATCTGAAGTCAGAGACAACGTGAGAGCTTGACAGGATGAAAAAACTCTGTTCATTTTTGTTGAATATCCTACAGTGCATGAAGCTAAAAGCAGCAACTCTAAAAGATGGCACGATAAATACGTGGAAATTGAATAAATTGCACTACAATTTTTTAGGAGTTTTCCATGAAACTTAGTTTTAGTTAATTTACATCCTGGGTAGAAATTTTCTTATGCAGAAGAAAGAGACAGAGAACCAAAATTCTTAGTAAAATAATACATACCGATTAAGTTAAAGCGTGAGTAAAAATTCACATCTTTATACATATCAGTATGCTTTTCCTACTGAATTTAAACTCCTTCAGTAAAGATAAAACAAAGTTACATCAAACATCTCTTTGAGACAACTGGGATTCTGCCTACAGAGAAGTAAAATTGCTCTTTTTGACAACTAGAACTGTGTGAACTTGATAGCTCATGAAAATCTGGACATAACCCTAATTTTTATAGTAATTTTTTCAGAAAAATTAGGACTTCTCACTATATAGTAAGTCCAGATAAAATACATATTCACATATTCCTGTAAGGTAAGTGTTCTAGAGTTCTTATGTACAAGTGTTGTTACTCTAACATTGTAAAGTGATTACAAATTACAGATTCTATAAAATTATTTTCTTAGCACCTACTGTAGGCTTGGGGAAGACCACTAACACAACACCAAGCCAATACCAAGTTTAATATGCAGAACTGAAGCAGTAGTCAGATAAAACTATTCTGTATTGTTCAAACAGTAAATAACTTTTTCAGGTAGAATGGGATGAATAAAGATAATTGACCGAACTTCTGGTTAAAGAAGGAAGCATCCTTCCACAGGTGGGCAATCTGATTTTCCTACCATAGAAAGTAAATTCTATCTCCAAAAGTCAGTAAATTCTATCTCCAAAAGTACCTGTTATGAGTCCTGTCTTAATCACTGCAAAAGCCCTTATCTCCAAAAAAAGCTCTGGAGGAAATTAAATTCTCAAAAGGAACCCACCTGAATACACAGCATCTCAGAGCAACCACCACCAAACTGCTTCTTCTGCCCATTTAAAAAATAAAATCTGTACAGGGAATCTAACTTTAAGATCTTTCTCACAAACTCTTGCGGAGTCAGTGGAGACAGTCTTGCTGTGTACAAGGTGCCTTTTGCATCCTCCATATCCCTTTTATCACCTTGTGAATTTTTGAGAATACAAGTAGTACCCTGAGGTAGGCACAAAAATTGTTCATTAACATATTGGCTTTTGTAAGTTAGTAAAAAGACAGTGAACTGTAAAAATGTCAAATGCTTTTAATAGCACATCTAGCAGCACAGGGAGTAAAACAAGCTAAACACAAGCCATGAATATGGAGCTGGCAAATGCAGCAACTGATGATGGCACGTATCATCTGAGAGGCACTTTTTTATGGACACCAGTCTAACCATGACTTCTCTTACAGCACAATAGTCAAATGCCTACAGTTGCCAGAAATTATCCATGAGTATGAGACTTGTCAAGGCTTGAGTATGGACTTACAAAGGTCCAGCTTTAAGTTCATTAACCAAGTCTTTTATCAGAATCACCTTTGCATACAGAAAGGAGGAAGGAGGAAAGACTCATATATAATTTATTTGTTAACCCTCCTCCTTTGTTAAGAACAAGAAAAAAAAGTGAATAGATTTATTTGGAGAAGGATTAGAGTGCAATCCAAAATATCCCTAAAGTTGGCATGTAAAAATGAAAGTAAAGTAATTCAAGATGTGTTAGTTACAAGCTAACAGAAAATTTATTGCCCTTAGGTTGTTTACTATTGATAAGAGCATGAAAATGCTTACATACATGAAACTTCCATTTATTTGCTCTATGGATTTTATTTTCAACACTTAGTTTAGGATCACTGAATCAATATAACTAACATATCCTGTTCCAAAACAAAGGATTACACATTGTAATAATACTTTCTACATCTTCTCTAATAGAAAACACTTTTAAAGATTCAAACAGTAATTAAATAGGCAGTGTTATTCCTTGCTTTTGTTGCAAAGTAGATAGAATAGGCCCCCACAAGAACTGTTTGGTTTCTTTTCTGAGGGAAAAGGCAACTTGATTAAATGAGATAAGCACTGGTTTCTGTTACTAACATGCATCATTAGATACAAAAGCAGCAAGTCCCCTACTGTCTCTATATCACTTTGTACTGTTCCGACACAAATAGCAAGCTAAGCCACGACCTGGGAATCCCATCTGTGTTCCACAGGTATGAAACTGGTTTAGCAGCTCTCACCACAGCTGCAAAAAATGTGGCAACCTTCATCTCCCAGTGACTTCGTCTGACAATGGGAACCAGTGTAACTTCAGCAGCTCCAGACTGGCAGGAGACTAAACCTACTAGCAGTACTTAAGGTTAGGTGTGCAAGCTGATGTAGCTCTGAGAGACACCAGTACCCGGTCCTTTCTGAAAAAAATAGCCTTGTGCTTACAGCATTCCTTAGCATGACAGTTTTTAATTCTCAGGCTACTGGATCTTTCAGGATGGGATGGTCTCCAGATGTCCTGCTGAAGCCGTTTCACCAAGCAAAGCAGAATTGAAAAATGAATTCAGTAAAAGGGAAAGAAAGGCAGAAGGTGGCTTTGTAACACAGTGATCAAGATGGGACAGATGGGACAGATGGTACCTACAGCAAAAGCACTGCGACTCAAAGTATACCATTTGTTCAGTAGCTCAGGCACAGGACACAGCCCTTAAAGCATGAAAGGTGTACAGTGTTCTATCTCCAAGTGTGATAATTTAAAAAGATCCTTTTCTTCTCCCTACCTTCAATCTAACTTACGAGCAGTATACTCTTCCTTAAATTTTTTGGAAATGCAATACGATTTCTGATTCACCTGTCTTTGGACAACCCAGTGTGTGAGAAGCAGTTCAGTTTTTCCAGGGTGGAGAAGCGAGAAGCAGCTGGAACCTGGCTGCTGATAACAATTTGGTGCAAGAACGACATTACTGGCAGCAGTTTCCTGTCCCCCTGTCTCAGGGGAACAGTGCTGCTGCTGACTAATGCTGTTTTACCTAATACTTCACTATCTCCTTTAAATCTTTGCAGAAAGCATCCTTTGAGCAAGCCTGAGACTGGGCAAGCAACTATTGGGCTTTCTTTGGAGGAGAAAGGGTCTGAAATTTAGTGAACTCAAGTCTCCCCGTGGACATCCCCCCTGCCCAGCCTGTGCCACAGGTGAGGAGGAACAGAGTGAAGGGCTGTGCCAGCTGGCCTCTGCCTCCGGAAACGGGAGAGAATGCAAGGGCAGCTGCTTCCCAGTCAGCTCCAGACACCAAACAGGCACTGAACACTAAGCAGCAGCAACAGCCCTGCCAATCCATAGTGGCACAATAGCATTCCTGGCAGAGAAACATACATTCCTGGACTTGTATGTGTAGGGTCTAGAGGAGAGATTTATGGAAAGAAGTGACTAAAATTTTACTTCTATTAATTGAAAAGCATGCCAAAAATGAAAACAGTTTGTATTAGTACCCAGGCTCTTTGTTCAAAGTACAGCTAGTGTTGACTATGTTCAGCTCTCCCAAACAGATAACAGCAAATGGAAGAATCCCAAGGGACACCTTGGTGGCTTTGTAATTTGGGTCTGAAGCTACAGTACTTGGCTGTCACCACAGAATGACATGAGACAACCACGACTGTATATTGATGCTAAGATCAGTTTTGACTTACACATAAAAATAAAAATACAAGGACATCTATAAAACTTAGATTTTCTAAATAAGAAATTACAGCACACTTACAGTGCTTCAAGTTTTTTCACCAAAAACTCAAGTGAGTCAGTCAGCAGAATTGATTTGCATGAAGAATTCCCACCAGAAAGGCCAAAGCCAATCTTTTAATTCAAAATAGATATCTAGTATCACTTTCTGGGTTATGTAATTACAAGCATTTAAGACTTAAAATGTCAGTTCCACATTGTAATTTTTGTTTATACAGAGCCTCTGCTAGACATTTTTACGGGCAACAGTTAACCTGTTTGTAACAGCAGTTACCAGAACTGTGCAGCAGCCACTGCACTCCATTTGCATTCAGAGAAATGAAGATGCCCAGCACTAATGCATTTTACAAGACTTGCTCATGAACAAAACTGAGTAACCCAAACAGCAAAATTTCAAAATTTCAAAACCCAATTATTTGCAGAAACAGGTGCTGAAAATATGACATTCAATTCTCCTATTCAAATTAAATCCATATTTTCCATTAAGAGATTGGGTCCCTTTAATATTTGACAAGTCTTTCAGCTGAATAAATGTTCTGCCAAATGAACCATTCTGTCACACAAGACATTAATAACAATAATACATAAAAATCCTCCATAAGTTTACAGTTGTTAGTTAGCTGCACACTGGAAACATTAGCCTATCTTGACTTTCTATGTAAGGTAGGTTTTGAGACACATCGGATATAAGTTCACAGGATAAAACTTAAATGCAATCTTAGTTTTATGTTTTGGTGTCCCTCATGACACCTTGTATCTGCTCTGACCCCCTGAGGTGGCACCATGGAAGAAAGGATGAATTATCACTGGCCACTAGACAGAAACAAATGCCAGAACTTGTTCACATCAGGCTCGGTCACTTGGGCCAGTTCATTTTAGTATCCTTAACAGGAAATTCAGGCTCAGTATTTTTAACTCAGCTTTGATGTTTCACTGCTTGTAAGAAATTAGGTTATAAATAAAACTTATATCTGTTGGTGAAAAGCTGGACATTAGATACTGAGGTGAATCAATTTACCACTTCTCTGGAAGTCTGATTTCCAAAAAGCCACTTTGTTTGGTATCACAGGAGAGGACGGGTATGAGAGCAAAGAAAGGGAAGGTCAAACATGCATTCTGTAAATAGGTACAAAGAAAAGTGGCACATGACTCATCAAAAAGGCACTCCAGGGTTAGGTATTTTTTCCCATCACATTTCCTTCAAGAGCTTCTAGGTTCCCTTCAAGGTTGCTTTAGTATTCTGTCCTTACAGTTCTAGGGGGGGGGGAAATGGCATTGGGGCAAATAATTTCCTTTTTCATCTTCTGCTTTCATGATCCACTCAGTAAATGTGATAACACAGCCCAGGGTTTGGTACCCAACAGACTGGGATGCAGACTTGATGAGTGGATGAGGGACAGCTGCATTTCCACCTCTTCCCTTAAGGGTGTAGTCTTGAGACTCCACCCTCCCTCCCAGGAAAGGTGATCCTGTCATCAGATAGGCACACAGTTGGGAAATCTTTAAATGGGATTACATGAGCCTAATACCTACCTTCCACTGTCCACATCTGCAAACTAGAACAAAAGCCCAAACTGAAGTTTTTCTCTTCCTTGAGAATGCTGAGGCAAAATAGTCACACTGGGCAGGGCACTGGTCACTTTCCATTTCTCCCGTCAGCATTAAATTGCTTTGTACCCGGAAGCGTGGAAACCCCCTCCGGCAACACCGGTAGCAGGCTCAGCAATATTGAAAGTCAAAAGAGTATGTGACAAAAGAGAAGGCAACATTCTAATCTTGAAGTTTGGACAGTTTAGAGAAATCAAAAATGCCACAATATACACACTGAATTTTAATTAGGATAAAAAGCAACCAAAAGAAATGGGCTAAAAGTTACAGCACCAATATCACAAATGAGACAGCGGTGATACTATTTACAGTTATGTCCCAGATCATCTCTTTTATTTATTCATTGAAATTTGTTAAAGATAGCCCATCATGCCTGTGCTCCTTGCATAAAAGCACAGCGTAACAGTTTGGATATTTGTATTTGGATTAAGAAAGTTACTGTTTAATGTATAACTGAAACGATTAATATTTAAACAGTGCATTTCACTGTGAAGTTGTTATTATTAAAGGCAACTTAAAAATATCGTATGTAAAAATGACAACAGGAGAGCTGGTACTTACAGCTGATTAGAGTTTATTTTCAAGGAGTTTAGCACTTTAAACTCATTTATTTTCTTGTGTGTTTGTTCTCTTAAATTACCTCAAACTTTAGATTACTTAGTAGACTTTTTTCTTGGATTATACAGAGTGATATCATTCATACTGTCCACATCAAAGTATGTAGCTACAGAGGAATCATTCATCAAGGAACAATATAAAACTTTCCAAGGTTAGAATATGGAATAGTAAGCACATCTTTCTTCACTTAAACATTTTTCAGTAGCAGGAGGTGATCTGTAAAGTGAGAGACATTCAACCTGCACTCTTCTCTCTATATCACAGCTGTTATGCTACTTCTCACTCTTAGCAAGAGGGGGATAATCACATGAACATGAAGAATGTACATGGAAGGCCAGTGACACACCAAGTGCATGACCTCCTTCCCTCTCTGGCCCTGCCTGCAGCATTTACACCTGCTCAGCGTGCGGTGGCCACACCAAGCAGGACAACCAGAAGACCCTGTCACTGGTTGTGACCCTGAGCAAGAGCCTCATCTTTAACTCAGATATAAAAGTTCACTATTGAGAACCATTAGTCCAAAAAATGTGATCAGCCTCATCACAAAGTGGGAAGCAGTCAGATATGTCCTTTCTTGCAAATCTTCAGATGCATAAAATATGCAGCTACTGCAAAGGTAATCCCAGCCACTTCTGGGAAGTAAGCTACTCGGTTAAAGTTAAGCATACTGTTAAATGCTAAGCATGTGTGTGAATCTTACCACAATCAGGATTTTGATCCTTATTAGACCTCAAATGGTTAAAAAAATTAATAAATTTTTGGTAATTTGAAAAATTCCACACAAATAATAAAGTAAAAGAATCAGAAAAGTCAACAAAAACAAAGGCAGGAAAATTGATGCTAAGTAAATCCAGACTTATTAATGGAATGGGTCACTGCTGATGTGACACCAATTAGACAATGGCTTACAACACTGCACAAAGGCTTTGAGTGGTTAAGCAATGAAAAAAATCACAGAAATTACGGTAGCCTTTGACAGAACATTTTATAAATAATTGTTTTATGTAGGCACAAAATGCCAACCAGGTCACAAAAAGAATTTGTGAAACTTGTCCTCCGGCACAATTATGACTGTAATGCACCACTTCCTTTTGACCTTTTGTGCCTACAGAGGACTTTCCTAAACTTTAGCCCTTTGCCACTGACGTTCATTGCAGATGTAAAATTAGATCCTTCTGCAGACTTACTACTCAAAGTCCTTCTGCTTTAACACAAAACAGAGAAGTTTCTCAAATCAAGTAATTTTTACACAGGTGTCAGAGGAACTTACTGAAAGAAATCAGATTGTAAGAGTAGTAGCAGCATCAATTTAAATCAGCTGACACAGACTATTAGACATTTCTACTGTAAAAGCTTTGTTATCTATTGACTGGTATTAGCTGAATATATGTTTTTCACAGGATGACTTGGGGGGGGGGGTAATCAGCTAAAACACATCTATTATTGAAGGGAGGCAAATAAACTGTAAAAAAATTCCAGCAAGCTTCTCTTTGAAAAGCTGTTAATTTCCCAAGTTATCCAGAGGAGATTACTTACATCTGGCAGTAGAGATGGTCTCTATACTGAAACAAACTCCTGTCAGCATAGCTATTGAATCTGGCTAAGCAACAAAGCTTTGGACACCATGCATCTTACACAATCACTAGGAGAGCTCTTGCAGGTAGACAAAGGATTCCACAAACCACTAAATCATTAATTCTAAAATCATTAATCAGTTAGGGATGGAGATGGGCACTGCCTGATCAAGCTGCCCTGCGATGGTCAAGGATGCTCAATATTCAGGGCAGAAATTGCTGGAACAGAAAACAAGGAGGTTTTTCCCTTCTGTGCATCAGTAAAAGACAATCAGATGCTCCGCTTTAACTGAGGTTTTCCCCACTGTCCAGACAGACATACCTCTCTCAGACTTCCTTTGTATGTCTGGTAGACAGAATGTTCCTCCTTTCAGCCTTAGGACTGTGTTCCTTCAAGCACAGCCAGACGTAAGTAAAAGAAAGACATCCTTTCTTCAGCTCCTCTCCCACGTCACACAACTCAACAAAGAAGATGTGCTCCCAACTACAGCATCAAGGCTAGCAGAGGCATTTCATTCAATACAAACCACTGCTAGCAGCATTCTCCATGAGTCCTGGTTTGTTGGACAGATTTGTTTCTCTCCCAGAAAAAGAAATCTGGTCACCTTATTTTACTGTCCTTACTAAGACACTTTGAATCAGGCAGTGGTTATAAATTACATAGATAAAAGATATTTTTTTGAATCTGCATGAAATAAATAGGTACTTTTTTTAAGGATAAAGGTGATGAAGATTAAGACTAGCGCCACACTTAAACTGAATCCCTGATGCTATATAAAAATTCTAGAAAACAATAATTGAGCTAGTCACATTCAAATCTCTTAGGGGATAATATAATTTCCTATGATTTATAAATTGTATTCCATCAAAGCTTGTTTCAAGTGTGTGGTTTTTACCAACAGATATGATAACAAAAGCTAAAAATAGGATTATTCTCTTGCTTGAACTCAGTTTCTCTGAAAATAAAATCTTGGATTGTTTTGATTCAAAGGATTTTATGGTTATTTTTCAGGGAAGAAGGAAAATTTGAGAAATGTGTGAGAAACCATTTGGTCATTTTAATGAAGGAGACATTACTGATACTGATAAAGAAATTGGATCCTCTTGTAATTTTTTGCAGATGTAGACCCTACCAGCTGAAGATGGTGTAATGTGCCAGTTGAAGCACTGAAAAGTTGCCCTCATTGAAGTTTTGTCCCAGCAAATGTGTAGAATGAGAACCAGCAATGCTTTCCTCTGTATTTATTCCCTGAACAGAAAATGTGTAAATTAATTATTTTAAAATGAAATCCATACATGCCCCAGCACTCCAAGGAGTTTTAGTTGCATGCATCGCGCTCTCATATTAGACAAACGGTTGACAGACAGAAAAATTGAAGTAAGTTGAAAGGCTTAAAGGACTTTTTTGTTTGGATAAAAACTAGTGAAAGCACATGATCTCACCAAGAATTTTATTTTGATTTTAGAAATTATTAATAGACTGAGACTTTGTAAAATCTGGAAGAGAAATGCTAGACACACTTAGATCAACTTTTGACTGAACTACTATTTCAAAAGCAGCGCAGTGGTACTTACCACATTGCAAAGAGTTATCCTCTTCTACTGTCGTGTTGTAAGTCCAATCCTCCTTTCTCCAGCGTATAACACCACTATCCTGGCAGTCCTCAGATTGTGTTATATTTGCCTTGTCCCACATTCTGAACAGGTACAGCTCCCCAGTCATACCCTCGCGAGGCGCTGTAGCTGTACCTGGCAGCTTTGAACAGCCAAGTAAGAACTCGCCTTTTGCAGGCAAAGAAAATTTCCCATTTAGTTTCTTCTGTAATTTTTCTGATCCATTTACGAATACCTTCACCTCCTCACGGTCACTTTTCCACTGGATACATATTTGGTTCCAAGTGTTTTTACGAAGTCTTACGGATGTGTTTATTTGTTTTCCGAACAACCATATCTTCAATTTACTACGATCTCCTGTAAGTCCAAGATCAAACTTATTTGCAGAGAGATTGGTGTGAAGAGTTTTTTCAGTGTATACATATGCTGTCCATGGATTGTTTGAGGAATACAGCTTGAGGTGCACACAGACAAGGAATTCTCTCAAGGAACGCAGAGAAATTCTTGGGGACATACGCCAAGGATCTTCACATGCAGTCTTAAAGACGGCTTTGTATCGCCCTAGGAAATCCTCCTGATCTAAATAAAGAAAAGGCGATTTGTAAAACCTTTAGGTCTTAAAAAAGATCCTTAATATAAAAGTTATTTTTCCATATAGTACTGTTTCTAGGCATTTTCCTAGGAATATTCAAACGATCTTGTAACCTACTCCTTTAGATTTATTTTTGTAGTAGGGAAGTGACAAATTTGGAAGCAGTCAATAAATGCTAGCTGCTCATGAAAACTTTGAAGTAAAACTTAGGCACAAGAACAAGGATGACTGTGTAGAATCACAGAATCATTTAGGCTAGAAAAGACCTCCAAGATCATCGAGTCCAACTGTCAACCCAGCACTGCCAAGTCCACCACTAAACCATGTCCCCAAGTGCCACATATACACATCTTTTAAGCACCTCCAGGGATGGTGATTGAACACCTTCCCTCTGCACCATGGTTCAATGCTTAGCAGCCCTTTCCATGAAGAAATGTTTCCTAGTATCCAATCTAAACCTCCCCTGGTACAACTTGAGGGCATTTCCTCTTGTCCTATTGCTGGTTACTTCAGAGAAGACACAGATCCCCATTTGTCTATAACCTCCCTTAAGGTAGGGAGCAATAAGAGCCTCCCATGAGCCTTCTTTTCTCCAGGCTGAACAATCCCAGGTCCCAAAGTTGCTCCTCACAGGATTTGTATTCCAGAATCCTCACCAGCTCCATTGCCCTTCTCTGGACATGCTCCAGCACCTCAATGTCTTTCTTGAAATGAGAGGCCCAAAACTGAACACAGGATTTGGGATACCAGTGCCAAGTACAGGGGGACAATCACTGCCCTGGTCGTGCTGGCCACACTATTGCTGATCCAGGCCAGGATGCCATTGGCCTTCTTGGCCACCTGGGCACACACTGGCTCATGTTCAGCAGCTGTCGATCAACACCTCCAGATCCTTTTCTGTAATGCAGTTTTCCAGCCACTCTCCCCCAAGCCTGTAGTGCTGCATGGGGTTGCTGTGACCCAAGCACAGGACCTGGTACTTGGCCGTGTTGAACCTCATACAACTGGGGCTTTATTCTGCTCCTCATCGCTGTCTTCCAGCTCAAGGGGCTAGGTACTCTGAGACTTAGGCAAAGAAAGCATGAAGTACACCAGCCTTTCCCTCACCCTTTGTCACCACATTTTCCCCTTAACCCAATAAAGGCTGGAGATTCTTCTTCACCTTTTTATTGTTAATGTACTTATAGAAACATTTTTCGGTTTTATGGCAGTAGCTAGATTAAATTTCACTTGGGTTTTGGCCCTTCTGATTTTCTCCCTGCGTAACCTTAAGGCATCCTTGTAGTCCTGCCCCTTCTTCCAAAGGTCATAAACTCTTCTTTCCTGAGTTCCAGCCAAAGCTCTCTGTTCAACTAGGCTGGTCATCTTCCCCACTGGCTCATCTTTCAGCAGGGGATGAGCTGCTTCTACCCCTTTGAGAATTCTTTCTTGAAGTAGAAGTCCAGCCTTCCTGGACTCCTTTGCCCTTCAGGGCTGCTTCCCAAAGGACTCCATCAACCAAACCTAAACATACCAAAGTCTCCCTTCCAGAAGTCCAAGGTGGCAGTTCTGCTGAGTCCCCTCCTTAAGTCTCCAAAAATCAAAAGCTAATAATTTTGTAATTGCTGAGGCCTCCAACCATCATATCATCCATCAACCCTCTTTGTTCATACACAACAGGTCCAGTGGGCACCTTCCCTATAAAACAAGTAGTTCCAGACAATGCCTCAAACACTGAAACTTGATTTAACTGCTCAATTCTTGTAGGTGCCTCATTTCTTCCAGTACAGGAAAGGACAGACTTTTGTGGTTGTAGATGTGAACTCTTTGAAGATGACTCTTATTTTGTGAAAATATGCACACTTCAATTGTATAATCATTATCATGGCTGCTTGCTTCATGGCAGCAGCAACAAAATAAAAAAAAGTTGATTTGGAACATGAAATGGAACAACAGAAAAATAAAACAGCCTGTCAGATCTTCAGCCAGTGCAAGAGAACACACTACTGACACCTTTAAGGAGGTAATTATTTATCAGTATATGCAGAGCTTTTATGAACGCTCCAGAGGACGTACGGGATTAATCATGATTGGTCAGGGTTGGAAAACAGAAAAAGATCGTCCAACATAGGAAAAAACCTTTTCCATTAGCTCCTCTGTAAGAAGAAAAACTTCCAGGCAACTTGGATCAGGGTATTTTTTCCAGGGTAGGTTATGTTCATAGTCCTAGTTAGCTGTCAAGATCACAGCCAGTTCTTCTGTAATGTTCTCAGGCAACCAGAGTGCCAGCCTTCATCAGACCAGTTCTGACAACTTTTCTGTCTCTTGACCTCCAGGCTCTCAAATTTATTTTTCAATAGCAGCAAGGAAAAACAAGGAGAAAGTTCCTAACTGCCAAGTGCAACTTGATAGGTACAAGCTACCAGAAACATTTGAAACAAAATATATCAGTCCAGTTTCATGGAAAGTCATTGATACCTATTCTTGTTGCATCCTATAGATCTGAGAGTCTCTCTGTGATGCTAACTAGCAGAAGCTTGCAGGCATTTTTCACAACCTGGAATCATTCCTGAAGTTCAACATATGTGACAGAAGTGCCATGCAATGCCATAAACTAAACAAAAACTCTCTGGGCACAGGCTAAAATTAGGTTAAAATCCTAACTAGCAGACAGTGGATTCTGAATGGTGAGTTAATACTTAGATTGGTTGTAAATGGCAAAGGAGAAGACAGACAGACTTGACCCAACAGCAATCCTCCCCTGCCTAACCCTACAGCATGAATTCACTCATTCAGCTAGGCCACTTGTCAGAGTCTGAAAGCAAAATCTGGGATACCCAGCTCAGAATACTTCAGTATGGAAAACTAATTTTTAAAATTACTTAAAAGCTGGATGAGGAAGACTGGATGGGAGGGGAAAATGTCACCGAATATTAAATTTTTCAAAATGGGGGCTCAAATATACCTACCTTTTTAAGTAAAATTAAAACAGATGTCCATCTGACAGTATGGACAGGTCAGAAGGAAACCAATTTTTAAAGGAAATAGCCGGCTAGTTACATGCCAATACTGGTGACACAGTCTTTCCAAATAAAAAAATTGCTCAAGTCTTTCATTATTAAGTAGAAATTGACTGGTAAGGGAAGTTTCCTGACGCAGCTTCAAAACTGGAAGTTACTGTTAACTATCCAAATTGACAGACTGGAATTCCATTTCTGAGCAAAAATACTAATCAAAACTTGAAGTATCATCAGCAGACTTGGCTTGGGAAGTGAATGAATTCTGAGAGAGGCTTGATTTCATGTTAAGCATTAAAGCAGTGTTGATATGCCAATAGTGGATTAAATGGCTGCTAATTTCTATTACATTCTTAAGGGGAATTGTGACTTCAAAGTTGTCAAGGGAGCCAGAGTGGACACAAAGTTGTAGATGAAAAACAGTTGTAAAACAGCCAAGAGAAATTATGCAAAATGACATCAATCTGCTTCTGATTCTTCTGGTCTGCTTAATATAATCCAAAAAGACTGCTGTTGATCAATATGCAAAGCCTGAAGAATTAATTTAAACTAAGAAAAGTGTTTACATAGAAAGGTCTACCCTTCTGGAAACTGGAAAGATGGCCTGCTTTGCTCTAAACAGTCATTAAAAAAGTGCCAAAAAGAGATGCCAAAATTAGGAGAATGGATACCGATACTATCTGAATTGTTGCAAGGCTGGAAATTTTAATATGCTTTATCTACTGAAAGAATGCTGAAAAAGCAGACAGGAAATTGTAATCATAGTCAGAAAATGCGCTTTGTTGTTCCAAGTGAGTGCAGTACAGCATTATGTTAGAAATTAATTATCAGTATTATCTGTATTATCTTGAATAAGTCTCCTTGCCATGTGGGTGGATGCATTGTAAGCAAGAGATGATGTTACAGTAAAGCCTTTAGAAGATCTGTTAATCATCACTGACTTTCTCAGCAATGGTGGCTGTGGGCTGTGACCCACCCTTGAGCATGGAACCGAGGAGCTGGAACTGCCTGCGCTCTAACAGAGGCATTCCTGGAGTCTCCTTGCATGCAGACAATGCAACAAATTCAGAAAAGTAGCCATGAACAGACCTTTACAGCACAGAAAAGGGAGCATAATGGGAAGAATGCTTCAAACAGCTCCAGATTAAGAAAAATCCAGAGTAAGGAAAATATAAATAACAATAATAATTAAAACCAACAAAAACAAAGAAAAAAAAAAAACCAAAACAAAAACCTCCAAAAACAAAAACAACCCCAAAAAAACCAACGACAACTTGGAGTGAAGGAAACTCCATTCAGTAGTAATCATGGGCTGACTATTCAATGTCTTTTGCTGTATTTGGGCACATAAGCCTTTTCAGAAATGAAAATTTTTTCTTCTTACTATACTTATCTCTAAGAGATGCAAAACCTGGGGGTTTTGCCCTCACTTAAGCTAAAAGCATGTATTTAAAAAGCATGTTCTCTTTAGCCCTAAAAGAAATCCTGAAACTTATGCACATACTTCTAAATGTTTAAAATTAATTTTCTGAGAATGACAACATAAACCCAAAACGCATCTCTTTCTTTTTTCTAAACAATTTTAGACAGTGATAATTGTTATCTTTACAAGGGATAGCCATTAGGTATTAAGAATTAGGTAGGTATTAAGAATTAGACGTACAGAAGGAGATTCTCTCAGTACATGAGCACCAGTGTTATTCTCCTTATATTACTAATAACCACTGGATCAGTACACAGCTGAGCATTAATACAGTCAGGTATTCTCTTGAATAAAAATAGTCACAAGTTTATATGTCTGCACAATCTGGCTTTTAACTAATAACAGTAGTTATTAACTTCCTTGCAAGTGTTTGCCACCTGTGACACATTTGGCTCGCTACAGTCCATTAAAATGATGTCAAAAGACTCTTGTATACTCAGGTATTCCATCTGGAGCCCATAACTGCTTTTTATAAAAAGCCTAAAACACTAAACTTTCTACATGTGGGTCACTTGATTTTGTTTAATATTTTAAAAATCTGAAGCTAAGAACTGTTTCCCCAAAATCAATTTCATCCCTCCTTTTCATTCACAGTTCTATTTGTTTAGCTGGGGATAAACAACATCACCTTATCCAGCATCCTGAGCATCAAAAAGAACACAGGAAGTTCTTCTCTCTTCATATTTTTTGGAGAACACAAACATACTTTGACACCTCAGATGAGGAGAGCACTGAGTAGAGATGCTGCTGACACTACTAACTGCAGACAGCCTAAAACCAAAACACCCCAATAAAACAGGGGGAAAACATAAACACACTCTTGTGTCAGTTTAGCTTTCCTTGATGATTTATGACAGTTTGAAGTGATACAAAGGTGAAAAATGAAATCCCTCTTTGCTTGTTTCCTCTGAACTTTAGATACAGCTAAATTTTCCCTGGAAAAACTCTTCTATGACATCTGTCCATCTGCTGAGCAGCTCTGTCCTTTTTACTATTTAAAGAGGTTAACACCTCTCCATCTTAGCAGCAGGTTTATCACCTGAATCTCAGGTTCTATCTCAATAGAAACATTTTGTAAAAGTTACTGTATCTGGAGAATTGGAGTCAAAATGAGTATAGTCTGTAACCCATAAAACCTCATAGGTTGTACAACATCATTAAGCAGGCACACCTAAATTTACAAAATCAGGCAATAAATCAGAACTGCAAGTTCTGACCTAGAGTAAAATAACATGCCACGACACAGAAAGAAGGTTCTGAGAATAGCCATTAAGCACACAGCAAAAAACACTCAGATTTTTTTAATACACTAAGCACGTTATTAACATGATAAATGCACTACACACTATTGACATAAGGAAGCAGTATGATTGACAAGCACTGTTATCTTTATCAGCTGAGGTCCAGAGCAGTAACAGACCTAACCATCAGTTTACAGAAAAAACTGAAAATTTTCAGCCATGAAAATACACAAATTATTTTACCTCACTTTATTCTACTTAACCTTACACAAAAGCATCACCATGTCAGTTTTCCACAAGAACCTTATGAATTTATTTTTCATTTACTGTTCCATAAAGAGCATAAACTGCCACGTTCAAATACTTCATTTCTGTTACATGTTTTGGGCCTTACTACCTTTTCCTTAGCCATATTCAGAACCACAACCAAGATCAATGCAGATGTTCTACACTCACACACGCCCTAAATACAGCAAAGCTGAAAGGATCTTGTGGTGTTTTTTTAAGAGCAGTGTAGAAGATTTAACAACATGTTCTGAAAATAGTAGCACTTCCAGCTCAAAAAAAACCCAGCTATAAAATAATTTGTCTTGTTATTACAAATTGTGTTTTGGTTCTCTCCTCATCCCCAGCCTAGAAGAAGTTACTACCAATGATTTTTTATGAAAACATACAAAGCATCCAAAATGCTAAGCACCAAGTGTTTCATTTCTTGTTAGTGACAGTTTTTCCTCTTGTTTTCAAGAGGCAAAAACTTGCCTGGTTGAATATACTCAAAAGTCCTATTCATCAAGTCTAATGGTATTTATTTGGAATACCAACACTAGACCAATCAGGAAAAAATTCTCTTACCTTTGCTTGCTGTAGCCAAGAACAACTGAAGTAAAAGGACTGCTTGAACAATCCTGAATCTCAAGAAAATGTCCTGTATTCTGCCAACACAGCAGTGCTGTTTTCCCCAGGCAACCATTCTAAAAGAAACAGATAAATAAATAAACCACAATGACTAGAAAACATGTAGGTGTATGGACATTATGACAAAATATGTTTCCAACATGAGCATAAATCTTCTCAACCCTGTTATATTATTGGGTATATATTGCACAGAAATGCCCAGATACTCTGTATATTGCCAAGACACTAAGAGAGAAAGAGATGTTTGCTGAAAGGAAAAAAAAAACAAAACCAAAGAAAACCCATCCAAGCTCTAATTCTCCAAAGACTACAAACACATCAGAGCATGGCCACGACTCCTTGCACAAATAAGACTTTCAGCATTTGAAAAACAAATGAACAAACCCCTCCAAAACATTCACACACAACATAAAACCCAAACAAAAGCTGACAGAGCAATCATAGAAATGTCCAAAAGCTTTAATAATCTCAGTATGTAAGAAAGCATCTCTTCAGTCCTCTACCCACACATTCTCTCATGTGACACTTTAACAGCCACAAATCACTGTGGGCAGCAAGTTCACGAACAATATCATGAAAACCTAGTTTGTCCACCTTTCTGTTATGAGATACCATTCTATGAAATAATTTAAGATTTCAAAAAAAAAAAAGGTGCATCTGAATCTTTTGCATGCTGAAAGAAATATTCAGGTGCTTTTTCTTATACAAAACAGTTTAGATACATAGTGGCAAGTGATTCTGTAACTGATTATTGAAACATGCAAAGCAGTAACTTTACATATTGAATATCTTCCATGTATCAGCTTTAGGGTGGATCAGAGCATCCTGCCTGACACCAGAAGTTTAACTTGGCCATCACAAGTTGGGTGCATGTGCAAGTGCATTGGTTTGCACTCACACCGCTCACAAACTGCACTGCACTTCTGCTCGTGCTGTGTCAGGTTGCAGTAGCTTCCCTTCTTTTCAGGCATTGCTAAATGGTGCACTCTTTCAGGTGTTTTAAATCTTTTTTAAGGTTGGGGCTAAAATGTAATGTTTTTGCAAGAGTCACACAAATGTAAATATTTATTAATTTACAATGGCTACTATGGGCTGAAGTCTGCCAGAGAAGTGCTGCAGGAATAAACTAAGAAACAGTGAAGTTGCTAGGTAATTGAAACTTTAAAAATTGATTAAACATACATGCAAATAAATTATAAACATATAACAATTTAACATAGAAACCTAAAGCAAAGGCTTTTTAAAAATAAAGAGCACTGCAACATTGTTGCCAGTGTTTTCAAGAATTGCAACATGCAATACTTCTAAGAAATAAGAAAAAGCTGACAAAATAAATGATATGCTAAAACAATAGTCATACCTAATATACACAGTTCTATGCAGGAACAGATCAAAACCAAACAAAAACTAGTAAAAAAAAGGCCAGAAATCTCAATGATGGGCTAGCTTTCTAAAGATCCCCAGGAAACATGTTCAAACCTGTCCTCAGCTTGCTTCTCTGAATGCCTAAAAATTGTGTATTAATAAAGTTGTTCCATCAGCAACCTGAGTAGCAGAATTAAATTAATTATCCTAAGAACCTGATAATGAAAATTGTTGTGCTTAAATATATCTGACAATTTCAAGGACTGTGCATTTACAATGTAAACTTTCCTAGGGTTAAAAGAGATGCTCATCCAAAAACTGTTTCCTTTCTTTACTTACATTTTGCAGTCTAGTCTCAAATTAGGTCACTTCAAGCAAAACCAAGCTGCATATCTATTCTTCCATTTTATGGGGAAATCTTTTGTACACTACACCAAGCATCCATAGTGATGTATTTAGACAACAAAACAAACAAAATTTCCAGCATCCCTTTTCTCTACTACCTAGACACCAAGAGTTGAAATGTGAATGGGATGGAGCCCAAAAATACTCAGTGGCACCCACAAATGTAGCCATTGATGCTGGTAAGTAATGAGGCAAGCTGCTTGCTTTGTGCCACATATGATACTGATTGAGAACACTCCTACATTCCCTGCTTTTGTTTTGTCCTTAAGCCTCAGCCCTGCAAACAGATGCACATGAAATGAGCTGACTAGGACAGAGGTTTACTCCTGAACCACCAAGCATGCCTTCTGTTTTGCTTGGCAGAGCTCATTAGACAATGATGTTAGTGTCCCACCCCCAGAAATAAAAACTGCATTACAAAAGCCTAAATTTGAGTACAGGAGCCAAGAAATTCCTGGTACTGACTCCAGCCCTGCCTGAGCACTCTGCAGCCTGAGGAGTTGAATGGACCTTCCACTAACTCTGGCATTTCAGAGGGAGCTTCGCTAATATTTGCCCAGTGTTTAAACAAAAGGCTGTAATAAAAACTTTCTGTACATTTAGGTTTTTGTCTCGTCTGGGGTTTTTTGACATTGTACTCACTCCAAGAGATGGGCCTGGCAAAGACAAGTAGGAACAGAGTCAGAGCTTCTTGCTGACTGAACACAGTCACATCAAGAACTCCAAAACTATTCAAAGCTATGAAGGAAAATTAATGATCCCAGGCAAAGCAATAAAATCCAGATAAGAGGAATATAAAGTGAAATACTAACACGGTCAGCTCAACTGACTTTTTGCAAGACTTTGAACAGCTACACTAGTTCAAGACTTGTTCCAATGTTCAGATAAAATATACAATTAAAAGAGTTGGGAAAGCAACATTTGTGTTCCTTTATTTTTGCAACAAAGTTGTTTAGACACTACTAAAGAAAAAAATGCTGCTATCTTTGGTACTTGTTTAATTAAAAAAGCAAGATATAAAATACAATTTTACCACATCTATTCAAATAAAGATCATATGATACATTCCAAAACATTTGGTCATTATGTTCTTCTCAAAATTATTTAAGCCCTTTTCTGTATTAGAATCCTAAATCTTCATTCTTAATGATCCTGAACAGTAATGTAATTGCAGATTTATAGTTGTGAACATTACAGAATTAGGCATAAGGGATTCTTTGCATTTGTTATTAATTTCCTCGTGTGTTCAAATGAACGTTTATATTCTTCTTCATAATAGATGAATACAGTGTGACTCAGGGAGCTCAGCATAATTATGCACAGTTTTTGCAGCAAGATGAAAAATTTTCACATGTATATCAAGCAAATCTAATTAAGTACAACAGTTACTGAGCCACCCAAGTGTGGGAAAGAATTCTGTGCGCAGACTTCGGGTGAAGATGTAACCAGCTGGCCTCACTTCCTCAGTTACAACTAAGTTGTTTTTATTTACAAAGAGCTAAGTGTCTGAAATAGATGACAATGTAAAACATTTCTTTATGGTAAGCAGAAAAAATGAAAATTCAGAAAATAGAAATGAAAAGCTCAGGCATAAATCTGTTGTGTCCTGTTTGCTCTCCATGAACAGTGTCTTATTTTGACCAATGACAACCTTGCACCCAGGTCTAACAACATTTCACACCATCTTATTAATTTGAAAGTCAAACTATAATTGAGAGCGCTTTTCTTAAAACAAATGAACAAATATATTTTGAAAATTTGGAATCTTTTTGTTTGTCTATTGTGTTATACATATCACAGTTCTGCACTAATATTACGCTCTTTCGAATTACAGAGGTTAGTGGAAACAAAGACAGGAAGATGGTATAAAAAAGGAGTTTGAATTCCTATCATTAATAATAATTAGCTCATGCCTTGCTATTTCACTTCACTACTTTCCAAGTGTGTACCCATAGGTGACATATCAAGACATTTAGCACTTACCTTCAGCAACTGCTTGCCTTGCAGTACAGCAGATATCTTTTCATAGGATTAAAGCCAAAGAAAGTGCAAAACATAAATACAGCAATTGTGTTCTGTAACATATTTTGTTACATCATTTTTGGAAAAATTTCACAATTCCTGTTGAAAATACATATTTACTGGCAACCTTTAACATTTAATAAACTATTAGTTCTTTTATGCTAAGTTTTAGCCATAGCAGGTTCTCACTGCCAATGCATAAACAGCTGGTTACAGAAACTTATGTTGGAAATCATGGCCCAAAACAAGAATTCATTTGCTTCCAATCATGCTGTCTACTGCTGCACCTCAAATTGCTTTGTTTAAGCCACACTGATTTCATCCACGGTCTTTGGGTCTCATTCAATCTTCTGTATTCATCCCCTACTAAGATTGTAGATTTCAATAAAAATATTTCCCAAACTTATAGAAGCTGCAGCTTAGGAGGAGGATAATAATGAATGGCAAGCTTTTGGTTGCTCTTCTGTGATATTCAGCCTTATTCAAGTCTCTACCAGGTGACAAATGCTAAAACAAGCAAGAGAAACACATCAAACTGCCCAGGTATGAAAACTTCTTGATGTCTTTCCTTTCAGAATGTAAGACTGTAGACTTCTTCCATCAACTCCTTATATTTTCCAGACTGGAACCAAAATGCAGTGAAGTTTTTATGTTATTTTTAAGTTTTGGCTGAAGCAACTTAGATGTAATAGGGAGGACGCTTATGTTGGAAAGTATTGTGTCACAGTAAATCTTGGCATATACAGAATTTACTGACTTAACAGCAGAAGTAGCACCATTGAGTTCAAAATGTTGTTCCATGGGGGTTTTTTATGTGTTTTTCCAGAAGACAGTAATAGGATTATTACTGTCTGATAATAATTTGGTTTTCATTAATTTTCTCCAGTCTTAATCACGTCTGTAAAAACTGTATTCTATATAGTCACCGTGTTCATTTAGTCACTTTATGTAAAACACCAGCTTTTTGTAAGACTGTAATGGTAATATGTTCAAGTTCAAGGACCTTCCTCCTGACATAAATCATTACTGGTTTTGAAGATATTAAGTATTTTACTTCTTAATAAGTTGGCTTACAGAGAGCAACAAGCCAGTTAAGCATAGACATCAGTCATCTGCAAAACTCATAGCTGGTTGATTGAGTTCTTCAGAGAACCGGAGAATGAAGTCTCTGAGAAATCCATTCCTTTGTTTAGCCTTTCAACTGTTGCAGGATACTGGCATTAGAATAACTTTTTAATATATTTTATTTTATAAATGCCCAACTGAAGGTCTGCCTTCAGTTCAACTCACAGATCTCCCCTTAGATTCATGTAAAAGTGCAAACTTAATCACTTGGGCCTGTGTAAGTGGATTCAGGAGCTGAAGATGCTATTGGATGGCTCTCCATTATGGACCTCAGAGCCAAAAAAAGCCTGCACTTTTGGTACTTAATTCTCTTATACAGCAGCTTGTACTCTATATAGTGCAAAAAATAGGACAGGGGGCAATTACAAACATTCCCTCTTACCCAGACTGGAAATGTTTCACCTCCTCATATCCAATTGTCACCTGGGAGATGAGCAAGAGACCTTTCTCTAGCTCTTATAAAAGTTTTACACTGTCCAGGAAATCCTTGTCTGCATGGTGCATTCCCTCAAGAGCACAGTTTTACTCACACCCTCTATTAATTCCAGAGCAAACTAAAAAGCCCTTCACTGACAATATCTGAGCAGGTTTCCTCTTAAAAGAGTTTACAAAGTACTGATGAAGCACAACAAACAGAGATGCAATAAAAGTAGTTCTGTTTGGCACAAGTCTGATGATTTCAACTTCAGACAGGTTGTTTACATTTTCCCTAACACTCTGGAGTATGGAATATATAGGTTTAATGGAGGGGGAAACAACAAGAAGTGTTCTGCAGAGTAGAAGACCACACAAAGGCTGGCACATCAGAAAAGATTAAAAGAACACTATGCATGCACCTTGAGCCATATAAAAGCATGAGAAAGGGTATACAGAGATATAAGCACAAAAAAGTACACAAAAAAATTTCAAAAACCTTTGTATTCAGCTACAGGACTTGGTTTGATGCAGAGAGAAAAAGACAAAGATTTTTTTAAACCTCAAATATTTGTATCAGTGAACAATGTAAGCAGGCTGTGGGGAGTCAGGTGAGCGCCAGGCATGCCAAAAAGAAGACTGTCCGGCTCGTGCTTTCAATTTTCCTACTTAACAAAAAAAACCAAACAAAAAAAAAAAAAAAAAAAAGAGTTCTGAACGTTTCATCTTACTATAAGTGAAGGAAAATAAAAAGTAAATAGTTGTTTCTGCTCAGTTTACACTTTTCTTCCCCACTCTCTTTTCCAAGCTCTTTTGGCTTGAATAGCAACACCCTAAAAAAGAAATTATACTGTGATTTCATCCTAAGCTTCACTTCATGGACTTAACAGGTCTCTTGGACCTTGCACTTGGAAATTAAAATTTCTCTGCAAGCTAAGAAGCACAGTATTTGGTGGAGGGTTTTTTTTTTTGAAAGAGGAGGATGGGGGTGGTTTATAGCAGTCTCTCAGACTCTTTCAGTCAACAGCCCAACGACCAAAACTAATAGTTTGCTAGATAAAACAATAGATAAAACTCATCAGTTTGGAAGGACGTCCAAAGTCCCACTAAAACTCTGATGTAGAATATGGCACCACTACCCTACACAGCCCAAGGAAATACAGTCATGTTGGCACTTCAGTCTCCATGGGGTAGATATTTAGGGAACCTCTATCAAGACACTCTAGGAACAGGGTTATTCCAGAACAGCATTCTGGCCTCCTTTAGCAATTCTCCTCCTCAGGGCTCAGTGTAAGTGTCTGCTGGTACCATTGCCCATGTTAGACTACTACAACTGAAACAAGTTAGTCAACAGAACACATTCATAAACACTTGAAAGTTATCACACAGGTGAGTAGATGACTTGAAAGCAGCTCCAGAATAGTTTATTTATATCTGAACCATTCAAGTGTGCACCCCACAAATATATCAGCTCAAAAAATTTACTTTGTGCAACTACATTCCACATGGCCTTTTGCAGCATCATCACCTCTATAACACAGTAATTTGCCTCCTCAGAAATAAACCACAATCACCACATTGCTGACTGGCCAAAACATAGATGAGAGTGAAAAAGGAAAGCATTTTTAATCCAACTTATATGAACACATGGACTATGTTATGAATAAATAACGAAGGAACAAAGTCACTTCAAAACATGAAGCCCATCAGAAACCCATTCCATCAGCTTATGTCCATAATTCATTTGGTGCCAAAGAAACAAAGGTATTCAAAGTCTGCTTGGGAACTTAGAACTTAAACAGGAATTTAGCATTCACCATCAGGCATGCCCAAATGTCTAATAAACCCAGGCAGAGAGGCACAGTCCTTTTTTCTCTGAAGAAAGGGACTTACTAAAAGAACATTTTGACCACTAAAAGTATCAGTAAAAGGTAAGTTTTGTTATGTGTTCACAATAACATTTCCACAATTATCATAATCACATTACCCTTTGTCTTTGTAATTCTACCATTTCTAGAAGCGTCTCATCTTGTCAAATATGACAACTTTCAGCAAACCTTCTGATGGAACTCTTAGACCATAACTCCTCAATGATTCCTTTAAGGAACACCATAAATGAGAAAACAGAAAATAGTGCTTAATTTGTGGGGAGTTGTTCTTTTTGGTAACTAAGGCATCACTTGAAGTACTCATGCAAATTTCACTAAACAGAAATACTGTGATAAATCTTAGTAATTATCTATAAATTCTACAGATTGAAAAACTATTATTAAGTAGATTGAGGAACTTTTAAAGTATTTATTTTCTATCTACTGTCTCATCTACCATAACTGACATTCTACAGTTTTCTTTTAAAATAAACAAAAATAAGCTCATCATTCTACTTTTTCTATGAGCAGTTTAGAACACGGTATTGAAGCAGCCAGCAGAAGAGGACCTAGAGCAGAACAACAAAATCACATTTTTATAAGGCACTAGCTTATAGTAGCTGTTGTGAAAAGCAGCTATTGTGCCAAACAGTATTTATATTTCTGTGCCACAGAACTCATCAATAAAAGAAAGACTGAAAATGCTGAGTCTGGGACTTGAACTTGAACTTCTAAAATCTAAAACTTGAACTTGAACTTCTAAAATCCTGTATCAGTTCCACTGCATGACACCTGCAATAAAACTGTCCTGAATCTTGATGTAGGTAGCACTCACAGGTTGAATACCTGTGGCATACAAACAATTCAGCTCCCAGCTGAAGACAAATCCATGTGACTTGTGCAGAGAGGAGTTTGATATGGATTTTTTGTCTTTGATTTAATGTCAGCTACAAAAGACCCTGTGTCCATGCTGAGCAACAATACATTTCAAAGCTATTTTGTCACGAAAGGAATGCAAGACTCCCAAGTAATTGAGTCCTATTAATTACCATATAATTATAGAACACCATCTTTTTCATAGAGCAATTATAGAACCTTTCCCAACTGTAACTCCACCAGGAGTTTATGAACTGGAAAGGGTAAAACCTTCATAATCATGAACATGTGTCTAAAAAACAAAAATATCGACTCCATTTATGTTCACAAGCTGAGTAGCACCTGCCAACAAATTAATATTCTCTAAATCCTTGCATCTGGAAAAGAGCAAAGCTTTTAACTGAACCTAGATATACAAAACCACTAGTAGACTTACCATTTATCATATAGCTAACATTTCAGGCCAAATAACATGACTTATTCATGCTAATTTTTACATTTGAGTCTATGAGATTACTTGCATGAACTACCCTTACTTTGGCCCTCAAATAATCTAATCTAATATTCCACTGAAAACATAAACCTGAAGTGTAGTGGTCAGTTATAAAGCTAAACTGCATTTGCCAAGGCCAGTGATCATGTTACATATTAAGAACTAAAAATTGTTCAAATTTAACGAGAGTTATTCTCCCATGAACTCCCAAACTTTCTAAATTTGCCAGCAACTCTACAGTTACTAGTGGAAGACCTGCCTAAGACCACTCACAGCACAAAAACTGTAAATGGAGTAATTAACTTGAGAATGGGAATCTAGTCCTTCATCTCTCTCAGATACTGGCCCTAATCTGAGCCAGTATCTGTTGATGTATTAGAAACAGAAGTTTAACATTAAATTTGGAAGGCACTGAAGAAAAAAGAACGTGCCAAAAATCTCCATTTGATCTACAGAACTACCTTAAGACACTAAAGTAATATTAATAAAGATACCAATAACACTAGTTTACTTGGTACCATAGTAGAAATGACATATTATCTTACAGTGTAACTAGAAAATTTTGCCGCCCCAATTCGTATCTGAGCAAATTTTGTTTATGTGCGATTTCTTTCTTGCATCTTCTTTCACAACATTCCACTTCAGAGATTTGTCTTCATCATTAAATTTTATGTGTGCTACCTCAGTGAAGACAAGTACTTGGAGATCCTCCTAAGCAAAGACATGTTTTTTTTGTTCTTTAGTTTAATTCAATAAACACACTACTGGTCACCTAGCAGAGGAACAAATTTTGCTTGTCTCCCCCATGGAAACAGTTACAGAAGTCTGCTTTCCACTTGGGAATACCCTTAAGGTCAAAAGCCTAAGAACAGGAATATCAGCTTGTGCAGTTCTCTTCAGTGATGATGTACTCTATGCAAACAACAGGGAGGAACATGTTCTGAGTAGGGACACATAACACCAGATTTACTTTTTCAGTACAAATGACAGAACTGAAGACACAACTAATTTGCTTTGGGATTGATATCTCTTAGATCTGGAGGTTGTAAACTCTATTTTGGCTCATGTTGAAGCCCATTCCAACACACCTTCAGCGTTACTCAAACTGTTTTGAGCAGGGAGGTTGGCACAGATGACCCACTGTGGTTCCTCCCGACCTTACCAATTCTGTGATTTCATGGAAGTCAAAACCAGCCTAGGCTTGTGCAATCACACATTTAATTTGCTGGAGAAGTACGTCATGAACTAGTTTACAAACATTTATTCCCTGTTTTCACATAAATCCATTCAAGAAAATAACACAGTAAAGCAACAGAGTTCAGTATCGTTACAAACACTATCCATGAATGATGAAACCTATACATTTCCAAAGCAAAAATAAATTCAGTCAAGAAAGGATGCTTCCAGTACACTTACCCAGTGAACATGGCAAAAAAAAACCCCAGACAACCCCCTGCACAAAATAATTATTGCGCACAAAAGGTAACTCTGAAGACATCACTTTCATTGATGCAGGTTTCCTGGCAGAATGTATGCAAAAGAAGCAGGTAAAACTTTCAAGTTGAATATATTCTCTGCACCCGTTCCCATAGAAAATGGGTGTGAGAGCAAACCCGACCCGGTCTAGCAATGCTGTCCCAACGGGACACTACCCTGTCTCTCCGTCTAAACCGCATCCAAACACCACCAACTCCTCTACAAAAATCAGTCACTTTTTAGGCCAATTTCAACACGTTACTAAATGTTTCTCGCCGTTGACTGATTAAGCACTTCATACTGGAAAGCTGAAGGAGAGCTTTCCGCCAGCAGCACCGAGGGCTGTACCTGCTGAGCGCCGCTCAGGACGGAGCCCGCCCGCGCTGCCCGCAGCCCCTCACGGCGGCCTCGCCCCTCACCGGCCCGGCACGAGCCCCAACGGGCCGGGCCCGCCCGCGGCGCCTCCCCCTCAGCCCCCGGGCCGCGCTGCCCCGGCCGGGCCAGACCCGCAGGGCCACTCCAGGGGAGGATCCGTGACTAAGCGGGAGCCGCGGGGCTAGCCCGCGGAGGTCGGAGCTCTCCGACCTGCGCTCCTCCACCCACCACCGACCTCCCCGCCCTTCCTCCGGGAAGAGTCGGCGGGAAAGCCCATCCCAAGGGAGCCGCGCACCTCCGCCGCCCGACCCCGCAGAATCACTCACCTCCACCCGGCTCAGGGCGACTCCCATCCCCGCAGCCGCCGCGCTGCCCGTCCCTCCCGCCCTCGGGAGCCCGCCGCCCTCGGCCGCCTCTGCTCCCGCAAGCCCGCAGCCGCTCACCTGCCGCCGGGCGGCCGCCCGTCCAGTCCGTGCTGTCCCGTCCGTGCCGTGCCGTGCCGTGCCGTGCCGTGCCGTGCCGTGCCGTGCCGTGCTGTGCTGTCCCGTCCCGTCCCGTCCCGTCCCGTCCCGTCCCGTCCCGTCCGCCCCGCCGCGCCGCTCGCTCAGCACTGGGCACAGCAGGCGCGCCGGCGGCCCCGGCAGCTGGGACAGCCACTGGACGGGGGGCGGAGGCAGGCGAGGGAGGTGCTGCGAAAAGCGGAGGGAAGCCGGCGGCCTGCGGAGCCGCCCGGGAGCGGCCCCCGCCGCCCCTCAGCAAGGCGGGCTCGGCGGCCGCGGCCCCTCCCGCCCGGCGGCCCCGCGGGTGCGGGCGCGGTCCCGGCGCTGCGGCAGCGCCTGGGGCGTGAGGCCGGCCCGGCGAGCAGTGCCGGCTGCGCTGGGACAAGGCTTGGGGACACTGGGTGGCTGCGCTCAGCCAACTCGGGGGCAACAACTACCACTGCGAATAAACTGTTCCACGTTCCTTGGTGGGCGACATGCTCAGGGTTAAACCAGCCTTCTCTCTTGTAAAGTTTACTTCACCTTTAAAACAGACTTAACTGCATTAAGCCCTACTGTTACCATAGATTTTGCACATTTATCAGCCCTCATTGCATTTCATTTCTTCAGTCCGTTCAGATTATTGGTGGTGTAAATGAGCTTTTCACTACCATGACAACAGAAAGCTGAAGCTGTGGCACTCCTCTTCCACTTTTCAATTGTTTTGAATGAATTGTTTGGAAAAGGCAGGATTTTCAATGACTCATATCAAATGCTTAGGAACTGCTCCTTGCATGTAGGCTGGAGGTTTGGTACCTAGGCACTGCTGAAAAGAGAGAAAAAGCCTGGCTCCAGGGCATAGCTGGGGAAAGCACATCCAGAGGGAAAGGCTGGAGCTTTAGGCAGCAGCTCTTCTCAGTGTTACTGAAAAGATAAGACAGGGACAAATTCTAGGAACTCCAGGACTACTAGCTCTTCCTGAGGATGCAATGAGTCCACATGATGACCACAGTTTTGTAGAGAAATACTTGCAAAGAAGAAATGAGGGTAGATGAAGAGGCTTATTTCATTTTGTTTAGATCAGTGGTGCCTTTGGATACTCTGGAGCTGGCATTTCGTCAGACACAAGGCCAGTGCTTTTGCAGTTCCTCACATAGGAAAAAACCAGGAGGCATTTGTCTTTCTCTGCCTTGCTTAGTGGAACATCTTTCGCTTCCTCAAACGCATGAAGACCACAAACTCTGTTCTCTTCCCAGTTTAAACCACCTGTGATAATTATAGCTACTTCACTTCTGATCTGGATGTCTGATCAGGAAGAAATGAAATGGATGTCTTCAATTAGGAAGAAATGAAAAATTGTCCCAAAGTTAGTGCTAAGCGTGCCGTGCATAAGAATAGTATTTGTCTATTTATCTAGTGACTCTGTATAAGTGCTCTTTTTATATGTCCACAGACATTGCTCTGTACCAATGTGACTTAGTGATGTCTTCTCAGAAAGTCTAAAAGGCTTAACAAGTCTGGAAACTGAAGTTCAGGTTACTTCAGGACACCTTAACCATTGGTAGTGCAGGGTTAGGAAGCTTTCTGTGTTGCTTGTTGTGTGAATATTTACTGGTGTACAGATAAATGGAAGTCTGTCTCTGTCTGTCTAACACCCCTGATGAACAATTTTTGGGTAAAAATCAGCCAGTTGCTGAATTTTCAAGCACTGAAATGTAATTACAGGCAGGGGACTTACCCCAAAATCCTTATTCTCTTTCCACTCAGACCAAGTTAATTTACTAGGAGAAATTACTGTGCAATTTACAAAAGGAAAACACTGAATTTATATTTCTGTTTATTTAAACGGTGTATAGCATACAGCTGGGTGGTGTCCAGTAACACATAGAGAAACTAAACCAAATTGATTTGTAATGACCTAAAAACTAAGAACTCAATACCCAGTGTATTTGTATTGCTCTGCTTAGCTGCCATCTATGCCATCTATACAGTTCTAGGACTACTCTGGATCTGGGCAGTTTTGCATTGAAGCCAAATGCAAAAGAAAACACACACTCGAGCAGGTTTGAGGAACAAGCATGGATAATTGAGAAACAAAGAAATTTTCGATCCCACTAGTTTTTTCATGCTTTTGAGAAAACACCAAAAAAAAAAAAAAAAAAAAGGTTACGTTAATTCAGATTGCTCAATGCCTCCTTTATTGTGCTTGTGCAATACTGAACGCTGGTTTAGTAGGAACAGCAGGTGATAAATGCAGGTTTAAGGAAATGATACTTCCTTGAAGAGAAGGAGTCTAATCTTCCCTCCCCAAACAAAATGATCATATAAAAACATCTTAAATATTTTTTTTTTCTGGATCTGGAAGACTCTCCAGAAAATGGGAGCACAGATACCATAAAGTGGTGCTGATATCCAGTTTGGCCATGCATTCACCTAGTGGAAAATACTGGATTTCAAGGATTTAACAACTGAAGTGTTTTATTTTCACCTGTGTTCAACAAGATTGAATGTAGAAACCTACAAACAACTCCAACAAAGACAGTGACTAAATTCCCATTAATTTCATCTTAACTATAATTTTGCAATATTTTTTCTAAATGGTTTGGGATTTATTATTATTACTACTACTACTACTACTATTACTCCTCCTACTACTTTAAACTCTTTCTCTATTTATGTTTGTGTATGTATATATGGTTCCTAAGGAGATAAGACATTACCCTGACATGTTGCAGTATTAACTTCATGTTTAGAATTTATGTATCCAAATGTAATTTGTTCTAATTATATAATGTATGTCTTGGTAGGAAAAAAACATATGTGACTGACAAGAGAAAGAGAAGAGTGGAGGTAGTGGGAGAAGTAAGGTCTGTTTCCCTTTTCATTTATGCTATGAAGGTTTGAAGCTGTTGTTTCACAAAGATGCTCAACAGGACTTCACTTTTTCTTAGTGGGCAGGACTGGGAGGATGCTTTGCCCTGTGATGTGCATATGGTCAACACCAGGGAGCATAAATTTAGGGGACTGACTATTTCAATGAATGGCAATAATATAATATATTTTATGTCAAATAATTGGTCTAAAAAACAAAGCAAAAGAGATAATTTCTATAGGTCTTGATTTTGTGGGGTTCTGTCTTCTTCTCAACAATGTGATACATTTCTGTGAACTCCAGAAACTGATTGAAGGTACAAAAAGCAGTTGAAATGGTTACACTTCTCTGTTTCATGTATAAATATAGTCCTTCCTGAAAATCACTCCTGTTCTATAATATAATGTACTAGTTATCAGTAACGTAAATTGCAGCTCTTTAGTTAAAAAAATATGTTAGGGTTTTTGTTTTAACTGATGGTAGCACTGGTGATTAAATAAAATTATCTATGAGTCCTTAAATAGACTGAGTCCTTCAGTCTATTTTCTGCTTTCAGTGTTACAAAGACATAATGAATGAGCAATTCTAGGATAAGGAAATTATATGAACTAGCTGTGATGCTGAAAGTTTTTAAACGTATCAACTGCACATATTAGGCACAAAGTTGAGAGCTTGATTTGTGAAAAATAGCTACCTCTCATAAAAATTTGTTCCTGACCAATAAATCCATATCTTACAAGAGTCCTTGGAGTAGATACATGTATCTAACATTCCAATAGAATAACTACTTACTAATATTCTTTTGTCAGAAACTAGCACATAGGTGTGGGTACCATGAGCGTAGTGTTTGCTGAATGTTAACTGAGCCAATGTATAAAAGAAATCTCTTAGATATGTAATCATTAAATAAGGAGGTTTAGTCTATCCAGCTGTGATTTTACCTGTGTTGTCAAATACTGAGTACAAAACCCAGGGTAAGATTTTCTCTTGACTGTAGTAGTTTCTTCATAAAAAAAGAAATATATAGTATCTTCCTTCCTGAAGGTCCAGGAAGGGTTTTAAAACAGTAATAATAAAAACAACTGTGTCTCTGTGATTAACTTCTAAGCCTCAACTCACGAATGAAACATGCATTTCATTATTTGTATCATTCCTGATGGCAAGTGATATTTACATTCACCATGTTATTTGGCCCTGCTGAATTCCATGTTGCAGCCTGTCCTGCCTGCACACACACAGCCATGTCCTGTCAGACTGTATTCCACTAAGTGTCCCTATTGCATTTACATTCCAAAATGGGGTAAAGGTGGAGGAAATCCGTTAGGTATTGAGGCCAAAAGAAATGAGAAATCTTTGATACTGTTTTCTTTAACAAAATTTAATGTACCTTACAGGACAAGTGAATGATTATATGTAGCAGCAGGATGAGCGTTGTCTTCTGTTGGGTGATCAGGCCTTCAATACTTCTCCCTCTGTAAATGTGCTCATGCAACACTCCATCCTGTGAAACTGAGAGGAATTATTACCTGCCAGACTAAAAGGTGAACAGAGCACAAACTGAAACACAAGAAATGCCATTTAAACGTAAGAAAAGGATATTTTATGGTGAGAGTCATTGAACAATGAAGCAGGTTGCCCAGAGAGCTCGTGGAGTTTCTACCCTTGGACATGTTCAGAAGAAGTCCCAATATGATCCTTGGCAACTGTTGCAGCAGCCCCTGCTCTAAGCAAGAATTTGGACTGGACAGTCTCTAAAGGTCCCCTCCAGCCTCAGCTGGTTGATCACACTGTGAGAGGAATTTCTGCTAACACTCTTCTTTCCCTTAGAATAAAATACACTTTTGGCCAAGCAAAGGACAATGATCCTCAAATTGTGAAAAACTTGAGTGTGATGAAAGGCTCACATACCCAAAAGCCCAGACCAAGGTGCTAATCAACATTATGGGAAACTACAAGGAAGGGTTGCCAAGGAAAGCAATTCTGAAGAGAACACCTGGAAAGGACAATTAAACCTTTCAATTCTATATTTATGGCACTCACTCTCTTTAAATTGTACTGACATTTATATTTCCATTAAATAAACATTTTAAGGGAGTTGTAACTTGTCCATAAAAAGTAAGTCTGTATGGATCTTGGCAGGCAAATTCTCATTCTGGGAACATTTCACATTTTTACTTTTCTTTTTTTAAAACTTTTTTTTACAATAAAAGCTCTGTTAACCTCTGAAAATTGACACTAGCTCTAATGGTTCCACATTAAATGTTCTTGTGCAGTAAGACTTTTATCATAGCATGAACTGTTAAAATAAAGCCAAGGAGGTTACTATACCCCTGTTGATTCCTACATCTGTGTAACTGGTAAAGCAACAGAGACAGATCTTTTTTATCATGGAACATTTTTCCAGTGTATGGTCTGCAGTGTGTATCTTTCACGTACTAGGGAAAGGATTTTAGCTTTCATGCCAAGTCCTTTCACCCCTGAAAACACTTTTTTTTTCTTCTTTTCCTGAGAGGAAAATTTGTGTTCATAGTTGTCATGTCTTTATTCTTGGCTTTGCTATACAAAGTATGTATATCTCAGCTGCAAAATAAGAGATGGATGGTGTAAAGGCAGAGTAAAATGTAAGGAGCCAACGTGTTTGGAGGAAGACAGTCTGCTTTTGGTGTACCAAAGGAGAGGAGATTTCTGTCTCGAGTTTAACTCTACTATTCACTCCCCTGTTTTGCAGTGTTGATCTCTGCCCACTTGTGAGTGACTGAATCAGGGAGCACAGGGAGACCTTTGGAAAATGTTTCAGTACTTCTCAAAGACCTTTCTGCTGAAGTTTCAACTTCCTTTACAACCTTGTCCATTTTTCAATCTCTTGCTAGCTTGGAAGAGAGGAAAGTTGTTCTTAAAAGGTCAGCTAATCCACCCTGCCTTTGATTTTACACCAGCATAAGTCTGTTGAACAAAGTTTCTTTTTAATCATACTAAAATGTTTGGGAGGAAAAACAGAGTTTGAAAAACTTTTTTCAGAAGAGGCTTTCCTCCCTTGCTCTGCCAGGGGTGCAGGAGTCTATATACATGAAGTCACAAACCTGACTGTTAATACTGGTATTCTGCAGAGGATTAAACAAAGGAAACATCTAATTTTCCAATGACTTCAGGGTATGTAGACTTGGCAATAAATGATTTCAGAGCTGAAGACTGGAATTTCAAGTACTATTAAGTGGCAGCTTCTGGGACAGGCTTTGTGCAGCTGGACAACCTTCTACAAACTGACTCTGTTCCAACAAGCCTTGCACGTGGTTGGAGGCAGGTACTCTGCGTGGTAAGAGCCATCACATAGCACATGGCTTATCTTCACCTGGGATCTATTGGAAACACTCGTGGTGTGTCCAATGGAAAGGGACAGTAAAAAGGTAGACTGCAATTAGATTGTTCATGTGCAGAAGAGAGATCATATTCAACCTTTTTTCTGTAAATATCAGCTGTTTGATACTAAAATTCTTTTTATTTAGTCTTTTAAAATGTTAATGGTGATGCTAATGTGTTGGTGCCAGAACTCTTTGTCTAAATAAACCTCACAAAACTCAGCACTGCCATTAGTTGGGATTTGACTGACATACTGAATGCTCTGTGCAGAAAATCTACTTCTACCTAGGTAATATAATTATCAATATTAAATGTTTAAAAAAATATAATTGAGATTAAAAAAAGAAGAGCATAAAGCCTCAAGTTCCAGAAAAATAATGTTTCTTTTAGTCTTCTACGTCTGTCTTATCAAATAGTTTGGAATGTATTTTTATAAGTTGTAAGTCTTTCACAAAACAGGTTTTTATTTTTTAAAAAACAGATTTTCCAACTGGAATCACTCAATTGCAAAAACATGTTTTTATAATAGAAGTATTACATTTTGTGTCATTGGGTAACCTTGTTTTGCCAGGGTTACCTTTCTGTAGTCCTTAAACTTGTCTGGGAGGTTTATTTTGGGGGAGGGCAGTTGTTTCCTTGGTGTTTTTTTTTTCTTTTATCACCTTTAGACTTAGGCTGTCTCTGCCACAAGTTTGGATGTTACATAATTTTCTAAAATATATTAACTCCAATATTAAATTAAAATTTATCAAGTTCCTGAATGTTTACATTATTCAGTGGAAACAGATCCCAAGTAATAGCATCTGTATTTCAAGAATAGCTCATTGCTGTTCAAAAGGCCTGAAGAAAATGTCCACAATGTTTGTTTTGAGGACCCAGGTATTATCTGAGTGATTAATAGGCCCTGTGGTAATCTTCTGAGCACAGATGAAATACATTCTTTGTATTTGTCTTTTGGATGTTGAATTGGACCTAGTTCTGTCTTTTGGAAAGACCATGACTTAATTTGTAGGATCTTTTCTACATGATAAATTATTTTCTCTTAATTATCTTATCCTTTGGTCACTGTACTGGTTATAGGTTAATTTTTGCAAAGACACAAAGCCCATTATTAATGTTGACAGAAATTTGTCCTCCCTTTCAGTAAAGGACCTCTGGTAGTCCCTTCTACCTCCAGCAAAATATTGAGCAGAGAATTCTTAATTCCAGTTTTTATTTATCTCTTTGCCAAAGATTTACTGAGGTCTTAAGAGGGGTTTTATTTAATACTCTTTTTTCAGAAAAGTCTATTCAAATAGAAATGGATTGGAGATGCAGCTGATAATATTGGGTTCTTGAGTCAGAAAATGATCATGGCCATGGCCACAAATAAACAAATAAAAGACAACTATGTTACATGCCTGAAAATTATACTGCCAAACAAAGTCATTGAACAGCTGAGATCATCATGTCAGCTGACAGCTGGAACTTGCTTCAGTAAGATGCAGTTTTGCTGATCTTGGCATAAGGAAAGTTGCTTGAAGCAGACCAGGATGGATCTAACAACAGTCCTCAGTTCTCCAAGAATACTGTGGAATGAAATGATAGTATAATGAAAAAATATGCAAGAATATGGATGTCAGTATTCATAGAGAAGAATCAATTTTTTTTCTCAGTAGTAGTGTTAGCCTTACATTCCCAATTATTTTTAAATCCATTGTACACTGAGATTCATATATGGTCTTTGGAGACCATATATGACATTTCATGAGGTCTGGTCTTGGCAGTTTTCCACAGATACTACAAGGGCTAACCTTGTACCTTCTGATGACTTCAGGAAAATTGTATTTGCAGTCTTTGGGCAATGCAGTCTTGGGTACCTTGCATCTATTTATCTTCTAAATTTTTACTTAGCCAATTATTAGCTGTGGTTTCTTTGTTTGCTGGTATGTACATTTTTCATTTTATTCAATGATTTAGTACATTAAAATATTAACCTACAGAAATATTTTAATTCCAAAATAATTAGTCAAATTAATGATTGGTTCTTTAAAATATTAACTCAGCTTTATGATGTCTTCAAGGAATTGTCTTCAAGGTTTGTCTTTCATGGTATTAAAATAATTTAAGCTGAACAAATTGATTGCAAATGTATGACATCTGCAACGTAATTTCTGGGCTCTCTTCGTTCCAGAGACTGTATCAGCCAAAGGAAGTGTAAGAATGATTAAAGTCACTAAGGACATGATAAACCAGAAGTCATAGAGAGCATCTGGCATGTATTTCTCTCTGCCCCATCTGCAGAGTTCTCAAGTTCCATATTTTGCAGCACTGTGGAATGAGAACATTGTCTGAGCTGTACAAAAGCCATTTAAGTGGCAGTATATTGTAAAAGAAAACAGTTGTTGTTCCTTATGAAATGGAACAGAAACTATCCTAGAGCACGTGGTGGGTTGACTTCCTCCAGCTGCCAGGCCTCCACCCAGCTGCTGTCTCATTCCCCCTCCGCAGCAGGACAGGAGTAGAAAATACCATGGAAAAGCTCATGGTCATGATAAAGGCAAAGACATCAGTTAGCAATTACCATTACAGGCAAAACAGATTCAATTTGAGTTGGGAAAATTCAGTTTATTGCCAAGTGACATTGAGTTGGATGGTGAAAAACAAAGGAAAAAACTGAAATATCTTCTTCCCAGCCCCTATTTTTCCCAGGCTCAAATTCACTTTTTCATTCGTGACTCCTCTCCATTTTCCCCCCAGGTGGTGCTGGGAATAGGGTATGGGGCTCATGGGCAGTTCAGGACAGTTCTTTGCTGCTGCATCCTCCTCACAATTTTCCCTGCTCCAGTATGGGTCCTCTCCCTGGGCGACAGTCCTTCAGGATAACCCCGCTCCTACATGGGTCCACCAAAGGAGTCAGTTCCCATCAGAACCCACTCCAGTGTGGGCTACCCATAGACTGCAATGAATATTCCTGCCTGCACAGGCAGCAGTGTGGATATCTGCTCCGCCATGGCATTCTCCATGGGCTGCAGGGGCACACTGATCACCATGATCTTCACCAGGGGCTGCAGGGCAATCTCATCCTCAGCGCCTGGAGCGCCTCCTTTCCTCCTTTCCTGCAGTCCTTTGCTGTCTGCAGAGCTGTTTGTCTCACTGGTTTTCCTCATTCCTCACACGGCTGAGTGGCATTTTGAGCTTTCTTCCACACTTTTCCCCAGAAGGGCCACCAGGCTGGCTGTGGGGCTCAGCCTTGCCCTGTGGTGGGGTGGTTGGAGCTGTCTGGAGCTGTTGGGGTCTGGCACAGGGCATCTCTGGCTGCTCCTCACATGGGCCATCCGCAGCCCCTTCACCACTAAATCCCCTCCACCAACACACAAGGCATTAAAGTTCAGTGCTGCTTTTCAGACTGTGGTAAATCAGAGTTTTCTGAGCCCTGTGGAGTTCAGTCATGCCAGTTTGAAAACAGCTTTGAATGAGCACTGTTACGGTTTGACACTACAGACCCCAAAAGTCCCCTAGTGAGAGACTGACACTTTGGAGTACAGACTGACACTTTGGAGTACAGACTGTCTCCCAATGCCACAAGATGTTGCTGAGACAGCAGATTTATTTATGGTTCTTATGGCAGTTAAACACTGCACTGGTAATAAAGTTCCACCATTGACTAATGAAGTATCTTCACAAATTACCTAAGTTAAAAAAGCCTGATTTGAACATCCTAACTTGATTATTTTGCCAAGAAAATATGTAAAATTTCTATAGTTGCATTTTGTATGAATAAAATGTCCCTTTGTTTTACACAAAGCCAGAAAAATGGCCATTTTGCTGCAAAGATAATAAAAATGTATTTCTCAATTTAGTCAGCTATCTCTAATTCCATTTACTTTAAATATGCTGACACTTCAAATTTCTTCTATGCATACTGATTCTCCAACACTCTGTTAAAGATATAATTGTGGCTTAAAAGATATTTATTCATATTGAAATTTAAAGATGTTGTAAGAATACAGGAAATGTAGATTCTTTTGGCCCTGGTAACTTATCTAATCCTGGTAACAGATGTTTCAGTTCTCTCTTCAAGCTACTGTGATGTTCCTGGTGGGACCCAAGGAGACTTCAAGACTTCCTGTATGATTTCAATTTTTTTCCACAGTTGATAGCTGGAAACCAAAAATCTTGAAAGTGCTTATCTGAAGATACAAGTAACATAACAACAGAAAAGTAATTTGCTGGGTGAAAATGGAACTTGCTGCCTGGATTCTTTTTCTGACTTGTTTTGTAGGTCTTGACTTGTAAGTAGCTCTCCACTTATAATGTGTATTTGTATAATATATAGTATGTAATATGTAATTAATATATGAGACTATGATAGTATAGCAAAATGTCTCTATCAGTCTGAAGAGTATGTTTTTAATGCCTGATTGTCTTCTCAGTTTGCTTTTTGTAAAAATGTACATTTATCCTGAGTCGCAACCATGAAACATGTATCACTCCTTGTGTGAGGTATATGCAGTATTTAATATCTATATGAATTTATACTTATCTTTTAACCATGAGTATATGTGAATAATAAATTATAATCACCAATGTGATTAAAAATCCATTTTGGCTTTAATTATTTAGCACCATAAAAGCAGAAATTCATCAACATTTTCTGAAATGTTAAAATAAAGTTAGTTTGATTATATATGTAGCCAGCTGTGTATTCACCAAACTTGAATTGTACCCCTGAGTGATTGTTCTCAGCAAGTAATTTTTCTGAAAACATTTACTTTGGTATGAAAAGTACTTTTAAATTTGCTTTTGAATTATTTTCAATTATTAAGTCACTATGATTCAAAAGAAGTAAAAGCGACTGTCTGATTGTTGAGTAATGGTATTCAGTTTGTTTGGACAAATCCACCGTCCTTGCAGCAGTTCTAAGTAAGCCAGTGAAAGAAGAAAGCAAATTCATCTGCCTGTTATCACTGCATGGGCTAAGCATCCAAGTCTTCACTGGCTGAACTCCACTGAACTCTCATATCTTCACTGACTTCATTGTCAGTGTAGCTGGATTACCATGCCAAATACTTACATGCAGTGATACTTTCAGGTACACTATTAACAGAGAGCTTAAGGGCCAGAGCAGGAAAATTAAAATTAAAGCCTATCTTATGGATCTCAGTAAAGTATTTTACTCTTCATCGTTTATTTTGTTTTCAGGTAAACTGGTATATGATGCTCAGCCCTGGTATATGATGTTGAGCAAATCAGGGTCTGATTCTTTGCAAATATTGAAGCAAATCTGGCATGACACTTGGCTAGATGTTATACTCACCCCTCTTCATCCTCTTCCACTGAGAAACAAGATAAAGGTTTGGAATTTGCTATCAGACATGACTGAGGGAAAGCTTTTTCACAGCTGCTGGCTTCTTGCAGGCTCTAGATATTTCCCAACAGTGTTTTCCTCAAGGAAAAGGCAATGGCTGCTCTCTGCAGTCTGTAACACAGGTTATACCATGGGTACAGTAAGTGATTTTACCAGCATTATTAGGAACCACTCTGGTCAATTTTAATCTGAAAGATGCTCACATTTCCTTATAATTTACAACCCCGGTATTTTACTGTATCCTTGAAACATGAAAAATATTCCCTTGCTGTTTGCATACACACTGATAACCAACTACTATCTGAGCTTCAACTGCTCTGCATCTTAGTCAGGCCTTTTTGAGTGACTGCACTTTGGAGAAGAGGATGAAGCATTTCCTGGAGTTGCATAAATACCCCTTTGACGCACATGGTTTTCAGAAATTTGTTGGAGATTGAATTACAACAGTTTGAATTGCAAGCAAAATGGGTGGAGCTGGGATAGAAATAAAGATGACCTGGTTTCTTTCTAGTGACTTGCTAATGGTAGATTAATGTATCTTGGCAACATTCAAAGTGTAGGAGAGAAAATCTCTTTTTGGTTCTGGCAGGTTCAGACAAGATCTTGTAACAGAGACACAACAGAGCAGAAAGCTGAATGAGAAGCTGCCCAAGATACTTCCATACGTATCATACCTAAATGAATGTGGACATAAGGAGATGTGGGCAACATAGTACCTACAGGTCTTGTTGCTGTGAATTTATTTCAGTTTGGGAGGAGAAAAGGACATGAAATTTGTCCCAATGTCAAATCACCAGAGCAAACGCAGAAAGGATGATTCTCACTCTGCAGACAATGAGCTACATGGAAGCAGGATCTACAGAAAATTCACAAGGGCAACAAAGGGATCATTTGTCCTTCCTGTCTGAGCTCTGTGTTTGGGTGCAAGACAATTATTTTTCATTTATAAGGTGTATTTCTGAGTGAACAAACTGAGTTTTCCTACTTATTTGCTCTTTGTTGATTAAAAATCTGTTGCTATCTTATGCCAAAATTTGTCATAGATTGAGTCAGAAGTTTGGCAGCTCTCTCTGATCTGTCCCCCTGAATATTCTTCCAATTGTTAAATTGTTTGAGCAATAATGAAATAGAGATCTGGGAGCTAATACTGCTGCTTTCAACAACACTTTGAATAAGAATCAGAGATAATGGCATTTTTACAGATGACTGAATAAATGAAGATTAATAGTCATAGCTGTGAGGATTAATCGAGGATCTCAACTGAATGGAGCAAACTGTCATAAAATGTGCTAGGAAAATGTAATAAGCATTTAAAATAATTATTGTCAAAGATAAATCATGTTTTTAACCACAAAGCCTGGAAATTCATCCAGGTTTATTAATATGAGTTATTCCATATACCCAACTTAGGTACTGTGGTCTTCCACAGGAGCAATAGGTTTTTTTAAAGGGTGAAGGCCCTCACAAAGTCTTTTACAGGGAAAAATAAACAATGAGAAGCCATTACCATTAAGAACTATATAGAAAGTCTCTGGGGTTAAATTTATTAAGAAAGGCAGGTGTAAATTCCCCAGGCATAGCTACTTCCTATTCATGGATATTCAGGCTGATTATACTTGCTGTAGAGTCCTTTCTCAATTGATGCTAACCAAAAACTACAGGATTTGCAGATGCAAAATTGAATTTTGAATGGCACTAATGTTATTGCTCCAAAACAAGTAACAGTGAAAGTGCTGAATATACCTGAGCTTCCCAGCAATAAATAGAAATATCTGATAATAAAGAAGGCAATTATAAAGCAACTCAGTTGCTTCATGTGTGAAGCAGAAGCCAGTATTTGCTGCTGCGGTTTCCTGTGACATCTTGGACAGGATAAAGCAAGTGCACCAAATCCTTCACTTTTCTCAGTGGTTCCTTCTTCTCTTTTCAGATCACATCCCACATTTTACCAGCACAGCTGCTCATGTGCCCACCCTGTCAGCTGGGGTTGTTTGCAAGGGTAGCACAAACCCAGGCTTGTGTGTCAGCCCACAACATGAGGGACCACACAGGATACGCCTGCATGAAGGGTGGAGGATGGCTCTGGGGCAGGAGCTGGGAGCAGCAGGGATGGGGGTGATGCAGGGTCACTCCTTCTCAGCCTGAAGTGCTCATGGGAGTGCTGTGTCAGTTAATGCAATCATTTCCTGTTCTAAATTTAGTGAAAGGGGTGATGCCAGATATTGCTGTGTGGTTACAGCTAGCAAATAATTAACATCAAATGGCTGCCATTTAGGTGTTTGTTGCTATATATTCAAATTTTGTTGAAGGCAGTCACAGAAACAGACATTCTTGGCAAGCTAATGGCACTTGTTTTCATTTTGGTTTTGGTGGTGAAACTGCATTATGTCTTTTTCAGGACCTGATGTTTATGTCCCAATATTTAGAATACAGACTTTTTGTATGGAGATTCGGTTTAGAGGGCATAAAATATCCCATCACAAAAGGTATGCAAATAAAATGATACAGCTATTGTAAGAATGAGTGATTGAAAGGTGACAAAATTCCCACTCTCTCCTGTATGCCATGTATTTAGATCCCAAAGAAACAGTGCCCAAGCTGCAAACCCTGTAAATCACTATTGTATTCTGAGAAATTTTGTCATCTGCATTGGACAAGAAGTTGGGCAGGACCTGATGCCTGAGTAGAAGAAGTTTACTAATATCTGGACATCCAAAAAACAGAACAAGAGTTCATTTTGTACACAGTGGTCTAGATCATGGGTAGCTAAAAAGAGGATCCTTACCATATCACAGTTTTTACCACATCTCTTTCCACTTAACATATTTTCTTTTCTGTGGAATAGTGGCATCTGAGAGGGTTTTCATTTATTTGACTTCAGTAAAACAAAAGTGGAAGGAGAAAATACATGTTGTTCAGGCTTCCTGTCTAAAGACATCTGGGTCTTTATTTGATTGCATAAGTCAGTGGTTCCCAAAGTATGGTTACAAATCAATTACAATTTACCATGTCATAATAAGAGGCTGGGAATATATATATTGTTAGGTTAATGGGTAGAATAGATAGAATTTTAGATCATTTGTGATAAAAACATGGGAAGATTAATGATAATCTGAACCTGTCTTTCAATTTGTGGATATGAACATAAGAAAAATGTTCATGGGAGACAACAGTTTCTTAGGGATCTATTGAAAATGTTTTAATTAATTCATAGTAAAATTACTTCAAATCACATGTATTTGGACTATACATGTTGGGGGTTTCTCTTCTCTTCTTGAAGTATCACAATGCCTTTCTCCTCCTTTACAAGACAGAGAGTGTTTCCAGGAGTCCATTGTATGTGGTGATGACTTGATTCCTGATAATTCTGGTCTGTACCCATAGAACTCTTCCCACTGTATTTGGGCAGATTGTAATGCTGTGTGGATTCTGCTTCTTGCTAAAGTGAGACATGACTTGCTGGAAAACTTCCGTGAAGCCTATTTTTATAGTATCTGAATCATCACATGTACCTGGGAAGGTAAGGAGCAACGTCAGTAATGTATTTTCTCATGCACAGCCCTGCCCATGCAGTATGTACACAAGAAATCAAAAGCAGAAAGGATTAAAGACAAGGAGCCACTGGGATAAGAAAAACAGGTTTGGGCAAATCAGAGGCAAGGAGGCTACCAGAGATAAGTAGGTTTTGGAAGAAAGTTCCCCTTTAGTCCCATGTTTGTAGTCCACAAAGAACTGAATGTTGTGAGAGAAGTTACTGCATCCTACTGTTTTTTCCCATGGGCATCTATTGTCTGTGTAGGCACAAGCACAGCACTGGGAAGCCACTCAGTCCCCTCTGAGAAGAGGTACACTTCCCAGATGAGGTTGTCAGCACATGGATTGATGTCAGGTTCCAGAAGCAGCAAGATCTTACCTACACGGTTTAGGACCATGGCCAAGGGTGGCATGCCTGGACACAGTGGCCCAACAAGTGCCTAGTGAGGGAAGCTTTACCATGGGATTGGAACTGTTCCCAAAGTTTCGCAAAATTCATATCAAACTTCAGTATAAGGCCATGTAAATACCTAGAATTCTTACACAGAAGATCTACAGTCACTATAAACTTGACTGTTTTTTTCCTTAAATAATGGGATCTTTATATTTTGACGATTTCCTTGTCTTCCAAATTAAAGTTTTTAAGAAGTGCAATTTGCAAACTTTTTTTTCAATAACTGGTAACTATTCCAAAGGTATTGTGAAACTAACTGGGACCTGCACAAAAATACCAGTTCATTTATTTCCAGTGTATTCCAATTACGACATCTTCTTGGCTTAGTGATATCTCAAGGTGCCAAGATAACTGCTAACATTTTTTGAATAATTGGATGATTTCACAGTAGTATCTAAAGTCATCTGATTTTTCTTGGACAATTTTTCAAGATTTTTCAAGTGACAGAATAATGACTTAACTGCAGATGTAACGTATATTGCCTGCCTAGAGATTGTATTAAAAAAAACTGTATTAAACCCCACCATCTTGAATTACTTATAGACATTTTTGGAGACTTGGGAAGTTGAGTTATGCAGGGGATAAGTTTCACTCTGTCCCTCAGTAGAATTCATTTCTTAAACAGCAATAGGTCCCAGGTATTTCTGTGATCACTTGTGCATATTAGTCAAGGAAAAGGGCTATGAACCTGATCCACAGATGAAGCAGAACTGGTTTTAAGTGTAAAATCTGTGAGAATGTTAAATGTTCTTTTGGCATTTTCACCTGGTAGACCAGACACTGTTCTAAAACAGAGCGGGCAAGGTAAGCTCCGCGGCAATTCTTGCAGGGGAAAATAACATACTCTGCTGAATACTGGTCTGAATTTTTGGCTCTGTGTGCCTGATTTCAGGCATCTGTACAAAGGTGGATCTTTGAAATGGCAAATTCTCACTCTTACCATTGACTTTTTCCCACACAAAAGAACCCAGGCTTAGACATCTAAACCCAGATGTGAATGCCAATTCTGTTGTAGGAATATGACTTTGGAAATTATGAAAATTGAAGTATTTTTCTTAGTTTTAGGATTTTTCAGGAATTTTAGGACTGAGAGGAGTTAAATTATCCAGCCCATAGAAGGACATTTCAGTTCCATCAGCTCATCAGATACACACGAGAGGGAGATAACAAGTCACGTGAGCTACCTTGATATTATTTTACATCGGCAATAAATAAGCATTAGATGTTGTTAAAGGCCTCTATGTGATGTGGCATTATAAAGAAAGTCTCAGGAAAAAAAAACAAGAAACTTTTTTTTTACCTCTTCAATCAATAAAAAAAGTAAAGGATTGTAAGGTTGGAACTATGATTCTTGTAAGATGTAATGCCCCAAACTAATTGCTTCAGTTACCTTACTACATGTAAACATTGTTTAATAAATCAATAATCTTAAAATTAAAATATTATTTTTATAAATTCACTATTCTAAAAAATCACTCAATGATCATAGTATTTAAAATTATTTTTAGGCATGGTAATTGTATTTAAATTTTTGTCTAAATGCACTTTGATATAACATTAATGAAAATAGCAGAAAAAACATCATAGAAGATTTGTGATACTTCCGAACACCACCAGCAGTTCCAGCTGCAGAGGGTACTACTAAAGATGGGATGGCTCAGAAGAGCAGATTATTTTACTGAGTTTTAAATTGTATCTTTGCTTTCTATAATTTAGGAATAATAGCCATAATTTTGAGTAACTGACATTTTGGTAAAATAACAAGTTCATATAATTCCTTTTGGAAATATTACATATAATGCCTCTTTCTTGATGTCTGTAAAAGTTCCTAAGAACATAAAAGCATGAGAAGTGTTCCATGGCTTATTGTCAGCACAATGGTGAAGTACTGGGGGAAGTGATTGTCTGATTTGGAAGTTCAAATATATATATAATTTAACCTAGATGTTAACATGCCAGAATGTCTTAATTCTAAGGGCCACAGCTTTCTACTAAATAAAATAGGAGTTGCTAAAATGCAGTTTATATTTCCTGATGAGCTCCCAGCAGCATCCATTATGAACAATAAAAAAGTTCTAAAAAGTTCTTTCCATTTCTGGAAATAAGCAAATTGGGTTTGCAATCTGATTAAGTTAAAGAATCCCATAATTACCAAAGGAAAATATTTTCAGAGACTGTAGTGTTTTCTGGTTACATTAGAATATGTAAATAAAATCTGTGAGCCAACATAAAAATATTGATACAAAAATGTTGCAATATGAAGGAAAAACTATTACATGAGATCACAGACACTATAATTATCAAATCATATTTACAACTCAAATGTGTCAACTTCAGTTCTTGTCTCTCTAAAGCTATTAAAATTTCCACATCACAACACAGCTGCAAAACTCCAGCCCTTCCATGATTTTAGGAGACTGAGACTTCAGCTGCTCTGTTTAACTGGGCATTTTAACCCAGAGCTTTGGAAATTAAATATATAAGCAATAACCTTGATGAGACCATTTCATTTGGAAAGAGAAGTTGTATAAGAGCAGATCCCCTGGAACTTTTTAGCATTGGTGTATCAGTCTTTCCATTATAAATCCCTCCTTTGAAGTGTTTTTAGTACACTATAGCATTTGGCAGAGAAACTTTTAGAGCTAAGGAGATTTTTTTAAAATAAAATTTTAAAAAACCCTGATTTGACTGTTCTATATTACAGGGCACAGTAAAAGAAATGAAATCTGTCATTTCTCTATCCCCCAAGCTGATTGCCTTAAAAAGAGCCCTGTTTTCAATATGTTATTTATGTTCAATGTATGTTACATTCAACACGTCTTCAATATGTTATAAATCTCTGCCATACGGGCTAAGATATTTAAGGTTTAGAGACAAAAAAAAAAGGATAAATGACAAGACTAAAAGAGAATTGCATTTGTAATAAGCTGCTATTTTCTGTATTTTTAATGAATAAATGAATTAATTTATTCAGCATGTATCTGTGATTCGAAGTGAATCAACATTTGATAAGGGCCCAGAGTCAGTGTATCATATCTGAGCTAGGAACATGTTTTCCAAAGCCTGGGGAGCTGCAGCAGTCTCTGGGATGCATTAAGGAGTGGCAGAGCTTGCCCCTGGACGCAGGCAGCTGCATCTTATTCCGTTTTCCTTGGCGGGCGCAGCTGCTGCAGCCCCAGGGTGTGGTGTCCCAGAGCCTGGAAACTCCCACGCGCTCCCCCAGACATGTGAGGCCTTTTCAGCACCTACTTAGCATCAGCCAGAGCCCTCCCTGGTGGCCTCATGGCCAGAATCCCACACACTCATTGCTGGGTCTGGGCTTCACTTCTGCTCCAGGATGGGTCACAGAGATGCACCAGACAGCATCCAGCCACAGAGGGAGATGGACCAGCTCATGAACAAAGCTGAAAATGGGCTCACAAAACACTGCTCAGCTGCAGAGGGGCACTCAGGAGTGGCTTGAAGCCAGCTGACCGTGTGCTGCATGATTGCTGCTGCCAACACCAGCATGACTGTAGGAAACCATAGCCAGGGCAGCAGGGAAAGGCAGGACCGTCCCCATCAGCCACAGCATGGCCACAGGTCAGCTGGATGGACGGGAAACAGCCTGGAGTGCTCCTCATCCCACCTTTCCTGACAGCCTCAGGAAACAAACTCAGTGTACTTTTGTCTGCATTAACTGCAAAAAAAGCCTGCAGAAATGAGAATAATCAACGGTATTTGTTTGGTTGAAGAAATCCAAAGACTAGATTTTTGTTTTGCTTTTAAACCTTTTAAATTGTTATGCTAAGTTATTATGTGACATAGCATTGTTATCATCTTGGCATAAACATATAAACAGTGAGATATCCTGTGGCTAAGTAGACAGCAACAGTAGATTACTGCAATGAAAAATTACTTGTAATAAAGAAGTCAAAGCCCAAGCTCACTACTATCCAAGAAGTTTCAAATCCGTAATGGATCAGAAACAGTGTTGAGAAAACTGTACAAAAGTAAATCATTTGTGCCAAGATCTGAGGAATGGTCCTTTCTACAGATTTATTTTTTCTCTTTACCTAAATGGCCAAAAATGGAAGAGGATGGCCCTCAAAAATGTTGTATAAACAAATTCTTCTAGTGTTTCTTCAAGAACCTACATAAATGTGACATTTCAGGAAGAAATATTGTAAGAAACCCAATACTTCAGCCTAAATTATCCCAAGTCTAGAACACTTTTATTCCATTAAGACATGCATTCAGCCAACAATTTGAAAGAAACTAATCACCTCTATGTTTTTAGGCCAACCCAAGGAAATGAAAAGCTAACATAGTGTAATGGAGTTGGGGATATGGAAAATTAAGTACCTGTCTTGTTCCAAGAAAGCCCAAACACCATTCCTGCATAGTACTGGCAGATTTATTTTGAAATTCTCTCTGGAAAAGTGGTGGGAAATCTTTTCACCTTGGGCAGGCCACCCACTAACTGCCTTTGTGATATCACTGTTCTTATCATGTGACCTTAACCTATATCTTTCTGGTCTTGCTTTGCCAGTTTTGCTTACCTTTCATGCTTTCTTATCTAAAGTTACAGCTCAAATGTTTCCCTGGCACTGTTCTCATTCACCAGGCAGTATCTGTTGCTAAGCACTAGTTAAACTGAAGGTAGGTGGTCATCAGCTGATGCTTGAACTTGGGGATGATGTTGAGTCCAGGAGATTTTGGGCAGGTCAGCTGCACTCCTGGTCAGACCAGGATGCAGCTCTTCCCCACCTGGGAGGGCTCACACTCCCACTGAGCTGAGCCAAGGGTGACTGCTGAACACACAGGGTATTGCTCTTACTGTTGGGTCCACCTGGGAGGTTCTTTTATGAGTTTATGGGCTTCTATGAGACTTATGAGGCCACATTTATGGCCAAAAAATCTTCTTCCTTCCTTTGAATAATTCACACAGGTAGGAAGGTGCCTGTGAATAATTCACAGGTTCACCATATTTTGATGTCCTTAATCTTGTGCCAAAGACCTTAGGAAATAAATTTCAGCTTGTTTTTGGTTTTTGGTTTGGCTTTTTTCCCCCCAAAGTCAATCTCATTTGACTATTGGCTCTTCACTATTAATGGTGATTAATGATTAGTCACATATGTCTAAAAACTTTTTCCAGTTGACTGCTCAGATGTCTGAGAGCTTTAAAGCTGGAGGAAAAAGGAAGGATGATTATTAGATACTGATCAAGCAAGAAAAATGCATTCTTGAGTTTCTTGTTGTTGTATGTTAGACTATATAAGAGCAGGTACTCTGGAAAACAGAACACTGTGAATCAAAATATACCTACAGTTACATTCTACTGTAAAAGAAGTTTAGGTTACAGCTGAAGTTACTAAAAGAGTGTTTTCAGCATTTTACTCTATGTAAAAATTACATTGTTTGTGTTTTATAACCCACCAATACTCATGCTCTTTGTCTTTCCATCTGAGTGTGCACAGCCTCTTTGGGTGTTCCCAATTTTGACTAAAAGGCTTGCTCATGTTGATTATATAATGACACATATTTCCATGGCTGTGGTTGGGTGCAGGTGCTAAGGTCAGCTTCTTGTGTTTTGATTCTCAGGAGGATCTTCAGAAAATGAAGCATCTGTGCTTACATTTATCATTATAAATCAGGCAATGAGATCATTGTCAACCTCTTTGTTTTCATAATAACAGCATGTAACATTTTAAAGTACACAGATTGTATACTGGAAACAGTATTTAACAGGAAACATCCAAAGGTAAAGTGCTCAGAACATTTTGCAAGCACTTATTTTTATGTACTTGGTGGTAGTTCTAAAGTCCTCACTTCTTCAAAAAATATACAAACTGTGCTGCAAGCAAAAGCAATGCCTAAACTATGCAGTAGTAGAAGAGTCCTTAAATGGTAAGTGAAGCTAAAGCATGAAAAATATGCAACCTATTCTGTAATAAAAATCACCTTTTATTGGCATTACTAGCTTTTTTCCTTATTAAGGAAGTGGCAGTTGGTACACAGTCTGTTTGCTCTACATGATATGAATGGAAATAATAAGCTGGTGGCTAAATATTGACTTATTACATTCTTCTCCTATATGTTACTCACCGAGTCATGCGACTTGCAGTTTTGCATAGGAAGATGATCAATGATTAACCACAGGTTACAACAAATTCCCTGGACAATCTCATAGAGATTTCTGCAAAATGGCTACTGTTTATTAAGGTGGATATATACACAATAATTACATCCTCTTTTTTAGGTGAATTAATTTGTGTCCAAACTAATGGGGTTTTTTTCCGTATTTTTTCTGTTCTCCATTATTTAGTAGATATTGGGAGAGGAACTTGGTAGTCTGCGTCATAGAACACCAAAAATATTCACAAAATCATTTAAAAGTTAGGGATACTTTTTCATTGTACCCAGAATTTTTCAGTCAAAACAAGTAATTGTTTAGGCTTGCAGTATCCTGAAAAATATCTGATTTTGTTGAGTAAATGTTTCCCCCAAAATACTTTGCTCATCCATACTATTTTGTTTGGAAAACAAACAAACAACAGTTTTTAACACCTATTTCATGCCCTCAAGGGTGGGAACAGCTGATAAAGGGAAAGGTGTGACTCTGCAGCATGACTCACGTTGTAGGGAGTCCTGTGTGCCAGGCAGGCATCACCTCAATAAAATTTCTGTATGCAAGGACTGTTCTGCCTCTAACTGCACCTCAGAGAGGCATGGCAGTGGTGGGAGCAAAGGGGAAAGGACAGAAACGTGTCTTAAGATGATTTGGAGAGGAATGGTAGTCTAACACAGGCAGGTGACAGTGCTGCCCAGGACAGAGACAGATTTTTGTCCTCTGCATTCTACTCATTCTAGCTGGCTTCACTGTGCCACTCAGTCCGTGGGGAAAAGATGAATGTGCTCTGCATCAAAAGGTCTCTGCTGAGCCAGAAAGGAATAGAATTGAATCATAGAGTATCCTGGGCTGGAAGGGACACACAAGGTTCATCAGGTCTGGCTCCTGGCTCTGCACAGGACACCATCAGAAATGACACCATGTGTCTGATATACAAATTTAGTCTCATCAAAAAGTGTCAGCTCTGCAGAGCTTGTTGAGAAGCTTGGCCACATCTTTTCCTGAGTACATCCTCTCTGGGACTTCATTTGCTATTAAGGGTATGCAGGCCAAAAACTTATCACTGTGAATCTCTGAGGTATCCAAGCACAGTGTCATGGTCTGTGACCACTTTCCCTTGGTGCATCTAGGAGTAAATCATCATCACCATCATCTTTTTCAGGGAGAGATCCATGGGAAAGCAGGAACTTTCATTGCTTCATGTCTGTATGCATGCTTCACTCACTGATGCCCATGTAACTCTTTACATGTGACTGTACTATACTACGAACACCACAGAACATTCCTTCTGAAAACCCAACAAATCCCTTCATTTCTTATTTTTGCCTTTACTTAAAAGTCAAGGCAAAATGCAGGAACAAGCAGACTTTTTCATGAAAAGTCAATGACAATTAAACGCCTTTCATCTCCTTCAGTACATGCACCCACATTTTAATATACCATAGTAAAGCACCTCTAAACTTATTCCTGAAAAGATTTTTCCATGTCTACTCTCATCACAGCAGTCCTTGTGCCACAACTGCAAATCAGTGAGTGATGGCAAAGGAGTATTTTGCTTCCTCATTGATTTCTACATTATATAATTGTCATATCACTCTTAGGAAAGACAGGATGCTAAAAATACCTAGAGTTAAAAAATAATTATTTTCTAATGTACAGGAAGAAGGCAAGAAGTCACTGACTGTTACGTAGCGTTCTAGATATTTATCTGATTCACTGAGTCACAGAGTTAATGGACTTACAAGTGAGCCCATCACATCTGCATCACTGCTAGTGTGAAACTATTTTTATACTTCTTTCTCCAGTGCTCAAATCCACTCCTATATTAGTATTTTCTGTTTATACTTATTTTAAGTACATTGATTTTTGCATTTCAGCACACCACAAAGATCCCCATCATCATTATGGTACAGCCTAAGCATGCAGAAAAATCCTCAGAGCCTCAGGTTTAGAGGCTGCAAAGTAAAGTCTCAAAACTCCATGTAGAACTGTGGATAATTATCTGAGAGATTCACTGAGTCACAGACTTATTAATGCATTAAATCCCCCTCAGTGTAATGAGAATATTTTGGTTCTAGCTGTTGGTGATTAAAATACTGCTTTATTTTTCTTTGATTCTGGAATCACACAAAACATCCTCCACCTGGCAATCAGTACCTACACTCCCATGTGAAATTATCTGCACTTTCAGATTATGAAACTGCTGCCATGAGTTTTCTAGTAAGCGCTAACAACTAAATTTCTCTTATCAGTAGTTTTCTTCCATGATGTTTCCACTTTAGTTACCAAGAATAATAAGGATGTGCAGTCTGTGTGTTTTTTCTAATGTTTGCACTGGATGATTCCAAAAGCAATTTACAAATTACTTGACACCAACTGAAATGTTAGGCCCTAAAGATGACTCAGCTTGCAATCACAACTCATTAGTAAGATTCCAGGGAGACAAACTATCATAGGAAAATATATGTGTGTCTATGTGATGTTTTCCACTTGGAAAACATCAAGATGCCAAATTTTAACAGTGTTTTGCAGAATAGCTCCTAAAGGTTTCTGTTGACAGTTCCAGACATCACTGAGGTGTATTATGCACTCATTGTGCTATTCTAATTAGAAGTCATCACACTTTGTAAAGAATAAATTTTTCATTTAAATTCACATTAAATTGGTATTTTTTCTTTTTTAATAAAAACATTATGTTCATAACCTCATAGTGACTAGTTAAACATCTGAGCTGATTTTCTGCAACACTTAATATAATTACACAACTTATTTGAAGTTGTTGTATGGTACACCAGATTAAGTCAGTGAAAAATAGGATTGGCACTTGCTGAAGTTCAGTTTGTCTATAATTTCCACTGGTGTTTTCCTCAAGAATAAAATTAGATAGTCCTTAATTCTCCCATATCTGTACAAAGAAGTAAACCCCACCGAAGTCACTGAAGTAATTAATTTTGTTCTGTAATGGTCAAGAGGTTCTGTCTATCAGAAAGGTGACTTTCACTTCATCATTGCTTTTGTAACTACACATAGCAGGGCACGAGGCTGAAGGACAAACACACCGTGTGCTTATCTGGGAAACAACTGCACCCTTGAATGACCTCCTCTCCAGCTAAACCTGGTGCTTGGGAGCATTTTGCCATCTTCTGATGATGTGCCGGTGTCCCTGGCATGGGCATCTGCTGTACCAGCTGGCAGTGGAGTCCTGCAGGCGTGCATTTCTGCTGAAAACACCTAATTTTGGAATGGAGCAGAGGAACACAGTCAGGAGGTGAGTTCAGGGTTACTTCTCTTTACTTATTCCCCCTTCCTGCAGCCCAAGCCCTGTGAACAATCAAAGGGATATCTCATCTTCCTGGAAGGACTTCCCATCTCCTGTTGCTTGTCTTGCTGGAGAAATCTCCAATGTTTGGTAAAGGTATGTGTCCTCACTGCTCACAGATGCACAACCTTGCACCTAGGATATATTTACACATTGATGCCTTTCCTTGGGAACTGGAATATAAAAAAGGTGTCCCTAGAATAATACATATTATTTTCTCCCTATTTTACATATTCCTAAACCCAGGAATATAAATTACTGTGTAATGATTTGCAAACAGGCTGGTGTGTTCATTCTCATACTTTATTCTGTTTTTAAAATTCAGATTAAAAAAAAAAAAGGAAAATAAAAGAAAAAAAATCCAAAAACCAAAGAATAAGCAGCATTTAGGAGACAACTGGGAAAATCAGATAAATACTGATAGTGTGGTGGATACATTGGCAGAAACATACAATAGCTGCTGCTACCTAGTTTTAGCAATAGCACATTTAAATCAATAGCTCTTTTTTAATATTTTATGTCCTCCTACCATTAGCCTGTTCTTTTTTCCCTTTTTCATTGCTAATTAAAGATATTGGCAATGACCTTGGCATTTTTCTAGGTTTTTAGTGGCTTAGGTTTCACTTAAATTAGCAATCATGGGAACAGTTTTTTGTTGATTTACAACTCACCTACGTTTTAAGAACTTTGGTTACATTTTGTAATTCTACTTGCAAGCAATTCTATAATTTTTCTTTGAGAGACAAGGCTTAAATTAAAATGCTTTTGACATTTCTGTTTTCATTTTATAAAGTACCCCGGATGTATCAAACTGACTTCTTATTACATTTTATGCTGCAGATTGCCAAAAAAGAATTTCAATCTCCCATTGTAATAATCCAGAGAAGCCACTGTCACTTTAGGTCCCCAATTTGGGTTTACAGGGTTTTTTAAAAGGAACATTTTGGGACACTTGGGGCATTTGGGACATTTTCTTATTTCATGATTATTCTATAACTGTGGCAGAAGGTATACAAATTAAATTATAAGTTTTTCTGTATTTCATTAGAAGTGGAACATACTTTTAGCTCAAAAATTCTAATTTTTAGGAGCAGAGTTACTGCACAGTTAACTGCATCTCAAGCATTTCCTTCTATATTGAGACCAGCACCTGGTAATATTCTCTGTGACACAGAAAAGCACACAGCATTCCATTATTTAAATTAGACAGGTAAGGTTAATAAACAAGGGTTTAGAACTGAAGTCACACAGCAATTAAATAAGCATCAATCCAACACCGCTTTTTCACACAGACTACTTTCCTGTAAATGGTGTTTTAGCAATTATCTTATCAGTTGCTACTAGCTCAGCAGTGATTTATACAATTTTGCCTGTGTAGTTGAGCTGGTGTTAGATTATACCCATTGAAATGAACATAGCAGTTGCATTAAATAGCTCATTTACTTTTCAATGAGTCACAGGAAATACTTAAACCAGTTTACCTTGTACTAGCAAAAGCTTTGTACCCAAAGTTAAGAAAAAAAAAGAGCATGATCTGATCCAAAGCTTGCTGAAGTCCTTTAAATCTTTCCACTAACAATCAGTCTCTAATATACATGTATAATATATATATATAAAATATGTGCAAGCCCTCTCCTGTAATGTCTCCTGTCTGCACTAGGTCCTGCAGTTTTTAGTGTGTCTCTCTCCCTGTAGTTCCCAGCTCCTGCACAGAGCTTGGCTGAGAGCTCAAGGTACTCGTGCTGTTAATCCTCCTCTGTGCTTGGGGCTGCACCTGTGCAAATGAGGTCCACAGGGGTCTCCCAGAGGAGGCTTGGCTGGAGGCACGCTTGGCAATCTTCCAAATGTTATGCAGTGCTTCAGCAAGACGCTGAACAAAGCAGAGGGAAATGTAGGTGCTGCTTGCATCAAGTTTATGCAGGTTCAGGAGGGACAAACCAAGTGCCTGGAAAGGAGATCCTGGGAGTTTCTAAATAAGCCACAAATCAAAGCACTTGATTTCAAGCGACTTCAAAGCTGAAGGAATCCGTTGAGATGCAAATGATGGCTACCAGAGCACTGCTGCAGGAGAGAAAAGGGAGTTTGCTTTGACTCATTTTTCAAAGGGATCTACTTCAGGTTTTGAGGGAGAGAGAAAACTGAGCCACATGGCCCATGGACTGAATCAAGATTTCCTCTCTTTTGGAACCTGCCATATGGAATTACATTAAAGGTATTCTCTCCTGCAACTCCCTGCCTCAAAGCAAATCTTCCTCACATCAGAGTTCATCTCTTTCTCCTCTGTTGGGAAATGGGTGGAAGGCTCTGGGCAGTGCCTGGCCAGCTGCAGCTGCTGCAGCCCAAGAGACACAAGGGTTACAGAGCAAGAGTGCCTGGAAACTAAATGGGGAGACCCAGTTGTCTGTGGTCTGTTGTGTGTCAGACTGAGGAGATCCTGAAGAAAAAGCCAACAGAGAAGCCTTCTGGGTTTTTTGCAGCTAGAATATAGATGAGCAATACCTGGTCTGTACCTCAGTAATGAGACAGGTGGCAATCCAGAAATGTCCCCACCGAGTGTGATCATGCTGCCTACGCAATGCTCCCCTCAGCTGCCCCAAACTTCAAACAGACCAAGTGCACTCTTCCTCTCTTTTCTTCACCTCTGTCTTTTGTAAGCCTTTTAGCCTGCATGGTCTGCTTGGTTTCGATGAATGAATGCTTTTATTTGCATCTTTGGTTAACTTGACATGCATTAAGAGCGATTTCAAGATGACTGAATAACAACAAAGCATTCTCCACCCAAATATTCAGTGAAAATATAAACCACAGCACCTTAACAGTGCTGTAATATGCACCTCCTGTGCATCAGAGAATAACAGAGTGTTCTTCACAGGGGCTAGGGCATGAAGAAATGCCTGGTGATTATTGAGCAACAGGGAAGGCACCCTGCCAGGCCCCAGACACTGGGAGGCAGGGCTGATTCCAGAGAGCAATCAAGCCATGTCTTCCAGAAGCACTTCTGAGACAGGACTCATAACGGCTGCTAATTAGCAGAAACCTGTGTTTGTCCTTGGCAACAGCAATAAAATTTTCAGTGTTATAAAGACACTTTGTCTCATGGAGGACAGGAGTGACGAGTGTTTTTTATTTTACTGGTTGTTTTTAAAATTTGAGTATTACAAATTGTGGAACGAGGGACAGGACATTTCAAGCAAGAGTGCTTTTGGACTGTAACTTCATACTGACTCAGAAAAAGATTGGTGTAGAAACCAATGACAGTAGGGAAACAAAAAAAGAAAAAAAAAGCCTTTCTCTGGTGAGGTGCTTTTTAGCTGTTGGTTTGTTGTTTTATTTTTTTCTTTGCATTTGAAGTTCAGTGTATGCATGGGTGTTCAGATTTTCCAGGAAGAGCCTCAAGAAGTACAATACCATGTCTACTCAGCACTCTGAGGATGACAGAGGTGGAGTAAGGTTATTCCCAGCTCTGTCCTGGAAAAATCAGGGATACTCTTGAAGCATAAGTACAAATACTCTTTGCTGAGACAACTGGGAAAGATGCAGAAGAAGGGAGATAGAAGAAAGAAAAAAGCAGCTGGAAGAGGGACTTCATGGTCATGATATGAGAATTTAGTGACCCTGGGACCCAGGGGATCATTTGACTTTGGTACATTCTGCCTCCAGATTTTCCATAAAGGCAGTTTGTGTTAAGGCATATCCTGCAGTCTTTAACAGTTTATAGAAAAGCATAAAGTACCAAAAGAGCACCAGCTGTCTGCTTCACTATCAAGCTTCTGGAGAATGGTGTTTTATTTTCAACACTCTCATCAAGAATGAGCTTCAGGTTAGAACCAGACTAAGGAAGATTTAGTAAAAAAAAAATTAAAAAAAGAGAAAAAGAATAAAAGGAAAAAAGAAAAAAGAAAAAAGAAAAAAATAAAAACTTGCAAGGAAAGGAAAACTGCTTTATTCATTGATGTGGTTGAACTGCTGGAAAACCTGCATTAGATTAACCACAGATTTTAAGAAATTTACCCCAACTGGTTCACTTTTGTTAGCATCAAGTATTTGACTGTAAATAAGTTTTGTAAGGCTGTGTCTGTAAGGATTGCAGAATCTCAGCTCTGCCTTTGGTATGCCTGGAGGTTTTACACCATTTCTGGTTTACTCTGCAGCCACAGACCTGAACTAAGAGATTCCTCAGCCACTGTTCTCTTTTCTGTGAAAAACAACAGAATAGCACTTAGTTGTTTAGTGTGAATGCTGAGATGGTTGGGTTGAGCAGTCTCAGACCCTTAAAAAAGGGATGTCACCAAAGTTCTGCTGCATTGGTAATATTTTTGTTGATGTTGAAAATTTGCTTGGATACTACAGCAGTGGGCTCTACGGAACATGCTCCAGAAAAAGAAAGAAACCAAATATTTGCACATGCTGGAAAGAGAATGAGTCAGCAATTGAGTGGGAACATTAATCAAAACTCAACAATGAGCAACATTGTGATGAGCCTTGCTTCATGTGTGGCATTCATCAGAAATTTCTCCCAAAATTTGAGTGGATGATTTATCTGGAAATTCTTTTGCTCAAAAGAAGAGCAAAAAATAGGTGGTGTAAAATAGTTATTGTTTTAAACTGCAGTTTTATTCAAAGGACTAGAAGCAAAACTCCTTCCCTTCTGAGACCTCCTTTGGTTGCATGTATGCTATGGAGAGAGCTTAATTAGCTAAAAAGACTCTTGGGCCAAGTTATAACTCCTGCCTGGAAAACTGTTGCTGTCCATACAAAAAAAACAGAAGGCAGTGAATGGAATCAGGGAGGGACAAGCCAGGATAAATAATTTTTAAAGAATTCCAAGAGTTTAGACTAATCAAACAACTCAGTTTTCATGGTTATCTGGGTAGCCATTTTGGCACCCTGCCACATTGCCCATGCAAACTAGTGAAATTAATATATTCTGTTGATTAAATAAACCCATCAGTCATACAGTTGTGTGTCCAAAAAACAGATAAACAACACTGCTTGAAGATTACCCGGTGTCAGAAATAACACAGCTTTCTGTATCAATAGAATTCTGGGAGAAGTCCAGACCTGTCAACACAGAAACATGCAATATGATTTAATAACTACAGCAAAAAAAGTTTGTGTCCAGCCCATCTTTAATGAAGATGGAAAACTGTTATTATTCCCACATAGAATATAACATGTTTCATTTGCATGTGATTTTATCCTGAAAACACGTATTGTTATTGTGAAATCCATTTGCAAATGTTTGCTAAAGAGGGAGAACATTGTTAACATTTTTACTGTTTATTCACTGAAAATTTCTGGACAATGGTCCTGCTTGACTGACCTGATCTCCTTCTCTCACAAGGTGACCCGCTTCTCAGAGATGGAAGAGGCTGAGAACATTGTCTTCCTGGACTTCAGTAAAGCCTCTGACACCATTTCCCACAGCATTCTCCAGAAGAAACTGACTGTTCATGGCCTGGATGTGCTCTTGGCTGGGTAAAAAACTGGCTGCATGGTGGAGGCCTGGACTGGTGGTGAATGGAACAAAATCCAACAGGTGGCCAGGCACCAGCAGTATTCCCAGGGCTCAGTACTGGGGCCTATCCTGTTTCATACCTTTATTGATGGTCTGGATGGGAGGATCAAGGGCACCCTCAGTCAGGTTGTAGATGACACCAAGTTAGTCATGTGTGTTGATCTGTTGGAGGGTAGAAAGGCTCTGCAGAAGGATCTGGACAGGCTGGATTGATGGGATGAGATCAGTTGTGTGAAGTGCAGCAAAGGCCAAGAGAGGAGTCCTGCGCTTGGGTCACAACAGCCCCAGGCAGTGCTACAGGGGAACAAGAGAGGCTGGAAACCTGTCCTGGGAAAAGGGGCCTGGGGGTGCTGAACGTGAGCCAGCTGTGCCCAGGTGGCCAGGGAGGCCAATGGCATCCTGGCCTGTGTCAGCAATTGTGTGGCCAGCAGGACCAGGGCAGGGGCTGTCCCTCTGTGCTTGGCACTGGTGAGGCCACACCTTGCAATCTGTGTCCAGTTCTGGGCCCTTCATTTCAAGAAGGACATTGCAGTGCTGGAGGTCCAGAGGAGGGCAACAGAGCTGGGGAAGGGCCTGGAGCACAGGCAATGGAGGAACAGCTGATGGAGCTGGCGTTGTTGGGCCTGGATATGAGGGCTGGGATGAGACCTCATCTGTCTCTACAACTGCCTGAAAGAAGGTTCTGGAAAAGTGGAGGTCAGCTTCTTCTCCCAGGTAGCATGCCATTGAGTAAGGATAAATGGCCTCAAGTTGTGCCATGGGAGTTTTAGTCTGGATATTAGAAAAGTTTCTGCATGGAAAGGGTTGTCAAGCATTTGGACAGGTTGTACAGGGAAGTGGTTGAGTCACCATCCCTGGAGGCATTTAAAGGATGTGTTGATGTGGCACCTGGAGAATGGTTTAGTGGTGGAATTGCAAAAGTTCTTGCTTTATATTTGAGAAAAATAAGTTCCTTCCTGTAGAGTGGGCAATAGTTTTTGCAGTTCATGGATGAATATTGCACAAAATCAAGTCTGGAATGGCCCCACAGACATGAGAGCAAGCTACCACAGCACTCAATGTTACAGTATTTACAGCAACATTGGACCTAGTATTAGTTTCTCTGGAACAGTCTTTCTTGTACTTAATTAATTGACTTAAACCCAAGTAAAGTGTTTTATCTGAATTTGTATATTGTATCTGGCCAAATGTCACTACTGGTGCCTTCTGGTTAACGAGAAACAAATGGAATTATATTCCAAAACTAATTGTGATAAAATATTTCATATACAGGAAATAAAAAGTTGGGGAAAAATTAATATTTCCTATATAAATGTAGCATCTTTTGGAAGCTGCAGCTATGTGGTAAAGATGTAAAGTGAATATTGATAATCCCATATTCCTGGCGAGCTTGATCATTATATAACTTTTGGAGAACTACATTATAATAAGGAGATTTTTGCCCTGGCACCTCTCTTTCACAGACATTTCCAAGCACAAGACAGATTCTAATTTTTATGTTGTTATTTTGATTTATTTGGACGCATTCAATTTTTTTTTATTGGTGTGTTGTGTTTTAGTTTGGTTTTAAGCAGCTATGTTTGGCTATTCCTCATTTTCATCAAAACCAGAGCAACCAAAATGACTTGTTCAAACCTGTAAATGGAAAAAGTACAGCACAGACAATTTTTGATGTTCTGTTACTTTTGGTGTAAAGGAGAAAATTATAGGCTTGTTACAGTGTAAATCAGATGTCAAGCAAGCAGTTGACATGCAGACCACTACATTATCTAAATCCCCATCTCCAGGAGAACCCATCAGAGGCTGTGGGGTGTTTTCCTGGGGCCTCCATCCATGCTGCTGTGACGTGCTGCCCCCAGCACTCACCCACACTGGGAGCCACAGGCAACTTCTGCTCGTGACCCAGGAGCAAAGCCTCCTGTCCCCTCGAGTTCCTGTGCACGTGGAGCTCTTCTCATGGGAGGATTTCTAATCACAGCTAAGAAGGGACAGTTCCTTCTGATAAATTTCACCTCCTTCAGCACCTACTCTTCTCTGAAATACCACAGGAGGACCCTGATTATCTCTGGAAGCCTTCTTTGCACATTTCCAGAAATTTGATAGAGTTTATTTTCTTACAGTAGAAGGCAAGGCAAGGCAAGGCAAGGATAACCCAGAAGGGTGGGTGTGAACATGTAACTTCAGAAAAAACCCAGTTTAATTTGCTGCTATTAATGGGCTTTGAATCCTATGGGACTGGAACATCAACAGCTAAATAATTTTGTGAAGTGCATCTGTAATATGAGGTTAGTATTGCAACGGCTGTAGGGGTATAGGGGGAAAAATAAGTGATCTGGAAAATAAGAGTGACACTGTTCCAAGATGTTTGTTCCACCAACTGTTTTATTTTACCCAAGAAACTCTCCAAATATCTCAGCCTTGGCTAGAAAAAATAGCTGTTGAAAAAATACTAGCAGAGCTGTGGGAAACAACAAACCAGAGCTTTTTGGCACAGCAGAGGATGGAGAGCATTCTAGGAGGTGTTTTCTGCTTCCCTTTATGGAATTCATCACTATGGTAGTTATGCTTGTTGATATCAGTAAAGAGTGGCAGCCCTGATGAGGGAATAGTTTGTATTTGGTTATTCAGGCTGTGCCTCCCAGTGAGAGAACACAGTGAACTAAAATGAGAGCAATAAAGCAAGAGAAGACATAAATCCCATATAAGGGGAAAAAAAATTCCACAAATATTTCAGTGCATATGGAATAATGGGATATAAACTTTAAAAAGAAACTGCAAACAGCTTTTAGTAATAGCAAAATCAGATGTTATTTTTAGATATAGCTGGTATTTTGCTTCTCCATCATAGGTGCTACAACATTTTCATTTTGGTCCTTTGAAAATATGCATGAATGAAATAGAGATACACAACATATGTGGTACTGTTTGTTTCCAGCCTTTTTCAGGCATTTGTAGATGTGAAACTCTGATTGCCTAAAGCTATATTGAAGGTTTATGGAGCAGAAATAACCAAGAAGCTAAGAAGACTTTTCTCTGTGGTAACCCAGATAATAAAATTGAATGATTTAGACTATTTGTATGTGGAATGTGCCCTCTGCCACAAGCCAATATGCATTAACATGGTGAAAAAGCACTGACAGAACTTTTGCTGGTGTTGCAAAGAAAAAAAGTTTGAGAATTATTGGGACAGTATTTTCCAAAGACACAGAATTGGCAAGGTGACAATGACAACACCTCTTCTTTGCTGGCATGTTCCTTCCTCTGATAAGCACAGCCCTGTCTGTAACTCCTTCATGAAAATCAAATGACATGCTCCAGGAGCCTTTGGATCCTCAGATGAGGACCACCACAGACTTCTCAATATCTCTGTAAATGCACCTTTCTGGCACTCATGCCTTGTCTGTGCTCTGGATTACAATGCCAAACATGACAACTGAAAAAAATCTGTAATGGTTCCAAAAAGCCAATTCCTGTCTTCTTTTAGTAGCATGACAAATGTAAAAATTAGGCAATACTATAAATAATTTCATGGAAGTCTTTTCCATGCCAATCTCATAAGCCCTGTTGTAAGTATCCTCCCAGGATTTTTCTTTCCACACTTGCCTTCTCCATTAATTCACAAATTCATAAACAGCAGGGATGAAAGGACAATGAAAAAATCATCTGGTGTACTTTGGCCCAAAGTAATATTAAATACACCTAAATCATTCTAAATGGATATTTGTCTGACATCTGTTGTAGATTTTTATGCTATCCAAGTAAAATATTCCAGTTCTTCAGGGTTCTATTAGGAAGATTCTCAATGTCTCTAACTTACGCTTCCCTCTCTGAAAGTCTATTACTCTTACATAGAAGAATGTGTAGAACATGCTATAAAATTTTTCTTTTTTATATTTATATACTTTTATATTATGTATCCCATCTCCCTCTCTCTAAACAGTCTTTTTCTCTCCTGTAAGTCTCCTAGAGTTCATCTTGTCCAGTTGCCAAATCAAGGAAGGCTCTCCTATATTTGTTGTTTGTGTTTATCTGATCAGTGTTTGTCTGTTTTCTTAATAGCACAGATTTCATGTTAAGTGAAGTAATAGTTGTGTAGTTTTTGGTTTATGTCTGGTCTTTCCCTAGTAGTGTACATTCTGACTTACCCAATGTCCAACAAACACTTCCTAAATCTGTAGTGAAATGTCTCTGCCCACACGTGCTTCTCAGTGTGTTTTACACAAGGTGTGAAGCTCCTTTATGAATAAATAAGATGGAACAACAGATGTCAGTCACTTTTAATGTAATTTATAAACACCACCAAAGTGAATATGGTATTTTATCTAGGGCCCACTTCAGAAACAATTCAGACTCTGGATTTCCCTCTCTCTGATACATCACACTGTGCTCATTAAAGAAAAGGGAGTTTTACCTTTAGAGATACAAACCCAATTTCAATGCTTTTGAAAAAACTCCACAAAGAATTTTGCTGTAATTTGTGATGATGGAAAAGCATGACAGTGGTATGTGACATATATGGTGCCTTTTGTAGGATGGAGCTGACAGATGGCTTTGCCATTCTTCTTGTATATGCAGCCCTAAAACACAGATATTCAATATTCCTAAAAACTGCTTGGCACCTCCAGTGCCTTTCTGCTAAGTGGGGACAATTAAAAAAGAGTAAGGACATGGACATACACTCTCCTCTAGCAAGAAATTGAAAGAAAATAAGCCTTGTTAACTTTGAGTCACCTACAGTAACAAACCATAAAATAATACAGGCTAGAGAGGGAAAAGACCAATTAAGTCATCCACTCCATCTCCTGCCAAGACAGGCTTCTTTTCTGCCATATATTATTAAGTGCTTTGTCCAGCCTAGTTTTAAATTATTCAAGCAATTTGATATCCACTATTTCCTTTGGGAGATTAATTCAAGTCAGAGGTATGTTTATTTATTCCTTGCTCTATAAATAAAATGCTCTTTGCCTATCTGCACTACTTCAAAAGTTTGTTTTCAATTTTTTTTTTTAAACTTTATTACTATTGGAGTTAAGATGTTAAATGGGCAATGTAGAGGACTTTGGATGAGACAAAAACATGAAGTTCTCCTGGAAAAGTAAATAAAGGGAAAGTGTTTTCTTTGGGTTTGTTTGTTTGTTTAATCTTGCATTGTATCTTTATACACCTCACAAACCAGAGCCAAATAAAATAGCAGCCTTTGCACACGGTTTAATAACTTCTCATGCTGCCAGCAGCCATCCTGTGGCAATAAGCATCCCAAGCAGCAGTGGGGGAGATACTCTGGGAGCCATGCAAGAGACAAGGAGGCAGGAAGTGTGGGAAGTGAGCACACTGCCCACGGACTGTCTGCAGCAGCAGCAGCTCCCTGCAGAGCCCTGCCTGTGCTGGTGTGGTTCTGACTCGAGTATGCCAAAGGTTTCTAAACTTTTAGTCTGCTCAGAAATGTAAGATCAGCTCAGGAAAGCCCTACAGACCTTGTTGGGTCCTGGGGATTGCTGGGTGAAGGGTAGCAAGGGGAATGACCGAGCACTAAATGTGCAGGACAGAAGAAAACACAGGTAAATGATTACAAGGAGTGATTAAAAGGCATGTGCATGGCATAAAAAGATAAACAGCAAAGAAAGAAATTTTTAGTCCCAGGTGTTCATCTGTGCCTTGTCAAGTGTTCCAGCAAGCTCGTCCCCAGCCTTATGCTCTGGTACACTTTACAAGAAGTTTTCAGGTAATGGGAGTTTAAAAATTAACTGGTGCACCCTGTGCTGCACGCTCATGAGCCAGGGCCCTTTGAAGTGGGCAGAAAAATCCCCGTCATTTCAAAGGGCTTTGAAGCTGGCCCTGGGCACATAGAGACAGGGTTCATTTTACACTTGGCCGCCGAGGAGCCCGGCGAGCTGAGCTGCAGCGGCTGGGACGGTGACGGCGTCACCCGCGCCACCGCAGCGGGGAGCGGCTGCTGGGGACACGGCCGGGACACAGCCCAGGCAGGGATGCGGGGCAGTCAGCCAGCACAGCGCCCAGCCAGAACAGCGCCCAGCCAGCACAGCGCCCAGCCAGAACAGCACCCAGCACAGGATCCAGCCAGAACAGCGCCCAGCACAGCACCCAGCACAGCACCCAGCCAGAACAGCGCCCAGCCAGAACAGCACCCAGCACAGCATCCAGCACAGCATCCAGCACAGCACCCAGCACAGCGCCCAGCCAGAACAGCACCCAGCACAGCACCCAGCACAGCACCCAGCACAGCACCCAGCACAGCGCCCAGCCAGTACAGCACCCAGCACAGCACCCAGCACAGCACAGCACAGCATCCAGCACAGCACCCAGCACAGCACCCAGCACAGCACCCAGCCAGAACAGCACCCAGCACAGCACCCAGCACAGCATAGCACCCATCCAGCACAGCACCCAGCCAGCACAGCACAGCACCCAGCACAGCACAGCACCCAGCACAGCATCCAGCACAGCACCCAGCACAGCACAGCGCCCAGCACAGCACCCAGCACAGCACCCAGCACAGCATCCAGCACAGCACCCAGCACAGCACCCAGCACAGCACCCAGCACAGCACCCAGCACAGCACAGCACCCAGCACAGCATCCAGCACAGCACCCAGCACAGCACCCAGCACAGCACCCAGTCAGAACAGCAGCCAGCACAGCATCCAGCACAGCACAGCACCCAGCCAGAACAGCACCCAGCACAGCGCCCAGCACAGTACCCGGCCAGCACAGCACCAGCACAGCACCCAGCACAGCACCCAGCACAGCACCCAGCGCAGCACAGCACCCAGCACAGCACCCAGCCAGCACAACATCCAGCACCCAGCCTGCAGCCTCTGCCTGGCACCTCCCTCCTGCCAGGAAGATTCAGGCAATGCAGAAGGACAAGGACAAGGAATGGGCTTGTTTAGCCTGGAGAAAAGGAGACTCAGGGGTGACCTTATCACTCTCTACAGCTTCCTGAAGGTGGTTGTAGTCAGGTGGGGTTGGCCTCTTTGTCCAGGCAGCAAGTGACAGAACCAGAGGATACAGTCTCAAGCTGCACCAAGGGAAATATAGGTTGGATATTAGGAAAAAAGTTTTTTACAGAAAGGGTGATAATGTATGGGATGGCCTGCCCAGGGAGGTGGTGGTCAGTATCCCTGGAAGTGTTAAAAAAAATCCTTGGCTATGGCACTGGGTGCCATGGTTTAGTTGAGGTGTTAGGGCTTGGACCAAATGATCTTGAAGGTCTCTTCCAACCTAGTGATTGTGTGAATTTTGTAAATTCTGTGAATTCTGTGACAAGAAGGAAAAGTAATCTGCCCTTCCTCTAAGTGGTACAAAGGTTGGACCTTGGGATAAGCAGCAACTGCAAAGTACTGCCCTGGGAAGCCACCTTCAGTTGGCAGTGGGAGTGAAGAACAAGTTTAGCATGGACTAGCTGAAAGCACTGTGAGTACCTAGAAACAACATTAAAGGGTACTCCAGAACTGGAGCAAAGAGGACACAGTGTGGCATCAAACTACTGCTGTCCTTGCAAACGCAGAAGAAAATGAAAGTTCCCTTTGAGAAGTCATGCAGAAAACCCTGAGGTCCAACAGAGCAGCTCCTTTATCCAGATCTTTTCCAATCTTCTGACAGAAGGAGAAGGGATCCACCCATGCCTGGTGACACAAAAGTACAATGTGTTGCTCCTCAGCACCCAGAGGGCCCTGCAGAGGGAGAAGGCAGTTTCCCAGCCAGCACTGAGGTGCACACCCAGAGAGGCATCACCCAATGTGGCCATCAGCCTGACACATCCTCCTGACAAAGCAGGTCCTGCCTCGCTCAGCAGCTCCTGCTGGGGACAATCCAGGGAGCCTAGCAGTTGCTGAGACACCCCAGCCTCCCCCTGTGGCTCTTGGGGAGGGCAAGGGCTCCAGTGTGCATGGAGCCCACCTTGGGCAGCCTTGCCATGCTGCTGTGTCTCAGCCCCAGCCCTGCATCATCCCTGGGGTGGCCTCACTGACCTGGTGGCACTGCTGAGGTGCACAATGCCAGCTCCAAGGCACTGCTGAGGGACTAACCAAGGCCAGGCAGTAAAACCTCAGCATCACCATATGGATTTGGTGTGTTTGGGCTCCACTGTCAGAAAGGATCCTTGTAAACCCCTCCGGGTCCCATTGCACAACAAGAAGGCTGCCCTGGAGTCAGAGCACACCCACCTTGGGACTCAAGGCTTTTTGTAAGATGTTTTTCTTCATTTTGAATCACTTACATTGTTATAACAAGGCCATTTACATTGTGTTGTGCTGTTGCTAATAATGTCTGATTGTAGTCCTTAAATAGTTTTAGAAGAAAAAACATGTAAGAAATGACATCATATTAAAAAATTAATTCATAGCATAAAATTAAAAGACACAGGAAGAATTATGACATCTACCTTAAAAATATTCATATATGTTACAAGTTTCCAGTTTGTAAGAAACCACAGGTATTTCTATGGAACTGGGTCATTTTTCCAATCTTGTGCACATTAATCACAATGGTGGATTTTACTGAAACAATATCTTCTTCTAACTCTATGAGCTCTATTTACCATTATCCATTTGATCTACACAATTTGGTGTGGGATTCTACAAAGACAGGCACACCACAAAAGCAGCTGCATTTAAACAATCCAGCTGGGGATTCAGGAAAGTAAAATTCCCTGAACAAGGCGTTTCCCATTCCAGCACCTGAGTTGAAGATTAATAAACACTTCAGGCTGTTTTAACTATAGCCACTTCTTGCTTCCTTGGCAACTATTTTAACTCCATTTATGTGAAAAACACCCAGCATAGTATAAAATAGTGGAAAAAATTATCTGGTAAACTGAGAATAGGTCTGGAAATAAGAACTCCATAGGAAGCTCACACATACCACTTTAAAATTTCCAATATTAAACGATATATTCAAAGTAGTCCCTCAGAAATAGCTTGAGAATAGCTCATCCTGTCTTGGGAGAGGAAGATGGACAACACTGGTGCCTTCTTGGCACCTTGGGCTCTCTGGGGCACACAGCCTGACAGCACAGCAGTGCTCAAGTGAGGGACAGTTCAGTGGTTGATGGGCTTTAGGAAAAACTGTAGAATACTTTGCAAAAGATGTTGATTTCTACTTGATCATTACAATTCTCTACTCACATGTGTTTTGCTTGATTCAAATATGTCTAACCCTCTCATCAAAAGAATTACATGAAATATATTCCCAGATTGGTTAGTGATTTTATATTAGTGACAAGCTATCCATAACTTGCTTTGCATTTTCAATATGTTAAGTAAGCACCCTTTAGATGACATAAAAGCCATTTTCAGCCACCAGTTGAAAAAGAGGTAATATTTGCAGCACTGTGTTTCAAAAGAAAAAAAACATTTAGCTCTCAAAGAGTTGAGATGTTCATTACTTTGTCTTTTATAGTTGGATAAATACTTAGAGTTGTTGTAATTAATGATTTACCTCACGGTATCATCCTTATAACGCTGTGTGGCACCTTTCTATCAGCTTCAATGATTTTCTGTGCTATACAAATGTACAGCATTCAGGTAGGATGTGTTTAGGCTTTTGATGATTTGGTCTTTTGAGTAGAATCCTGCTAGGAATGCTGTTCCTATTAGAGTGAGGCTGCCGATGGTAAGGCATGCAGTGGTTGTGGGTAGGATTTTTTGGAGTCCTCCTATTTTTCAGATATCTTGTTCGCCATTTAGGCTATGGATGATGGAGCCTGAGCATTAGAAGAGCATGGCTTTGAAGAACATATGGGTTGAGATGTGGAGAAAGTAGTCACTTCATTTTTTGTGGTGTCTATCTCAAGCTAAGCTACCAGTTGAAGAAAAATGTTTAATTATTGTCATTCATTACATGAATGTTAGAACTATGAAAATCTGAAAATACAATTTTGGAAGCCACTTACACTTTCCTTGACATCTTTGATGGCAACAAAAAAAGAGAAGAAAACAGCGTTTTACTCTTGACTGGAGTCTGCCACAATGCTGAGAAACACCGTGCCCCTGGCACAGGAAGTGCTTTCATGGGGAGTAATATTTAAAATAATCATTACAAAATCCAGCCCTGAGATTGAGGGAGGTGAAGGTGTACAAATGACTTGGCCATTTGAATACTTCAAGGTATCACTGCACATCACTTTGGGACTGAAGGGCAGTGTCTGTGCTGTGCCATATGGAATGGGGCAAAATCTCCCAAACTAGCTCCCAGCATTTCTAATGCAGGGGTGTGGCATCACATAAAGCTCTGTACCTTGCAATTCTGCCCCTGAGCTAAATTAGCCCTACTAAAGCACAGCTAATTGACCTGAGCCCACATTGACACCACACTCAGGTCCCAAAGCCAGCTGGGTTGCTGCTGGCCTGAGGCTGTCCAACAGCCATGCTCCATCAGAGAGTTTATTTGGACCTGGGTGTGCATGTTTTCAAATGTGAATATCTAAATCCAGTGCCAGTGTGATTTAGCTGCTGGGTTGGGAGATGGAGCTGAGAGGATCCCATCAGGCCAGGGGCAGCTGTAGGCTGGGATTCCAGATGAAGGCAAATATTTGCAATGCTATATCCAGTCACAATAGAAATAATTTTTTTTTTTCCTACAAAGCAATTTATTTTCACCTGGTCAAATGCTTTTAAGGAGAGGAAAACAACTGGAGTGTACTGGCCCATGGCTGTCTCTAACCCAGCACTGCACTGACACCAGGAGTTAAGGGACAAATGGGACCTGCTGACTGAGCAGGAGGGCCCAGCCACCAGGCCAGAGCTGGGTACCACCTTCAGACTAACACACTTTTCCTTCCATTATTCCTCCTGCGTGGGGCAGCTGTCCCAAGTATCCAGGAGAAGCCAAACCCAGGCCAGTGGCTTACTTGTGTACAGCAAGGCCAACCCCATCTGCTAAGTTACATGGATGTAAGAATACAGTTAAAGAAAATATACATACTTTGTACCTGGAACAGAGATGCAAATAATTCTAAATGGAAAACATGAGCTGGTGGATTCCACTAAAGAAGGAGGTTTTTCATTAACAGGAAAGCTTCCAGTTAAATCTAATTCCACCCTCTTCTGTTTATTAAACAGCATTTTCAGTGATTTTGCAGGGATGACTTATGTTCTAAAATATCCTTTTCTCCTTTAACCTCCATTGTAGTCAAATTTGAGACATCATATTTTGCTATAGCAACAGTTTGCTTTCAGAAAAACAAAATTTCTCAGGGATATTTCACTTCCCTACAGAATTAAGGATTTGGTAAAGACTGAAACAGAAACATCTGAAATCACAGGTTAGGGAATACAGAAGCATGATGTACTGTAAACTCCAGAATATTGCCAACTGTCACAATTATTTAATATCTGAAGTCCTCAACCACATCCTTATAGTTATTTGCTTTTCTTATTATTTAAAAAAATCAAAAACAGTTTGAGGAGAAGATAAATAGATGATCCCTTGTAATGGAATTTACTGTTTATAGGGAAATATTTGCCTTGTTTAACTACCTGAACAAGCATCTTTGAAGTACTAGTATGCAATGATGAATACCAAGTAATGGATAAATATAATAGAAATGTGTTGAAAAAACCCGAGGGCTTCGCTGGGAAGTTGATATATGATATGGGAGAAACTTCTATTATGAATTCCAGTGGTTTATACAAAAACACACAACTGGAAATATGATTCATGCATATAAAATACTTGATATATTACTTATGGAGAGTTAGTAGGTGTTACACACATAAAATGCATGCCACAGAGTTGAATACCTCAACCTTATGCACCTTTCTCACCCAAAAAATAAACACTGTCACTATATCACCTAGCAACAGATTTATTTTTTTACAATCACAAATGTCCGTAAACTGAGCACGGTGTTGGTGTTAGAGAGCTGGAGTGTGTAGGGACACATTTCAGGCACTGACAGAGAACAAAGCACATTTGGACTACAAGATGGTCATTATGGTCACCTGGTAATCAGTTCTAAAAAGCCAGCAGTGAAAAACACCTTGCCTGAGGAAATGCAGGCTGTGAGTGCCAGAGCTGCTGGAGGATGGGACACAGTAGCAAGGAATGGAGCAAACACTGGCAGAACAAGGAGCTCACACAGTGCCTGCATAGACCCTGTCAGACAGAGGAGGAACAGTCAGTCCCAGCTGGAATCCCATTTAAAAGCACCACAGTGGTGATGACTCATTGCTGCAATATCAAAATATCCACAAACATGTTTTAGGGGGGGAAAAAACCCCATAGCTAAGAATGGCCATGTGTACCTATATATACATCTATCCACATGTATTCTAGGTTTCTTATAAGCATTGTGGACAGCTTCTGCCATGATAAAAAAGTAAGGAATGAGGTAAAGGAGCTCAGAGAATTCAGTGTCTGTGATAGCCTTTGGATACATTTTACCCCAGTGCACAGGCACTGTGACCAATCCTGTATTTAGATGCATTTGCAAATTGGTCAGTAGCTCTGTTTTGGACTACATGTGTTCTGTGGTTTGCTGACTGACAGTGGATTCTCTAACTTCAAAATCAAGTCCAAAAAAAATAGATCATTTTAAGCCCCAAGCTCCAGGCTGTCAAACAGCCTCCAAACTGCCACAGACTCCCCTTTCTAGTAAGGCCAGGGAAAAGCCTTTTCATAATCTGGGTCATGATGGAGTTTTATGTTTTTGAGAAAAATATTCCTGGCTTCCAGAACAGCAATACAGCATATGTAACTGAGAGATCTTTCCCCAAGCTCTCTTCTTTTGTTTCATTCTACGTTTGTTTTCATTAGTTATATATATATATAAAATATAAATAAATAAATAAATAAATAAATAACTTTAATTTATGTTTTCTGTATGAAAAAGATCTGGGCAATAAAACTTTGGTTTTGGACTACATTCTTTTCTCTGCTGGAAAAGACAAAGCTGAGCAGATTTCCAAAGCCAAGCAATATTTATTTTTCCTTCACTGTCCTCACATTTTAAGATATGCAGTCAGTCATGGAGGAAAGTGTAGCAGCTAGAGTAACAGGCGAGGCTCATCTGCCCATGTGGTACTAGAGGGAGGTATGGAGTGGAAACAAGAAGATGTTGCCAAAACCCTGTCAAATGTAGGGACAGAGCCAGGCTGTGACACAGCAGAGAGTGAAGCTTCCCACAATGCAGTGTGGGATCTCCTAAACTGGGATTGACAGTGGAAGGAGAGGGATAAACAGGTATCTTCACTCCAGAAAGAAGGGATAGAATGGCAATAGCAGGGAACAGATCTTGTTGGAAATGTGTGAGGGGTTTCTTGTGTTTCCTCTTTAATTTTAATTAGGCTATTCTACCAAAACACCTCCTTCACAGTCGCAGAGAGAACAGAGTAGTTAGTATGAACCAACCCTGAATATCTTGACAAAGTTATTTGTTGGTGACTCAGATGAGTTTCACTCAGCTCAATCTTCATTAGTATGGAAACTTTTCAAAACCCTTTTATCTACTGATATATCCATATATATATATAACTTTTCCACCTCACTCTTTTCTGGACTTATTCACTAATATATCCTTTCTCTACTCTTTGAGCTGCCCTTTAATCTTCTGTTCTTCTTTTGTCTTGACATTTTCCCATGAAAATCTTCTGACTTAATCAGATTTGCTTCACAAATCACAGATCCTCTTCACAGAAGACACCTTGATGTAAATAACTTTAAAGATGTGGGAGGAAAAAAAATCAAGACACAAGTCTGAGAAGAGAGCTGTCAGCACTCCTCCCATTAATTCTCTTGTTGCAGTAGTTTTGATGGGAGTGATGCAGCAGGATGTTTTGTCTGGTGGTTTGGTAGGAACCCAGACAGGACTTTTACTATAATGGTTGTTCTCTGACCTAGAATTTATGCATCCCTGGATCTTCCCTGGATTATGTTGCCCACACAGAGATAATCCAAGTTTTTGCTTTGTTATTTTTCTGCTGTTCAAAGAGTGAGTTTACCTTCTCTTCCTTTCAAAAGAGTGTAGGATTTTCATAGTACCAGTCTAACTGATGGGATTGTTTTTCATTTGCAGTGAAAATTCCTAGAGACTTAACACTCCTAGTTTAATTTCAAATCCACAATATTAAAATTGGCTTTGATGCTAGGCAAGGAGAGTCTGCCCAGCCAACTGTAAATACATGTAAAATGCTTACACTTATTCCATTACAGCACACATTTGTTATTATATTAAACTGTTAATAAAGTTACATTAGAAGGCTTCTAAGAGCGCGACAGAAACTTCCCACAGAAGGAAAATATTGAGTAAGTATTTCTGCTGTCTTTAATTCCTTTTGTCTAGACATCACAACAACCCTTAGGCTTATCCTGCCAATGTCAATATAGTCCCTTGAGGATAAGTGGCAAACTAACAAATTTAGCAATAAAAGTAATGGGCTGAGAATTACCTAACTATAGCAGTAATACAGCATCTATTAATGAAATACACAGGCACACACTTGCATACAAATATACATCCTTGCAGGCACACATATCACTTCTGAGCCAAATTCCCCAACTCATACCACAGCAAGTCTGTTTTTCCCACATTGATTTTTACATACACAGTTTTTCATGGCAGATGGATCTGACAGTTAGGCCATTAAAATGGCAATAAATGAGAATAACAACATGGATGTATAGTGCCAGATCAATGTACAGCCATAAAAGTGTCCACATGCTGCAACAGCCACTCTCCTCTGAGGTGACTGAGCCCAGGCACCCCCTAACTCTCAGTGAGTACCTGCATGAAGGTACCCCACATTCCTGTTTTTGTGTTCTGTCCCACCTCTGTCTGAGCTCTGGTGGCCGCTAATCCCAGATGTCCTTGCAGATGGAGCAGAGTGGCACGGGAAGAGCCCTCTGCCATCTCTGTGGGGCTGGCAGTGACGTGGCAGGACATTCAGAGGTGACCACACCTTGCTGCCTGCTCTGGTGGGGTCACCTGCTCCACTGGTGCTCCTGCAGGGAGGCAGGAACCAAAGAGCCTCTCTGAATGCTGCAGTACTGGGCTGATGAAACAAGGGAATTGCACCATGTGAGGCTGAACACTTTCCTGTTGGAAACAGGACAGTGCCTCTCGCTTCACAAGGAGATGCATGGAGAAGATGGGGGTGGGGGGAAGGGATGGGATGCACAAGTTGTTCCAGCAGAGGCACCATCTTCAATTAGGAAAAAAACAACTTTTTATGGTGAGAGCTATCAATCACTGGAACAGCCTCCCCAGGGACAGGATGAAATACCCATAAATGGAGGGTTTTAACATGCAATTGGGCAGGGTGCTAGATAACCTCATCTGGGCTCCCTCTCCCATGGAAGACTGGGCCAGATGATCTTTCAAGATCCTTTTTAGCCTGGGCTGTGCTGTGGTTCTACAGTTTGGCTGGAAACCTGCTTGAGTTCTCCTGACTCTTCCAGGAGATCTGGGAGTGCCACAGCCAGAAAGAGTTTTTCATGAACAGCTTTAACTATGACACTCTTCTAAACCAAAATCCATTAGGAGAAGAAGAGAAACACTGTTCTGTGACAGTGAAATGGACAAAACCATATTCCCAGATTTTAGCAGTCCCTGAGGTTGGTGAGTGGATTGAACAAAAAGGCCAAACTCACCTGTAGTGAGATCTTTCCCTTGGTTCTTCATTCCTCAAACTGAACAAGGTAATCTGAGGGAAGAGAACACAATAATCTCCTCCTGATACACAAACTCCTCCTTTTCTATAAGAGCCCTGAATCACCTTTTGCCTCAAGCTCCATTTCCTTTGACACAGAGCAGCTAACAACTCAGCATCCTTGCAGAAACTTTGTACCCATCTCATTGTCACAGGATGGTATTCGCAGACCTAAACATTACCAAGGTCAAAAGTGAATAATGGACTTGTAAAATATTTTTTCCTCTTTAAAATAATAAATCTCCACTTTTCATAGACTGCATCTCATACTATGCCTTGCTTGAAACTGTTAATAAAATCAACTATTAGAGCAATAATAGAGATTGTTATGACTTCCATTTTTTTGTGAATTTTCAGTGAGTATCTCTCTGAACATATTGCAATGCTATATTTATCCTACATTATTTTTCAAACACACCCATTGAATGATATAGTAAATTTCAGGTAATGAAAGTATTGTACAGATTTCAGCACTAGATGAATATTATCCACACCAACAAGCTCAGATTCTGTCTTCACATATCTCTCCAAAAGACAGTGGGATTTCACCAAGTTTAGCTGTGGATCAGTTTGTTATTACGGAGATAAACTCCAGATTTTTTGAAAGAATGGCTATAGATTACAGTCTCTATAGCTTCAAAAATTTAATATCACAGGAGGAAACATAAATGGCCTTAGGATGATATTACACCTTAAATCTCTTTTTAAATCAGTGCAAAACAATAAAGTTTTACACTTTTAAGCATGGATGCTGTCATTAAGCTGCTCTGACCAGTCCTGAAAGAGTTCATGATTTTTTTTCTGTTTGTTGGCTTCAGTCACCACAGCAACTAACTAGTTCTACATGAAGTTACAGTGCAAGCCAGCAAAGCTGTAATGGAATACATTCCTTAGCATGAGTCAATGCCTGCACTGGAGAGAAAGCACACTGCTCTGGACATGGGCTCTAAAATGGTGTGCTGTGCTCAGACTGGGAATAAGGCACTGTCCAAAATCTGATTTTTCTCTCTTCCATGTATTTTGAATTATAAGTACTTTAGTTATGTTTAGTGGTGGATTGGGAATCCTGCTTTTTCAGTGTGACTGCAGAGTGGGGAGGAGGGAGCTGAAGCTGAGGCTGTTTAGTGCCCTGCAGGACACACAGACACAGATCCCTATCACTCACAGTGAGGCTGGCAAATATTTCCTTTGGTGTGGTGATTTCCTCACTGTGTCCCACAGACCCCTGGGGATTTGCTGACTGCTTCTGACTGGTCTTTCTAGTGGGACTATAAAACACAACACTACTGGCATTATAATTTAAATTCACTATCCCAGGATCTGTCTTTCCCTCGGAAAATTATAGAAGATCAACAACTCATAAAACATTGAAATTCACTGATATGTATAATGGAATAATACCTACTGTGTGAAGTGCATCTCCTCCAGCCAATATAAAATCAGCAACAGAGAAATTCTGATTGCACTGAGAATTATACTGCTGCCAAAACTTTTCACTGGATAAGCTCCTTCTGTTCATGTTGTATGAAAAACAGTAGACTTTGATTAATAAAGAATCAAATATATTTTGTCACGTGATTTTTTCAGGGGAGAACTATGTATCAAATCATTAATTATAAAGGCAAATTCAATGAAAGTTAAATTCAAATTATATTCCAAACAGCAAAGCACAGTAATGATTAAAATTAAATAAATTATCAAACCAGCACATTTAATAAGATGCATTTGAGGTTACCAGTCTGTGAAGACAGTTGCATGAATTTTAGATTTTTATTTTAAAGCAATATTGCATTGTCCAGGTTCATAAATCAGCAACCAGAGAAAACCTAAGAGTGGATTCTTTTTTCACTAGTGTAATTCTCTGTGCAGTCAAAGCTTCTTTGGACATTTTTTTTTCCTGAGAAGAGAATGAGAGCTCACTTTACATCATAGCTATTATGTCATCTGCTTTAAAAAACATTTTTCTAGAACTCCACCCACAGGCTGGTAATCCAAATGTAACCTGTCACATTTGTCCTAGTAAATACAACACATTAATTATCAGCAATTTAATAAATCTTTCTTCTTGGAATTCCTTTCTGTAATATGATTTAATGTTACTTTCTTTCAATGTTTCCTTAAAAACATTTATTATAGATGTCTTAAAATTAAGCTGTAACTTCCTTATAATAAACTCAAATGCCAAAATACATTTGTTCCTTTAACAGTGAGGCTTACTAAAGGTTTATGTGAGATATCAGAGTTAGAAAAAAATTGGTCAGGATATATTTTTGTTCTCAGTTTGAAGTAACTGCTTGATCTTATTTTCTGGTGACCTCCCTTTTCCCCAGATATATTTTCACATACAACTATAAATCTTGACAGCCATGAAGCTTATTTTTATCCTATCACTAATGGGTCAATTGCAACCACAGAAATCTCATTAATATTTTCAAGCAGACTTACAGGGGCCACCCTAACAAACTATGATTCATCAACATTCACAAGCAGAACACTTGCTGAGAACATGAAATGCAGTGATCACTTTGCCTTCTCTCTTACAACAGACAATACATAATGCTAAAGAGTAGAAAATATTTTGTAAGTTATTCCTGTCACTTTGATAAATATTAACAATGGTATTGAAATCTGCAAGGAGGCACACAGGAACAGCAGAGTTAGGCTGATAAAATCTTGTAGATTCATAGATTAGTAAAACTATTACACCACCAGCCTAATTTCCTGCATAATGTCACCTGGGTAATAGTATCCAGCAATTCATATATGGAGTTTAACAACTTGTGCTCAGCTCTGGAATCACTTCAGACAATTTCAGTTAAAAGACAGAGAGCCCCCTACTTCCCTTGGTAATTTTGGTAATTTTGAATATCATTATCACTATTAAGCCCATGTGATATTTTCCTAGTAGCTCAAATTTTCTGGCCATTGTTCTTGTCAATGTTTTTCTCAGTAGATTTCTTGGGGTGAAAGTATCAAGTATGATATTTTATGAAAAGCTTATTTTGTGTATATGAAAATAAAATTACTCTTTAAATTTATGACTGTATTAGAACCATTTTGAGATACTTGTGTTTTCACTTTCTACAAAAGAGTTTCAGAACAGTACACAGTACTCCAGTATCTACACTGTAAACAAAGATAAAATCATTTTCCTGATTCTTCACACTACTTCCCATTTTATACAAGCATGAATTATTGTAAGTATTTCACAATACTTACCTGTATTTCCACTTAAATGAATGAAACCTCACTCAAGGCTTCAAGGTCACTGCCCCAAAGTATGAAATTTGCAAGAGTAACAATCTTCTAACACTAACACAATTTTCTAATACATTAACAATAGTTCCAAGACTTGACATTTGCTTTGCACATTTCTTTGCTTCTAGGAAATGGTTTAAAAATCTGGATTCAAAGCTTCGTCTGGGCATGCTACAAAATACCAGATATTCTCACAGTTCTGCCCAGTCATCCAAGATGATTCTTGAGTCCATTTTGTACCAGTTTCTGAATTTTCTCTTACAAAAGGCAGGATGTTCCCTGTTCAAAAGGACAACTGGCTCTTCGGTGCATCAGAAAGTGAACACTATATCATAACTAGATGGGAGTTCTCCAATCATACACAACTTATTTTTTCAGGTAAGAACACCAAATGCCAGGAGTTCCTTCAAGAAAGTTACCTTTTGCCAATCCACACAGGTAGAACAGGACTTCTTAAAGGTGTTGAAGAAATGAATCCTGTTGCAAATTAGACCATATGACACATGAAAAGTTCCCTCCAACCCAAATTGTAAATTACACACTGAAGGGGACTGAACCAATTTAGGATTTAATTTCATCCTGCCTCTCTCCTTCCCTGCCACTGTGCATTCACCAGACTTACATTTGGTTTTGCTAAAATGACCAGGCCTGTAACAGGGGGGTCTGCTTTGCTGTACATAAAGCTAACTACTACAAAAGTATTTGCAGGATTGAGGCCAGTTTGACTGGCAAGTAGAAAACTTTGCTCTAATTTCTTTTATACTTATTTACCAGAGGCTGGAAACATAAAGATTTTTTTTAATGGTGTTATCATCAGTTTAAAAAATGCTGGTAGCATAACTTCATCAAATTGGAAAGTCATGAACCAGATATATCCTGCTCTCTTGCTTACTGGCCTTCTGTGACTGGAATGACTTTATTTCACAAAGTACAAGCCTAAGGAGCCAGATCCAGATTCCAAACAGGAGAGTTACCAGAATAACAGTGATCCAATGTATTTATTTTGGAGAGGGAAAGCTACGGGTTGTAAAATGTACTTCAAGAATATCTCTACTGTAAAGTGCAAAATAAAAGCAACAAGTTGGAGATAAATATAGACTCTTGCCCTGTGCTACATGGGAAAGAGACTGTTTCAAAAACAGTGCACTTAAGTCCAGGAAACCAAGATTACCTTAGGTCAGCCTTCCATAGATCTATTTTCCATTATGGGTTGGATATGGAGGATAATTGCAGTAATATTTTTAATTATAAAAAAGAATGAACAAGATTTCCATATTATAGTTATTTTAATTATAGTAAAGAACAACAAGGTTTCGAAAAACTAAACCAAACTCCTATGCAAATTAAGGCCTGTGTAGCATTTGGCAGGGTCAGAGCACGAAAAGATGGCAAAATTCCCTCCTTTTTAGTATGCATTTAAAAAATCCACTAGAGGTATCTGCATTATTTCAGCACAGGCCACACCAAAGAAAAATAATCTGTTAAATCCATTTGGAGTGCAGTTGAAAAGTTATAGTGGGTTTTGCTTGTTTGATAGGAGCCATGGAAAAGGAAATGAAAATGAGATTTCAGGAGCTGTTAGAAGATGTTAAAAATCAGTATCACCAAATTTATGGATTTTTTTTTTCTGCTTCTGTTTCTCCTTAAATGAAAAAGAAATTGACAGCAAAAAATGTAATATACTCTGATACTCTTAATGGGTTCAAATGCACCAATGAACTGAGGGTGGGGAAGCACTGGAACAGGTTGCCCAAAGAAATTGTGAATGCTACATCCTTGAAAGCGCTCAAGGCCAGGCTGGATGGACTTTGAGAAATCTGGTCTACTGGAAGGCTCCCTGCCCATGGCAAGGGTTTGGAACTAGATGAATTTGAAAGTCCCTTTAAACCCAAACCATTCCATATTTCTGTGATTCCCCCAACTAACCTTTCTTGGTTCTGAACTTGCATCTAATCCTAGATGCATCGCAGGCATGAATTGCTTCGAAGATATTTGTTTTTGTGGTTGAGAAGGTGTCTCTATATTTGCTGGTTTTATTCTACATAGTACGAACTAACATTTAGCACCTGCCTTTCTTCTCTGTCATGATCATTGCTACATGTGATTTTTCTCGCTTACATGTGACGGTTTCAGAATACGTACATATTCAAAGACAGTCCATAGGCCCATTTATTTTACTGGTTATAATTCTGTAGGATTGTTTACCTCTCTTCAGTGGCTGTGAAATCTAAAAAATTATCTCAGACAGCATGACTCACTTCTATGTCTAACTTCCTATAAATGAAACTATGAGAGATGACCCCCCATTTTTCAGGTAAACCTCTGAATTTTTCATTTGACCTTATTATTCTGATTTCTCATCTGCATGCTTTTTGTTCCTATTCTTAAATTATTGTCCGTAAGTTATTTTGAATTTATTTTGTATTTTACTCCCATTTAAATATTTGTTCTAGGATGAGCTTCTGCATGAAATCACAGTCTTTTACTGTCCACAGTGGATAGCTGTGGTCACAGAATGACCCCCAAGAAAAAACATATCATCGCTGTTAACCTTTTGTCCTAGGAGGTGTTCTCTGATTTCATGCACTGTATGCTGCTGTCTGGCAGTGCAGCATCTCCTGTGCATGTTTCTCTTGAGGAATATTTTGTAGGTGTTTCTAATACTGGCATTCTTTCTGTTTTGCAGGACTAACATGTAATAGAAACCTGTTCTCCTTGTGCCTTTGCTCTTACTTTCTGCTCCATCTGGATGGGACCTTGTTCTTCTTTCCTTTTTCTGTTTTTGTCTGCATTGGATACTTCTTCGAGAAAATTTGAAATTTGTTTACAAAAGTTGGAAAGTCATCATTATTAATAACATAATGACACCTTCAAACTTAATTTGTTAGAGGGAGGTTTATACTGTTTGTGAACCATTATATGTACACACACTTGTACAGACAAATAAAGCACAGCTGCTATGCAAAACTGCCTAAGCTAACTCAAACAAGCAAAACAGAGATTTTATCACATCTGAATTTCTTCTGGCATGTAGACCACTCGATATAACTCTAGCTCAGTATCTCTGCATGATGCTGCTTTTCCATGACAGATGATCTTTTTTAAAAATCTATTAAAAATATGGATTTTCTAAATTATTCTTAATGCATCTCCATTTGAAGGAACAATATAAATCAAGACATGCCAGCATTACCTGCATAAAATTTCAAAACACTTATTCCTACCAGCAAAAGTCCAAAAGCATTCCCCTGAATGAAATTTGACAGATGCGATAACACTAAAAGAAAGAGCATCTAAAAAAATCAATTTTCATTAAAATCTGAGTTTCTCCCCACTCTCTGAAATATGTGGATTTGGGTATGCTGCTTTTACTTCCCCAGGTATTCATTTCTCCTAGAAGAGGTCAAATTAGCATCATTATGGCCTTAATTGCAATGGGGCTGTTTACACCAATGTTACTACCTGATTATGGCTTTCCAAGACATGCATGGTCACCTTTAAAATTGCTTTTAATTATGTCAAATTTCAGTTTGACGATATTAAATGTTCAAATTCATTAAGAACCTAATCAACTGGCTGCCTAGATATTTTTCAAGAAGCCTTCAGGGCAGGCTGACAGATCCGCAGCTTTTTTTTTTTTTTTTGGCATACGAACATCCCACAGATAATAATGCAGCTTTTGCATGCAAAAAGAGGGTTGTTCTCAGAATTAATGTCCTTGTAACAAGTGCCTGCATATAAATATTGTCAGAAACTCTCATGTTGAGGTCCTTGAGATTCATTATATTCTAATATTGGTGATCTGGTACTACAAAGGGTAACAACTAACTGCAACTTTCCTAATGCTGAATGATAGTCTGGTTAACATGAATCTTTCCTCTTCCACTCAGTGACAGTAGTTTTCCAGCTACAGAAGGAATAACAGCCTTGCAGAAATGAGGTCTGGTAAGAAATAGTACCAGAGTAACAGTCTAGATCAGAGAAAGCAGCTGGCAGCGGCTGACTGATTTTACTCAGCCTCTGATGGTTCAAACTTCTTCTACTGTGGTTGCAAATGCTTGGGCCCTTTCTTTGATCAGCAATAATTCCATCTGAATTGAGAGAGCAGCACAAATGGAAACAGATTTGCCCAACACTGGTATCTGTCCCACTGTATTGTTAAGAAGCCCTGATCTAAGTGTCAGCGAGCCTCAGAAGGTGAAATTGTCTCATTCTGGTTTTCATGGGGCCAATATTTTATTTTTTTTTAATACAATCAGTTCTTAAATATAAAATACTACAATAGTTCAAGTGCCCAGTAAAAACAGCTCAAGTGCTTATTTCAGTATCATTGTGGGACTTACATTAATTCTAATATATTAACAAGAAAATTAATTACTCTAATGAGGGCAAGATGCTACCTTTAATGTCAAACATTTCATTTGACCCAAGGCATCCTGTTCCCTGAAAATGTTTTGGTCTTCCTAGTGATACATCTTTTGCTGACATGGGCAACATGCAACAGAAGCATGGCTGAGTCCAAACTACATGTATTGGGGGAAATGAAGAAGTTATTCCTATCTACTGTTCAGGAAAAGTCAATCCAGAAGCAATTTGTTAAGTATTTTATTCCATTTCCTTCCATCTATGCTCTTGAACATTCTTTAACATATAGCAAACAAAAGGCTTCAGACTACATAAGACTTTATAAATATTTCAGTTATGGGTAGGCCAAGTGCATAATCTAGTTACTAAAATCAGTACCATATTAAGGCAAAACAGAAAGAAAATCAGTTGAATACAGCTGCCTGCATTCAAGCACCGCCATTTTATATTTCAGACTCTGGCCTTTCTTCTGCTGTGGAGGAAGTGGAAAGAAATGTGCAGGGCAAATGAGGGAGTTCTTTAGCTGACTGAATGTACGTGTTCAAAAAAGTCTGGAAAAATAACAGGAAAACTCACACTGGCTCGAATTTCATTTGCTTCTATTTTCTGATCTGTTCCTTCCACTAAACTTCTCCTAGAAGAGCTATAAAAAAATCCACTCTGGAAATCTACAACATTCATACCACTTTGGGTCAGCCAGCTGGGTCACTTGTCTCAAACACTTTTCCAGCCATTGAGAAATGTTCTCTCACCAATTCTGTTTGTCCATCTTTCCAGGCCTTTTCTTCTGCTGTCCAAGAGAAAAAAGGTAAAAATAATATTCTAATATTGTGCATCCCTTGGTTTCATAGCTGGCTATTCCCCACAAGTCCCATAACTACCATCACTGAGTTTCCCTTTTAAAATTCTCTCTGGATAAATGGTAGTGCTGGAAATTGATGTGCACTCATAATGGTTCTGAAATGGGCTTACCTAATTCTTTTTTCCAACATAGATCTTCAGATTCTTTAAAGCATTGATCAAGCTGAATATCTAAATAGCTCACTATATTTTGCAATTAGAATGACTTAAAATCCTTTAGGAGTTAAATTCTGAAGAAGAAAAACCTATATAAGGTATATATAAAAAACAACAAAATCTATCCAGCCATCCTGCAATCTTAAAAATGTCTATTCAAGCCTTTGTGGAAACCAGGTACTCAGTCTGTGTGTCTACTGAAAAAATGAAAAATTAATGCAAAAAGAGAACCCACTTCACAGGAAACTAAAACAAATTGCTATGAATCTTGCTGAAAATTGCTGTTAAATGGCAGTACAAAAATATAGCACATGAATTTTCCTTATCTGTACCCATTACATCCAACTTACACCATGCCCTTCCTCAGCAAAATGTACTTGCTTCAGGTATATGGGCTAGCAGAATTTTACTGGTTTGTTTTAATTGCCTAATATACGCATTGAAATAGTTGACTTGATGTTATCAGCTTTGTTTGAGGACAAAAAAAAAAGCCACCTACAAAAACAACAGGAAATATCCCAAAACCATAATTTGAGTTTTGACTCTTGAGGTTTGTAATGCAAAAGAAAATTTGCTGTTAATTGCATTATATGGCATCAGCTAGAGAATACTGGATTCTAGCTGGTGAGGGATTGGGAAAATACTGCTTGTCATATGAAACAAGAGACAGATGATTAAAAGAAAGCAAAGGGAGGTGGTATCACAGAGAAAAAAGATCCAAGTCATAATTGTTGTATGAAGTTCACGGGACTCTAAAGCAGTTGAAGTTAGTCAGACGAAAGTAAATAAATTCTGCCTTATTTGGCAGAGACTGTAAAATTAATGAACACTTAAAAATAGTTCCAAACATGAACTCTTCCTCATGCTTACTCATTGTTTAAGTGCAGCTGAAGTTAATAATGCTTTCAAATTCTGAACATAAGATACACAATCTTCAAATATTTTAATGATTTTTCTGTTTTCTTTCTAAGTATTATAGGCTTGTATTTTAGACTGCAAATTGCACATATTGATATATTTGAAAGCTAATACACAGTGGGTTTGACTGTAAACATACAGAAACCATAGGAAACTTTGGATTGATTTTGATTGAGTCTGGAGAAGATCAGTGATCTGAAAAGCAGGATGATAAATCTTGTTCTCATCAAGATGATAGATACAGAGACAATCCTTCCTAGCATCCCTCAGCTGCTTTCTGGAGAGACATTCCCTTCTTCCTCCCTCTCCTGTGGCTTTACAGTGAATTACTCTTCTGCAAATATTTTTGCAAGCACATCTATGTTTGCAGCACACCTTGGCCCAGAGTAAAGACTCCCAAGTTTTGCAGGCAAGATAAACACATAAAGGAGATAGACAGCTGGAATAAAAATCATCTCTGTGCAAGGTCAGCCAGAACCACAAGCAAAGCTGGGGTTTGCCTCAAACAGCTAACATACTTGAATTTTTTTAAATTTTTCTTTTATTTTCTATTTTTTAAAATTATGGTGGCCCTACTGCTTACTTTGCCTGGAAAGATCCCTGGAAAGTCCTGCTGGTTGCTGCTGCTGCTGCCAGAGAGGTCCTTGGGGCTGCAGCACTGTTCAGGCAGGCATGGTGTCTGTGCTCCCCATCTCCACCCAGGCCTCAGCAGCACAAACCCAGCTCCACACAGCTCTCCTCATAGTTTTATAGCTCTCCCCACTCCTTCCAGGCCCAGGACACAGCTCCAAATTTTGCTTAGCCAGCTCAGCCTCCCCAAAACTACTGAGAGGTTTTGGGCCAGTGCTACCTTTGGCCTCTTGTTCAGGACTTCCCTGACTGACAGCAAAGCAAGAAAAATCTAATATCTGAATGTGAAGGAATAATACAGTTAAAATATTCTGGATTTTTAGGACAAAATTGCATGGAAAAGCCTATTTAATACCAAGATAATAACATTTAGAAAAAACCGTAGCCAGTAGCCATTGCCCTGTAATGCTCAGGACCAGGTGACACTGAACTGAGCTCTAACGAAGCTGCACTTAATTTTAAAACCTAGGAACAAAATAATAATACAGGGTTCATTCTACTCAGGCAGATTACCAAAAAAGAATCAGCAGCTTGGTCCATGTTTCCTTAACAAATATTTACATTTAAACATTTTTCCACATTAATCAAGAAAAGCAAAAACCTGGATAGAAGGTTGTCAGGCTGAGGGGACTACTCTTCACCTCTCTGAAGTTTGGGGTTTTTTAAAATTCTATTCCCCATTCTATTTGAATGCATTTAGAGCAGTCTTAGTTGCATAATTGAAGATAATTTTGAACACCCTTAATCACATGGAAGAAAAGAATTTCTGAAAGTGTGAGATTAGAGAGATAAGTCTTATTCCACAGTCCTCCACAAAGTGGTAAGAGGATATTTTAGCATCAAATCTCAGGAAGCCAAATTATAGAATGTCTTCAATTCTGTAATTTGATTGATTTGCTTTCATAAGTGTCCTCTCCTATAATTATTTGCAGGGTTTGTGCACATGGATCCAGATGTACAAATGCTAAAGCAAGCAGCTTTGTGTCATCTCAAACTAGAGAAAGGCAGGGGTGAATCACAATCCACTAAGAGCTGTCAGGATAGATGCAGCTTAGTGGAAAATGGCTTTATGTTGTAGGAGCTTGGTATAGAAGGGTTGTGACACGTCCCTCAGGGTGCGAGTTTTGTGGTACAAGACCCTTTCTCTACACCATAGCACTGGCTTGGATTTTGCAGAGGTTAAAAAAACTCTGCAACCAGTGCTGCTGTTTCTCTGGTGCAGGGAGGAGGGTGGTGTAGATTTGATTGCACTCAGATGTATGAGCTTCATTCAAATCAGATAAACATCGAAATTTAATTAAAGGACAAATCTAAACTTGGCATTCCTACCCCTGAGGGAGCAAGGGTACTGAGGGCAATAGCAACAGATCAGGTACTGAGACATCCCCGCTCAGGGAAAGGAAATAAACACCACGGACACAACTGGGGAAGCAATACCAAGTGGTCACACCCATTCGGGAGTAACCAGTTTATTTTCAGTTTGTTCCCTTAATGTTATCCTAACATGACTTTTCCAAGTAACGAGGCAGCCTCCAGTGGCTCGCTGCTGAAATGGTTGGCTACTGACTGCAGGGGAAAGTGCAGAGGCACTTCCAGCCCGGGAGAAAAGCGCGGATGCGCTTCCATCCCTGGGCTACACTGCCGCCTCACGGCGCTTCTGCACACAGCTCTCGCTTCCACCCTCTGAAACACAACAAGGCCACAATCAAAGAATTGTCATCTATGATTCTGCTGGTAACACCATTCTGACAAATTGTGTCTGTTCTATTCACTTGTATTTTTAGGACAAATATGGAAGCACAGAATCTCCCATTTAGTTCCAGAGAGACACAAACCTGAAGGAGCAGAGGATCAGAACTCAGTTATTTGTAAAATTGGAAGTGTGGTCTGAAAGACAGGATGTAAATCAGTGGTTTACAGCTAGCAGCAGAGAGCAGAGCCCAGCAAAGAAAAGGCAGGCAGAGAGCAATGGAGCTGACAAAAATCCTGCAGGAAGGAATTGGCACTGAGGTGGCTCATAAGTGAGTGCTGTTCAGTGATTCTGGCACTGTGAAAAGGAGGGTGTTACATAGAGCTTTATCAACAGAAATGTTAAATCTAAGGTGCTGGGAAATGCAACACAGCAGAAGAAGGATGCCTGTGTAAAAAAGATTAGGTAGAAACAGTTGGTTTCCTTACAAAGCATTCCATGAATTCTGGTTTCACAAATGTTTGTTTAAAGCATTTGCCTGAGTCTTCTAGACACATAGCCCAAGATCTCAATTTTGAATAAAACTATACATTTGTATATACCTGAAAGACATTCATGAAAATATCAAAATGCAGAAGGACTGAACTGAGCCTCAAACATAACTATGGAGTGAGATCCAGCAACACCAGAAAATATGTCTGGTTTCTTTTGCTCGCAGTTTTCAAGCTGATCAATGTTACATTCAAATAACTCTACAGTAGCTGGGCATTCACAGAAGAGTAAAGTAGCATCTCTTTTCCTATGGACTTTAATATGTAAATGGGTAGAACCTTTTCTACAGCAGTGCTTCTCTGTATGTTGAAATACTAATTGTTCCTGGGACTAAAAACCCGAGAAAGTTAACATGACGAGAAGCACTGAAGCACAAAAGGATAAAAAATTCGAGCATGAAAAATTACATTATAACTTCATTATTGTCCTTCTCCTTCAAGCTGTTGTTGTTTCCCAAATAATAATGGAAAAGCAGTCAGAATGAAGAACAGAAAATGCAACTTCTTAATCCATTTTCTACCCCTAATAGAAGCAAAACATCTGGACGATCCTAGAAAACTGCCTCTCTTCCAAACTCCAGTGACTCCAAAGAAAACAAATCATCTGAAGGATTTTGACCGTACAATTCAGTGTTCTGATTCCCCCATCTATGTTGCTGTCTAAAGCCGAAACTACTAGAACTGAATGGGAAGTAGGCAGAAGGGATGGGAGACATAGATCAAAATTCAGTGAGAAACGCAGAGGAGCAACGTGGACCTGAGCAAAGGAAGAGTGGAATACTGATAGAAAAATGCTTGGATAAGAAAATCAAATGAGAGTGGGAAGGACAGGAGGAAAAATGGGAGAAGATAAATAAATGGAAACGCAAAACAAAGAATAATGAGAGAAAAAAATTGTTCGTGCTGGCCAGTTTAAAACAAAGTATAGTGTAATTATTAATATTTAGGATGGGAGGATGCGTCTGGAGTGAAGCTGGTGGTTTAGATTTTAAATATGGAAAAGGAACTAAGACTACATCTGTTCTGTTTGATAACTTAATTCTTCAGCCCAGTCCCAGGATCTGGTCCCTCGGCATTCACATCTGAGTGTGTACATCCACTTGTGTGCTCTCACTTGGAGTTAATTGAGTGCTTCTCACCAGGAAGAAGTTGGGGCAGGGCCCTGGAGGCTGCTGTGCGACCAGAACAGATGAGACCAAGGCACCATCCTCCCCAGCCTGTCCTCCAAAATGAACGGAGCCAGTTCACCATCCACCACAGAGACTGTCACACCACTGAGCACGCAGCAGAGTCCCCCTGTACTGCCATTCCAATGCCACTCAGAAGGGCTGCTACCAGCCCTCAGTTTATTTCAAGCATTTTGAATTAAATGAGCATTAAGAACAGAGATTACAATTTGAGGGGCCACCATATGGTACCACCCAGGGGACCTGGGGAAGCATGTCCCAGCATGGATCCTCCCATGGAGGAAATGAGGCTGAAGCAATGTGGCCACCAGCTGTCCCCTGGCAGCCACCCTGGCTCCCTGCTGACTTACAGCTATGGTGGCACAGGAGCAAGAAAAATCATGCAGCAAACTTCTGGCTCCTGGAATGAGGTGGGGATGCAGACTGTGAGCTGGGGGGAGTCCTGAATGCTCCCCTCTGCTTTCAGTCTAAGGGCAGACATTTGTAACAGCAGCTGCAACCCGAAAAATAACATTTTAGGATCACACCCAGAACAATAGAACACGATGAATTTTGGCCAACAGCCACGCAACACACCCTTGATGTAATACTAAAGTCACACATGGCAAGGTACTCCATTATGAAATCTTGCATAATCATCTTTCATGAAATTATTTTCTAGTGTCATTCTCTGCTTATGATTTTATTTTGTTTTCCTCTTCATGTTTACCTCATTCATGAATTAGCTTTCTGCATTAGTTTTCTGTAGGACAATTTAATAATTTCAGGATGTTTTAAGAGCTTTTAATAAAGAAAATAAATTAATATTAACAAAATACCATGACAAGTAAAAGATTGGCAGGGGTGATATAAATCAGTGCTTTTCTGTATTTCCAGGAAGGACAAAAATGGATAATTTCCTATCTAAATAACTATTTTCAATGACTATTGGAAGTGTTGATAACATCTATCTATAATTGTGTAACTATAATAATTTGCTCTGCTTTTTTTTCTTTTATTAGGAGAAGGAACAGGTAACAACACTGAATTCAAAATTGTCTTGACTGGATTCTTTTGTACTACTACTACTACTACTACTTATTATTATTATTATTATTATTATTATTATTATTATTACTATTACTATTATTATTATCATTACTATTATTTTCCTTTGAGCAGGACCAATTGTCCAGGTAACAATTGTTCAGTGATCTCTTGAAACCTTTATTTCATACTGTTGCTTGGTGAAGTTGGCATGTGAGTTTACCAGAAGCTTCCTGTCTCACATACAGATGCCAGTACACTTCATTCTTTTGATAAGCCTCATTTGGAGAATGTGAAAACTGTTAAAAGCAGAAGGTGAATCCTTGTTTTGCCATGCACTTCAGGAAATTCTGACAGCCTCAGCATCCTCCCATGAGCAGCCTAGTCCAGGTGCCCCTTGGCCTTGCTATAAACCTGAGTTGGGCAGGACAGTCCTATGAGTGCTACATCAGCCTCTCAGATGTATCTGGTGTGTGTATGAACACCATGGATGTGCATGAATCCATCAGCAATCTCTCCAGGAATATGCAGGCTGACTGATAAAAATGCAGGTTGCACGTTTCCGGACAGATGGCCACACTATTCAGAAGTGTCCTGGAACCTCTAGGGCTGCCACAGCACCTTGGAAGCCCTGGGGAAAATCACACAGAGTCCTTCAGGATAATGTTGTCTTTAGCAGCAGAGCCACTCCCTGCCAGCAGAACATCTCCAGCAAGCCTGCTGGAGACTGACTCCAGCAGAGTCTGTACTTGCTTTCCAAGCAGTGAAGTGCTACAGACTAAAGGCACCCTAGGAAAAATGCCTTTTGAAACAACTGATCAATATTTTCGCTTTGCCCTTTATTTTCCTGGAGGTCAGCTGCTGTTGCTGATGTTGTTGCCGCATGAAGGAAGCCTAAATCTGCCTAAATCTGCTTAGTAGTGTAGAACTGACTTGCAAAATTCAAATTTCCAACACGTTACATGCCAATAAAGATTCCACAATAGGCTCCTGTAGAGACTTGCCTTTACCAATGTGTCAGCAAGAATTGCTTTATCCCTTGGGACACCGGAAACAGCACTATCCAGCTACTCCCAGATGGATTTCATGATTGCAAAATTTCACGTTTTTTTTAGATGTGAAAACCAGTAGTATTATTTTGCTTCTTTTATACATCCCAGCCTATCTAAAGGCAAAGCATATGACATGGAACTTGCAGCAGCACAAAGGTAGGATGCTGAGCGCTGCCCTGCACTGTCACCAGCACTTGAAGCTGAAGAAAATTTGGTTAATTTTCAGTCCTCCAGCAAGCTGATACCAACCCTTTGTTTGTTTTTTTGAGCAAGAACTAACCAAATACATGAAATTTAGGCTTCTTCACAGCATCTTTATGAGATGAGAGATGGCTACCTCCCTTCCTACTCTGTGCTACAGACAAAGTGAGGGAAAAAACACATTAGCTTCAAGTGTCCTTATTAGTGGAACAGGGGAGAAGCCAAGGAAGAAGGTGGACGGTACAGTGGGGATCCAGATGAGGCTGTATTTTGGAAACAGATGGCACCTTCAGTCCTCTCTGATGGAGGTGAGGTGTAATTTGAGAGGCACATTTTCACTGGAAATTGTGCCTTAAACATTAGTCACTTGAGCTTTGCGCAACCTGCAGGACTCAGCAGACACAAGCACTTGTGCTGCCAACAGGTGAAAAACCCCAGGATTTACTTTCTGGGTTTTTTTTTGGCAAGGAACAGAGGAGCAGTGCACAGCCCACCAGCTGTGTCTGTCCCGTGTCCCGCTGTCCACCCTGGTGTGTCCTGGAGCCAGCGGCAGGAGAAACGAGGTTGGCTGGAGAGATCAGCAGGTGTCACACGGTGGGAGGACCCCGCAGCATTGAGTTAAATCTTAACTTTGCCGTGTATTTCCCAAGGGAGGGATGCCTGTGACGTTAAAGGGAAAACATTTCAACACTTTGTGCATTTAAAAACCAGGGAATGCCCTCACACGGAGCAGCACGTTAAGCACTCAAACCTGAGCACAGAATCAATGAGGCTGGAAAAGACCTCTGATACCATCGAGCCCAGCCCATGGCCCGACCCCACCACGTCAGCCGGACCACGGCACTGAGTGCCACGTCCATATCTAGGACTTTCCTTAAACACCTCCAGGGACAGTGACTCCCCTGGGCAGCCCATTCCAGTGCCTAACCGCGCTTTCTGAAAATAAATTCTGCTCAGAATTCCGGGAAGAAACACGCCTCTTCTGAGAAGAAATTCCTCCGAAGATCCAAACTCCTTCCTATCGCCGGGGCCGCACAAGGCGCGCAGGGGCCGTGCGCGGCTGTGAGGGGCCATCCGCGCCGTCCCTCCCCGGTGACCTTTAATGACCTTTAATGGCATTTCGGCTCCGCCGCCCAGCAGGGGGCGTTGCCCGGGCCGCCGCAGCGCAGGCCCGCGCATGCGCAGGGCGCGGGGACGCAGGACAGGCGGCGGTCGCGGCCGAGGCGGAGGCGGCGGCGGCTGAAGGAGAGCGGCGGACGGGCCCCGCGGCAGGCGCTGCCCTCCCTTCCCGCTCCATGCGCAAGATGCTGCTGGCCGCGCTCTCCCGATTGCTGCAGGGCCCGGCGGCCGCCGGGAGGACGGTGAGTGCGGCCGCCGAGCGCGGCCGGTGCCGGCCCGGCCGGGAGTGGTGCGGGGTAGGAGGGGCGCGCGGGGCGCAGCTCCGGGAACAGCCCGGGAGGGACGGCGGGAGCTGCCCGGGAACGTGGCTCCGGCGGCAAAGGAGAAAAACTGATGAAAAATTAAAGAAAAAAATAAAACAAACCAAACCTTGGTTTTTCATTCCCCCTCTCTGCCTGACGATCCCAAGTGACAGTAAAATGGTCGTCGCGTGTGGCAGCTCGCTTTTTAAGCCCTTAATGGCGCAGGGCTTTGATCGATCTTGTTCTGCACACTTGGACTGCACAGGTCAGGTCCTTCTGAGGGATCTGCTCGGCCCGAGTGGAGTTCAGCTTCTGACCTCCCTTTGCTCAGCCAGCAGCCTCTTTCAACTTCTGCATGAACTTTGTTTCAAAGTTTGTTATTTTTTTGTTATTAGTGTGAGTCACTTGTTGTATTTTATCTTTGTTGTGTGAAAAATCGTGCTTTTGCCACTTCATGCTGCTTATTCCACTGTAATGACTGTGGTCATGAGGAAAAATTAACCCTGCTGGAAAAAACTTGTTGGCAAGACCAGAGTTAAAAGGTACTTTTAGGTAACTGGAAATCAGGTGCCTTTTTGCCATGGAGAGCAGATGTGTTGCTGCACCCTCGTTCTGAGGCAGCTCTCTCACCCAGGCATATTCACTGCTTGTGGATGACTGGATGCATCAGAAAAACACAGGGCAGAAAATTTACTGGAAGCTCTTGCTGTCTGTCTTTGGCCTGCATATCTAGGAGTATTTCCTACTTCACAAATAGAATCTCTAGATTAAATTTTGCAAATATGGGTGCCTAAAATTTGTCCCTTACTACAGGTACTCTGGACATACTGTGTTCTCCTGGAATGCCAAAGTAAATCTGGTTCAGATATTTCAATAACTGCTTACCAAATATGTAAATATTTGTCTTGAATTGTTCCTATGGCTCTGTAGTGAAGGCACAAATTACCAAATAAATAGAGGTAGACTTAATCCATAAAGCAGTGTCTCATATATGCTTTGAGCATTTTCCAGAGTGTACAGTTGGATTTCCATGTATAGAAACTACCACTTGCAGTGTTCTGTTCTAGCTAGGTAATAATTTGCTGACTTCTCCTCCCCTCATTATTTGATGCAGCCACTTACTCTTGTTCATTTTTTTTCCCTTCCAAACGCTGCTAACCTAGGGAGCCGTTAGCGAGGTAAGGCCTCAGTCAGTCTTGTCAAGGTGTACTTTTGACAGGTGTACTGCCCACAAATCAGGGCTTTTGTCCAGACTCCTCAGTGTGCTTTTACGTCCTGTTCAGGGCAGGGAGTTTAACCAGGTGGGCTAAAGAGATCCTTCCTGACTGTGGCCGTTCTGTGATACTGTGAATCCAAACTGTGGATTTACTTCCAGCTCTAGGAGTAAAACAGCTTTTCTTCACTGATAATACTGATGCATTGTAGTAAATAGTGTAGCAACTGGGTCTAAATTAAAACTTCTAAATATTTAATCTGATAACAGGGCAGGGTGAATGGGGGCACTGTTACTGATAAATCTGATCGATATGCAACAGAGGAGGTAACCAGCATGGGTTGAGAATCTTCTCCCAAGCTTCACATGCGTTAGTCAGAGCTTTTTTGGAGATGGTGACCTGAACATTCTCAAAATTTTGGTGGAATCTACCTTCAGCTAAATGTATGTGGATTCCCTGGCTGAAGGAGCTGCCATAGTTTTTGTGTAACTTAATTAGCAGTACAGTCTTGCCACGAAAGATGTAGTGTTCCTTATGCTGTAGCCTCAGAGCCTGCATGGACACAGGCCCATCCTGTCTGATGCTGCACTGAAACTTGCTAAAGTCATCCAAAATCACCACCATTCACTGGTCAATACCCTGTGTTCCTTCTTTAAGAGGGAGCAGTAATGTATTTTTAAACATCTTTCCTATCTCTCCTCTACCATGTCGCCCTTGCTGCTGTTCTGTGTTTCTTGTATTCTCAGGCACCTTTTGTGTTTCCACATTTTTAGAGTGGCCACAGTAGTGGCCATGCTGTTACTGAAATGATTCTCTCTCTCTCCATTGTTATGGCTTTGAATTCCCCCAATTTCTCTTCCTATTAAAAAGAAAAAGTGCGAGTAGTTTATATTTCAGATATCTGCTGGATTCCCTTTGGTTGGTTGGTTTTGGATTGTTTTTTTTTTGTTCTATCTAGTCAAAATCCCAGTCAGCACAGAGAGTCAGCAATCAAAGTCTGCATTGGCTGTCTCTCCTTATATTGTCGGCCTGACATGTGAAGGGATAAACAATTATTTTTATGGTTTTGGTGCTCTTCATTGTTAAAAGTTTTGAAACTTACTGGGTTTATTTTAGATAATCAAGGGTATTACCAGTTTAAATTCTCTTTTTCTAATCCTAATTTTAAATAATGGGTTTTAAAGCACTTTGGCATACAGAATAAAAGTTCCCAGGTCTTATAGGATATGCTACTGCTGTGTCTTATTTATAAGTTACTCAGTTTGGGAGTACTCTTAGAAATTACTTGAAAAGAATACTCTTAGAAATTACTTGAAGAGTCATACTTTTACTTGATAATTACATTTAAACATTGCTCATGCTTTGGTTTTGTCTTTCTTTTTAAGGCCTCTCGAGTGATGGTAGCATCACGTAACTACGGAGACTTCGCAAGTGAAGCTACGTTTGAGATTAAGGTGAAGAAGAACACTTAATACTGGCATTCTTTGTAAGCATTTGTTGGAGATCTTAACGTGATGGACTGGTCCCCATCTCTCTTTTCAGTTAGAAAATATGGTTTGAATTTCCAGAACCAAACCCCTCACTGTCTGACCGGATTACTAAGTGCAGCTGGAAGCATTGTGTTGGCAGTGTTACTTGTTTCTTAAGAATGTGAAGTTGTGATTTTTTGCAGCTGTTATATTACAATGCAGCTGTGAGAACAGAGTCAGAAAGGAGCTAAAGAAACCTTTCTGTTCTGTTCTGTTGTTTCCTTAATGCTTTTCAAACAATTAGGTGTTTGCAGTCTATCCCAAAGATGCAGCTGGTTGAAGTCTGTGTGTGTTTTTGAGGAAAAAATATGGCATCCTTTCAGTGTTTGACTTGGTACTGCTCAGAAAATGTGTGTTAAATTCTGTCAGCTTTCCACTCTGCCTGGGTCTTAGGAAAAAGTGATTTTTGTATTGGCAGTAGCCTCTGGGCTGGTGTTTCATTCAGGAATTGATGAAGGAAAATCTGAAGGAAATAACTTGTGTTGTTTTCCACCCTCTCCCTGTTTGGCTGTGCCTGTGAAGTATGAAAATTGTTTCAGGTGGAAGGGAAGGAATATATGTTTATATGAAAATTCCTTTTTGAGTAGATACAAGGTTTAATATTTGATCCTGTGTTGATAACAAGACTCCAGAATTTCTGTTGTTCTGTGAACTTTGAAGCAGAGTTGTCTTGAATATTGTTCCCAGGTGTTATATCCAGTTCATCTAGGTGTCAGTGGAGTTGCTCTGGAGTGACTTTTGATTTGATAGAAACTGTCTTTAACCTATATAAAAGTATTTTGGCCATTTAATCTGCACTGACAGAGTAATTTGTTTAGTCTCTTCCACTGAACTTACTGTTTGTTTATCACAGAGGTAGCAGAGGTGATGGCCAGTCTTAGGGCCAGATCTTACAAACTGTTTAACAGCGGAAACTCTTGATTTTTCTTATCTTTTCCCTAAGCCTCTGTAGCTCTTACCTAGTATTTAGTGTGCAACAACCATGGAAATGTGCTTTTTGCCATATTTCTGGAGGACTTTAGTTCATCTTCTGCTTCTAGGAATAATGAGGCTTTATTTTCTGAGTAGAAATCAGTCTCTGTTAAAAGTGAGGGTTTTATTTCCCTGAATTTTGAAGCAGATGTCCTGACCTGTGAGTTTAAGTTTTGCTGGCTTTCTTTTCTGGAAGGGATTACGCTCTGAATTTGAAAATGGAAGATCATAAAAAAAATATATAATACATTAAGAAATAAGTAATAAATTATTAAACAATACATTAAGTAATAAATAAATAAATAGGATTAATGATTTTGAGGAAATGATGACTTGTTTAACGTGCAGCAATGTGACCTGCACCGGCTGGAGCAAGGGCCGGGCACCACGGCGGTGATGACTCGCGAGGAGGGGCTCCAGTACTACAAGACCATGCAGACCATCCGCCGCATGGAGCTCAAGTCTGACCAGCTCTACAAGCAGAAGATCATTCGTGGCTTCTGCCACTTATATGATGGTCAGGTAAGAACTCTGGGCCAGGAGGTTTTATATTGTCTTAGCTTATTTAATGTAGGGATTTTAATAGAGTGGAGAATGTAGAACTGAGTATCTCTGTGCATTGTGAGACAAGGAGAGGAGGGAAGAGGAGAGACACTAAGACAGGGAAGGGCACAGGGCAACTGAAGATCAGCTGAATGTTAGGAATGAGCATATTTGAAGGCCTGCATTTTCCCCCTCGAGTTTCATAGATGGCTTTTGTTTCGGGATCTCATGGATCATGTGCCCACTAAAAAGAACAGCCAGGGGAAGAAACTTCATGGATTTACTGAAACTTTGCTGTCTGTCCATTATCCCTGATGTTTTTGAATTGTGGTTGTTGAGATACTTAATTGGGGGAGGAAATTCTTCAGATATTTGCAGATCCTGGTTCCTCTCCCATGTGCCTTTGCTAGTCAGTCTGGTTGGAATTTAGAGTCCAAGGCTGTTGCAGCTCCAGGCCTGTTATCAACCCTTGGGATTTAAGTCAGTCTCCTGTGTCTGTGCTCTTCCTGTGACCTGCCATTATTTGGTGTGTGTGAGATCAGCAGTGTGCCACAGTGCTGACTGTGGCAGCTGTGTGTTTTTCTTCCTTGCTAACCTTGCCTGTTGTGTGTAACAGGAGGCTTGCTGTGTGGGGATTGAGGCTGCCATAAAGCCCACGGACCACGTGATAACGGCGTACAGAGCCCACGGCTTCACCTACACCCGGGGAGTGCCTGTCCGGGAGATTCTTGCCGAACTTACAGGTTTGTGCTCAGCCGAGTGAGTCACATCTGCTGTGCTTGTGTCAGAATTCTTCTCTCAAATTCTAAGTGGTGTCAATGCACAAAGTCTACTGGGCCTTCAGAAGCAGTTTAGTGACATAGCAGAATGGATCAGTTGTTTCAGTTTTATGAATCAGTGATTTTTACTGGGAAAATTAGCAAATAAGGAATATTTAAGTGCTGGTACTTCTAAAGAACAAATTAATAAGATTTTTCTGGATACTATATGCTATATTTTTTGTGCTGCAGCAGGTTTGAACTTGCTGATGGTAGGCATCTGCTCTCAGTGGGATGGGGCATTATCCTTCCTAGGAGACAGACCTGGATTTTCAGAATTATGCTGATGAAATCTTAGGAAGACTGGTAAACTTTGAAACTTTGCCTGTAATGATAAACTGAATGATCTGGGAAATTTTGACTGTAACAAGAACATTAAGTGATAATCAAGACAGAGATTTTGCAGAAAGGAGAGATGGCTGTCCACAGTAGGGTTGAGGATGGACAGGGAAGAGAGGGTCAGTCTGATGAATTCCTATGAGATCTTTGAACAGATGCAAGGAGCTTGAAGGCCTTTATGCATCACTGGTATAAGACTTGATCTGAGAATCTTCATGGTTGAAATGATAGCATAGGAAAGCCTGTTTGGGGGTTAGACAAGTGGTATGATTTTGTAAACTAAGAACTGTGTGTGTTAAGAATGCATGTCTGTAATGTGCACAAAAGACCAGAATCCAGTGGTGACTGATTTGCCAAGTGTCACTGAATACTGGTAAGTCAGAAAGTAAATGGGAAGATTGTCATGACTGAAGCCAACTATGGGCCTGAAACTACAAATATGAGTCATGATGTAGTGGGATTTTTTTACATTTCATGACTCATAATTTTCTTTATACTTGACTTTACTGGGACTCTTTCAATTGAGAAGGAGCAGCTGTGGTAAAGAAATGGTTACTCCAGAAGATGACACTGGGGGAAAGTTCTTAGAGCTGCTGCTAGAGCCCATTCTTGCAAAGAAAGATCTTGACTACAAATGCCAAACTAAAAGACAGCATGAGTTACAATGACAGAATTAAAAACTCTTTGAAGGACAAGGAAGCAGAGTCACCCAAAATAAAATCAGTAGATAAGATCCTAGAGGAAACAAGCTGTCGAAAAGGACTTTTCAGGAGAATTGACAATTACATGAGAAATGAGTTTGTTTTCTAAGAAAAGTAGAAAATGTAGCAAAAAGTAACATTGGTTAATCAGGAATTCTTAAATACATTGTGAAATACAAGAAGGGAGTGTACAAAAAGTGGAGAGAGCTTGATAAAGATAAATTGCGCTTATTCATAAAACTGTTTTTCTTAAAATTAGACTTTTTTTTTTCTTTGGTCCTAGCTGGCAAAATCTGTAACAGCTCCCACAAAACCAATTAACCAATTCATAAACATAGGAAATGTATGAGGAATATCAATAATAAAAATGATCCACTATAAAGTAAGAAAGAGAAGCACAAATTTCAGAAAGAGACTCATTTCTAAAATAAACACAAAGGCTAATGTAAGAAAACCAACCAGAGAAGCTGTCCTTATTAGAAATAAAATGCAATCTTCTATGAATAGTAACAGGACAGATAAGAATAGGAAGTGGAATGGGCTTACGAGAAATTCTGTGTTCTTAGATGGGCTCATTTAAATAGGGTTTGTTGTAATGCTTCAAGGATCACTGGTTATCTTCAAACTACACCTTGAATAAAGCTGGGCTGGGTGACTAATGTTTATATTGGGGTGGAATGGGGAGCTGGTAGTGGTTGGGGTTTTCTTAGTGTCCTGTTGGTAATTTTTACATGTGGTTATTGTCAAAGGGAAGACAAGTCTAAATTATTGCAACTAATTTGGAACATTATTCTTACTTTTCTTGCAGAAGCCGAAAGTAATAACATACTTCTTGCATATTAAGATATGGGACCTTGTTGTCTATAAAAAACACTCATATTTATCTGCAAGTGCTTTTGTATAGTAGGACACTGAAACTTTTGGTTGGTTTTGAAATTTCTTATCCATATTTCCAGAATTATGCTTTTGTTATTGCTCTCTCTTTTCCCTCCTTGTTTTCTGAGATGTTTAAGTGTAAACTTGTATGAGAGAGGCCATCATGTCCTAACTCCATAGTGTTATTTATTACCTTTAGGAACTGAATTAGATGTTTCCATTTGTATAGTATTTTTCATCCAAAACAGAAGTTGCTTGTTATTCATGTTTCAGGTCGAAAAGGAGGATGTGCAAAGGGAAAAGGAGGTTCAATGCATATGTATACCAAAAACTTCTATGGCGGCAACGGTATTGTTGGTGCTCAGGTATATGCATTACTTCTGGTTTAAAGCACAAGCTCAATTTAGCTCCTGTCCTGTTGCCTCTCAGTATTTCCTCTCAGTTTTTGTGCTGTGTGAGCTTGTATGCAGATACCATTGCTCTGTGGCTGGTATGTCTAATTCTGGTGTTCTCACCGTTTTGTAAACTGTAACAAAAATAATTCAAATTGAGAATACTGTTCATGTTTATATTTTGGCTGCAATAACATTTGTAACAAAAGGAAGTGGGTGGGTAACAGCTTGTTTGTTGAGTAGGTCTCTAACAGCCTAAATGTCTCCTTAAAGATCTCAGGCTGCCTGTCTTCAACTCCTTTAAATGTTGTTCTAAAATGTTTTGTCCTGTACTCTGTGGCAGGTTCCTCTTGGAGCTGGGATTGCTCTGGCCTGTAAATACTTCGCTAAAAATGAAATCTGCGTGGCCTTGTATGGGGATGGTGCAGCCAATCAGGTAAAGCAGCATGGCTGGGGGGAATCAATTTTACTTCTGTGCTCTGTGAGCTCTGCCTTTACTCCAAGGGGTGGAAGAGCAACATTTTGCCCTCCCTGTGTGCCTGCAACCCAGGCAGTGTTGATGACCTCCATGGAGGTGGCCAAGCATGTTGCAGATTTTGGACATGGCCACCTCTTATTTGAGTTGTCTTAGGTGTTTGAGCTAAGGGATGTGTTCCAACAGCTGTGTAGTCCTCAGAGGGGTGATTCAGGTGAGCAGTTTAGAAGTTAATTGCTAGGTGCTCTTTATATACCAGGAATGTTCCATGTGCCTGCAGTGTTTTATCATATTGTGGACCTGTGTAAACATCTGTCCTTCCCCACCCCTGTTTTGAGTTTCGCCCTTGTAGCTGTAATGGAGGGAAAGGTTTTTGGCTCCTTCTGTTTTGGAACACAGAGAGTGAATGAGGCTAATGGTTAATTATGTGAATGGTACATGAGTCTTGAGAGGAGGGGTTTCCAGTTACTCTTTACCCTCTTTCCAGTTGTGCACAGCTCACCTAAGTGTGACATCCTGAACTGTCTGTGCTGTAAGGAGAGCTCTGAAGGATGGCAGTGAAGATGACAGTGCTGCTGGATAGGGAGAGATGTGTAAATCATGTTTCTGAAGACTGAGAAGAGGACAGAGCATTCTGGCAGAGCCAGTTACTATTGATATTCCAGCCAGGATATTCCAGCCAGACTCTTCATGTTATCAGCTGAGACAATAAGCCAGATAAGCAGTTGGTGATTTAGTGTGTACGGCTGATAGTTTCACACTTTCAAAGCACTTCAGAGGTGGAGATCTCAGTTCATGGTTTTCTGTGAATTTGACTCTGAGCAATCAAGGCTGACTGCAGTCAAACTTAACTTTGCTGTAGCAGCATCCTGCCAGGTAAATCAATTGTCAAGTATTTTTTATGACTGTTGAGTTAAAGTGGAAGGTTTTGTGGTACCCTAACACAGATACTGATTCAGGCATAAAAATTAACTTCTGTAAACTACTGGTTGAGATGAAAATTACCTTATATAATGTAGCTTCTCTTTTATTCCTTCTGAGCTGTATCAAATGGCTGGTTTCAGATCACTTTTAGTATTACAATTCCAGACCTCTGCAACTGAAGGATTTTCAGTAGAGACTAATGCTTGAAGGCTGAGCCCCCTGATGAGATGTAACTTTACTTCATTTTCTTTCAGGGCCAGATATTTGAAACATACAACATGGCTGCCTTATGGAAGTTGCCTTGTATTTTTGTCTGTGAGAACAATCGGTATGGAATGGGAACATCAGTTGAAAGAGCTGCAGCCAGCACTGACTACTACAAAAGAGGATACTTCATTCCAGGTCTCAGGGTGAGCACAGCTTTTTTTGAGGGGGGATGTGTGTGCACATACCTACACAATGCATACATAGGTATTTCTTTTATTTCTACATACATTTACTTGAAGCTGAATTCTGTTCCACTTGTGGAAATACTGAGAGTGGAAGTTTGGAGGCTGGGATCTTTTTGCCTTACCGCATCTTTTCTCATTACCAGGTGGATGGCATGGATGTGCTATGTGTCCGAGAAGCAGTAAAGTTTGCAGCTGAGTACTGCAGATCTGGAAAAGTAAGTCTGTAATTGGCATTCTTCCTCCATGTGTGGAATTCTTGCAAGCTGTTGCTGCCTAAGTAGTTCCTCAATTTGTATTAACCAAACACTTATTTACACTGTCATTTTTTCCCATTTCTACCACAGTTACTTTTTGTTGTGAAAGGTGTTATGACTGTCAGGCAGTTGTAATCTCTGTGTTTAGTTAGGGGAAGCATCAAGGAAGGTAATACTCATTCTATATTTACAAGAAATAGAAAGTGAAATAAAGGTTTTGTGAGTCAATGTCAGTGTCTGTCACTCAAGTACAGTAACACTGGTTTTGAAGATTTTCAAGTAATGAAGGTTCTGTGAGGTAATCTGAAATATTTTGAGTAATGGTGGAAGGAAGGAAAGTGTAAAGCTGCTCAATGAGAACATGAAAATAAATGCTTGCAATATCAGCACATGCTTTCATTTAAAAATAATTAGGTTTCATTTTACTGTGTAAAACTATATGTGCTAATATTATGTAAATTAAACTGAGAAAAACCTATTGAATAAAAATAATTGATTACTGGTGCAATTCAGCTCAAGCAAATAGTTGCTGCTGTAACAATGTGGTCACTCATGATGGCAACACTCAGTATTTCTATTCATTTCAAGGGTCCTCTTGTGATGGAGTTACAGACATATCGTTACCATGGCCACAGTATGAGTGACCCTGGAATAAGGTACTGTCACATACTTTCTTCTTTCTTTTCACTGAAAATAAGTACTGATGGTCAAATTCTTAGAGATTAAACTGTGAAATTCAATGTTTAAATCAGATGTCAGATGCATTTAAAGGTTACAGTGAAATTGCTATGAGCAGCCTGCTCACTCATCTCGTTGCTCAGCTGATAATCTGTAGCCATGTCACACACTTGTTTTAATGCAGAATTAAAATATGTGGGTTTAGAGCAAGCACAAAGTCAGTTAAACTTCTGTGCTCTCTATTAATGAATTCTGCTTACAGTGTGTCCTAATGAAGGTTTGGCTGAATAGCATCATGCTTTTCTGGGGTTTAAAAAAAATTAAAATCCTGTAAGGTAAAATTACAGGAACAGTTTGGACTGCCCAGACAAGTAGAACACATCCTAAAAGTATAAACATCCAGGTGCTAGAGAGATTTGGGCATTGCTTTAACTGATCAAGCTGCATGTGTCTGCATGAAGTAGAGGTGTATCCCAGCTCTTCCTCGGAAACTTGCAGTGACTTAGAAGCATGTGGGAAGGGTTAGAAGGAAATATGACCCTTCAGGATAACTGTCTCAGGCTGGGTTTGCTCCCCTTTCCCTTGAGTCTGGAGCTGCTTCTGCTCAGTTGCTATTTACAGATCTCTCCCTAGAGGCCTCTGGCTCTTGCTGTGCCATCTTTGGGTGATGAATGTTCTGTGTTGTCATTGCATCCCTGCCAACTCTTTTGACTCTTTTTCTAGAAGTGAGCTGTGTCCAGAATCTCACTCTGCTCCAGAGTTCATGTTTTTGCCTGTCTTGTTCCTAGCTATCGTACTAGAGAAGAAATCCAAGAAGTGAGAAGCAAAAGTGATCCCATTACTTTGCTGAAGGACAGAATGGTCAACAACAATCTTGCTAGTGTTGAAGAACTAAAGGTATGGTTTTAGTTGCTATGTAAGGAAGCTCTTGGGCAGTCACACACTGATGATCTCCAGAAAGCACATTACTGGGAAGCATGCGGTGCTTTTCTTAAAAGTTCTTTAAGGTTTGCTTTAACATAACTTTTGTTGCAGACCAGCTCCTGAAGTTGTGTTCTGCTGGAAAGGCCTCTTGCTTTTGTGTGAGGCTGGGGGGTGTAATTTGCTAATAGATAGAAATAAAAATTGCCTGGGCTTTCTTGACTCCCCAGGAAGGGGGTGAGTCTTGGAAAGGGAAGTGACCAAATGTGAAGAATCCTAGTGAAGGAGTGAGGAACTCTCTAACCCTGAGGAGCCCTCTAGGCTCAGTTGGGGTCATGTTCCTTGGTCAGTAAGGTAAGGTACCAGTACTACTCAAAATGATGCAGTTTAGGAGGGAAGGAGTTTTAAAACGTTTTTAATTTTATATTTCTAGTCATTGTTAAATAATTCTGATACTTTAGCATAGCATTTACATTCAAAATCATGCTTTTTCTGAGCTGTTTTCTAATAAGCATGCATTTGTGGTTTAGGAAATTGATGTGGCAGTAAGGAAGGAGATTGAGGAAGCTGCTCAGTTTGCTACCACTGACCCAGAGCCTCCCCTGGAAGAACTGGGTCACCACATCTACTTCAATGAGCCGCCCTTTGAAGTGCGTGGCCCCAACCAGTGGATAAAGTACAAGTCTGTCAGCTAAAGGCCTTTTTATTGGTGTAACTTATTCTTATGAATAAGTGAATGCATTTACAGGAACTATAATAAACAACTCTTAAGCTTATTTAAGAACTCTTTCAAAAGAGGAAATATGTAAGGAAATCCATCTGAGTATGGAATTTCTTAAACGTGCTGAATGTTTCAGAAGAAGCTAAAAGTCGAGAGAAAGTGGTTTATTTAAAGTGCTATATATTTGCTTTACTGACTTTCCTTGGATCGCTGTATGTGTTAAGTACAGTGTAAAAAGAAAAATAAAAATGAAACTTTACCAACCTTTATCTAATGGTCTGTTTTGTTTCATGAACTCTTTCCCAGAAACCCCACCAAAAATACAATTTACGTGCTCTGGTTTTGCTGCAGAAAAGTCACTAATTGAAAACATCACACCAGGCTTTTCTCTGTAGTTCAGTGAGAGTAGCTTTAATACAAAAAGCTGTATAAATCCATCTACAACGAGGTGACATGCTCTAGCATATCCCCTCCCTGCTCAAACCATCAGCGAGCAGAAGTAAGACATTTTAAGTTCACAGTTTTCACAGTGCTGAAGCCAATTCAGGTGGATTTTTTTCTCTGCTAATGTTTTGTATTACATCGAGAGGCATCATATGCTTTAGTCTTGTCATAAATAACTTACATGCATTGACACTGACTTAAAAGCTGTTACTGTTCACTGTGCATTACACTGATGGTCAAACAAGCTACATAACTGTGCAAAACCTGCAAGGCCACTGTACATATAAATATATACATCTAACAGTTTAAGTGCTGGGAATGTATTTCATTTGCTTATTCCCATTTTGTGTTCTTCCGAAGTATTGACCTGCACTGAGGTCTTGCCGGATGCTTGTCGGTGGTTCAGGATTGCATTCCAGATTCTGCAGCGAAGACCCCCCCTGCATGAAGGGAGATGGAGAACAGTTAGGGAGAACTCCCTCATCTCCACTGCCTTAAACTGAGCGAGAAGTAAAACTAAGAAATCCCAAGGATAGACTGGTTATGACAGTACATAACAAACTACACTGTTATGGTTATAGCTAAAACTTCTTCCAGGGGTTAACAGAATGATGAGAAAAGGACCTAAATCAATGGGTAGGAAAAAAAAAAAATTAATGCCTGTTTTTCATATGATTACATATGAATTATTTTCATGTGATTTCATTGTGAAGGGTGCAAAAAAAGGTCCCAACCTGGATAAATGCCAAAGCAGATAGCGCAAAGCATCCTTGGTGTAGTTGTGTCAGTTGTGAAAACTTTTATCAGAAAATCTGAGAGGAAACAGATGGCAGTTGCCCCTGAACTGTCACTGACCTATTTAAATAACCAAACTTTAAAAGGTTTTTAACAAAATACATTAATTAAGCTCTTAACAATGACCTAAAAAGCATTTTCTTACCGCAGCTGAAGATACCCCAAGTCATCTTTGGTGATATCATCAAGGACAGCACTTAGTGTGTAATCTTCTTCTGCAAACTAAAAGGCAAATTTGTTAATAAATATTCCTTCTTTGAAACCAAACTGCTAATTATGAATAAAATTATAGGTTTTTTAAAATGTGATTTTATTTTTACCCTCTTAATGGTATCCAAGTCTGCTCCTTGTTGTTTCAGCCAGTTCACGAGCTCAGGGTCTGCATTCTCTCTGCAAGTTGCTGCAGACCCCTGGGAATCTTTAAGAGAAAACAAAGGTTAATACACCTCAAAACTAGGGGCAAAAGTGGTTGTTTTCAGGTAACTGAAGCTTAAGCTATATGGTTTTGCATTCTTTCAACAAACACATGATTTCATATGTTTCTGTGTAACTGCAGTGTCTACCCTCATACCTTTGGGTTTAAGTTTTAATTGAAGCCATTGTAATTCCTGAGTCTTCTGCTCCAAAGATTGTCGTAAGAGGGTCTGATACTCTTTCTCCTTCTGAACGAGATTCTCCAAAAGCCTTGTAGCATATAAGAAAGATCAAACACAACCACACTGAGTATAAATCTAACTGAAAAAAATATCATTTTTAATGAGTACCACAGGACAGAGGCATTTGTGAGGAGTACTGTCATAAGTAACATCTCTAATGGCTTAGAGATTTCATTTTGGTTGTCTGAGACTCAGGGGTGCCACTTGAAGGCTTTCACCTGCAGAATTTAGTAAATAGCTCATAAATTCTGTTCCTACTGTTTTGCAGCCTCCCTGGGCAGAGTTGCTGCCTTTATACTGTAATTTACTACTGAACAATGTAACACTGATGTTTTACCAGGGACTTTCTGATCAGGTTTACATCACATGTACGAAGAAGAATGGGAACTTCAGCTGTTCACACACTGGCAGCACCCTACACATGTAACCCATGAGAAACAGAGCAGGGCTCTGCTGAGCTCTGCTGGTGCTAATTAGTGGCCAACCTGTCCTGTGAGCCAGGACAGAGCTGCTCTGGCCTTTCCTTGCAGGAACAGCTTTGAGGCACTGACACCAGGTCAGGGGGCATCCAAGGAGTAGGAAGGAAATTGGCACAGTTACACAAACCTAATTACATCATTGTAGAAATCCAATGTGCCATTCTGCAGTTAACAGATTAACTACAAAGAAACAAAAGCTGTACTGAATGATGTTCAGCTGCCATACTGTACTGCCAGTGTATTCCAAATCCAGCTGTGTTCCTGGAAGGCTTTATTGCAAGGCAATAGGTGAGCAGTACTATGGGTAAGTAAGCATGGTCTGAGAGCTTTTCAAAGACTGCCTGAACATACATCCAGAGTCTTTACAGGAGATTTACCTTAAGGTGTCGTGTTTAAGTCTGCCCAGCTCCTGGCTGAGCTGCTGCTGAGCCTTGTGTGACACCTCAGAACTGAGGCTGCTGACCCCTGATGTGATGGCAGCGTCCTCAGCCCTGTTCTGTTCAGAGGGCTGGAAACTCTGCTCCACTTCATCAGTGTCTTTGTCCCCACCTTCAGTTTCTGATGCTGGCTCAAAGTGAGTGTGAAGCTCTGGTAAAAGGAATGAGGGGAAGAACAAGATTATTTTGGCAACTGTGTCTTCAGAGGCTGTGCAGTTTGTTCTTCACTACTGTGGGTGGGGAAGACTGCATAATGTGCTTTATTGCAACACTGAGCAGGGGAGTAGTAAAGCCTTGTGTGAGCTGGAGCACAGGTTCTCTGTCATTGGTTCTAGAATGAGCAACGCACCAACAAAGGTAGAACTGTAGGTCATAATTGTAGGGGACAAATAACACGAGATGAGTAATAACACAGTCAGTAAAATATGTTAAGGAGAAACCCCTGAAAGCTTGCATTTTTCCTAAATAGTAAGAGAAAAAAAATAGTGATTTTCCCTAACGCCCTGACCCAAAGAGTGTACACAAAGCATTCCACTTCTTCAGGGAGAATTTCTAGCCCCACTTCTCAGAACTTGCTGCAGGTGGCCCCCCTTATTCCCAAAGAACAGCTGTGATTTTTCTTGTACAAAGTCCTAAAAAATTTGGCCAATTTAGCTTTAAAAGCCATGGCAACTTTGGACTGAAAGGGTTCGCTGTTACTAAGTCTCTCAGAACATTCCTATACTGGAAGGGGTGCTCAGCATTTTAAACAGTTACAAAACTACTTAAATATTTCCAACTTAACTCATTCCTAGACAGTACTTAGACATTTATCTTCCTGGTGGTTTTCCCTATTGTCCATCTATGGGCCAGAATCATCCTCTTCCTCGTACTGATGCACTCCCTTCTACACATCTGCTCCGTAGCTCATTAATAATTTTTCAGAACACATAACCAGACCCGTGCAGTGTTAACCATACTGGATATCATTAATGTACACAGAATATTTTTCTTTCTTACTAGAAAATCTCCAGCTTGGACTGAATTTAATTTGCCTTTTTTTGGGCACGTTTGGACCATAGCGCGGGTGCAGAACCACTGGTTCTCTCCCCATTACGTGTTTTTGTACTGCAAGTACAGCATTAATCCTCCAGATCAACACTTCTTTCTCTGCAACACTCTGACCTCGTGTCTTTTGATGAGTAGCACATGGGGTGCAGTTAATGGCATGCTGAAAGAGTAAACATCTGAACTGTTCCATTTGCTACAGCTCTTTGATATGCAGATAACCTTTTTTTTTTTAAAAAAAAAAGGATTCTTTTCAGCTGCTTTGATTTACCTGGAATAAGAATAGTGACTGCTGCTTGGACTGCACGGCGGATGATGTTATCCATTGCAAACATCCAATGGGGTCTTATCAAGTGATTTCTTAACACTTTGTTCACCTGTAAAAGTAGCAGCAAACACCATTTGCTCACACCTTAGGAAAGAGAATCTTATTTTCCAATAGTCATAATAAGCCTTATAAGGTAAAAACTGCATGCAGCACTAAAAACATCCCACCTTTCAAAGACTAAACAACAGATTTGACAGTTTTAGGCTACAGCTTTCAAACCATTTTAAACCAGACTGTGACATTCAAACTCTTCTACAGTGCAAGGAGGGAGAGGAGTGAGGAACAGCGGGGAGGGAAGCTGCAAACTCCTGGCATGAGCTTTGTCCAGGAGCATCCTGATGTAGTGGAAGGTGCCTCTGCCCATGGAAGGGGGGGTGGAAATAGATGGATCTTTAAGGTCTCTTCCAACCTAAACCATCCCTCTGCCCCTACACCAGGAAAGGAACTCACCGCATCCTGGAATCCAAACAGCACCAGATGAATCTGATTGATGGAAGTGCTGTCAAAGTCCAAATCCATTTTCAGCTTGGATATTGTAGAAGCCATTACTCTCTGCTCAGGAGAATGTATGAAGTCCCTTAAAATCCCAATAATCTGCTTGATGTGGTCCACTGAAAGTTGCAGTTCTTCAGAGCTCTGGAGAAAAGACAATGAATGTATATCAAATGAATATATCCCAGAGTCATTAAACATCTATTTAGTATCATTAATATTCTTAGGATTACATAGTTCTTCTGTATATTTCACATTGATTAACTGAATCACGGAAATTTTGTTTCTGCAAAGTCTCTAGTTGTTATCTTTTCTTAGAAAAAAAAAAAGTAATTTCTGTTTTCAAAAAACCCCCGTAAATCTACTGCTACTGTGGCTGTCATAAAGAGAAAAGGCTCCAAATGATATCTACACATTCCTGCAATGTACTGCAGAGGGCAGCTCTCCTCCGTAAAAACAGCAAAATGAGTCACTAAGACACACAATTTTTTTTAGATACTATCCTTTCTCAATCTGGATTTCTCTCTAATCACGCAAATATTTGATTTCCTTAGGAAAAAAAGGATGCTTATATATGCATTTATCCCAAGTCAAAAAAAGGTCTAAAGTGACAGAGTGATTCACCAGTGTTTACTTTATGATTTTCAGTCCATAACCCCCACAGTTAAAGTCAAATGTCTGTAAGAACAACCTCTGTAATTAAAAGGTAAAGTGACTATTACATCAATTATGGAAAAGAGATGATTACAGCAGTGCTACATAACAGTTGGAGGCTGAACCAGGACTTGCTGCTACTAAATAATCCTTCATTGCGGAAAATGCTGGGAGCCCTGATTATTTCTGACTGAATTTTAATTGTTTGTAAGGCTATCAGCTGTTTTGCAGTTTAAGCTCAGAGCAGAAATGTATCCCAGTTGCTTCCCTAGACTGAGTTTGTGGTCTGTAGAGCCCTACAGGATCCCCTGTGGGGCAGTTTGCTGTGGAAGGGAGCACAGGGAGCAGCCAACCCTGGGCTGTGCAGAGCTGACCAAAGAGCACCAGGGCTTGACAGCCGAGCCACAAATGTCAACAGCTGGCTGGGGACACCACACCAAGAGTCAGCATGGTCCCCTTTATGGGAGTGCAGTCCAGGAGAAAAAACATAGCTTTAGTAAGAATAAATGATGGGACAGTGTCATGAACAAGTGTGCTGGAGAGTGCCCAAAAAGCACTGACAAGGGTATGAGCAAAAGTCAGATTCACCAGAGAGGCTCATCACAAGCAGAAATTAAGAAGGAAAGGCTGTTACAGGTGTGTGGCAATGTTTGACTGTGCATTAACCATTCTATGATTTTTTTCTTGCTCCTCTTCACAGTAACTAAACCTTCTCACCCCACCTTCCCCTCTTCAGAAAATGTACCTTAGCTTTCTTAAGATTCACGTACTGTGATCCTGGCACCTAATTAACAAACGTTTTCTTAAAAATTGTTAATCAGGTCTCTACCTTTAAAGCAGAATATACCTATTACTATGTGGTGTTTTACCTCCATGTCCTTAAAAGCCAAAAGATAAGACAACATCAAAACCACCCAACACCAACCTCAGCTCTCCACAATCCCACATCAAATGCCCAAACCTCTCCCTCATATAAACCCAAGAGCCCATCAGCAGCCAAAAGATGGTGTTTGCTACCCATTTGCACAACAGCAAACAGCTCACACAGTTACAGGTCTCAGAGGTTAAAGATACTCAGAAGTAACAATCCAAACACCTTAATGCATTCAATATATCCAAACACCTTCATTTATTCATTTTCAGAAAAGAAATAATATGACTTGCCTCATTATTTTCCCTTTGACATGGGAAAAGGTGAGCTGAAGTGAAATTACCTGTGCAATACACTCCTGCAAATTGGAAGCAACTTTGTCCTGCTCTTCCTTAAGGATTTTATAGAGGATTGCCCGGCGCTCGCTGTCCTTGCGCAGCAGGAACAGCCCGGAATCCTTGTCCTCCACGGAGGGCGAGGCGCTCCTGTCCTCCGAGGCCGAGCCCTCATCAGGGATGCTGTGGCAGCCACCCAGCACAGGCACAAGAGAGACCTCAGCATTAGCAAGGCACCAGGACTGCCAGAAGGGAGCAAGGACACTTCTGGGGTTAAAAACTCAGTTCAAACTACAGCAGCAGATTGATCAGACTGGTAAATGCTATTCTTGAGACAGAAGATGGCTCAGATCCTCTGCTGACTCAAAACCCACATGGCTGATTTCCCCCTGCTAAGAAGCTGGCATTAATGTCAGCTTTGGAGAGGAAAGCTGAAACTACTCTTTTTTCTGGACCCATACTGTAACATACTCATTTGTAAGTATTGCTTTGTACTTTGGGAGAAGCAGAACTGCATTTCTGCTGCCCAATTCATTGTGAGCACATGGAAGGGTCAAATCCTCACTTAACTCCAAAATCCATATCCACTCAATCAGTAAGACCACTGACATTTACCCACTGGAAGAAGGAAAGTGTAAAGGTACATGGAAACCTCAAAGGAGAGGAATGACTGTTCATTATTAAATATAGACAATGTCTACATTAACTGGGAATCTGTCTATGCAACTTCCTGATTAACATATGTATTTACCTAACCATTATGTGAAAAAACTGCCATCAGAGAACATAAAACGTGAATTACATCCACAGAATCCCTCAAGGGTGTCAAGTGACAAGTAGATATTTTACCTTAGTAAATGAGAAATGGGATGCTTTGTCTGAATTTCTGAAATGGATCTCTTTGGCCGTTCGAAAAACACCTCATGCTGTACATCGGAGTCTGGTGAAACAGAGCCGTGCTCACTGCTGCTACTGCCAGCCTGCTCCCCATGGATGGGCAGTGGCAGGGATGTGGTCCGAGTATAATCTAGGAACAGACATGGTAAAATGTGTGACAGAACTAGGCCAAAAAGGGCAACATGCTTTAAACAGCTGTGATCATCTTCACTGACTTCAAGACCTCATTTTGCAAAATGGCTGAGGGAGAAGTAACCTTGCTGATAAAAAGCAGTAACACAATTCAAGATCATTGCATGAACATGCAATAAAAGGTTTTAACAAGTTAACTGCTAAACCCAAAGACAGCACGGATACTCACAGGAAATGCTGTTTTGTTACGTCTCTCACACATAAACACAATCCCCCTTGGTGCTGGCCCCACAAAGTGGCTCAAATGGATATGAGCAGTTTGAAGAGCCTGAATTGAACCAAGAAGTTCATCTGACGCTCCACCACAGCTGTGTCTCTCTAAGCAGAGACCACTCTGCTACGTGCCCTCCTCATCTTTAATGCCTCTAATGGGCATCAAATTGCCCTCTCCATAACTGAGATATCTGCCTCACTCACATGTGCCCTTGCCCTTAGCAAGGATCCTCCCTCTCAGCACTGGCTTGAAGGAAATCTCCTCTCCCTTTCCAATTCATCTTAAAAGTAAGAAAAAATTAAAAACAAAAGAAAACAAAAAACCAAACCAACCCAGATGTTGAGAGTTTACTGTAATCCTGATTGTCAGTGCGCAGCTGTGTGGCAGGAAAAGTGAAGAAGTTCTCTCAACCAAGGTGAGCATACCCATGAAGCTAAAACATGACAAAAGTTTTTGATGCTTGTCACTACAAATTCTTGGAGCTGAGGGAAGGAAGAGAGCTAGAAGTTGAAAGTTGTGCAGAAAGCTCTGACAAACTCCATGGCACATGACTGGTATTCAGATGACTGAGGTTAAACAGTCACAGAAATAAAACAATGTATGTCACCTCATGAAATCTGGTGCAAGGCATCTCAGTAGGACAGAAAATTGAGACCTGCTGTCCCAAGAGAAAGGGTTGAAAAATAGGAAGAACTTCAATTTGCATTGGGAGGGTGTGTGTGTGTGTCTGTGTCTCTGCACAGACAGGTGAAAGAAACAGCAAGACCAATGGCTTTCCCTGTTTTGAAACAGGCAGTTCCTTAATTTATTTGGCAGGTCTATATTAAGGTCCCTTATCACTGAGCAAGTGGCTGACATGCGTGGGTGGAGGGAAGAAGAAACATGCTATGCAGATAGAACAAAACAACCCATTAGACAGCTACTTCAGCACCTTTGTGCCAAATTTCAATGTTATATATCAAGTTTGAAAATGCTGACCCAAACACCTAATAGACCCACATTTCAGGTGTCAAACTCTATGAAACTCAGACCTCTGAAGTGTATGTAACTGCAAATCTAAAATGCAGAACTGCTTTGGAAAGTCTCTGTCAAATGTCACTCTTCTAATTTTAATTTATTACAAATGAGGCATTTATTTCTGAGGAGAGGAAAAATGACCTTGGGAGGTTTCAGCAAGCAAAATACAAAATAAGCAAGGCACTTCATTTTCTGGGAATTATTAAATTTAAATATCTATAATCAAACATCACAGACATTTTTAATAGCGAAGTTCCTGCTGTTTCCTGGCACAATAAATGTCCTTTGCAAAAGAAAGTTCTTAATGATTCCAATCTTTTATATAACACTTAATGATGATGTTGACTTGGATTTGGCTGATAATTTCTTACCTGAAGGCTTGAATGCAATTTTGCTTTTCTTGCCCTTGTTCACTTGCTTCAGGAAAGAATCTCTGAGCAAATCAGATGCTGTAACACGTTTACTAGGATCAGGTTCAAAACAGAGCAAAATAAAGGCCTTTGTTTCAGCAGACACTGATTCTGGAATTTCAGGATGAATCTTAAACATCCCAACCTGCAAGTAAAACACAAATACTAATAATTTTTATGAAACAACTTCAAGGAGACCATGGGCCAAGATCTTATAATACAGTTGCTCACACTTCTTCTGACTCTTGTAGAAAAGGAGGGATCCAGGTCCCACATAAAGTAGTGAAGTGGCAACAAGGTTCAAATCCTGTTCTATTTCATGGCAAATATGGTGTAAATATCCATGTGATATTACCTAAATGTCAAGGTATGTATGCATCTAATCATCTGTTTTCAGGCAATCTTGTTATCTGGGCATTATTGACACCAAGTGCTTCAAATACTCCTTCTCTAACCAGCCACAAACCCCTCCAGCTATTGCACAGGTTTTCCATCACCCCTGCTCAGAGCTGTGTCTCTCAGTTGCTGACTCCTCCAGCATATTCATGCCCAACTGGAGCTCTCAGTTGCTGACTCCTCCAGCATATTCATGCCCAACAGCAATAATTTCCTCCTCTGTCACCAACAGCCTGGAGCTACACCTTTTCTGCTCCTGCCACTGACAAACTTCCTTTCACAAATACACACACTGACCTTGCCAGACCTTGTCACCATCCCCCCTCTCGGGCCAGATGTCTTCCCAAGTCTTTCAGTGTTACTTAATTAAAATTCACATGATGTCCAAAGCTTTAACAAGATCCTTGTTAATCCATTCTTTAAGTAATGACTCTTATTTTAAGTCATTACTTAAATGAGTCTCTTTTAAGACTCTGTCTTTAAGTAATGAAAAATGTACTTCTACAGGTTGCTCCCCAGTGATTTTTCCAGCTCCTCGCTGCCTCTAATGTCAATCTGGCACAACTGTTTGGAAGCCAGAGCTGTGTAACCTGTGTGCACTGTATGCACATGTCTGGAGAGATTATGGTTTGTAGTCTCAGCATCTTTACACAGGACACATCCTGGAGAACAAGCACAAAGGTAGTGCCATAAGGGAGACAGCAGCCCAGCAGTGAAGTGCCATCTGCTTTCAAATAATCTGATTACAGAGCTGCATTAACACACTGTGGCACTATTAAGTGCTCACAATACTGGTTCAGCTTGAATACAAACCGAAGGAAAAAATGCTGAGCACTCCTGCTTCTCTTTGAATGACAGTGCAGAAATAAAATGGTAATAGGGCTTTATGACAGTGCAGAAATAAAGTGGTAATAGGGCTTTAAGGCCTTCCAAACCATGACCTGAGCACATTCAAGACTCAGTGCCACAAACTGGCAGCACTCTGGTTCCAGGTTTCACTCTTATGCACTAAGAAAAAAATCTAGGAAAATTTTAAACCAGGGCCAAGAAGTTTGAAAGCATGTCTCTGATCTTAATCTCTGTTGCTCAAGGGGACTTAGTTTTGTCACAAACACCTGCAAATTCTGTGGCAACACTAGTGTACTTGGTCTCCACTGAATGCCATTTGTTTGCACTCTTTCACACAGACACAGACACACACATTCTGTGCTCACAGAATAAATACCACACAATGCACACCCAGCCAAGGACCCATCCAGCTCTTGGTTTACTAGCCCCTTTTCTCTACTTTGTCCAGCTCTTTGGTCATTTGCAATTTCTAAGGAGACTTAAACCTTCCCTCTCCTCACCTGCCCTAAGCACAACAAAGCATTCGTGTGTGGAGGTGGGGACCTCAGAAGTTGAATATTCCAAGTTTTCCAGACTTCTTTTTACATGTTTGCCCAGCCAGCCTGTTTCAAATCTAGCTTCCAGTTTGCGTACTTTCATTACACAGAAAAAGAAAACATGGTTTGTAACCTATGGTGCTAACAAGACACAATTCCAAACAGGTCCCAGCACAGGCAAGAAACAGGAAACAAAACCAAATGGCTGCCTGTAGTGCATTAATGCAGTTTGCAATAAGAATGCTAAAAACTTCCATTAAACAGTGCTGAAAATAAGGTGTGTAACTCACTGAGTAGTCACAACTACATGCCAGGTAAACAAGGTTAAAAGGCATCTGCCAACACAATTGTATCTGACATTTACAGTGATGTGGAAAATAGTCTCTTCCCATGGCTCCCTCAGGATAGCTTTAGTGAGCCAAAACCACGTTCACCTAGGCAGCTTCTTTTGAGGTATGCCACAAGTTGACAGCTCCAAGGTGACCTTATACCACTAAAATAAGTGTATCAAAACCCATAATCATCCCTTTTTTTGCCTTTAGCAGTGGTTCATGGGACAACTCACAGGCCTAGTATGATGTATGACATTACATGTCATGCTGAACTGCAGCCCAGATTTCTGTACCTATTGATAAAGACTTGATTTTGCCACCATGGTTGCATTGATGAAGATACTAAGCTCACATAGTGGCTTTCAACAAGATATAAGAAAAAATTATAACATTGGTAATTTAAAGCAGTTTGCTGAGTCATGGATGGGATATTTTTCCCACTATAAGAATTCTCAAGCATAACTGAAAACTTAAGTGCTCTTTACTAAAGGTCTACTGCAAACCAATGGAAGAACCAAAAATTTTCACTCTACTTACTTGAAACATCATAGTTGTTACACTCCTGTTAGTTACAGAGATAGAACAAGTAACTTTTTAAAAATTTTTAATATCAAAACTATCTGAAGGATTCTCAAATGTTAATTTTTGCATTTGAAAACAGATACACTAAGAGAAACAATGTAATAGAGACAACAGCTTACTGAGGAGGAAGCTATGACCTGAAGGACTTGGAATGCAAAATACAGAGTATTTTACTCCTTTAATACATACTGGAAATTCTAGAGAGCTAATCCCCTGCCCTTTTCCACCACATCTTCCTGCATCCCTGCTGCAGAGACTGGGCCTTTAAAACATTTTCCTTTGGGAAGGAGGTTTACAAAAATTACTTAAAGGAGCAGAAATAACTTGTTCGTCATTACTGGGGAGACTGGTTACGAGAAGGAAATCATAAGCCAAGAGCAGGAGATGAAAAAAGTAACACAGGGGATATTAGTTTTCATAAGCCTTCACTCATTTTTCAGATTGCTGCTCTGAGTCATGACCTATTTCCAGCACAAAAATAACTGATCAGTCCCTAGAGCAATGCAGCTTAGAGAAGGGGAGGATCTCTCAGCAAGAGTTAAATCACAGGTCAGACTATGGCTTTGTACAAAACAATCCATGTAAGACAATGTTATTACCAATTAATATTATGAAATTAAGCTATATTTGAAAATGCATCAACTCCAAAGCAAAACATCTGTACTTACTTTAAACATTGCAGCTTGAGGCTCCCCTAGTTCATGAAAAGGAGGTCTGCCTGTTGCCATCTCAATAATGGTACAGCCCAGGGACCAGATGTCAGCTGGAGCACCATATCCTCGTGGTCCTTTATCAATGATTTCTGGAGCCATGTACTGCAAGGTTCCTGGTCAGGACAAAAAGAGCACACTCTTCATTCTTATTAAGGAAGATTAACACAACACTCAGAAAGCCAAAAATTGTGAAATGCAACCTGTATAGCCAAATACCTTATCTCCCACATCAGTACTGAAAACTAAACAAAAACTTATGTTATAGCATCTTTTTTAAAAACTATCTTTTTGCCCCTCCTTTCTAACACAAGGTTTCAAATGCTGAAAGTCTATACACCACATAATCCAATAACTTCCCCAGAAAATAAAATTATATAAAATTTTTGCAGACAGCAACTTTTAAAGATTATGCATGTAAGAGATGGGAAAATCTGAGAAGTGACAGATAGTCTTCATGAGAATAATTTTTCATATTTTACCCCAATAATGAGAACACTAGTGACACGGAAATTCAAAGAGTTTGTTTGAAAAAAGTTAGTTTTGCAAATACAGGGCAATAACTAAGGCAACTCACCATAGTTTGTCTAGCATTCCAGGATGCCTTGGATGTGCTTGGGATTTCTGACATCCAAGGTTAGCAAAAATAACCGAGAAAAACAAAACCAACCAAACAAAAAACAAACAAACAAAAAAACAACCCAACAAACCAACTAGTTAGAATTTCTAAAGTTATACAGATTGACAAAATAAGATCCTGCCTGTAGACAACCTGAGTGTAATACTAGTAAGAATACTGATAAAGAACAGTACAGTAAAAGATTAAATAAAAGATGGTCAATTTGGTATCAATGTTATTGAACCATTCACTAACACAGCTAATGAGGTTTTTACAGGAAGAGTCCACACCACCACCAGCAGAAACCTCTATATGCTCAGAGTGTTTTGAACACTACAGTTCTTTCTCCACCTGAATTTCTATCAGCTCTGTTATAACATCTTGAAATTAAATTATTTTTCTTCTTAGGGATGCAATAAAACTATACTGCCATAGAGCTGTAAACTATCAAGTAATGGACATATGGTGAAGATACAAGGGTATCATATGCTCATTGACTGCGACTGCTGCAGAATGAAAGTTCAAGCCACAGCTTTGCCCTCAGGCTGTGTGTCTTGAATGGAGGAATGTCGTGTTTAAACCATCAGAAGTCTTGATCTTCATACCATGTGATTTTATTACATAATGCCTAAAATCAAGGGTTTATGTACTGCATTACAGAACAAAACCAAATTTCTTGAGACCTTTTAAGGTCCTCTGGGGTATAGCTACTTGCTTACTGATTTAAATCCCAAATGAGAACTTAAGTATTTATTCAAATGGCAAATTACATCTCAAAGGCACAATCAGGGCTGAAAATTTGCAAGAGAAGAAAGAAGGACACAAGGAAAGAGTTACCTCCTTTTATTACAGTATTTTCTTAAGATATCATTTCTCCATATATCATCCCTACTGACCATCAGCTGCTAAAAATGTCACTGAGGAGCTTGTAAAATACAGGCAAAGAGAATGATAACAAGTAATAATGAGATAATGAGTAGAAATAACTGAGAAAGGTAAGTTACTTCAGAACCGTAATTTTATTTGCATAGTTTCCTTTGTAAGAAAGCTGGAAGAGCTGCAGACATAGCACCAGAGAGGTAAAGAGAAGTCTTGATTTTCACTTAAATGAAGCTTGTTATCTCTTGTCTTCCACTCTGAAGCCATCCATGACTAATGGCTTTGTATGAATACCGTTTACCCAAACTGCAGGCAAGTAAGAGGCTTATGCTATCAGCCTTTGCATAAGGCCACATAACAAGCAAAACCACCATGTTACCCACATCCACTGATCACAGAAACTATGTGACCACATTCATTTTTTAATGTGGAGTTTCCCCTTTTGCTCAGTAATTTTTGTTTTCCCTGAATATTACAAGTCTTTAAAACCTTGTTGTATTGAAAGCTGTTCTGTAACACATCAGCCTAAAATTTTCCTGTAAACTGTTCTTTTTATTGTTGTAATCCAGTTGGTTGGGTTTTGTAATTAATACCTCAAAACTGAAAGTGTTCATAATTTTGAGTTTGGTTTTCTGCACTTTTCAACATACATCTAGAAAGTGTGCAAGTGTAAGTTGCTAATACCAAGACTGTTAAATGAAAAATTTGCTCAATTCAAGTGTTTCCAGATCCAATTGCAACAATCAGTTGCTACTTAAGGCACACTTTGAAGAAAAACTTTTATCCCCAAGAAGTAAAATGAAGAGAGTTAAATTTATTTTAAAAAGTCAAGAAAGCTACCAAGCCTATGTTTATGGTGATCACACTTCCATTTACTCTGCCCTGCAAAGAGAGACCCAGCAGTAAGCCAAAGAGCCTCTTGGCTCAAATGCTAAATCTGTCATGAAAACCCTTAAACGCTCTGCTAGATTATCTTACCTGTAAAGGTTTCAGTGCATGGATTGATTCCTGCCAGCCGTTTGGAAGTACCAAAATCTGATATCTTAACCACGCCACTGTAGGTGTTCACCAGAACATTGTCCCCCTGGTTTGGAGAGGAGAGGGAAGGAGGGGAGGGAGGCAGCAAACAGGGAGGGGGAGACAGGAAAATACAGATTCTCAATCTCAATACTCCTTCAAGTTTGCACTTATCTTTGTAATACACCATTCTACAAAGCAATATTCCTGGAGCACCAGGAGGAGGAGGTGGTTTATGCCTTCCTTTTGTTTTCAGCTTCCATGAAATCCTAGTAAAAATTCTACTTCAGATGAAAGCAAAACTAACTGAAGTAAAGATAAAAAGCAAATCAAACAAGACACACAAAAGGAAAAGTTACCTTTATATCTCTGTGTACAATCTGGTTCTCATGGAGATACTTGAGGCCTTCCAGAATCTGCTTGGTGTAAAATTTAATTGTAGGTTCTTTCATTGGGCCCCACTTAGATCTTAAGAGAGCTGAGAGGCTGCCTACAAGAGTTTATGAAGAAAGTGCATCAAGATAGCAAATTCCCCAAATTAACATGAAACATGTAAGTCTGCATAAAGCCTTTGCTCAACATCCTAATATAAAAGAAAAGCAGGACCTATGATTAAGGCAAATTCTTGCTAGATCACTCATAGCAAATAATTTGTTGCTGCACTGGACTGATTATCTCTTATTTGCCAGGTCAGGTTCTACTCCCACAAGAATAAACGTTCTGACAGAGCTGGATCCATCCCCCTCACTTCACTCTAACAACTGCTGAGACTACAACTAGCAGCAATGTAGCCCATAATGAAACAAGGACCTCAGGTAACTCTACCATGCTGTACATTGTACTTCATGAACCACAGGTATGGGCAAAGACAAGCTGATTTTCTTGAGCCAGGGAGGGTAGAACCTATATTAGAGAGAGCCTCCTCTTTACAAATATGGCATCAACCTCTGGCAATATTCAGAGGCAGGAAAAAAGCTCCTGAAAAAAGAAAACACTGAATGGATGTTCAGAGCAGAAAATGGGCCATCTACACATGTCCAATTCTAATAAAAGTAATCTTTAAAGAACACAAATATTTAAATCATGGGGCAAAATAAGGAACAGTTTTACTTATTCAGCACAAAATAAACTAAGTACAGTAGGTCTACTTAAGGCCAGGAAAATTCAGCTAAAGGGACTGACAGCTTTCTAAAGTAAAGTTTCCTCAAAGAATCTCATATAATCTGACCAGCTAGTTTCTTTTTAAGACCGGCTACAGAGTTTAAAATATCTAAATTGGTTCAGTAATATTTTGCCATTAGCAACTAATCACAGTACACTTTACTGTGCACATATGAACAGGAAACAACACCAGCTGACACTGTGAACAAGTTTGGGAAAACAAGTGGAAGTGTTGGTATAATTTCATCACATCTGCATGAGTCATGCAGGTCAAAGCGTCTCAGCTGTCAGGTGAGAAGGTCACAAAGATTCAAAAATGAAATAATTTCCCTACATTCCTAAATGTCCTGGATGCATTTAATTACACTTTGAATGTTTGTCTGGACCTTTCTTAGAAAATCTGAACTTTATCCCATTTTTCTTATTTCTGTTTTTGCTTTGCAAATTAAATTAATGCAAAATCTAACACTCATTCTGACACATCCTTGACAATGAAGAGTAAATAGCAAAATGGAGATGGAAACAGGGTACAGAGGTTACAGAGAGATTTCATATCCTCTTCCTCCAGCAGAGAAGGCTGGAGGAATGAAACTGGAATTTATGAGCAAGGAACACATCTAACTTTAATCTCTAATTTACCTAGGGAATAGCAGTCCTTTGTACATAGCAGTTAAATAACAGTACTTAATTGTTCTATCAGTGCTACTGCTCAAAAAGAAACTTACACTGAAAGCTCCAGTCATTGTTCAGACACTTGAGCTCAACAGACTATACAGCTCAAACTCCACTATTTTTTAACACACAAGTATTTGAAACCAAATATTTTTAATGACTTCTCTCTAGGTTTAGAAAGGGGAGAGGGTACTGGGACCTGTACTCTTCAAATTTACTCTTTCTATGAGAAAAAGGACTTATACAGTTAACGTCCCAACAGAAAAGCCATACAGAGTGCACAAACACATTAAGTGCTTATCTACTGACTTTCAGTCAGTTTGGATTCCCAAACACTTTTTCTTTGGCAGACCAAACTCAGCATGATACAAACCTCCTGGCACCTGCTCCATAAAAATCTTAATGTACCCATTTTCTGAAACAGATCCAAGATACTGGACAATGTTCCGATGCTTTAAATATTTGTGCAGTGCTATCTCTTCATGAAGAGGCTGAGAATACCTATTAAAAAAAAAACAAACCCAAAACCAAGGATTATTTCATGATGCAGGAAAAGGTTCTAGGCTATGCTTAAATGCTAGTTTGACAACAGAATGGATTTTAGGGATAACACTCCAATTCTCAGCAAACATCTTGTCCACAACCTTAAAATGCAGCATCATTCACTGTCTATTCCAGAAAAGTACAGAGACAGATCTCAGAGGAACTCTGGTGGAGAAACATGCCCTCCAAGAATTTATATGTGTGTTTTCTGTATCAATACATAGCACTGTCTTTGACTCCAGAGCTCCTCTCGTGTTCTTCACCCTCCTCAAAAAGAATACAAATGAGATACAACTGCAACCTAAAACCAATGTCTCCTGGAACGTAAGATACACATACAGATTATTAAACTGTCATATTTATGATATATATCGTGTATTTTCCCCAAAAATACAAAGTCTTTATTCTCAAAAGGTACTTTTGAATGGTAGGAGGAAATAGTAATTGAATTTCAGTATATTGGCATTTTATAAACTAACCACACAGAAACACATGCTAAGAGCAGCCAAATTTTCAAAAAACAACTGCATTTTTGTTCACAGTGTGTATATAGCAATGAACTAGGTCTTACCTGCTGTCTCTCTCAGGTATTTCTTTGATGGCTATTCGGACCTGGTTGCTAAGGTCTCTTCCAGCATAAACTATTCCATAAGTACCTTTCCCTAGAACTACCCTTTCACCATTCTCATCATAATCATATTCATACTGCAAGCAGAAAAGATAAACAAAGCAGCACAGAAATTGTTATCACTAACATTTGACATTACAGAGAGCCTTAATGCCAGTTTTGCACAGCACAAAGCTGTTGCTGCAGTGCAGCTGTAGGACAGCAGGTTGCCCACCAGCCTTGCGCTTTACACAACTTTCCACCTTACTTGCTTTGGTAAAATTTCCACCTTACTTGCTTTGTAATACAATCATCCTTAACCAGCTTTGAGAAAGATGCATTCATCCAAACAGGGAACATGCCAATAAACCAAATTCAATGAAACATTGCTGTCAAAAGAACCTATTCATGTATTGTCTCTAAGAACTGCTGAGAGAGCCTTCAGAACATCTAAATATATAGCACAAAACATAAAATTTTGAAACCAGTGGTTTAACAAATAGATAAAAGTAACTGGACCATATAGTCACCCCAGGACATCCCCTCTCACGATGAGATTTTTCCAAAGGGCAGAAAAAATGTTCATCTTGTCAACAAATTATTAAATATAATGGTGGTTTCCACTGCTGCTGAAACGTGCTGGGTCATATTTCTAGCTGAATAACTCAATGCTGGTTCACTGACTTCAGTAAAGTTACACTAATTTACACCACCTCATATAGTGACCTTGTGACAGAACTCTCCTACTCTAAAGGAGTGAATGATGCTTAATGAAAGGGTACCCCATGCACTATATAAAAACAAATTTCTTATGGAAGCTGAGTTGAACAGCATATCCACGATTCAAATCAGGGAATTTATAAAGGATGAAAAGAACTAGACAACCTCATAGTCTCAGATATTGTATGGAGTACACAGATCTCCCCTAGTATCTTCCCATACCCAAGAGGATGTCCCATACGGGAAAACTGCAGGGTATTCTCTGTGGCCTCATGTGATTTCCCTATTAAAAAAACAAACAACAAAACTTTTTACAATGGCCATAACTACTGACTTTTCTGTCAATGACTACTTTTTCTGCATTGTCCAATGTAACTCTGTGACACAGAATGCAGCCTTGGAGAATTTCTTTGATGTGCCCTCCCAGTTCACATCACAGCTCTGCTGCCGCAGTATCCACACTCCCCCCTTCACCTCGGCAAAGATGGCAAGTTTCATGCTGCTGTATGGAATGTGCTAAAGGAAACCCGTCTGTCACTTATCCTAACAGCATATTCTGCTCAGTGGAACTAAACTGGAGCAATCACAGCTTTAGCACAGCTCCATTTACCACATTTCAGCACTTCACCGTTCACAACATAATCTCGTTACATGATAGGCATAACTGACCCAAAACGCCACATGCAAAGCTTGCCAGGTTCTTTGGTAAGAACACATCCAGCTTTCACAGCTATCATATGACATAAAACTGTGCAAAAAAAAAGACAGCAGTCACATTGCAGAATTTAGGATTGACAGCAACCCCATCTGCAACACACTGGTCCTACGCCAACCCTTTAATTACCGTGGAGAAATCTATGTTCTCCAGTCTGGGTCCCATGATACATGAAAATTGTTGGTATTTAGAGTTCAGTGCTAGTTAGTAGACAGTTTAATAAACCTGTATATACTTGATGTCACCTTACATTTGCCTCTTCTCGTCCCAACAGCTACAAATATTGAACAAACCACCGCTAGTTGCCAAAAATCTGAATTAAGTGATCCACTGGGTGTGAAATCTAACCAGTAGGTACAAGTAAACAAGTGTTCATATCTGACCTTCTGTAAGGCAGAGTGTTCTCTAGATTATCCAATTGGGGTACAGCAGGTATTCTTAAAGTGATAGCAACTTCTTATCAATATATGGAAGTGAATACCCCAGGGCTGAAGGAACTGCAACATTCATACTCCTTCAAAATACTCGCTAGCTGTAAAATTAGACTGCAGTTTACACATAAAATATACAACCCCTAGAGACAACATGCTCTTAAGGATTCTGACTGAAATGAGATTTTCTTGCCCAAGACTTTGCAGGAGGTTATTTCTTCCTCTTCCCTGAATATAAAGAACTGTCTTATTAACAGTAAGAACTGTTTTCTCTGTATTCACGGAGCCCATCAAGACCACATAAAGCTGCATTTTTCTCATTGTCACTTCTTAAATGTAAGATCTCAAGCTGCAGGAAGGCATTATCTTTCTTTATTTATACACTAAACTAATTCTTTCTCCCCTTCAGATGTCCTGATTTCTGTTTCATTGTCATAAACTAAGACAGTAAGTACAAGGTGACAACTACGAAAACCTCAAGATAGGTAGAATGATATAGCTCAAAGATTTAAAATTAATTTCTGTAGTCACATCTCCATGTGTCATTCATTCATGCAGGATTGCTTCCTGCTATGCATTGTCAAATGATTTTTTCAGTTTAGTTTTTAAAAGGCTCAAGCCACAATAAGCTCACATCCTCTAAGAGACTGTTACACAGCTGAACAGTGTTGTGTGGAGATAGCCTTGCTATTAGCTGAGTACATAATTATGTAATATAAAGATCTGCAGCTATAGTTAATACCCTGTCTGTACCAAGGCAGAGCCCTGAAGCTGTGTCAAGACCACAGATGGATGTATTAAACCAGGCTTAACAGATGTGTGTATTTGTCCTTTCCGCTCGAGGAAAGAATTCTGTTGCCAAACAAACCCCAGTGCAAAAATTCATCTTTCCTACTTTATGAAACTACATTTAGCAATACAGCAGAGAGTTCTATATTTTCTTTTTCATCCCCTGAAGCCTCAAGTCCTACAAAAGCTCACTACCATGAACAGCTGCTCTGAATGGTTGGCCTAAGAGAATTGCTGGAATGAGACACATTCAAAAAGAAGCCCAGCTCAAACAAAGCCACAGGAGGGTTTCCATGCTCATTAATTGATTGATTAAATTTGCTTGTCCAAATAAAACTTACAACTTACCTTCTATGGTGGCTTTTCAGATTTCAAAACAAATAAAAAGAAGAATAATAAATACAGGGTCTGCATTTAATGTGGACATCTGCTATGAGTCATTTTCTCTTATGAAGACATGGATTCACCTATCCCAACCTGAGGCCACATGAAATGTGAATAACCCTTTCCAAGTTGGTTGCTTTTCCTTTTTTCTCTCTGTACTAATTAGAAAGAAAGCCTACAGCTACTGGATTCCTAACATGGATGTTACATTGATAAGAAAAAAGCACAGTGTATTAACCTGATCCTAAATACCTGCAATATCTCTGGGACAGAAGCCCATCAATTGAAATTACTTGGAGTAGTAATGGTATCAATACCAGGCAGAAAAACTAAAGTACCTTTGTAATGTCTTTTTTTAATAATTTATTTAATATTTTCTCTTTTTTATCCACTTGAGCCAGCTGATAACACTTGATTCTTATCTATACATTTTTTACAAGAAAATACAAACACAGTAACACATTTCATTAAGGATTTATGCAGTTTACAGTAGTAACAGACCTACTTCATAAAAAAGTGTTTTTTTGAAAGGAACGCAAACCTCATGTACAAATAATTTTTAAAGAATTTAAATTGCATATACAAGTAAGGAGTTAAAATGCTGTTTATCTTTCTATTTTACTGATACAAAAGCGCAGGGAAGACTGAGAACAAGTTTCAGAGTTCTCAGATCTTTTATCCTTGACATACCTCTAATGTGTCTCCATCTATTTCTCCTTCTAGTTCCAAAGTACTACCAACTGCATCAGACAAAATTTCTTTCACTAAACCACAGAATCTAAAAAAAGAAATACAAAGCACAAGATCAAAGAAGAATACCCTTTTGGAAGCACATTAAACAGATTCTTGCAAGCTGGGCATAGCTTTCAAGCTAATAAACTGACTAGCATGTTCACAGCCTGCTTTCATTACTGACTTTCTCCATATTTATCCCATTTTAAATGATGAAGAACATCAAACACAACTGAAAAGCCTCATTATTTATAAAATTATTATGTTTGCTGTAGCAGAACCTGATAGCTGCTTGTTTTTGCAATTGCATCTTGGTAGATTCAATTCAAATACTTTTTCAGTACATGTTTGGCTGCAAGTGTGATTACTCAGTATTTCAGAAAATCAGATGCTGTAGCTTTTTGTCGGGCATTCAGAAAGTTAAAAGTATAAAAGTAGTAATGTAGCTAGAAGAATAGAGTTTTAATTTCTCATTCTCTGCGGTGGAGATACTTAAGTACAAGAACATTTTTCCTGTAGTTCCCTGCCTGAGCCACTAATTTTTTTCCAAATTATATAATAAATTGTTAATTGTTAATTGTTTGTAAAATATTAATAATTTAATTTCTTATATCTCTTTCATTAAATAACAGAGACATCTCTTGATGTGACTCCTGTAGCACACTGAATATGGCATGAAAAATGTGGACATGTTTCATAAGACACAAATTGCACTGCCAAATTAAGGCTGAGGAGGGTAACATTAATTTTAGTGTTTCCTACCTTTTATGCAATGCACTCTGCAAAGATACTAATTTTCTTTAACCTGAGTTTATTCCATGTAATACATAAGTAGTAATTATTGCAAGAAATAGTGAATATACCACTATGCTTCAAAACTTAAGTGTATTAACAACTCCCTCCTACATCATTCAGAAGGTGTATTTGCAACTACCAGTCATAAGGCAGAATTTAGTAGAGATTTAGGCCTACTGCTTACTTTTTAGAGACAACAGATCATCAGAAAACATTTAACTACAGGTACAATCAGTAACACAGATCTCCGACACAGTGTAAGTTAGAATTTCTTGTTACACTTAGATATTTAAATCAGACTGAACAGACACAAAAGGGAACATGAAAAATGTAGCACCTTACATGAAATAGCCAAGATAAAGAAAAATGGGATAATAGCTGTAATTTAGATTAAATTGGTTAAAACTTTTTCAGACATAATAATTAGTAGATAAACTAATCAGAATCACACAGAAGTATAATGGTTGCTCTAATCACCTTAAGCACCACCAAATTTACATTGCTTCTTCATCAAGAAAAAATAAGTGAAGAAATAAATCATCTGTTTCTCAAGCAAAAATATTGGTTTTCAATCGTTACTAAATCAATTTTATTGAGGATATAGATGAGGCATGCAACATCCACACAAACTGAACTCACCTACTACATTGGTTTTCTGTAGAAAAGTAGATTTGAAAGTCATCATAGTTATCATGGACATAAAGAAAACAACATCGTTCATCAAACTTGGAAATGCTGTAAAATTCACGTTAGGAAAATGTTATTTTGGATATAACTATTTTAAGAAATAGGGCAATGAGGAGCGTTTTTTAATGATGAACAATTAAGAAATATATTTTTCACAGTTAATCACCTCAGAGAAGCAGTATGTAATTACATCTATTTTCCTTATAACTAGGAGTTTTCACCTTATTTATATATTCTATAAACCTCTCTCCACTGTGATAAGTAAGCTGCTGCTTACTTTGATAAAATACTGACATGTATTGAGGTTGGTTTGTTGTTCACCTCCACTTCTGCTTTTGCACAATTCCATCAGATTCCTTGGTACTTGATGACACCTCAATGGAAAATGAATTGTTCTGACACTAATTTAGCTATTAAAAGAAAACCTTTCCTTAAAGATTGAAAAGTACTTCAGGTTTGTATAATTCCATTGCATCTACAAAAACAACTGAACTGGGAAATATCAACAGTGTAACAGATTCTTCTCAGTCTATATTCTTTATGGCCTTAAAACTGACAAACTCGTTTTCGGATGACCAGTATTTATTCCAAATTGCAGTAATAATTCTGAAAAAGGGATTATTTATTGCATATTGTGTCATGCCAGTGTCATATATACAGTGTCATATATACCCCATATAAATGCACTGAAGCGAAAAGTGAAATGCCATAAAACACAGTATCAATATGAAAATAAATCTAAGAATTAACCTCTTATGCCAACCATTTGCATTGAGGCATTTTGCTACATAATCCCAAGTTGTTAGGCTTCTTAAGGTATTTTTGTGCCTTAATTTAATAAAATTTCTTAGATTCTTGCCTGATTTTTTCAGTCAAACTCTTCTATTTTGCATATCTTCTGCTGAGCCAGTTACTTAAAATACATGACAGCACACAGCAAAGCTGCCATATGTTACATGACCAATGGATGTTGCCTGTTGAAGCACCACTAAGGGCTATCACGACAACGTTCAAAAAAATCCAAATTTTACATGAAAACTTTTCCAGAAATATGTGAAAATAATAGCTGTGCCATTCTTTAGTTTAATTGAGTATAGCAATTTCCAGTCTAACAGGTCAGACAAGCACACATCAGACTTGAGAACTAAGAGACAAAGCAAGCTGACTCTTCCAGAGGCAAATGTAGTTCAGACAAGACAGTATCTAAGTAACAACACTGCATTATAAACATTTTCATTTATGGGGTATATAAGATGCACTGTTTAGTATAAATACAGTTTAAGAGTTTTAATAGAGAGTATTTTAACTGAGACCACAGTTTTTTTTAAAGGAACACAATTTCAAAAGTATAGTAATTTGAAGTTGTCACATACAAAGCAAACATATAACTCCAATAAATTTAAAAAAGATTGTCTCTTTGAGCTTTGTAATACAGTGAATTTTTAATCATTCAGCAGTGATTAAAAATCAAAGCAAACAAAATTAATTGCTTGCTTCCTTTTGATTAAAGTTATCTTTCTCAAAGATTAATTTCTGTGCATTGTGTTGACTAAAGGTAATTAATGTGGTACAGAAACTTTATGCTGAATTATTCTCAATCAGTTCCACAGACTTCAGTAATTCACATTGCATTGGAGTAATAGCATAAAATACCATGTAAAATTCATTTAAACCAAAGCCTGCTTTTTCTTTTAGAAGAAAAGACTGAAGTTATTATAGAATCTATGTCCAAATCCACACTTTCAGGTTTTCAACTGCCACCCATAACTCAGAGAAATACTACTTCACTGACCATACTTGCTTAGGTAAATTATGCAAGCTCAGGGAAGGCAAACCTAGGACCTAAAACTTCAGGCACTCTTAGTCAAGACCAAAGCCTAGAAGTCCTCTCCTTTCAGAACTACAAAACCCATTAGGTATCTGAATTTCTTCTTGTTCTTGAATCAGAAGGTTTGTCAAGCATTTAAGCTTATGCAGACACACAAGTGGCCCCAGACAACAGCAACAGAAGTCCCTAGAAAGGCCAGATCCACAGTGTAGAGACTCAGGAGCTCAGAGAGAAGGCAAAAGCCCACCTGGTGTTCCCTATACTGTTTTCTGAACTAGCAGCTCCTCTGGTTCTTAGCTGCAGTCTGCATAATTCAGAGAAGAGGTAAGTTAAATTTTTTTCCTCTCCTGGTGTTCTGTCTCTCACCCTTCTGGCAGCAGAACAGCCCAATTTAACATACATAATCTACTTTCTAAATGTAGTCATGCATTTTGCAATTATTAACACCAAATGTGAATATTTTCTATCCTTTCAGTTCTCAGAACAATCCTGCTCTTTCTATATAATATTCTGATATTTTTTGGTACTAATATTTTGACCCATTTACTTGTGACTAGTGTTTTCATCAATCTAAGCATCACAAAATGGAACTGTCTTAACTATTTAAAGGTTAGCCCTCAAGAAACTCCACTAGTAGTCTACTTAACAGCTAAGAAATTATTTTCTGTGCTTAGCAAAAACTACATTTATATGCCTCATTTATTAGTTCTCTAATAATTCAAGTTTTAGCTAGCAGGTATTTAAATAAAGCCTACCAGAAGCATTTCTGAATTCCAAACAGAAAACAGATACTATGGCTTCATTTACTTAAAGGAAAACAAAGTCTTCTTTCACTTATGGAAGGAAGCAAGAAGCACTAAGGGCTCTTCTTTCCTTCTGCTCTCCATGTTTTTAAATGCAGAGATGGCAATAACTTCAGTGAAACATTTAGAAAAATCTACAAATACCAGTTACATAATGGAAAACAAAAAAGTCTACCAAAGAATACAGACACCCAATAACCCTCTTAGATTTGAGTGTTCCTATGAGAAATGTACACCTCTGCCCATGCATGGAAAGGCAAACTCTTCTGTGACATTTCAAGGCAGACTGGACAGAACAAGCTTTTATAACAGGCCATTGAAAGAGAGAGATTTAAGGTAGAACTCAGATTTTGCACTTATGGGAAATATAAAACACACACAAAAAGACACTGAACTGTTTACTGACATACCAACCTTATTCCCCTAATGGAAGAAGCTGTAAAATTCCATTCATGAATCTGTTTCTGTAAAGAACAAAGAGATAAAATCAACAGTTTAATGACTTAATATTGAAAACAAAGTCACAGCATGGTAAGCAAAAGAGAGGCTTTCCAACATGTCTCTCTCTTTCCTTCTTTCTCTCTCTTTATTTCTTCCCCCCAGCTCCCATATTTTGAAACAAGATTAATACCTGGGTAAATAAATTATACATGCACTGCTATTTTACTTCATTTTGAGGAAAAAATTAATATAAATGCCACAGGGTAGAAGCAAAGGCCACATTTCCTCATGTAAATTCAACCTGAAGAATAAGTTGTGCGGCACAATTTACCAAACATTATGTTTTGATGCAATACATCTCCATTTCACATTAAACAGGGAGCAGACTATGTCCCACTCTGATCTAGGCTCAAAGGAATGGCAAATTCCCCTGTCTCCCTAAGAGGTTTTGAGCCAACAGCTTTGGTCCAGGGAACACACTGGAGGCAAAAGAGAAGAATGACAGCCTGTCTCTAAGACTGCAGCCCTCCATAAATCTGATTATAGCTGTGAGATGGGGTTTTTTTTGGCCATGTCAGATATGCAACAAAATTTGTTCCACAAAGCAAAGCTGTGTCAGACACATTCACCTGAAACAGTGAAACAGAAAACTGTACAGGAAAAACTGTTCACAGATCCAGGTAATTATGTGGTCTTGTCCTGCCCCAACATGCTTCTTTTACACTTTGTCTCTATGCTTTTGGTCTGTTCTCCATCTATGTTGTTCTAATACTAAAAAAGTGTAGCAAAATACATTGCAGATTTCAAGTCTTTCAATGTGAAAATGAAATTATTTCTCATTTTTAAGAACTGACACTGTCCATAACTGTGCCTACTCCTTTCTTAATCCCTTGTGCCTTATCCAATAACCCAAGGCACCAATATTTTATGCCTTGAACTTACTTGTCGCAGGCCATTTTTTCTAGTTTCAAATATTACAGTTGTAAAAGTTTAAAATGCCTAAAACATTGAATATAATTCTGGGCTTTATCTTTACTTTTAATCTTTGACCTGCATCTTAACTAAACTCACAGAATTCCAATGTGAAATATTATGAGCAGACCAAATAACCCATGCACTTCTAAGAGACATGGTCAAGAAAAGTTAAATCTGAATGACATCAGAACCATTTGATTTCTAATCATAGTCACTCCTTTTACTTTCTCTGTAAAATGTCAACTTTTGTATCTGCATAAGAGATGCTGAGGCTTGGGCTTCACAGAAATGTAGCAGATTTAAAATTATTGTAAAGTGCTCCAAAGTCTACATGTAAAAAATTACTTTATGCAAAATGAATCAGTACATTTAACAAACTTGCTGACACTTTTACCATTTCAGGGGGAGAGACATGCCACAAAGACAGAGAGCTCTCATCTGCTTCACTGTTGATTGAAACATAGGCAGGCTGGTAGACTTTAGTTGGTTCTATCACCAAAACCTGAAGACAGAGAGCATTTTTCCTTAATAAACCAGTAGCTAATAGACTACAGTATCTTTAGATGCTCAGATATAGACAAAAGGTAATTTTGAAGTAAGACCTAAATAATTTTCAAGGGAGACAGGAGGCCAAGACTAGGCAGGAAAAGTCTGTATTCTTACGAACAACAGAATAGCAGTATCACAATTTGTTATAAGAGACTTACAAGTATTTCTTAGAATGCTTTTAGGGCGGTGGGTTAATTTTTTTATAGCATAAAGATTTAGAAAGTACAGGAGTTTGGTTCATGCAGTGAAACAACAGGCAGTTAAATTTTCAAGTATTATGTTTAGAGTCTTCCAATTCTTGTAATATCCTATCCAGAAACATAAAACATACAAAACTTGTTTGGACATAACATCTTACTGGAAATCTCAGTCCATTAGTTGTTTCTTTCGTTGCCTCAAAAATTATATCTAGCCAGAAAGTCAATCTTTCTTGTTTAGGAGAATGTTCTATGGTGAGTTTCTTGAAACGCTGAATTAACATCAGATTCTGAACTAATGATTTCAAGTACCTAGAATGTATTGAATTAGTGAGTTAACAGAGAGAAAACAAAATTCAACCAGATTCTAAAACCACTTCACTGACTTAGACATCCAAAATGAAATGTGTTTTTAAAAGCTACCACAATGGAAATGGTAGTGTTGATTTTTACAGATTTCTGGAAAGAATAGCAAGTTTAGACAAAGCCTTGAGTCAGAAGCTCATGTGGATGTTCATGAACAATAGCTTTTTGCAAATGGGTATAGTTACACAAGTAGTTACATGGGGATTAGACAGGATATGATGAACTAGAAGATGGAGGGAAGCAGCAGCTATCTTAACTCTGAAAAACAATGGTTTCACAATTTTTCACAATTACTTCACAAGGAGTCATTACTAATATCCAAATTCTTTCTTATAAAACACATGCTTCAATAGGATATAACCTAACAATGATGGATAACTTAATTTTTCACCTTCCCCCTTCCTTCTTATAATAAAAGAACATAGCATAAACTAAGAGTTGCAAACAATCTAAGATGGAAAAATCCAGTTAAGTTACCCATGTGACTGCCAGATTTTTAAAATTTGTATATTTCCCCATAGTTTAGTGCTTGAGCAACAGCCTTCTACCACATACCACACTGGAGGTTTCAGCTTAAAAAGCTTCTCTGCTGCTTGTACTGCTTTACCAACATCATTTGCCAGCATGCTCACGCTGAAGAACTGTCCCACATCCCAGTAATTGTTCATTTTTTCTAGGCTTCCTTTTCTTCCCAATAAACTGTTTAACCGTACACCTGCAAAATTTCAATTGGAAACCACAATTTTCTATCACTAAAACACTCTTTTGTGATTTTACTGGTAAGTTGATCAGTAAAATACTAATTAAAGACTTGATTAAGCATTACTGATGAAAATAAAGAGTAAGTCTTCCCCAGAAAATAACACTGCACAATAGAGAGGAGAGATCTGCAAATCACACCTCCAGCAAAGAACCCCCATGACACAGGGCTGAAAAGCCTCCTTCACTTCCTGTCTGGGCTATCTGCCTCCTGAGCCTATAAGATGCACACATCTGTGTCCTCATCTGCATTTACTGCAAGAGATCCATGGCTAGAGGTTCACACAAGTCCACCCCAGAGCAGGGTCAGATGAATGATTTAAAGACACCTTTGCACTCTTAACATTTAAGGCTCAAATATGCATTTCAGACAAGACCAGATTCCAAATATAATGTTCAACTACCATCTCCCTAGGAAGATCTGCATATCTGTTTCTACTATGGAATTTTTTTGTAAATGTAAAGTGATGTGTTTTAGTTAGCACATACAGGGAAGATGTGACTGACTCTAGTTAGACAACTAACTCTCCTGGTAGGTCCTTCCAGGCAATAATTCTTGCGGATCTCTCAACTCAGTGACAACAGAAACCCTTTCCTGGCATTCCTGAGGAGAACTGGGCCACCCTGTCTCTCCTATTTTTGTGCCCTGCTGGCTCTGCAATGGGATAATCTCTGTGGTGCAGTAAAGGCAGTTTACAGATGGTGCTGAAGTTGGTCCTTTGCTGTTCTTCAGTCTCTGGGGCCCTTTAGATGGGCCATGATACCAGAAAGCTGCTCCAAGGCAGCCAGAAGGAAAATGTGCCTTTGAGATCCCTGCGCTTTAGGCTGCCATCCAGGACCCACCACGAAAAAGCCCAAACCACCCTTGTGTCTATGCAACCCATCACTGTAAGTATTTTGTTTTCTTCATAGGGAGAAGCAGAAAACCTGTCTGTGGCACTGTGTGTGGCTATTTACCTATTTTTCTCAGCTCCATTGAGCTTTCAAACTGTTGTCCTGCAACAAGCAGCAAAACTGCAAGGTTAATTCCAGAATACAGAGTTGGCTGGAGTTCAAATCCTTTGCGATACCTGCAGAGAAGAGTCAAGAACTCAAATCTCATTGATTAGAAGAACTGAAATATTGCAAAGTTTTGGTAGGTATTTTAAGCTATTGATTTACTCTAAGGATTATATGGCTAGTTGGCACCAATGGCCCCAAACCCTTTGTTTTAAAGCCTCATATTCATTAAAGGTAACTGAGACACAGCTGACACAGGCTAAGTGCCTGCCACTAGCTGATGCAGGATCAAGAGATCCACCTGAAACTTGCAAGTTCACTGCTACCCATCCATGTTGCATGCTGGGGAAAAGAGGAGGTGGGAGAGAATATTGCACAATTACAATTCAAACCCACATTGCTAAAATTATTGTACTCAGCAGTATGATTATACAAACACACCTATATGAACAGTATGTCAGTGAGAGCCTGCATGCATATGCATGCATTAATGTCTTAAGAAAACTTATATAACACAGTTTTATCAATGTTTTTCCTATATACAGTAGATCGCTGCATTTCCTGGAGATACAGCATGGAAACCATCCTTGCACAGAGACTAATATAACTCCATGATCTCACTTGTACTTCATTTTGGCCTCAAGACACATCAATTATATATTTCCTCAACAAAGACACAGGTTAGTCAACATCCCTCCCAATAAAGTACATAATTCAATTTCCAGGATAGTTTATAAAGAGAAGCAAGGAAAAACATGTACAAAGATTTGATGCTGAGTAAACCACTTATTTGAACAGGACCCTGAAAAAACAGAGATAAATAGAAAAACTGATCTTCTAATTATTACAGCCCTGCTTTTAACAACCAGAAGTTAAAAGTCTGAAAATGCTTTTAAACAGATTATTTTGGTGTTGTGTTTTTTTTTTTTTTCTGTTACCATTCAATGGAATGATCTCGACTGTTGGTATCTTTACAGTCAGAATCAAGAAACATATCCTTGTAGATCCTCCCACATAAGCAAAACATGTCTGGAGCAGGGTGATCACATGTCTGCAGGACCTGAAGCATAACTTGTAGTGGCCTTCTCTCTGTCACCTGCATTATTTCTTCTGAAATCAAATACAGAGAATAAAATAAATGAGTTCAGACCTGAAACAGTAACTGCAAGATGGGAGAACAGTATCCCTCATCTATCCCACAATCCATCCATCATATGCCACACTTGACTTTATTTAGGCTGATGCATGATTGTTGGTTGACTGATGAAACCCAAATTCCACTCTCCTGTCATTGATCTCTATGTGTAGCTCACATAAGAACTTATGCAAACCCAGAACTCCTCTTTGACAAAAATCTGCCATCTAATTGATTCCTTCCTGTCTACACCAGCACACCCTGAACATCCTGCAATGTGAAAAAAAGTGCCTGTTTAGTGTTCATTCCTGACAATACTTAACAAAAATGGCCATTTTCAGCATTCAGTGCGACAGATCATTCAGCTATGTCCAAGATTTGTAATCTTGAATCCAGAGGATCCAGAAACGATTCCAGGAAATACCAACTGATTGCAGGAGAAGCCAGGTCAATCCAATCTTATCCAAAAGAATGACAGAGCTCAATATGGAGCCTTTGAACTCCAACAAGAATAGAAGGGCGAAAGTGAACTGTATTTCTTAATTAAAATTCTTCAGATTACAAAAGGATTTGGAAAACAAACAGCTGTGATATGGCATGTTTTTGACAAACATTTAACAACTGTGTTACTAAGAAAATGGTGATTAAATAACATTTCCATTCCTTATTATTATTAAACAGTCAGAATTTTGGCCTCCATTTACCTTGCTGTTTTTCTAAGTTCAGAATTCAATATTCACTGCAAAAAGTCACTTAGAACAAGCAACAATGTCTATTTGCAAGAGTAATGCAAACACAGCTGAAGAGTTTAATAGCCTCTTCAACACTTTTTTTCATCGCCAGAGAGATTTAAAATATTTACCAACCCCTTTTTAGAACTGTTTACAAATTTCCAATCCTCACCTAGGTATCCATGAACAGACCTACAAGTACTATGACTACTTTGTCAGCAATACCAGGAGCAGATAATGGTTTCTGGTAAATGTATTACTTGTATGCCCCAAAAGGATTAATATTTACTGTAAAGGGCTCTGTTCCTTAGGTAACCAGCTGATGCAATAAGACCAGTAACAGCACATCTGTAGCAAAATTCAGGCTTCTGTGCATGTTATGTGATGGAGAACATCTAATAAGATTAAACAGCTTTGTAGCTGGTTGTGAAGGCTTTATCCTGCCTTTGATGTCACTGGCAGAGCATAAACTTTCACAGAAGTACTTGACTATTTTTAAAGCATTTTTTCTTCAGATTAACTGCTCTGAAATAAATACTGGTCTTCTCTAATAAGCACACAAGGAGAAATTTGGTATCTTTTTTCAGTTTTACAAGAAATAAACAGGAGGTAAAAACAGTAAATCCATTGCCCAGGTCAGCATGCTCTAACCAAACCTCTTCTGGACAAACCAGATTCTTTCACTAGGAGTACCCAAGTTTCACTGTTGTTAACACTAAAGCACAGAAAATTGAATAAACAGAGCTTAGAACAAAATTAAGCCCTGATATTAAAGTCCAGTAGTTCCCTGGTCTTCTATATTGCGATCAGAAAAGTTGGCATGTGTTCTGTGCTCTTCCTGAAAACACAAGAAATGCACAACTGAAACCTAATGTTCCACTTTAGCATGGAAACAGAAAATCTAAAGATTTTCTGCCTTCCCAGACTTGACTCAAGTCTGCCTTCTGTGAAATAGGTTATTTATTAATGTTGATATAAAGAGGTGTTAGATACTGATTGAAAATAGTGTAACTAAAGAAGAAATACAGTGAACAAAGCAGGACACTGCTTAAAATGGGACACTGTGCAGATTAACATCTCTGGTGACCAAAGGATGAACCTGTACACACCAAATACAACACTGGGAGATTGTTACAAAGGACCAAGCTCTAAATAAACACTGTACTAAAGAACTTAAAATGAAAGATCTCTCTCTTATACAGAAAAAATATTGTTAAAAATAATTAAATACAACAAAATTTAGCACATGACAAGTATGCATTCATCTAACAGGATATAATTAAATAATAATCAGTTTAAGTATCTTTACATTAGACCCTGTTTTTCACTGCAGCAGAATTCAATGCCCATTTCATAATACAAAAACCCATACACCAATTATAATAATTAACAAATTTAGAAGTTATCAAATTCTAAATCCCAAAAAAGAGGGGGATAACAAAGAAAAAAACCCAAACAACCTGAAAGATCACATAAGCTCCAAGCAAGTTTTCTGAAGTCAGTATGAAAATATTCTGTTGGATAATATGCAGAACCTGTTATGCTTTACAAGATAGATTTTCATTTCTTATTTCAGACCCCCACATTTTGTCAGGTCTGCATGCCTGACAGCTCATAATTTGTTTCAAGGTGCCTTGACACAGATCTGTGGTGTTATCAAGAGTAGAAGAGATTACCTTAAACCCTTAAGGCTTAGCACTGACTTCTATTTTTTTAAACCAATCTCAACTATGTTAGCTTCCCCATGCTCCCCAGCCCCCATTTAAAGCCCCACTAGAACAAATCACAAAAAAACGTGTCATAAAGGACTGCTGGAGGTCATCTAATAGAATCCCCCTCCCACAGCAGGTCCATGGCCCAGCACTAGATCATGGCAGCCCTGGCTGTGTCTGAAAAGCTGAATCTATTAAACCTCCAAGGATGGAGATGCCACAGCCTCTCTGGACAGGGAAATCTGAAATCCTGTATATGATGATGCACAGGCATGAGAAGGCAGGCAGAAAATATTCTCTATGGATTAACTTGGTGCACCAGTGAGATTTGCAAAGTATATCCCCTGAATATGAAGTTTTATAAGCCAGAGCAGAATCTCAATAGGCTGTTACAGAAATGATCCTACCAGGTCATTTTACTGCTCATTGGTGCTTCCAGGCCATCTTGCACTGAAATACAAATGTCCCCCCATGGTATCACGTAAAGAAGTCAACTTTAGGAATGAAACAGAATTTTGAAATAGGCATTTTTCAATGGTGCTTTTCAACACACAATCTGTTAAACTCTTCACATCTGGAAGAAGATATGTCCTACCTTAAAGAAGTTTGCATACACACTCAGTGAAAATATAAGCTACTTTTCATATTTTTGGGGGGTTTAGGGGGCACAGTTTTTTTAATCACTACTCACAATCTAAAAATTCTTTGAAAATATAGTTTTAATGGTCAATGAGGTAAGAAAAAGGAGCAATACTACAATTTATTGAGAAACTATATTAAAAAACCCCACAAGTCTTGGAACGTGTTTCATAAAATTAGTTTTTTTTCTTACTGGTTTCTTTGTTAGCACAGTTTAGTCCTCCTACTGCAATTGTTACCTTGTGAGAACTTGCAGAGAAACCAAACAGAGAAAATGAATCTACATTATCTGAACATGACAGCAGCAGAAACTGCAACCAGTTAAGAAAGAGATCTGAAAGTTGCTTCCAAAAACTAGGGCAATTATGAAAATATCCTAGTGCTCAATAAAACACTGCCAAGTCTCCCCAGGCACAATGCTAGGAATTAAAAGGAAATGAACAAGGAATAAAAATTAAAAATAAAAAATCATTGTCTTTTACAAATACCCAGCACGTTAATTGTCAGTACTGTGCAGAGTTTTAAGCTTTATTTAAAAAAGAAACAGAACTATTAGGATTAGGGGAAAAAAAAAAATCAAATTGAGGGAATGATCAATGACACAGAAATGTTTCTGGATGAAGAATCTTGAACAAACTAAGGTTTTTCTGACAGAAATAGCTACATAGGAATTCTTTTTCTTAAAACAAAAGTTGTCCTGCTGGGTACCGTTATAGCCTCTAATCACTTCCTTGGAATTCGTGCCAGTGTTTTGCCTGACAGCAAAACCAAACCCTCCAGAAAGTGCTGGCTGATTCACCTGCCAATTTGCCAGCTTGCTCACTGCAGTTCTGCCACGTGGTTTATCTGTCTGCTGACCCTACCATGCTTCTTCAATCACAGAAGCAATCTTCTCACTTCCCTGGTCTACCCCTTTCTCTCTGATATCAAAGCTCCTTTCTTGCTCTCCAAATCCATCTTCTTGATGGTGAATCATTCTCTACACTCTAGTCTTTATAAGGAGACCTAGTTTTAAATACTCCTAAACCAAAAAGAAAATCTTCCTGCTTCAGAGACTGGTTTTACCAGCTTTAAGTAATTGGCATGGTTACAGAGCCAGAACTACACTCCATGAACCAGGCTTTTGCCCAACAAAGTCAACAGGAACAGCGTGTATTTCACTGGGACAAGAATTAGCTCACTCTGTTGGTAACAGGCAGTGTAATTTTTTTTTTCTCAGCTTTTTGTTCACATCTTCCCCTGTATGGTTTGCTTCAATTTAGCTAGGTGGAGAAGACTACATATGACAAAAAAACTCTTGTATTAATGGAAAGTATTTTCTCAAGGGAATACACATTTGCTTTCCTTTTCATTTCATGTCTTAATAACAGCAAAAACGTTTTTAAAAAATCTTAATTATTAAGAAATATGAGGACTCATTTTAATTAGAGTTAGTACACTTGCATTCTCACTTAAAACAAACTAATTTTTGAGTTAAGATACATTTCACTGAGGATGTAACTTGCTTGTGGAATCTTCAATATTTGAAACAGTGAATGAGGAAAACAAGACCCTAAATTAGGCTTTGACAAGAACTAAATTTGCAAGCCTCTAGACAGATAAGACAAAGAAAAGAACTAGCTTTTTCCCTCCCTCATATACACCCCAGGTACTTCATGAAAGCCAGGCATATAAAAGGAGGAGGCCCACAAAATGTTTTTCCACTAAATTTGAGTAATCACAAATCACAGAACATTTTAAATACCCCAGTGCTTAACAATGGAAACTATTTTCTGTGGCTACTATTATTCACAATTACTAGTATTATTCACAATTACTAGTGATTTTCTACTTGCACCCTATTACACCCTTCACTTGTTAACTGCCTTCTTTTATTATGGTACTGGAATATGTTGCTTGTTAAAACACAGCATGCTGAGTTAAATAATAGTGACTGCAGCTGTCCTCATCTTTAATATAAAGGAAGATAGAAGTGCTCTGGAAAGAGACTAAAATTTTCACAGTTCTGGCCTCATGCCAGGACTGGGTTTGGTTTTAAAGTCTACTCTGTTTTGAACAGAATTTGGCATACCCTTGGGCCTCTTTGCAAGTTTCCAGGACATTATAACTCCAGCTCTGGTAAATAAGGCCAATTAGAAAATTGTCCTTACACAGTGCCTGCCTCCCAGGCAAGGTGTACTGTGGACTGAAACAAACAGCCATCCACATCTGGAACAGCCAGCCCTCAATTGCACAGCATCTTACTTCATACCACAGCCATGAATACAAATATTGAAAATACTCATGTTGCACATTTGGATGGAACTTGTACCTAAAGATGTCTAAATTAAGATATAATCAGACTTACATCTCAGCTAGGAGGCAACAAGGAATAATGTCTTAAACCAGCCTGTGTCTGTACAGAAGGGAGCACTATCTGCTCTGTTCCTATGTTACATCCAAATTATTTTCCTTAAGACACTGGAAAAGCAATAGCCCTTTGCTCCATCACCTTAGGACAGTGATGTATTCAGATTGCCCAGGCTTGGAAACAAGCACAAGCCTGCCATTGCAAACATCCATTGTGAGCCTCATGTTAGACATGAAAGATGACAAATCCAAGATGCTCTCAGGCAGCCAGAGAGGAAGACAGCAATCCAGGAGAGGGGCTGTGCTTAAACACCTGCCACATGAATCAGGGCTCCAGAAATCAGCATGGAAGTGTCTGCCTGCCCTACATACAACAGTGAGTGCCTTAGTACTTGTCTGCTCAGTACCCATCAGTGAGGCCCAGGCTTGCTTTGCTTATGATCCAAGCCAGCTCAGACCCAGGCTGGCTCTGAGGCAGAGGACATGCAGCTAGGCTGGAATGGCACAGAACCTCAAGTGAAACATTGCTGTCCCTTGCCTGAGCACTACTTAATAACCTGGACCTACAGACAGCTGTGCTTCAGGCTGGGCTTGTGCCCAGCTGCTGAAGCAGCAGAGGCCCGGGGTGCCCAGAACCAGCCCTGCAGCCCCTCCTGCCATGGTGCTGGCTCTGTGCAGCACCAGAGTAACTCTGACTTGACAATGCAAGTGACACTAATGGCCAGGAGAACTCAGTTACAGAGTCCAAGAGGAAATAATCTAATTACTCTCTCTGGATCACAGTTCTAGTACACTCTTTTATGAAATTAAGACATTCTGCAGGGTCAGATATTCTTACAGCTGCTAATTCTGTTCTGCATATGATGTATTGTTTTCCTGGTGGGCTCAATCAGCTGTACTTATCAACATTAATACTGATCTGTATGTTGAAATTAATAGAATATGAACTGAAAATAGTTATTTTAAAGATAGCTTCTGATAGAAATCACTAAAAATAATTTGGTTTTAAAATAGACAAAATTAGGGATTCAAAATCTTCATGCAAGTAAGATGCTAAATGCAACATTTAAGGGGTCATTTTGAACTATCTGGACTTGCTCAAAAAATGTTTAAGTCTCAGCTTTTGAGTTTTGTCCATTATTTTGTTTGAAGAAGGCAAAAACATTTGTAGAAGCTAAATTCTGCATTCTTCAGTAATTTATTTCTGAAAAACCTTTTGTAGAGAAATGCTTAAATAGTTCCCAAAAGAAAACAAGGAGCATCATGCTGGATGGGGCTAATAATCATTTTAATGAAAGCTGTTGACAGGCAAAGCAAGTTCATGAGCAATTAATTTTATCTTGTCTTACCAGGGTGCTACTGGTATTGTCAAAACAGAAGATTTAATGGCAGGGATTGCACATGCTGCTCAAAATACAAAGAATTTGAAGACCAAGACAGTAAAAGAGCTTGCCAATTTTGTTATGCACATCTAAATGGAAAAGTTTTAAAAACTGATTATATTAAGACATTACCCAAGGACAAGGCATGATTCTAGCATTATTCTTACTGGCAAATTTAAACATTTTGAGTCAAATTCCTGAAATAATTTTTAGAAGTTCTGAAAAATAGGGCCAAATCCATATGCAGTATTTTTATGAGTAATAGTTTAATGTTTACTCTTGTGTCTGATTAAACTGTCAGATAAGACCAGATTTATTATCATTTTCCAGAAAATACCATAGGAACTGCATTTCCAGATCTATTATTAAGTTCTTAATCTCTTTGATTTATGTCATCCTGATGTTGTCCAATGCTGATTTTTAGTTAGCTAATTCACAATCAGATAGCTAATTTAATTTAGCTTTTAGTTAGCTAGGTCACAATCCTTAATTAGTATGTGGATTCCATCTAGCCAGTTACTTTTTTTATTACATGGGATTTCATTTGCATAAGATCCATTTTCTCTGACAATCTTAATGGAAATTCTTTAGAAAAGGAGTAATTATTATATATAGGTACTACAAAAGTCTGTACCTAACTAGAAGAGTTCAATAATATTTCAGTGTTTCCTGAAGTAATGATGTACCTGCAGGTCCTGATGACCATCCAGCCTTCCAAGGAAACTCTATCATGAATGTGTATTCATGGATCAAGCAGTGCTTTTTACCTATTACTTTAATAAATTATTCATAACTCTATCACACTAAACATTTGAAGACACTCAGAATAATCAGTGACTCAGATTACCACTGAAGTCTTCTGTAGTTATTCAAGTGGCCTTTGGAACAGATCCACTCTCTCCTAGTTGTTGACAAAACAATGGTTGTTGGAAAACAACAATTTCAAAAGTTCCACACTGTCCTGGTGCATAGTGAGTATGGCATTAAGGAGAGATGACTGTGATGAATGTGGGCAGAAAGGGAAGGGAATTTGATATTATCTGCACTATAAATTTACATAGAAGCCCCTGTGGAACAGCACTAAAATGAAACAACTTCAATCAATCACCCTCACCGATTCAATGCAAAAGCATAATGAAACTTGATGTTGTGTTGATCAGCCAGGTCACAGGTAGGAAGCATTTCCAGTGTTTCTACCAGCTTCACCATAGCATCATAGTCCTGGGATGAAATTAAAAAACAATAAAAAGGATTGAAGTAGAATAAACTGAAAGGAGGAAAGCATCACTAAGCTAAAAGGCATCACGATCACATGTACTGTATCACAGCTTCTCAGGTGACTGCTCCTAAGAGAAACAGCCAGGAAGGCTGTGTAGGAACACACAGCAGTCTTGTCTACCCAAGTCAGTGCTTGCCTCTTCCTCACCACAGTGCCAAACTACTGAATCCCTGTAGCCAGTGTGATCAAGTACTCTCCCAGCACCAGTAAAGAGATGACAAGTCTGGCTTTTTCAGGCCTTTTTAATATCTTCTGGTGAATGACACCTCACCAGGTCACCACGGACTCAACCACAGCTGTCTCTGACATACATCAGCCACTTGTGCACCCATCTGGGTTTCTCAGGGGTAACCCACATCTTTTTCAATAACAGTGCTCAAGAGGCCAGTTTACTGACATTTCAAGGGGCCTTGTGTAACTTAATCTTTTTGTTCAAAACATATTTGAGATGAGTACATTTCTCAACAGACACCTTTCAGGATCACCAGAGCCAATCCAAATGAAGTTGGACAAAGTGTTGTAAGGAAAATATGCATTTCAGAATGGAAGGTTTGGTAATGAAGGATGATGTGGTCACCCATTGCTCTCACAACCCATTTATACACCAGAAATAACCAACTTAGCTCCTGATGGGAAAAAAACATCTATGGAATGGTTGAAATTATATTTGAAAATGGATGTTAAACACACAGACTGTCAATTTGGAAAAAAACAGCTGCTTTAGCAAAAGCAGAATTTATTTTAAAAAATTAAAACAAGAAAAAAAAAAGTTGCAGTTAGATTTTAAAAGCAAATTCATGTTTCATTGAATTATAGTTCTCAATTTGGGCATCTCTAGCCAATACAATGTTCATAACAAATATTTTTTTCTTCATTTCTAAATATATTTAATTTTATAGGGGGAGGGAGGAAAAGTAGGGCAGAGGAGAGCAAGGCAAGCATCTTGATTCAGTAGGGATTTTTGTTTTTTCTTTTAAGGAAGTTAAAAATTACTAAAACAAAGGGAGAGACCTCGGGAAGTCACCTAACCTGAGTCTCTTGTTCACAGGCAAAACAAGTAAGAGTCTCTATCCCCTTAAACTGGCCAAAAGACAATCCAAACTTACACAATGCAACAACTGCTCCCATTTAGCGTCAGCTTTGAATCACTGCTTACCAAACAAAGAAGCACAGGAGAACAAACAAGGGCAAAAACTGCACAGTGAAATAGTCCACCCTAGTCTTTAAGCACATACCTGAATGTCTCTGTAGGAAAGAAGCAGGTTTATGACAATGTCAGAAGTCAGCACTTCAGTATTATCCATACGCAGCTTAATCCTGGCCAGCTCCTTAGCCAGTTCATCTCCTTGGTACTTCTCTCTAGCTTTTCTAATGTCATTTAGCAATGTTTCTTTATAATAGGCACTAAAGAAATAGAAGTTAGACACAGGGGAAGAAAACTGTTAGCCATGTTTCATAAGAAATGTCTATGTTTCTAATAAAAGTCATAATTTCTAATAAAAAGTATAATTTCCTCAGAGTGAGGTTCACATCAAATGTTTTTATATTTTTCAATAACTACTTACAAATATTCCACCTTGCTCCACATCAGACTGTAGGGCTATGTATCAATATGCTTATAACCAGGATCCTGAGGCAATTTTACCAACACAGGAAAACTGGAGCATTTCTTTGCCCCATTACTGATCCTGACAGATGTGGCACTTTGTATTATAAAGGCTGCATCTGGGATAATAAAGTGACACAAGAAGAAACACCAGTGTGATGTAAAGAGGACATACATTATTTTATCATGAAAGATGGAAGGAGACTTTCCAACACAGAAATTAAAACAAAAACAAGCCAACAAAAGCTGATTTAGTTGCAATCTCTTCGATGAACATAATACATAATGTGGGCAGGATCTTTGTAAAAGCCTCCAGTAAGTGCATCTTATTTACACTAATATCAGTGCACAATCCAACATCAGCACTTTTTTAAATTGAAAAATAATATATATATTGCCAGCATGACAAGTATAAATGGCCTCAACCAGCTACTGAGGGGTAAATTTATCCTGGAGCAGGTTATGGAGTCTCTAGTTTGGAACTTAGCAGGTGCCACCTGATAGATACTCCAGTGCATACAAGCCCCTTCTTGTTTACAAATGAGTCTTTCAAAGTATTAAACCTTGTTTAGCATAAGCAAAGAAAATTAAGTTCTCTGTCTCATACACATTATAATCAAAGCAACAAGGCCACAGTAAGCACCACTGGCAAGCACAGCCTCATACAGTGCAAGCAGAGAAACAAGGCTGAGAGCGGGTGTGGACTGCAAGGTGAGATCAAGACCACCCAAAAACCCCCAAAGGCTTCAAACCCATTTCCAGAAAGATCTACAAGAACAGATTGCACATAACTAATTTGCTTACACGGTGAGAAGCTGATCTCCAGTGTGGGGAAAACTTCTTTATAAAAAAAGAAAAATTCCAAAAAACTTCCAGGGTGCTTGCCTTGCATATGCATCCCAAGACCATGGAAACCCCAGCTGGATTGACACTGGAGCCAGGATGGGTGATGTCTCTTTCTTTCTCTCCTCCTCTCTGCCCCTCTAATTTATCTCTCTCTCTCTCTCTTCCCTTTCACCCTACACTCTTTATCCAAAACCCTCTGCTGTACGTTACACTAGGAGGTCAAGGACTAAATCACCAATTTCCATGCCAAGTGTGTAGGTTACTAATAAAACTTTGCAAACTTTTGCAGACCCTCTGATTTTTGTCATTCCTTTAAACCATGAGCATCTGGGAATCTTGGGTGCTCCCTTCCCCTTCAGTGGAGGATGTCACAGGAGAGTCATCCATGGGATTGCAAGGATGGGACCACAAAAGAGTAGTTTTTTAGACAAGCCTTTCACTTGGGTGGGATCACAATGGGGAAACAAATCGGAGGGCCCTCGGTGCTACCTCATGCTTCAGTCATTAGGAAAATTAAAAACCAGAAACTCAGTCTCTGTGTTTTCCAGAAATACATACAAAACAGAATTAGCTGCAGAATACAGGGTGAGCAACTGAGAAAGACCTCCTTCTCCATGCCCAATTCTCAAAACTCCAACAGTCCCTTGTAGAAATGGCTAAGCAGTTTATTAAGTGGTATGAGAGGGTTAATATTTATAAATGAAAACAAATAATGAGAATTACAACTGAATGCCCATTGCTACAATGTATGTATTTTATCTGATGACAGAAAAGGACAGTTTTTTGCTTTGAACTCTATGAAGAATCTATGAGCTTAGCTACTATTATGACCTTATACACTGTAACACTTAAGCACTTGATCTTACCCATGGACTGCCTTTACTTTCTGGAAAGTAACTAAAAATCAAATTCTAGCATAACATGGTTAGTTAACTGCAACAACTGCAGGCCAGGAATACAAAAAGCAGTAAAATTGGCAGCTTCTTTTGACACTACATTAAGTGCAGTGAAAAATAAAAAATTGATGATCAATGCTACTAGATATTCTGTACCTTCTTTTTTCATAATATCAAAAAGAGACTATCAAAGGTTCTGGAACTGTATGTATTGTAACATTACCATGATGTAACATGGACATCCTTGAGAAGGCTGAGAAACTTGTCCACCAGTGGAACACAAAAAGGCCCCAGGATATTGTCCCAGCTGGGCTGCATGTACTCAGAGGCTCTTCGTTGGGCATCACTTTCACAGCAAAAGTAGTCAGCACAAGGTGTGACAATGTACGGAATAAAATAATAATTGCCACTTGAAGCCTAAAATAAAAACAGCAAGAGTTTAGAAAACAAACAGAAGTGGAAATACACTTGTGTATACACAGAATCTTCTGCTGACAGTAAAAACAGCTAGAGTAGTGCTGGTGTGTAAGAAGTTTTAGTGCACTGTTTAATACAATATTTGCAAGCATTAAATTCAAGGAAATTTCTGTGGAAAAGTTACAAATATTATCAAAGCTGATAAATAAGGGTCTAGGTCTGTTAAGTGACAACAGAACAAAACTGTTCATTCTTTCCTTTTAATGTAATGCACAGATCCTAGTAAGGTCTGACAGTTACCAGCTGATGTTCTGCTCACAAATTTTTGGCTTCAAAGATGTATTTGCATCCTCTAAGCTCACCCTGTGCTAGGAAAGATATGATGCAGAGCTCCCCACAATGAGAGAAATACAGAAATATAGACACTGGAAGGACTTTATAGAGATGTTTAACCCAGAGGAGCCTACAAAGCATCTGCTGCATGCTACCATCAAAAGCCTAACTAGCCAAATCCCAAAACTTTGAAATGTTTCGTAACAGACTTCGTAGGACTTTTAAGATAAAATTCTAGAAGTAAAACCCAAAAAACCCCTAACAGGCCACATAAAATGTGTAAATACAATCAAGGTGCTGAAATGGGTGAGGACACAAAGAAACAGCCCTTCAGAGCCCAAAACCATCAAGTTCAAGTTTTCAGCCCCTGAGCAAGACCCCAGAAATCAGACACTGTGAAGGTTTCCACAGCTGGGAGAAGCACCTGTATCCCATTCCAGCTATGACAATTCTTTGCTGTTTAAAAGGAAGGTGAACTTTATACTTGAGAGTAACTAGATGGAAGCACTGAGGTAGAGGTCAACATGATTCACCTGCCACGATCAACTACCATTGAGCTGGAGATAGCACTGAACATGTACAGCAAAATCACACCTACCATTTTTTCATACAATCTAAGCATGTAGAAAAGCCATAGCCATTTACAGTCACCTTGAACAACGGGAGAATGCTGAGATCATGAAAAGAAAGGATATGAAGATGGCACATTTTTGAATGTATTAGCAAGCTAGACAGGAGAAACAGATTATTCACAGGAACTTAAAAATGTAGGGCATGCAATTACTAAAATTACAAATAAAAAACCTGTATCAGTACATCCTGTTGCTGATCTGAGCGAAGATTTAGAATTTTAAATTATTTCTAGAAGACAAAGATCAAGTCATATTCCTTCCTTACAAACCCTAAGTCAAATTATCCCTATTGTAACAATATCATTATCTGTTGGATTGTTATCTTTACTTCCCAACAAGAAAACTCACAAAAACTGCAACCTAAGCCACCAATATGCTAGCAAAGTTTTTTCTCAGGTTTATTCAAATAAACAGTAAGTTCACTGCAACACAAAAGCTGCCTGTCTATAAAGGCTATTCTTAAATCTTTAACAGCAAGTTAGCAATTCCTGCAATGAAAAAAGCCCATCCAATTTGAAAGGGTAATGTATCTTGAGATGCAAAGAGCTGCAGTTATCTATTGAAAAAGCAATGAAATTTTCAGAAAAAAATTATTTACACATGGGAAATATTGTATTAATCTTATGCTCAAACACTGTACTGTTATCCAGCCAACATATCATGTATTTGACTTAGATTTCTTGTCTCCTTTTGCATAGTGAAATCTATGCAAATAAATGTTCCTGTCTTCTAGCTCTTCTGGACAATATTTACATATAATAAATGATAAAACACTTTCATATAGACTGTGTGGCCTAGGAATGTCTTTCCTATCTTTATTATGTAAAAAAACCAGTCCATCTACTTCTGCTAACAAGAATTAGAGATGGCTGAAAATATCACCTTGCTTGTTCTGATCTTCTGTTCAGGATGCTGGTCTCTTGATACCAAAAGCTAATAATTTTGAAAATTATTGCCTTGTCATACACCAACTACTGCTTTTTAAAGATAATTAATAAATGGCTTAGGTATAAGTAAAGCAATGTATGTAGCAACCCTACCTGCATACACATACACATACATATAAAATCTATATTACTTATCTAATTGTAATAGAATTATAATTTCATATCTTACCAAGACTGTATGATGAGTTGGCTAATTTCAGGATTAGAAGCTAGGATATTTTAATTGTCTGATTTTGGGAAATTTTAAGTTAAAAATTACAGCCAAGCAGACTGAAAAAAACCCTCAAAACTCTGTATAGCTCATCTTATAGCATACAATGCATGCCAGCACTGAAACTTTTGTATTTAGTCACAATATTTTAAAATCACAAAACAAGCCACAAATTTAAGAACATGAAAAAAAAACCCAGAAAATAATTGCAAATAAGTTGAGAAAGGGAACTGTTCTTCAGGTGAAATAGTTAAAGGAATTAAGCAGAAAGCCATGCCTTTACTGAGAGGCTGAAAGAGTGAGGCCCACAGAGGCCATTTTTAGGCTCTAGACAAGCCAGGCCAAATGTAGAAAGGTTTTTGTCTTAAAATATTTTCCAAATTTTTTTAAAGCTGTGAAAATTAAACTTTTGATCTTAATATAAACAGGTTTTTTAGATTGTACTGGTAAAGTTATTCTGGTGCAACTGTCAATTTGTGACAAGAGATGCTACACTTGAATTAAAGGTAGGTTTTCTCCCAAATAAGGAATGTTGAGTAGAAATCTCTGCACTTTCAAGGTGGGAATTATTCCTGCCAAGCTAACAGCACAATTATTTTACTTGAGCCATGCTATTAATTTTGCCACTCACTCAAGTACCAAGAATGCTTACTCCCCCTCACTAAGCAGTTAGAAGAAAAATACAGAAAGTAATAGAAAAGGAACTGCATTGACTCCAAGAGGTCACAAACTCCTGAGTGTTCAGGGAGTTTAACTCACTGTTGTCTCAAGTGTTAGGGTTTTCTCTGACACCACAATCCTATCCATCCTGCCATATGGGCATGTATTGGATTTGCATGGCCAGGTTTTGGTAGCAGGAGGGCCTTGGGGGCTACAGGAGTGGCTTCTGTGGGAAGCTGCTGGAAGCTTCCTCCATGTCCAGCAGAGCCAATGCCAGCCAGCTCCAAGACAGATGTGCTGCTGGCCAAGGCTGGGCCAATTAGAAATGATGGTAACTCTTCTGTGATAACAGATTTAAGAAGGAAAAAAGTTATTGCACAGATGTTACTGCAGTCACAGATGAATGGAAGTGAGACTATCTGAGAGGAACAATGCTAAGACACCAAGGGCAGTGGAGGAGGGGCAGGAGGTGCCCAGATGCTGGAGCTGAGATTCCCTGCAGCCCCTGGTGCAGCCCATGGTGCAGCAGCTGTGCCCCTCCAGCCCACGGAGGATCATGGGGATGCAGAGATCCACCTGCAGCCCATGGAGGAGCCCCACAGCAGAGAAGGTGGATGCCTGAGAGGAGGCTGTGACCCCATTTGAATCCTGTACTGGTGTGGGCTCCTGGCAGGGACCTGCACACCTGTAGGGAGGGGGGTCCTGACTGGAGCAGGTTTCCTGGTAGGACTTACGACTCCATGAGGGACTCATACTAGAGCAGGCTGTGCCTGAAAGACTGCACCCATGGAAGAATGACCTATGCTGCAGCAGTTTGTGGGAAAACTGTTGCTTGAGGGATGGACTCACATTTATGGAGCTCATGGAGAACTGTCTCCCGTGGCAGGAACCCCACACTGGAGCAGGGAAATGACTCCTCTCCCTGAGCAGTGGGAGAAACAACCTGTGATCAACTGACCATAACCCCCATTCCCTGTCTCCCTGCATTGCTGGGATAGGAAGTAGAGTTTGGAAGGAGATAGGAGTTGGGGTGTTTTTAAAGTCTTATTTTACTTCTTGCTATCCTGCTCTGATTTTATTACTAATAAATTCAATTAATATCTCTAATTCAAACCTGATTTGTCCATAACTGTATTTGGTAAGTGATCTCTCTTTAACTCATGAACCCTTTGTTCTATTTTCTCTCTCCTGTCTGGCTGCAGAGGGGAGTGAGAGAGTGGCTCTGGTGGGTGCCTGAAATCCAGCCATGGTCAACCCACTACACTAGGATATTATAAACTTCCAAAAAATACTTCCTCTTCTAAAGCTGAATAAATGCAGTGTTTTTTATGTAAAGACTGGGAAGAGAGATTATCAGAAGACAAACACTTTAAATTTCTGGGATCTAGCTTGCAAGGAGCAAGTACTCCAATCACCTTGAAGGAAAGACCCTGCCAAACACTACTCTTAAATAATCCTTATTATTATTATGTTTACATGTCTAGAAACACAGAGAAAGAATGGCATATATATTCAACAGAAAGCAGATTTAAAGTGATACATACTTTGCCTATTAGATTACCACTGTGGTATTCAGGAGGTACTTGAACACGAAGAAAAGCTTTGAGGTTGGCAACCTACTCCAAATTGAAATAAAACAACAAAGAGGAAAACACCACCACAAAACACCATAAGAAACAAAAAGACACATATGACACATGAATAGAGAAATAATTAAAGAAAGAAACAACAGAAAATGAATATAGATGTTTGCAGCAAGACTAAATTTACAAGGCAAAGAAAACAGTTCAAACAGTAGTAATTTCTCTTACCTATCTTATCTTTTGGATTTCTCTTATTTATATGATTTATGTCTATACATCTCCTGTGTCACCATTAAGATGTTTTCAGGTCTTATTTTTATGAACCTGTCAGACTCATTATCTGATTAGATAACTATAATCCAATCACTACATATTGCTAGAGATGGTAATATTTCCATAAAAACTAACTTTCACACAAAAATTTTTAAACCCTTCGTTTTCACTATCCAAAGTAACAGTGGCATATTTCATTATTAAAAGCATTAAAAGTAGCATTTATTTGGTTACCCATTGTCTTTGTACTATTTTCCACTCAAAAAGAAAACTTACTGAATTTAAGATATTACTGCTCTTTCATTCTATGCCCTTTTACAATCCCTTTTGACACTTCTGCTACCTCATTAAAATATATAATTAAAAGACTGGATCATATAAATTTTTATATATTGTAAAAATAATCAGAAAATAAAAAAAACAGAAATCAACTCTGCAATAATATTTCTTTGGACAATTAAGTTCATATAGTGTAATCATATTTCAGAGTCTTGGCTCTCATTACAGTCCATGGGGGCTACTTTACTGAAGAATATGAGTTGAAGTGCCAAAATCTTTCTATTTAGTATTCTTAAATGTTTATTGCCTTTAAACAGTATATACAGTCTAATTTAAATAGCTACTGAAACCTCTGAAGAAACTTTCTGCCAATTACAATAAAAAATATTTTTCAACATAAAAATTCCTTGTGGCAAGGATAAATTGCAATCCAGTTCCCTTTAGATCAAGAAGAATTTTTGCTAATGACTCCTCCATGGCCCAGACATTATTCACTGCTTAATATAAGAGCTGCTATAGGCATTCATGAAAAATAACCATTTAAATATCTAAAAATACTTTACCAGGCCCACAGGCCTAAGTACACAATGACATAAACCTTTTGGTTTAATAGCCAGCCTACCTTCCTGTAAACACCTTCCCTGAATTCAATTAAGAGGGTTATTAAAATTTCTTCAGGCATATTATAAACTAAAGAACAAAAAACTAGTCTTTCTCCGTATGTTCTGTACTTGGAATAATAATTTTTCCATAGTGGAAAGTTCTAGTTCTAGTTTGTATTTTCAATGCCTCATTCAAACAAATTGAATGGATCAAAGTGTACATCTCAAACCATTGTGCAACCAACCCTAGAGCTACTGCCCAAAGGACTGCACATTTTGCTTCCTGACTCCAGCAGTTTTATAAAGCTCCTTGTTCACTCTTTTCTTCACTTAATCTTGAACTTTTTTATTCATAATTTCTTAAGATCCTGTAGCAGCAGATTAAACTTCCCTCCTTAAAAAAAAAAAAGTCAAGGATGGCAAAAAAATTCAAATCAAAATAGAAAAACTTCCCAATGGATTTTGTCTATTACATTGTTTTGGAGAAACATTATTTTTTTAAGCATTTTTTGCTTTTGGAAATCCTTGAAATTTCATTTCTTCAGTAAACCAATGTTTAGCTGACATCTAAAGAAACTCCAAAGGACAAAAATTTTTCAAAAGTAATTTTCTCTTTTCTATCCTTCAGTTCATTATTCCATAATGGCACCTATTCTGCAAGACTGCATATTTGCCATTTATTTTATTGATAATAATTTTGACAGAAAACTAGGAAGCTGTGTTATCTTTATTAAAACTAACAGAAATGTCCTTAAAGCTCAGAGGAGCTCTACAGAAGGAAATCTAACTGATGGGACACAGAATCTTGATCTTGAATTTCATGCCAGGGCAATTCTTCCTTGGGAACTGAACTCCCATAGATAATAATTCTTTCCTTTCACATCCAGTATGCAATAAATTATCAATACAGAATTTTAACTGCTTGTTTGGGGAAGTCAAGTAGAACTGAATCACATTCTTCATTCTTATCTGTGAAAACTGCATTCCCGGATGGTGGAAGGAAGGAAGTTCTCCTACTCACACTCTTTTTTCAGACAGTAAACTATTAAATCTCTCAGGCTCCCACCACTGCAGCTGTCTGCTGTATAATTTTCACTGTTAGATCAGCTATACTCAGGCCAACTCTCAGTTGAATTGCTGACTTTTTTTCTCTGCATTGTTTTCAGCTTTGTGTCCAGTTTGCTTGCTCTTGTCTCCTCCTCAATGCTGAATTAGAATAATGCTTTCTCTACAAGGAAAATATTCATTCTCTTCAAGGCTTTCATGTGATACACAAAGGAAATTGCCCTGATGACACAACAGACATTCACCACCTCTGCAACTTCAACATGGCTCCACATCTCCTCTCTGCTAAGATTTTTCTGCACTTTATAGATGATGTGAGATTTGTAGGATAAATAGGAAAATTGAGACCAGGGAAACCTCAGAGAAAGCTCTAAGCTTCAGCAGCCAGCCCAGAAAGTTTCACTCTTGCTGCTGGAACAAAGGTGTGCTGTGCCTGGCAACAATCTGAGTTGCTCCTCTTTCCTTACATACCCTGCAGATGCACAAACACAGAGCCTGTAAAACATGGAGAGGACTTCTCCTGCAATGATACTCCTGTGGCTACCACTGGGCTGGAGGAAGGCTTAGGAGGTATCCCTCCTCTTTCCAGCATGCCTCCAGCCCCTGATACAAAGCATATTTAAGCTCTGCTATTCCACAGTTACAGCAGAGGCATTCCCACATTTTTCACTCAGGACAAGTGAAAGGAAAACACAAAGCTCTGCTACACGGGAATTAATTATTGCATCTAATATTCAGAAATTAAACTGAAATGGTTATCTAACTATATATTTGACTGGATATAACAAATTAATGCCAATTATGTACCTACTTAACAAGCACAGCAACCCTGATTAGCAATTCACTTCAAACAAGACACTGCCATACAGTTGGAAAATATTTAACCAAGCAATGAAGCAGTGGCTCCATATTGGATCAGTGGTAAACTGCAAACCTCTCATCACAACTCACTGGATTTGAAAGGAGAGGAAGGCAATTGTCTATTTGAAGTCATATTCAATTTAAAAAAAACATAGTTTTATCCTGTGAATTATTTAGCTTGCTCGTGAGTTTGTTCTAATTTCTGAAAAAAAAAAAAAACTGATAAAAGAATGAAATATGGGAGCACATTTATCTAATAATAGAAGGCATGAACAACTTCAAATAATAGAAAGAAGAATCCATACTTGGTAGTTAAAGTCATTCAATTTTTACCTCACTGTATTTTACTCACAATTTTTTTTCTTAATTTAAGCACTTGAAGAAAGTGGGTTAGACAATCCCTCCTTTTTAAAGGAGGCATCAGGATCCCAGCTTAGGGATGTCCCCCTGACCCTTCTGCGAGCCACAAGGTGTTTACAGGTCCAATACCAGACCCCACCATAGAAACCATGTCACTGGAACCAAAGGTATGGAGCTGAGTCAGGAAAGGTTTGGGTTGGATATCAGGGAAAGGTTCAACAGGGTGGTTGGGCACTGGAACAGACACCCCAGGGAAGTGCTCACAGCAACAGCCTAACAGAGTTCAAGAAGTGTTTGGACAATGTTCTCAGCACATGGTGTGACTTAGGGATGTCCTGTGCAGGGCCAGGAGCTGGACTCAATGGTCCTGGTGGGTCCCTTCCAACTCAGCATATTCTGTAATTCATTCTTCTCTTCAGTGGGAAGGGAAATACCCTCCTTTCTGGAGAAAGATTCTGCAAAAATAAAAGGCTGTAGGCTGCTAATCTGATTGCACTAGGTTGAACTTGCCACCCTCCCCTCTGTTGCTTACTCCATGTCTGGTATTACCACCAAACAGCTCATTCACAACTCTCCCTCTTGCTCCGGAAGGGAGAACTCATGCTCCTGAAATTTTGGTCATCCACCAGTTGATGGACAGTAGCATTCACAAGCAAATCTGCCTCATTCTGAGTCCCCCTTCAGAGAGCCACAGAGCAGTAAATGCAGTTCCCACCACACAGGTCAAACTGGTTCAAAGATGCCCGAGACAGCCAGGAAGGATGACCTGCATTTGCATGTGCTAAACCTGATCTATCTTTAGCCTATGTGGAGCACTGTGGCCAAGTCATAACAGTAGCTCAAAATAAACTGCTGTGACCAGTGAATTTTTTCTTCTAGTTCTCTTTAAAATTACTATCAAACTCTAAGACCACTTTATTATTTTAATCTTGCTCAATACTGTTCAGAAGAAAATAAAATTATATGGTGAATGGGAGGAAACAGAAAGGATAAATAGAAGTGGAAGAGATTTGAAAAATGAGTCGTCCTCAAAATAACAGTGTGGTGGATTTAATGAAAATAACCACTGACATAGTTTGAACTATGGCAAAATATACAACTATATAAGATAATGTGGCATATTTCAAAAAACCTTAATAACTCCTACATTTGATATTGTTTCAAACTTATTTGTTTGGCTTTATTTGCATTAAGTGTAAGAATATTTTTACTTTGGAAAATAAGCTTTTCTAAGAAATAAGCATTTCTAAGTAAATCTCTGAATTTTTAAGTTAGAGGACAGGTATACAGAAGCCAAAGCTGTTTGAGATACAAAAGCAAACCCCACTAAGGTATCACAAACATTTACATTTGCACAAATGGGTGATAGTGGTAGAGGGAAAAAGAGACTGAATTTCTGAGTTTATATTTGGATCTGTCAACCTAAAAATAAAACTTGTATCTACTGGCACTTTTCTACAACTTAGAAAGGAATTGATAAGAAAAAGTAGCTTTAAAATCTAGTGTTACTTTGGAGTGTCAGCAAGTTTTCCAAAATTTTGAATTATAGATGGGTAAAAGAACTGCCTTTAATCATACAGAGCATATATATGCTTAGCAGCTTTGGTATTAAAGTTGCTTCAAATGTAGGATCTTCATTTTGTGTTTAAAAATGAATGTGAATTTAATACTTACTGTGTTTTTCTGAGATACCATATCCTGTGGAGGAAAAAAAGATAATAGAAATGTTTATTTGTTTTTACTGGGAATTATTATTTCCAATAAAAATCACTGCTATACCTACACATAATATATATGTACACACACAAATGCATTCTTCACAGCTTAATCCAGATTTCCTGCCACAGTAAATTCCCAGTAAAAGGACAGAACAACAACAAGAAGGGTTTCAGCAGCTCAGGTTAGGAAAAAAAAAAAAAAACAATTCAGTAAAGAAACCTACTTAAAGAAGTGTCCAGAAAATGAAGAAGGTTGTACTTAGCAGTAACTGGAGTTACTCAGACTGGGCACACTCAGTCACACTGAGCATTTGTGAGACAAAAGCATTTAAAGCTGGATGGTTTTTCTCTCTGAAGGAGTATCCTTCACATACCTAAGCCCCTTTGTTACACAGATTGGTACACACCAACACATTCCTTCTACACCCTAATTCTTCTCACCTCAAAATCTAACCAGAGACACTGAAACAATGAAGCAGATGATGAACTACTGGGCATGTAAACCAGACCTCAGAGACATCTAGTTGCTGGCAAGCGACCTCTTCTCTTAGGTGACGGATTTCATGTTCAATGAACACTGCTTGGCCAAACTAAAGAGGTCTCCAGGTAAGCCACACTACAAATATTAGACATAGACTTGTTTCTAATCAAAGTTTTCATTATACTTTAATTAAATGGGCTCTGACAACCTCAGATGATTCTCCTTGAGCAACTTCATATCTGACAGCCTGAAATCCACTTGGACAACCTCTGCACAGCCCATACCCATGCACCCATTTCCTCAACAACAGGCAAAAATATCAGGGGGCATTTAAGAGGTTTAGCTCTATGATATTACTCTCCTGAAACCCAGATCACATATTCTTTTCTATCCTCAGAACTAGATTGTTTTGAAAGAACGTTGGTGCAACTGAAGAGACAACTCTTGGGACAATTCAGGATGGCTCCTAAGATAAATCGTATAAAGTCAGGTTGCCAGAACTTCACAGATCTTCAGCAGAAGTAACAGCAGTAACATCAATACTGCCTTTGTAACACTCAGACTCTGCACCACTTTTAAGAGTGTGCACAGCAACCTAGGTCCAAGTAAAATAATACAATTCTGAACAGAAGTGAATAAACCCTGAACAAATTACTCATAAACTTCAGAATAAAGAAACATCATCAGAGGGTCAAAAAGGTACTAAAACCTAAATGGAATTTCTAATTAGCCAAACTCCTTAAGCAAAATAAAATACTTTATAACAAAAGTGATGGAAGGCTTAGACAGATGAAATATTACAAATCTGGAAATTAATGTCTATCTAGCTAAGCAAGTATCCCCAACAGAGCTTTATCTACTGCAGTTAAATCTTTCTCAATAGGGAGAAATTGACTCTTCTGAAACCATCCAGCACCTATGACGTGAAATGTGTCATGAACTGTTCTTTGCTGGAATACCCCATGAACTGTCCCTGCCTACCTTCTGAAGTATTCCTTAGAAAGGTGTATTAGCATGTTTGAATGCTATCCAGCACTGAACTGGGGCTCGACTGCTGAAGAGATACCAATGACAAGAGGAGCACTGAACCCTGTCTCAGTGTTCAGGTTGATACATTTGATACACAGGATCTCTCCTGGCTGGTTCCAGGAACTTAAATCAAGTCCTATGATCCCATCTAAGATATGCTCTGAGACTATTTAGGTCAAGGGGGTTATGCAAACAACTTGAGGAACAAGTAAGATATCAGTGCCACTGACGGAGTTCCTAGAAGAAGAAAGGTGAAGGCAGATAATAGTTTTTCTAGCCTTAAGTGACCTAGTCACATTCTGGTGTTCTCCAGTCCCTAGACTTTAGAATTACATTATTAAAAAAAAGGCTTAGAACTGACAGTGCAAAGACTTGCAAGGTCTGGTAACAATCAGTCTGAACATCTATCCACAGAGGGATGCAATCCTGGAGATTCTTCAACACTCCAGTTATGGAGCAGGGCTTGAGTATGATCTTCGGCACAAAGTGCAGAAATCAAAGCCAATATCCTCACTGGGTAGCAACAAATAGAAAACAACTAGTTGTGCTTCCCAGATGTGGGCACATCCTTGGGAGAACCAAGTTGATGAGAACATCAGAGTGACAGCATACAGAAAGATAAAAATGTGTTAATGAAAAATAAAAATGAAGTATTTCATGGCAGTCAGGTATATTACCAGCAGTGGATGAAAAGCTGCACGCCTGCCCACCCTGATTAGATGGAGGCAAGGAAGACATGCCAGTAATACCTTAGTGTGCATCCATACGAATAATATCATTGAGCAAAGGGTGTGACAGGCTAAAGCTCTGAGTTTTTGGGACTCCAGGCCACTTGGAATGTGAATGCACATGTGGACCACCACATGAAGAAAGGAAGTATGGGTTATAGACACATGAGAACAAAATCAAAGACATTGAGAGCAGAAAAGAGGAATGAGAAGCTGTGACAGAATAGAGCTCTTCTGGGGAAAAAGGAGACTTAATATTCTTACAGAATCAAGAGATGTTGGAGAACTCTAAAAAGGATTTTTGGACAGTAATGGTGCAGAAAAAAGCAAAGTAGCAAGGGGCAATAACTCAAAATAAGGAAAAAACAACAAAGCATGAACAACGCTTGTCTCAGTGAAGGTAGGAAGGAAATGGATTATATTAAAAGCAGCAACAAATGATAGAGAGGACAAAAGTCTAAATATGATGTAAAATGATGTAAAAAAACCTGCACTGAAAAAGGCAGAAACATCCAGAATGTATGACTTGCATTCGGAACAGCAATTTCAGGACTTAAGCATATAGCATGTATTATCCTACTACAAAAATGAACAACAGCTTTATAAAAAGATTTGGTGAGGATGTCTTTTCCTATCTTCAAACAGCAATAAAAAGGAGATTCTAGTAGTCTTAGCTAGTCAGCACCTAGGGAATACAAATGTCATCTGACAGAAGTGCTTACATAGGAGCAGGCTGCAATACAGCTCTTGTTCAAGTTGTAATTATACAGGCAATAACTTTTTCTTACATGCACTCTAATTAAAAGAGGGAAAGGAAGGAAAAAAATCAGACCTGTACCCTCAATTCCAAGTCTAACTACCTGAAGGAAAATCAGTACCACACTATGGTTCTTTTCTTACAAAAAAAAGTATTTACTTATTCTATTCTGTTTTTACCAATAGTTGCTTTTTCTTAGCAGGATTTAATTATGCAGCTATCAGGAATTAAATTAAATGTAAGTTTCAAAAAACCACAAACATCTGTAGGATCAGGTATAAAGATATTTCTGAAATGAAGCAGATTGTGAAGTGAGAACCTTACTTTGAGAGACTGAGCAGTGTCAGCATCAGTGTCATGGTAAAGAATAACATTATTGGCCATGTCAAAGCTTTCACGCACGCCAAGGTGGTAGAACAGTGATGGCTGCTTGGAAATATCACTCATGTCCACAACTGCAACATCTGAAATGAGAGAAGTGGAAGAGAGAATGCTAAAAAAGTAATAATTTTAAACCCAATTTTAATCTTACATGGGATTTAAAATAAATCCTGAAATTACACACAGACACTGGACAAAGTCAACACTTCCAAATAAGGGTCATTTTCTTATGAGAAGTAAATTTTACCCTTCATATAAAAGATAATAGCCACTCATGAAATGATCAGTGTTACATTAACTGGGAGGCTGAGTTTATCAATCTTGCTTAAAGTTTTGAAATCACAGCATCAGGAATGCCTTGGATAAAAAAAAAAGCAATTTTGCACTTACTCCCTGAGGCCTGACAGCATGAATACCCTTAGGACAGAAGTTCCAAATATTCAGGATGGAACATCTAAAAATAATAATGTAAATTAGAAAACCAGGGAAAACTGTGAGACCAAGTTTATTTTAAGAGGCCGAGGTTTGAAGAATGGGAAATTCCTAAAGAGTAGAAAAAGAAATTACTCTGAAAATTGACTCTAAAAGCTACAGGCAAGATTTTCAAGATGGGGGTACAGCAATGAGGGAATTCAATCACGAGCAGCCAGAGCAAGACTTCCACTGCTCTTCTTTAGTGTTCCAGTCAGAAACACAAGTAAGAACATTTACATCTGTGCAAGAAGAGCTGTGCAGAGCTAATGAGAAATATCCCATATTATGCAGAACAGCTGAGATACAGACAAAAGATTCTGAGTTCACCATTTTGTTCTCATGTAGACCTAAACAGCAATGCAGGAAGAAGGCGTAACTGGACACTTAATGCTGAGGTTTTATTTCTTGATCCTTACATCCTATATATTCCTAAGAAATTTTTGCTTTGAAGTTTTTGGAGGTCTGTATCTATATGTCTGTCTGCTTTCACCACTCGGGCATACATGGATGAACTGAAATCCAAAGTATTCATAAGAATAGAGCCTTAGCATTAAAACCACAGGGGAGTCTGAGGTTCAAAATAGATTCCAGAGACTCAGTGCAGCTGGGCAGTAAATTCTGTGTCTCTGAAGGGGTAACAGACAGTGCCTGGTACATACAGAGAAAGACAGAAGAGTGAGCTACCAGTAAACAAGAACTCTAAAAGCAGGGCTGATGGCTGAGACCCAAATGCAGCAGCCAGTTAACCTTGGTTGCACCAAGGTTACACATCACAAGAATCAATACTCCATACTTAGTAGGCAGTTTCTTGGAAAAACCTGCCATGAATATATGCTCCTGTACAATTCCATCAGCCTATTCTGACACACCACAGGGAGGTCAGCCAGTCCCTCGGAGTACTATGAGACTCCTGTTAAAGCACAAGGAACATTTTGAGTCTGAAGACCTGCTTTAAGACCAAAACATCACTGTTCAGGAGCAAAACCAAACAAACATAAAAAAACCCCAAACCTCAAATTATCCCAAACCCCAACAAAACACACAAAAAATTCCAAATGCACCTCCCTTCCCCACCAAAGAAACAAAATCCCAGCACAAAATCATGACATAAGAAAATCCACTTATTCATATAAAATTCAAATCCTACACCATCTACAGATGATCTTTCCAGTTCCAATGTTTAGCCAGCTGTCTGCAGCATGAATAAAATTCTCAGTGTGTATTGCACACTGTAGTGTTATGTAAACTGAGAGAGCTTGAAAAAGTAAATCCCAGCTCCATAAACTCAACAGAATCAAGATTACCCCAATATTGCAAAATCCTTTCAGAAAACAAATTATCTATAGAACAAATTTAAGAGAAACTAACAAGCAGACTGAGAATCAAATACCATCTTGGGGAAAAAAATAGGAGCTTGGATGGTTTTTATTGCTTGCACAAGAGTGTTTCTGGGAAATCAGAGTACTGTGAAATCAAAATCATCATCCTTGTAAGGGAACTTAGATAATGCAGTGTTATATTGTACAGATATTGCATTTTACAATACGATGTGAGCAATGATTTGTAACAGAATTCACTGAAACAGGGCTACACACAGCTCATTGCCACATCTGGTCTACAACTCAAATTTGTCTCCTGTTGATTGCTGCTCCATAGCCATGTAAGTGGTATCAAAAGCATATGAAATGTACATAAGAAGAGAAGTAAGTACCTCCATTTAAAAGGGTAGTTACTCATCCCTTAGATATTAATTCACACATGATAAAAAGATTTATGAGAACAGGTTTTCCTTGCTTATTCACACCTCACAAACATAGGCGTGAATAAGATAAAATAAAAATAAATCAAAATGAAGAGTAGCAGAGATGAAGATGCATCACAAAAACATGCATGCAAGTTCAGAAAAAGCTCCAGGAAGATAGCTGAGTGGATTCAGTTTGAGCATGGGAGTCGGGGAATTAATGACACAGAAGTAAATGACAGCAGACATAGGCAGAGCATCTGACGTGCTCCTGGCTGTCGGCTAGAGCAGAGATGAGAAGCTGCACTCCTTTGGAGCTCGCCAAGTCCTCCTCCAGAAGTAAGAGCAGCAGCCTTGGAGCAGGGAGGGAAAAGATCTACTTGCAAAGCAGCTTTACTAATGTGCTAGTGAAATGCAGAACAAGCACAGAGGGCTCATGAAATGAATGCAAATTTGGGTGGAGAAAATATGACCCGCAGTAAATACTTATAAAAGCAGTGGATCCCTGGGATGCACCCAGTGCATGGGGTGCTGAGAGTGCAAGCTCAGTGTCACTTATGGTGGATCTAAGCACACTCCCCAGAACTACTGTTCTCAGGGGTACATCTGTCTTCTCGGAGTAAGGCAGTTTTGTGAGTCATGTAATGAGCAAAGCTAGTATGTGACACCACAAATATTTCTGTTTCAGTTATCTTACATTTTTCTCATAATTTACACTAAAATTCTTAATTTACAGTTCTTTAAAAACAAGCTATGTGGCCTGCACTTCAACCGTGCATTTAGAATGGCTGATAAGAGAGAGAAGAATTTCCTTAAACTTCCAAAGACACATTAAAAGAAATAACTTCAACACTATGTGCTTTGCAAAACTTGATTTATGAACAGAAACATAAGTCAATCAGAGTTCATTCTCAACTCCTATTGTCCATAACAAAAGAGCCTGGTCAACCAAATATACTTCTGGACTTCCCTAGAAATATTTAGGTTCAACCTCCATTACAGACAGGGGTGAAGCAAAAGCCAATGGCAATTTTTATCAAATCTTATCATGCATGAGAAATGTTAAGTGATAATGAAATATTTCACACAGGTCTAAACCACCAATGGAGAGGGTTTCCTATGTTCAGAAGGAAAGAGAGCAGGGGAAGGTACAGCCTCTCTGGAAGGACAGAAGGCTTCCAAGTGAAAATCTGTACAATGCATCCACCAGATGCAGTGGAGGCATGGGGATGTGCCTTATGTTGCATATGACCAATTTCAAATTATTCTGGAATAGAATATTTAAACTTATGGCTTCTTTTCTGCATTAGCAACTTGTGCTCAAAAGAGCACACCCATAAAAATGTCTTCTCCCTCATTTCTTCTTAAGCATAGCATATATTTTCAACTAGTTTTATCCTCTAGTAGTTGCTCATGAAACTATTTTCATCCTGAAAGTAGCCAATTTTTGTCATGAACCCAAAAACTGATCTCAATTTATTATGTGATTGCAGTTCATTTGTCTAGGCTTTTGTTTCCACTGTGAAATGATTATAGTATGTGTGTATTTGTAGTGCATTAATGTAATTCAGCCTTAATGTCTTGATTAGGTCTCTGCATTGTTGCAGCAGATGGCACATAATTCATTTCTTATACTACAGTTTACATATTTTAACACTAGTGTGTCTTACCAGAGCAGAGAAGAGACAAATAACTGTGACAACTGAAATGAAGATTAGAGATCATTAACTGTGGTAAAATAGAAGACTATGAAACTAACAAATAATTCAACATGGAAAACATTATTAAACAGATTGAGACCAGAGGACTTATTTCTCTATTTGGAAATCCACCTGAAGACATCATACAATTAAAGATCTAAATAAATCACAAGTCTTCACATGGCTTTTTTATGATTTATGGAATTGTTAGCAAAACCAAAAGGACAATTTTGGCATCAGATTTTGGGATCTGTAAGTTAAAAAGTAATAAACAGAAAAAAATTAAGAAATAGCCTGCAATATGCTGATAGTTAAATAGAATCTAGGAGGCCTAAGAGAAGAAAAAGTCTGCACTGCTTTCAACTTCTAATCTAAGACTCACCTTCATCCAGCCCTATCCATGTGCAGAGCAAGAACCTTGCTCCATTATTTTGGATTCGTTATTTTTCAGCATTTGGAACCTTTCTATACATAACAGATTTCAAATACACCCCCAAACTTAATGTGATAATAGAAATCTTATTGGAGGGAAATGCAGAACTCAGCCCTTTGCTATTCACTAGCATCCTGCAAATTATGAACCTTTACAGTAGTATTGCTTCAGTTGATTGGCTACTTGCATCATAGTCAATAAGTAAAAAAATATGTAATTCCTTGAAAACCAGTGAAGAAAACTGTCAAATTCTTTATAAGAACAACAATACTCCTAAAGAAAAAGAAATTAAAATCCTTAATTCAGGATACACATTAATTTTGATTTCTGCACAGCTCTTTAAAGAGGACAATACCTAAGTTTTTACAGGGAAGTAATTATGGTAAAACTTGGTGTATTTGAAAACCAGGAACCCTTTGCAGATTCCACTTCAGCTAAAACATAAGGGACACCATCCCATACTCCCAGAAACTGGGAAGCTCAAGGTAATAAAGCACATCTGTAGCAACTACCAACAGAACTGTTGAGATGATTTTTCAGCACAGTTTGTTATACCAGCAAAGTGTCAGTACCCTCCATTAGATCCTAGGCACAACCCAATGTAAGTGTAAAAATAATGTCAACATTTGTGATGATATTATGGCTCTCATAATGAATCAGGTTTCATTTCAATCTTACTGCTTTATAATCAGGGTATCCTGTAAAAATCTGCTTTTCTCAGAAAAAATAGTGTTCCAATTATAATCTAAAGCACCAAATTAAACCCAGATATTGCCTTAGAAGCTGGAAGACCCAGGAGACAAAGCTCTTTTTTTAAATTTATGAACTTCTGGTATGAACTTCAACTTTTTCAAGTTGAAATATAAAATATTATAGCATGAACTTTACTAACATTACTGGTTTGCTACAGGGCCAGAATTGGTAATAAAAAAAAAAACCAACGAATCAGTAATGATTTGTCCTGCAATATAGATTTGTATATGTTATAATCACATTAAACAGCATTTTAAAAACAACTTTATATATTTCAGGCTACACTTAGCTTCTTGTAGATTAAAACCAATACTAAAATTAAAATTAACTGTCATAGTTCAGAAATTGCTTAGAAAGCTCCTTTAAAAAGAAGATTGTTTTATAAGCTGCAACTTTTGCAAAGGAGTCCTGGAGTGGCTGGAGCCCTGACTACAAATTCCAGCCTACTGCTACCTTAGGACAGGAAACACAAGCATGCACACTGGATGTCTGAAACCTTTTCATGCACAGAGGGCACTTCCTTTGAAAGGGTGTTTAGTTCACAGGCAAAAGGAAGTGCTTCAAAGGACAGGAAAAATAAGAATTAAATTAGGTATGATTCCTCATATTAGTGTGGGAAAAAAGATTTCTTTCTGTTCACATATAGTAAGCACTGAAAAAAAAGTGACATTATCAGGTTTTATTAATGACACCAATCACAAACTGGAGAAAGAAGAAAGCTTAAATACTGACCAAATCATTTTTAATTCACTATTTAAAAATGAATGTTATCTTGGGAAGATAACACAGAGAATTCCAGTTCTAGTACATTATCAATATACACAGTCTGACTATAAAATGAAGCAAAAATCTAAACTTAGTTGTATCATACTTTTGACAGCTTTAATGGATTTGTCAAGTGTTTTGGGAATTCTGAAAACCTGGGCATCAAGTGGCAAAAATTCTGAAAGGTGCTTTTCCATGGTTTGTCTGTTTGCTCAGGAAAACACAAGAAGTGTTGTAAAGTGGTAATTTGTAAAGTGGTAATTTCAAGACTTGTGCTGTTTTTAAAAAATAGAGCAACACCTCTCATTTTTGTTCTCAGACTGAGATTGTCATTTGCTTTTTACTTATTTGTGGAATTACAAGTGCAACAGGCTTTAGGTTATAAAGTGATTTACTAAAGAGAAAGGCCAGCACACCCCAAAATGTGTCACTTCTCCTCCCACCAAGCAATATGGAAGGCAACCATGTAGTACCTAACAATTATAAAAGCCAGCAGCAGTCTTAGAACTACAAACACAGAGGGGAAAGTCATACCTCTCTTTTGCATTTCCTCTTTTTTATGTGTCAAATCTTGCTCTGGAAGGCAGTTTCACATCCTTCCCTGGGAAACTGCTCTGCTCAGTGAATGTGAATGCAGAGTGCTGAAGATGAACTACGTATTAGCTGAGCAGCAGCATTCTTGACTAAGGAAAGTTTGCTGTTAAATAACTTTCCTGAAAGGAACCAGGCAAATCCTGAGCTCTGCTATTTCTAGGAAAAAAAAAAAAAAAAACTTGAAATTTTTCAGATGAGCCCTTCCACCACCCAGAAGCATTACTAACTGCAGCAATTCAAATGATTGCTTTGCTCCGCTTAACACAGAACACATCAATACTGGCAACGTCCCACCTCCAGAGACAATTCTGGGAACAGCTGTAGTAAGCAAAGTGGGCCAACTGGGCTTTGTGTGGAAAGCAGACACATCCGTGCAAAGGAGGAGGAAGAGGAGGAGGAGGAACAGCTGACAACCGAATGTGTTTCTAACCATAGCATCAGGGTGATGCTAGAAAGTCCTTTCATGTGGCCCAGCAAGGCAGCTCCTCCTTCCTGTGCACATGAAAAGTTTGGAACACTCAAACTCAATCCTCTCAGCACAAAAACCTGAAATAATGCAGGTTTTAAACCACGAGAATGGTTAAAACTTACCAAGAAAAGTTGTAGTGTTTACAGTCCGAAAGTGGAGGTAAGAAAGCTGGAGCACTTTTTTTTTCCTGTATAGATAATAGGAGTGCCTCATAGAGCTCCCAGTGAAAGCCCTGGGAGAACCCTCAGCGGCCTGAAATGGCACAGAAATGAGCACTTTTTGGACAGCCATGCTGCAGGTGGTGAAATGTGAAGTGCAAAGAACCAGAAAACAGAACAATCCAGTGTATCAAAAACAGAGGCACATGTAGCTGGAGTGACACTAGTGATGAATACAACCAGCACACCACCATGTACACAGAGCCTGACAGCATTTTAATGTACATAAAGAATACAAAATCCATATTTATTCTAAATATTCAGTGGAATCATAACTAGAGAGAAACTTCTTGTTCTTGAGATCAGTTCTCACCTGCAATCTTTTGTCCTTTTGATTTCAAATTCTAGCTTTGGCAATATTTGAAAATTTTAGTCTTAGGCTATCTTAGCAATGTATGACATTATAACATTCACTGGCAATTCCTATCCAGCAAAATCAACCCTCAGATGATACTGTTAAAATCAGACAACCGTGCAAAACAACAGAACAGCTAAGACTGAGGGGCCAATGCTCATCTCTGGCTTTTGTAATTCTGTACAAAACCCCCCTTTCATACAAACAACTCCACAATAGGGTTACATTCAGACCTGAACATTGCAGCCAGTGATCATGTTAGTGCTGTGGTGTTACTTTACAGATATTGCATCTTTCATCTGTCCTCTGGTACACGGAACACACACTAAAAATAGAATTAGAACATATTTTTCATGCTTCAGTGGCACTTATTGCAACTCAGGGAAACTAGTATCTAAAACAACTCATTTTTCTAAAACACAACAAAGTATTTGTGCCATATTTATAATTAATACATATTCCTTAATAGCTAAATGTCTGTTCCAAAAATTACATCACCCAAGAGACTACACTTTAGTTGAGAGAAGCAGAACAAATTACAGCAGGTGAGCAACACTGCCAGTTCTAGGAATTGATCTGCAGCCTGAGTTCTCGGTTATTTTTATGATTTGGGGTTTTCTTATTCATTAGATACATTATCTGAAGGTTTTCAAATTTTTGCCCTGAAATTGCATTTTAGGAACTATTCTGTTAAATGGAAACAAGGACTCTTCCAAACATTTTCGATATTAAAATCACAACAAAACTAAGCTTCAAACAGGGCAAGACACTGTATTAAAAGAACAGGGCAATTCTACTGATCTAGAAAAGCAAAAATTGTGCCAATAAAATGCCTATGCTTATTATTTCTTTAACAGATCTTCAGGGAGGGTCTTTCAGACTCTGCCAAATCAGGAAACAACCAGCACCCACAAGAACTGGCATGGGAAGAAAAGTAATGCAGTTAATGTAATACAGAGGCATCCAAGCTCAGAATGTGTTTTTAATGCTTTGCACAAGTATGAAGAAGAAAAATATTGTATGATTGGAAACACCTGATAATAACCTCTCTCAGAAGATAGCATAATTTGTGACTTTTTTGGTCTTTTTTTTTTACAGTTGGCAGTTTAGGGAAAGAAGGAAACAAAGACCTAATCCTCAAAGAACTCTTCTTTAAATGTTGAATTGCAGAAGTTAGGAAATATATAATTCACTGTAAACAGTACATGCCTAGGCTTAGAAATTGCTTAATATTTTCCATGACAAAGCTTTGCTTTCAGTCCCTTTTAACTTTGCCAGTCTTTGCTTCAGGTTGTTGGGTTTTGTTTCTTTCTTTTTTCTTTTAAGAGATTTAATTAAAACAAACTCAAGTCATTTTGAGTCTGCATGGGAGAACTTATTTTTCTGGCCACTGTTAAACATGCTGTCATGCCAAATTAAGCAGCTTTTCAAGCACTAAATCAGAAATTTGTCAGATGGGTGAAGCTGTTTGGAAGTAACTCCTCTCAGCCTCATGAAATGCTGCTCGCTCCAAAGCGAAGTTCTGGGCAGTGAGCTGCTCAGAGTCACAAGGGAGATGTTTGGTCTCAGATGAGCCTGTTGTCACTGCCTCCATTGTCAGCACAGACAGAGCAAAAGCACTTTTCCAGCCCCATTCCCCTGATCTGTGAGAAGCCAACTTCAGGAGATGAACTGCAGCTTAGAAATGCCAGTTTCTCTCCACTGCCCGCAAGGGGAGCCCAGGCAACTGCAGACACCCACACTGAAGGTGTTCAGTGCCCCTTCCACAGAGCCTCACAGCCCTGCTTTGAAGGATTTCATTAACCACTAAGGCACTCCAGACAAGAATGATATCATCTCAGCAGATGCTTCCCTAGATGTGTTCCCATCAGTTAACCAACAAAATGGCCAGTGGAGGAGGACTACAGATCTTTCTCATCAGTACCTTACTCACGTTCTCTCTACCTGTGAGAGAGGAAGGACTGTCACAATTCAAACCCTCCCCTAAGATTTCCAGGGATCTCTCAAGCACCTAACTCCTCCTTGAGTTTTCCATAAATTTGGAGCTCATTCGTGAGTCCCAGTTTACAACGTTGTTTGTTTTGGCACTCACTATTATACAACTGTGGGGATGACTGCTCTTTAAGAGGTGTTTGTGCATGTACTGTCTCAGCCCAGGGTCTTTTCTCTTACTCATAGAACCTGTTTAATTACATTGAAGCATTGACTATAACCTCCCCACCTATGGATGAAGCTTACAAATGAGTTAAATTTTCAGCAAAAATACCTTCAAGCCAAATATAAGCATTGCATTTCCCTGCAAGACAAAGTCATTAATATAAAAGCTAGTAATAGACTTAACCTTCTATTTTAACTTTTTTTTTTCCCTTTCATACCATAGCTTGTGAGGTCCCAGGAACAACACAGCCTCAAGTCTGAGGGAGTTAACTCACAGTAGTGGGAGAGGTCGAAGTCAAAAAGATAATGTCCACACACACTGTCTCTGGAAACTGACAGCACAGACCTCTTTACACCGCCCCCCTTCCTTGAGGAAGGATTGTAAAAATTTACCCATTCTGGGACCACATTTTTAAATTTACAGATCTTTAGTTACCAACCACAATCATATCAGGTGGATGCTGCCAAGATGTACACATTGGTAAAAAATGCATTATAGAAGTTGTGACATGCACAAGAGAGCAATATTTATACCATTTCTTGTAAATCTACACTGTTCAAGACCCCAGGTTAGGAGCTGAGAGAGATCTCATTGCTTGCACCTTAGCCTTTTTGGTGGTTTCATGGCTCAGGCAGATCAATGTTTATTGCTCCTGCAACTCCTACCTCCTTCACATGATCCATAAAGTCTCTCTCATTGTCCTGGTCTCCCCTTATCCATCAACATATCTTTAACTTGGCAATTTCTGGCTAACTCAGTGCTAGCACAGTAGCAGACAGAAGCTCTATCACTGTAGCTAATCAGTCCTGTGAGCGGTATCAGCTACCAGCTTCACACTACTGTCCTGGTGAAGTACTAGAAGAAACTGTTAAACTTACAGCAATTGAAATAAATAACAGCTAAGAACTTAGTTTCAGGACAAGTCACTTCTTACATATTGTGTAACAAAAGGCATTTGCATCTGTAACTTAAAAATCCAGTTCTGTAAATAGTGAAAAAGACTCTAAGTTGAGATGGTACAGATCTCTTAAAATCATCCCCACTAAATTAAAATCACATTTCATGAGTGCCAAAATGAAGTATTTATATTTTAAAATTGCTGTTATTTAAACCTTGTAAATATGCACCCATCACAAGTAAAATGGGAAAAAAGACAAAGCAGTTTGCTATTTCAGGTTGACATCAATCACTTGACCATGTATAGTGTAAAAAGCAAAAACTATTAATCACTACACGTTTCAGGATAAACAATCTTTCCTTTATATATAGTGTGAAATACTCTATCACAGATAGATAGATAGATTAGATACATAGACAGACACACACAGATAGAGATGATGGCTACCTAACTATAGTTAAAATACACTAAAGAATCTTAACATTCTAATAAACTTCTTTAAACACAGCTGTGCTGATTTTGGGTGAGATAGAGTAAATTTTCTTTTTCTTTTTTTCATTGCCATTTTAAACCCTATGGTCTGGGAGCAGGGGTGCAGATCCAAAGGGAGCAGGGGTACAGATTTTAATAGATACACCTTTACATGGCTGCAACCATGAGCTGCATGTCATAAAACCTGCTTATAGCAGGAGGAGAAGCCTTACAAAAAGCAGAGCAAGGGCAGCAGTGACCCAACCTGAGCTGGCCTTGGTGCCAATAACACAACACAAGCAACTTTTGCCTTATATGAAACTGTCCTTTTCTCAACCCACAAGTTATTTCACTTTTACTCTTCCAGTTCTCTCTCCAAGCCTGCTGGGTGAGGAAGTGGCTGAGGGAGGGGTGTTTAGCTCCTGCTGGGATTACCCCATGAGAACAGCTCAGGGCAGACCAGTGACTGTGAGGTTCGTGGGGAGCAGAGCAGTTCCCATCAGCTGCTGACTTAAGCAATGACACTGTGACAGAGGCTGACAGCACTGTAGGAATAAAAAGGGCATTATCATGGCTTAAGCAGCTGAATGCTTGCCTGTGAAACTGAATTCCATACCTGCTTCTTCCTACCCTACAGCTGCTCTGTGATGCTAACTTGGTCACCTAAACTGGAATTTCAGAGAGGGCCTTGTTGACCATGCAGTTATCAAGATTGTGAGTTTCAGAAGGAAAAAATACCACACTGAAACAGAAACAGCGATTTTGAAAAACAGAGCCCTCATTTTAAAGGTACTTGGTAACAAACCAAATGCCTTCAGAGAGAAGGAAATTCCTAATATATTACCTAACCAATTCACTTCTACCATCCCATTGTACCTTGGTACAACTTAGAACTTGACTAGTCTCTGATTCAGCATCTGCAGTCTTCCACCTGCAAAACAGCTAAGCATCTACAGAACAATCAGTATGCCTGATTCATACCTTAAAAAGACAGGTATTTCCATTTTTCATTCAACCTTTATACACAAATTAATAGTAAAGAGGCAGCATTTTAAACTTCTCAAAGAGTATTTGAATAATCCACATTTGTCTCATTTTTTTGTTCACAGATGTAGACAAATGAAGATTCCAGATGTTGCTCATTTCTTGCTTTAAATCTGTGTAACCAGAACACTGAAAAAACCACTTAGTCACAGATGATCTAAAGACACCTGTTCAATAATTTTCCCTCTTTACATACTCTCAATATATTAGAAATTTTGATATAGACGCCAGACAGGCATAATGAGTGACTGTCTCACATCATACATACTTTTCACTATGCCGAGTCATTACGAATAAAATTTTTTCCTTATTTTTCTCTGCGAGTCAAAGAACCTAATAATTCTACAGGACATTTTTCTGCCCTATTTAGTATCAGAGAAGAAAAGAAGCAGCAGAGTAAATTAAAAGTAGGCAGTTCACACTTGCCTGCTGCACTAGCAGTGTGCAAAGGCTCACACAGAACCATTTCCACTGCAGTGCACTAGAGTGGAGCCAGGCAGTTGAGAGCAAGCAGAAAAAACACCCCAAGCCTGAACCTAATTTGAACCTTGCCTGCAATTGGAGGGGGTGGGTGTGTGGAATGAAAAAGGTGAACTTTATTTAACTTCTCCTTCACCTCTTTACTTCCTACACTGGGTCATCAAAGAAAATGAAGTACAGAAAAAAAAAAAGTTACATAACTGGATTACCTGGCCTAAGTGAAATTAAAGAGAGTATGAAATTCAACAAGGAACGTTGTCCCTTTCTCCCCAGCTGCACTCAAATAAATTTTTAGGCCAAGGAGGTTAGATAAGCTTCAACCTTTTAGACATTTATCCAAACTAAACCATTTGAGAATCACCCATCATTTAATGTTGAATACCTTGGCTGGGGAACATAAAAAACCTGCTAAATCTGCACATCTCCCACAGGTCACACACAGGCCAACAACATATATTAAAAAAAAATTGGAGAAATAAAATTATGCTGATCTTTATCTTATTATCAAAGAAATATAATAAGAAGAAAAGTAATCAAAATACAAGGAACTAAAATAGAAAAAAAAATTCAGTACACTAAAGCTCACAAGTCTGGGTTAAACTAAGACCTTATTCCTTTCTTTATTTAAATATATAGTATATTTAAAAAGTGAGACTTTCTTAGTCTGACTCTCTTATTTTTTTCCCAAGTATGTTTCTTAAAAACAAATATCAAGAGACATCTCCATCATTAGCACTGAGAATTTTCATGTACCAAACTGAGGTATCCCACCTCATAACTATATCACAGATTTCCTCTTTATGTTGATGGACTCCTATACTACCATTTAAGACCCACATAAAGCACAGTAAGTTATGCACAGAAAAAAAAGTTAATTGAGGAAAGGCAGTATTATTAAAGTGAAAATGCAGACAAAGTTTACATGAAACCAGGGCATCATCTGTGAGCCAACAGACTTGTACTCACATACAGATACTGAGTCCTTGATATAACACTCCGCATGCTGGGCAGATGTGGATCCACTCTGCTATTTTTATCTTTCCTGTAAACAGTACAAGCTTTACGTGCCAGTCTAAAAGACTGCATGTGCTACTGAAAAAATCCTGATGTACCACTCAATGCTGTAATTTAAAAAATTGGAGGCTTCCATTAAAAAAATGAGAGAAATCAATTTCAAGACACTACGTAGAGATCAATAAAATCCAGAATTTTAGTAAAAGCTGGTCTTTCTAGAGTCATAGCCATTATCTACTTAGTCTTTACCTATTCTATAAATACAGCACATATATAATTCTATAAATTCCAGCATGTAGACAGAGAATATTAAGCAGGGGAACCTATTCCCTAAGATCTCTATAGAATCACAGGACTACTAGTACTTCCAAATATTAGTACTTCCACATGAAGTTGTGATTTTTTTAACAATCTGAGACTGAGACACCTTCCACTAGTCCAGCTTCCTCAAGGCTCCATCCAACCTGCCCCTGAACACTTCCAGGGATGGGGGACCCACAACTCTACGCCAGAGTCTTGCCACCCTCACAGTAAAGAATTTCTTCCTTGTATCAAATCTAAACCTGGCCCATTTTAGGTTGAAGCCATTCCCTCTTGGGCTATATACAAGCCTTTGTAAAAGGTCCCTCTCCAGCTCTCTTATAGCCCTCTTTAGGCACCGCAAGGTGTCATAAGGCCTCCCCAGAGCCTTCTCTTCTCCAAGCCCCAACCCTCTCAGTCTGTCTTCATGGAGAGGTGCTCCAGATCTCTGATCACCTTCACAGCCTCCTCTGGACTCATTTCAACAGGTCCATATCCCTCCTATTTAGGGCCCCCAGATCTGCAGGGATTCTCATCATAACACAGGGAGAGAATCTTCTCCCTCTCCCGGCTGGCCACACTGCTTTGGGTGCACCCCAGGGTGCAGCTGGCTCTCTGGGGTGCTGGCCCATATCAAGTTTCTCATCCACCAACATCCCCTGGCTAACCTGTACCTTGTCATGGTACGAGGATGCAAGAAAGTTTAGATTTAAGATGCTAAATTCTGAATATTCATCTTTAAAATTGTCCAAAATACCTAAAATTACAGAAATTAAAACATTATTCTTCTCAAAATTTATATTATACCATCACAGAAGCACTACTGCAAAACTAGGAATCTGAAAAGGCATTAAAGGGTAAAAAAAAAAAAATTAAAATAATCAAGCATTCTTTTTTTGACTTGATCACAAGGCAGAAGTCAAGATAGTTTCTGGTTTTCCTGAAACAATATGAAGACTTACCTAGTTTTGTTACTATAATAAGCAAAAGGCTAAGTTTATCAGTTCTACAATTTAATTATCATGAAAGCAAGAAATCCATCTCAACCATTTTCAGACTTCATTCTGATTTGAATACTTTCTCCAGCTGACAGCATCCCATAACTTGTCAGTTATCTTAAGCCCCATAAACAGCAGTAGTAAAAACAAGCACAGTGCCTGGCTTTGAGCTTGGTAATCATGTCCTCTTTTCAAACTGGGTTTAAAAAGACTGAAGCATGCCAAACATCCATTGGCAAAGAAAATATCTGAAACACGTATCTCAGTTCCAGATAAGGCAGAGCTGATGCTGATAAAAGCTGACAGTTACTGTGTGAGGCAGGACTGTGCACACAGAAGCTTTGCTAAGTAAGGAAGCTCAGAACCAAACAGTAACACAATTGTAAACATTAGCTTTTCTCCTGCAAATTTTTATTATCTACTAAGATTAGCACAACAGCCATGACTGCTCTAGCACTGTTTGAAAGCAAGACACAGACAGAATACAGCCTTGTACTGTTTTCATTTACCAGTTCCCAACCCCAGTTTCACCTTGTCAATCTCCAAGCAAAGGCAAAACTAACAACGAATGTCTCCCTCAACATACAAATTAGCAGAAAGAAATTTCTTTCTTCAGCTTCTGTGAGTGAAAGGCAGAAACAATAGAGTTAATGCAGCTAATCTTCAGCTGAGTGAAATTATTATGGGCAGATATTTTTCTGCAATAGAAAAACCTGCAGCTTTTCTGTGACTAAGGCAAAGACAGACACTTGATTCAGCCCAGTTTCTTGTGGCTGATCTAGCTACTAAATAGTTGTAAAAAATTTAAAGGGAAGGAGGGAGAAAGGACAGCAATCAAGTGGCAAGTAATTCACTACCCCAAGTTTAAAAAAGTAACTTCCCTGTTATTTTCCCCACAATCAGTTTCATAGAATCTACCACTGCTTTTGACTTGCTTGGAGGCATCAAAGTACGGCTATTCATGGAAAGCACTGCCAGCACCAGTAGGAAACTGAAGAATTTTAGAGAAAGCTCATTATCATGCTGATTTATATGGAAGGTTGTTTGTTTTCCAGAACTAGTGTATTTTTGGCATACACTTCAAAAGGTTTAGAAATCATGTGGTAAACATCTATCATGTGACAAACACTTTTCAAATTGTTGAGAGGCCCTCGACCACCTATGGTTGAGCTACAGTTCTGCGCAATGAAGGGTTGTTTTACTGAACAGAATAAAAGCCCACAAAATACAAAGAACCCAGACACATTTCTCTCCATAACATGACACAAAATAAAAAAAGATTATACTGAAACAGGGTTAAAGAAGCACTTCAAGATTCTTCTTCTTGTGTTTCGCTTTAAAGAGATATTAAAGACTTTTTCAACACAATTTAAGCATAAAAGCAGTATATACTAGAATAGACAGAGCTGTAAGTTCTGCTGTGATCAACTGGAATACTTCCCTTACTGCTGGATTTAGCTGTACCATCCCACATCAGCAGAAGGATAGGGATGTAGTCCTAACAGTGTCATTACTGTGTCATTACATTTCAGATTTCTGCCTGTCATCAGAGCCCACTGCAGTTAAAGAACGACTGTGCTAACCAAGGCTGGGATCATATACCTTCAATGTAATAAAACCTGGGGTACACATCTTAAAGTCATGAATCCCGTTGGGTTTTGCACTCCAAGACATAACAGCTTTTGAACTACTGATTCTGAAGTATTACCAAAGAATAGCTGAGAAGTTTCAATTCCACCACCTTGAACACACAGCAGAATCATTGACCTGACCAGGCTGAGTACTACTAAGGATAACAAAAGCATGAGTGGTTTCCCATGACACAGCAATCCAGTACTTGTGTCAGAATTCATGTCTTCTCCTTGCAGAGAACAGCGATACAATTTTTGCTCCTGGCATGTTTCTATAACCAGCCCAGCCTCCCAGTAAAAGGTGAAGATATGTGCAGCACTTCTGAAAGAAGGCAGGTGGGGTGAAATCATACTGTGAGACACGTGTGACCCATTGGCTGCTCATTGAATCCCCCTGACCTCAGCTGACACAGGAGTTACGCTGTTTATATCCAGCCTGTGCCAGGGGGCAGGACAAAGCAACAGCTGCAAGCCCTCTCTTGGCTCAGGCACCCTTGCTGCTGTTCAAAGGTAGCCTGAGGCTAAAGCAATTCACAGCCCTCCTGAAGTGCATGGCAACCAGAGCCTACTGTGTTCACAGAGTTCAGCTGCAAGTGTCAAACCCCACTGAAGCCCTCCTAAGGAAGACCCTACACACATCTCAGCTGCCAAATGTTAGCCACATACCACCCTTGCAGCTGCTCCTCCACACGCATGGAAGCAGCAGCATGCCCTGAGTATGTCCAGAACACAGGTTTGCAATCTGTTTGAATTTGGGCTTGTGATGCTGACAGAAGATAGCTGGGCCATGGCATGTGACCTCCACACACAGCCCCACACCGTCCCCCTTTCTGCAGTCCCTGATGGCAATGAGACTTGTTCCTAGGACTGGAACACCAGGTGAGTATTGCAGGAAGAACTGTCTGAATGCATAATTAATGCACCCCAGAGATGGGGAGCCAAGATATTCAGGACTGACTTTGGTGCAATGCTGGCCTGCAGCAGGGTATAAAATGCTGGCAGAGACTGGGCCAGCTGGTCTCCTGGTGCTGCAGGCAGCTTCCAGGTGGAGCCCCCTCCCAGCATGGAAGCCTGCAGCCTGAAGATGGGAAACATTGACTTTTGGATAGCAAGTGAAAACCACTAAGATCCAGTCACATGAGGAGATAAAATCCAAAAGCAGCTCCATAGATGCTTCGTTGCTTTGGAATGGTGAACTCTCCAAGGCTAAAGACTGTTGACCTGTACTCTTCTAGCCAAACTGGCTTATATTATAAGCCTTTAGACAAAACTGTTGACCAAATCTGAGACTAAGTGGACCTACCCACACCTAAACTCCTCTGAGTTTAGAAAGCAAGGGGGGTCTCACTGAAGTTCATAACTGGAGAGGCCATGACCCTATTGCACTATTATCTGTTTTAATAGATGATAGTTATTTACTTATTGTATTACAGCCTAATTACAGCAGTATTAGACAATAAATTAGCAATAAATCAAATAATAATCATGCACATAATCACTGTATCCTACTTCTTGCTCCTGGCCAAGAGCCCTTGACTTCTCTGACACAAGTCCATCTAGAGGAAACCAAAACATCTTGAGTTTTCAACTAGGTTTTTCACAAAACCTTACAAGTCAGAAGACCTTTACCACAAGGCAAACCAGGATCTCACCCTTACTAGCCTGTAAATGCTACCTTTTAACTAGCATGTGCAAGTGTAATTTAACAATTTAAAAAAGCAATGTATGATTACACTGATAAAGGAAGAGCATGACTGCAGAACACAATATGAGCTACCACATATCTACCATAATCTGTCTATTTTATGGAGGATGGAAATTAAAGCAATGTAATTAACCCACACAAGCAAACACTTCCTTTATTCTTGTATAACCTAATTTTGAGACTGCAGGTCTAAGAGAAACAATTCTTACACCTGTGAAGAACATGCTACACACAGCACAGCAAGACTGAGCAAGCATGCAATCACTGCAAAGGATATGAGTGGCTGGGAGTCACTGAAAAGTCAAGGCAGAACTGGAGATCTGCTTGCCAGCATCTCACAGTCAAATGGCACAGTAGATTCCTTCAGAGCAAATTAGGAACTACATGAAAAATACATTTGAATATACTTCTTAAAAAATAAATAAATAAAGGAACCTTTAGAATTTGCAGACTGGTATGCATAGCCAGCACAGTTCTTTCCTCCTATAAGAGGAAAAAAAAAAACTCTATCAGAAGAACATTCACTGATATGAAGAATTCCAGAAAATGCTGCAAGCTTTATTTCTTAAAAAATAAATTAAACAATATTAAAAACAAACAACCAAAACCTACTTCACTGCAGTGTTTTCAAGACCCATGTGACAATAATTGGTCTTCAGAGCTAAGGCAGTTCAATAGATGCAGTTATTCCTTTTTTCAGAATAATCTTACATGTTCAAATTTTTCAAGTCATTTGTAATGGTTGTAATGGGTGTAAAAGCTTCTATTTAGTGAGACTCAGTATGACTTATAATCACACAGTGAAAAATATTACTTGCAGAGCAAGTTATAAAAAACCAGAAACTCACCATTTGTGTTGTGTATCATGCAGAATATGACATTTGAGACTATCTAAGGAAGATGAAGGTGCATGCATCACAGAATCAATCAATCAATCACAGAATTGATTAACTAGGTTGGAAAAGACCTCTGAGATCATCAGTCCAACTGTGTCCTGTACTTCATCAAAAGCAGCATGGTTGGTAAGTCAAGGGAGAGGACTGTCCCCATGTACTCTACTTTTGTGAGAGCCCACCTGGAGTGCTGCATCCAGGTGGGGTCTCACAAAACTGCTGCTCTGGGTTTCCAGCATAGCAAGGGTGGGGACCTGTTTGAGAGGTTCAAGAGGAGGACTATGAAGATGATCAGAGGTCTGGAACACATCCCCCAGGAAGATGGGCTGAGAGGGTTGGGGCTGTTTTGCCTGGAGAAGAAAAGGCTCTAATGAGACCTTATAGCACCTTGCAGTACCTAAAGGGGGCTTCAAGAGAACTGGAGAGGGACCTTTTACAAAGGCCTGTAGTGATAGGGCAAGGGGCAGTGGATTTGAGATGAGAGGGCTGAGTTAGATGACTGTGAGGATAGTAAGACATTGAAACAGATTACACAGAGAGGTTGTGGATACCCCATCCCTGGAAGTGTTCAAAGCCAATCTGGACAGGTTTAGTGAAACCCCATGTCAGAGGGGTTAAAACTGGATGACCTTTAAGGTCCCTGCCCAACCTAAACAGTTTTATGACAGTAACATATAGACCTGATGGTTGTTACTGTCATTTAAAACTGGCCTCACACACTTGGATATAAAAAGACTACAATAGTGGTATATTAAAGGGTTTTGTTATTAGAATATTTGGTTTGATGTCACAATGCAGAGCTTTGCTGGAGAACACCTGAAGTAGCTCTAGATGTGCAGCATCACACAGAGGTAAAAGACCAGGTCCCAACAGCTCTGCTGTTTTACTAAAGCAGCACAATATCCAGCCCAGCCTCTTATACACCACCTTCCTGTTCTGAAGATGGCTGGTTTGCTTCTCTTTGTACTTTTGTATTCTGTGGTATATCTATCTCTTGAGATTTAAAGCAAATACACCCCTAGTCATTGAGCTACCTGTGTGGGAAAAAAAGGAAAGATTTTTATTCCTCAGAAAAACAGCAAACCCTGCCTGCTGAAGTAAAAGCAGAGCACTAACCCTTAACTCCACCACTGCTCCCTGTCACACCCAGGGGCAAAGATAAACTGCAGCAGGAAGGTATGATGAAGTTTGTTTAGAAGTGATTGCCCTCACCTGTCATTCCTGTCAGAGACTGCACTCCCTGCAGCAGAGTCAGCAAGGGAAGCTGTGCCTCCAGCTAAGCTCCACGGGTTACCATGCTGTAAATTATCCTAAAGCAGTGACAAGTTTACTGCACCTGATGCACTCAGCCCTCAGGTTGAAGAAGCTGAAGCATCCCTGCCAATTCTGAAGTGGGGACACTGGCCTTCTGAGGGCAGAGGGTTTCAGGGCAGGCAGCTGAGACACAGGCAACAATGATTTCCCCCAGCAGCTGCCAGAGCCTGAAAATTAGGATCCAGCAAATTTATTTCCTCCTTCCCCTTTCACAGTGCAACACAAAGAAAAAAGTTTCAGGAACAAGAAATCAGGGTTAAGAAATCAGGTACAGAAGGAAGGAGGACCCATGTTTCAATCTCTGTTTGGGATCACTCCCAAGTCTTGGCTCTGGATGAAGACAAGTCTGCAGAGACAGGTATCGCCCCATGAATTTTGGGGCTGCCTTATCACACAGGATATTGATTAGAGAAGTTCATCTACAGCAAAACAGCAGGAACGGACTTCAAAATATTCCCCTATACTCACAAATTACCTGAGAGTTCCCTGGATTGTCAGAGGAATACTCACTTAGATCAGCATTTAGCTCTATTTCTCAGTACACCACTCGCTCTCTAGCCTGTCTTCCTTTCAGCTGATTTTCATCCTGCTGACTGTGTGATTTCTAAACGCTGTGGTCAAATGGTCAAAGAAATATTCCAAGCCTCAAAACAGATTGCTGCATATCCCTCATGAGGGAAAAGCATGCAGGTGCAGTGCAGAGACAGGATTTCAAAAACCAAAATGGGAACACCCAAAATCTGTATAACTGTACTTTGTACACCCCTTCCCTTAACACTGTGCCTGGCACTTCAGGCACTAAGATTTGATAAAGTTTTGAGTAGACAAGGAAAAGCTACATTTTTTTCTATCTAACATCACCCTTCCAGAGGTACAGGTCAGACATTTGACTTTGACATCATGTTTGCTTTCTTAGTACGTTCACAACAGAAAGATCCTTTGCAGCTATTAATCATTCCACCTGTAACATCACTATATCCAAGTCCCACTCACCTTTTCATTCTGTCTCTCAAGTTGTTTACGAATACACCGCAGTGCCTATAGTTTGATTTTCCTCATGGGATAATTCTGAAGAATTCTAAAAATTCTCAATTAGCTCCTCAGCTCACTGTTCCTAGGGAAAATTACTTTTATTCTTTTATTTTCTGCAAAAAAAGCTTCACACTACTCGCCCAGTTTTAGTTTAAAAATACTACCTTCTTTTCTTCCCAGAGATATAGTCAATGTATGCAGGCATCCTTGTTGCTCTCCTCTATTAGGTAGGTATCATTGCCCATTTTTGCAAAATATAAATTACTTTTCTGACAGCTTGTTTCTAGCCCACATGAGCAAAGGAATCTTTTTTTTTTTCTTCTACCAAGTTTTTATCTCATGACTTTTAAGTTTGCTTTCACAAGTGCTGTAGATCTCCTTTAGCAAAACAACACCTTAGAAAGCTGAGAGATTTCTTAAGATCAGGGTCACCTGCATTACCTGCAGGTCTGCAATATCCAACTAAAGGCTTAAATCATGCTTCCATTCACGATAAAATTTCAAATGATGGCAAGTCAGTAATGACTACACTCAAGGTAAAAAACACATATACTCTGATTATAGAATTTAAGTGGGTTTGCAGCACTTTTCTCAGTGTTTTACTGAAAAATCGTCTACTAGAAAACCTGCCTGCAGACAGGAAAGAGGTTTCTGTTGAAGGTTTTTTGTTGCACTCTGTCCTTAAAGTTTGCTGATTTTGTCACAAAAGGTACTTATAGATTCATACTAAGTAAGGTAAACTACTTTGGAGGGGGCTGTCTAATGGCTGAGTAAAGGCTACAATTTCAGGCACAGTCAGGGAAAAAGGCTAATAGATAACATTTTTAACAAAGTGCCATCAATACTACTCATAATGAGATGGTCTTTTGGTCTTTGCTGCTCAGTCATTAAGCATTAGTAGATGGTTAAGGTTCCACTAGTAAACCAAGGGAAGGCAACAGGCCAGCACCTCTTAGAGAACCCACCACTCCTTACAAAGCAAGAGGAAGTGCTTTTCAAGCTTCTGCCCCTCAGCTACAGAAAGTAAAAATACACTGTAAGAGATATCTTCATTATGGGAAACACCGGCTTAATATCTTACCCAGGCAGCAATAAAACTTCTTTAGATTGTTTTTTTTCTAAAGTAAACACATGGGAACTTCCTAACACAAAGTTCATCGTGAGCCATAGGAGTGTTCACATTAACACTTATTCTTAACAGATGCCAGCAATCCCAGGCATACATTACTAAGAAGTTAACAAACCAAGAAGTTGTCTCTGTGGCTGAGCTCAAATTGTTGCTACTGGAAAGAAATCCACAAAAAGTCCATTTTTAATAGTCTCCTTTGGAACAATTCCAGATTATGGACTATTCAATTACTTTTTAATTGAAAAAAAAAAACTCTGGATATAAGAGGGTTGAAGGTGTATCCAGTAAAAGGCACCTTACTATTACAAAGTGGTATTAATCAGTGATAAAATTATCTTGGTCCAACAAGATGACTTGAATCAAAAATCTGCAAAGTTAGGGCACACTCCTAAAGAAGAGGCACTCACTTCAGAATGCAGTAATTTAAGAACCCTTTTAGAAAGCTGTTTCAGACTCCCAGTAAAATGCACAGCAGGCGTGTGTCTAATACATTAATAGCACTATTAGCAGAAACAGAGGAATAATTTTGTGTTGATGAGTACATTGTTCTTACTTTCAGAGTGGTTATAAAAGAAATTGCTAGGTTGTGTTTGTGTACTAAGACACACAACGAATTAACATTCTTGTCAACCTTGCTAGCAGAGACATAACAAAAACCCCTGACTGGGAAAAAAAACTGACAAAAAAGGATGTGAGGTTCCTCAGTATTTGGGTGACTTATTGGGATGGAATGGACTCATAATCACATGAGTCCATAAAATAAGACTAAAGTTTTAGGAAATATTATTTAAGACATCTCACGAGGAAAACAAAGTTCTTATGAAAGATGAACTGTGAAAGACAGACTTAAAGAGTACTTTCCATCTTTGGAGTTTGTCAATTTCCGGCATTTCCTTATGCTGGCTCATACAGATAGGAGAAAAAAAGGTTGTCTGCATGCCAGCAAAATAGCCACATACTCCCCTTGATTAGTTTATAATACCTATTGGCTCAGAAGCTTCCAATGCGTGCTCAAAAAGCTCACAGTTCTCTGCCACAGTGCCAAACTAGCCAGGTGTTTTGAATGGAGAAGGGACACCAGCTTTCTTTTGAACTGACAGACACCTGTCACCAGCTCAAACCCGCACAGGGTGGGCAATACCCACAAGTCTTCCTCAGGGCCCTTGTTCAGAGCGATACACTTTGTTCACATACAATTTCACCGTCCAGTCTGGAGTGAGAGTGGTGAACATGAAGTCTCTGGCCAGGCCAGAGCAGAGGCTGGTGTGTCTTCGTCCTGTGTCTCACTCTAAGCTCCCCATCAGGCTGGGAGCTGGAAGAGGCTTCTTAGCAAACCACCCCAGCAGGAGTTCGGCTATTCCTTAAGGCTCGGTTGGTACTGCAGGATCCACAGTCCTGCTGGGACAACGCACCGTAGCGACTCAATGAGCTGCTCTAAGAGCCTCAACTTTATTCTCTCACCTCCTTCTGCTACCTATGCTGGCCGCATTACACGAGGATCCCTTCGCACCCATCTCCCTGTCCCCACAGCCCTTGCCAGAGCCCCGCTCTCCCTGCTCCCCGGCACCACCTTCACCGAGCGCCCCCCGTCCCTGCCGGCCGTGTCCCTGCACGACCCGGGAGGCGGCGCGGGGCAGGCTCCAGCCTGAGCCCCCGCCCCGCGTCCCGCCTCAGCCCAGCCCGCTCACCCGCGTCGTAGAAGGCGTCCAGCACCGCCGTCTCCCCGAAGTCCAGCTCGCCGAAGTTGACGGTGCTGAGCTGGGCTCCCTCGGCCTCGCAGGCCCGCAGCAGGCAGTGTCGCGCCCCGGCCTCGGGGCTCCGCGCCCCGGCGCCCGCCTTGGGCGGGTCGTTCAGCACGTACACGGCCCGCAGGCAGCGCGGCCGCGGGGCTGCCGAGCCCACCTCCGCCGCCTCCGCCTCCGCCGGGCCCCCGGCCCCCAGCTCAGGCTCCGGGCCGGGGGGCGCCTGCTCCGCGGCCGCGCTGCCGCTCACGGGGCTCTCCATAGCGGCGTCGAGGGCTGAGGGGAGCGGGGGCTGCCGGCAGGTGCTCAGGCGGGGCCGCGTCCCATCGCCAGCAGCTGGGCAAACCCCCGGCGAGGCGGCTCCCTCCCTCCTCGTGCCGGCCCCTCTGCCCGCGCTTCTCCCCGGTCCCGGCCGGGCGGGCACGGAGACGGGACGAGGCGAGTTGAAGGCGGCCGGCACGGAGCGGGGCTCGGCTCAGCTGGGCACCGCCCTCCCCGAACGAGACAGCCCGGGGAGCCCAGCGCGGAGTCCGGCTCCACCCCGCCGTGCCTTCCCGGGACAATGCGCCCGCTCCCGTCCGCGGCCCCGGCGGCTCTGAAAGGGAGCGGCGCCGTCGGGGCGATCGCGCCCCGTTTATCTCCTGCCCTGCCCGCCCCTCGCCGGCAGCAGCGCCCCCGCGCACCGCCCGCGGAGCGAAGGCAGCTGCTGCCCGCTTGTCTTCCCTCTGCTCCATCGCAACTTCTCCCCTGCTGAATCCCCCGTCCAGTTGTTTACACGACTTTGACCACATTTAGAGTGTGTCAGAAGTTTGGGTAATAGTTCATCCTTAACTTCCTTCTCTTTTCTTAATCATCTCCCACGATCGTGTCAAAATCAGCTTCTCGTAACTCTGTGGCAATTCCTGGCTTCTTTATAAGAACGAAATTATTTTTTATTTTCTAACACGTTTTTCTTATTAGCTTCGCTGGTGATAGCAGCCTGGGGTTCGGCAATGCTACTGTCCAGGCACCGGTGCATGTGTCTGGATAATTTAATATCTCAGCGCTGTTCCCCAGCTGTCAAAAGTCACCCTACAGAGACCACAACCAACTGGTGACCAAGGGAACAGGGGAAAAGCACAGTCCTCCTGCAAATTTGTGTTTGAAGTAGTAAGCCTATCTGGAAAATTTTTCATTTTATTTTCCACTCATGGTGACAAGTGAGGTTTTAGACAAAGACTGTGTTCACCTTTTGCTGCAGTGTGAAGACTGTGTGGCTATGAGAGACAATGATTTTACCCCATGCTATAATCACAGAAACAGAGAACTGTTGAGGTTGGAAAAGACCTCTGACATCATGGAATCCAACTGTTAACCCAGCACTTGACCATATCCCCAAGTGCCACACCCGCACCTGAACACCTCCAGGGATGGTGACTCAACCACTACCCTGGGCAGCCTGTTACAATGCCTCACCATGCTTTCAATGAAGTTATACAATAAAAACAACAATCAAAGGCTTACAGCATGGTATTTTCCTCTCCAGGTGTCTGTCAGTTTGGGATTAAAATAGATTTACTTATAGAATATGAGAAAAGCATAGGCTTAAGTTTAATTTTAACTTGCTTACGACTTAGCACGAATAGGCCCTGCACAAAACACTATAGGTGAACTTGAAATGAGCTCCCTTTGTCAGCATGGCTGGCTCAGCAGGGGAGGAAACAGAGAAAGACCAGATGCTTCCAGATGAGGGACAAGACCTTGGTACCCAGTAACACAAAGGAGGGTCCCATGGCTGCACCAGGGTGAAAGATAAGAGCAGTTAAAGGCCTGTCCATGTCGACATGGATAAAGAATCCAATGAGGTGTTGGAAGATCCTGGACCATAAATTTCTGTTGGATCAAGAGGTGCACATGGAGGTCTTGTGCACAGACTGTGAGGGTGTGAAGGCACGGGGATTTCTTTATTCAGGGTCCCTGTCCAGCAGCTTAAGCAAAAATAAACCAAGTCTGCCTCAAACCCAGGGTCTGATCTCTGTGACACAAGGATTGTTAATAAGAATTGCAATAGTCAGTATTTCTAAGAAACACTCCCAAGATGAGGATAGCATAGTGCTGTGCAGTATTCATGTTTGCTTGGTGGCTCAAAAGGATTTTAGAGAGAATGTGAATTGGTCCACAGGTTGGGGATGTGTATGTGCTTTTTTGACAGAAGCACTAGAATATGAGACTTTGGAGGAATGACATGGCCATCAGAGATCCCCCCCATTCCTGGCAGCTTTCCTCTTTAGGCAAGAGTGAGCTATTGTATGACACACCAAGTCTATTAGCCTTGATCCAGTAATGCACCACTTACCTGATATAATAGAGAAAAATCGAAGTCTGCATTCAGAAGATAGTCAGTGTGCACATTGAGCCTTCCATCAATAAAAAGCACTAGCACAGAAGTTTATGATCCTCCCCAATACCAATCCTACTTTGTACTTTTTGAGTTATAAAAAAGTTTGTTTGAACAGCTGTTATTAAAAACTGAAAAGTACAGTGCTGTCAAAGTTAAGGGATTATTTGCACAGGAAAGCTTTTCTCTTATTCAAGAACATTCTTGGGCTTTTAGCAACTAACATGCAAAAAACCCCATATTGCAATTAAATGTGTTTAGGACAATATATGCATGGTGTGGTGCTTTCTGTAATCTTGAAAATTGTTTTAATGTCAATTTTCAACAAATAGGCTGAGATTGCTTAGTGGGAGGATGCCACTGAGGCATAGTAAATAAGCCCTTTGTGCCTTCCAGAGATTATAAAAATTTAGGTTGTTCTAGGTCTAAGACATGTCTTCAGGTTTCATTTAGTAGTTTTTATCATTTGTTACTTCTTTAAATTACTTGTGGAGAGGTCTGTCTCTTGGTCTTGTAACAGAGTGATAGTTTCTTAGTAGATATTTTACATGATGATAAATAAGAAAAGGATATTTTCCACTTTTCCTAATTTTATTTGTCTTTCAAATATCCTCACTATTCCTTGGACATGTTTCCTAACAATCTGTCATTGATTTTCAGTAGTTTAACCTGGTGCAACTTGTTCAGTTTATATGCTTTCTTTCAAGCTAGAAACAAGGGCCATTTTTAAATGAAGAAGCTTCATTTTACAGGCTGTGACTGTCATGAGAAACTGTGGCTCAGTGCCTGACATTTCCAGTGAGCGACAGTATCTCCAGATCTTGCAAGTCACCTGAGCGAGAATAAATAGGAAATCAGACTTTGGGGGATTTAAACTGTTTCTGTGCAAATCAAAAAGTGTAAAATGTAGAAGAAAAAAAGCTGAGTCATGCAATGCTTTTTCCTCTTTTTGGAAAAGTGTCCAAGAATGAGGTTATAGAAAGAGCCACTCTGTCCCTGGCGTTGCCTATTTAAAAGTCCAGGGCAAAAGTTAATATTCAGCTTCTATATCACTTTCCAAGACTTTCTGCCCAACTTAAAAAAAAACAAGCCCAGTTTGTGAAGTCAACATTTGCTCTTGTACAAAACTGTAAAGATGATGGTACAATTTTCTCAGTCAGCACTTTGCACCTGTCAAATCCACTTAGTGCAGAATATTAATTACCACTTCTGCAAAGAAAATAGATGTCCTTGAAACCACCTTTTCTTTTTTTTTCATTTTGCAAATCCCTGAGTAGCATAACTGAGCTAAGGGAAGTGATTCCTTCCTTTTTTTTTTTTCCCAGGCCTAAAAACTTTCAGTTCACACTGTAAAGGCATATAAATTTCAAACTGTAAATTTATATAAAGTTTGACTCCACAGCCAAATGTGCCACCTTTCCCCTAATGCATATACAGCTACAGCCTCCCTTTTTTAAAAAAAAAGAAAGCACAGACTAGAACAATCATAAAGGTTAGTGTGCAATTTCATTGTTCTCTGACATTTTCACCTATGAAGAGGCTCCTCCCATTTTATGCAGTGTAAGGGAAAGCCAAGCTCTCTTGGCTCAGGTAAGCAGCAAATAAACCAGAAGACATCTGGGTCCATGGGAGCCTGCAGACTTGAGCTGCTCCACTGAGGTGCAAACCCACCTGGCCACACCCTGCAGTGTTTGCTGAAGGATGCTCACCAGCACAGTGTCCAGGACATCCATCACACCTGCTGCAGAGGTGCCTGGGAGTCCATCCACAGGCACTTGGCACTGACCACCTCACTTATGGGCACAGACTTAGCCATGGGCACATCTCCCCTGCCCTTGTGTGCCAGGCAGAGAGCCACAGCTCAGGCAAGCAGCAGCATCCTGGGCAAGCTTCTCCACGGAGCTCCATCAGGGTGACACCTGCCTTGCATGAACATGCATCCAAAAAGCCTGAATTCTATACCCTAGATGTGAGATATTTTTTCCTGTATTGTGAATATCAGGCATTAGGGAATATATTTGGATATCCAGATTGTTTCCTGGCAAGCCACTGTACCAACTTTCCACAGGATAATGCAAGTTGTGGTGTTTAAACTATTCCAAGCAAACATTTTGTTAATGGATCTTTTGGTGTTATTGCTGCTAGTGTGCTACCCCATTTATTTTCATTCGCAGTGAGCAGGTCTCCAGGTAACCCTACAGATACTGCTGTCACGTGATGACAAGGTAAAGACTTGATTTCTTTACTGAACAGGATTTTTTTTCCTGAAGTATGAATCCAGAGAAAATATGTTTTAATTTTCAAAGTCATTATGTAGAAACCTTACTATCTATTCAATAAAATTCTCCCTATGAATAATTCTCCCTAATAAACTGCTTGGATTTGTTCAAAAGTGAGATTAAAAATACTAACTCTGTATAAATGGCATCTAAGCAACAGGTATAATTATTGAAGAAAAACTTAATGAAGATGACTTAAAAATGCTATAATGCTTTAAAAGTTGACTTGCAGCAAAGCACATCTCTTTTGCAAGGGGGAAACTTGGATGTCTCAGAGTCATGTGAAGTTAAAACACCTTGGCCACCAGATCATCACTGGAATTGGGTTCAAAGGTCTCAGGCATTCCTCTTGCTTTTACTTCAGTGGGCAGTGTGACACTTCACAAGCTCATTTGGCCTGATAAAGAATGAAGGCAAAGAAAGTGACTGCTGGGTCTAAGAATATAATCCCTAGCACAGCTTTCTGTTCAGACCCAATCTTTTGCACAGAGAAGCATGTTTGTTGCACAGAGCATCTTCTCCTCAGCACCTCTTGCAAATGAAGAACAGAGTGACATCCTGTGTGACAGACAAGGTCAGTCAAAGGGGGATCATTCTCCTTCTTTGCTCTCTGACTGCCTTGGAGAATAACAGCTTTATAGATACGCCTTGTGTGCTCACATGCACACAGTGATCAATTCAAAATTGGCTTTGACTCCAAATTCCGAATCTTTAGTTTTCGTACATCTGGTACCCTAATCGAAAAATCTTGCTTTTGGATTTTGACTAGTTACATGTCAAGACTTTGGGAGAATGGATGACTAAGGAATGCAAGGTAGCAGTGAAAAAAGTATACAGATATTCTCAATAGCTTCTATAAAACCAGATTTTCAATTAGAGAGGAATGCCTCCATTTGAAATAATAAAATAAACCAAACCAATAGACCACCACTAAATAAGATAGCAAAGTGAAGGAATAAAAACCCACTCAACCTTTCCTGAATCTCTGTCAAAGCAGAACTCACACTTTCTGTATGCCTGATAGTTGGCATTTCTTTCTATCAGACTGCTAGATCATACCAATGACACAAGACTTGGGCACATGCATTTATAAAATCTGGTTAAAAGCTTTATTCTGATTTAGGTATCTATGGTTCTCTGGACTTTCTCACTCAGTTAATGAACTGAGGAGCAAACAGCCAGAAGTTAACTCAAGTTCCCTAAAATACAGTTTTTAACCAATTAATCAAACAGAAAAGCCCTTATCTTCAGTTTACAACACATTTCAAATAACTTCTAGTTTTTATATTTCAGATGGCAGAAAACCAAACCACACCCCTATTCAGAAACACCTCCCTTGGACCCTGAAATTTCTGAACCCTTACTAAGATGACTAATGTTAGAGAAAACCTCAAGAAAACCTGGAGAAAAAGAAAACTTTCAACTTAGGTGGATGGAGTCTTCATCTGACCATCTATAAAATTCTGAATATTTGTATTCAATACAGGTGTATTCAATATTTGTATTCAGTACTAGGTGTTAATAAATAACAATATAAGCCCTCGATTTCTCCACTCATTCAGCATCTTGGCATGATGTTTTCTCCTCTGCAGTCTTCTCCAATTCAGCAGGCCTGAGGGTGAGAAATACGCATTTCCCTAGGGAATAAGAAGCAGCTGCTTACAAGCAGCAGCTTCAAGAGGTCTGGTTTAAAAATTTTGCATGGGCAGAAGATTAAATATTCTTAGCAGCATTGATAAATTTTCTTTTCAACTTGATCAAAGTATCTAGATTTCTTTATGTGCCATGGCTCAGTGGTTTTCATACCTTTTTAAGAAAATATTGTCACTTTTATCCATTCTCAAGTTGTTTCTCACTGAAGAAACATTCATGGTAAAAACTACCTGACTATTAATTTTTATTCCAGTCGAGCAGTTGTGTCTTTTGAATAATGAAAGCCCAAGAAAATTGTGTCTGTGTCAGGGAAGACAACCTGGTTACACTCCTATTGTAAAAACAATGGAGAGGACTAGAATATGTGGTTCATTTTTATTGACATTTAGGTGATTTTTATATTGCTGTAGATGCCAGATACATGAGGATACATGGGGTTTAGAAGCCTGGCAAAAGCAGAGCTCTCACTGCTGTTTGAAAATATTTTAAATATTTGTAATCACAAGGGTTTTACTGTTACCAGTTGGGACTGTGAACAGCAAAGGAGTCCTGAGGAACTGCTTTAAAGTGACAAATAAAAAAAACTTATCTATGTTATGTTGATACTCATTTTTGTAATAGGTATTAATGAAAGTTTCATATATTTAAGCAAGTATGGAAATTTAGTAAAACTTCAGTAAGAATTCTTCAGTTGCTCCTGCATTTCTCCTTGTTAAGGCAGTCAAGAAATCGCAACATTATTAAATATGAGCTTGATATGTGAAGAGAGAAAATTACCAATGTCCAAAACAGGGGCTTTTTTTGTTTTCTAAAAAAGTACTATTAATTAATTCACCTTCATGAAGTAGCAGTGTGAAAAGTCATGGGAGAAGCAGGCAGTAAAATGTAGGAGCACAGCTGAGGCACCTAGCGAGACAGAGAGCAACATCAGCCCGTCTTGAAATTTCTGGCAACTATTTTCTCAGCTTGCATGATGCTCATGCTCTGAAGGTATGAAGGCATTAGCATTGGGTCTGACTGGAATATTTGGCCTTGGCCAGGTGGAATTTTCAATACTTTTAATGGTGGAATCCAAATGTGTGTAACACTCAGCAGTGAGTTCCTGGGGCTCTCCTGGTTACACAGTGAGACCTATGTGGGATGCCAGACACTTCTCTGCTTTGTCAACTTGCATTATGTTTATTCTCTGCTAGAGCAGTGTCACATGCTTGAGACTATTAAGTTGCTGCCAAATAACACGTCACTCCTGTACAGTTAGAAAATTTAATGGCCAGACACATTGTCACTCAAATGCAGTCCCTTTTCAGACATCTATCTGCCAGAATGATGGGAATCATTACAGAAAATTTTATAGTGCCATAAGCGAGACCTTCAGCCCATCACTGTCAAATCACATTTCTGTCAAAATGCCAAAGAATTTCTTCCTGTACTTCACAGTAAAAAGCAAGTTAAATAGTAACCTGCTTCCTGTTCTAATCCAACACACCTAGAAAGCACTGAGCATTCCTGACCTTTTTGTAGGAGCCAATACATTTTTTGCTAATAACCTTGTAATGGAAACACCTACCTCTTCTTTTTATTTGGGAAATTCCAAGTAATGGCTATTTGAGTAAAAGAATTGAGTTAGTGATAGCAGTAAGATTTCTGGAAGCAGTAGTAAAAGGTATCCTTTTTATTACTGCACAGACTTTTTTCCTCTAGACATTTAAATCCAGTTGTAAAACTGTGAATTATTTCAGTTTTGCACTGGACAGTTCTCAGCTATTCACACAGCAACAAAGAAGTAGAAAATCAGGTTAGTACTTTGGCACACACAGGCATGTAGGACAAACATCAGATACTCTTTCTTAAATCCCCAAATGGAAAGACCAACAGGTTGCAGATCTCCTTATGACACAAACACACTGCTGCAGAATGAAACCAACCTGAGGAGAGTCCCATTTGCTTTCTGTTTAACAGAAAGAGATACAGCATATCTGTGGTCCAGCTCATCTTGGTCCAGCCTACAAAAATACTCCATCCAGAGCCTGCAGAAGGCAACCAGCTTACCTGAGAAGCATCAGCATTTGATTTAGGCAGAGGCTGTGGGCTGTGTCCTTAAGTGAGCAGTTCCTCTTCTCTGTGTCACAGAGGTACTGGGACATACATTTCTAGAGCAGGAAGGTGTCAGATTTGGATCAAGAGGAAATTTAGAGTCTGACACTGCTGCTTTTTATAATTATGCAGGGGAAGGCTGAGGAAGCATGAGGCCTGAGTCAGAGCACACAGAAGGTGAGGGAAAATGGGTATAGGAGAATTCAGGCTTACCCCGGACTTGCACCCAGCTGGAGAGAGCACACTGGTGACATCTGGGAGTTCTGAATCAGCACTTAGACTGAATCAGCCTTATTGACTTTAATAGATCTCAATTAGATCAAGTCCAATATTGAAGCCTTTAGTTATTACAGTAATGTGACATCCTTCTTGGGTTAAGAGCTCCCCAAGCACAGGTTACAGAGCTTGTTTCTGAGGTGAGCAGGTTCTTCAGGTTAGAACATAATTTTTCCATTCCCCTGAGATCAGTGACACACCAGGCACCACTGTGTGATCGTGGCCCAAAAAATCTGCACCTCCCACAAGAAACATGCCAAACATTAATGAGTGAACTTTCTCCAGCCAGCACTGCTTTTGCTGGGGTCTTAAAATTTACACCATGCCTCCCCCTACCTAATACTTTTATTTGCTAAATAGCTGCATCTGTGCTTCCAACAGTAAATTTGTCTGAGCTCAGTAGATTTGGCTCCTTGAATCCAGAGCAGCCAAATTATCTAGCAGTAGCAATTTCCATGCAGGTGCACCTTCTTTTCTACTTACCCTGCATTAGCTGTTGTTCTTTGTTTGGTGCTCTGTTCTAGGAGAAGGAGCATGGTGCACAGATTGTGTGAATGAGCTTTCTCCTTTACTTGGTGTGCCCTTTGCAATGAAAACCATCCCTAGAAGGGGGTAAACCCAGGTAATTTGTCATCCTGTGGCAGGGACAGCTTCCCAGCCTAATTTTCACTAGCTCTAAGATAAAGCCAAGAAGTGCTTTCACAAAATCCCAAAGTCTTCATTGCTGTTACCAGAGGAGGTGAAGAGCAGCCTGATGGGCCCCTTTGCTAAAAGGATGTTTGCTGTTCAGTAGCTGGATGAAGGACATAGGGAAGGGTTTGTTGTACTGAGGAATATGATCTCCCATACCAAATGAAAATGCTGGGTCTGGCTTCAGTGAAGTGAAAGGGTTTTACCAGAGACAGTTTTGAGAACAGATGTTTCTTTCATGTCCTGATATTGAAAATTGGTTTAGAAGTCTGCTCGTTCTTATCTAATTTGCTTTGGTGCTCTAAATTTCAAGTTTTCTCCTTCAAGAAACAGCCTATTAGATGTTTTAAGATCATGCTGATAAATGCCAATTTTGTTTTCCTGTGGTTATCATCAGCTATATTCTCCTGTTGCTTTTCCTGCATGAAAAAAGGAAGATAACAGAGTTCAAAGCCTGCTTATCCAAGGGGGCCAAGAGACATTGGTAGGCCCTGTCTCTCTATTGTAACCTTTACAATGTGTCAGGACAATTATTCTCATGAATCTAGTGATTTGTCTAGAATTATCTTGCTAAAATATACTAATCACTCCAGTTAGTAGGGTAAAAAATTCAATTAAAAATTTGCATATTAAAATTTTTATCCTACAGTGTTAATGTATTTAAAAATACAACTTAATTTTTAATACTTTAAATAAAATTTCACAGGGGCATGAAGCCATTTTGTTAGTTCAGCTGTTTGCGCTCCAGCCCCTGTTCAAGTGTGAGCACTTCAAGGGGCTACTCAGCTGCATCATTGGCTCAAGAAAAGCCTGACTGAGGCAGCATAAAGAAAGTCTCTCAAGTGTCTCTTGCTGAGGCTGCCTGTGGTTTACACTCACTACCTCCAAAAGTTTGTGTCTGCATTGGTTGGAAATAATCTTCATTAAAAGAAAGAACACCAAACAGCAACGTGTGGAGTGCGTGCAATAAACTTTGTTCCCCGAGTCAAAAGCAGAGAGGAGAGATGGCCCAGGGCCACTTCCTGGCTGGCACTGGGCTGGTGGCACTGGCCTGGTGGCACTGGCCTGGTGGCACTGGGCTGGTGGCACTGAGGCTGCTCATTCCTAGCACACACTCAGCACCGCAGCTTCCTGCTGGCATTTAAATGGTGTCTTTTGCTTCCTCAGTTGCTCTTTTCCAGGCTGGGAAGCACTGGCACCCTCTCACCTTCAGGTGTGCTGACCTAAAGAAGTTGGTTATTTTCCAAAGGCAGGGAATGGCTGGAGTGGGGAGGCTGTAGCTCAGGAGGAGGGAAGCAGCTGCAGGAAGCTGGGAGTGAACAGGCAGGGTCACACACAACCAGCTGCTAATTCCTAGGCCAGCTCAAGAGTCAGCTGAGGCAAAAGGTGCCAAGCAAAATCTAAGTTCTGGCTGAAGGGTATTAATAACCATGGAGACAATTACCCAATGTTTTGTGTGAGGAATTCAGCTCCACCTCTTCTGGCTCTTTTTAACTTATGGATTGCCATGAACAGAAGTCAATGCTTGGAGGACCCTGTCCTTGCCAAAGCCTATGGGAATTGCTGGTACCCAGCAGCACTGCCACCCTCACACAGTTGAAAAGCCTCCTCAGTGCCAAATTGTAAAGTAGCTGTTTCTACTTTAAACAAAAATCCTGCCTGCTTTCGAACCACAGCTCTCCTGTGTGAAAGGTACCGTCCTTCTCACCAGCCTTCACACTTTGTTCATCAATGCACTTCTGTCCAGTTTCCAGCCCCAGGGTCCTTGTTTAGAGGAGATACAGACATTGGAGTCCTCACCTCTTCCAGGCCCTGCAGAGACTGCTGATCATTCCTGCAAGCAGGAGCACTGCCATCACCCCAGCCAGCCATACTCTATCCTTGGCTTGTGGTGCTTGATATTTATGGGACCCATGAACTGCAGAACCTCCAACCACAGCCCCCTGCTCCCAAGGCAAGCCCCTGGCAAATAAACGCCCCAGACAGAGGCTGAAAGTCTCAGTACAAATGTGCTGTGGCATGGCCAAGGAAAGCACAGGAACACCAGATACCTTTGGCCACACCAGCCCAGCCCTGCAGCAGCAAAGCCCCAGGGCTGTCAGTGCCACAGGCTCCGTGCACGGGATGTGCAGGGAAGCAGCCGCCCCTGCAGCCAGGCAGCCTGGGAGAGGGGACAGGGGGCCTGCTCACACCCCAGTCAGCTCCACAACAAGAGGAGGGAAAGGATTCTGTAACTTCAGCAGAGCATGAACTTCTGAGGGTGTTTTACAGCTCTGTCTCACCTTGTTTCATACGTGCAAATTTCAGTGCTGTCACAGAGCGTGGCGCTCATGGACATTTCATGCACAAATTAACCCATAAAAATTACTGCATAGAGTTGTGTTCAGTCCTTTGACCTGAACAAAAAATTCATCTGAGCCTTTTGCTCATTCACAAATGAATTAACAAGAAAACCACAGGAGATGAAATTTAAAATACACTTTCGAGTATTTGCCACCTTACTTCCATGTAGAACTTCTTAAAGTTCTAAGTTCTATGATCTCACATTAAGAAATACTTGCTTCTTTTAGAATTGTAAGAACAAAAAGAGAACATAAAACTGTTTTCTTAATAACCAAAAATTTATCGAATCAAGGATTTGGATATTATCATCCATAAGTATGAGCCTGAATTCTACACATAAACAGAAGTCTGCCACAGGAATGGTATGTGCATGTTAATGAAAAGTCATTTTACACAACCCTTCAAACAACAAGATTTAATCATTCTCACAGCAAAATAACTTTGTACCTTGCCAGTGTTTTCTAATTTTCTTTAAATATAAAACCAAACACTTTTAAAAGCAGCAGTTTATATCCACACATTTAATGCATATTTTATATTCTTTAGAAAGGGAAAATCCATGTCCTATGTGAAATACTTTGTATTATTATAATGAAATGCAGCAAGAAGAACTTGTATTTCTACAGTGTCCTCTCCCAGAAAAACCAACTTGCAAAGCAAAGCATTTTCACAAATACTTGTTTAACCATCTTCTACAAAGCATGGGTTTTTGGACTTCTAACTTAGATTTGTAAAATGACAAGTTATCATGTCAACAGAAGGGAAAAATAATGTTGTTTTTTTTTTCTTTTGGAATCTAGTTCCAAATTCAGACTTTCATTTCATTTTCAAAAGATGGAACACTTGTGTATATATATATATATATATATATATATATATATATATATATATTTCTGAGGCACAGCTCAGGAAGCAATACTTTATTTATCACAGATACAGTAGTTGATCTCTTTCCAGGGAATTAGTAATCCAGAGCAGTTAATTCTTGGATAAATACGGCAAATGTATAACTACAAACCCAAACAGAATTCTTGTTTCTTATCCCTTCATTTCCTTCTGTTCTCCTAACTCTGCTACTAACTTTACAAAAATCATGTAATGTAGAAATCCTTATTGCTGGAAAGCTATGGCAGGACTCTCATTCTTTGTACAAAAATATTTTAATGTAGATATTTAGAAATGTTACATAGGAGCATTTCAGTGATAAAATATTTTATCAGTGTTTCTGTTTGAGTACATTGAGCAATGCATTGTGACTTTAAAAAAAATCCTCCAGTTTCACTACCCTATCTTTAAATCTCAGACACCACTGTTACAATAAAAGCAGATGCTCTGGAAGAAAAAATCATCCCAAGAGTAAGGTTCTGTACTGTCAGCTGAGACTTGTAAAGCTGGAGTCGGGTATGGTGGAGTGTGTATTTTATATATTTGTGCATATCGAAAAGATTATGGGAACTCTGCCAACCAGATGTGAATGTGACCAACCAACTACATATTGCATCTCACCCAGCTCCTGGCGTGCAGGGGGGTTCACATTGATACAGGGTGTGCTGCTGGAGCCAGCTCTAGTATTGGATGGGATGACAAGTAGATCCTTTGTGTGTGGGGTTTTGTTACTTGGAAGTATCACCAGCATCACTTACCCGCTCACTCCATGCTATGCAAAAATATCTGTCATTTAAACACTTTTTAAACTTAACAGAGATTGCTGACAAGATATGAGATACTCTGTGGTTAGTTAAGAACATACAAAACCACAACCATGAAAATGTGAAATTTTGAAAGAATGAAAGCAAACAGAGAAAATGAAGTAAGCATAAGGTTCAACAAAATGTTGAGAAGACAGTCCTGCTGCAAAAGGAGGACTATGAAGTGTATCAGTCTGGAAGTGTACAATATTATATAGCAAACAATACCACATCAACAGCAAATGAAACACTGTCACACAACAGAGAACCTTGTGCATGAAATAATACAACTTTTTATTCATGTTTTATAGATTACTTTTATTTATTTTTGCTTTAATAATGCATATTCTGTTCACTCTGTGCAAAATTGGGGACAGAGGTGGGTGTTTAAATCATCTAAAGAAAATCAAGCGGAGATGAACATTCAGGTTGAGGGAGAGGCCTATCCAAACCAGGAAAGCTAAAAAGCCACAGCTGCTCAAGACAAAGCTGCTCTCAGCTGTGCCCTTTTGTCCTGCCAGCTGGCACAAATGTGCTCTCCAGACCCAGCAGCTGAGCACTGGGAAGGTGACCTCTGCTGGACACCGGGGACAGGAGTTGTTGTGGTGGCTACATAGGGAGACCTGGCCTCAACCGGCTCCAGTCAGTGTGTGGCAAAGAAAGGCACAAATCATTGCAAAGACCAGACTTCTGTTGGTTTGTTTCCTTCTTGTAAATACATTACTGTACACATTGTAAGTTTAAGTTGTAGGGGATCTGGGGACAAAAAAATTGCATATTTAACAGAACTTAAAACCATAACAAAAAGTAGGCTGTTCAGTCTCGAAGCAAAAATAATCCCTTCAGCCCCAACATTAACATTCATTCCTGGCTATATGAAGTACAAACATCTTAAAATCTGTGACAAAAGACAATTAAAACCAAAAGTCAAAATCATAAAGCTTGTAAACAGATAATCTGAAATACACTTTATTTATGGAAAAATATCATCAAAATAGTACCACTATGGACTAAACTGCCTGAGTTTTCATTTCACCTAGGATCTTGAAGTAGAGAGCCTTTAGCACAAGAAGATCAATTTCAGTCACAACTAGTGCCGCGCAGCACGGCTTTGGGTAGAAATTTTGTTCTCGTTGGTATTTTTGTTGTGCTATCAAAAACTGTTGTGCTAATCCTTCAAATAAAGGGATGTTGAGGCAATTCTTAAATCATTTGGCACAAAGTTATTTTGGCTGGGGCATAAATTTGAGTCTCAGTCATGAAGAATAATGCAACATTCCACCTATCAAGTATTCACTTTGATTGAAGAGCTTTCTTTATGTCATTAACTTCCATCTAAAAACAAACAGAACAAAAAGTATTTGATTAAATTAGATGCTTTAGCAAACTGAGGCATAGTTGGTGCCACTTGAAAAGCACATTCCCTCTTGCCCACAGGTATCAGCTACAGGCTTTATACCACTCTTATTTCCACAGATATCACGAATTGAGGTACTTCTCAACTGTATAAGGTGACCATTCACAGCCTCCTCCCTCAGATCATGACAAGTACAGTCATTGAATGTACTGCAAGATCTTTCAATCTCTTTAAATTACAGCTTTTACAAGCCACACAGCTCACTGCCTGGCATTGCTGCAGAATGCACTTGCAGCCAGCATGGTAGTTGCCTTCTACAGCCATCAAGCCTGTTCCCAGGCATCTTAAAGGCTCTGAAGGATGTACAGCCATGCTTAAAAGGATGTGGCTGAAACCATCAGCAGCCCCAGTTGTACACTTGGTCCCTCTGACAGACACTTGAAACCCTAAGGCAGGGGTCCTGCATTTATTCAAACCCACCTGTTTCAACCTCTGTTCAACTGCACCATCATCAAGGCCATCTTTAATACATGGCCCGATAACTTTGCCACTGCATGTCTGTCAGAGCACTCTGAAACTAATGCTACCCTTTTTTGTTAACTCTTATCTTCATGTAAAGCTAATAATGCCGTGTTATCTAGCATCTAAACATTTACCAGTATAAGCAATATTTGAACTGCAGTAAAAGCATTCAGCTATAAGATCATAATTTTAAACTCATTAGTGCAGGGCATAAAGATGTAAAGTTATCTCTGGATAACTCTGAATAGTCTGGCCTGATAGACTAAATCAACAGTGCCTATTGAAAATGTTCCCTGGGTTTTGTCTGAATAAATTTCAGTTTAAGCTGAACAAGAATTTTGTATTATTAGAAGCCATGTTGCCATGTGGTTGGACACAAAGTCCTTTAAGCAGCCCTGGAGCATTGACATTGAGGATCCCCAGTTCTGCTGCACTTTGCCATGTTCCCACGTGCTTTACAGAGAGGGAACAGTGAAATTGCCATTCAATTTTCTATCCCTAGTTTGAAGTACAGTTGCCCTATACCACATAAAAATATAAAATATAATCAATACCAAACCACTTCAAGTACATGGAATAGAAGAGTATAGTGCAGCATAGATTAGAATGGAATAATTTTTGTTGGAAGGGGCCTATAATGATCCTTTAGCCTGAACAAATTAAAGCATGCTGTTAAGGTCATTGTTTAAATCACTCTCCAAACCCCCAAAAAGCAGGGGGCTAAATCAAACCTGCCAACACATCCCCAACATTAAAAATAATTTAAGTACCTGCAATCGTAGACGGATCTTCTTCTCTTCATCCAACTCAGAGAGCAACTGTTTAATCTCTTTTCTGTTAAAAGAATGCAAAAGAAGCTTGGGAAGGAAATGACCACACTAGTAAAATACAGAAAATTATCTCTTGGAGACATATTTACCCCACTTTACTAGTTTGTTTTTTTTTTTTTTTTTCCTCTGAACATCTAATTGAAGTCAGCATACTCTTGTATATTCTAGGCTATAGTAGAGAGAAGTAAAACTCACTATGGGACAGTACCCCACCCCATCCCACATGGCTGATGACTAATGCCTCCTAACAGCCCTGCATCCACAGGCTTTGCTCTGGCCTAGCTGTATCAACACCATATGAGCACCCAGTTGCCTTTTTCCATACAAACTGTAGATGTATTGACTGGTGGTGAGTTATAGGAGCTGGTAACACAAATCCTGCCCATCCTATCACATACTTAAACCACTTAAAAACTGTTTATGCCAGCAATACAATGTAACCTTCAACTTCATTTATAAGACTTAACGATCCCAAATATGGATTTTCTGCCATTCTTCTTTGCTGGGAAAGGGAACATAGCTATGAGGAGCAGACACCTTCTCATGTTCCCACTGAGTGATCTCACCTTAGGACAGATACCAGTAGGTGGAAGCTGCCCTTGCAAGAAGGGCCGGGGAGACCAGAGGAGCAGGGTCAGCCTGAGAGGCGAGGCCGTGGGGCTTGCTGGCTACATCCAGCTTGAACCATGCCCTCCCGCATCTTCTCCCAAACTCCGCACACCTCTGTTCCGCCACAGGCTCTGCACGCTGCTTGCCCTTTTCTTTTTCCTGCCTGGGCTACACACAACTGACAATGTAAGTGAAGGTTTAGCTTCCAAAGCATTCAATAGTCTCAGGAACATCAAAAGTTACATGCCAGCCCCGGTTTCTCCTAAGAAAGGAGCAACTTCAAGAAAACAAAGGTGCCCAAAACTCAAATAGTAAGATTCAAGGCCGTAAACACAAAGGCCTTCAGATGACTTAGTCACAATTTGAGTAACATGAGCTTCCTGGGAAAATGTGCTAACAGTCGAATAACAAATCAATTTAATAACTTTAGGAGCTTGTAGCAATTTGTACTACAACTATAACAAATGCACCCCTTTTATTATGATCAATGCATATGAGTTCCCAGGTAGTTATTGACAAATAAACCAAAATTCACTGCTTATAGCTTGCTAGTTAAATTTTTTAACACCCTGTAGACATCTACTTGCGTCATAACACAGGAAAAAAAAGCTGGTGAATAGTGCAGGTCTTTTTTGTGGAGGTTCTCACCCCTGAATATGTTCTGTCACATGAAAATCACTCCCAAACACTTATGCTAGCTGTGCAGAGTAACATCCATGAAGGCAAACTCAATCAGAAACTGCCACCACTATGCACAAACGTATCTATACACCTGTGATTTGCAGCACTTACTTTTGCTGGTCTTTCATGGTTTCAATGATGGTTCTTAGCTCCCTAATTTGTGTTCTCAGCTCTTCCAGGGCAGTCTGACCTTGGCTCAAGTGCTCAGTCTTTGGCTTTCCTTCAGTACCAAACAGGGATGGGGAATTTGACCTGTGGCCTGTTGTTCCCATAGCAATTGAGTGAAATCCAGGTGATGGTGAAGGGGATAGTGATGGTTGTACATTACTGCCACTAGCCAGACCTCCTGGTTTTGGAGGCAAGGAAGTTTTGTTATCAGACACCTGCAACAAAAATAATGACATTTAATGTCTGCAGAAAGCTTTATGAAAATCAAACTTCTAACCAATGCTGAGTATTTAGCTGCTCTTCAGTAATGCTGAAATTCCATAAGTCAAACATGAGCAGTCTTGGCAAAAGCATGATAAATATCGTGATTAGTCATCATCTTTGTACGTGTGCTTCAGAGGAGCTCTAGTTGTGATGCAAAAGTTCAGCAACAGCATTTCCAAGATGTCAGACCTAGCAGTGAATTAAACCAGGGACAGATGCTCAGTGTTTCTCTCAGATGTTTGGGAGAACATATCTCCATCCATGGCTGTCTCCCACAGAGCACAAAACCATGTGGCTAAGAATCCAAGTTACATTTTTTGTAAATTAAATTCATAATTTCCCACCAACTATTGAAGGAATCTTCCATGGTTTCAAAAATTAAAAAATGTATTACATGTCCCCCTTAGCATTATGAAAATAGAAAAATATTCATTAGATTCACTTGTTGGTACGACATATATAGAAAAAAAAAATCCCAAGGCTTCAAAATGATATTACTAATAAATAAATGTAGTATATTGTACTCTGTTAATCAAAGCTACCATGAATCCCTACAACTACCAATAGCTCTTTATTCCTCCAGGAACTTGACAGAAAAACACACCATTAACCTATAACCCTGGATTCATGTGATTAGCTAAAAAGGATTCCAAGCTTCTTAACTGTGACCCAGTGCTCTACTTATTAGACAAGCCTCGACTCATATATGCTACATAAAGTAATATATGTATATAATGTAATATAAATTTTTATACTTATTAGACAATTAAAAAATCTGCAGTTTACCAACCATACATGACCATCTACTTCACTGCATACAGAGAGCAGTGTACAAGTACAGGTATCACAATGGCAAGTGAAGGGAATCTTTGCACTGTTATTTGGCAGTGCTGTGTGTGCATTACATGACAGCTACCAGGCATGTTTGAAAATCTGATTTGGACAAGAGTAAGAAAAAGCTCTAGGCAACCTTCCAACTCTCTTTGAAAAAGAGATATTGAAGTTGAATGGTAAATAGGGCAAAATACTGAGAATAAATGGTATGGAAATAGAAGGAGACACTGTAAGTGAGGACATGGAGATTGGCAGGGTGGAATTAGCTGAACAAAGTAATTGAGAGAAAAGTTAGTGATGAAATGAAAATCAGGAAAAACTATGACGGCGAGAGAAGAGCAGGATCCACCAAGCTGTGCAAAAAACAGTCTTCCCTACTACACTGTTGTAATGTTAGGTCATACAACTATCATTGAGCACTGAACCTGCTCTGGGAAAGCACTGAATTCAAGAAGTGTTCTGCACAAAAACAAAGTCTGACCATAAATATAAACAAAAATGGTGTTATAATCACAAGAAAGCTGAATCACTCTTGTGTCTTGAAAATTCGACTCAACGACCTGAATAGTATTCTTTTAACATTTTATCCATTAGTTTGTGTATCTGGGTTGGAGGGCACCTTAAAGGTCACCTAGTTCCAATCTCCCTGCCATGGGAAGGGGCACCTTTCACTAGACCAGGTGCTCCACATCCCATCCAGCCTGTTCTTAAACATTTCCAGGGATGGGCATAAAACAACTTCTCTATTTTGGCACCCATTCCAGTGCCTTGTCACCCTCACAGTAAAGAATTTTTTTCCTAATATCTAATCTAATCTAAACCTACCCTCTTTCAGTTTGAAACTATTCCATCATCCTCTCCTCTCACTCCATGCTCTCATAAATAGTCCCTCTCCATCTTTCTTGTCAGTTCATTTCAGCTACTGGAATGCCACAATTAGGTCACCTCAAAACCTTCCCTTTTCCAAGCTGAACAAACCCAGTTCTCTTAGCCTTTTCTCATAGGAGAGGTGCTCCATCCCTCTGATCATCTCAGTGGCCTCCTCTGGACTTGCTCCAACAGGTCCATGTCCTTCTTGTGCTGGAGACCCCAGAGCTGGATGTAGAACTCCAGATGGGGTCTCACCAGAGCAGAGTGGGGTGTGAGTATTATGTACCTATAAACAGATCTTTCATGGATAATAACCCCATATATCAGTAGGTGCAAGTTTCCTTTGGACTGAAAATAAATTTCAGGCTGAGTTCAAATCTGGAGCAGGCAAGCAAGGCACAACTGGAGTCATTGATCTGAGCATCTTATTCCAGAGCTTAACTGGCTATCAACATTAAAGCCTCAAGTAGCTGCTTTCTAATAGCAGCCATCTCATTTTACAGGAACAACAACTAGAGCGCTGTCATATAACTTAGAAATGTTGGCCCAGCAGTATTCCTTGGTGCAAGCGCTCCCAGAAGAGGGAGCTACATAGCAAAACATTCTCCTTATAACTGGATCACAGAAGTGCACGACTTCATCTTTCAAATACTTGTTAAACTATTAGAATGTAGTATTTTCATTATTAAAGGTATCCTTATGTACTAAAAAAGAGTTCCAACCTTTAAAGCCTGAACTACACACTCCTTTTGTAATATTGATTGTGCTAAGTAGTCTACCAATATACAGTAAGAATGGCACAAGCCTATAAAAGGAATACAATTATACCAGTATAAAAATGATTATATTTGCAAATTTAAATTAAAATTTAAATATTTACTCTGATCACAGACTTTTCTAATGTAAACTCAATTTAAAGTTGCAAAAAATTGCAAGGTGTCTTTGTTTCTAAAATTTATTTCCCAGCCTCTCTTATTCTGTAAAATGCATTTACACAAGAAGGATTCTTTTCACAGTATGGTTATTTGACACATTTAACTGTGCACTTCATTTTAGATTTGCCTTTCAAGCACAGAACAATCTTTAGTAACCTTTATTGTTTTAAGCTTCTTTAAGTGGGCAGTTACCAGATGACTGATGAATTAAATTTTAAATATTTCAGTACTGCTTTAAAAAAAGATGCATGTGATAAGGTTAAGCAGAGGCATTCCAATTAACTTACTTGTGATATTGTAACAGTTCTTGATTTCCTTGACACTTCAAGAGTTTTGTGAGTAATGGAAACATGTTCTTCCTTCTCATCTTCAGGACTTGGTGAGTCAAAGAAATCAGGGCTTGAAAGGGATGACTATATAGACAAACACACACCACAAAAGAAGAAAAAAAAAGCACAGATATTTTCATTGTACAAGAACATTTTTAGCTATAATTTTCAAAGTAACAATACTTAAAATCAGGTCTCTGTCCCCCTACTCCCCCTTTTTTGCATCTTATTTTCAAAGCTAGATTGCTTTCAAAGCATTCAAGAAATAAGGTAGGCTTATGAGTTGAATTCAGCATCAATTTACAGCTTTGCACTGCATGATATCACAAGATGCAAGCAGACTCCTGTCCCAGGCAGGATGCGGAGGGCTGTGCCCTGGGGATGCCAGCTCTGTCACCAGGGTGGCTCTGCCCTGGCTCTGCTCAGAGCAGGTCTCACCCTGCTGCTGCTCCCCAGAGGCCCCAGCCACTGCCAGGGCACGGTGCTGGCACCGCCTTGGGCACAGCCTCTTGGTAAAAGGCACAAAAAGGGAGGGTTCTTTCCACCCCTTCATCCTTTCCTCATAGATGTGACAGGGGAAGGAGAACTTCTATACTGCTCTTATATATTTCTCTACTTATGACAGCAGTCATTTTTGAAAGCATTCTCTTTTTTGAGTTCTGTTAGCTTCACAATAATCCTTTTTGCTTCCTTCCACTTTGTTTTTCTTCAGCAACACGGACCCAGGTAACCATCGGTAGTTGCTCTCATTCTGATATTCCAGAACACAAAAAGCATGGAAACAAAAAACCCCAAACCCCAGAGAAGAAGACATTGAAAAGCTAAGCAGTGGTTTCCAAAGTATTATGAGACCAACTTGTCTAAAGATTGATATTAGAGAGTGAAATTTAAATCACCCTTGTATTTACAACTGTGACCTTAATGAGAAGAAACACATGATAGCTCAGGGAGGGCTGTTGAACACTGAATGGTCTATTTGTCCTCAAAATCTGGTAAATATCTGCAAGAAACCAAGAGAAATGCTTCTTTTGGGAGACATTTTCAAAATCCTCAATATTTCACACAAATTAGTCTATTCCAAAGATTTTTATAAGGGATTTTCTGGGCTCAGTCATGTCTGGCAAGGAACACTTGGCAGCACCCAAATAAGGGGGTATAAATCTTAGAAGGAAGGGAATGTTTTAAACATCAGTATTCAAAACTCTGGCAGCCTTTTGACAGTAATTTTCCCTATCTGCATCTCTCTGCCTCATTGTACGTGTGAAGGAATGGCTGGGTAAAAGTAGTAAAAACACCAACGAACACAAGTAGGAGGGGGGGAAAATTCAGAAAAAATATTTTTAAAAATAGTTTTTAAAGAAAAGGAAAATTAACTTACAGATGTGAGAGACTGGGAGGGTGGTCGCCTGCCAGTAGCTTTTGGTCTGGTTGTAGTTGGATGATTAAGCTTCTCAGCAATTGGTATTACAGAATCAAAACCTTCCAAGTCTTAAAAATAAAATAGAATCGATTTGGTTTTCTGGCAATCGTCTTCAAAGGGAAAGAATCACATTTTTTTCTAATTTCAAAGAAATGAAATCCCATTTTCCCCACTGTGTCACAGTGTTCTGCACATATTTAGCCACCATGATGGCACTAAAAAAACCTGGAAGTCAAAGGCAGCTGTAATCCAGTCACCCTTGCCAAGAACAATTACCCTTCCATCTCAAACACAATAAAGCAGAGGGGGAACGTGTAGAGGAGCCTTTGGCTTTGTTTTCAGCATAGTGAAAGCTAAATGACATCATGGGTTCTACGGCATGGAATAAACAGTTTCAAAATTTCCATCTGGCTACTGAAGGGGTTAGTAATTTTTTTTTTCCTGAATAACTGGAGACATAAAACTTTGCACACATTGTCTCAGGAACTGTACTGTCAGCTCTGCATTGCAGTAATTAGTCTGGAGAATGCAGAATGAGAATGATCAAGCTGGAAGTGATCTGCAGGTTCCTGGACACCTGCAGCTGGAGGCACCATGGTTTCCAGTAACTGCAGGTGAGAGGACTATCTCCCTCCAGCAGCCCAGAGGCTGTGCTAAGTAAAAGCTCTAATAGGCTCCTGAAGCTGTACAGAGTCCAGGGAAAGCAGGTCTGCTTGAATGCTGTACCAGCCATCTCCATGGCCAGTGAAAAGCTCTGGGGAAGTGTTTACTGAATCCAGCCACAGGGTAGCATGTTTACATGAAAGAAAGATGTGGAGGCTCAAGAAATACCACAGCTCATGATCACATGGATAAATCAAATGGCTTAATACCATTCATCTATTTTTATGGGTTGTATCAGTTTCACTCACCTTCATTTCAAAATGCCCTACAGCATATGTTGAGCAGGAAGGAGTCAGAAAACACACAAGAGGTACTTTAGACAAGATAAATCAAAATTCTTCAAAATTACTTTCAGATATGAATCAAATATAGGAATGATATTCATTATTCAGAGACTATTTTTCATTACACACAGGTAGGAAAAAATAGCTTTTAAGTTAATAGTTCTATATACTAGGCACTTAATTTTCCAAATATTACAGAACAATAAATCTCTGATGATCCAGTTTTGTTGTCATATTACGACCAACTATTGTACAACATTATGCAACAGAAAAACAAATTAATTAATGGGCCTGTGCAATAAACTATATGCACTGAAAGACATTTAAATTGATTCCAAGTACTCATGATTTGTCAGCTAGAAAGTAAATGGGATTGTAGCTTCCTTATTCAGCAATACACTTCCATCTCCAAGAGATTAAAAAAAAAGAAGCAGAAAAAAAAGAGAGCTCTTTCAATAGCCCTGAAATAGTCTAAGGTTATTCACCTCCAAATGCTACTCTATTTTTGGAGTGACTCTTCCTATATATAACCAGTGACCCCACTGTCCTCTACCATGTGTTTTTGTCACTGCTCTTGCTATTGACTGTTGCAGCCTGTGTGCAAAGGTAGGTCACCAACCCAGTCTGTCACTGGGATTTTGGCAATCTGAAGCCTCAGTTGTATCCAACATGTCAGGTGAGGCCGCAGTGCTTTAAAAGTTAAAATGAGCTAATTTTAGCAAATTGCACAAAACCTATATGGAGTACTACAGAACTTCAGGGTGTCAGGAGAGCAGAAGCAGAAGGAAAAATTTGTTTTCTAGGAAAAAAAAAAGCAAGCAACTATAAGAGCTGGTTTCTATTAATATCCAGTTTTAAGCTGACCCATAAGATAGCCAAATGAGTTAAGATCACAAAGCAAATCAGTAATCAATATATTAACATATTGTCTAACTTTAATCTTCGCTACTGAGTCACTTTGCTAAATGGCACAGCCAAAATGTAATACCATCAAAAATATACACTCCCTCTAAATGGGTCACATGAGCAGAAATGGAGGCTGAAGCAATCCTTCCATTTGCCCCAGCCACTCTCTCCTGCTTTACTGTTTTTACTATTTCTTTTCCTGAGCAAGCTTTAATCCAGCTCATTTTTCAGTGGCCTGTGCCAAGCCATGCAAACACTTGCACTGAAGGGAGGATCAGTTGCCAGCATCACAGGACTGATTCAAGCTGCCCAAACTGAGGGGAAGAGCAGACTTCTGCTTTGGGGGCAGGAAATTGGCTGAAGCTATTCTGCAGCCTAGGAAAGCTGCAGTGCATGACTTCCCTCTCCCCATTTTCCATTTCTGTGTTCGACACAGGATATGAAAGGAGATTGGTGAGATGGGAGTCAGTCTCTTATCCCAGCAACAAGAGAGGAGGAAAGAGCCTCAAGTTGCGCCTTGAAGTTTAGTTAGGGGAGGTTTAGATTGGATACTAGAAAAAATGTTGTCACTGAAAGTGTGGTCAAGCATTGGAACAGGTTGCCCTGGGAAGTGGTAGAGTCAACTGCTCCTCTAGGTATTCAAAGAATGTGCAAATGTGGTGCTTAGAGAGATGGCTTAGTAGTGGACTTGGCACTGCTGGGTTAATAGTTGGACTCAATCATCTCAGGGGTCTTTTCCAGCTTTAAATATTCTACAATTCTCTAAGTGCCACTGTCCCTTTCCCTGTTCTTACAAAGGTATCTACACTCATATGGAAAACAATCAATGAAAAAATAGTGAAGTCAATTAATTCGATGTGTTTCTTTGGATTAAATAAACTAGTAAATACCTAGAGTTCTATATCTGATCAGAATAAAATACTCAGGTTTAAATTGTGAAATGTATTGATAAACAGAAAATGTACGGATTTGCATCCTTGAGACCCATAAGCATTTGCAGACATAATTTGCTCCATGCATTTTATAAATACCATGAAAGATGAACATTTATGTGCAAAACTTCTATTGTCAAGAAATACTGAGAATCCTACATTTTTTCCACTTCTGAATGCATTTTTGATAGCTAGAAAAATAAACTAAAGCAGCCTATACCTGCACTGAATTTTAAAGAGAGTAGAACAGAAGCTATAAAGGCTCCACAGGTAGTATCTGCTGCCAAACTAGTGAAATCACAGCCATTCAGTTGATACTCTGAATGACATTCTATTAAAGTGTAATGGACAACACTTGGTACAATAATAAAATAGTAAATCCACTTCCAGCACTGTTATATGCCCTTTTTCTCTCCATTTGTCCTCCTTATTTAGATGCTGTTCTTCCTCCCAAATCTGCTCTGCATCTAAGGCTATCACCACTTCCCACAGTCATCACCTGTGGAGGTATTCATTCAAGAAAATTCCCACCCAGTGAACTGGTAACAGAGCCACTCACAAAACTTCTGCCATGGTGTCATATATGCTGTGGAAGCAGTAATTCACTTGTGCTAGTTATTTGATTATTTCTTGCTGGTGGAAAGCAAGGCTATATGGTTCTGACTATATTAAACTCACTGAGGTCATTAAATGCAGAGGTTTTGATTTTAGTTTGTATTTCTGCACATATCAGAAATTGGGAGCTTAAATTTACACACTAAACAAAATGTACAGGCTTCCTGACAGGGCCTAAATGGAATTTTATTAAAGAAAAAGTCAAGTCTACTGTATTCACAGCCACATTAATTGTGTACAGCAACATCAGCATCCAGCAGACCCGGACTCTGCACTGGTCCAGCTTTTTCTTTGTCTGGTAATAACAAACAGTAAGGAAGAGCCTAGTAAACATGTAGAACACAGAGATGGCACCCAGCAATTAAGTCCCTAATTAAAAAACAGTAGATATTTGTTCTACAAATAAACAGATGCATTCATCATTATTATGTCTCACTGATCAAGCTGGAAATCCATGAAGTAATTCATGAGATGAGGAGAAAGGCATCAGAATAATTTTAATATATCAGTGTAGTACATAAAGTCTGGCTTACTGAGCAACCATATTTCCTGAATATGAAAAAATGTTAGCTGTGCAAGAATTGTTCCCTGGTATCTTTCCATACACCTTAAGAATAGAATATTTCTCCCTGTTGCTATGTTCATCTGGAAACATGGTTATTTAAAGGATGATGTTGGTATTTTTTTTAAAATGCCCCAATCCAGGAAAACAATTATTTAGAGAAAAAGTTCTGAACTCATTAGACTTGTACCTTCCTAGAAAATGACCTTTAGTCCCTGCCCCCCAAAAACCCCCAGAAATAAAAATTTAAGTGGCTATGCTTCCTTCCTTACCTCTCTTATTCCCTGCTTTTACTATTCTGGCACAAAATGTAGCTAGGCTTTATCTTCCATTTAGGTTTTTAGTATTTGGGCAAAATCATTTATACATAATGATGACAGAATTTTTTTTTAATTAGTAGAGAGAATTCACCTTGAAAAAATTGAAATGGGAAATGAATCAACACTTTCAGAATGCTAACGGTGAGGTTTCACAGAACAGAAATACAGCAGGGCTGAAGGAAATGAGGCAAAATCGGCATTCAGTTCATTTGAAGAAGGTTATGTCACAAAAGCCAGAGGTGGATTTCATTTCATAATCATCTTCAATAAGTTTAACAGGTTGACAACAGGCATGTGAAATAGTATCTATACTGTCTTTAAATGCAATAATCCTTAAAAGTGTCAAATGAGACACACACTGCAGACAAAATCTTCTGCAGAAATGCCCATTCAATATATAGTAGAAATTTAAAAACAACTCAATAATCTGAATGTTAGTTGCAATTTTCGGAACACTACAATTATTTTAACTACTTCAAGCATCCAGATTCTGCTACTCCCTCCATGCTGAACAGCATTATACCCTTTGAGGAATACAGCCATACTCCCAGCCAGGGTCCAGGCAGCAAATCTCACCCAGAATGAATGACAGACTGTTTTCTAAAGATTTGGGTAATGCAATTTTAGGAGGAGAGCTCCCTGGCTGCAAGGCTCCTTTATTCAGGAGTGCAACAGGGATGTGCCAGGGAGGGCTGCCCACCCAGCTCTGTGCCTTGGGGTGAAACAGCCCAGCTCACCTGGCTTCCCAGGACTGTCACTGCACAGCTGCTGTGCCTTTAGGACAACCTCTCCTAAAGCACCCAATTATATTCTCCCATTTCAGTCCTGACTTTTATCACTTTAATAGCTGAATGTAGAAATGAGTTGCCATAATGAGCTCTGCTAACCACTTGCCAGTGCCCTCATAAGGATTTTATTTTTAACAATTCAGAACATGCCAAGAAAGAACTGAAAGGTCAAGAAAACTGAGGAGCTAGAGGAAATGGATATGCTGTTTTTAGGCACCTCAACTTGATACACATGGCAACCAATTTAAATTTCTAGTTTACTGCTTTTTTTCTGGACCCTTCAGGGCAAGAGCCCTACTTAAATTATATAAAGGACCATTACCATATTCCTGATTACAATATTTACAGTCCAGAACTACGTTTATGGGTGATTGTGACTCACTGATGTAAATATTGCAACTTAAACCAGTTGGGCAATTCTGTTCCTTTGCTTTGCCCTATTAAAATGAGCATGAATAGCAGCATAGAAAGAGGTTTAGACAGATTTTGATCTTCATTATATGAGTCACATTTTGTCCTCCAACCCTTATATTTAAAAAACAGTATTTTCTGATTTTCCAACATTCATTCTGTGTTTTCAGGCAAAATAATTATAATATCTCACAGTAAAACAGCCTGTGATTTAACGACAAATGTGCTCCATTCTACAACCTTTCCCCAGAAATATTCTCAATCTTTTTCCCTAGCGTGGGCCAAATCTTATTAGGTCACTTTTTCTTGCAGTCAGAAGCACAGCAATCACATCTCCTGACAAATACAGCTCTAGAACAACTGCAAATACAGTTCAAGGAAACTTGATATACTGAAGATTTTTTAGTTTGTTTATTAGATATTTTCAAGAGGGTATTTTTAACTATCCCTTCAGGCAAGCTAGCACCAATCTTGCAGGGAGGGACAGAAAAAAAGAATGGGCAATCACATGGCTTTGGCCAGTACTCCATGATCCACCAGCAAATACTCTGCAGATTAAAGTCTGAAGAAATGCTAAAAATGGACTTGCACTGACCAGCTTCCAGGGAAGCTCTTACAATATTTCATGCCATCATTAGATGTTTCAGTAGGAATCAATGAAGGCATATGTGCCTTATGTTAGCATTGGTGAAGATTATTAACTGCTTTCATAAATACAAAGCAAAATGTGTAAAGAGCCAGGAAAAATATTGGAAAGATGTGTCCACTTGGCTCTTTGCAACTCAGTCTTTCTGCAAAGCACAGAAAGTGCTTTTTGTGGGGATTAACTGATCATTTCCACAGTAGATACATTATTTTTAATTCTTTGTGGTTTATTCCTTAAATCACTTAGCTTAAATCCATATGGATTTAAGTATTAGTTCATGCCAAAGCAACCCAGCTTTGGATAGACAAGACTTGCTTCAGGATTCCAGGATTCCAAAGTGTGTGTGTGTCTGTATGTGTGTAGTTAGAAGATGTGGGATTGATCCTGACTTGCAGAAATAACTCAATACCATTTTTTGGAAAGCATTAGTTTTTGATCCACTGTTTTGGTAGCTACACTGGCATTTGGTCAGTGCTCAACCCACTACATCCACTAAGCTATTCTGTCTGCTAGATGTTTCTGTCATCACACTGGCCCTCACATATAAAATTCTTTATGAAATGAAAAAGAAACACATCACCTAAAGAAAGGTCAAGTTATGCCATAAGGCATGAATTGAAGCTGTTGAAATCAATGTAGTTCTATGTATGAACAGCAGTTTGTAGAGCAGGGTTTATTGTCAGTGTAGCTTAAGTTGCTTTAGAAGCATTTTAAAAGCTCATAAAGCCACTGCCAATCCAGACCAGTTGTTGGTAGAGATGTACCAACAAATGCAAGTAACCACTGGGATTTAACCACAGCCTTGGGTACATGACCATACACTTTCCACTGAGGGCCCCTGAACACTCTTCAAATTTTTACTGTATGTATGCTGTGATTTTTTCCTCTTGCAGATTAGAAAACCATACTAGTATGTTTCTAAATGCTTTTGCACAATGAATTATATGCATTACACTTTGTGATGACAAAATCTGTCTGCAAGAACTAGTTAATGAATCCAGAGCATTGATAAACACCACATGTAAACTGCACGTCACCTTCGTCACTAAAATTTCTTATGATACATTAAATGATAATGTTTTCTCATTTCAATACTATGATGCAAGATTTTCTGTCACAGTATGTTCAATTTCAACTTTTAATAAAAAAAAAATCTGTAATATCCACGTAAAGTTTGGCATTCTATGAAATGCTTTTTTTTGTATTTGCTTGTTATGTGTTGTAAACTAAACCAAAGACAGGATAGAAAAGAAATGGAAAAAAAAAAAAGCCTTACCCTCATGAAATGAAGAAAAGTTAGCCATGGCAAAGAGATGTAAATAGGAAAAGTTGAATGCAAGATGTGTGGAAAGTAAAGTAAAGACATCACTGAAAACAGGGAAAAAGAAAACAAAAGAAAAAGTGAGGAGGAATGGGGAATGGTTCCTCTTAAATAATAGAATCTGAAGTTTTCCAGTGGTTTTGTAAAGAGTGTGAAAAAAGTAAATGGATGGACAACAGAAATAAGAGCTGCCATTATATCTACAATCATCAGTGATGTTGCTAAGCAGAATTTTTTCTTGTCAGTGCAGTTTGGAAAATTGTAATCAGTACTGAATTATCATCAAGAAATTTACATGTGAAGTCACAGCTCTGCTGAACATGTTAAGGAAACCAAGTCATGAGGTAATAACTTTTTTATATATGCAACTCACAGAACATTATTAACAGTACTGCACATCACCTCAACCTTGCTCAAGCATTTGTGATTTTCTCAATTGGTAAAGTGGGGGAGAGAATGTTTTTAATGGTGTGGGGTTTTCTGGTTGGACAACACTGATCCACTGGTAGAATATTACTCAGAAAATAAACATGAAAAAGCCATTTCCAAGGGACCTGGACAAAATGCAAGTTTTGAATCTGGATTCCCAATTCAGCTCAGCATATTGCTGCTCAGTTGTTGATGGCATTACTGATTTCATTGTTGCTGATCACTTTGGTTTTTGAGAGATGGCATATGGAAGAGCCCTTTATCTTCTCCTTCCCCATCACAGAGGTTTTGGTCTCATCATAGTAAAGAAAAGGAACCAACTTAGAAATCCTTAAAAAGGCTTCACAGAATAATGAACTGTTCTCAATCCAGCATTAGTTTGGTTTGCTTTAATAACCAAAACTGTGTCTCCAGTAATGGTTTTTTGTCCATCTCTCTGCTCTGCAGGGAAGGAACAAGAGCTTTAGACTGGCTACAGGACTAAGAAAGTGACAGCCATCACCCAGCTTAACATCTCTAGTGCAAAGTAGCCAGGAGGTGCTGTGGTATTCACTTTCAGTGCACAATTTACCATCAGTACTTAGCAAAAGCATGAAAGAGGGTGAGGCAACTTGCAAGTGATTGTTGCTTTTCCCCCAGTTCTCCCTCAGAGCTCTGAGTGACTGGGAATGGTATTGGACTAATGGAACAATAAAGAGGAGCCCAGTAACCAGAATGGTCATGCATCCAAGCTGCTACAAAGGCCATTTAATTTCAATTTTTATCAAAGGCTACTGCTAAGTCACACCTTGTCTGTTACATAGGTTCGCTCTAACTTGTTGTGTAAATTTGGATTTCTGAAGACACCAAATGGTAGATTTAATCAAATCCATTTTGACAGGATGGATGAGCCTCAGAGAAGCTGAGGTTGTCCTTCCTACAGAGCACATGATATAGGGGCAAAGCCAGTAAGATATATCACTGTTAAATATCTGGACCCACACAGCCAGATCCTGCAGTGTTTTGAACCACACTGGACAACTCCACTCACACATCCATCATCTTTTCTAATAACTCAAGTAGCCACAAGACTTTTCCAGCCCATTGTTCTCTTTGTAAATAAATTAAACAAAATCACACACTTACCATAAATCTCTACAATTACATTGCACCATAAACTGCTCTGAACTCCAAACCTCTCTTCATAAGAAAAGACATTAATACACTCTGAATTGGTTTTCCTTATTAAGCCTTGATTTATTGCTCTGGCCTCTCTTGAAATGCCTTTTATTTATTTGACAATATTTTACACAAGCTGTCAAAAACTGCCTGAAAATTTATAACAGTTCTGATCTCTGGATCCTCTTTCAATTCAATCCCATAATTTATTTATTTTTTCTTTTAACAAGTTGTCTAACAGGCTAGAACAACATGATTTGCCCTTGTAAATGGCATTCTCGTTTGACCCTATCAAGTTATACTTATTTAAGTACTCCTACTATTTTATCCTTGAGCTCAATAGGTTCTCTGTGTAAGTGGTAACAGGAGGACATCAGCTAAACCCTTTGCAACATGTTATGCTTTGGTTTATGGATTCTTGTTGGCTCCTATTCTGCATCTAAAAAAACCCTTATACAACACAAATTCCTCCCTCTGCTACCCTCCGCTCTCCCTACGTGTTCTGGAAATGAACAAGAATTTCTATAAATCAGATTTCCTGCCTGACATGTTAAGAACAAAACAAAATAAACCATAACCAACAAAACTTAAAAATACAAAACACTCTAAGCTTTTATCCTGATAGTGATTCCAAAGAAACTAGAACGAGGAATAAAAAAGTTTACCTCCATCACTCACAAGTAGCATACGCTACCTGCACTCGTAACTGTCAAGTAAGCAGAGGCTTATGTGCTTTGAAGCAAATTTGCAAACACAGTTAAGAAACACTAAATGGTAGAATTTGTCTGCATTTCCATACCATTCTTTCTAATAGTCTCTACAATAAAAATGTTCATGCAATTTATCATGATCTTCTAGCTTTCCATGTTTAAGCCAAATGAAAACCTGGGAAAAACATAATATCTGCTGCTCCAGAAGAACCATAGCAACAGCAGAAGCTTTACAAAAAGCAGATCTATGTATGCTGGAAAGCTCATAGATCTATGTGAAATGCATTTAGCGTTCTGATGTTATGTTGCAATTAAAATTCCTTTATAACCTGAAGTTCTGCTTCCAAATCTGCGGAAAAGGCACGTTTGGCTGTTGAAAGGATGCTATTGTACAGAAATGCTTTACTGATAGAGGAGTCTGGGTAGACACCACCACACCAAAATGACATTTCATGCCCTGCTGAAAGGTAGCAATGCTTACACAGGCAGGATCCTTGGCTCTGCCTGAGACAAACACGGATCCATGCTGGCACAGCTGCGAGCAAGCGCCGAGAGCGACGGCAGCAGCTGCTGGGCTTTCCGAGCAGGGCAGGAGATGGCTCTGGGGCTCGTGCCCACTGCCCCAGGACACAGCTCACTGCAGGAGACGGCTCTGGGGCTTGTGCCCAGTGCCCCAGGACACAGCTCCCTGCAGGAGATGGCTCTGGGGCTTGTGCCCAGTGCCCCAGGACAGAGCTCACTGCAGGAGATGGCTCTGGGGCTCATGCCCACTGCCCCAGGACAGAGCTCACTGCAGGAGATGGCTCTGGGGCTTGTGCCCAGTGCCCCAGGACACAGCTCCCTGCAGGAGATGGCTCTGGGGCTCGTGCCCTGGGACAGAGCTCACTGCACCCTGCTCACCCAGGGTCGCCTCTGCAGCACCCACCCAGCAAACACCATCGCTCCTGCTTTGCCGGCTTGAGGAGGAAGGAGGGTGAGAGAAGACCAAAAAATAACCTGTTGTTGCTCCTTTCTAGGTGACTTCCTGATTAAACAGCTCATGGGTCAGGAACACAAGTTGTTTACAATGGATATTTAGACTGCTTTTAATTACTGTATGCAGTAAAATTTAGTCAAATTGACCTGAACTGGGTTTCTGTTTCTTTGTATTGGACAGTGTAGAGATTACTAACTGCATCAAACCCACAATCTTTTGCAGTATTAAAAGCGTGGCAGCACTATTACATCAGTTAAACAAGTATGCCTTATTATTGTTGGCCTTCTCACTTGTTTCAGAGTTTTAAACAAGAAGAACAAGAGCCCTCCTATTCAAAATAGCTCACTATTCCATATTTTTTTTAATTTTTTTAATAGAAAACCCCAACAAAACTATTTTAAGTAAAGTAGAAATGATCCTTTAATCCTGCAATCTTTTAAAATTTCATATAAAAGCACTCACATTCATTGCCAAATCCTCAATCTTGAATCATACGAAAGTCATTAAAAAGCAGAAAATTGCACCATAAATTTCTTAGGCAAACTGTAGAAAGCACTATAACTTACCGATGTCATTGCTTCTTTCAGAGGAGTCTTTCTCTAGAGTGCCGGATACTGTACTGCCCACTAATTCCACTTTTGGACTATCACTCCTGCATTTGGATCAAGAAGAGGAGATGTTTTATTGGGAGATTTTGTGTGGGTTACAGTAAATTGGTAGCTAACTTGCAATTAATAATGAGAGAGCAAAGTATTCTTCCTTTGCAGCACCAGAGTGACAGCAATGTCAGCGAGAGCAATCTCCAGCAAGTCGACATGCTGTCTGGATTAACCTTATCCCATTTCTCCTTAACACCTGTCAAAAAAGCCTCTTTTAGACACCCTAGTGTCCGGAATAATTCTTCAGATGTTCACAGCATCTCAACACGAAGGAAATCTAAGGGCAAGGGGACGTTATTTAACATCTTCTTTGTAGTTTTTTTCTAATTAATTGGCTTGCACAAACTACAGCAGAGGACTACCTGGAATGCTGCAGAAAGCGAGAGAACCTCAAGCTAGCATTGTGCATTTCAGCAGTTCTGAGTATTTACTTATGAATGCAACTCCTCCTCCGTGTTTTTGCACTTTTGAGACTAGACTATGAATACTGTTTCCACAGTCCAAAGAACAATGATCACCTAATTTGTCAGAAATGTCTTTTGAATAGTAAAGCGTCAGGAGCTACAATACTTTATACAGAGGAACTATTTTAAAATCAAACAGGAGATCAAACAAAAGCAGCAAAATTATCCCTGCTTTGGAGAGCATTGTATCCCACAGGTACTTGAGTTTACTAAAATAAGTTACCTACTGAAACAATATAAAAAAACCAACAGTGGTAAATGGGTAACTCAGTATTGCACAGTCACTGAAATCTCTGATATTTACTGTGACAACAACTGTTCAGTTAAAGCAATGCATTGTACTTGCCATCATTATCAGGTGACTTGACAAATACACTAGTTTTTCCACAATGACTATTCCCAGTGTAACACTATGAAAATTATGATGTATGTAAGGTACCCAACTTAGGGGTAAAGACATAGATCTGCCCCAAAACAACCCAGGCAGATACGTACTATACATTGCAATAATTAGCTATTGACAGAAAAACACATAGTGAGCTCACAAATCCTGTTGATTTTTTCATTGGTCTCTGCTTTTGATACCATAAGCTGATGACAGATGGCCTGAACCTCAGCTCATGGCAGCAGCTTATGAGCAAAACACAAAGTGGCTGGAAACCCTATTTCAGACTTCAGGGAGGCTGTGATAAAGAGCTGAAATTTTTTATTAAAACCCAGAGGAGGTCATAGATTAAGTGAATATATATCCCATTAAACCCTGTAATAGGATGACCAGTGAACAAAAAAATAGACAATCAGATTAACAGCAAACTAGTCCTCCACAGCTCTCAAATGGCAGGCAGTCTGCACCAGGAAGGACACAGAAGAAATTTAACACATGCATAGAAAAATGTATTAATTGGCAAGACGATAAATGAGGGTATTTCCAAGTGATCTACTGGAACAATTAGTTTTCTTATTTTTTCAGTCTTTAACTTTTTCTTATATTGCTTATATATTTGTAAACCTATAAGTAGCAAGATAGTTTCTTGGCTGACACAGCAATCAGCATCTGACTGCATACTCTGTTTTGCACACATTCATTTCCCAGCAATCTGAGAGCACAATGTGAGTTGGAAGCACTCTAGGAAATGTGTGACTATGGCTTTGGAGAGATTCTTAGAATGGCACGATTTAGGGCTGAAAGTCACAACATTTACCATTTGCCTACAAAAGATACCAAGATATATGGCAACAGTCCCACAAAACAAAACCCCAATCCTGTTGTCAGAAGAATCAACAGGCTCATTATGGCACTCTGCATCCATAGTGTTGTGAAAGGAGTGGAGCCCTCCCTTCTCATTCACAGTGACCCTCTCTGCTTGTGCCCATACAGACAGGCTGTCAGCTTGACCAGACAGATGATCAGCCTGAGAGAAACCCCACACTAATAGAAGTCCCACTGCAAACTGATTCATTGCCATCTGGAGCAACCCCCTGACCCATATGGCTGTGCAGCTGCACAAATGCTGGTGCTAAACTTAAGGGAGGCTGTGGGAATGGGGTGCCAGCACAAGGAACCCTGTTAGCAGTGGCATGGGCATGGATTGGTTTAAACTCATTGTAAAGATGCACCTTCTGTAGGTGTTTATGGCTTGCCTACTCCAGAGAATTGACTTATCTATAAATTGTATAATCATGGTATGTCTAAGTAAGCTGTGAAGCCTTTGGAACAAACTGACAGCTATTCACTGTCCCATGTTTTTTATCTGTCCTATTGCCCTTGAAGCCCTACTCTGCCTCCAGTGAAGGAGGACTAGATTTAAATAGAAAAACAATCATCACTACCAAAAGTCAGTGAGATGCATAAGATGCAAGCCACTTACTCAGGACAGAAGAAAACCCTCTTTGGCTTAGCAGCTGCCTTGGAAATCTCACAGGATCCACTTTGTAACTACAGCAATTTTCCCCTCAGGATCATGTACTGGTTTTGACTGGGATAGAGTCAATTTTCCTTAGAGCAGCTTGCAAGGTGCTACGCTTTGGCTTTGTGCTGAAAACAGTGTAGGTAACAGAGGGGTGTTTTCATTGTTACTGAGCTGTGCTTCTACAAAAGCTGTGCTTCTACAGAGTCAAGGCATTTTCTGCTTCTGTCATCCCACCAGGGAGGAGAGTGGGAGGACAAGGAGTTGGGTGGGGACACAGCTGACTCCAATGGACCCAGGGATGTCCCACACCACAGAGTGCCATACTCAGCATGTAGAGCTGAGGGAAGAAGGAGGTGGGGGATGTTTGGAGATATGGCATTTGTCTTCCCAAGTCATCACTGCAGGTGATGAAGCTCTACTTTCTAGGGGATAGCAGAACACCTGCCTGCCCATGGGAAGTAGCAACATTCTTTGATTTGCTTGCACATGCATGATTTGCTTTTCCTGTTTAACTGTCTTTGTCTCCACCCACAAGTTTTTTACTTTTTCCCTTCTGATTCTCACCCCGATCCCACTGTGAGAGAGTGAGCGAGTGTCTTCATGGGGCTCAGCTGCCCACCAGGGTTAAACCACAACAGGTCAGCAAAAGTTCTGCTGATTCCATTTTTATTCTAATTGCTTTAGGTTTTTTAGATTATGGAAGCGGATACCAGTAGGTCTTAAAGTAACTACTATCTTATTAAACTGAATGGATTTAAAAACAAAACACCTTTATTGAAGTAACTGCTTCCACGTGAAGCTTCATATTTCTTAGTTATCCAAGTAATTAAAAATATGTTCCATTTTTTCTGTGCTAGACATAGCAAAGTTTGGACTATTAAGAACATAAAAAGGTTGCTCTTTAGGTGTGCCTTTTGCCTTTGATAACATGAAAATTGAAATAGCTTTAAAAATATGTGGTTACTTCATACAATTTTGTAATTAGAAAAAAAAAAAAGAAATCCACAAGAGCAGCAAAATAACCTTTCAAAATTCTAAAAATTGCTAAAAATTTATAGCATGTTTAAAATATTTCAAGCAAAGGGTAGAACAAGAGAATAGTCACTCCATTGCATGCCTCGCCAGTGAACTGAATACACTAGGGTATGTATTGGTCTTTCCAAGACAGCACATAGCTAAATCAGAAGATTGTAGCAAATATTTGTATTTCCAAGTATGCCCAGGTGATCAGCAATATGGACTGTATTTTGGAGCAACTGGGCAAGCATGTTCAAAGCCAAGTCCAAAAGAAGCCGTGGCAGTGGCACCTGGATAGAAGAATAAGTTCTCAGAGATGTACAACCAAAGCATTTCAGTAAGATGAAACTGGGAGCCCAAGGCAGGTGCCTTTTTTAATTTTCATTTGCCCCAGATTTCTCACCAAGAGCATTTTTTAATTTAACCATATGTGGAGGTATGAAGGGAATCAATGTCTAGCATTTCACTCTAACCTATATTCTATTCTGGTATTTAATTCACAATTACTATTACTACTTGAACTCCAGTAGTTCAATAGCAGATAATTTTCTTAACAGTACAATAGTAAAAATATTTTCATGCCTATATTCTAGTTTTTCTGCAAGACGCACAGCTTGCCAATTTTAGGCAACTGTTTCCTTCTGGTTTTTATCTAACTCTAATCACTATGCATAAAGGAAATCTACAGTGCACAACCCACTTGCTGATGACTAAAAGGTAGCCCCTAGACTTGCTTAGAACTACACTGAGGCCTTTAATTTCTGCAACCTTTCCTCTAGCAGAGAATAAATGGACTTGTGTTGGCAAGTCCAATTTCACAGTGCTCCTCAAAGACTGTAACCACCTCTGATAAAAAGCATTATGGAACTGCAGAGTGACAACCAACATTAGAGAATAATTACTTGACAGCACTATTCTGCAGTGGCACCAGCTAAAAGAGCATTGAAGATGTGTATTTTGCTAAAGTTTGATCTAAAATGATCAAAGAAAGCAGACTGAAACCAGGCTGACAGTATCTGAAAAGTGCATTGCCTAATGCTATTCCTCAGCACAATCCAAGCTTTTGCACTGACTTAGTGCCCAAACTAAGCTGCAATAATTTGAGGTAAACTAAGAAAGTCAAGATCAGAGTAACATTCTGATGCAGGTATTTTCCACACATCCTGCACTGTTGCAGCAACAGCAGAATTTCATCAGTAGAAATGAACTAGTCACGAACAGTGTAAGACTGCTAACATTGAGAAGACAGCTATGACCCAGCCAGATGACTGTAAGGACTTTCTTTTTTCATATTGTTCTTTAAATACAGCTTACTGTGAAATAAACTGGGACATAAACTGCAAAACCTAAATTCTTTAAATGAGTGCTTTTTCCACTAATCCCAAAAGCATTGGACAGGAGAAAAGCAATACCTTGCATGAGTCACAGGCACAACTGGTCTTTCTGGTCGTCTCGGGGGCAAGGTGCCAGGTCTGGTCACAGCGTTGGCTTTGGGGGGCCGAGGTTTCTTCGGAGGTATAGCAGGAACTGAAGGCTTCTGCAAGTCTAACTGTTTTTGCTCTCTCTCTGATCTTTCTTTAAATCAATCATTTCCAGAAAAAAAGGACAGGGATATTATTAAGTGGAATTCATTTGCACTCACAAGTCTACATTCAAAGAAGAAATCTATAGATAGACTGTATACAAAGAAAAACCTTCCCATTTCTGTTCTAAATCATTCTTTATTTGATATATTTGCCACAAATCAGTTGCTCAGCCTGCCTGGCTGTTCTGCCTGGAACTCCTCAGCCAAAACATGTGTGCAGCATCTTGATAGGAATACTATTTTTTATTTTAGTAACTTACTGGTTTCTGACTGTAAAGTACAAGAATGGCAAGAAATTACATACCATATGGTACAACTTCCTACGAGCACAACTTATATTAAATTTTAATATGAAACAATAGTAATTTACAAGTTCACAAAAATAATTATGCTGGATATTCTTAACATCTCTTGGACAAACAGAGAAATACTATTTTTGGGAGGGGAAAAAGCATGTTTCAAGTGGACAACAGTTAAGTGAAAATAAAATACAAGCAGAAAAATTTAACAACGTCTATCAGGATGTAAACACCTCAGAAAAATCAGACCTATTATTTAGGTTTTAAGCACAGACTTATATGCTGAATTTTTCAGCTTGCTGATGAAAACCTAGATGATTTGCAGATCAGATTATGCATAGTCGGGGAGTGCCACCATGCTAATACCCAATGCCAAACATGCAGTGCCTGTGCATGTGTAAAGTACAATACATGTGAATAACTCTTCTAAATAATATGCTCTCAATTCCTAATACAAAACAAACATGTAAGCATGTTTGCCACACCCAAGAAGAGCTGATTTTTCTTAAAGAAAGGACAAAACTCTCCAAGGAACTAAAGTTCTGCTCTTTATATACCACTATTTCAATATCCCACTTCCCTTGACAGTGCTGCCTATGATATGCTGTGAATGTTACACCTCTGTATACATCTAAGAGGTATTGGGAGTGTTACAGGATATTGCTTAATGGGTTCTTAATGAGAACCCGTTAATGAGAGGATCATGGAATAAATTCCCTGAAACACAAGGCACATTAGGTTTGGAATAGTCCTGCTAGCAACCATTGTTCACAGGCAGTATGCTTTAAACAGATGCAGTCATTGGGTTCTCACTAACAGTGAAGCTTTTCCAGCACACTATGTAATTTTTACACACTTAATCCTATGACAATTTCTACTGCGTCAGTGTCCAAGAATCTGAATTGTATGAGGGACAGGCTGGGCAGTGTGCCAATACACAGCTCAAAGGATGTTCCTGTGCCACCCCTGCTGTCACACCACATGAGCCATTCCTGCCACTCCCTGGTAATCCTGAAATGTAGGCACTACTCCTACAGCCCCTTTTCAATGTTTAGAAAAGTTACAGATATTTATAGCCCAGGAGAGTAACATATTTAAATTTCCTCTGCTGTTTTAGCAGTTGGCTTTTTAAATCTTATAATGGCAAGCAAAGGGTTTTATTGCTATGATAACCACAAGAAGCAGCACACATAATCAAAAGTAAACCTGTGTAGAGGAAATAGTTAAAACACTTGTCAGATTGCTAAGATGTATATCCAGAAACAGATCTCAGTACAAAGTCTGAAGGTTGTCACTAAATTATAACTGCATTTAGTCATGTACATACAAGTGCTTTTTAAAAGGCTGCAAGTTCAAATACTTAGACATTAAAAAAATTCCATAAACAAACTTGTTCTTACAATCTAATAGTCCACTTAACATATGAAACTTGGCACCATCTTCAATTAGAGAATAGATGTAGCTATTTTCCTGAGACTATTCACCATTCACAATGAACACAATGAAACCATTAAAGGTTTAATTTGCATGTCCCTGCTCTGTGTGGTACTGTGTCCCATTTCTCGCAATGTTCAAACATGGCTTTGAAGGATTTTTTAGTTTCTTTGCTGCCTTGCCTGTGACTTTTGTGGCTATGATAATGGGGTGATTCATAAGCATTAATGACTATATCTCCACAAAATCCCTTTGTGATGCAGGAAAACCACCAAGCCAGCTTTCAACTAGAGAACCAAAGAAGACAGATGTTAAGAAAAAAGTACATAATAATCTGGGGTATTTTACTTGATCGAGCACCTGGGTTTTACAGAGCCCTGGGCTTTATACAGCATTTCATGTATTGAGAGCACATCTCCCCTGGACTTCAGTTGTGGCTGCATGTACTTAACAGCTCTGGATGGGTTCAATTGAACACCCTGAATTCAGTCCATAAGCAACAATGAGAACCCTTCCAAAATGCCTATCATCTCAGTCTGTCGGAGTGGAAAACAAACATCCAAACAATACACTTAATGGAAACAGAGAGTGGGAAACGAGGATGTGCATTTGTTCTATTTCCCTCATCTCTCTGCAGAGAACAGGCAGGAAAGCACATTTCATACCTTTTTCTTCTGTTCGATTAGGAAGACATTCTGGCCTTTCTGGTGGTATCTTCTTGATTTCATGCTTTCGATCTGTGGTCCCTGTCAAAGACAGAAAAACTTGGAATTTTGACCAAGCCAACAAAACAGTAACATAAGACTTAATTCTGCAATTTCTTAGGCTTTTTATATTCCCCAATTTGAAAATGCCTTGCTAAAACTGAACATAAATTTATATAAAATATTTGCCTGTGACAAATGACAAAAAAGCAATTGGATATTCATGTCTTTATAATCAAGTTCACAGTTTCCAAAGTGTGCAATCCCAAAGAACAGACACTTTCTGACTATTCTATGGGGGAAAAAAATAATCTATAACTGCAGATTTAAAAATGTGGACAAATCCTTTATCATTACAGACATAAATGAAAAGCAACTCAACAGTGTGCAGAAACATTAAGAATAAATCAATTAATTGAGTAATTTCAAGGGAATGCGTGATGGAGCTGAATATTCAGAGGTTATTTTACATTAAATTAACACATCCCTCCCCTTTTTCTCCACTACTAGTAACTGTTCACTTCCACATATTAGAAGGAGAAGAGCAGTGCTGGCATCATTCTGCATGACTATTTTATTGACAGCTTTTGGCCTGGAGGTGTAAGCCCCTGGCTTCTCCTGCCTCTGTACTGGAGGCCCTGACATTCTATTGCTTCAAGAAATATGAGAACTTGTGGCACCAACAACGGGAAGATTTTGCAAAAATTTCCTGGCACGTACAAGATAAAATCTTCTAATCCCCACATTATAACAAACACTTTATTGGATATTGGCTTTGCTGCATTGGCTAACCACAAGGTGCTAATGCCACTTCAACTCAGTAGTGTTGAAAACTGCTTTAGGTAACACTATTAGCATTTCAATGAAAATCACAGTAGATGAAATCCAAGAAAAGCAGAGGAGGCAGGACAAGGAGCACAAGGCAATTTTTTGTTTCAATCTATTCTATTATATGCAGTTATCCAGTGCATTTACATTTTCTGAATGTGCTGTTGGAACTCCCTTCTGCAGCTGGTTCCTAGAAATCAGTAATCATCAGTGGTGATCACCAGCCATTGTTTCTTTACCCAAGTGTGCTGTTGGACAGGCAGTAGTACTACATACCATGTCAATAAATAACGCTAAAATCTCATTTGTGGTTGGATTTGGTAATCTTAAGGGTCTTTTCCAATGGAAATGATTCTATGAAAAAGACTTCACTCCTGAGAGGAGAAGCTATTGCTCCTAAGCAATTAAAGCCTTTCAAAACTCAAGTTATGCAAAGCACAAGTCAATGTATTGATAATCTTGCACACACTAATGTGTTCAAAAAGAAAGACACATAAGTCTCTACCTAATTACAGTATTATTAACAGTCATCATTAACACACAGAGGGATATTTTCAGGCCAAGGCTAGAACAATGAGCCTGCAGCCACTGAGGAGCTCCCAGACTCAGTTGTTCTTCCTGCTTGGATTGTGACCCCCAAATTAAGCAACACCCAGGCAGGCACCAAGATCCTGCCTTAGCTCCCAGGTGACAGTCACCTCCAAGGAAGCTTTGGGAAGCTCTGTATCAGCTCCCAGAGGAACTCCAGAGTATTGCCACCCTTCAGTCTGGACACAGTTGTATTGCTTACCCAGCTACCCAGTGAAATGCCAATGCTTTTTAATGACTAGTTCATTAAGGAACTTGTGCCCCTAAATTTGGCTCTCCAGTTTTCATCTTGCTTTGTAAACAGATGTCTCTGGCTGTTTACTGCTGTAGAGATTATAAATTTCTATCTCTACTATAATACAGACACCTCTTTATGCATATGCCACTCGTACTACAAAGACAAGTTCTAATTCTCTGCTTTGATTTTATGCTCTGCATCAGAAGATGCTGACATTTAATTATTTAGGCTGCAACTGACAGTTTTAAATTTATTCATCACACTGTGGCTGGTCAAATATGCAGAAGCATTATTGAAGTTGTTACCTTCTATCAACAGCAAGACCCGATGTGGAGACGTGGTAAAATACAGTATAAGCTCAGTGAAGAAATAATTTGACAAAGTAGAGGAAGGCAGGATGGTAATGAACATAGAATGATTTTTCAGGCCTAGATATGTATCAGAAGAAACTCTTGTGCCTGATCAGCCAGGAGTTGTCAAAGAATAAGTATGAAAAGAAAGAACTGCAATAGTCTTGGCTTTGACATAGACTTCAGAAGGCCTTAATCAGATTGTCTGCATCCTTTTTACAACCATTTTTCCTTCTGAAATGGGCACATTTCAGAAGGAAGAACGCTATGGTGACATAGTTAAACCATTGTATGCAAGCAGGTACCTATTAAAAGTGTTATTCTCTAATTATAACAGTATAAATTGAAATAAATATGAAGTTTTAATGAGTTTTTACAAAACACATCAGGATTTACCATCAGTGGTCACTAAGACATCGTTGTTACACAACTACCACTAGATGGCAAAGTCATACTGCTCTCTCTGGACACTATTACTGATTTAAAATCAAATTTATGTTTCCTTGAGTCTCAAGACAGAGTGAAGAACAAACCAGGGATGTCAATAAGAAACACAAATATTTATGGTCATGATTCTGTAGTCAAAGAACTGCATGACAATTCAAATTAGTTAAATTATAGCATATTAATTCACACTAAATTGTGTATTGGTATAAGTTGCATTTTTACTAACAGTGTAAGTCTGTAGGAGAGGAAAATTTACTTTTTAAAGCACCAAAAGCTGGAACACATCACAGTAACAAGAAAACTATCTGGAGATTGGACACATTTGGTTTGGTTTTTAATGTGTGTCTGCAGTGGGGGAAGCAGTAGTGCTGCTGCAGAGTTTTTACAAACTGACTGGACTTAAGGGATTAAAGAATTCCAGCCACAGTTATGTTTCCACCACAATTGCAATACTAATGAAAACTCTGAGAGCACCCCTTGCCTTGTGATTTGTATTTTTACATGAATGGAACTGGAATTTGGTTTCTGTGGTCTGTCAAGTGTGTAGATTCTTTAACTGTTTCTAAGTTTCATGATAAAAATAAATCATGCAGGCACTTTTGAAAATTAGTATGAAGAGGTCCTTTTAAAATTACAAATAGAAATGTGTTCAGCTCTCAGTAACTACACACAAATCAGTATAACAGATCACAAAATCAGTTTTGCTAGCACTCCTCTGTTTGGAAAACAGACTCAGCCCCTTAATACTTTTTCAACACCTTTATCTACATAACCATTCAGGATAATTCCTTTTAGTTTTACACTTAGGGCTATAAAAGTATTGAAAACCAAGAATCTGTGGCCTAAAACCCACAGCAGCCAGCCAGATCCAGCATTCACGCACATCTGCAAGACTTAGATTGCAGCTCAGAGGAGGCCCCTGCGTGACACTATTTTATAGATATTCTAAAAAGCTCTGTGTCTCTAGAATAAATCAGATCTGTAGTGAATGCAGTTTCCTCCTGCAGGTATTATCAGACTCCACATACTGTGTCTGTACTGAGGGACATGCACACAATCAACTCCAGTCAGGGAACAAAACCAAATCAATTTGAAAAACTGAAGTATCACACTTGCTCTGATTTAACATAATTAAGGGGCAAAATAGGTTATTTTGAAATGGGATAGATGGTTGACTGCAATACATTTAAAGTCCACCACAGTCTTTCAGGGTTACCAACTATTGTGATTTATTAGTTGTTGTCTAGACATCTGCTTGTCAATTTTGATACAGATGAATTCTATACAGATTTGAATACACTTAATTTAGATTGAGATGTGCTCACTGACATGTGCTGTAAAAATTCAACTGCACTTTACCTGATCCTTGTTTGATGACAGGAGCTGATGGAGGTGGCGGTTTCTTCGGTCTCTAAAATTTAATAACAGAAGAAAACAGTTTGCTTCAAAAGGCCTGTAAATCTCATTCACACAGAAGTTGGAGTTGATCATAAAGTGCTTAACATTAATAATTACAAGTCACAAGACTATAGATCTGTCATATATTTCTCCTGAAATAACTTCATTAAAATGAATTTGGAGAGAGAAAATTGACAAATAAAATATCATTTTTATATTTGCAATTGAAATGTCCTGCTGAGGGGTTAAAAAAGTTCATCTTGTGTACCTTAAGACTGGAGGAATACATGACCTTTGATCTAATGAAGAAGTCTATTTCTTTAAAATTTAACCTTGTAAATATTTACCCATTTTGGGGAAAAAAAAAGCAAACACAGAGAAACTCTGAGATATGTGTGGCAAAACCTGAAGTATTTTCAGACCCATAAATGAGGCAAAAATGCAGAACTCAGGAAATACAACAAAGGTTACTCTTTATTCACTTACTAGGAAAAATTTAGAGTTCCAGTTGTGAAAGATCAGAATTTTAGATGTTTGGTGAAATGAAACTAGTTATTCTGACTAATCTGTCCTTTTAATACTTTTACCTTCTCTGTTAGGATGATTTTCCTTATAGACCTGTAATGGTAACACTGAGAAACAGGACCACCAATGGTTCTGGCAGTGCCAGAACAATTTCTCTTGACCTGAGGCTGGGGGACTGATGTCTTTTCCTCTGTGCTGATGTGTGTGAATGCATGCCCAGCACACTGGCAGTCACCACATGTATGTTGGAATGAGTACAGAACCAAATGGAGCATCATGCTAGATCAAATGACATACTCTATCTCTCACTTTGAAAAAACCCCAACAAGCTATCAAGATTATTGTAAAGAAATTCTAAGGAAAAGACCCCCCATTTTTCCCCATATGTTCCTTCTTTTTTTTCTGAGAAGGACTTTATTTCCTTTGCTACAGATTGATCACAATCACTTTCACTACATTGCTGGCTATGTAGCAATGTATATTGTCTCGTGGAACAAATGTGAAGTGAAACGATTTTTCCAGACATGCACAGCTTTGCCAAGCTTCAATCAGCCATTAAGGCCAGTATTTTCTCTCAAACTCTTATTGATCCCTGCCCTCCCCCCAGTTATTTTCTATCTATCTGCCAAAGCCTTTGAGAAAGATCAATTGCTTTGTTCACTAGCAGTAATTAGTTCAGTGTCTGCCCAAGAACTCTCAGATCTTGGTCTGAGTGTTGAAAGAGAGCAGATTTGCTGTCAAGGCTGAGTGCTTGCCACATAACCTTCCAAGGGATCTCTCTCAAATCTAGCAAATGTATTAATCTCTGGAGAAAATAAAATTTCAGCCCAGACAGAATAAGCCTAGCATCCTGAATCTCAAAGTTGTCATCCAGCAACCTTCAAATTTCTCCTACCATCTTACCCTGACCAGATCACCTCCCATCATCAACCTGAGAAAGTGTGGCCAGGAACTCAGGAGATCAGAATGATCTTCCACAGCCTGGCTGCCATGGGCCACTGTTCACAAACACTGAGTCCCTTACACTCTCAGAGACACTTCTACAAGAATTTGGGCAACATGGTTTAAGGTTTAAATGCAGAAAAGTGAAGAAAAATTTGGAAAGGAAATGAGACAATGAATGTCCTGTGATAGGCATTAGGAGTTCTGTTGATAATGGCTGCAGAGGGAAATAGTTGATGCTGAGGACTCAGCAGTATAGTACAGGCATTTGGGGTTTTATTGTGGACTGATCCCATTGACTGACCATATATCAGCAGCATACAAGAGATGCACTCCCTTAGCACATCTTTTGGCTTAGTTCTCTCCTGTAAGGGCTCTAAGTTATGTCCCCTGAGATGTCTTCCAAAACATGACAAGTGCAGACAGACAAGTGACAGATTCACCACAGTCACTCCTGATTAAAACCAAAGCACTTATGGAGAGAGACACAAAGGAGAAAGGGTCTTATGGTTCATTTGACAAAGTGGCTTTAACTGAAAGCTGAAGAGGGAAATAGATTGTTTAAAAAGGACAGACCAAGGTCAGAAAGGGTGTAGTGTGAAGGAGCCTTAAAAGACTCCTTAGGGGAACATGGAGGAGCAAGAAGGATTTACAAGGGTGTGTGGCTGGATGAGATAACTGAGAAGGTGATGGAGACAGAATTTACAGAAAGAAAACCAGGACTGATTGGACAAGAAGAGAACAGAACTACAGAGCAGGGAGAAAGAGTAAAAGGAGAGAGGAAAAAAAGCTGTATAAAGAAATTTGGTGTAGGGATAGAAAGTAAATCCAGATGGTGATTTGGACTCAGGTAGTGAGCTCAGGGGAAAATCCTGTAATGGAGACCACCTGAGAGGTGGAGATTGGGACTAGGCAGTGAACAGAAAAAACCTGGAACAAATAGGCATGTGTGGAAAAGAGTCAGGCTTGGAAAACTGGGGACTGGACAAGGAGATGGGAAGAGATCCCAAGCTTTTGTTGAACAGACAGAAGAACTACTGCAACAAATACTTTCAGACCATGGGATGGAATCCAAGGTTTCTGGATCACATCAGAAAATACCTGACAAAATCACTGGTAAGGTATTTATCTCCTTCCCTTTTAGCACTGATTCAAGCAAAGACAGATGGTCTATAGTCCTACCAGTTACTTACTCAAGTGGCCAGATCTGTGGCATTTCAAAAACTAATAAAATTTTATTCTCCACAGTTAGAGCAAACCTAGCTGTAATTTCCAAGTGTCTGAATATCTAATTTACTTTACAAGTTATATTCAATTGTACTCTAAAAATCCCTTTAACGATACATAATTTTCAAGTTCAAAAAGACTGAATAATTACACCACAAAAAATGGATATCAATAAGGATTTTTTTTTTCTATAATAGGCTCACTATGTCTTCAGATTTTTGAGTTCTGCTTTTTCTATAAATCACCTTCTTTCATTTTTAGGCCTAAAGCCATGATATGCACTTTGCTGTGGAATTGCCTTTTCATCTCCCACAGTTTTTGCTGCTCTTCTCCTTTCCTTTTCAAAAATTATCATGTTAGCCTCTGTGAGTTGTTTAATAGTTGCTTTATTAAGCTTTCCAAGTTATTTAATTTTTGCCTTCAGCATCCAATTTTATTGCCAAAGAGGGAAGCTGGGTGTCAGTAAGTTTTGGTTTTATCACAGAAGGCTTACACTGTCACTGTGAAATACTCATCAAAAGCCTGATTGCAAGCTTGTAATATCCCACTGATGACTCAAAAGGTTCCTAAAAATGGAATGGTCTTTTGGGGGAAGCAATCCATTACTTTATTCCAGGAAACCACAAGATTTCTAAATATTGTCTGGCAAATAACAATGCCATCTTTTTCAAATAAATAGGAGCTGAAGAAACTTCTTTTTAGGTTTTATACCTTCTTTTTTGGTAATTCTGAGAGGTAAAGAAACATGCCTCTGAGATACCAAAAGCTTATTATTTTTCAAATTTCACAGTTAAAATCTCACCCTTTTTGTTCTGGAACAGTGCTTGACTGCTGTCCATCAGCATGCAGGTGATACTCTAACTTTTCATATTCCACCACAAAAACAATGAAGAAGATTAAAGAATTCTGGATATCATTGCATCACATGACTCAATCCTGGGACCTCTAGTTCTTGTCTCTCTCAAACTTGTAGGACACAGGACAGAGGGCTTTCAGAGCAGCATACTGCAGGTGGGGTGACTGGATGGGCAAATCAAACATTTCAAGGAAACTCTGTAATATGACTTTGAGTGCCACACATGCTTTTTATAGATGGTTTCTAACCAGAATTTTTTTCCTTTATGTTTTCATGTTATTAGATGAGAAGAAAAACTTTGTCAAAATCACATATCTGAAAGAGGATTTCTTTCAGCTCTACTTTAATTCTGAATTTTCAAGTGAAAATGAAAGAATATATTGCTTACCTCTTTTTCAAAATCTGAAGGGAGTAGCTTGACAAAGTTATCTGGAAAGACACCTCGTCTGCCATTGAGTTCTCCTTCCCACCAACCCACATCAATGCAATCCTACAAAACAGTAAAATAAAATGAAAACCACAGTGTGCTGGTGCACTGAACAGATTTTTGAGCTGAAGTACTCTCTTGCATAATGTCCTGCCTGTTTGCTAGAATATGACAATTTGCTGGAGTGCCAGGTTAACAGGGTAATCTATCAGACAAAAACTTCAATAACCACCCTGCATTCCATTATCAGCTAGGAAAGAACAATGAACATGCTGTAAGAGCTCAAGACCTTGTCTGTGTCTAAAACAAAATGCTTGTTCATCATTTGATCTATTAAACAAGTCAGCATTTTGATCATCCATGACCTTATGTCTCTCTGACTTCATTCTGCAGAAAGACAATAACTTCATTAAACATCATACATCAGGAGATAAAAAAGCTCCCTAATTTCCCATACTTTCAATAAAAGCTTGACACACTAGAATCATTACATTTCATCGCACTCCAATTAATAAGGCAAAATGCACCTGATTAATATCTGGCATCACTTTCTTTTCCTGCAGCATTTCTGAGCAGTGCAATGCAGAGTGTAAAACAATGTACAGCTAAATAGGTGAATAAGTAACATCAGTGAGTATAAATGATAAAAAATAGAAGTTATTTTTGTTATAAATAATAACAGTAACAGAAGCCACAACATTTTAGAGAATGCTGAAATGGTTCCCTAAGTCCTCCATATTCCCTTTTTTGTATCTGTGTGTTTGCTACATAAAACACTTCCTGTTGAGATTTTCCACATTCTTTTTTCCTGAAAGCTAAAGCTGAAACAGCTCAGCTGTTTTCCAAAACACAATTACAGGAAAGTTACCCATTGTCTGCTCAGTCTTAAAACCACTTCAGCCAATTTTTGCAGTTGGCTCAACATCAGGCTGGCCAGCCTTTCCTAATTTCCATAAAATCTTTTATTTCAGCTGCTAAATGAATGACAGAACAATGCAGGTTAACTTAGTGAGGTGTACTTAATACCAAGTCTTAAAAATATTGTTCACAGTGACCGTGATTGTTGGTATTTTTCTGTAAGTTACAGTAGACAAACACTGGATGATATTTGAGAGAAAACAGATGAACATTAAAGATCATTGCTTTTATGCTTTGGGGGTGGTTTTTGTTACTTTTTTGTTTTAGAATCCTTATTTAGCTTATTTAGTGCTCCTGGTCTCCTGAGTACATACTAACTAAACACACCAGCTAAAGAGCCTGCTTTCTTACATCATGTCTGTTTTGGTGCATTTGGCTCTTTCCCCCCTCCTATCTCAGTATTTTTTCTGATGTAATGCAGGCACAAAACAATCCTTTCATTCTTTTTTTTATAATCTTTTCTCATGCCTAATCTTTACTTTTCTGTATTCTCCCTACTCTTCAGCAGGGTGGCCTCCATCAGGGAGGACATTTTCTAGGCCTTCCCACAGTTATTTAGGAGGTATTTCCCAGCTCTGTAAGACCTTTCTTAGTGACCAGGGCTCATTCTTGACCAGCTGATGTTTCCAAAACATCTGCTGAGTGCCTACAGGGCTGTCAAGGACTCCATGGAGGCCAGTCATGGGCAGGCTCTGTGCAGGATTCTCCTCTTTCTGCAGAGCCAGCATGTCGCAGACATCTTTTCACTAAAAATCCTTTCTTGGGATTTTTCTCCCTTCTGAGGAGCTGAGGCCTCGGAAACAAAAAGTAAACAATGGTTATCTGCTGCTGTGGAATGCAACAGGCGGATCCCTGGTTGGTCTGGTGTGGATGTTTGGATTTGCTGACCACTCATGGCAGGGCTGGCTCTCGCTCTCTACCGGAGACAGATCTTTGTTGTTCATGCTATTCTATTCTTAGCTTAGCTTCTGAAGAAACCTTTTCCTTCTATTTCTTTTTGGTATAGTTATAATGTAATATATATATATCATAAAATAATAAATCAAGCCTTCTGATCATGGAGTCAACATTCTCGTCTCTTCTTCATCCTGAAACCCCCTGTGGCCACGGTCACACCAGCACCCCTCATTCCTGCTGTGAAGGTTCTCTCCCACTTGGCTGTGTCCACTTGCACAGCCTAATACTCAGGGCACTCAACTGTTCTGTGACATGGTGTGTTTTATAATGCCCTCCACCCCTATGCTGCTAAGCTGAAACTGCCTTAACATTTATAACCCAATTCAGATTTTGAAAAATATTAAGAATAATTCAAGCATCCAGAGATTAAAAGCTTGTGCACAGCTTAGCACTAGCTAATAATCCTGACTGAACAGCACAAGACATCACATATATGCTTTTTAGGTTAGATTTTTTATGCTCTTAGGGAACACAAATATTACTCCTACTTCTTCACTTCATTAAACATGAATTTTTTCCTTTTTAAAGTTCATTTGTTTTCATGAAGCTGCTGTTTGTGTCACACATTCATAAATCCCAAACAGCTGCAGGTTTGCTTTTTTCCCCTCTCCAGCTTGTCACTCGGGCTTATGCAGCCAATCACCACAGTGGATTTTCATACAACAAGTAAATCTCTTCAGGCAGTTTCTCTTTAATTTTCTCACTTACTTCACTTGCAAGAGGAGGCTTATGGTCACTGAGAAAGAAATCAAGAGATTTCAGAAGTTAAAAGCTACTGATGAAATCTGGTGAAGAATCTCCATGCTGGCGCCCTCCTGCTACCCACACCTGCAGGCTTGCCATGCCCCAGCAAGCTCTGGAAGCCACCCTAAGGTGCTGGCAGAAGGTGGGTCTCAGTTGTGGGCCAGAGCAGCACACGAGCACACCTGAGTTACACTGCACAAGCTGCCCCAAGTACTGACAAAGGGCAGAGCTGTGAAGCACAATCAAGGCAGCACGATGAAAACAATGTGTCTGCTTGTGAACATTGAGCAAAAACCACTTCAATTCTTCCAGATTGCCATCAGCCATGCAATCTTAAAAATATTGTCTTTTTTAAACATATCTTGTGTTCATGTGTTCAAGTACAGCAAAATGGCTGTAATTTCAAAATGCAAATTTTATAGAAAAGCTGTCAAGCAATTTAGTATCAAGACTGATAAATCTTTATTAATAACCCAAAATTTATTAACAAACCAAATGGATCTCTGCTTTATCTCCATGTTATCCTGTCAGACTCATATAACACTTAAACAAAAATCAGATGATGCAATATCCCCAAAGTCCTATGAAGAAAATGTAACCCAAGCAGTAGAAATGCATTTTGGTTTCCTTTAAGAAAAAAGCCCTCCAAAATATTTATGAAACTGAAGGAGTAAAACATGGCAAAAAAGATATTCCAGCTACTGAAATTCATCAAGTTAAGGGGTAACTGTGTCAACATTTAACTACTGTAAATATCAGCTCCTACCAAAGCTTAATTTGGAGACTATACCCACGTTCTCATTGCAGTGACAGTGCAATCAAAGACCTCAGAGAAATTCACTGCTGGTTCACATTGCTAAGCCTACTTTGATTGTTCAAGCAGAGGCAGATTCATAAAACAGAGAAATTACAAATCTTGAGGGAGATTTTGGTATTTTCTCACTAAAATACAAATCGTGGTTTTATCCTTATTTCTAGTGAAGTAAAATCATAAAACAGTTTAGGATGGAAATTACCTGTAACATTACTGAATCCATTTTTTATCTCGGCACCGCCAAGGCCACCTCTAAACCATGTCCCTGTGTGCCACATCTACATGTCTTCTAAATACCTCCAGGGATGGAGACTCCACCACTTCCCTGGGCAGCCTGCTCCAGTGCTTGACATCTGCTTTGGTGACCAAATATTTCCTCACATCTAATCCAAAACTCCTCTGGCACAGCTCAAGGGTACCTGGACAGGTGGGACAGTCACAGAGGAGATGCTCCTGCTGTTCTGGGCAGGACCTTGCTGCCATTGCCCCTGTCCCTTCAGCCAGGCAGAGGGAGGACAGGGAATCCTCCATGTCAAGCATCCTGTCTGCCCATCAGGCCTGCCCCAGGGAAGGCAGGGTGTGATTCCAGCTGTCACATCCATTCAGCAATCTCTCTAATTCCAAGCTCAGCACTTCCCAAATAAAGCATAAAATACTGAATACACTGGCATAACTAGCAACATTCATTTTTGCTAAATATTTGGGCAAAAGTTGGACAAAACATAGCAACGGGAAAGACTAAAGTGTTGAGGAATTTTTGAGATGTTTAAACTTTATAAGAAGTAAATATTACACAAAATATAAGGTACTAAAATGTCAGCCTGGGCTGGAACATTTACATAAGTCAGAGGAAAGAATAAATCTGGGAGAAATGGAAAGTACTAGAAAATCAGAATATAGCTACCTTTTGTCAACATGTAACATTGCTAAGAATTATAAGAGTAGACACAAGTGAACTAGAAACTTCAGTCCTTTTATTGATGTGAAGAACTAGAAGAACTATTCTTTATGGAATTAGCAGTGAGACATGCAAGCTGTGAATAAAACCGGAAGAGAAAATCATCTGGAGAAAACAGACTTTTTTTTTTCCAGAAGGGAACATTAAAAAAGAAAACAAAATACAAACCCAAACCAATGGTAAAACAAGAAAGGTAAAAACACAGTTCCACTCTGAAACTTTTGTCTGTGGTGACTAAAAGAGTAGGGACAGAGGAGAGGGGAAAGAGAGAGAAACATGAGTAGAGAGACCAGACAAAAGCCATGGGGAGATATTTGGCAAAGAAAGTTTCCATGCAGAGCACCAGATTTATCACACTGTTACTGAATGGAAGTGAAATACTGTGAGATACATAAGTAGGGCTGACAGCATAAAATCAAGGCTTTGTCCCCTTTTAGCAACTGCAGTGATCCTGCAGCCACTCTCATACTGATGAAGAAAAGTCATAAAACGGTAGAGTCATGCTTTCTTCTCTTCTGGGTGAAAGAATCATGACATTACTTGGTTTCTTATGCACAGAGCATCCTACATTAAAAGGTTTCTTAGCAGCAGAAGTACTGCTCTGTATTAGAAAAAACATTGTGCTGTTCCTTCCCTTGGTGCTCTCAATTCAACAGGAAAAAAGCCGAAGATGGTGGAGACTGAAGGAGAAGCCCAGCACAAAGCACCTCATGCTCTGCAGTCTGACAAATACTCCACTCTCTGCTCAGAAGCTGCTGCACCCAGACAGGCCCCACTGACATCCCACCCGGCAGGAGCCAGCTGCCACCAGCCAAGAACACAAACTTCCCTTTGCTCAAACACCATTGCTGGCTTTCTCTGGTGGTAAAAGAGGTGACAACAGAGGTGGATAAGGCAGAGCTGTCAGTCCCTGTCACCATATTTTCTGAAAAATCCCTTTGCCAGGATTTTTCTCCTGAGAGGCCCCAGAAAAGAAATATGAACAATAATTATCTGACTGCTTGAAATGTGGTCTGGAGGTTGCTTACCAACAGGTGCATCTTTGATTGGTTCCATGTGAATTGTTTTTAATTAATGACCAATCCCAGTCCAGCTGTGTCAGACTCTCTGGTCAGTCACAGGTTTTTATTATCATTCTTGTCTAGCCTTCTGATGTCTCCTTTCTCTTTCTTTAGTATAGTTTTAATATATAATTTCTTTTAAAATAATATCATAATATAGCCATCTGAGAACTTGGACTCAATTCTCATCTCTCACCTCGTCCTGGGACCCTCACAACACCACAACAATTCCCCTTTAGTACCTGATACCACATTCAAGACCATGAAATTAAAAGGCTCAAGTTCATGTCTGGCAGGTGTCTCTCATGCTCAGCTACAAGCTTGGCTGTGACTGGTTACCCCACTACCAAACCTGACTGAACTCTCCCTGCTGGAAATGCTGACAGCTTCACAGCCTTTCCCTCTGCTCCAAGGAGGCAGGAGTTTCATACACCCCACATACAGAGGAGTTTTCATTTCATATAAGGTCCTCTCTCTTAAAAAAACTTGGTTATTAGAGATGGGTTTATTTCTAGCCCACACTACTATTTTTACTCTAGGCCTGAGCCAGATAAAAGGAACATGATAAAAGGAACATGAAGGAAACCAACATTCTTTGCTGAAAATGCAAAGCAGCACTTCTCTTTGTGAACATATTTATAATAAAACTCTACTATTTGGATTTTTTTCATTATTTTACCAGGAATCAATAAAGCATGCAAAATTACTATAATTTAAATGTCAGACATTTCTCCAGTGTATGTACTATACATTATTCTACTCTTTTTCTTTTTATTCTTTTTTTTTTTCTTGAAGCCACTTACAGGAGAATTACTGTGTGCTATGAGACTGTTCTTAATCACTTAAATAAAACCCTGTAGCTACTTGGCTCTATGTATACATTATAATGTGTTCAGAAGCCCATTGGACTTGTATCTCAATCATCACTGCAGCCAGCTGCAAGTGCATCAAGACTGCTCTCTCCAGCACTAACAACTATCTAATACTGGGAATCTACCAACAGCTGAGCAATTCCTGCAGCTTTACCAAAGCACAAGGAAGCCTGAGAGGAAGCAGGCATCCACTGCTGCAGCTGTGCTTTCCACTTCACTTTAGGGGCAAAGGTGTTTCCTGCCTTTTCCTCCAAGGCAGCCAGGCCTTCGAGGCAGCACCCGCTCCCCTCCTCTTGCTGCTTTTGGGAGGACTGACAATTTCAGGGAGTGCAATAGCCCAAGAACATCTCTCCACTCCCTAACCTACCTTCCAAGCTGCCTCAACTGAAGAGGAAGGTTTTGTCAGTATAAGTAAATGAGAGATTTTTTTCTATTCCCCAAGGTCACTAAATGAGTAATAAGCTATGTGATTATCTTCTCTCTTCTCCATGACTTGAACTGCAGCTGTGTAAACTCTTGAAGAAATACATCTGAAAAAGGCCAATCTTCTCATCTGTAAATAGGACTTCTGTTTTTCTGAGAGAGCTGATTGCTGCATAGTCTGGTCCTCTGAACATGATGGTAGTTTGCAATATTGCTAAAATATGAAGCTCTAGTTTAGACATCAACCTCCAACTGCTCGATTTTTCAGCTCTTTGATTAAAAGTTTTTGATACAGAACCATTCCATCACAGAGATTTCATCATCACAGCTAAGACAGAAAGCAACACTAAGAACAAGAAAAAGCAGGTCCCCAGAAAAGTATATGTGAAGCTTATACTGCAGTATCTGTGCCCAGGTACACCATAATGGTGCAGGGTTTAAGAAAGTATTACTTTTCTGGAAATCTCTACTAGAAGACATAGTTCCTTAGAAAATAACAGTAATAATAGTAATAGTAATAATAATCCTCCCAGCAGCTGGCATTTCCATTCATTAAATCTCTGCTTTCCTTCTGCCCTTCTAAAGTTGGTTCTCATCAAGAAGAATGTTGAGCTGAGAAAACAGCATTATTCAGAAAGCCGTGAATCCCTCTTATGCTTGCCCTGGGAGCTTTCATGTGCCAGCTCTGCTGTGCTGGCAGCCCCCCATTAAAGTACTGCTAACCCCACTGTAAGCATCTCTCCAGAATTCTTTTGACAACAGCTAGCCAACATCATCATTTAAAGAAAAACAAACCACCTTTAATGCAAACAAAATGTGTCTACTGAGCTTTTCAAGACATCAACCATAATTCACAAAGAGATACATGCAACAAGGCTTCTGAATTTGAGGATTAAGGGCTCGTGGAATGACAAATCTGGAGGACAAGCCCTCTGCCATTCAGCCCACACTCACAGGGCACCTCGGGGGCCTCCAGGCTTGACTGCAGCACTGGGGCCAAGAGGTCCCAACTCTCACAAACACCAGAGAAGGCCCACTAGACAGGCTCAGTGATTGTCAAACCATCATTAAAAACACACCAGATCTTCATTAATGCAATTTGGCTTTTGAGGGAAACAACAAAGTCATGTTAAATCAGGGTGAAAAAGCATTTTAATAATATTCAAATATGTTTCTTTAGAAATTCTTGCTACATTCAGTGTCATGACATTGACACCAAGACAGATCATTCTCAAAATCCAAGTTTATCTTAAGAGTTAGAAAATAATTGATTTTAGAATCTTCATCAGCTCTCATTAAACTTGGTAAACTATCTATGAATGAAGGAAAGCATCTCTCCAGAGGTTACATTACACTCACATTGTGGTACCTAGTACTTCCCCAAATGATCAAGGTTTGTTACTTACTATAAGCTCAGCTACTGGGATTGAGAATTTACAGTACAAAAAAGTGCAAAATTTGTTTAATTCTGTTAAGAAAATGGCCATGATTTAGAGCATCTGGTTAGTAATCAAGTACTCCTTGGCAGAAACATGATTTTAAGATCTGTCAATAAGACAGAATGAGTCTCTCAACAACTACCTGAGATTATTTAGACAAAAGAGACAGCCCAATAGACAATAAATTTGCCTTCTGAAGCAATCCTGGAGAAAACCCTTTTTCATTTTGCATACTTCTTGCAAATATATGTAAATGATGAAATATTGAAAGAAAAGCATTAAAGGAAACCTCCCAGTCTGGCCTCTAACCTCTGTTTGGCCCCTAACCCAGAGGTTTATCCTGCTCAAATCTTTAACCTATCCCAAAAGCCCCAAATCCTGAATGGATCCTTCCCAGCTCCTGTCAGTTCTCATGCCCAAGCCATACAGAACCTCACATCTGATAATGCATCTTTCAAAGCTGAAGGAGTCAAACAGGAACATTTTTATTTATCTGCAAGCTCCAAGGCTCCGCTAAGAAATCCTCATGTCAAACCTCTATGGAAGGAAACAGGAGAGATAGTCAGAAATTAGACATCATTTCAGCTCTGCTTACACTGCTCTCTCCAAGCTGTGGTTTTTACTGGAAGGCACAACAAGGAGACACCTCTCCAGAAGAAAAAGTCTGTTCAAAAATTGGCTCAGGTTATTGAATCCTGCAAAAAAGAAACTGTCTGAGAATAATGAATGACCTGCAATACCCAGGACATTAGAGCAGAGGATCTAACAGGGCAGGTTGGGGATTTTTTCTGTTAAATATGGTTCAGGCTAGGTCTAATCTTTTGACTTTACATTCTGTGACTAAATGGTTTAATCAGTAATGAGGCTAAAAAGCTTTGATGAAATATTTGTACAAACAGGAAGAATTAAGTTGCTTATTGAACAAAGCCATCTCTTCTGAGGATTCACTTCATTTGCAATGTTCAGTCAGCAGAATTATTGTGGAAAAATAAATGTTCCACATCATAAAACTCTAACACTCCAATACTCAAATTAAAACTAAATTAGCCAACACAAACATGAAAGGTGGTCTAGTAACAGACATAATTTATGCCTCTGATGAGCCAAGATAAAATATTTATGTAATTACATTTTCTGTATTTAGAAAGATTATAAAAATCTAGAACAAAACATTTGAAAGATTATTTAATGCTATTACTACTTAGATTGAAGACATCTTAGGACCAGGGTCCTAATTACAATTACTAATTACTTGGCACTGTATGTGCATTTTTACTTCCCCTTGAAATAGCTTTCTCTGCCCTGAAAAGGTTGAGCTTCAGATAATACCATCAAACCAGCAGGTGAACACAACATTCAGAATAAAAGAAGGGATGAAGCTAAGCAATGAATCTAAAGCCCACACTGTGAGCAATAATCACAGTTTTCTAGACACCTCAGCATTTCAGCAATATCTTTTCTAAGTAGAAAAAAAGATTCTTTCCTTTTTTATCTCAAAATATGTCACCTTTTTAGATTAGCTTGGCTGTGTTAAACATACTTACAAACAAAACGCCTTTCAAATTATGCAAATCTTGAAGCATTGCACGCATGAGGGATCCTGACACTTCACCTACATAGCTTGGCATGAACTTGTGTTTGTCAAAATTCAAATTTGGGACTTCCCATGAACAAAAGAATCCCCTTCTTTTGAAGTCTGTAGCATCAGAATTTGTGGTAACAAAACCAGGAAAAGACAACTTCAGTGTGTACTTTAAAAAAATAATATTATAAATATACTACTGAGATCAGCATTCAAGCGCTGGCTGTTCCACTCCCCCTGGACTAATCACAGGCTTAAAAGCTTATTTAAGTGCTTAGCTCAAACATTTGTGTTTCAGTAATATATCTAAGGATACCAATGAAAAGTAAGCTGCACCTGGTTCCCGAATAAGCATTGCCAGGCTTTGTCTCTACAGAGACCTTAATGCCCCACTGCTAATCACAGCAGCCAAGAAATGCTGCAAGATGTGACTAAGTGTTCAAAGTTATTTATAAACATTTAAAATTCTTGGCCAAGGATAAGGTTCAAGCAATAGACTCTACTCAGAGTCTATTTTCCATCATTTACTGAGTATATAACCTAATTTCAGAAAATGAGCATTTATTTACTTGATCATCAGTGTGCCCACAAGTTTTATATAACTGCTTTGAATCACTCATTTGAGGAAGCATTCATGCTTCTGTGCAATGACACAAGTTTTACCCCAGGCACTAGCTGCACACACTGGATGTTTGTCAAACAGGAACCACCCCAGCTGCCATCCCTCATGGCACCATGGCTTGCAACCCAAAAGAGATCCAAACCTTCTGATTCCTATTAGTCAAAACCTACAGAGGAAAGTTTCAAGGCAGGGAAAAGCAACCCTACTGCTACACCAAGCTCTCAGCAAGCTGCTGGGACAGTCCCCCTCCTCCATCACCTGTCCCTGCTCACACCCCCTGTGTGCTGTGGGTGCCAGATGCAAGGTGAGAGGGCAGGAGAACCATCCCTTTGAGCAGCCACCTTCATCCATCATGTAAAACTGCACCCTCAGCATGCACAATGTGCAAAATCATTCCTTGTATGGAGTCAGCAGCATGATACAAGCAGGGTTCCCAATCAGAGGAGGAGGCAGGATGTCCTGGGGGAAAAACTGGTGCCAGGGGAAGTAGTGAAGGGAGGAGGACAAGGAACACAGAAAGCAGATTAGGTATGGCTATTAGGCCTGGCCAATGATGAATAATTCATGGATATCTCAGGAGCCTTTATGGTATTGTTCTTTCTGAAGGAAATACCTATTTATTTCCAGAGACAAGAAGTAAGTGACTTTACTGCTTACATGCTTCTCTTTAAACACAAAACATCATAAAAGCTTTTTCTTAAAGCTATCATAAAAGCTTTCTTAAAGCTGGGCTTTATTAAATGTTTACTTACTTACTTTACTTACTGTATTCCTTTCGGTTTCTGTATGCAAGATTGCTGCAGAAGTTTTGCACAAATGTGCAACATATCTTGTATTAAAACCCCAAAAAGGGGCATCTGCATGACCAAATATTCAGTGTTCACAACAGTCCACTGTGTTACTCTGACAGAAAGCCATATTTTTATTTTATTAAACCAGATCATATTTTAACTACATAACCTAATTTTTTGCATGGTTATATTAGAAAACTATTTTCTAAACATGAGCTACAAGCTTGATTTTAGTTGTCAATCAAGGAAAAACAAAATTACCTGACTAGCATGAAATGTGACTAATTTTTTCCTTTCTTTCATAGGAAGAAAGAGACAAACTTTATTTTGAAAGTCTTAAGCTACAATAGTTCTGCTTGGAATAATTCTATATTCTTGCCAGTTAGGTGCATTTTAATGACCTCAAATATTACGACTGTTGGGGTTTTTTTACCCATAGAGGCAAAAATAATGAAGATTTCATCTTAATATGGAAGAATTAGTGATACCTATTATCTCATATTTAAAGAAAAACTTAAAGTTTTTAATCCCTTCACATATTTCTGTAGTCAAGGTTTGTAAAATATGTGTGTGCTGTTTGTAATTAAAGGCATACAGAAAAATTCAGCAATGAATAAAACCCCACAGAAACAATTTCTGGCGACCCTAGTGACTCCCCAGCCCAGCAAAATGTTCAATTGAGTATCAGCAAGTGTCCTTCTCTATCACACTGTCTGTGCTCCTTCCCCTGCTCACGGCCCCAGCTCACTGGCAGGATCCTTTAACATAGCACTCACTCATTTCATCCCTTCAGGAGCCTCCTGCATCCGGCAGAGCAGCTGTTTTCCTTCACTGCCCTGCCCAGATGAGTTTGCCTTGCCAATCTCTCAGCTAAAGAAAGTGCTCTGGACAATTACCTCCTGCACCAGGATGAGCATTTAAAGAAGGTGTAAGAGAGAAAAGCAGTAGAATTGTTTTGGCAAAAGGGCCACGCTCCAGTAACTGCCTATAAATACAGTCAGGGTTAAATGAATTGCCTTGTGGCTACCCCAAGGATTGGGCAGCATTAAAGGCTCTGCACAAGGGCAGATTCCATGCTCTTTCAGGGACAAAACCACACAGCACCACTGCAGCAGTGAGAAAAGGACATGATGAAAGAGACTAACAAGACTGAATCTCATTGAATTGTTTCCTTCCTATGCTCTTCTACTCACCTGTGCTTACTTGTCTGTCTTATCACTCGACTGCACATGCTTCAGGGCAGGAAGCTGCTAAATGCACAGCATTTCGAACCACAAAACTTGCAAATCTCACAATAAATTATTAATGGTAACACCAAAAGCAAATACAAATTTTGTAAAAAGTGATTGCCATTATGCTTATTTTTATAACTAGGTTTGTGGCTCTTTGCCTCCCAGCACAGAATTAAGCTCTACAAATTGGGTTGCCATTAAATTTCTCATTAAATATCTAGACCAGATAAATAGTCATGTGAATTTTTCACTAGTAATTATCCTATTGTGTCTTTCATGATACCAATGCAGTAACTTTCACAGTACTATTTGAATAGCATGAGCAAAATCACCTTATAACTTCAGAATTAGCAGAATTGCTTCTGATATCAGTGCTGCCCACTGATAATAAGGGTTCAGATGAGGATATCTTTCCATTGCTGCCAGCTTTTCAAACTTGCAATGATTTTTGAAACAGCTAATTTTATTTATCCAGACCATTTTCACTCCTGGGAACAAAGTGGTCTTTGCTGTCTAGAGCTCAGGTAGATTGATGCACTGCAATGAAATCTTCTTTACATCCTTGCAATAAAACTGCTTTTGAATGAGTGCACAGCTGCCAGTGTCTGCTTGATGTATTTGCTTTGAAATTATGCAGCCATTTCTATTGATTCCTCACACAGGTAATTTTCTGTGTGCCAGAGAAGTCTTCAGAATCCTATGCATTTTGTCATAATTTATCAAAGTTATTAATAAATTTGTAGAAAAGTGGCTTACAATAGGTAGATCTAAGAGGGCTGGAATAGAAAAGTCCTGTAAAATTTTCATGATGACCATTGAAAATGTCACATGAATCTTCTGCTGCTTAGAAGAAACTATTTATTACAAATACAATCTTCAAAATGAATATTTGAGCATGATAAAAGACCTGTTTGCTACTCTCCTTCAGCTGCAGGGTGCAGTGATTAGCAGTGTTCTTACCCACACCCAAATGCTGTCAGGAATAATTTGAAGACACAAAAACCCCCCAAAAAACCTAAGGAACACAAATGTTTGACAATACAAAAATAATCTACAATGTCATTCTCATGGCCTCTTACCATTCATAATTTTAACCTTATGAACATATCTAATCATCAAAAGGCACAACCATCACCTTAACTGTACAAGTAATATTACTTCGCTTTTTATTTTTTATTACTTTGCTTGTAACATTATTTTGCTTTTTATTCTCTTTCTTTCAAAGGTGCATCTTTCTTAGATTCCCTTTTTGCACAGCCAAGGTAACAGATCTTTTAGTTTATTGCCTTGAAGATGAAGTTTTTACCTTCTGTTAAAATTCTGACCAATGTTTTCAGGGCTTTTACATTATTCTGCAAGAAAGAATTAAAGGACTACTATTTGCCCACTTTTATTTCCACTTATTTATAAATAAAACCTTTTCTAGGTATTTACAAGGGTATTTGCTTCACTGGGCAAACAAAGGGAAGAAAAACCTTTTCCAGAAATTTTTGGAATAGATGTATGTGAGTTTTCTGCTTTTCTTCAGTCTTTTAGGTACATTTTAACTAAGACATGTTTGGAATCTATTTCATAGTGTATATTTGCCAAATAATTGGCAATTATTTTTGGTTATCAGCTTTGCATAATGCCATCCTTTACTATATCTTATTGTATTTTCCCAAATACATACCATTCTGACTTGTAAGTGATCAGCTTCTACTGACTTTCTTCAGCACTTAATAGACCTTTCCAGCACATTCTCCATGTGATTAGGGAGGTCACTTGTGATTTAGCAAATCTGTTCAAAGTTTTCTTTAGCTATTTCAAAGAAACCTCAGATATTCAAATTCTCTTATCACAGAGACCTATTGGGAAGTTCTGACCAGCTTGTGATTCAAGCTCTCAATATCCATCAAAACAGTGAGAACTTGAAACAGAGTCTGTTCTTTATATTAGAGAGATATTTTATGATCTTGATTTTGTGATCTTGACAAAGGGACTTTTAAAACTAATTCAATTGAATAAAAGAGAGAGAAAACTGTTATATTCTTATCCCTTTTATCTGTGGATACTGTTAAAATGGTGATATTGAATTCTGCATTTACTGATTCTACACCTTTCCACAAAATTAGGTCTTAGCATTTTAAGATGAACATTAGACAAACAGCTTCCTCACATACCCATTGTCACACAGTGTGCACCTACACCCAGGCTCTTGCAGGAGCTTCCCATTTTGCTCATTTGATCCATCCCCTTTTGTCTTAGCACCTATCAAGCATTATCTTTGTGCTTGTAAGATTATTGTAATGCATTCTACATTCTTTTCATGAGATTTCTCTCCCATTCTTCTGTCACTCATTACTTCAGCCACTCCCACACATTCTCACCAATGCTGTTGTTTTCAAATAAAAGCAATTTCAGCATGAGTTAAAATTATGAGTCTTCAATGCTCCTATGGATCTAATTGTGGAAAACCAGACTAGTCTACTGACAGACATTTTATGCTGGGAATCTATATCACTTTTTAATTTTAGTGATTTCAACAAAGTACATTATTTTACAATAATGCATCTGTGGTTGTAGGAAGTACTGTGACACCCATCTGTTTCTTTAGAAGTACCAGTCTTCTCTCTTTGAGTCTAGATAATTGAGAAGAATAAATGTTGCCTAATGCTTTCCAGCGTAAGAAAGCAAAACAATTAATTACAAATAAATTAAAAGAAACTCTGTAATCTGATAGCAAAGCAAATCAATGATAATAATTTCTGAAGCATTCCATATGTTTCTCTTTGATGCCTCTTAGTCAGCATGGCTCACTAACTGGTCATGTAAGTGTGGTGATTTGAACTCCAGGTCAGTCTCTCGAGGAAGCCATTGGTGGGCAGAAAGGTGGGGCTGACTTTGTTACTGCTGACTAAAAGAAAGATGACAACAGACATCTGCTTCAGAAGATCTGGACTAAAATAAAGTTACTGTGTTATGTGGTAGAGCATAAAGAAGACCTCACTGTTTTCAGAATTCTACAGCAAAGACCCTGACACCACATATCCTGAATTTTATTTTTTTTAAACTGTGTTAAAAACAGATGAAGAAGCCCCACAAGTCTGACTGCAATGAGGTCTGCAAAGCACAAAAGGATCTGCAAAGTGACTGCTTGTTAAGCACCATTTCTGCAGGGGCTGAGATCAGTTCTGACAGTGCATAAAAAGGCGTCCCTAGAGAAACTCCAGAGCTTTGTGCATTGAGATCCCCCTCTCTAGAGACATGGGTTTATGAAAGTGTTCACAGACGCGACATGACACAGAAAAAAAGAAGAAAAGTAAATAAAATGTCTGCAATGGCTTGATATCACTGGAGAGCAGAAGGCCAGGGCTAGAGAATAGTGTATTTACTATTCCAAACCATTCTCTCTGCCTGGCTATGAAAATTGATCAATGTGGTCAAATCATCAGCTTAGTTATTATAAAAGACAAATATCCTTCCACTGTGGCAGAGGGAAGAAGAAAATGCAAAAAAGAAAGCTAATGAAATCTCATATGGAAACCTCAGTAATGTAATTGTCTTTTTATCTATGCTTGGTGATGAACACAGCTCCACCCAGAGACCAGACATCTTGGGGAATTAAATAATTCTGGTCAATAAAGCAAAAAGTGGACAGGAGCAACATCTTAAAAGCCATTTTCATGATCAGAAACACTGTTAAATACTCACATGAGAAAATTCTAAATCAGGCAAAGCTACACAGCTCTACGGAGAAGCTAAACAAAGGTCAATGAGGGCAAGTCATTAAAAGATATTTAATGTACACAATTTATTTTTACATTTGCAGTTTCTCTCCCTACCACATGTCTGATTACTTTTCTTTGGTTACATGCATATTGTTCAGGACAAAGAAGATGTCCTCTAGGATTGAAAATAGCTTCATATGTGGCAAACACAGCCCCAGATGGACTTCCCAATATTTTGAGGTTTTTTTCACCCAGTGCCAAATTGTTCAGTCAAGTAACAATTTCTTATGACACCTCAATTATAGAATTATTTTACTTTCATATAAGCACAAACAAAAGCAGCAGTATTGTGTACATTGCTATGATTCATCTTCCTTATGGAAAATCCACAGCTTTTTCTAGTTTATAGATTTTTTCCCCCCTACAAATATTTACGTCCAACAATCAAAAACTTTTAAACAAACTGTAAAATCTTTAAACAGGAGGAGGAAATTAAGTGCACCTAAACTGTAATCTGTTCTTTGTAACATGGTGCACAGCTCTTCTAAAGGAAAACCAACTGTTTACTCACCATCTCACTCTATGGCTTTTGAAGATTTAGTATAAATACTTGTCCTGTTTTTTATTTCTAATCTTGAATAATTTCACATAATTTTAGAAAAAAACACAGATGAAGAAAAAACTATTTCTTTTCTGTCCTGTCATCTTTCTCTGCTTTACCAGAATATTTAGAGTGGTTAAATTTTAAATGCTTAGTTCAATAAGTTAATTTAGGCACATTACCTCAATCTAACACAAAAATTCCTACAAGAAAAATAACTCATTCATCAAAGGGACATATTCAAAGCTGCTGCTTTCCTGAATCTTCCACTTTATTCTCTAAGCCATTATATTTGTTACAGGGATCAATTTACAACTTAAGTTGATCTGCCAGCAGATTCAAATTAAAATTAATTGTATAAATTTGAGTACACATTGGCTGTTCTCTGCTTAACATTCATTATCAGGGTAAGGCTCTAAAGCACAAGAGGAAGGGAGATGTAGGGCTCTGAAGTCTGCATAATGTTTCATTGTCAAACTAGCGTTGGTTTAGCAACAACACTATAGGCACAAATACCAATTTTTTGGCAATTAAATTATGCAAATTTTAAAAACTGTATCACTGCTTATAGGAGAATAATATTGCTTTTACCTTACTGATAAGTGTGACAACATCACCTTCCCGGATTGTGAGTTCATCGTCGTTCTGCGCTTCGTACGGAAATATCACTTTGCAATACTCCTTGCCTGAAAGGAAGAACATTCACTGTGATAAATTATCACTTATAACAACTGCTTATTCAAGGGTGAATAATCTTCATAAAATATTCCATTAGTGTCTCTTTGTGCTGCCTTATTTCCTTGCCATCTTTCTCTTTGTATTTTAGACCTTCACAAACAACATGAAATATTTAAAAAACTGCAGGCTGATAAGCATTCCCACACGTGTCATCCAGGGAGTCAGCTCTGTAGCCCCTAGAACCATTATCTCAAATGAAATTGCTCCAGACAGCAACCTGCCACCAACTCTTTCCCTTAGAGTAAGCCTGTATCTGACACTTCCTTCCATAGCTCCACTGGTACAGCCTCCCACCAGACTGCATTAACTTGAAGAATTAAGGACACAGTAGGTTGACATAGCTTACCTATCCCCTTTGTGTGCAAGACAGCATATATTTATGAATCTATACAGATGGTACAACAATAAATAAGACATTAATAAATGTTCGTCCATTAATAACTAAACCACCTGCACACTCAGTGTAAAAGTTTTGAGTATTACTCTAAAGTTTCCTTGACCCTTTTTCCTTTACTGTCTATAAGGGCATCATCTCAACTTTCATCTGGAAAATACAGAAGCCAGCACTCCTACTCAGAAATCATAAAAAGCAGTTGTCATGAAAAGCAGTTACTTCCATGTTGCTGTGCAACAGATGAGTATGTCGGTGTGCCTTAAAAATAAAAAGGGAATATGTTTTACAGCTGTTAAACTATGCATAAAAATATGCGATACTCTAAGACACCAGGTCTAAAAGGACTAAGTAAACTATTCTACTGTTTGTAGAAGGGCATGTGATTTTGTAGAAATGTTCACCTTCCTTTAAATGTCTCAGTTTTGATGACTTCTCTGTCTAGTCAACTTCCATATTCAATGCACAGAAGTACTGGCAGGCCACAGAAATACAAAAATGAGCAAAGCCTTGAGAGCCACACCTGACTCCAGGAGCAGACACCTACATTTGGTTAGCTGAACCATTTACTCCCTGGACAGCAGTGACAGATGTGTAATGGGACCATCCCCTGAAAAATCCAGATACCAAATTCATGATTATAACCTAAATTTAGGGCTGTGACACATAAGCTCCCTCCAAACTTCTAAAGTTTAGTGAGAGGAACACCAGCTGTAAAGAAGCAGCCCAGAAATGTGCATCTGAAAATTTGCTCTCTGCAAGCACCATCAGCCTGAGAAATTAAATAGTACTAGTAGGGAACAGGAGAGCTCTTCATTTTACACACTGTCATTCGAAACAGCATTAATTTTTTGTGTCATTGCTTCAAGCAAACAAGAACTTCTTAGGCTTTACAGATTTCTTATTCTGAACACAAATGTTTGAAATGTTTGATTTACCCATGACCATTACAGTTGGTTTTCTGGCCACGCCCTGTATTAGGTCTGGCTGAGATGGAGTTAATTTTCTTCACAGCAGTCACATGGTACTGTATTTTTGATTTGTGACTAAAACAGTACTGGTTTCTGTTTTAGTGAAAACACACTGGTGTTTTCACTGTTGCCCAGCATACCTACACAGCTTTCTTTTTTCCCCTTTTTCTATCCTCCAAGTAGGCCAGGGTGAGCAAGAAGCTGGAGAGGACACAGCAGCTGACCCAAGATGAGTAAAGGGATATTCTGTGCCATATGGCCCCCTGCTCAACAATAAAAATGAATAATCCAATAAATGGCTTTGGGGGTGTTTCCATTCCTTGGAGACTGGCTGGAGATTGATCCACTGTAGGTGGTGAATGAATTGAGCTACTGAATGATGGCTGCCTTTGTGTTGCCTTTTTTAAATTTGTCTTTCATTTATTTATCAAACTCTTTATTCATTGATTTTCTCGCTTTCGCTTGCTCTGCTTTCTCCCTTATGGTGGAGCAAGTGGCTGGGTGGAGCACAGCTGCTGGGTGGGGTCAGCTCACCACACCTCCCCTGGTGTCACTGAAGAAACAAAATTCAGATGAAGACAATGAACAAAAGTTTTGAGGGAAAAGAAGCGAGCAAGGGGGAAAAAAAATCCTTTTCCCTGTTCTGAAAGCAGAGAACGCTATGAAATAAACATTTGGTGACTTTTCCAAACCACTGGGCTTGTGAGAACCACCAGGTCACAACTCAGATTCAGAGGAGGGAAGGGATGTCTAACTGCTGCTTTACTGCATTCTGAGGAAGGGTGGGGATGTTTCCTTGTGGACTTGGCTAGGATGCTCCACCTGCTCACTGCCTTGTCTTAGAGACAGTATAACAACATTTTATGTAAAAACTGGTAGAAAGCTGACACAGACTAACTTAGGTGGATGCAAAACAGCATGTAGATAAAGATGAGATTCAACACATTTTACACTTCAGTGGCATGCTACCTTAAATTATCGTCATGGGTTTTTTTTACTATTCTGAGTATATCCACACTCTGAAAAGCAGCTGTGCTAAATAATAGATTCAATGAATTAGCCCAGAGTTGATGTAGATGCAATACTGCACTAAAGAAGCTGAGTGCTGCACACTCAGGCAAGTCTCTAGTTAGTGGGAACAGGCTTAGCATTTCATTTTTGGGATACAGAACTGGCTGGATTCTCAGAGGTAAACAACACCTGAGCCCAAGAAAGATGATTCCAGAACATCCATTCTCAGACACATACACTGATCCTCCCTACAATAACAGCATCAGCTGAAGATTAAGTGGGAAGCCAAGCACAAAGTACAGCTAAAAAACTGCAAACAGCCACCACAGCATTACTCTGACAGGATGTCTGCAGTGCAGCTTCTGCTCAAGGCATGGATGAATCACACATGTTTCAGGTTAAAAAATGCTTTGGATAGCAAAGGGCTTCGGTCTCCTGAGTCCTATAGCAGATAAGCCTCCTTCAGGCTTGCTATTTGAAGACTGGGTATTTGAATTGTCTTTCAGGATGAAGACCCTGATAGACAAGAGTGTAGAGAGGGCTGTGGTTTCAGCATCTGAAATATCAGGTTATAATCAGGAAGTAAGTTCTCTCTAGCAGACAGTTCTTGTCCTTCTGGTTTTGATGTCAAGAACTCTGTTGTCCCATGACCTGTCTACTCTCCCCACCAAATTCTAAATCTTTTCTTTCCTTTAAAAAAAATCCAAATTACAGTAAACCAAGGAATTAAACTATAGAAAAATGTCAAAAATCAACCTAATTATGATGTGGTTCATAAAGAGCCAGGAGACAAACTTCTGAGAGGCACAAGAGGGAGCTGGGGGAGGCTCAAGGCTTCCCTGTGCTCTGAATGCTGGCACAAGAACTCAGAGTGAAGGGACAACCATGGAAAAAGAATATGGTTTATGTACAGTGGAAGTCTGGACAGTTCAGACTTCCTACAATAAATCACTGAACCCATTGGATCATCCTGCAACAGAGGTCTCAACATCACAGATGGGTTGGGAGCATGTAGGCAACTGGACAGAGTCAGCTTTCAAACTTCTCCTAAGGGATAGGTAAACCAACATGACTTAAACAAGCAAAAACAAAGCCAACAGAACTCAAAATAATATGAACCTTCAAAATCAGATTAATAAAAGCAGAGAAAAATCTAATAGGCTATCTCACATCAGGACTAAAACTGTCCTCACTCAGTAGGGCACAATACTGCAGCAGAATGTAGAAGCACTTAATGTCAACAGTCATGTTTAGATAGGAAGGAAGAAAAGATAAAAGAAAAAACTCATTTACTCATTTCAGACACAGCATTGTATAGACCACACTGGAATTTGCCGATTTTGGGTTTTTCTGAATGAGAAAGAAAAAAAAAATACTAAAAGTCAAAACAATATGTCCTATTACATGCCTGGCAAATAAAATTAAGCGAAATTAAAACTTCAGACTAAGATACCAATACTAAGTATCCCTCAGCTGTAGATGATAAATCTCATTTTTACATTTGCCATCCAAAGCTGTGTTTATACATCACAGACAGTTCTTCCAGAAGCCTCTTTTTCTCCTCCTGACCTGGTAAAAATATATCTGTTAATAAACCCCCGACAGCAGATATCTTGAAAATATTAAGGGAGGAGAAAAGATGATACTCATGAGCTTTTCAGTCCTGTTTTATCAGTTCAGCAGTACTTTACTCTGTCAGACCACAGTCTCTCACTGCAAACTCACAGCTCCTCCCAACCATGGGCAATGGGCACTGCTGAAGGAACTTAGATAAACCTAAAGAGAATGAGATATTTTATGGGGGTTGTTATCACGTATCTTTGTGCAACACTGTCTGTCCCCAGGTTGAAAATGTGGCCTTTTGACAAAGTCTCAACCCTTCGAAAAATCATTGCCTCAAGAGGGAGAACAATAGCAAGGGGGTGCTTCATTACCCAGGCCATTGCAGGGACAGTATTTCCCTGACAGAATCCAGTGGCTCAATATGTATTTACAACTGCAGGGTAAAGAGCTGATGTCAAGCTACAGACCTGCTCTGGGACTTGGGGTCCTGCAGTAGTATAGCAGGTAAATGAGTTTGTTTGTATTTTGAGAGACTGGTTAAATATTATACTGTTCCAACCAGATCTGAGCAAACTCCATTTACTGTATCAGTGAACCCTGCTGCACTTCAAAAGCGTGACTCTTCTGTTTGTTCTCCTGCCACACTCTTAGGATGAGCTGAGACCTTCAAGAAGGCAGTCCACAGACAAACATTCATTCAAGCTTAAATTTCAAAGGGGAGTGATTCTGGAATTTGCTTTTCCTCTAAGGGCAGGATGACACAATCTCTTTCTTTTACTTCTATTGTTGCTTCTTTGTATCATTAATTTTTGAGGCTTAAATATTTCCCCATCAGTGAAGTACAGCAATCAATATGGACACAAACAGTAATACTAAGCAAGAAAACAAGCAGCATTTAAGGTAGTATTCCTTGAGCTTAAACTTCCTCTCTTTGACTATCACTGATAAAATGTTTCTGAAATGCAGTAAAACATACAAAATCTACTGAAAAATTATTACCAAAACCACAAATCAGACAAAACAAAAAATTCCAAATACTATACTCAGCACAATTTGGTTTTACTATTAATTGCTAAACTCGAGACTCATAAATAGATTGCACTAATAAATATTTTCACAGAACTTGGTAAGATGTGAACTGTCAAAAGACCACCTTATTTAAAAAAATAGAAACAGGAATAACTATGGTCCTATTAATACATATTCACCATGCACAAATATTAATTGTTTACTATGATCTTGGTACTCCTATGCAATAGCTTAACACAAATTTTAAACAGTGAGTGGAGTAATCAAATTAAGTGCTGTGGTCAAGGCACTCTGTGACTTACTGCCTTTTCTGTTTAGTTGTCTGCTTATTTATACTCGATTAGTGCAGTCTCAGTAATCTGCAATAACTCTCAGATGTTGTGAATGTTTCTGTTTTGCTTAATTTTAGAATCCAACAGAGCTACTTCAAAACTTAGATATATTTTCTACAACATATCCTATTCACCACAAGCCACTCATACTAAAAGTAAGCTATTTCATAGAAAACAATATATCTCACCCCAGAAATAGGATTGTAAACACTCATGCATTAATGTGCCATCCTATCTACACGGCAGAGATAGAACTTCAAGAGCAGAATACTCCTCTAAATCTATGAACCCACAAATCTAAACCAAACAGCTCTCCCCTTTTTTCTTTGAAGATGCATTCCCTCATTTGTGAAAGATTAGTGATGTTTTCCAAGGGATCACTCAAATCCTGTAAAGATTTGTACCTTCAGTGTGCTCTTCCTTTGAGCAAAAAGTTGTCTTTGGCTCTGAAGAGTCACCACAAAATCTTAAGTCCATTTTGGGGGAGATTTACAAAGCATAATGTTGGGAGATGAACCTTAGAGACCACACACCTCTGCCTTTTCCTTCAACCAAGTAGCCCCATTGCAGAGCTTAGCTCATCTTTCATGTTCCAGGAGCAGTTGGCACATTAAGTGCCTCGCTGCTGATCACTGCCCCATCACATCAGAAAAGTTACAGAAAAAAGCAGACTGGAATCAAAGTGTGAGAAACGTCAGCAACCATCACTCCTTGATGAAGCCCCAAGGGCAGAGGGAAGATGCTGCTGGTACCTGCTTCCTCTCTCAGCTGGCTCAATGCAACTGAATTTTTTTAATCCAGTTGGCACTAAAGTATAACATCATCAGTCATGGAAAGAAATGAGGAAAATAAAAAACTGGATTATTCCTCTTCCAACATAACCTCTGTCTTGCTTGCAGCATTCATCTCCAAGAGTAATCCCAAAGGAATGTAAACCATGTATCCAAAAGCTCCCTCTCTGTACTGAACTTAGTCTATGGATCTTCTGTTTCTTGCTACTTCCTTGGAGAATGGCACAGTATCTGTTTTGTTCAGCAGTTAAAGACCAACAAAGACGGACATGACCATCCCAGGCACATGTGAAAGTACTCGAGGTCCAAGGTGGAATGATACTTTTGTGCTGAACACAGCAATGGGAACATTCACCAGTTTTCTGAGACTGCAAACTTCCTTGGGCTGAATGCCTTTTCAAGCTTGTTTGTGGCAAAAAAGTAAAAATTGAATTTTTGAGAAATGACAAATACTATACAAACTATAGTCCTATGCCAAGGTCTGATCATAGCCCTCATTTCTGACTACCAGACATTAATTTCATTATGGAGAAATTATTCCTCTGCCTATATTAAACACCAAACCAGACTGAAGCATGTTTCATTTGCACTGAAAGGTTTTTCAATTTAAGTGAAGGACAACTTCAGCTGAATGAAATGTGTCTTCAATGAAGTAATTTGAGGCTAAGAAAATTATATATAATTACATTACATCAGACCTTCCTATAGATGTGCTTCTCTTTCCCAAGGATGAACAGAGATGCCAAGAAATCTACTGAGGCCCCAAAGACTCCAGGAAAGATAAAATAATAAATAATGCAGTTTAGTTAAAATTCAACAAGATACTGTGCGAATAAGTAGTCACCCTTCTCACCAACTCTGACAAAGTGGATGTTGAATGAAGACAGCAACAGAAGGATTTTTCTGGCCAAAAAGATGTGTCCATGGGAAATAACAAAGAGGTGAAAGAAGGACCATCCAGAGCCCAAAAGTGTTGATGGAAAAGTGTCTCTGAAAAGTGAAAAGTGTCTCCCATTCGTTCAGCCAGAGCTCAATGGATCACAGAAGAAGATACAGTTTTCTAACCATTAGTCAGAAGCTTTCCACACTCAGTTTATAAATGTGAAAGTTTGAACCTCCCATACCCTGCGGTGGGATTTAGTGAGCAGCTTCAGCTGACAGAAGTATAAGGTGATGTGGAAAGAAGCAGCCTGGCTTCCCACACAAGGGTCAATGCTGCCAGTGGGAAAGCCCCTGGACCTGCACTCAGGTCAGCTTGAACTGCTCAGCCTGCAGGTTTTGGAAAAGGTAATTCCAAAACACGTTCAGGAGCCCTCTTCTGCATTACCAGTTCACACATTTTTCAGTACTTCAAGTTTTCACTTCCTCAGGGCAATTGAAATCTTGCAGTATTTCCCATTAGAGCCTGCTGGCACGGGGGCACAAGATGAGAGGATGTAGCAAGTCAGTGATTGTGGTGGGGCTAATGGTCAATAATTCACTAAAAACTCTTTTAAGCTGCTTTTGCAACTCTGAGCTGAAAACCTGAACAAACCAGTTTGTAACCACACACTTCCCTTAGGCAGACCCTGCCCCATCCAGATGCTTTCTACATGTGTCTGTATGTGTTTCAGTTCTGAGACAAAGTGTTATCTGCTAACTATCTAAAAGGATGAACACATCAGGGAAGAAGGACTGGGCAATATTTAAAGAAAGTCAACTCTGTTATATTCAGCTTCTTTTCTAAGGTATGGCTACGTTCTCTTCCCTCTTACTCTTTTCCACCACAATCTGTAACATTTATTTGCAACTTTACATAAATAAAATCAAAAGATGGGGAATATATGTGTATGTAAGCTGGTTACACATGCCTCCCTAGAACAGCCTGGAGACATACCTGAAAGATTTAATCATTACTTCATCATTGCTAAGCACTGAAATGATGCATAAAAGGACTGAAGGTGAGAGGATCAGAGAATGGTTTGGATTGAAAAGAAACTTTAGGATCACCTAGTCCCAATGCCCCTGCCATGGGCAAGGACACCTTTCACTATACCAGGTGGTCAGAGCCCCATCCAGCCTGGCCTTGAGCACTGCCAGGGATGGGGCAACCATCCTTCTCTGGGCAGCCTGCTCCTGTGCCTTACTATGCTCACAGCAAGAAATTTCTAACATCTGATTTAAACCTGCTCTAACTCAGTTTAAAGCCATTTCTGCTTGTCCTGTCACTACATTCTCTTGTAAAAATTCACTCTCCAGCTCTCTTGTAGGTCCCCTTGAGGTACTGGAAGGCTGCTGGAAGGTCTCCCTGAAGCCCTCTCTTTGATTTCCCATACAAACTATACCATGCATACAGTGTTATTTCTGCTACATAAAGACATAAAAATTAAATAATTACATTTTTTTTTTTTTTAAAGAGGAAAAAGGCAAGGGCATTTGCAATGAGAGATGTATTTCTATGACCTACCTACAAGTTACAGCCTGAATTTGGATCTTATTTAACTCTGATTAATTCCAAAGTATCCTCAAGGCTGAAAGTTTATCACATAATTTAACTTGATTTTTGGTGGCAGAAAACTTGAGGTAGGGTCACAAGAGCAAAAACAGTTCAGAGGATTCTGTGAAACAATGCATTTTGTCTAGGTACCACCTACTTAAAGTTTATCCTAAATACATCTATCTGCATCCTGCCTTTTTTACACACAGGACACTCTTTTAACCAAAACCAAAGATAAGTATTCAGCTTGATTTTAATAGCACAAAGTGCAAAACAGAAAAACCTATGAAACCTACTTTTTGTTCTGCTGTCCACTTCTATTTTTGTTGGCTCCTGAGTTGCTGTGGCTGGAGGTAATTTCTTCCCAACACTCTGAAAAAAAATAATTATTCTTCTTTAAAATTTGCAGGTTCAGTTAAAAGTTGGACAACATAAAAACCAGTAATGGAAATACAAAATATAGGAGTAGAAAAGGGACAGTAAGAGAAAAAGAGGCAAATTATAAATTATACTTATGTTTGTTACTGGGGATTAACTTTTTTTAAAATTATAAATAATTAATAAAAATGTGATCTTTTAATTTCCCTCTGCTAATGTTTCTAACATTTTTAAATGATAACCCCTTAACACTTCCCTGAGTTTCAGGAGAGACTCACAGAAGTTTCACTGGTAGATTGACTATTAAGCGACTGATTAAATTACTTAGGGAAAGATGTTATTCAGTACCAAAAGTAAAGCTGAAAGAAGCAGCAGAGAGGAAGCCACTTGACTTCTGTTCATACAAGGAATATTAATTTCAGTCATTCTAGGCTGAGTGTGATTTTTATATCAACAACATCTTTTTCTTATTTTATTATTTTTAATATCTTTCTAGCAAAAGCAACTAATTTACAGTGAACTACTATAATAAGCAATTATCTGCCTCAGACAGGTAAGCTGAGGTAACACTAAACAAATACCATTTGCCCCCACCAAAATAAAACAGAATAAAATCAGTGATATTCATCTTTATGTATCTTCTCCTATTATATGCATAGTGTCCCCTCTCTCTCTTAGCTTGTCTCCCTATGAAGAAAGTTTTCTATCTTTAAAATCCTAGCAATGTGTAGACGAGAAAATAAGCATAATTGTTGGCATAATTGTTTCTGAAAAGCCCTAGCTGCCATTATTCCCTGCAAGGTCTGCACAAGCATCACAAAGTTCCCCCACGCTTTCATGACCCCCTGAGTAACAGCTTAGAGACCAGAGTGCTGAGATCCAGCCTTGCAAGTACTGAGTACCATAAGGACCACAAGAAAACACTGGTCAATGTAAGAAGCAACAGGAGTAGAGCTCTTTGAGCAGATGAAAAATTCCAAGGTGTATAAAGAACACGGAGAGCTCCATGTTAATAATATATAATAATGTGTGAAAATATATCTATGGAAAGGACTCAAATACACACAGGGATTTCAGGCTGGTAAAAAGAGCAGGTAGGGAGGAAAGATAGCTCTGAGAGTTGTGCACAAGACAGTCATCAAATCCATGTTGGCAGCAATGCAGACTATGAATTGCAATACCCAAAATCATCCCGTTGCAACTTAATTTGCAGGTGGAAGAAGAAACACCTGACCTGATGAGCTTATAATTCTGCTCAGAATCCAGAGTTTGTGAACTGCTAAGGAAGAGAAATAAACAACAAAACTCTAGAGAACCTCCCAAGCTCTTTTCTGAGGTGGGAATGAAAGATAAGAAGCATTAGCTGGAAATAAGAAAAAAAAGAGATGACAGATATCTGCAAATTGAGAGAGAGCAAAACAGATAAGTTTATGACCTGATTGTGCTGGAGAAGTTTAAAGTCAAGAAGGATGATTATAAATCTGAGGTCTAGCTGCAAAGCAGAGAAAATTGTACTAAAAGAGATATCATGAAGAATTTGAAGCTACCAGGCATTTGCATTTAAGCAGATAAAAGTACAGAATTCTTTCAAAATGAAAGCAAGACTGGGAAGGCAGCTTCTGGTTCAGAGGCAAACAGGGCAGTTCAAGGTAGCTGCACATCACAGTACATCCTCAGTCATCATCAAACCTTCATTCACATTTCTGCTTCATGGAATTGTTTAGGAAAATGATGAAAGCAGATACTCTGCACTGCAATAAAGACATGCTCACTAAAGGAATATGAAAACCCTTTAAATTAGGGGAGGTTTTGTTATTTTAAAGATTAAATTATTATGCAAGACCACTTAATTAAAGGAAATATTTTAGTAATTGCTTTACCATACATGAATCATTGATTTTATGCCATGAAACCAAACACCATATAAACCCACAACAGGCTAAAATTTAACAAGCTACAGATCACAACAAAAGAATCATGAGCAAAAAGGAAGATATTTGTGTATCCTAGTGGAAAATCTATTATGCAAAGTCATTTCCCAATATATAAAAGCAGATGCAAGAGCAATGCTTGAAATCATTATTTCATCTGTTCATTTAGAACAAATGCCTGTGCAGGTGATAAATCAGCATTGGGAACCAATTTGTGAACAGAAAAGGGAATACTATCCAAACAAGGCTGCTCTTTTATTAGTAGCTAGGAGGAAGAATTAAAATAATTTTTATGAGGGTTGCATAGGACCCACTCCAGTGAGAAGGGATACCTGAATTTGTTGTGGAACAGGGAGAGGAGAAGACAAGTGGAACTGCCATTCTTTAATTGTGAGGGGACTACACTCTGGGATTTCTAGGGGTGAAACAAGCATCACTGACAGGAAAAAGGAATAAAAATTGATAAGTCATGCAAATCTGGTTTCAGGTGGACCTGAACTCCAAGTTCAGCCGTCCTGTTAAGAGGTTCTAAAGGAGGTGGGATTTAAAAATTATTATTTATTTGTTTCCAATTGGTCTACATTTGCATGGAAAATGTGTCACCACTTTCTGAAAACACCTACATGAAACTTAATATAGTAGTTCTTTGTTCATTAGGAAATACCCAAGATAAACTCTCCTCATTCTAAGAGATACTGAATCCTCTGTGATCTGGTAAATCTGATGGTTCTGCTGTAACAGGCTAAAAACTTCACTATAGCTAAGACTTGGAGACCCAGACCAAGCATTATTATCAGAGCTACCAATTTTTCTGACAAGAAAACAAAAATGGGAGACAGTGACATCTCCCATATAAGCCAGAAACTTTCCTGCTCTCTCTCCAACTCTTCTATGTCACTCATGCTCCCATACAGGTCAAATATCTACCAAGTGTTTTAGTGGTGAGGAGAACAAAGCAAGCCCAACTTGAATTCTTGCTGATCCAATACACATCTGCATGATGTAGACTTTTCTTTTCAGAAACAGTTACCACAGGACATTTTGTTGTCTTCTTCAGCTGAAGGCCCAGTGCAATTTATCAAAACCTTCACTTCTGAAAAAAGGAAACATGGGAGCAAAGAACACCCAATAGGTTGAACTGAAGATTTCAATATAATTCTTTCTCCTCCTCTTTTTTTCCTCTACATAAGAAAATGATCCAAGCCTTTCTAGACACATTGATTTATGCTACAAAGTACTGATATACAACTCCACCTTTGCCATTAGTATTTTACCTGATTAATTCTTACCTATCAGGCTCAGGATTCCTAAGAAGCAAGCACATCTTACCCCTTTGGGACACAGGCACAAAACAAGACTTAGAACTTGAAGGACTTTTTGGGAATTTAGACATTCCAAATTCAATAACAGGATCCTCAACCCTGTCAGCAACCCCTGACATCTCCAGCCTCACTTCATTTACCTAAATCTATCATGTTGTCAATAATGTTTGCAATTAAAAGTCAAATGCGGCACGAACCAGAATGCCCATAATGGCATCTCCCAGTAGTGTCCTAAATACCAGGCTGCAAAGACAAGTGAAGTTCTGCAGTTTCTCTCTAAAGCTATCCTGGATTCCTGGCTGCAGAAAGGTTTCATCCCCAGCAAGAAGGGTAGCATATCATTCTGTGCCCTTGTATCTCTAGCTTGGTGGTACAGAGACACTCCTAAAGTTTCAGTTTCCATCTGTCCTTCTCCAGCATGCTGATTATCATAAATCCCTTTTCTAGGTGGTGGCAGTGAGCCTTGCTCCACTTGCATTTCTCTGTAGAGATCACTCTGACTTGCTCAGTCCTGTCACACAAGAAAAATATGGTGGAAACAGTTTGTGTTTTCTGACTCCAAGCCTAGGTTGACTCCCAAAACAACAGAATATTACCAACAAAATAGGCAGAATCTTAATCCCACTATTTCTGCAAGGCAAGCATAATTAGATTATTTAGCTGTCAGACACAAATTTTGTTTATCTCCCAACAAGAGAATCCTAAAGATGAAAAGGGATGAAGTGCCCTCTTCCTGCAGCAACAGCTGATAAAAGCATGAAAAATCACCATGATTTGGTGTAGAGATGTTCAGAGGGACGAGACAGATTTAGCAGCAAGCTGGCAGTGTTATTGCTTGGGTCAATGAAGCCAATGGAAGGACAGCCCAGCACTAAATAACCAGTTCTGTGGGCCTCAATGGCATTTTGGTACACTGCAAATCTGTATCAATGCAGACCAGTTTCCTCTGATACTGAATTAACAGGGATTGCAAAAATGGTTTAGGTGGCACACAAAGTCAGGTGAATGAGGTCATGGTACAATCTCAACAGTCTCATTTTCTTTCATTTATATATTTTGTGTCAACTGCAGTCCCTGTAACAGCAGAGAACAACACAAGAGAAACAGAACAGGAAATGAACAGTAAACAAGAGAGTTTTTCTCACCTAAAGATACTGTGGCTGTTCTTACAACTATTGAGCTCTGACCAGAGGGAGAAAAGTAGACCTGTGACCAAGTTTCTTCCTTCAGGAAGAATGTTTTAACATTATACTTCAGGGTTTGCTGTTTTGGCTGAAAACTGACTTGTATATTTACTTTTGTTATTCTGGTCTAGTATGTCTAGAATATTTCATCTGAAAATTCAAATTGAACAGATAGGTCCATGCAGAAGGTTCTGTTATACTTTGCACCAAAGTAACATACTTATCCTTTGAGGCTCCTTTAACAATATAGGCTTCTTGAAGCAATAGTTTATTTACTCAGAAATAAGGAAAAATGGATTTACTCAGCATCATTTTTTATTTTGAAAAGTGTATTGAGGTGTTTATCCTAGATAAAATGTTTTGGAAACTGCTACTTGGACTTTAACTCTATGAAGGCATTCTTAAGGAATACATCAGACATTAAAGAATTCATAAAAAGGGGGTGTATGAGCTGGAAATATAAAGCTTAACATAGTTTGTCAGTTTGAATATTGAAAATACAACCAGGAGCACTGGTGCTTTGTATGAGGGAGGAAAACTTTTGAACTTTCTTAGAATTTCAGAAAACCTCAATGACTGGGTCAGAGGAAAAAAGTGTCGTGTTTCTCTGACCACAATACTTCCTTTTAACATTCACCTAAGTATATTTAGATGTGGCTTATATGCATGTGAATTTTCTAATATATAGGTTTATATGCAAATCCAGGGCCACTATTAGTGAGAGTATAAAAGCTGTAGCCTTCAATTTGTCTTTACACTCCATTTTGTAACTGAGAACATTTGTTCACAAAGAAGCAGAAATGGTTATTAGAGTCTTCTAGCTCTTAAGTAACAGGAGCATAAACCATATTCTCACTGACTATGTATAATCCTGGTGTTGTGAGGGAGAAGCCATATTAATTCTTTTTTTTCCTAATATGCATCAAGTGCTTAAGGAGTGTCATCAAGTCCTCTATCCATCCTATCTGTTCTGCCTTAAAATCTGAAAAAGAGAAAAAAATATAAAAACCCCAAAGACTTTCAGATGTCAAAATGCTCTCACTCTGTCAGAAACAAAATAAATGTCCAAGATTTCATTTTTTTCCCATGCTACCAGCACTCAGCTCCACATAAAGCCCTTTCTGTGACAGCATGATCAAGTTTCCCAAAAGGACAGAGTTAACACTTTGCTGAAGGGTCACCACATGGGACTTCAAAGAGGGTAATGGGAATTTTAAGAAACATTTATAGAGAAAACAAAAGTTCTTGAAGAAAAGTGAACTAAACACCTGTCTACACATTTGAATGCTTCAGTCATCTACAGTAGCTCCTTCCTCTGTAACTACTTTCTTCACAGCTTTGCTTTGCTAGAAAGACTATCCATGTACATGTACAATTATTTGTGGTTTTTAACACCAACCAGTTAGGAACATCTGCCCAACTAATACAGGGGGGACTCAGTTGCCAAAATGGCACACGTTTCTACTGCCAGCTCAAAGCCTGGTGCAGGTGAACTTCCCTTGGCTCAGCAGGGGAGGAAACAAAGACTGGGTACCTTCAGATAAGGGTACCCAGTCTCTGAGACCCTGGAGGCCCCCAGGCTGGGAGATAAGAGCAGTTAATGGCCTGCCCACACAGACATGGAGAAAGAATGCAGTGAGGTATTGGAAGACCCCAGACAATAATTCACCGTTGGACCAAGAGGTGCACATGGGGCACGTGAACATTTTGTGCACAAACTGGGAGAGTGCAAAGGCCCAGGGATTTCTTTGTTCAGGGTTCCTCTCCAGAGACACCCAGCTTGAGCTTAAAAATAAACCAACTCTGCCTCAAACCCAGGGTCAAAACTCTTCTTTAGTAGCTCATGCCTTTACATCATTCAAAAGCTGAAACATGAACATCACTCAGCTCTAAATACCAGATGATGCTTCCCTAAAGAATGGTCCCCCTAACCACAGCATCAGATGTAGCACAATTCAGATGTTTGGTAAATATTCCACAGAATGCAGACAACAAAGCAATTAAAGTATTTTAAGCTTCATGTTACAATTTCTTTTCACATAGTCAAACTGTATTTTCTTCTACCTGACAACCTGAAAAAGGCACGTTTTCACACTTTGTCCATATTCCAGCAGATTAAAGGGCAGTTTTTCCCAACTGATGTCTATGATGACACTTGGACTTGAATGAACATAGGCTTTCTGATTTACATCATATCTTTGTAAAGAAATAAGTCCTTTTTTTAATTTTGAAAAAGATTTTACCTGTGAAAGGTTTTACCCTTCTGCAGTAAGACTGCAAACCCCTGTATTTAGATGCTGTGAAAGACATATGAACTGCTAGCATCTTAATTCTCTCTGTCTAGACAAAATCAACAATCTCTAAATAAAAGATGATACTCCAAATAAGCATCCTGTTATTTCAAAGGAAAAGACCAAAGCCTACATCCCACTGGAGCTCCTTGGAAATCAACACAATTTCAGCCATCAGCATGACTCTTACTACAATTAACAAGTTTGGACAAAGCAGCCAAGTCAAGAGTGAAGGACTGGAGGCCCTATAAATGCTCATGTACATCAGTCCACTGGGAACTGGCTACAGCACCATCAGTGCTTTAGAGAAAGCAATATTCAAGTAGTCAACAAGAATATACTGCTTGAATGTTAAAGGCTTTTGGAATTAGCATGCATATGCAGAAAAACTAAAGGTATTTGGGGGAAAAATGCTTTCTAGTGTTCAATTCAGGAGTTACATTTTGAGTACAAGGAAAGAAAAACAAAGAAAAGACAAGGTGTGTATAAAAATAGCATGTCAGTCTAAATCCTACTACAATGCCCATTGCAGAGAATGGTAAACAGGTTGTGATTATATTACACCACCCTTAGCTCACTTGGTGCCCTAGAAATACAGCACTGATTGTCAGAGCATCTTACAATTACTGCATCTGTCATCCACTGTCACAGCCCTGGAATCCAAGCAGACAAGCAAGCAAGCAAGTAAACAAAGCAAAGGAAACAAAACTGAGGTCCCTAGACAAGGGAAATTTTAGAACAAAACATGATTTTGGGGGGCTTTTTTTTTTTGATTCATCACTGATGTTTATTCTTCTGATATAATTCTTTCCTACAGTTGACAAGAAGCAAAACAAGTTCAACTCATTGGTTAAAATGCTTAAACTACATCAAGCCTAAGAATAAATTTTTGAATGCTTAAGGAATAGTTGCATTTTATTTTGATTAAAAACCATTCTATTTTTCAAAATAACTAACTTCTGAAATATTTAATAAAATAAGTTCCTGTTGTTTTACTTAACTACATCTAAAAGTATTTGAAAATCACATAAAGGGAAGTCCTTGAAAATCACCTGCTGGACAGAGAAGGAATTATTTATATGTTTGTGGCAGAAAAAAGAGAAAATGACAACCCTGTGCTACTTTTGGCATAGCACTGTGAAGGATTACATACAGAAGAAAAGGGAGGGACAAAGGAAAGGCAGGATTATTTAATCATTATGTGTTGACATGCCCTATTGGCTCCGAGTCTGTTACTCCAAAACTAAAGATGAGACTAAGTTCTTTCATAGATTTTCCAGGTGTGTATTTTCTTTAGGAGAAGGCACTAAGTCCTGCAATTAAACTTACATTATTATTTTTATCTTGTATCTTTATTTTTATAGTATCTATTATTTTTATCTTTATCTTATCAAATTTTATCTACTGAGTATGTTACTCACAATTGCTTATTATTTTAGTGATTATTTAGCATGATTTCTTACTTAACCACTGAAAAGCTAAGAAATCTTAAAATTTAGGGTTTCATACTACTTGCTCTGTTGTGACTACATGTAATCTGCTTATACTTAGTACAATGACATTCAGCTGGTTTTGTCAAGATTTAGTGTTCTGATGTAGTTATTCAAGATTGAGTTAACTTCATTCAAACATCAGCTGTGAGCCAGATGCCAGTCCCTGCAGGCTTCCCTTTTGTCACTGGAGGTAAAACAGTCCCTTTAGCATGTAATTCATCTTTGGGATAAAGAAAGCTCCTGTCCTAATAATGCTTTTTAGTCTTCAGACAATGAAGAAAGACTGCTTGTCTACAAGCAACATCACAGACACCTAAATTCAATCACCAGAATCCCATGGTAGTTGCTATTTTAAAATATCTTTGTTGTGTAGTCCACACATGTTACCTGCCAGGACAGCAGCCAGGTAATCTTTCTAAAGATCTGTCCTTATCTATCTGAAGCTATATATCTACAGATTAGCAATAAATCTATAAATCCAGCTACCTAATAACTAAATAATTAAATAATGATGTTGTGGCGTATAGTGTTGTCCTTATACAAGTTCTGTATTATTCTTTCTATTTTGCATAGCCAATTCACTGCAATGTTCATTAAAATACACAAATTTAAAAAGCTCCTGATTCTGGCTCCTGAAGAAGATTGAAATTGTAACTTCACCTCACATTCAAAACTAAAATTGAGATTAGGAAGAGTTTACTATTCATCCTTTAAAAAAAGGTATTAACATGGATAAGTAACTTATTAAAAGACAGAAAACAAAGAATTTCATCATGGTGATCAGTGGAGCTGTTCTAGATCAAGGCTCTTATTTTCCACACCTTCCCAGATGACCCACCAAAGGGAAAAGACAGAAACTAAATTCAGGTAGAAATAAAATTACACATTTGCAGGAAAAGTGCTATTTTAAGAGAGAAATGACAGGCTTTGAAACCCACAGTTGTTAATCCTTTGGAAAGCAATAAAGAGCAATGAGAAGCTATAAAAATGCTGCATAAATTCACCTAACACCTTGGCCATCGTGTGCAGTTCTCGCCTCCTTTTGCCCTCACACACAAACCCCCGGAGTTCTCAAAGGGACTGAAAAAGACACAAAGTGCCCAAGAATGATCAAACATATGGAACAGATCCCTCATTCTGGGAAAAAAAGATAGAGGTGACACAAGTCTGTAAAAATCAGGAGAGAAGGTAGATAGGGAGGAGTCACTCATTAACTCTTCCAGTAATAAAAATTAAGGACTCACTCATCTCTTCCAGTAGTTAAAATTAAGGGCTATCAGATGAAATTAGCAGGTGCCATATTCAAAACAAACAGAGGGAGGTTAACTCCTTCCCACAGTGTGTGTTCCAGCAGACTGGAACACTTTCACAGGAACTACAGGTGCTAAAATGTTACATGCAATGAAAATGTGACTACTTGATTTGCCAAGGAACAAAGATCCATTACGGTTATTAATACAAATTTCAAAATTATTAGAGGCTGTTAAGACTCCCTACAGGAATTTCTTTCTTTGTGCAACCTTCCCAGCATCATCCCCAGGCTTGCAGTATTCCCCTCTCGTGGAGGCACAATGAGAGAGCCCAGACACAGTCCTGATCAGATTTCCTAGGATCTTCCAGTTTCCAAGAATTATTATTCTTTAACATATGGAAATGGAATATTGAATACAAGACTCTTCAGAAAGTAAATTTAAATAAAGTGAAGTGATACAAAAGCAATAACTTAAGGGAAACTTCAAAGGATTACTCTGACTCCTATCTCCCACCCAAATATTATCAAGCACACTAAGTTCTTCAGTTAAAAAGAAAGCAAAATCATAAAGAGAACAAAGATATATGGAGAAAATTATTAGAAAAGCCTTCAAAATTATACAGTCCTCTGATAAGACACTACAGAAATTTCCAAGGGAAAAAATTACAACTAAGAAATGTTTCATGTGGATAAGTCTACTTTCCTGGGCCGTCATTTGTAGTTGCCACAGAAGTGAAAAATCCACTATGTATCTAAAAGATTATAAAAATCAAATACTGGATTGACAGTCAGATATAGCAGTGAAAAAGATAAATCCATAGTACAGAAATGTATATTTACATTTCCCGTTTAGTCACCTCAAACATGTTATGCCCTGTAAGGTGGATTATGTCCACCACAACCCCACAAAGTGAAACCTTGTACAACTTTCCAACCTCCTGAATAAATTCTGATTTATTTCCAGTCAAGCTGTCTAGAAGGGCTTTGACTGTTACCAGCTTTTGCTGAGAAACCACTAGAGATTTAAGACATCTTGAGATGCACAATATTTCAGAGTATGAATACAAACTGTTCTCTCAGTGATGAAATTGATGCTTATGCTGAACTGTAACTGTATCGTCCACATTCATGTAATTTATATTTCTGCATTTAGAGGAGTCTCAAACCTTCATAGTGAGGAAGACTTCTAATTAGAGAGGCTGCTGCACAGACTCCTAACTTCCCATTTGCAATGACAAAACATCTCTTCAGCAATTTCTGAACTGCTTAAATGGAAAATTGCTTCTGTTCCTGTTTCCAGCTGTTGAGCTCCATTTAGAAATGACCTGAGCCAGCACCAAATGTCTCATCCAAGCACTAAAACTACCAGGTATTAAGGAGGCCATCAGTCTTCAAACACAGATGAAGAATATCTTCATTAGCATTATGCAACTCACCAGAGAAATCTGAGCTATCTGAAATAACATTCAAAGAAATAGGTAGGTAAACCATGCAATGCAAAGTTTTTGGTTTAACCTCTTGGATGGAAAAGGGAGTAGAAACAAAACCATGAACAGTGAAACATCACTCCAGTAAAACTCTGGATACCTTGGAGAGCAGAGCAGTGCACATTTTGCTTTTTGCAGTGTAGTCCACAGTTAAGCCTGTTCTACCAGCAGATAAGTTCAGACTCTAAAACTGTTGTAACTTCATATTTTGACAAGTTCTTAAAATTTGAAATTATGGGCAAGGAGGGGACTGGAGAGGCTTTTTTCCTTCCAACATGCTTGATGTGTTGGACAGGAGAGAAACCTATGTATCTTAACTTGCATGCATTAGATCATCAGTAATTCTGTAAAATTTGGACTCCTGGCATTTGATGCTGTCAGGCTGTCAGTTTCAAACCATTAATGAACTAAAAATCTGCCTTGCTAAAAGGTTAATGGTGAGAAAGTGAACATAAGAGTTTAGATTAGATAGATGCTGCTGAAACAATTGGAGCGAGACATATTAGAACCACTGATGAGTAAAACCACTTAAGTAAATGAAATAAAAGGCAAGCACAGAATGAAACCCACACAGCATGCTCCCAGCTGCCTGATCTCAAAGCTCTGGAAGCGTGCACATCACAATGAGCACAATGAACAAGCTCATTTTCTTTTTTCCTCAAGCTGCAGATTTGTAATGCTAGAAGGTGCTTTTGTATCAAAAGTATTTTTTAAGCAGAAAGCCTTCTTTCTTCCCTGCTTTATTTTTCATTCTCCTTTTTTACTTTCCTTTACATAAATGTAAAGGAAATACGTCCCCTTGCTCTCTTTGTCATGAATTTTACAATTTGCAGGTTGCCATTCACAATTAATTTCTATCTCTTCTAGGAAAAATACTTTAGTCAGTCTGCACTGAGTGAATGAAATTCCTTCCTACTCTCCCAAGAGAACCATGCCTGTCTAGATTGCAGCTGGTAGCTTGCATGATCCAGACTGCACCATCCAGCCTAGAAAACATGGTTATAAAACCTCCTTCTTTTACAACAATTATTGAACTTTACAACTGCTACATGAATCTCCACTTCCTTTTGCAGCAGTAAGGGAAGCAGTGCAGCTACTTCCATCTCTGAGAAGAATAAAAAAATTTATGAAAATAGTAAGTGGGGAATGTCTCTTCTTTAATATAATCTTCTTCAGAGTGGCAACAATATTTCTTAGCTCTTTTGTGAAAGTTATGATGTTGTCAACAAACTGGCAAGTAGCTGTTCAATGACATTTTTCAAATTCAATTTTCACAAACAAAAGAACAAACCCATATTGTCATGCAGATTATCCCAGATTTAGTGCTGACAACAAATATTTATTCCACTTTATACTTCTTTTCTCGTCAGATTAACTTCCATTTTTTTAGATTTGGGGTTTTTCCCTTCACCTTACATCACTTAAATCAGAGGTTACTGAAGACGAATAGAGAGATATTTTTATTTTAAACACTTACAGGGAAGACTGCAGAGCAACAAGTGACTCAAAACACAAATGGAAAATGACCTTCACCATGTGTTTCAGCTTTTCTTTCCAGCAAGTGCTTTAGGAACCGAGGCTGCTGCGGAGGAAAGTATCAGCTGTGCAGGTGGAGGGCTCTGCACTCAGTGTGGCCAGTGCATGGCAAAGAGCCCAGCAGCCACCAGCAGCCCCTGCCTGGCCACTGGTCCCTGCTGCAGCAGGACCTCCCCAGGAGCTGCCCTCTCTCCCTCTCCTGGGCTTCTATTGGGAAGCTTTTATAAAGCACTTCGCCAACTAACTGTAATAATATGAGCTCACATCTCTAGTATTTAAGGACTATTTTAGAAACACAGAATGCCAAAAATCTTCTATAGAAACACACAAAAAGCATTAAAAAGGCTTATTAGAGACTGGCCTGCAGATTTTTTTATCTTACCAAGTGCCCAGCTCATCTATGGTCCTTTCACACTACTTTCCTCCTTCCTCTTTTCTATATTTAAGGCAGAAAACAAGAAAGACACATAGCACATTTTAGGAGAAAAGGCAACTCAAAAAACTTGTTGCTTCATTTCTGCACACAGCTTACTGACTTTTGCTGTGAAAAGCCAAAGTTGAGGGAAATTTATATTTTTGTACTAAGAGCTCCCAAAGTATCTGCAAATAATTAAAAAATTAAAATAAAAATTAAATAATTAAACCATTTACTTGGTATCTCTCCATTCAGCTGTCTATAAAATTCTACAAGCAACAGTTGATTCTAGTTCCTTTTTTTCTTGGAAGGGAAAAAAGGATAATTTCCGTGTAGATTTTATTACCACAATATAATTTTCTAAAACACTCATTCATATCCATTTTCCTCACTTGGACAAATGGCACCTCACACAGAAGAGGAATTAGAAAAGCTCTTCCTCTTTTTTCTGACAAGAAGTACAGCTTTGTTGGTGTATTTAGGAAGGGAAAAACACAGGGTGGGGGATGGTGAATTTTCACTTACTAAGCAAACATTTGAAAGAGCAACACATCCTAAAGACTTTTAAAAATTTGTCTTGCTTAACTCTAAACTTGCATTATTCTTTAGAGTAAGAAAATTGAAACCACATCATATAGAAATAGAAAACATGTGTGCAAGTTTAATGGCCAAACAGGCAGAAAGGAAAAAATGCACGTTAAATAGAGCCAGGAGAGAATATGGTTTTCACACAAAAGTAACCCCCTATTCTAATATGGACCTCCATAGCAGGAATGCATTTCAGGATCCTCAGCACTCTTTTTCCTTCTTTTATTTTCCCTACCCAGCATCTCCAAAATGTGCAGAAGAGCCAGTGAACCCTACAGATGAAACCTGTGCTACGCGGAGTATATTTTACGATACATTTTTTAACAGCCACAGAAAGAAAACCCCACCTAATTGTAAAATAAATACCTCCTCTCCCATTGTGAAGCCAAGCTGCCTTTCAGCAGCTGGAAGTGTCCAAGAGGAGTCCTGGAGTCCTGGCCCTGCCCTGCATGAGCTCAGCTCAGCTCAGCCGGAGCCCAGCCCTGACACTGACTCACGGGCCGGGCCATCCCCGGGAAACAAAAGTTCCACTTGTTTATTTCACAGGAAATCTGGACCTTTTCCTACCTCTGCTCACTCACAGCAAGAAGTTTCCTCTCCTTTCCAGCTTAGACTTTTCCTGGCTTCTTGAGACCACCAGCTAAGAAAAGCAAGGATGTGAGTGACAATTTACAGAACTTTTGTGAACAGCCCATGCAGTAAATTTTGCAAATAACTCTACTGGCAAATGAGCTTATGACAAATTCTGAATGTATTGGTCTTTCTGGTGGGAGGGAAAAAAGGTTGAAATTTCATGTAACTTATGTCTTTGTTTTTTCTTTTGTTTTTAAAGAAAAATGTTCAAGAAACTGAAATATTAACATGATGCACTGTTCCATTAAAATCTTATAAATTCTTAATGCTGCCTCCCTAAAAACATTCAACTTTAAAATGTCTGAATAAGGTCAGGGGAGGGAAAGACACAGATGATTTGGAAGAAATTAAAGATTTATATTTAAGCAAGCCACAAGATACTATGCACTCTCATTTCCATTTGACTATTGAAAAACAATCCTCAACTAGGAAAAATATAAAGAAAGAAAACATTTCAGAAAAATTCCACAAGCTAATAAAGCTAAATAGACGGCAAAAGATGAGGGCATAGATTTCACTTTAAAGGTTATATTCAGTTTGGTTTACGCTCATCAGCCTTTTTATTTATGTAATTTTCAAAGTGGCGTAAGTAAATTTCAAGGCAGGTAATTTTGTTTTGTATAACTATTTCTTCAATTTTCAAAGCTAATGTGTTCTAAGAATATCAGAAGTTATTTCAATATAATTGCTTTATAATCTTGTCAAAGTTATTAAATGTAACAAGTCAGATGTAGTAATTAAAAATCAGAAATACCATCCAAAAAAATCCAAACGGAGCAAGAAAGAAAAATACATTTTACTGAGAAACACTAGAACAGTTTATAAAACTGTTTATCCCTAAGTCTTGATTACACTAATTAAAAACTTTTCATATCCATGTATATAAATTAATTTTGCTTAGGAAGATTTTATTTCTATTAATAAACAAGTGGACAGGAGCCAGTCTTCTTAAAATCATCAGACAGTAACGAAGCTAGCTTGCATGTCAGTACTGTCACCTTCTGAAGCATTTTCTCTGTACTCTTGAAACATGAGACAAAAGTTCCTAGAAATTCAGTTTATGGCTCCATCAAGTATCTCTGGAACTCAGAAAATCAGCTTTATTGTAAGTTACGTAAGCAAAGCATTTTGGGGTTTTTAGCAATTCTTCTTTTAGGATGCCTGTTGGGGTAAAAGGCCTGGTAATGGTACGACTGAAATTCAGAGATTTACAGGGACTTACAAGCTAATGATCACCAGCTGGATCCAGAGCAACTTAAAACATATAGACTTTTATTGCCATCCTATTACGAAATAAAATTGCATTAGCTTAAACCTACACATCCTGTTTTTCTAACTGGAGCATCCTAAGATTTCCTAATCAAAACCATGACTAAAATAACAGGAGTTTTCCTTCCCACAGAGCACTCCTCCAGGAGAACTCAGTCTGGCAGAAGCCCAGTGCTGTGCCCCAGGAGGACAGATCAGACCTTCCATGTTGCTTTCAGGAATAGCTTGTACTATCAATACTTCTTACACTACTCTGCTTCTATTTTAAGATGTTCTTTGAGCAGCTCAAGTCAGAAACAGCTGAAAATACTTTCATACATATGTTTGGTGTGTTTCTTTCACACTGACAATTTTTTTCTGTATAAGTCCAACTGTATATATGTAAAGTCTTGTGGCATGGACAACTAACTTGGAATTATTTAGAGTCAAATAGCTGCTTTAATTAAAAAAAAAAAGCCTAATAAAACCTCACAGGCAGCACAAACCAGTGTGTGAGTAACACACACCCTTTGTGTGTTACACACCTTTTTGGCAATCCTTTGCCAAAAACCAGTGGTGCAGGCTGATGTGTAAGCTGAACCATGTCATTGATACCTGGACAACTCTGTTCAGACAGCTTGAACATTTTAGAAACCAAACCGACAAAACTTGAAAGCACAGAAGGGAAGGAAGCATACAGGAGATCAGGAGTCACTCTTCACTCACATTGCACAGTTCAGTGACTCAGCAGAGAGTCACTGCCAGCTGAAGTTATCAAATTTATCTATTTAATTTTGCATTTCCCATTCCATTCCCTTAGTGCTACATCCTGCTTTGAGTCTGCCTCCCCAAAATAGGGCAATATTCTTTTTAACTCTCCCCTGTCAATCTTAATTCCCCTACCCCTCCTTCTTATTCCTCCAGAATAGGGTAGTAAATATTATAAAGTATTTATAAATAATATCCATGCTGCCTCATGAACATCAGCCACCATTTGCAAACCTGTACTATTTTTTCACATAATGAAAGAAATACATAAATCCTGTTTCCACAAGGAATGGGAAGTTAAACCAGCACAGGAGAGGGACCCTGCTGCAGGCAGCCCTGCTCTCATGACAGCTGCAGAAGGGATCAGGGTCCTTCTTCCCCAGCAGCTTTCCTCACAAGATGGCACAAGAATAAATGCTTAGGACAGGGATGCCAGACTGTAGCAGACAGAAGCTTCAAAGCAGAACATGAATGTAGCTTGAACAGATGAGTGCCTCCTCTGTTCCTACATGGAATTCGACAAACTGCTGATGCTTGCCACGTCTGCTGCTGCCACTGCTGGTGGCTGTCTCTGAAGAAAGGAATGCCAGAAACCTGTGCTTTCAAGTGCAAAGTGCTGCACACACACTTGGTGCTCCCACTGTGTGCTCTCTGCCTCAGCAGGTGTTTTTCATAGCGTTGCTAGTCAGTACCAGGTGGTTTTGCTTGCATCTGCTTTTAATCTCAGGATTTTGAGCACTGACTCCAACATTTCTATTAGGGGAGAGGCACTTCCAAAGGCATGGGAGAGGCAAAGCAGGTGGCACTGAGCTGTGAGCTGCAGACACATGTGGCACACATAACCATGGGTGCCACTGGGCAAGGCTGGCAGAGCTCAGGCACATCCTCAGCTGGCTCAGAAACACAGGAGGAGCCTCTAACTTGTGTCTCTCAAAGACTTCTCTTCAAATGACAACTGAAAATTAAAGAGTAAAAATGTTTTCTGCAAGCAGGCAGGCAGGAGCTGTCAGAACAGGTGTACAAAGACAGACCCTCAGCACAGTTTCTGGGTTCCCTGCTTGTTGGCTCAAAATAGAAACTCAGACCTTGCAGGCATTCAGTCTCAGAGTTTACAAATTTTTATCTTATTACAAAGGACAGGTAGACTTAATAATTGACAAGAGCTTCTAGCCCTTCTAGCCCTTGTGTCTACTTCCATTTGTTCTTCTCCATTTCTCCTATCCAAAACATACTGAATATATTAAAAAAAAAAATAATTCTGTAGGAATCTGTAGGAATCTGTATGAATTCAATGCTTTGCAGTAAGGATCCCTAAACAGCAGTTAACTAGATCTTACAAGTTGCTGACTCTAGAGCCATGAAAGCATCCCCCTTTATATTAAATCATTACAGAGTCTGCAATACTCCCTGGGCTGATGGCTGAGTATATAATTTACACTAAGTTGTGGCAAACAGTACTGTGATCTCATCAAAGGATGTTCATGAAATCTAGCTCTAATCTAATCCACCATGGCTAGCCAGCAATAAAAGTTTTGCCTGAAGAAAGTTACAAATACATCTCAAGTGGAAAACGTAAAAAATACTTTCAATAGTCTCTTCTGAAGTAAGGACAGTTTTCAGAAAGATAAAAATAGCTTTTTAAGACCTTTTATTTTATATTCATCTATCACGGTCTTAGCATTTCCAAGCTGAAGCCTCAACTCACAAATCAACCTAATACAGTTAACCCAGACTAAGAAATGTATTGGTTGAATTAATTTTCCTGTACTTGTAGAGGTTTATTCTTAGATACAGGAGAGGAAAATATGATAGCTTGTTAGAACAATGGAAGCACATACAGATTATATTGGAAGGAAGTCCAACCTAGCAACAGAAGCTTTAGATAAGCTACTACAAAATGAAAAAGGAAAAATAGAAGTAAGCATAAGCACCTGTTTAAATGTGTTGAAGCTGAGGTGAGACACGTGAGACAGGCTTTTCTATTTGACCATAAATATTGTGCTGCTTCAAGAGTGTTACCCTGAATTTTCTCAGGACACACAGCCTGTATGCATACCATGTTTCTTCTAAAAACTCATCTGTTGGTGAGTTTGACTGTGACTGTACGTGACCATGACTTCAGTCACGTGCAGCATTGTAAATCAGTTCAGTTACATTTATCAGTAATGGAAATTTGCCAGAGCCAACCTCAGGAAACTCATTCTGCCTACACACTGCCAGTGGTCGACTTGTCAGCACCAAGAGGCAATGAAATGGACTACAAAGCCTAATAAGTATTTGATTCTTCTATTTTTCTAAAAGAGCAGAGCTCTGATAGTGCTGCTCAAACAATTCTCCCACAACTGCATCATTAATAATCTGCCTCTGTGATTTTAGACCAAATAACAGCTAAGTAAAGAATTCTGCTAAATTCTGCTAATTCAGCTAAGTAAAGAATAACAGCTAAGTAAAGAATTCTGCACACCAATAAAACCAATGGGGTTTCATGCAATTCCTCAGTTTTGCTTTGTATTGAGTGTTTATTGATCACCTTAAAAGGCAAGGGTGATTATATCCCACATTGTTGCCACTGAGCAAACACTTGAAGCACATTAAACTGCCTGGTGATTTACAGGAGACCCTAATGGCATCTGCTTCTGCTCAGATGGCAGCAAACCTTTCTGCCTTCATGTTCCTGCCAATATTTGCGTAAAAGCCTTTTTAACACCCCAGTAATTCTGTGTGAAATATGATCTAAGCTTATGATTCATAAAATTGAAAACATATTAGAACACAAAGTGATAACACCAACAAAATAAGACCCTGCTGATTATTCTGTAAATGGGACTGACATTTTACATGAGAAATATCATGTTATAAATAATCCCACATTATAAAATCCTCACAGTAGCTTACTGATGTGTTTTAAAAAGCAACTGTTGTTAGGAAATATTTTAAATCAAAAAAGTTTAAATTATCATTACATCAATAATGTTTCATCAATAACTGTATAAAGAAGAAGCAACAGAAAGAGTTTTAGGGTCTCCAAACTTCAGAAAGCTTAAAAAAATTTAAAAAGGGGGAATAGAGGAAAGCATTTTTACTTCTTCTTCAGAATTTTACAAGTTACTGAAAAATTAAGGCTACTTGTAAATGACAAATACACATAACAGGGCAAAGATCCCTTTAAAAACTACATTGCTTGAGAAAAATATGCACAATTTGGAGCTCTTCATGCATTGCTACACTTTGAACCGGTGTGCAGAGCTTTCAGGCTAAATTGGACCTTGCTAGTGATGGCCAACTTAATGCAGGATTCTCTTACATTCAGCATTAAGTGGTAAAGAACATGGCAATGATAATGGAGAAATTTCTTGCAGCAGGGAAAAAAGTGTTTAGGGAGGTTGGTGGTCTGCAGTCCTGACATATGTCATGTCTCTGACTCATGTTTTGGTGCTGGTAGCAGGCAAAGACCACAGTGCTGAAGCCTCTGAATGGCACCTCTCAAAGGTTAACCTAATCCTAGACAGGAAAAAAGCATCAACAGGAAAGAAGTGTTGCCTTTAGTTATCTACACATTGCAAACACAAATGATGGATTGTGTTTACAAAATGAAGCCATTATTTTCTACTAACCATGGCAATTTTAGGAGAATCTGAAGACATAGGAAGGAAGGTCTGTGTTACAAGTTTCCTGAAAATTGTATATGCCATTTTTGGCTGGGTAAAAAATGTATTAGTTGTTTGTGCAAAACAAAGGTAAGACTTCACGCAATTATAAAGTGGAGTAAGATTTTCCTTCAAGGAATGAAGGCCACTTCATAAGGACTTTTGAACTACTTCAAATGAAAAGAAATGCTTCTGCAAAGCTCTACATGTGAGTGAGGAAGTCCACCCAGAAACAGAAGGCAAGCAGGCTTTGAAGAAGTCAGCAATGGTCAAGCAGTAATCCAGTCTAGGTTTTTCCTTTATTTAGATTATTCCAGCTCTTCCCTACCCCCTTTATACTACCTGAAAAATGGTCGCCTGCAAAATATTAACCAAATGTCCCTCAGCATAATTTAGTTCAGAAGTTTCCTTCTCTCTCTGCAGGACCTCCTCTTCTCCTGTACTACTGTAACTCAGGGTGGATGTGGGAGTAGGTGCTGTGCTATAAATCAGATCACTGAAATTATCCAGGTTGAAAAAAAAATCTTGCAGGCCAAAAAAGGTAATTGTTGTAGTGCCTGTTCCTACAGAGAAGTGGACAAGCATGAATCAAAAGATGAGAAGTTGCCACACCAGGTATCAAGAGCCCAGGAGCTTCCTAAAATAACTACTGGGGGTGATTGGGTGTGAAATAAAATGCATCATGTAACTATGCCCATAGCAGAACTTGGGGCTGTGGAAGCCTCCTAACACTTCTCAGCACATCAGTAACTCTATGCAAATCTGAGTGTTCATTTAAAGGAAGGACTTCACTGATTATTTTTTTTTTAGTTGTGGCTTCATTGGAAACCATGGACTTCTTTGTTTGTTTCCCTAAAGAACATACTTGAGAGCAATGAATTTTAAATTTTTTTTTTAATTTTATCATGCTTCTAACTTCACTGGAATCCATCTTCTGGTTTGAGGCAAAAATGAAAAAATGCTAATCTTTCTTGTCTACAGAAAGATTAGCAAATAATGACCGTTAAGCTTCAAGTTTTGGCCAGTGACAGAACTTAAAACTTTAAGATGAAAACTTTCTTTAAGCCCAAGAGACAATTAAGGAAGGACACATACCTTATCTACTGGGAGGAAGTCGTTTTCAACTTCTATTGACCTTGGTCGTAGCTTTATGGGTTTGTCTTTGAAGATATCTCCAAAGCCAACACCTTTGACCTTTTTGGGTTGGATTGTCGTGCCTCCATTGGCTCCTTCTGATTTTGTACTGCAAGAGTCTCCACCATCACTCTCAGAGCCTGTAGCATCTTTTAGGCCTGTGAAAAGGAGGGATGAAAGGTGTGAAACTCACTATTTTAAGATCAGATTGTGACTGGAAAATGATCCCTCCCACCATCCTCTAGAGGAAAATGAAACCACAAGAAACAGGTAGAGAAGATGCTCTCTGTGCCGTGCACTCATTTTGGCTTTGAAAATGACTTTTTCATCACATTGGTGTACTGGTTAGAAATTACACCAATCCACAAATTCACAAAACATGCATACTCCAGCAGCAAAACTTCACAAATGAGGATGGTGATTCCTTGAGTACCAAGAAAATCCTCATTCCTCAGGCAAAACCTCTTTGGAAGAGACCTCGATAATAAAAGAAAGAGTTACATTCACCTCTTGTATAAAGTCACATAAAGCTAACAAGCAGTCAGATCAGGCATGCTGTACCTTAAATCTGTGTGACTCAAGCCAATTATGCAATTAGTATCTAAAGCTACATTACCTAACTAGGAAATATAAAGCTGAAAGCTGTTCAAACAAATTTGCAATCAAATAAGCTGCATAATATGTTCCCTGCTGAAAATTAAACCTCTCTGCAGCACAGACAGCCTCATAAGAAAAGCACCCATGCACACTCTCCTCTAGGAATATAACAGATCAAAACTGACGTTCAGATTTGCATTACTTCTTTCAGTGAATAGGAAAATTTATCTGCATTTATCTGAAAATATCTGCTGCTCGAATTGCAGAGGCCACAGATGCAAAAAGGTGATGTTTCAGCCACTTCACAGAAGGGTGCATCAGGTCAAACAGCCACAGGCAGCAAAAGTGACCCACTGAAGTTTCCTTCCCTAGACTATTTAAATCTGCCTCCCTACATGAACTGTTTCCAGGAAAACCACAGCAATTGCTGCTATTACAGCACTAATTCTACCTAACAATAAGAAGATCAAATCCTCACATTTCCCTAACAAGCACTCATGATGTCACAGATGTGGATCTTGCAAGTCAAAGAGGAATTTCAAATAAGCTTTTCTTCTTTATTACTTTTATATCAAGGTCGACAAAGAGATTGCAATTGATTTTCATCATAAAAGGCTCACGGTACAGATGAACCACAGAAACCAAGTCCTGAGGCCTCCAGGTACCTTCAGGATCCAGGACATGAGAGGTTCACCTGTTAAATGGGTTTCAAACCAGGCGCTGCTAGGAAATGGAATCATGTCAGATCAGGGCTTTTAGCCAGAAACAGGAAAGCCATGCTATGCTGCCCTGACACTTTCTGTATCTTTAACATGAAAAGAGTATAAAAGCAGAATTAGAGAAAGTTCCCAGTTAGAAACAAACAGAAAGACTACAGACTAAACAAAACACTTTGGCCCTCTAGCCTCCTGAGTGGCTGCTGTACCTACTGTTGAACATCAGCAACATTTCTATTTCATCAGATATTCAATTCAATTAACACTGAACAAGTTATTTGTTCTATAAGCTTAAGAGGAGTTATTTGTTCTTAAGCTTAAGTTGCAGGATTGCAACTTAAATGAATATTAAATAATTATGTTACAATATTTTTCTTAAGTATGCAAAAGTCTTGATGTCTTGATTTTTTTATGTTTTGTTTTTCTAAGATGGGCCTGGGAGAAAACCTCAAATCTGGTTAATTATCATATTTTATTATGGTAGTTGGAATGGTAGCCTGCCTACCATCAGTAAAGTAAATCCTGTGCACTGCTTCTCTTCCAGACCTCAGGAAATCAGTAACCAGGGAATTTAAGCATTGGCTGTGATGCTGCTTGGAGCTCTGGAGGGCAGGAGAGGAGTGGTTGTCTGCAGCAGAGCCACTGCACAGTGTTTCCAGCAGAGGCACTCAGAGATGGAAGGGTAAATTAAGCCAGAGAGTTAAAAATCTCCTTGGCCAGTGTGGCAAAGTCACTGCCCCTTTCTTGCTCCCTCCCCTTGCTCTGACTTGGGCAGTAAGTGAAGAAGCTCTAAGTTCTACCAGCTGGACCTTCTCCAGCTTTGCAAATTATCAATCACTGGGGGCTCTGGCTGAGACAGAAGCTAGAACCAACTTTATTTACCACTTCGAAACTGCAAAGACAAGAGTCAGCAATTGACTATGCTGAGTATAAAACTTCCGCAACTCAAAAAATTCAAATTGTAGTCATTGTTGTCTTTTAGCTGAACAAAATCTCTTTATATGGAAAATTACCCTCTGGCAAAGGTTTCTACTGTCATCCTTGCCAAAATCTCAAACTACTCTGTGATGGAGGGAAAAAGCAGTGAAGACACCTCCCTCCAGAAGTAACTGATAAGAATCCATGACTGCCACTCCCTGAAATGAACAGAAAAGCTATCCTTAAAATAGGTTATTAAAATAGGTTCTCTGCATCTCTCATTATGGAAGAATGGTCAGTGGACTTTGGTCAGTGGATGGAATTAAAATATGAAAGTAATTGTGAGAATTACTCAACAGGTCTCACATGGACTTCAGATCTTTGAAGTTTACATGAAAGAAAGATCAGAAACCTCAAGGGGATCTAATAAGAATAAAGCTTTTGTTTGTTTCTGGGTCATCACTTGTTTCTCATTATGGCATTTCCAGCTTTTATGAACATTCTTCTGTCATGAGGCACCACATTTTGTATCAGAACCCTCACCTCAGGCCCACAACAGATTTCCTGAGCATCACCCATCGGTGCTTGATAGTGGTTTGTTCTCTATACTGCCACAGAGCTGTCTCAGTATACAGTCCTCAAAATGAAAGCAACATAGAAAATAACAACATTGCTTCTTTTTCTTTCTTTCTTTTTTTTTTTAATGAGGACAGAATGGACTGAAGTGTAGCCTGTCCACACTAAATCGCATTTGAGTGATCAGATACAAAGCTCCTTCAAATTTAAAAAGAGTTCTTCCAAATCAACTGGGAAAATGACCTAGTTTATTATTTTTGACTGACCCAAACTGAGAAGTTCTCTGTACTTAACTAAATAAATCAGTAAGAATAAAAGCCCTGCTTGTGCTCTTATCACAACGTGATGGGGTCTAGAGAAAAAGAGGACAAAAGAGAAGAACTGTATGCAATGAAAACTGTAGAACAAATCACATAAATTGAGGATCTGCAGTAACATTAAGAAAGAATAATCCTTGAGTACAGAACAGTCCTGTAGAAAACAGTCCAACATGATTTTACTATTAAAGGCATGCTAAGGAGACTCTCTCTTACCTTCCTGTCCAAGTACATGAGATATGCTCTTCTGATTTGGACAGATAATCTTGGAAGCAAGGATTTGCAACACTATGCCCATCCTTGCCTGATAAACTCTCACCATTGGGTTGTTCCCTAATACATATATATGTGTGTGTGATACATACATGTGTGTGTATATATATGTATCAGTATGCATCTATCAGCAATTCTCTTGGTGCACTTGCAACCTGGCTCAGGTGATCTTTCCTCTTAAAACCAGAAAAATATTCCTCTTCCAATCACACCAGGGTTTTTTGTTTGTTTGTGTTTTTAGTGGTTTTGGGGTTGGTTTGGTTTTTTTGTTTGTTTGTTTGTTTTTTGGGGGTTTTTTGGGGGTTTTTTTGTTCAGCTTTTCATGGAATTTTTTGCCACTATGCAAATAGCTTAGCTGTGTGGCAGAACACAGCTGTCTGGATAGTTTCTCCGAAAGATAAATAATGTTGCCCATGGACACAGCTGGGATCTAAGCAGGAACCTGAGTGACACAGACTGTCAGATTATGAATTTTAAGGATGAAATTTTCTTCATGAAGAGCTACAACTATCAGGGAGGTCAGGCTGCTAAGTGAACATTAAAAGCTGGAGAGAATTTCAGTGGTCACAGTCCCCTGTCTGCTGCCCATCACACCCACTCAGCCTGGGACAGCTGTGCTCTACCACAGAGATGGAATTGAGCACAAGGTGAGGCCAGCAGCTCAGCAAACTGCTCTCCTCAGAAACACTGAGGACACCTTGCTCTTTTTGTAATAATCCCATTAAGTACTTCAAATAAAGCCAGTATAGGATAAAGCTACACTAGTCAGGCCTCTCACTATTTTTGCTGCTTTTTTTTTAACAGAACTTCTCTAGAATCTGTCAGTTCTCTGCCAGTATTTGGAGAGCTGACAAGCTAAGAACATAACATCAATAAGGTGCTCACTAACATGCTTAATATGACATCAGTCTTAACAACAGGAAAGTTTTTCAGAAGTTTAATATTTCTCAGGATATATTTCTCAAGTCTTTTGGTAGTGTCACTTCAAATTTCTGGATCTATAAGCAAAACTGTTATTCTTTTACCTTGATTTATTGTTGCTGAATCATCTGTGGCACCACAAGGCAGAGCTCAAATCTAAGCACTGGTTGCATTTTTCTAGTAAGTTCCTTGAAGTCTGAAGGGCACCATCATCAGCAAGGAGTTAAAATTCCCAGAGGCAGACTGTTTCTAGCTTTTGGCTGGAACAAGATATGGGTCTACAGCTTTTTAAAAACACTCAGAATTTTGATTCTTTATTGATTCATTCTCCTTAAAAATGCAAGCTCATTTAGTATTCATGAAGATTAAATTTTCTCAAAACTGTCTGGAGGAATTTCGCACTTCACACATTTTTTCCTCTATGCGTATATAAAAGAGATTAGCTTCCTCAAGACATTTCAAACACACCACACTCCTGCTATAGCAGTTACAGGTCCTTTGAGAGGAACATTCTGAAATGTACCAAAACAGATTAGCTCAAACAGGGATTAAAAAGAGACCACAACATCAGACTTAATTCAGAAACAGCCTCTCAGAGCTGTGCTGGCATCAAACCAGGATTCTAAATCAGAAAGATAGTTAGGGATGATAAAGGGCTGTGTAACTAAAGCTGTTAAAACAAAAATAAACAGCTGTGGTAAAATTAACTCCATTCAAAGCAGGAAACAAATTATTTCTAAATAGCTTAAAATGGCAGGGGAGAAAAGGAAATACATTCTAAGGTTACAGAGCTTTCTATTTTGAGCTATTATTTGGCAATTTAATTTTTGTTCTTTATTCTGGATTGCTCTCTCTGCTGACAATTTACGGCCCTGGACCACTGACACAGTAAAGGCCAGTGGTGTTCTGGCCCTCTAAGCACTTCTCAGCTTTGTTAAGCAATGGCAGCTGTTCAGAGGCACACACCTGAGACAATGCAAAGGATCTCCTGATTTGGTATGGCAGCCAGAGAGAAACACTGCCAACTGTCTTTAATAGAACAAAGACATTTGTAAATGAAGCTTATTGGGTTTTTCTACTTTTATACTTTATGTACTTTTTTCTACTTTTCTACTCTTTTTTTCTCCCCTTTTTAAGGGAAGGAAAACAAGGGGAGATATGCCTTTTCCTTCTATTTAGAGAATAACAGCATGGAATGCCTGGGTGACCGATCTGAATGACAAAGGTGGTGAAATTATACATGGTAATTGCAGTAGATGAAACAGGAACTGTCCTTCTTCCTTTTCCTCACATACTGGTGAACACAGAACAAATACCCACATCCTACTATAAGGTCTTACTCTTGAGCTTTCTTTCTATCAAAATCCTGTATTTTGTTGAAGCCATCCCCAACAACATTCCAGTGTCATAAAAAAACCAAAACCAGAAAATGAAATTGGATTCTAAATACTACTGTAGAAGAAAGACATGTTGATTCTTCTTAGTTTAAAGGTTAATAAATTCATTCTTTCAAAACACAAATTAATGCTTCTTTACCAAGAGTGATTATACATGTACAAATAACTGAGGCAGATTAGCTCAATATTAGCAATTATTTGTTATTCTCAGTCATTCCTTGAAAAAATGTAACTATGTTAGCTAAATATTTTGTCATTCGCTTTCAACATGTTCATTTTCCTTTGCATAACAACTCTTGCCACATAAGAAATGCCCCAAGATTTCTATGCTTGCACAAGTGGTCATGCAAGGGGAAGGGGGGCAGTGCCTGGCCCATGTAGCAGCATGCATTGAGGGTGATGCAGCACAAGCATCTTCTGCAGCACGAGCACAGAGCCATCAGTACAGAACTTGGTGGCTTCCCCACCTCCCCAGCCACTTCCCCAAGAGCAAACAGGAACAATCGTTCGTTTAGGAGCTCTGCAACTGTAGACAACCATTGTCCTCTTCATTTGGGCACTACTTTTTTCACCACCCTCACCAAGTACAGGCACGTTGTCACACACGGAAAGAGAGGGAAGCAGCCGCAGGCAGCAGGGTTCTTGACCTGCCACTCATCAAGCAGGTCTTTTGTGAAACTCATGGAAAACCACTTGGTAGTGGGAATCCCAGTCAACAGAAGGATTTCACATTTCACCCCGGTCAACGTAATTTTTCCACACACAGCCCCCAGTCCCGTGTCATCTGTACATTTGTTCTCCAGCAAACAGGATGCTAATTTTTAATCATGAAAATTTCCCTCCCCCAATTTTATATTTTTTTTTTCTCAGATGTTAGTTTTCATTGCAGCACCTGTAGCAGCTGTGTATTTGATACAAGCTCTTTTTTGCAAGCAAGTTGTAACAAGGTGAGGAGAAATACAAAGTTGTAACTGTCCTCTCTTCAGAACTGTTCAAATCCACATTTTGCTCATTCATTGAACTTTGGTCACATTCCGACACTCCTAAATGGGGTTTAGAACATCATAAATACATCAGCCATATTGATTTCTCAGAACTCTGACCAGCCATAATTCCTCAAGAATTAAGGGGAGGGAGACAAAAAAAGGGTAAAAAAAAAAAAGTGGTGGAGCAATAGAAAACACAAAACAGAATTGAGGTTACTCACGAATGTTTCTGTTTCAACGATCCTGATCTTCTTCCATTATATCTAATAGCTATTACTGACAGCATTGTGGATCCACATATAAGGAAAGAGAGGCAAATATTTGTCAAATAAAGCATTTTATCTGCACTTTTCCTCAGTTACTGCATCTTTGAAGAAAAAGAAAGTGAAGCAAGAAAGAGAAACTAAATCAGTAAAAATAAAAAAATTAGAAATCCAAGAAGCGTTGTTTGTGGAGGTGCAAGAAAGTTGCAGGATGAGAGAAAAGAGGGCTGTGATCAACAAAATGACAAGGTTTTTGTTGCTGTGTCTCTCTTCACCCAGCATACGCAGCAGCAAAGATTTTCTTACAGCAGGTTGATGAGCAGAATGCCAAAGGAGCTGGAATTGTTGCTGAGCAGAGCCTGGCACACCTCATGACCAAGAAAGCCATGTCAGCATAAAAAGGCAAGGCTGGGTGTTTCTGCAGGAGATACCTTCCACTGAAATATGCAAGATTATCTCTAGAAGCAGCGACCAATTCAACAGCTGTTACAGGCCTTGGTTAAGTAGGAAAATGCCTTTTGAACGCAGCAGTTGGAAAATGGCTTTCAAAATAAAAGTATTTAGCACTGAGCATGTGTTTGTGAAGTAAAAGCTCTAAGCTTGATTGCAAAGTTGAGCAACACTTCATGCAATGTGATACAGGTGAATCCAAGCATTGCCGAGGCATAACTAATCTGAAGTTATGAACTGACTCCAGCTTAACTTTCAGAGAAATCAGCAAGCTGAAATTAGAGCAGCTATGAGTTGTTTTAAGCAGACATCCCTAAATGAAATAAATTCTGTGGAATGTCTCCAAATGGTTTTCACTGGAGACATAAGCTCGTGGATATTTGCCTAAAAATATGGACCATAGAGAAGACATGAAATGGAAGGAGCTGGCTGCTCCACCAGTTCAGGAAGAGCATGATGAGTAAGTTTGCAGGAAGTGAGCTGTAAATAGATGGAGCAGGGAGAGTAAGAGACCCTCCTTTTTGTCTGTTAGCTTAGGCAAGAACATCTCTGATAGTAACAACAGTGAAACCCTGGTTTTGTTTAAGACTTCCCTGTTTGACCTGATTTTGTGTATTACCAATTCCTCAGTCCCAGTTCCAACCCAAAAAGCAACAAACAGGCCATAAGTGTAGCTGGGTATCTGGCCTTCTGAGATGCAGCTATATGGAGAAAGTAACACCCCCCTGCAGCATGGAAAAACATGCAAGTCTCAACCAAATGCAAAGGGAGGTAGAATTGAACCTCCAGGTAAGCCAGCTCCAGGTAGTACAAACAGATATATTTTCTCAGCTTTAAAAACAAAGTTTAGATGGGTGTTTGCTCAGAGCAATGTGAGACAATCTACTGTGGGTTAAGCTGTCTTCGTGCAGCTGGTTATCAAGCTTTCCTCCAGACACCCATCCAACTCTGAAATCAGTTTGATGCAATTTCCTTTCTTTGACATGGCACAACAATGGGCCAGTATGATTAACAAGAAGAACTAAATGCAGAGCTCTAGCACAAAAGGTGACTGAATTCTTCCTGGCTTCAGTTATGCTTATTTTAGATGACTTGAGAAGAGGGGAAGGATGATTTGGCCCTCAATGAGAAACAGGCTGGGCATGGAGAGCAGGCTTTTGGAAAACTTGGAAAGGTAATATTAGGGCAGCACTACCCAGCAAGATTATGAAATTAAAGCCTCCAAAGGCAGACCTTGAATCTGATTTGAAGCTTCATCTTTATGTCTGAAGTCAAGCATACTGGAAATTAATTTCATAAATTCTTATCAAGCTTATCAGATGGGTGGATTAGAGGACATGAGGGTCTAAGAACTCTGCAAGAAGCATGAAATTTGAGTGGTTGATAAGCAGTCATGGAGATATAAGGTGAGAAGCAGCACAAAAATTTGAAGACCAACAGCCACATGGTCTGCTCCAGCCATAGCAAGGGCTTGGTTGGAGCTTGCAAAGAGCCGCAAAATGAATTCTGGTAGACAGGGAGATAATTTTCCACAAGGAAATACTCAGAGCTGCACACATTCTCACAGATTTTTCTTCAAAAAAAGGATGAGATTTGTTAAGAAAAGCAAAAAAAAAGGTGTAAGGGCAAATATCAGAATAGAATAATGTGACTTCAACTGCTTCATCCTTGGCTGTCAACATGCATAAGACAGAAGTCCTCAGAGGTAGAAGACCAAACACTCCCACCCATTAAGTAGGAAGAAGGGCAGCACAGCATGGATCCTCTCAAGAAAAGCTCTCTGAGGCAAAAGCAGATGCCAAAGCTAGCACAACATCCTGTTCACTGGAAGACAGAACTGAACACTTTGCGCTTAGACACACCAAATGTGAATCTTCCAGCTAGATTTCTCCATGAGGAAACAGGTGGAAGGACAGATTTCTGTCTTCCTTGCTTCCTCTGTCTTGCATCTGATATAACCATTCTCTCTTTTTCTATATTACCAGGGCAGTAAAAGAACATGAAAACAGGATGTGCCCTTCTTTTAAAAAGCAGAAGCCAAAAACCTGAACATAAAATGAAGAGAGCTTTATATCTTTTACTCTCCTTGGCAGAAAAAACGTATCAGCCAGAATGCTGTGAGTAATAACTGTCAAAGACAGAATGCCAAATGAAGAGCATGCAGTAAAAATAAATTTTAAAATCACCAAAAAAAGAAAATTTCAAACAAATCAAAACCCAAAATATCCTTTAAGAAAAGCAAAGCATACTTTATGAGTTCAACAATCACAATGGAAACTTGACTTTTAGAGCAGATTGACTTTTAATTCAAAGATTAGTGGTGACTATCAGTAGTCTTCTTGTTTCAGGGGGCAAAAGTGATGGGACTAAATGGTCTTAAGATTCCAACCATAGCTGAGACCAAAACATCCAATGTAATTCACAATTTACTGTGGGCTTACACACAGACATTTTATGGACACAGAACACACACATGCACAGGAGGAACAGGTGCATTCTCATTGCATTAAGGCTGGGCAGTTCATCAGCAGCAAACTGACTTCAGCTTACAGACAGATAAATGCACGTAGAGTAGCCATAGGTGGGTAGCAGTGGCACAATTTACAAGTGTAGATAAATCAAACAAGGTCAGAGGACTGAAGCTATTGCTGGATGATTTTGGAGCACACTCACTGTTATAACGTCTGTAGCTGTCAATCTTTGCCGGTGCCACTCTGTACAGAATTGTCCCTTCAAAGGCAGATTTTCCTGACAGCAGGCAAGAGAAGGAAAGACAAAAAAAGGAGAAGGGGCAGGGTGGGGGTAAAGAGATCGAATGATGGTAAAAAGAAGGGAAAGGAAGAGGTTTTAATCTGTATTTTCAGTCACTGACATTTAAAAGCCTCATTAGCAAAATGACGAGAACATTAACAAACATATCTGATTGTACATGAAGTTAAAATATTCTTACTGCATGTATGTCAGATAACAGAATCTCATGATTTTGCTAAGGCTGTTATTTACAGTGTCCAACAGAATGCATTCTTCTTAGGTTTGGTCTGTTGTCCATCAAGCTGTGAGACTTGCAAATAAAATTATTTGTCTGGTTTTTGCAGCCTTGCACAGGGGAATCCTGAAAAAATATTATTACTGCAATGATGTACTCACAGTGGCTCAACATTCCTGCTGCAGATGTAGTGCACTTGAACAAGCACAGCTGACATCCAAACAGGGCAATGAAATACTCACATCTCTTTAATGTACCAGGATCCCGTGAGCATCAGAAATACTGCGTCTTTCCAAGATCACTTATTGGAAATATTTTGGACATGGGAACTGGTCTTAAACTGTGCTTAGTAGTAAGGATAGGAGAGTAAAACCTGAATAAATTGGTTTTTCAACTAAAAGCTTAATCAGGTGTGACTTGGCATTGATATTAACAAAAGCAAAATTCTAAAATTAAGAGGAAAACCAGTAAAACTACAAAAACCAAATCCCACTTCTCATCCAAGATATTTAGGATAACATTTTTATTACAAAATCCTTTTTTTTTTTTCATTGCTAGTGAGATAGCTCATGCTCTGATATTTAGGACATGAAATTCAAGTGAAGGTAAAGGCATGAACAGCTGAAGTGTTTTGTGTGTCAGGTTTTAAAACCCTATCAAGCCCAAGAATATACCAATGCCAGCTTGTTCCAAATCCCCCCTAGGTATACCATCATAAAAATTGATGTCTTTGGTAAAATTTTATAGCAAAATAGACAGTATATGTGAATTGTCACAACACAGAATCATACCCAGTTTGGTACCAAAAATGTGTGGGATTTTTTTCTCCTGCATATCATTCTGTTGGACTTTCAGACAATAAAAAGGTATACTTATTTATATATTACAATAAGCTAATTCTTAGTTTTCCTACTGCAGTTTAATTAATAACAAAATGTTTCCATTGCCTTAGGTAATGTTTAATGTAATGAGGAAGTAAAAATGCTAGAAATCCATCTTTACACTTTCTTTTTACAGGATACCATTAAAGAGTGCTATTAAAACAGTCAAACATCAACCCACTGCTAAGAGAAAAGTAAGTTAAGCTTCATGACACTGTGGAGAGCCAGAGAGACAGTAATGGAAATCTAAAGTTTTAAGATCTCAAAACAGAGGAGGTTGCCTGACTGAAGCATCAGCTGATGAGTCTATCATCAGTTCTACCTCCAGCAGCCAGGACTTTTCAGGGGTCATCACTAACAGGTTCCAAAAATAGCTGATAGATACCATGAGGCCCAGCTGTACCTTAGAGAACACGCATCAGAGACAGCAGGATACAAAAGGCCAACTTTCAATACTGTCATGACACTGCTGTGAACATACCAAATGCTTTCTGAAATAACCTCCTCAATGTGAAATTGTGATTATCTCAAATAGAATTTTTTGACTACATGTCAACTTTTTACTTCTCAACAGGCTGTATTGACAATAAATGGTATTGAAAATAGTCTTAAAATTAATATTGCATCTCTGAGAAATATGGAAACAATCTTATAATCCAAGTATCTGATATAGTAATAAATTGATAATGCATACTACCTGTTCATGCTGTAACAGCTGGCTCAAAAAAAGCAATATTTTCATTTAAGAGCATGCTTTAAAGAGCAAGGAACTGCTGTTTTCTCTAAGAGTACCTGATCCTGTCTGTACTTACATTCCAAAATGCACCTTTGAAGAGAAGAAACTTGGCAATCACCTTACAGCTGGGACAAATACTTTAAAATCAAACAAACATTCCCCCAGATATTTTGATCTTGCAACAGTCCTGCTTTCCAGCCTGCTGAGCACACACCACTGAGGGGAGGCACAGGTTCCCAACCCTTTCCAAATAAGGTTCAAGCTAAGTCCCACTGTCAGGATTCAGAAATATTTGGCACTTCTAAAACTAGCTCCAGGCATTTTCAAAAAAGGAAATTTTTGCTCTGAACAAGCTTCTGAGGTTAGTCTATGGCAGAGCATGAAAAGAAACCAAGATATTTTCTTTGGGCTGTTTACTCTGATCTGCCATAAAATTTACATGGACACAACAAAACTAATAAAATCAGACTTTTTTCTGTCCACTGGGGCTGGTGTAGATTGTAACAGAAGGACAGAGAAATATAGGTTTTTATTAACTTTATTCCTAAAAAGCCAAGTTATGTAATTTTCTTCTGTATTTCTTTTTCTTTGAGTTCACCAAAATTACATTTGCACTTCAAAAATTCTCTTTATTCAGTAAAATGTGATTTAAAAATCAAGTTTAATTAAATTTAACCAAGATGTTAAATTTAATTATTAACTTAAAAATAATCATGGATTTGCACAGTGCCAGTTCTCCATAAATCCTGTGCTATTTTCCCAGGTCTCACAGTAAATCTGCCAAGTATTACCTTATCCATTTTACAGGCTGGGCTGAACAGTTCGAGGCTGCTGCTCAAGACTGCAGGGCCAAGCCCCAGCCCTGTCTAGGCTCCTCTGAATGCTGAGCAGAACCTCAGTGGCTGCCCAGGGTCTGAGTTCAGTGCCTGGGTACAACCCCTCACCCAAGTGCCAACTTCATAATCCAGAATTCATATTCAAGGATTCCACCTTGCAAAGTCCTGTGATACAGATGCACTAAAGTTCCCAGAGAAGCAAAAAGGAATTACTGCAGATTTAAGGTGCTGTCACATCTTGTCATCCATGGAGGAAGGAGCTGACCTAGAGGCATGAATACACACCTGAGATGTAACTCAGCTGTGCTACTAGCCTGATGGCCAAATCTTCCAGGGTTTACTTGTTCAATTTTTTTAATATGTTTTCAGACTGAATGGGATTATCACTCCTAGTCAGTTGTGGGAACTTGTTGAAATTTTTGCAATCTCATTACAGAGATTTTCAAATCCAGATATTCAGCGTGCCTGAATAGAGCCTCATGAAGCACTATGTGTTGGAGAGCAACATCTGTATCAATCACATAAATCACATACAGAAAAAATTGAATTGATATATATTTCCCATAATTCTCCTAGGGGAGTGCAATCCTTAAATTTATAGTTTTACTTGAAGAAAAAATAAATTAAGAAACATTAAAATCCCCATAACAATCTCAGCATTCCTTGAGTCACTGTCTCTTTCTAAGGAGGTTTACAGTGTTCTTTTGTTTTATAGGTATATCTAATATCTCTTCATCTTAGATAGCCACAAAGCAACTCCAAAGAATTAAATACAAGAAAGTAGGAAACCCATCTCCCACCTACAGTTACCTTTTATTTATTTAAAGATGCAAAACAATATTTGTGTTACTGCTGTCTTCTTCATAAAAGTATCACAGGTTTTGGTTCCACTGACAGTCAGAACAAGCACACAAACCCAAGTCTGAACAAAGCATGGGCCATAATGGACATCAAGAGTTAATGCTTTGTGGCTGCTTTTGCACAGTCCAATGTATATTTTTGTTAAAAGCCATTTTTAGGATGCTTATTATGAAGTATATATTACTAAATTACCTGAAAAGAAAGAATACTCATTCATTCATATTGAAAAAATTGGGGTATTCCATTCTGAACATGATCACCTACCTTGTTCATTTAAATAGTACCAAACACTACAGACTCCAGAGCAGAAACTACTCTACACAATTAGTTCTTCCAAGACTCACTGTGTCTATAATTAATTAACATAATTCTTGAGAGCATATACAGATTATAGAAAGCAGTTTGCAATCTCACTGAAACATGCACCTTCACTTAATGACCTTTCTCCCTCTCCATCACATTAAAATTTTCAAGTTTAAAATATGCTAATTCCAGTCTGAAGGAATGTTACATTTAAATATCTTGAACTGCACTGACCGCCTACTGGTGTAGGTCACCAGTTCACATTCACACATGACAATGTACTCCATTACAAAAAAAATAAAATATTTTCATCATTGCAAAAGTAAGGGCTTTCAGGATCTTATTTTTGTGGTATGGAATAAGGGTGAAAAATTTGCCTTAAGTGGAAAAATAAGGAAAACAGAAAAAAGTGTTATAGTTTTCTACCTTTTGAAAGAGTAAACTATAAAGGTTTTGGTAAATTTCAGCTGAATTCAGCTCACAAAGATCTTGATATTCCTTTGACTTCTGTTTATTCAGAGATCTCAGGAGAATGCTACATAGCAATGAACATCTGCAGTGCTAAAAATAGGAAGACCTTGGCAAGTATTGTGGAATTAGCCTGAAATATGCAAATAGAATTGACTTTTTTTTTTTCCTCTGAAAAGTCAGATTTGATCACTGAATTAGGGAAAAAAAAAAAAGTAATAGCTGCTTGAAGAACATAAAAAACATGAGGACCAACAGCTTTCCATTTAATGTAACAGCACACTTTTGGCTCAGTTATTCTCCACGAGAAGTTATCAATAGGACAACCCACTCCCATGCTTATACTATTGCAAACTTAGTTACCAAACATGCTTTTCACCTGCAGCAGTACTGGCCCACTGTAAATGAGAGAACAAAGTCCATGTCCCAGTTCTGGCCCTTTTCCCTTTGGCTGCTGGGGCAGTGGGTGTCGGAGGTGAGAGAAACATGCTCAGCGCCTGGAGGGAAAAAGTGCTGCATGTCCCACACCAGTAATTCTCAATCCTTCATCTATTGGAGTTGTTATAGAAAGCATGGCACTTTAATCCCTCCACTTTCAATAAGCCACTTTGTACTTTCCACCTCTAAAGACAAAAAATCCCTTGTCACTAATTCTGAAATACGAATGCAGTCATCATCATTGCCTTCTCTCTTCTCTTTGTTGTGGCTCAGCAAGTCTTACACAGCTCAGAGAACACTGACAATGCTGCAACTCAGGTAGCACTGCAGGTATACATAAATGATCATCTTCTGACCCTTTCAGCATGAATTAAGAACATGGCATTCAAAAACACTTCCAAACAAGAGATAAGAAAGTGCTATCCTATCAATGTGTTATGAGCTAAAGACACAAACATACATACAGTACACCAATAATAAATTTTTCCTTACTTGACTTTAGTTGCTCCTCCTGTGCTATTCCAACATCATCAGAATCAGAGAGTTCCTTTATGAAGTTGGAAGGAAACATGCCAGTCTTTCCATTAAGTATACCTTCCCACCAGCCCTCTTCCACCTGCACAGAGACAAAAAAAGGGGGTTTTACATAAGCAACACTTTACTGAGTACCATTATATACATCCAACAAATGACAGTAATAGTCATGAATAGTTTATATTAATTAATTTCAGGTATAAGGAGCACATGGCATGGGCTCCAAGCCAGAACACCTCTCTTTTTTTCTTCATAAGTGAAAACAAGAGAGATGCATGAACCCATCTGTAAATGTCAGCAGTGCTGACAGCAGTCAGAAGCATGGATGAGCATTAAACAAAAGGATAAAAAGCAACTAGAGAGCACATGGTGCCTCTACAATTTCAACTTTTATGGATATCCATTCAATCAGTAAATTTGCAGTGCACAGTGTATGGCTATTCAAGACCATCTTAGTGGATGTGATTTGCAGATTCTGTTTGAATTCCCTAAGTAATTAATGGTGAAAGAGAAACACCTACAAAGGGCTACTCAGAGAATCTAATTTTGTTATCTTAATATAATGAAAAGATTCTTGCTTTCCCCATCAAAATCAGAAATTTTGTATTTTAGAAATTCAGAATGCTGTTACATCATTCATGTGTAAATGTAAGAAACCTCTGGAGAACAAAGAACAGTGCTAATGCATATGTGACTCGAGATTTACAGAGTACTGAAATACATAATAATAATGATGATAGTGTCAGGAGGAGGAAGGACACTACCTAGCCAAAACCCAAGAGAAAATATCACTTTAAAATTGCAAACTCCCTCCTCTATAACCCATTCAGGATTGAATGGTGGTGTCAGGCAGTGAAATGACAGCCCTTAGAAATGCCTTTAGGTTATAATGGCACCACAAGAAATGACTGATTATATGCATCAGCTAAACACATTCTTTATAGATAAATGTTTTTCATCTGTCAGACACTGTCCCCTCACTAAAAATATGACAGGAGAGGACAGTGTAGGTCTGTGACACATCAGTCTCCAATAATGGTTGAGTCATATCTTTCCTGCCTACCTTCTCCCCAGTTATGAAAAGAGAAAGTTAACTTTATTGTTAAAAAAACAACCCCACACTTTATACGAACCTAGCTAATTATCATAGAAAAAGGTCTGTGAAAAGTTTTCACTTATCTGTGAAAAACTTGAGTCCTTAGGAAAGAAATCTCATAAAAATACAACCAAATATTTCCTTAAAAAATAGAGGAATGTGTGCATTTTTCTCAATTTAGCTACATGAGACATTTTAGTAAAAAAAAACCCCACTTTTCTTGATCTTTTGAGTTGAATTTTTGTTTTAATTTGAATGTGGTTCAGACCAGACTTTCATTTAATCTTAGTACCTGTCCCTGACAAAACTTCCCCTCCTTCAATGCCTCAGTAGTACTGGTGAGCTCCAGCACACTCTGGGAATTCTCTTGTTCTTACTATCCTGCTGCTACTTGAGAAGATAGAATATATACATATCACTCAATCACTTCAGTGAGGTGCAGGTTTTTCACATCACAGTATCAGAGTCTCTAAAAGGGAATATTTGCCTTCTTCTCTCCAGACTAATAAAAAGCAATATGGAAACCTGAAACTGCATGATACACAGCATTCAGACTCTACAAATTATATCTCTAAAGACCATTTGATATAAATGTTATATTCCATATAAAATATATATTTTTATATTTATACATACAATGGCCAGGACTCTTTGAGCTATAAAATATTTCAATTTTTCTAATGCAATATTCCCATGTAGCTATATTGATTAGAGCTAAATATTAAACCATAACTGCACTAGCTGATTGACCAGAAGATTAGTCAGAGGATTTACGCAGTTCCCAAGATCCCTGCTTTGCAAGACGCTGAGATTACTTGACAAATAATGTGACCAATATCAATCAGTTCCATCTTTTCCTCGAGTAATTTTGCTTGCTTACTTCTTCCAGAGTAACACTTCAGAGTTTTCTTAGTTAAAATTAGCACTCTATGTGATGTGCTGATCTATGGATCTCCATCTATATGTATAGAAATATATATATATATATAAAGATCTTTAGACAGCTAAATCTGAACTGCACGTGAATATGCTCAGATAATTCATTAGCATATTTTAAGTTCTTCAGCTGACTGAAAAATTAATTGTCTGAAAATACCATGTTGCATGCAATAATTCTAAAAATTCAGAAAAAAATCTAAATCAAAACCCAGGGGTTTATTCCACAAGGAAAATGCAGAATCATGTTAGCAAGACATTAGAGATTGAGGTCAAACTGGGCCTCCCAAAGATTTATTAGGAAATTTTCATCAAAAGTATCAAAAGCTTTAAGTATTTTAAACATTAAAATGTAGCTACCTGCTAATATGTAGCTACCTGCTACATATCCTTAAGCCTTAAAACACACCAGCTAGAGATGAATCCATACAATACAAGACACTAAAATACCTCCAGGATTTAGTTATCCAGAACTGGGGCATTCCATTACGATATGGTTTGAAAAGTTGCAATAATTCACAGCCAATATAACCTTACAAATGAAAATCCATTATTCATGGGGGGTAATCCATCTGGAGGCACGAACTCAATAAAATTTGTTACCATGCTATTAAAACAAAGTGCTTTCAGAATTTATACATTTATGTCCTGATTTATGCCCAGCATTCATGTGCTGAACCAAACAATCTAAAAAGAGGAGGGCTTCTTTTGGCAGTCCATGTTCCTGTGCTGGAAAAGTTCTACCAGCAGCTGCTTGCCAGGAAATCTAGGGCTGCCACAGCTGCTCGCTTACACCTTGCTATATAATTAATAGGCTAAAGTTGTTAAATGATTAAAACGTTCAGCTCTTTGGAATCACTGACCTAAAGTGTATTTCCAATAAATTCCTCTATTGGCCTGTTCCAGAAGATGTTCTACAACCTGCAGCTTTGCCTAGTAGGCTGACAGATTATTCACAGTTTAGTTAAGGCAAATGAGGGAAGCTCAGACTCAGGAAAGGTTTCAAAAGGAAGAAAGTCTCCCTGGATCATAACAGAGTCTTTCTGAGCTTTTGAAATTAAAACACAGTCCCAGGAATAAAAGCAATGCCAAAAGCAGACAACAGGAGAGAGAGAAGCTCAAGGTCAACAGATTTTCTTTTGCTTTGAGAGAACTAGAGCACAGAAAGCAGAGGGAAAAAGCTCCCTTAGTTTATAAATTCTAATGGAAAACATTGAGCTCAAAGGACAAAAGCAATCACATGTTGAAAGGAAATTAAAAACATAGATTCCCAAGAGGCAAAATAAACAAATCACATCCACTGCCAATGGGAAAATAAATTTTGGAAGCAAGACCTCAAGAGAAGATGGTGCCTACAGTGCCACTTGATGGCTTATTCTGGGAGTGCATTCAGAGAGAGCCATGCCCCTAAGGTGTCAGCCATCCCTTGGGATTCTGGTACGACAGAATAGATCTGGAAACTGTTTGATAACTCGGGTACAGAAGGTAAAAATTAAAATGGCACAAGTACTTTGTAATAGGGAATCTTTTCAGCTTCAGGATTCTTTATTTTAAGTGTCAAAATGTGCTTTGGGAATTTCTGAGTGCTTGATTTTGTGGTTTGGGTTTTTGTTGGGGTTTTTTAATATCATCTTCTAAATAAGAAACTAAGGGACTGTGAAAGCAATCATGTAGAACTTGGATGACCTTATATGGACTCAGCAGTTCTTGCACCCTTATTTCCTCAGAAAAGTTCCCTACCACATGAACTAACCAAATTAGAAGTAGGCATAGAAATCCTCGTGAACAACCTGTTAGAAGAGAATCTGGAATAACTGGCACAGCATTCAACAGAAAAGTAACCAAGGGATGTGAAACCCCAGCGTTCATTCCCAGCTGTTTTCTTGCAATTTACACAGCTCTATATTTGTGTCACTGACCATCCCCTCGCTACAGTTAAATATTCATTCCCCTTTCAACTCTACAGATGCCAAAAAATGTCACTGTAAGAAAAGTCCAGCTCAATCCCCAGTTTATCTTGTTCTTGGACACGGGTTGCATCACTTTTTCTGATAACAAGACCAAAAAACACCCATCCACTTATCTTGCAAATAAGAAGCAACAGATTTGTCAAAATTCAGTTTGCATTTTTATAACTTCAAAATAGTTACTGATAGAATTTGATCAGGTAATATGTGGCAATGTTACCTAAAAGTCAAAGAATAATCTCAGTGGTATTACAGAATGTCTCCGTCAAAGACTTGTGAGCTTCACTCCATGCACTACACATTGCCAAAAAAGCTGTCTTAGGAGGAAGGGGCCAAAAGGTACATAGCAGCACAGTGACAGAGTAATCCCAAATGCCAGCAGCCTCAGAACTCCTGAGTGACTTGCCAAATGTCCTCACTCTCATGCTGCAGGTTAATTATCTGGCATCCCCTGAAAGTGTAAGGGTGAAACATAATTGGAATTCAGATATCTGCATTTAATAAGACAATTAGTTACAGTTGTATTTTGGAACATCTGTAATTAGAGTTAGAGCTAATGAGGTAGGAAAATGACAAGCAAAAAGCTATCAATCACACAATAAACATGAACATAAACAATGATGGAAATTCTTCTCTTGTTAGTTTTAAATGTACTTTTAATTTAAGTCTGTTAATTAATGTCTCATGGGTATCAGTGTCTCTGTAGTTATGGAAACCTATTTTAATGACAAGCATTTTATCTATTGTGTTGAATGTTGAATCTTATTATAGTTAATTTCTAACTACTTAAGACAAATAGGAAGGAACTGTGAATTCTGAACACACACAGCCTCTAAGGATATCCATCTGGTGACAAGTTCAAAATTCAACCTGCTGTTATTTCAATCCACTCTACAGCCCCAAATCACTTCTGCCACAACAGGAATTTCCATTTAACCTACTGCTACTACGGGCACAAAAACCCTTTCAAAACATCTTATCCCATCTGTTGGCAGCAGGAAGAAGGATCTGGGTAGCTTTGGATGCTATTACATCCAGGAGAGGTGGGAAAAGGGAAGACATCCTCACCCTCAGCACATCCCCATGTGATGTCAGTGTAACTTATTTTCACTGGGAATTTGGGGAAACGTGCTTGGACATTGTTGGAGGCATCTGAGACTTGTGCTCCCTTCTGTCAACCCAGTGCTGCAGGCAGTGATCTTGAGGAGGAGCAGAGCACATTTATTTAATAATGAAGTCCAATTAGCTTTTCTTTGCAACAGGAAAAGCTTAATGTTCAACCAGAAGCAACATTTTAACATGTTGGCTTTTTTCCTCAATAACTACATGAAGATATATAGATAGTTTTTTTGACCTAAAAAATACCAGTTTTATTTGCTGTAACTCAGTTAGGAATTGATTTATTTTCAACTAAACAGAAATCCATGGAGATATTAAAATATTCATCCAAGTCAATTAAACCAATGAATTCAACTGATAAAACTTTCTTAGGAAGATTCAAAAAAAAATACTATCTGTGGGAATCTGAGACCTATTCATGAATAAAAAGATGGGATGAGAGAAAAGAGCAAATGGAAATGGAAAGTGAATTACCATTAATGTTCCAATTACACAGAACTGCTCTAAATAATGTGGAAGATATCATCCAGTTTTTAATCCTAAGTAATTATAAACAAAACCTGTATTTTACAAGAATTATCTCAAATTGTTGCCTATGTGGAAAGGCTTTTTTCTGGTTCTTTGGAGGGGTTTTGTACAATAACAGAGCATGATTTCGGCACTTGCAAAAAAACCCCTCAATTTTCACAACTGAGGAAGACATATTTTGCAACAATTTGTAAGTCATTCACTTCAAATATTTATAATTTGATATAAGAAACATTGTATAATGACAAAACCACTATGAATTGTATTTCAATGCAATGACTCTTTATGCAGCATTACTTAAAAGCAGAAGGGTTAACAATTAAACCAGCACATTTATTGGTGCAACTTTCTGCATCAAAGTTCCTGTTTCAAAAGACACATTCTGCTCTACTTTTTCGAGGAATTAATACTGTTATGATAACAGCAGAAGAGGAAGTTACAACAAGTGTTCAACATCAACTGCTTAGCATCAACCAAAATGGAAAATAATGGTCCCACAACAATACTTCCTGAAGCACTGAGAATTTCTATTTGATTTCCTATTTTCCCTGTTTTGCCAGCTAATCTACTTTCACCCAAAAGAGAAACCCAAGTGGGTTTCAAAAAACATGCCCTTAACTATAAGCACACACATGCAAGTACCTGGAATGTTTCACTCTTATAGTTCTACGTTTTTCAATTTTAATGCTTATATTTTCAGTCTTTTGGATATAAATAAATCAGGTATGTATAATTAAGTTTCTCAAATTTAAAAAGAGATGAGATACATTCCATAAGAGATGCTTAGTGTGTCATCTGAATTATTTAATCATACAATTCATTCAGTAGAGTTAATTTGTTGGCTGGATACTAGGAAAAGGTTTTATCCCATCAATATACTCTTAAAAGACACAGACTTAAAACTTTTAAGTAGTATTTGTGTGGCCATGTGAGGTGAAATATACCTCAAATTGCCCAATAAAAACAGTTCATGTGATGTCATGAAACTCATTATAATATGGAGTTTACAATAGGTTCAAAATATGCTCTTATAACCTTGAATTCCCCCATTACAAAACTGCTCACAGAAGAATAAGGTTGGTTAAGTGACACATCATGTCTGATTCCAGGGGAAGAATGATGTGCAGAGTTGGTGTGCACAGCTAGGTTAGAGCAAAACCAGTGATCACTAAGCTTCTTAAGCTCAGATGTGAGAATTTAATCTCTTATAAGAAAATGCTGGATACCATATAGATTACAGTAGAATTTATATTCTTTTCAAATTGATTGCTTAAGTGACAGATGCAGGAAAAAGTAAATTAACATATATCTTAGACAAGAAAATGAATGTTGAATTACTAACTGCTGAGTTATGAGAGAGAAAATAAAATCTTACAAATAAATGATATTAATAACACAAATTATGTTAGCTGCCTGAGCAGACTAAGGTCTTCTTTTTAAACCTAAGTAAATAAGTATAAATGAGTTTAAATGTATTCTACTTAAAAGATGCACGTTATCATTTTGACTTTGGTCCTCATGCTATCAAGAAGATATTTGTAAAATCTCTAATGGAACACTGAAGGTATTGGGAGCAAACACCATTTCTTGACCCTGCAGCCAGAATCATCCATGCAAGGAAAATCTCTGTCCCTCTGTGCAAGCTTGCATAATTTGTTCCCAGCTCATGTAATTAATTTTTCACATCCAGTTTTAACCAAAATAAGTGGCTCTTGAGTCTCTAAATATTTTGTTGGGGGGTTTTATTTGGTTTTAGGGTTTGGGGTTTTTTTAACTAACTTGATTAAGACCAAAATGAAATTCTTAAAATTTGCTGCCAAAGATGACAAAAGGTGAACTCCAGTAGAGATTCAAGTAAATTTCTTAAATGTGTTTAACTTTGCAAGGTAATTTTTTCTTGTGGCTGGCTTACTCAAACTGTGGAAAATTTCTTCTGCTTTAATATTTGGTTCTTCTCTGTAGCACAAACTTGGAGCTCTTTCCCTGAACAGAACTCTGAAACATCAACTGATGTAAAACCAACAGAAGTGCTACAGGGGAAAAAAAAAGGTCACAAAATCCATAAGAAAAATACCAACACCCCCTAATCCCCCTGCAGTAACCCAAACCAGACAGGTCAGTATAGCAGAGAAGAAAAATGCCTGGTTTAAGTTTTACACTAAGGAGCTTAGCATGCACAAGACATGTCAGAAATGCATGTATGTATATTCAATTAAAGATGTGCTCACCTCTCCCACAACTTCAATGATGTCTCCAACTTTTAATTCCAATTCGTCTTCATTTTGAGGCATGTAACTGAAAGCCACCTGACATCTCCTTCTTCTGCTTCTCTCTCCTGAGGGAATTGAAGGAAACAGGGAAATCATCAAATGAAATACCATGCCAAAGACAAGCCAGGGTCAATTTTTAAAGATGAAAAATTATTCTTTGAGCATTGCTATCATGATGTGAATGTTTGTGATACTTATTCTATCTGCCTAGATTTACCTTACAAAAAGAGCCAAAATTTAAATAATTGTGCTTCCTAATGACAGGATGGACAAACTTCACCCAATGGATCTTTCCAGGTGTATTCACTAAAATTTCTCTTCTAGGATAATGCTCTGTACACATGGTGTAGGCAAATCCAGAAACCAGAGGGATGGGGAAGGGATCCAAAGCTTATAAGGAAATAAGGTCTCAGCTGTATCTTGTTGTCCACAACTCTTTCACAGGTGTACAAATAACTCATTAACCATTCTTTATTTTTTTTTCACAGAATCATAGAATTGCTTAGGCTGGGAAAGACCTTTAAGACTGTTTAGTTCAACTGTTAATGTAGCACTCCCAAGTCTACCACTAAACCACATCCCTAAACTCCACTCCTACATTTCTTCTAAATACCTCCAGAAATGGTGACTACACCACTTCCCTGGGCAACCTGCTCCAATGATTGACAACACTTTCTGTGGAGGAATTTTTCCTGATATCCAATCTAAATTTCCCTTGGCACAACTTGAGGCCATTTTCTCTCATCCTGTCACTTGGGAGAAGAGCCCAACTCCTACCTCATTACAAACACCTTTCAAGTGATTATAGAGAGTGGTGAAGTCCCTCCTCAGACTCCTTTTCTCCCAGGCTAATCAATCCCAGGTCCCTCACCTGTTCCTCATTGGACTCTTGCTCCAGACCCTTCACCAGCTCTGTTCCCTTCTCTGGACACACTCCAGCACCTCAATGTCTTTTTTGTAGGGAGGGGCTCAGAGCAAGGTATTGAGCTGCTGGCTCTAGTGTCTTCTTGCATCCTCATTCCCTGTGACTGGAAGGACAGAGAAGAATACTGCTTGTGCTCCTGATCCCTTAAGCAGGTGTCCCAAGGCCCTGAATAATCAACCTCCTGATTGCCCTTAGTCTGCTAGCTGCAACTGCATCACTGCCTACCTGAGAAATCCATAATGGACAATAATCTGAGGGCTGTACTAGGGTAGGAACCTTTCCATCCACACCTTCAACCTTGGCCCCAGGGAGACTGCAGAGTTCTCAAAGAAGTGGGTCCTGTTGGCATATCAGGATTTCTGTTTCCTTCAGAAGACAGTCTTCCACAATGGTGGCCTGCCTTTTATTTTTATGGCAGCAGTTTGAACAAAGGACTAGGCTGACATCACCTTGGTGACATTTCCAAGGCAGATGCACCATAGTCACGTTCCACTTGCAGAGCCTCATACTTGTTATGCCAAGGCACCAGGGAGGTGGGGCAGTCACAGAAATATTCCTACTGCACCAGGCAGGAACTCACATTTATATACCATGCAGATATATATGTGTTTGTGTGTGTGTATGTCTGTGCACACACATATTTGTAAGGTGCACTAATGTTAGCTTAAAGAAAATAGAAGGAAAACCATTGAAATTGAGTTAGTAAGTTAAGACAGACTAATTTTGATAATCTGTCAGACACTGGAAATTATGTTAACAGCAACCTTTCTCTTCTAGCTTGGATGTCCAGGCTGTGAATCCATAGCTTTGAGTAAGATCCCTAACTTGACACTTCTGCCATTGGAGTTTCAAGACAGATAAGTAAAAATACTCTGTTCCAGAGGTTCATTTGCCAGATCTGCTGGCTTACATGTAATTATAGTTGTATGAGATGAGAGAACTTCCCTAAATTAAATTGCTAAGCCAGCTGCTTAGCCTCTGTTAGCTGAAGTACAACTTGCTGATGCAAATCATGATTGTGTTGGAATGTGGTGGAGGAGCAGAAGATGAGAGAATTTATTCAAAACACGGAATTCCCTAACTATTCTCTCTTCTCTAGAAGGTGTGCATTGTATAAACCATGTTATTTCATATAATTTATATACATGTATCCACACAAATATATAAAGGCACTCTACACAAGTAAATGTACTTTCTCTTATGCTATTTCTCTTAACTGTTGAACATGCTCAACGTACACCAAAGTTGAAAGTGTAAACATATTCCAAGCATGGTCTTAATGTGAAATTAAATTACAGAAGTAGATTTTATGGTGAGTCTACTTTTTGTTCTGCAACATCTCTTGATAATCCTGCTCTAGAGTGAATAATGATAAAAGAGTTACAGAGTTACAAGTTTTTTTCTTAATCTAGTAATTGAAACTAAAGAAAGAATGTAGAAAGGAATCCACTGATTTTAGCTTTCTGATAATATTTTTCACAGCCGCTGCAATCCTGCATGAGTGGCAGCTTTTTGAATGTTAAAATTGATACCTTAATGCAGTGTAACTAAACTCATTCAAATTGGCTCTTTTTTCCACCTAAAATGCCTTCTCATTCTTCACCATCTAAACTAAAATGGTCCTAAACTGACAACTTTACACAGCTGCATTCCAAATAACTTAAATGTAAATACCTTCTATACTGAGGGCTTCTTTGATTGTGCAAGAGAGGCCGGCTATTTGCCCCAAAAATAGCATTCCCAATATGATTTCTAACATCAAATAGCAACTGATATGCTGATGTTTCCTCATGTGACAGATGGCAGTTGTCATGCTATTTAATAATAAATATTGTGTGATTCTTTAGAGAATATTTTTGAGAGTAAGAAATAAACACAATTCTGGATGTTAATAATACAGCAGTATGAATCCTTCCCCCTCCCAATCCATAAAGTTATTTTAATACTGTATACAAAACCTAGTGAAAGTCTGCATTTATCTCCATTAGTCTCCTGGTTGTCTCACTGCTCTCCCCTCTCCTCCCAAATCTTTCTCTAAAGGAATACCTAAGTGAGGGGTAGCTAGCCAGCAAGAGACACAGATTCTATGTATCAATTATTCGTTCTCTCTGATCTAATGCAAGACAACAGACCCAGCAGTGAACACCTTTGGTTTTAAGGAGAGGGTGCTGAGGGTCCCTATGTGCATGCTAATGCTTGGTGCACTTGAGAAGAACATGAGATGAGCTCTGCAGCCCTTTTTCTACTGGTGTGGGTAGAACAGATTAACTTTAAAAGGTCTAAAGTTAGGCCAAATGGGAAAAGGGAGTATTAACTTATATTTAGAAGTTTGAAACAAATAAGCAAACAAATCTGTGAGGGCACAAATCTAATTTGTGGTGTAATCTAAATGGTGTTTGATCAGATCCTTAAAATGGTGGTTTTGCCTCTGACAGCAGGAGACCACAAAGGGGCTTCCTCCAGTAAACATGCAAGAGAGAGATTCATTTCCATACATTTAAATCCTCCTCTAGCATTAGCAGCAAAGAAGGGGCAATGACAGCACATTGGCATTCAATGCTTACCTTTGTAAGGGCCATCAAAGCTGAGACAATGCTACACTAAAAAAATCCTCACTGGCACTTACATCAGACCCAGAAGAGGGCACAAACTGACAGGTCATGATTAGCTGAAAAGCACAGCAGCAGCAGAAGCAACCTAGATAGGAAGTAAACTATTTCAAAGTTAACTGGAATTCTCAAATCCAAACTACCTTTTTTTTTTTAACTTAAAACCTCTGTCATGTTTATATAGACATGTGCACGTGTGAGTGGGTTATATGGTAGTTGCTGTAGCGTCTAACCTTCCCTGATGCCAATGTCTTTGTAGCCTATCCTGTTGCTCTGCTAGGACAAAAATTACAATATCAAGACATTTCCTGTCTTCTATGTCAGATTTTCCTGCACATGGCATTATCTGCCCATCAGTCTCAGTCTGACTTTTGATTCTTCCATCTTTAAAGCTGTATCTGTAACTGGGGGGAGCTGGTTCAGTCAGCATCTCTTGGCTAGACAAGCTGAGCTTTGATATGATTCAGATAGAAACTAGTTCTAAATCTAACGTGTAAAAAGACAAAAGACAACTATTGCATAACTAAAGATGACTTATACACATATTTATAGATTTTAATCTATACACCTATATACAGCTGCTTTGCACAGCCAGCCTTGGTGCTTACTGTATCACCTTTTTGTTTCTTTAAATAACTGAATTTTTGTCTTGGCTTAAGACAATTTAAAGGGGAACACTCTAAAATGAGTTTTCCTCCCTTTGATTCAGCCAGCTCCTTTCCACCAATAAGCAGAAGCAAAATATGAGTTATCCATGACAATTGTGTGTATCAAAATGCACACATTAAGAAAAAAGTTAACTGTTTTTAAGAAAATTACCTAATTAAGAGCAAACAGCATAAAAAATGTTAACTTTTTAAATTGCTTTAAGTGTACTGAAGAGTGTTATAAGACTTCAAATAAAGGCTTAGTCATACTAAATTCTAATGTGGACTCTGTCACTATCTTCCACAACACAAGAACTCCATCCTCTTACCTCCACCCACTAGCAAAAACACCATTCTGATTTTAGAAGGCTCCAGAATGGTCAAGTTCCAGTTTCCTCCTTTTCCTGGAGGGCTTTGGCAATGTAATTCTGACCTGTGGTTTGACATGTCAATTCCAACTCTCTCATCACCCACATGCTGTTAAAGGGTGAATGGCTTTGGATGGATGACAAAAAACACCTGCTGAGGTCTAGCAGAAAACAGAACTAAGATGGGAGGGAATTTTTGGGGGGAAAATACATATTGGGAGTGAAGATGTGTTTGTGGGAGGAGGTTGTTTCGTTTGGGTTTTTTGGTCTCGTTTGAATTTGTGACATTGATATGCCAGAGAAGAGAAAGATAAACTGAAGGAGGTGAGGGGAGGCAGAATATCTGAGGTGCTTCCAGTACCCTCTCAAATGGGTTATGTAAAGCTGCTGTGTTTTTCTACAGGCAGATGAACTGGGAATTGCCCTGCTTTGACATGTGCAGCTAAATCACAGAGACTGCAGGACTCCATTAAGCACAATTAAGCCACAATGCAGTATGGCATCACTGCTAGTAATGCATTACTCTGAGTGTGTTAATGTTCTACTGTTACCCAGGAGTGTTTTCTCTTGCTAGACTCCACAGCAACACTTCCAACTTTCAGCCATCTGGCTGCTGCTCTGGATTTTATGGCCAAGATTTGTCTGAGAGAAACCTGAAAGGCTGGAGGACACCTTTTTTTTAACACCATCTCATTTTAGCACATATGCACTGTCAGAATAACAGCAAGCCTCATTGTTCAATTAATTTATTCTTTTGTTAAAAACATGCAGCAGTAATCAGGCCTTTTAATGGGTATAATTCTTTTGCATAACAGCAGTAATTAACTGAAGCAACTTACAGCAAAAACGTACTACTAGTGGTCAAAAGCTTTTAGGAGAAAATTGCAAATTAACTAAGAAGTTAATTCCATATGCACAGCTGGAGCCAGGCTTGTGCGTGTGACAGGCAGAACCACAACACTAGTGAGGCTGAGATCATCACTTAGGCCTAACCCAAAGCAGAAGGAAACATTAGATAAATTACTGTAAATAAACTCAAAAGACACTTCCAGAGTTTAACCATACACTGCCAACATTTTTTCTTTCTTAATCTGAAAGTTTTAAAACACACATAAATGGAATAGATACTTAATCAAGAATGCAGTTAAATCATCACCAGCAGATTAGACAAAGCAACTCCAAACTAACAGGAACCCTAGGACTTTGCACACAGGCTACATACTTTGTAATCTATCTTTAAGAAATAGTCTAAAATACAGTATTAAACTACATAGTAAACTCAACCACATGCAGAACTGAAAATGTGATTGTTTGTCAAATATACTAACTCTAGTACCTGTACCTCTTAAACTTCATCATCTAAATAGCTTCAAGAAATACTGCAGACAATAGATATCTGTAGCAATTAATTAGCTTTTCTAAAGAACAAGAAGGAATATACAAACCTGAAATATTCTTTCTTGGATGACAGACCAAGTTTAAAAATGCAAGTACAAAACCACAAGATTTGCAAATGGCCCAAACAGGTCTTTTCTCCTGCCATTGTCATTGCATATACATCATGTTATCATGGGGCAATCCCAAAAATTTTATCCCCTTAGCTAAATTTTGAGATAGTGGCCAACTACTTGGGTCTTTGCTGCTTTTTTTCTATTGATCTCTAGAGAACACATTTGAATAAACCAAAAGTAAACATGAGTTACTGTTGCATCTTTGCCATCTCTTGTATGTTCCATCACATAATTCACATAGCTTAAACTGCCTGTACGAATCAGCACTTCAAACATACAGTAAATGACATAAAAGAGCTCTAAATTGCAAAACCACTGTGTATATTCAATTTTTGTTATGTTCTCACTATAACAAAGGCACTTAAACCACATGGATTCCTACACAGTACTCTCCAAAAGTATTAGCTTTATGCTACCAACTTGCTGTCTTGAAGCTGACTTCTGGCCAACTTAACTAAAGGGTAAAATTCACAAACACCTCTAAAAAGTACGACTTTTTCTTGAAGATTGCTGAAAACCGTGCTACTTCATTTTAAGATACCAGAGTATCCATGCTTTTCAACAGATTCTCAATCTCTCTGTAATGACATTACATTGCAGGTCTTACTCTGACCTCTGTTAGATCAGTTTCAGATAAGCCGCTCTTAGGAGAGGAGGAAACCCACCATTGTCAATATTTTATTTTCATTCCAACAGGTAACAACATGCATTAAACAAATGTGTCAAGAAATGCTGAAAATATGCAAAAAATACAGCAATTACTTTTCTGCTGCAGTCATGAGAGCTATTACAAAATGAACACATGCAATAAATCAACAACAAAAACCAAAACTCTTTTTCATATTTGGCATCTAGGACATCAGTCAGATTTTTAATCTAGAATTTTATTTTCCTCTAGACTATCTGTACAATCTGTTCATTTTGCCATTAAAAGCAACAAAATTAAACAAAATTAGTAACACATCCACAAACAGCAAACACTTCACTTTCCAGTTCAGCAGTGCTTCTAAAGCCTAGGAAACTACATTAAATTTGCCTTGAAACACAAGCCCAGACAAATCCTAAATTCTAGAAAGGTAACACTAGGAAGCCAAGAGATGTCCTGGTAAACTGGGAAAATGACTCAGCCAGGGTGGGACCAAGGGTCTCATTCTGCACCACGGACACGGAGACCCTGAGCAGTCACTTGGGCATGAGCGCTCAGGCATGTGGCTCCCATGGCAATTAAGCCATGACATTTCAAACCCTCGTGGAGAGCAGGGCTTTGGCAGGACTCCTCCCTGGGCTGCTGGCACGCTGCAGCTCAGTGTGCAGGGTTATACAACCACCTGTCCTTCAGCTCTGCTGAGAGGAAAGAGCCCCAGGAGGAGCCCTCAATTGCACTCCTCGTGTTCAGATTTGTTATTATTTCTCAGCTACCACCATGAAAACTCTATAATCCAAAATAGCCTGCTGTCTTAAAGGGCATCTTATGCTATACCTTTGTATTTGAGGGCTGCACAAGAGGGCAGGAATACATGTCCAGAACAGCAATAAACAAATATGATAAACTGAAATAAATCAACTATTCTTGCTGCTGCTGGCCCTCTACCACCCCAGACACCACTAGCTCTGTGATGGCTGAGCAGAAGGTAGGTTTCCTGAAAGGCACCTCAGTAATGAAAGTGAAAATTAACATTCTTTGTCCCATAACTTCAAAAATTAACATTGGCACAATATTGACACAAGTGGAGGAGAAACATTTCTGTATCAAGCAGATCAGATTTGTATCATCCTCCTCCAAAACTGAGCAACAAATGCAAAAAAAGAAACAAAAGGCTGTTTTGGCAAGTCAGCCTACATATACAGTGCAGGGGGAGAAAAGCCACCTCAGGCAAGGTTGGAGAAAAAGAGGAGGCAGAGTTTTGCAATACCTGCATCTAGCCAGCTCTGCAGCACTTTCAGGTTTTTGGTCATGAGAAACTCTAAATGCCACAAAATTTCGCCCGTATTATTTTTAGTTGTTCTCATCAGTTAAACAAGCCTCTGTGGCATTTATAAGCATTCATTTTTACTAAACTAATGAAATATTAAGAGTGATGGCTCATGATAAGAAGGCTGCCAGCAATTTAGTTTTTTAATATAGTGCCTTTTTCAAAAGATGCCACAAACAAATCAAGTTATTTTGGTGTTCATCCTTTTACTTTTTTCAAAAGATGTTAACACATTCAAAAAGCTGTAATTTATCAAGAGAGTGTTTAATAAAAAATGCCAAAAGGTATAACATTCAATTCTGCCATCACTGCCTTGTAGCTTTGGTTCTCATGTAAAGCAGGTTTTATTCCTCAAAATCCTCTGCTCCTAAGCACATTCAGAGGTTTAGAGCCCTGAGTGTAAGGGATTTCCTTGACTGCAATAATTAATCCTAAACCAACAACATGAATCCAGCATAAATGGAAAGCCAAAACCACAGAGCATCTTACAACCTCAAGAAAAATATCCTGGTCCAAAGTAGCCCAGTAACAGGCCCAATGTGCTCAACTCAAACACTTTTTCACAACTATACAACACCCTACTTGCCCAGCTCTTTTCTCATTGCTTCCTTAACTATTCTGTTTTCCTGCCTGAATAAAAAAGCCCCTTAAATCCTACAAAGATGCATTTTTGTCTTTACAGTAATGAAATATACCAATTTAGAATAACAAGGACACTTGGATGATAGAGATACAGTCTATTTATGAGAGCAAAAAATGATGAGTGAGTTTGAGCAATTCATGTATCAATCACAGTGCTTAAAAATGTCAGTCCAAGAAAATGTTCTCCTCTAAAAACTTCTCCATAACTAAAAGCAACTCCTACTAAAGTATGAAAAAATGCACACAATTTTTTGTAATATACTCCTAGTGCTTTACTACCCACAAGATTTGCAACTAGTACATACTTTTCCAGTAATATATTTCCTGTTCTGTATGAATATTATTCAATATACAGATTAAGACGGTAGGATAACAACAGTCATAGGTTTAACCTTATTTTTCAGCTGTTTATACAGCCAGAGATATGCATAATCAGCCTACAATTCTATTCCATCAATTTGAAAGAACATTTAAAAATGCTTTCCATTTAAGCATTATGAACATATAAGCTTTTCTAAAAACCTTGCTGCAATCTCAGCCCACTGATCATTCATGACTTTAAAGACTTTTATATTTGTTACATGAAAAGCAATAGTCAAACTTTATAATTGCTCCATTAGTCACTGGAAGCAGTGTCATGCCTCAGTATGGTGTTCACTCTTGTCTAGAGGCTCAAGCACCCACTCTGATGTCACCACACCCTTCTTCAGGTGTTGAAGCTACAAAACAATACAAGAAACAGTCTTACTCAGAAAGCTTCTTGACATGAAGGGAAACAGGAAAGCCCCTGGCCAGAAAGGCAACTGAAATATGACAAGCTGACAGGTAAGACAGGAGCCAGTGACCCCCACAGAACTATGGGATCAACACCTTTTACAGCCCTTTTATCACGTGCTGTTCATCTCTACTGCAGGTACAAATATTCACTAAAATCTTGCTTTAAAAAGATCAAAGATTAATCAGCTTTTTCTAATTAATCTGTGGTGCTGTTTGGAGAAGGGGAACGTGTGAAGTCTGCAGATTGCATTGGCAGCCTTTGAATGATCAAGGAATTTCAAATTACTTTTCCCAGCCATCTCCCAGTCATGCCTTGCATTCAGCTGCATTCCCACAGCACAGCTGCAGCCACAGCCAACTTCCACTTCCAGACTAATGTTCATATTTGTCCTCAGAGCTACAATTATTTTCTATGTTGTGAATAGCAGTAGCATGTTTGCTTACAGAGCCACACCATATCCCGATACAGTCATTTGTAAATATTAAGTCATCTACTAATATCAGTCTAAAGATCACTACAAAAGCCAACACCTAGGAACTAATATGAATACTGGCTGTTCTCATCAAGTGTGTGCTGCTTATATTATTGAGTAATGAAATCCAGTAATATAGAAACCTTTATTTAAGCATCTAGCAACACCTAAGAGGAAAAAATTATCAATCTCCATATTTCGGACAAAAATTTCAAATCAAGCACCTCACAAAAGATACTTGATATCTTTATGCTGCAAGAAAAGATTGATATAAATATTTTAAGGCTTTGTGTAATTCAATATCTTTTGCCTTGCAAGACAGATGATGAAGGAAGAAAAATATCTGATAACATAGTTGCATCTGAGATGATTCATGCTTTTTTACAGAAATAGCCCTTTAAGTTATTACTTAACTTTTTTCTTGGAGTAAAAAGTGCTCTTAGACCACTTACCTAGTTTTGTCATTCTGTGGTGTTCACAGACGTTCAGTATCTTACAACCCAGTAAGAGAAATGAAACCTGCGCTAAAATTGCGATTTAAACCTTTTGTAAAGACAAAGAAAGCATTTATACTTAAAAAAGAGTGAACTAAGGTAGGATGATGACTGTGTAGCAACAGGCTAAAGCAAACACAGCACTGTTTTATATCCTTTTCCACCAGATGAAGTTTAACCCAGAGCTGGAATGACAGCAAATCTGATGACCATTTGGCCTTCACTCTGAGTGTAAACATGCTCTTGTAAATCAATTTGCAATGGATATGTATGCATGTAAAAGACCTCTGAACTCCACACAGCTTAGTGAACAAAGCCAAATTTGTGTGTGGAAACAGAGGAAGACAGAGGGTCCATCTAACTGCAGACCAGCACTGCACTACAGAACTTAGCGCGTCACGGCGACACATTTGCTTGCAGACAAGCACAGAGTGGCTCTGCAAACACAACCCCTGGGTACTTTCACAGTGCACAGTATTGGCAGCCACTTCAGAGCTCTCAGTCTTTCAGTTTCCACTTCAGTTAGCACAGAGATACACGTAAATGACAAAATATTCACCAATGCATCTAGCCTTTTCTTAAAGAGGGAGTATATCAATAATCCCTTTTTGAGTCAGAATAATTACTTCACATCTTATTCTGCTTCTGGTACTTTAAATGCAACATGTTTTCAAGGTAGAAACCCTCAAAGAATACACTGTCATGTTTGTTTTGGGTTGCAAAACTTTCATTGTAACAAGTCTCAGTATTCTTTGGCATCTTCAACACAAACCTGGAGGGTGGAACTTCCCCATCTCTGAAGGGATTAGAATATTAATGCAAGAATCTCACCTAGTGAATAGTGACTACAGAGAAATGGTTCCAAACTTAAGCTGAAAACAGACTGCACTGAACTAACCTTGATTAAAGATAAGCGCCCTTTGAATTCATTTTCACCAACGATCACAAAGTTCTACAACAAGACTTTATTTGATGTACAGCACAACAGAAAATCAGTCTTCATATTTCCCCAGGCCCTGCTGACTTGCCCACAACCAAAGGCTGGATCACAATGAACAAAAGAGATTATAGTTTAAATACAGAAGAACCATTTCCCATCGAAAGCCTCATTGAACCAAAGTGTTTGTGAGCAAATTCCTTCCTTAATACAAGAGCTTTTCTAGATTTTGAGATTCAATAGCTGATAATATATGAAGAACAAAATATTTAGACTATCAGAGTACTGTCTTGGCTGCCCATTGTCTTGCATTATTTTTCCTGTGAATTCATAAACTTTAAGATATCTGTTAATTCAAGCTGGCAAAGAAAGGGATCTCAAGGAGGAGGAAAGCAAATGAATCATTTATCATCTGCCTTCTCTCCTTTGACTGATTCTCTGCTGATTTCAAATGATACAGCAACAGCTTCTTTATAAAAGGCATCACTGTTATCTTCCAAATTTGCCTATGTTAAGTTTTTTTCTTCTACTCCTGCCACCTGCCCTTATTTCCAGGGCTGGATTTACCTCTTAGTTAGCCTGCACATATTCAGATTTCTCATCACTTCATTCTTTGGTCTACATATATGTATCCTCTGTTTTAAATGACTACTGTGCTGTGAAGGTGAGAAATAAAGGACTGATAGCACAATCACCCAAGTAAATTTTTGAAGACAGGCAACTGAAAATTAAATTGTTCCAGTGCCACCCAGCATGGAGCTGTGTGGTGTTAAAAGAAATACCCATAAAGCACTAAAAGCCTCTGTGTTTGAAGTTAGCAGTTAAAGGATGCAATGCATTTCTGAGGCCAGCCCAGGACAGTTTCCTGAGCCATCTCTGCCTGAGATGCTCCCCTAAAAGGAGAACACTGGCAAGAGAGGAAGACACTGCAGCAGTGCCCAATACTGCAAAACAGCAACATTCAGAGCTCCAAGTCCTCCGGCATGGGCTAATGGACTCAATGGGAAACATTTACTCCTGGTAACCTTTTCACCTGTGCTGTCACCCCACTCACAACACATTCCCCTCAGCCTTTCCTGATATCCTCTTATCCTGTCCTTTTTTTTCCAGGCACAATGACATTTTTAGTAAATATAGAGTAGTAAGCTTTCATTTCAAGATACTAGCCTGGGACACAGTGTGGCTTCGATCTGCAATAACTTACAACTTGTGCCCTGAGCATTCAAGACTACAAGCTCCTGTGTCTACAGTATATTTCTATTTGGTCAGCAGCCAGAAAAGTAGGAAAGTAGCAATTTTGATGGACTAGGACTGGACCAGGATCTCTGGTTAATATAGCTAACATTATTTTTCTTAATTTTTGTTGTTGTTTTTTGTTTAGGTTTCCTTACTGTGTGGATGATCAGACACTGGCACAGGTTGCTCAGAGAGTTTGTGGAGTCTGTCCTTGGAGATACTCAAAACCCAACTGACCACGATCCTGGGCAACTGGCTCTAGCAGTCCCTGCTTGAGCAGAGGGCTAGCCCAGACCTTTTCCAGAGGTGCCTTCCAGCCTGAACTATGCTGTCACCCTATTTTAAGGCTATTCTTTAAAATCCTTATGCCCCATGACTCTGTATTGTTTCTCTGTCATTAATTTTCCTTGTCTACAGCTTGATTGCTGAAATCCAACCAAGCCTCCCAAGCTTCTCAAAGGCATTCTCCTTTCTCTGAGTCAGCCTTTGACAGGTAAAGATACCAAGAACAGTTTATTACTGCAACCAGGTGTGAGCTGTCAGCAAACCCACAGACATCCAATTTCATATATTTGATACCTTTCCTTATTTACAAACCATATGTTAGTGTAACCCATCCTTCAGCTTGCCAGGCTGAGCCAAACTGCCTCACAATCTTATCTGCAGCAAATGCCGCTTGGGATAAGAAAGCAAATACTAGAACTGTAACTATGAGGATTGGCATTTCACTAGGGAGCTGCAGACAGCCTTTCTTTAGCACTTTTCATTTGTCTCTTTCTTCTTAACTGGTAAGACTTCCACTAAGGTAGCCGAAATACAAGGTGAAATGAAACCTTCATCATTGTAATAAAAATACTCCAGAACAAATGTTTATTTTTATCATCAAAGAGAAATCAGGAATATAAACTTCCTCATTTTTGCTCTTTATTTTATTTGGACAAAGATGACATAAGGTGAGTGAAAAAAAGAAATTTTTCGTCTGCCTAGAAATATGTGAAGCTTCTATGTACACCTCCACGTTGTTAAATTATTTCATCTTTGTACAAAGAACACGACATCCAAAGGCATCCAATAATTCTTTCATGAGCAGCAGAATTAGTGAAGCTTGGAGAACCATGGATTTGCACCCTGTCAGGACTCATCCCTGTATGGAGCACCAGTTGTTGGCATTGGTGCTTGGCACCAGTTTATTATCTTACTGTAAAACTTTCATACCTTCTCTCTGTGAGTTCCCACAAGCAGCTCCTCACAGCACTGACTCCTTTTCTCTTTCTTCTGCATGGCCAGCTAACTCCTTCCTGCCCCTTGCACAACCAGCTGACCCTTCCTCCTCACAGTACAGCCTCCAGCTCTCCCCTCAACCAGCCAACCCACTCTTTTATAGCACCCATCCTTACTGGACACAGCTGTGGCCTATTAAGGGCAGGGCTGTTCCTACTCTTTGGTAATCACCACAGCTGCAACTCCTCAGGGGTGAGATTGCCTTCAGCACTATCTCTATTCTGCTACAATCCATCCTCCCACAGCACCCAATGCCTTCTAATCACCTCAACCTGCTCCCACCACATCTTGCCCCAGCTTCCACTTGTGTCCTACACCTGCACAGCTGGGAAGGTGATAGTAGATGCTGGGACTGCTTCAGAGCAGCACAGGCACTGACTGGCCAGAACACCTGTGTGGCTTGGCCACTGCCCGTTGCCTCTCAGAACTGAGGTTTTCATTCAGTTGGAAGAACTAATTCCCCTATTCCACTTTCAATTTAAAAGAGCTATTGTGTTGCTATAATTATGGAATAATTATGTTCCTCTACTCTTTTGCCAACTGTAGTTGGTGTCATGCAGAGAGTTCAAAAAATCAAGGGGAATAGGGTGAATAAACAGATGCTCTTTAAAAAGTATTTGTACCATTAAGAAATGAAAATAAAATTCCTAGTAGCAAAGACCTCCAGAATGTCACATACAACAGTGTCTTTGCTGTTATGATTTCAAGGACCCTTCTCTCATATGCAAATCACTATTTGTGTATTCAGAAAACAACATCAGAGCCTTCATATCGAGAAATGAGGTTTATAATAAGTTTCCTACAGGACCTTAACAATTAAGTTTACATGAAGATATATGCCATTTATGAAGAATCCCTTAGTGACAAATTTGTCTTTTCCTTTTCAAGGAGATAGTTAAAGTTTTATTTCAAAAGCAGTTCTGTCTTCCACACTACGTTTTTGGATTTGAAAAGCAAGAGTAAGGAAGAAAATAAAATCCTCATCGTTTTCTATATTGTATACTAATCAGTTGTCTGCTTATGGAAAACAATACCTTTCAGTGTAGCAGTGGTTTCTTAGTGTTAGGTCCAGTGTTTACAGTGAAAAGCTGAAAATCTAATAAAACCTTTAATACCTTACATAATGAAATAGCTACTAAAGATCTGTCTCCCTTACACTGCAGACTGCCAGAAAGTGGTCCATTTCCACAATAAATTTTTTTGGTCCCAAAGACGTCGCTTGCATTATGTTTCTAAACATTAACTTCGCATAACTTGAGCAGTGTATCACTCTTGCATCAAGAATTGAATTTCACAACACAAATGGTGGGGAAGCCCCTAAACACAGCAAAGGCATAATTCAAACAAACCCATGTGCTGGATTTTAACCACTCTGCCATTCTCTGGAAATGGTCAGTTCACACTTGTTTACCCAGGTTTTGGCACAGAACTTCCTACAACCTGACTGCATAAAGCATGCTGGTTGGGTTTGCAGTCTTCATAATAAAAGTTTGTCTGCCCTTTAATTTCCATAATTCTCAAAATAGCCAATGACGAACAAACTAAATATTCTCTCTCCTATTCAAAGGATCTATTGCCAACCACCTTTCTAGTGATGTTTACTTATTCTGTATTTTCAGCTTTTTACTAGTTTTCATGGATTTTAAATTAGACACTGAAAGGCTTCTGTACAGAAGTAACCCTGTCTTAATACACTGTTCCAATGCCAACTCCTAAGCTGTACTGAACTTTATGTCAAAAACCTCTGCTGCTTTGCTTGCTGCAAGTCCCTCATCCAGTAGCTAACCCAGATTTCCCCACTCCATGACACATCTGGGCACGTCATACTTGCATGACTCCTCACCTCAATCCCCCTTGGCTCTGCCTTGAGGGCCGCAACCATTTCCACTTCTGCCAACTCGCTGTGAGTAGGGATGACTTCATGTCAGTTCTGATCTGTGCAAGGATGAAACTTCCTGCCAAATTAACCAGCTCCTGGAATCCAGCTGCACAGCTCTGCTAATTCTATCCAAGGGTGCAACGGCACGCAGGACCCTTCTGACCCTGCCACCAAAACTTTCCTTAATCTTTGTCTTTTGTCTCTCTACAGCAGCATTACACAAACTACTTCTCTCCCCAGGTCAAAGCACTTGGCCACCACCCAAAACTTCCACCAGAACTCTGCCTAAGATCCTTAGCATCATGTTAACCAAAGTGCTGGAGCTCTCCATGTTGAACCAAGCAATTCCTTACAGTTTACTGTCCCTTTCATTTTTTGTTCTGTTTTCCTTAGACAGGAGATTTCCACACTTTCCAGATGCTGGGCAAAGAAGGCAGGCTGGTTTCATATCTTACCAACTTAGTTGCCTTTTTAATGGCATCTGTACACCCTTCACTACTTTCTCCTTCTGAATCATAGTCTGCTACAAAACTATTGTCAGCTCTTATGCTGATGCATTTGATCGATAATATTACTTTTATTTGTGAAAGTGCACAAAATGTTCTTTGTGCATTTGAAAGCACGTTATCAGGTTTACTATTTTTCTGGCATTATTGATTTCCAGCGTTTTAGTGGTTTTTTCATATACCACATAGGAAAATATCAATTTGCATAGATATAAAAATGTATGTGGAGGACTACTGAAGCTGCCAGGGCTGTAGAGTATGCATTAAGAGAAATTCCTTCACATTAAAATAATTATGGAAGAACAAAACCACAACTGTCTAGGTTTCAAGTGTGTAGTGTCTCAACAACATTTTTAGTTTTGCTGGGATAAACATTATCTTTTCCTAAAAATAACTGTTGAGTTCCTCTTGTCTTTTCCATTACTCCTGCCACATGAATGAGAAGTTACTTCCTCAAACTTAAAAGCTGTGAATAAATAGGCCTCTGGCTCAAGTCAGCTGTGTCAGCAACGAAATCCATCTCCAAACCAGTTCTGTGATTAAAAGTCATAGATTTGGCAGGCAAGAAGGCATCTGCATAAGAAGAATTCAGTATGCAACTGCAAAGATGTTTTTTCTGGACCATGACCAATGCTTGTACCTTCCCAACACAAGAGAAGAGTGAAGAGCAATATTCGCTATAGAAACTAACAAGAGAGCAATTTTCTTTAGCAGTTGATTTAATTGAACGACTATGAACCAGCTTTCAAAAAGTTTGACAAACCATCACTCTCTCATAGGACTTTTGGAACTATTTCACCTGCAACAAAATAAAAGGCAATACTACTGATCCTTTTGCTCCTGCAGGTCCTGCAGCACTCCTTGCCACCCTGTCAGATCAAGTGCTTGTGAAGCAGTACAAGGAGGTAGGCAAGGAATAGACCTGCTATTAAAAACAAACTTTTCTCTCGCTAGTTTAATGCTAACCTTGATCATTCTCCTCATCTGGCCCACAATGTAGCCAAATATTTGTAACAGAACATAGGAAGAACAAAAAAAGGAAAAATGGCTCCTTTTTGGTGGCAATGCAAGCTTAACATCTTCATGAAACTACAGCCTCAGGCTAATATTTACATTTGTTACTTCTGTTTTCCACTACTCTATTTGCTCGATAACTGCCACACATGTGACTGAATCTTTTGGTTTTCTTAAGGTCACTGGACCTTTTTTATTAAATAATTTCCTGGTGACTTCCTGACCTCTTACGAATTCCCAGAAGTCACTGTGACCCTTATAATTTAGGATAACACAACGCTGAGTCAGTAGTCTAACAGAGAATTCCTAGGTCTAAAAAACACCAAGTCTTATGACTGCAGTTGCAAAATGAAGCAAAAATGGCTGACACTGCATCTTGCAGCTTTTGCAGAGCTAGATACCAGACTCTACAGATCAGGGACATCTGGAATCTAACAGGAGTCTAACAGAAGCCAGCACAAAATACATCTGGTATTCAATGTATAGTAATGAAACGTGTTAGTACAGGACAGGACAACCAGCTTGGAAATACAAAATAAATCCCTGAAATCCTTAAAGAGGTCTTAACAATGGCATCAGGCTCGGACACATCATTAATAAAAATATTATCATTCTGTAATGAGAAAAGATAATAACAAATTGTGTTTTAAGTGACAGTATTATGATGAACAGAGCTCATGGAAAGTCAAAATAACATGGTATTATTCTGAGAATTGCCATAGTAGCGTATTTTCAGTGCTAGGCTAAGCACTCTCTGGGTAGAGAGCTGGTAAAATCTGGTCCCTAGACAAAACAGTATCAGAAACAGATTCTGATGCAGCCAAGTATTTCCTGGGGGAAAGCAGATATATCCTGGGCTGTCACAGTGGTGCCAGTACTCTCTGGAAGAACAGAGTGGCAGATTCACAAATTCACGGCCACAGAAGATCCTGCAGTAAGAGCTGAAGTCGTGAGGGCCTTCACCAGAGCAATGCAGCTCAGACAGAGGACCATGCCAGTGGCATAACACCCCTGCTGACTTCAACAATCATTCCCAGCTAATTTGGGCATCTGCAGGGAGCTGCTTCTCACCACGAGGAACTCTGCCCAGCCTCCACTTCTGTTTCTAAATAAAGTCGGCGCCGAAGTTAGGAAAGAGTGGCTCTTGCTGTGTGACAGATAATAATAACAGCAATAATCTTTCATATCTCAATCCTGTGCTTGGGGCCAAGAATCAGCCATCAGCCACTTGTCAGCACTTCCACATTTCACTCCCTTGTCAAGCACAACCACCCTACCACTGAGCTTGGAAACTAACCATCATCAGCAACATGCTTTGAATTTTTATAGAGGATGATTCTACAAATTAATTGCAAGAAAGGAAGAGGCACAAACATGTATTTATAATTGAAAAGGGAATGCAAAAAGATATAGAATAGGAGCTAATGCAAATGACTGGTGCATATTAACTGTGAAATAACATTAGAAAACAGTGACATAACCATAAAAAACCAGGGTAAATGGGACTATATATCACAACACATGACTAATAATAGCACAAAGTCCCATGCTGCATGCACCTTGATAATGGTAGGGTAGACTGTAAACAAGAAAATTCTGAAATAAGATAAAAAATGTGAAGTACTCAATGAATAAAATTTGGGAAATTTCAAACCAGCAGAAACTAGAAATATACCTTTGCAGGCAAACTATCTTGTTATTCAAGTTACTGCACCTACATAATACAGGAATTCAACAACTGAACACCAAAATAGCTAAAAACACCATCTTACTCAGGGTAATCCAGGTCATGCATTGTTAGCCCTGTCTGATACCTACATGTGTTTTTCAAATCTAGCTATAGCAAAGCAAATTTCCCTAATTTCAGGAGCTTTTAACCTGATGAACCAAAGTATTTCACATGGTGTTTGAAAAATAATTAAAATGAATGCAGTAACAAGTTTATTCCGGCATGGTGCTTTACCAGAAGACTGATTTTAAAATTGGTCTGAAAGTAAAATGTTTCATAGACTCTATCATACATCATAAAAGAGCCTGAACAATGTGCCTGATGGGCATTGCTTTCATACTGTTTATTGCCACTTGCAGAGAACAGCAAAGCTTTGCTTAAACCACTCTAGAGATTGCGTGTATGCACATGGGAAAGGGAGCAGGGCAAAAGCAGAGGTGAAAAATGCCTCTGCAAAATGCATCCAGAGTTAAAGCCCCTCCCCAGACACACACTGCTGTCCAAACCCCCACAAGAAGCTGGCTCAGAGGTTCCTAGGACAGCACACTTCTGAGCAGAACTCTGCCCAGCTCTACTAAACCACCCAAACAGTGATTCTCCTTCCCACCAGCAGACACAGTTCCTTTTTGCTATGTACATTCTAACCACTTTCTGCAGAAGTTTGTTCCAACTTGGGTTTGAAAACATCATTCCATTAGAAGAGGAAAGTCTTGAATAGTAATTGTAGTTTCCTGCTGGTCCAAGTAGACAGAAATCAATAGGTTTCCCACACTGAAGTGACTCAACAGCAGCAGAATAAGTCACTTGATGCAATGCAGACAGCACAAGTATGGAGCTTTTTTAAACAAAGGTACAAAGGCATATGTTTACATTAAACTTTCACCTACATCCAAAAATCTTTTTTATGGGGGGGGCTTAATGGGTTAAAAAAGAAATTCTAATATCAATCATTTATCCAAATTATTTAGGCCTTCAATTCATGTTGCATGACACTGCAATTTGAAGGAGACACAAGGAAGCTGTTGACAGGCCCTGCTTCTCACCTACAACTCCAGAAATCATTCAAAGGATTTTATGGTTGTCCAGGAGCCAGAAACCTTTAGCTACCTCAGGATGCTGATTAGTGCTGTAACTTACATAGCACAGCTTACTCTTATCTACATGCCATGGGGGAAGGATGTAAACAGCTGCACAGCCCCAGCTCCAGCCCACAAGAAAGGCTAACACCAGTTCCCTGTCTCCTCAAAATCAACACAGCACCATCCCAGCTACCACCCCATCAAGTAAAGGTGAAGAAACTCTGAACTTAAGATCTGCCTGTCAGTGTGCTTGCACATTTACAGGGGCATATTTAACTTAGCAGTTACAAATTCATCAAGATAACTGAAGGAACAACAAAAAAGATGTTACTGACCCAGTTTAAAGTACACCTGCAAAGTTTCAGAGCTCGTGGAAAATATATTAACTTGCACAGTCAAAATACATTCTCCTGGCCCCAAAGTTCAGTGCAGACAAGGTTGTGCTCTATATTCCACAATAATATCCCTGCATTTCTCCTCTGCCTTCATTGTCTCTACCACAGAATAAGAAGTCCAACTCTCTCCTATCACAGCTGCCAGATGTGTCTTGGCACTGGGAAATATACAGAGACCCCAAAGACTTGCTCCAAGGCTCAGCATCTGGTGAACCACCCTGCTCATCTTCTGTTATTCCTTAATTACAGGTGAGAAGGGACAGGGGAGAAAGGATGATCTGCTAATTTTCAAATCAAGTTAGCCATGTTTTTCTCAAAAATCCCACACCACCCAGATGAAAGGCTAAAGGAGACAGACACAGACAGCTCAGTCTAGAGGAGAAAGGTCAGGGACAGACCTCAAAGGCAGCAAGGCCTTGCTGGGGGGCCAGGTGACTTATCCAGCAGCACTGAGAGGGACAGAACTGCTGGCTGTGGGAGACATTTATCTGCAGAACCTTGCGGAAAAATCAACAGTCACTTCTGCGGTGGGCAAAGGTAGTTCTGAGACAAGAGGAGGTTTCATTGCTGTTGTTACTTCAACAACCAGCATATTTTATTGGGTTTTGCATTCTTTAAAGGAGATTTCAGTATAAATTTGAATAGAAAAACATTTTGCACCTGAGTTTGACAACACATTTGCTTTTGACTAGCACCTTGTGGACCATTATCACATATTGTGATAAAAGTGAGCTTGCAAATGGCTTGTGCAAATGATAAATTATATACCTGACAGTTTTATACTTCAGGCATGTAAAATGTATTGCAAAGCTTTTAGAAATAAAAAAAAATCCTTTAACTGATTAGACAAAAGTTTTTCAGTGTTCATGAAAAAGAAGCTGCCATTCTCTAAACTGTTCCTCACAGCAGCATTTTTGAGTATGTCCATAAACATAAATTACTTGTGAAAACACTTTCTTCTCCTTATTCTTTCAATACTTCCTGTAGCCATATTCCACCACTTCTCTTGTTCCTCTCACTCTCTTCCTAAAAATTCACTTGCCTCTGCTTTTTCATTGATACAAATATAATTCTGGCTCTAGCTTAAATAAAAATAGCCAACAAACTAAATGATGCCCACATCTGTTTCCATAACTACCTCCCTCAGTTTCATCTGGAAGCTGCTGGGAATGCTCAGCAGGGACTGCTCTCCCACATCTCTTTAGGCTCCATATGAAAAGGTCATCTTCTGCCTCTTCTCTGTCCTGTCCAGTACCCAACAGGAAAAAATTAAATTCTAAACCATTGTCCCAATTTTCTCCATACCAACCTCCCAGTTTCCAAATGCAGACCCAGATCTAAATATTTTATTAAAAAAAGGGTGCTCTGTCTGCAAGAAACCTGAAAACAGACAGCGAGCAATTGCCCAAATATGGCATCTTCTCTCGCATTACTCCTTTTATTTTTATTTTTTTTTAAGTTTTCTGTTACCTTGTTTCATACATAATAGATACACACGCAGATGTACATATAGTCAGCTCCTTGATGCAATGACTGTGTTTTTGTTTAGTGTTTCCCAGCATGGTCCATAAATGGGATTCCTAGTGCTAAATATATGACACACAAGAGAGTCACTGAGGCAAACAGATGCCCAGAGGATAGAATTAACCTGGGATTTCACTTCAAACCCAGAGTGACTTCTTGTTTCTATAGGCTGTTTCTGCACAGAGCCTCATGATATTAGCATGCCACACCAGTAGATGGATCCAACTATGCAAAATTGCAGAAACTAAGTCAGGGCTCAGCATTCATACATTTTGAAGACTACAAGAAAGGAGTAATTGAAAAGAAAGGGTAAGCAATTAGGATTAAAAAAGATGGGGGGCACTGCACAGTAAATAACAAGAAAATAAATGATCTCCTGGAAAAAGATACTGAAATCTGGATAGATTAGGAAACCTTAACTGAATACCAGGGTAGCAAATGACCCTAACGCAGGAAAAGAAATTTAGATTTTATGTATCTCAAGCCATTATTTAAATTGAACTCATAAACAAGATGTGCTTGAAAAGAATGAGTGAGCCCCCATTCCACTCTTGCCAAGAAGACAGCACTGAGATGTTTCTTCCAGCCACAAAAAAAGTTGTCAATATCACACCCACATGTCCAGCACAGACTGGTGTCTTTTCCTGCCTCTCCGAACTGAAAGCATTGACTTCCAGGGCAGTGTAGCTTACCTAAATACTGGGATAATTTTCACCCTTATTTTCAAAAAACAGTACTTTTAAAGGAAATGTGTATCATCTGAGACACTACATATGCATATGCAGATATGGTATTTAAACTCAAAGAATAAATATTTTGCATATTCAAGTTTCCTGTGCCATTAATTTTTTATGTCTCGTTTTGGGTTGGTGTCATATGTTGCATGCATATTTTAACCTTAATAGGCTGAGCAGTATGTTCTTGTGCATATTTGTGTAAACTGTATACTGATTATACACCAATTAGCTGATCTTAAAAATGAAAGGGATTTTTTCCCTGCTAGCAATAATTTCTCCGAAGCTGGCAGTATTTGCAAGGGAACGCCAAAGCCTGTCTGTGGAGAGGGCCTGCATGTGTAAACAGCAGAAGAATAATCCAACCAAAGAAAGATCAATGCCTTCAGACTTACTGTGTTAGAAAGGAAAACCAAAGCTGAGCATACTGAGGATCAGACACCTCATCAAGCATGATGAAGGCAGCCACTTCCACTTCTTGGTAATAAAATATTTCATGAAAAAGATTTTGAAGTTTGCCTTTCTGTTGAAAAATATTACCAGAATCATAGCTTACATAGATTATTTAATAAAGGATTGAGTCAATGCACTCATATGCTGAGAAGCCAACAGCCTGTGCTCCTAATAAATGAGGTGCCTTTTTATATCCAAATAATAAAAAAACTATCAAACAAAATGATGAAGCATTTTTCTTGCAAAATACTTTTTCCATTTCTCTAATTTACAAAAATGGACTTAAATCTCAGTTTTGCATGTAACAGACTTGTTATTTATTCCTAAATTAAACCTACTATATCATCAAACCTATTTACACAAAACTTCCCTTTTAGCATTGCATGCAAATGCTCTCTATTATTTAAATGTAGGCTGGAAGGTAAACTAAATAATTCTCAAGAGAACTAGAAAAAACTTTCCTTGCTCTCAGTATTTGGCTTTGATTAAGAGCACGTAGCACGTGATAAACAGTTCCAGATTTGCTGGCTCAATGCAGCCTGCAATTACAGTTTATAGAAAACACATATATCTGACAAGGCAATATATCTTTGCCTCCAATGTGTTTACTCATATAACAATTGTTGTTAGTTTACTTACAAAATACAGTCTATCAGTTCCAGTTTTGCAACTTGACCTAAGCAAGTGGGCTCTTGCTCCCAGACACACAAAACAGCACAATGAATAAGATACTTAAAAATAGGATACTCAAAAATCAGAGCAAAACTAGTCTAAAATAACTTATGCTTAAAGCTTATTGAAGGCAAGTTTTTATTATGTCCCTTTATACCTGAATGAAGATCATACTGATCTTATGACAGATCTGAAACAGTTGCACAACTTTGGAACTTGTTTTAGATTTTGAAAGTTAACTTAGAAAAGATGGAATTTCACCATGTTGGAAAGGCATTTAAGGAAAAAAAAAGATCTCTTTCAGTGTTTTTCTGTTCCAAGACCTGGTTGTAATTTTCTTATGTTATTAAATAATTGCAACAAAAGCAATAATTTTGCTTTTTTCAAACAATCTGAAAATGTTCTCGGAGAAGAAAAGGCTTTCCCATCCTGCTGTTACCAAAGTGCAACAATTCTAAATAGAAAAAAGCTATTTTTAATATATTTTTTTAAATGTCAGATTTATAAAAGTTTTAGAACAATAGTTCTATATGCCAACAAAAAAAATCTGAAGCAGGGAAAAGTTATCCTCAAAGACCCACTCACGGTCAGAAAAGGATTTTCTTGACTTATGAACTATAGGAAGAAGCAAAAGAACAATCCCTCCCAGTTTCTGGCAATGATCATGCAAGCCAACCAACATCTGACATTCCTACAGCTTCAGACAGGTGCCTCAGTGCCACAGCCTTTGTCCCTAGAAAAGGGAATAGACAGGGCTGGCACTGCAGCACCTGAAAGAAAAGGGAATAGACAGGGCTGGCACTGCAGCACCTGAAAGAAAAGGGAATAGACAGGGCTGGCACTGCAGCACCTGAAAGAAAAGGGAATAGACAGGGCTGGCACTGCAGCACCTGAAGCACCCAGAGCTGCTGCAGCCCTGGGAGCAGCCAGGGAAAGCACAAGGCCATCATGCTTCCCCAGCCCCATCCCTACACTCCACCAAATGGTCCTTTCCTGAGCCTTTCAGAGGTAAAGAATTAACACAATGCAGTGGTAAATTAAAATGCTCAGTTTCCTGGATGTTAGTTGCCATCTCTACCATGCTGGAGCAGATCTCAACATTGTAATGAGGCAGGTATAAACCAGGTTTTGCCAATAGGCAGCCTAAGGCAGAGCTACCCAAAATACATGGAAGTTACTCCTAAATCTGGATAAGTCACTGCAATAAATCAGAAAAAATAAAGCCCTGCCTATCTGAAAAAGCAATACATATTAAAATACCTGACCTAGGAAGATAAGTGTGGTAATTTGGCCAACAGTTAGTGATTTAGCAGAAGTTTCATAGCATTTCCTAAACTAAATTATGTCCACCACAGCAGTGGTGATTACTGGTTTTTTCCATTAGGTCACTAATATCTGTGGTCAACAAGAAACATTAAAGGATGAGACATATTCTGGTTTTACTGCCCACAGTGTAAAGCAGAAAAAATCAAATCCTTCCATCTCCTCTTGGCTTTTGTAACAAAAGCCTGAGTGATTCACAAATGGTGACGTACAACCAGTTGTAACCCTCACTATGTAATGGAAGCAATAATCCAGGTAGGTACTGCTGGTGGAATTACACCAACTTTAATTTGTTCCTATGCTACACGTGTAATCCAACACCCATTACTGTTGTGGTTTAACCCCAGTCAGCAAATAAATATTGTGCAGCCACTTATTTCCATTTACACTGATTTTATTATTAGAACCCCTAATTTCAATACAGTACTTAGAAATAATTAGCATGAAAAAAAACAGGATACAAAACTGGATCCTAAATACCTTTTTAGTTGAGAAATTCATTATTTTCCTCTTAGTTACTTAGATGTTTCTTACAAATAACTTAGCCATTTTCCTTGAATACCACTGTTGGACACTTGTCAATATTTCTCAAGGAAAAACTCTCTACAAGCCAGAAGCCCAAGAGGCCAAGATTCCTCTCCTCAAAATGTAAATGCTTGCTAAAGTGCTGACACTTAAATTAGGCCAACCAAGTTAAGTAGTAAAACTACACAATATAACACCACAGCAGTAGAATAGCACTTATTTTCATCATCTTGGTAATAAAAACAATGTAGCAGAGCAGCACAGAATGCTTCACTCCCACATCACTGAATCTGCTCTGAAGTTACAAGCAGCAGGATTACATTGCCCAAGCCAATAAATAATACTGCCTACCACTTTCACTGCTGAACTGTGACTAAAGGCCTCTAGATGCACCCCTGTCTTACTCACTTCCTAACAACAAAGAGAACAAAAGAAAACAAACCAACCAATGAACCAAACACAAACACCCTGTCCCCTTTTCATGTCTTTCAGGTCACATTCTCTGATCAGTAAACACATTGAGTTAGGATTTAATAAAAATCCCAGGACAAGAACACTTGAAGAAAGTAACACCCATGGCACTTAGGGCTCCCTTTTCAATATGGCAACACTTTCCACAAGGAGACTGGCCACACAGATCTTAAAAAACTCTTTTAGAGCCCAGCAGGAATTGAGTTTCTCAACTCTCCACACTTAAACAGGGCTACTGTGGTACCAGTACTACTGATCCCAGGAAAAATGGTGTGAAGGTCTCTTGCCTTGTGTCCTGTGCATCCTTGGCTGTGGTGCCAGATCATAGCCTCCTGCACCTGCTTTTTTTGCAGCAGCAGAAATGGCTGTGGAGAAGCAGCCAACATGAACAGTGCATCAACTCTGACATGATGTACAGGTGGCCACCAACCAAGTCCAATGAAATAACCTCCTCATATGAAATCTGCTACTTCCAAACCTAACCCCTACCTCAACTTACAGATCCTCATGTCAGACTTTGCTTTTCTCATCTCAGTAAATATGAGGTTTTGTATTCTTCAGCTAGGGACAGAAAAATCTTTCTCTCCTGAATCCTTTAAAGCTTCTAGCCAGAGGGAAGAAAAAGGAGGAGAAAGTGCTCTAAGATCCATATTTGGAGTGCTATCCCCTTGTGACTGAAACAAATCTCTGTATCTGCCACAGCTATTAGCCTTCTCCAAATAGCAGCAGAAGCAATATGGAACGAACTTGGTCCCTAGATAATTTCCCAACTACTCATATGGTTCTGTATAGCAGCCATGAAAAATAATAATTCTTAGTAATTTAATTCTGCTGTTGCTTGAAAAACTTATGACCCAAAGCAGAAATTTTGGACTTGTCTCTAGATTCAAGACAACATTGCAAGCTCAAAAGACAAAGTTTTCTGAGATTTATTTCCAATCTTTTCTTTCAGGGGATATCAATCCTTGCAAAAGAGGTAGAGATTAGTCTGCTTCACATTTTAAAGGAATAATACATTTTGCAAAAATTATTAATTCTTCTTCACTTGCAGCTGTAAATCTTAAATATAAGACCTCTACAGAAACTGCAGCTCAAATAAAATGCTAGCTGATAATACATAACAGGAAATGTCCATAACAGTCCTAAAAGTATAGAAGACGCACTAAAATGGAAATTACATTATAGCAATGATTAATGACAGCAGATTATTCTGTATAAGACAGCAAGCAAGGAACTGTCCAGTGAATCCTCCAGAAAAAATACATCACATCTCTTGCGCAGACCCAATTGTCCTCGTACAAACAAACAGGAGCATAAACATAACCTGCAGAAAAATCCAGGTTTTGTATTTCCAATTTTTTGTTTTGTTCTGATAGTTCTGAAAGCAGGGCAGGGAACTAGGGAATGACACAGAAGATTTGGGGCTTTCATTTTAGCCACCCAAGACCCTACATAGGAATCTGCACTGGGAGTCAAGCCAGGCATGAAGAGCACACATTCCAGTCTCAAATGAAAGAGAGTGAAAGACACTTCCCAAGGAACTAATGCATTAAGTTGTATGATTTCCACTTTTTTTTTTTCCTTTTTTAGAGCTCTCTGTCCCAGATAAAGCATGAATATGTGAATGTAGACTGACATCCCTGTGCAAAACCCTCCATATATGCAAGCTGCCACTTCCTTACTTTAATAAGCTTTAGCAATCTCCTCATACAACTTTTCTAAATTAAATGTATGGAGGAGGGATTTCCTTAAAAAGAAAGGGATGTCTGTGCAAATTAAAGTGGAAATATTAGATGTGCATCCATATATGCCAGTCCAAGAGGACAAAGATTTTTTTTTCTGTTAGTATTCCTGCCATGCCTTTTCAGTTAAATAGACTCTAGCTTTATTGCTAGAAAGAAGGAAGGTTTACATTTTGTTCTTTGGAGGGCCTGAATTTAATGTGCATTTAATGTCCTTATACTTTACCTTTTTTGTTGGTTCTAATAATTGTCTCAGACAACAGTAAAGGGCTTCCATTGGAAACTTCATTTATAGGCTTCTCTGGTGGTTTGTTGGCAGTATTTTCTTTCTTCATGTCTTTCTTTATTTCCTGCAGAAGACAGGTAGAGAGGGAAAAGGAAAAAAAAGAACAAGTTTAAAAAAGGTATTACAGAATATTATAAATCTCAAGCTCCCAAGATTTCTTAGAAGTTCTATATACATACCTCTGCCTGCTCTAATGTTACCTCAAAGACTCTTACGAAGTTGAAATGCCACAAAAAGAAAGCAATTTTCACTAACCTTTTCTAATAGGCACTATTGTGGGGGTTTTTTTGTTTCAAATAACTCCTTATCTGTGCATGAAAATTGCAGGATAGCTTTAAAAATCTCTTAATAAAGATCACCAAAGCTGAAAGGGGGGGGGGGGGGGGGGGAAATAAATGTCTCAGTTTATCAAGCAGTGAGCTGTACACTTGGTACACAGGGCAGAACCAGCGCAGTGCTCCTGATGTAAAGGCAGCTAAGCCTGCTTCCCCTCCAATGAGAAGACCACAGAAACAACCACCATAGCAGGAAAAAAACTATTAACTAGGAAAATATGACAAATGTTACCATAATTGGCAGAAGCATATAGCAAGACTGCTGTCAGAGTTGTTGCTAACACTGACACATTTTGCTGCTCGCTACCTTTTAAGGGGATTTATAATATATATCAAAAATATATATGGTGGGGTTTCATGAAAGTAAATCCACAGGAAACATCTTCACAGTTACTGCTAGAGATGCACAGACCCTCTCTACCAGCTTCTTAGGCAGACTTTAAAAGCCTGTGTTGCTGTCCACTCCCACTGTAACAAAGCATCCAAAATATCATCATCTTTCATGTATCTTATATTGAAACACTACTGAAGAAAACAAACAGCATTACCTCCATTTTCTAGAGAGGTGACTGACACACTACAGAGGCTGAACCATTTGCTTATAACCACACCCCAAAATATGAGGGAAAAGAAAAGTTTTGGCTCCAAGCTTTGTCCTAGAGCACAGAGCCACTCAGGCTGAGAGAGAACTCAGAAGGTCCCTACTCCAATTCAGTTAAAAGCAGGGTCACCTCTGAGTGGAGATGACCAGGCTGTTCAAGGCTATTTGAGCAGCTGGGTTTTGAAAACCTCAAAGGACAGAGGCTGCAGAAGCCCACTGCTTGACTGACTTATAGTGACAAAGATTTTCCTTATACCTTGCCTAGAACTTTCTTCTCAAGTCCCATCTGCTCTCTCCTGTCCTGCCCACCAGGCATCACTGTGAAGGGTGTGTCACTATCTCCTGGATAACAATTTTTGTGTAGCAGAAGGTCCCCCAAAACCCTGTTTTCAGGCTGAACAAGCCCACACCTCCCTTAGCATCTCCTTAGGGAGCAGCTTCCAGAGGCACAGATCTTGCTTCGGCTCATCAATATCTTCCCTTTATGCAAAATTCTCATCCCATCCACAATATGGGATGCTATATTCTGGATTTGGACTTTTGAGTGCCAGATAAAAGAGGATTTCCACTTCCCTCAATCTGCAGGCTATTAATGCAGCCCAGGATGCTGTTCACTGTGTTGGTGCCAGGGTACAAGACTGGCACATGTTTATGTTGCTGCCCACCAGGACCAGCAGGCACTTTTCAGCAGTGTTGCTCCCAGATTTACCAGGTCCCTGATAAACTGTGAAGAGCTGCCAGCATTCCTCCTTCCCAGGGCAAGAACTGGTATTTGTCCTTACTGGATTCCATAATGTTCCTCTCTGGGGCCCTCTGAAGAGCAGCCCTGCCTTCAAGCATGTCAGCTGCTCCTCCAGTTCGATATCATCTGCAAATCTGATGACATCTACATTAAACAGGCATCAGAGACAAGTGGTGGCTTTGGATGAGCTCTTCCCATTACAAAAACCATTACCTCTTGTCCTCTCTTCCACCTCTCTTACATTCACTGCCCTCTTCTAGAAACCAGTGCAGGATCAACTTCCACCATCCCACAGCACTGTACATACACAGGAAATACTGTAGATCTTATTTAGATTTTCAGCATATCAGACATGAGCACTAAAGCATAGAAAGCACATTTCTATTTGAAGTTTCTGAAGCTGTCATCTGTGAACAGCATCTAGAAAAGCAAGAATTTTTAAGTTATTCTCTGTAAGATGCACCTTAAACCTGAATCTCATAAATTGTTTTAGCTTTTATTTCCCCAAAACAATTGTCATTTCAAAGCTGACTTATAAGCTATACAACATTAATACAGTTTTCTACATCTGCCCAAAGTATTTTCTGTGTATCAGTACATTAGCAGAGATAAAACTTTTATAAATTACTGCCTATGGCAGGTACAGTAAATCCTTTATCTACTGCCATCACACCAGTAAAATAGTATCTAAGAGACAACTCCTCAAAGTAACTGAATATATATAATAACTGAAATAACAAATGTGAATATGTGTATGAAAGGTGTGTGATATCTGTGTGAAAGATGCTGCTGTTGTTAGAAGAAATATTGTGCATAGTTCTGGAAAAAAGTGAACCATGTGAGAATTTAAGAACACTGTATGCATTTAGAAGAATATGTCACTTTCTAAAAGAAGTGGACTAGACTTAACACGTACATTATTCCACAAACTTCTTTTCACAGCCTTAAAAATTAAAATGTATAATAAATTACTTCACCCACAGCTTTACATCTATTTTGCATCTAGGCGACAAACTCTATTAAAAATTATCTGCTGTTTAAACAGAATTTGTGAGTCAAACAGCATTCTCATGTGAGCAAGACCACAAGTCAACATCCTACGGAAGACCCCATCTTGCCAGAACTTACTTCCTGTGTGCCATTACTGTGTTATTTTTCATTCTTTATGCCAGAATGTAATTAAATCCTCAACTCACAGATTCTGAAACAGCAGTACTCTATTTTTAACTGTAAAAGTCCTTTTGCAACTTCAAAACTGACAGAGAAAATTGTCTGCTATAACAGAAAACAATGCTGTACCCTTTAGTCTCCAGCTGAATGACACTGGTGCCTTTGCTGCTGCTGACAGCTTTTTGAGAATGCCTTGTTTGGCTCCTGAAAAAAGCAAAGGAATACAAGACAACTCCCAAACACTGGCATTTGTTTATAGGATGGGGAGTCTTGCACTTCCTTCTCATCCACTATTTGTGGAAAGAAGAAAGACACATGTGCTGAGTGTCCACTAAGCCAAAATTCATACAGAAGGTTTGGCACCTTGCAGTCACCAACACTGTCCAAGGACTTCTTTTTTGTGTGCCTTTCTAACATTTGTTTGAGCTAGTTTTCATTACTGTTGCCTTTGATGCTCATGAGAAGGGCCATAATCTTTCATAGCTACTGCCCAGAATAACATGACATGATCAACCCCAGCAACCTGAAATTACACAGCCTGGAGGGATTTGAAAGGAAAAGTGGAGAATTGTCTAAATAATGAAACAGAAATCAAGTAAAGATCAATCCAGCCCGACTAAGCTGAAATCTTATCAGAAACATATTCATACTTAGCAACACCCTATGGGAAGCCATATCTAAGTGTCTTAGGACGCATTCTGCAGTAAGCAATGCCAGCTTTAAAACCTTCGCACATCTTTTCAATTCCTTTCTTATGCTGTAGACTAATTCCTAATTAGTCTACAGCATAAGACTAAAAACTTATAAACAAAACCTAACAAATGCCCCAGCCTCCAGCAGCCTCACCCCTGTAGCCTGCAGCAAACACTCGTGCCAATATTACAGCCCCTCTCCTCTCTCTAGTATGTTGCTCCTACCTCCTTGCTGTCTTCTCTTCTGCAGTGCTCACCTTGGGGGGATTCAGGATTTTAGAACTTTTCTTCAGCTGTGGCTCAAACACAGCCAGGCACCCTTATCCTCAGGCCAAAGGGACCCTTGTTGCTATTAAATTCAGAAATATTGACATAACCTTTTATCTATCATCTATCTAACATCTATCCCCACTCTAACCTGCTGCAAAAAAATAATTATTACTCTAAAATACCATAATGCCTTACTCAAAATTGCATTTATTCTTAAAAAATGAAGTAAAACAAACATAACTCTGCTGAAAGAAATAACACCAAGTAACTTTATTTTTATTTTTAAGCTCACTTTTTTTTTACTGCAAAAAGTATACTGAACATGACTACCTGGCATATTTGGTAAATGAACTACAATGGCCCTAAAAGCTTGGTGCTTTATCAGTAATAGTTATAGAAATCTCTCTGTGTAACCCAGTCCTTCCAGGTCTGCAAGGAGTTGAAGCCTACCACATGAGGAAAGAGTAGGCAAATGAGCTTGCAAACCCATGCATATCAGAGGTGGTTTGTGGGAACTTTCCCCAGTGTATGACAAAATCTATTTCCAGTACTGATTTCAAGTTGAAGTTTGCAGATATTATTTTTTAAAGAAGAAATCCTATGTACACAAATAAGTAGAAAGCAAACTCCCAGTTAGGATAGAAGACCTCAATCTGCCATAAGTAGTTCAAGAACAGCTGCATTTAAATGCTAAAGGAAGATGAACAGAAACTAATAGTCCAGTTTCAAGTTCAGGAACTGCTGTGTCTTGAAAAATAAGCTTGTGTAATAAAGGAGAGGAGAAACTAGACAGGTAAGATATTGGACTACATTATACTGGGAAAATATCAACAAATACTGGGAAAAGATCAACCCAAAAATACTGGGAAAATATCAACCTGCTGCCTGCCCAGCAAGGACTTCAGTGCAGCTTCTGACCAAGACTTTTGCACTGGTTTCTGGTTTTTATTTTGACTACAGCCGATATATTCACACCCTGATCAGATACAACCACCACTCAACCTGCCCTTGGGTGGAACGGGGTGGGTGGACTGGTACAGCCGGACAGCTGAGCCACGCTGGGTCTACTCCAAGGGACACAGTGTGAGAACCTTCTCCAGCAATCCCTGTGCTGACAAAATCTGGAACAGGCTTGGCGACCTTGAGAGCCCCTCCCAGAATAAAGTTCACAAGACAGATGTCAATGGAAACCCCACAAAGATCCTCAGGAGGAGAAGCTCAGAGGGATCCTGAGTGCAGTGCTTGGCTCTTTACCTCTCAGTTCCTGTGAGGTGTTTCTGCAGAATGAGCAGCTGTCTCACTCACACAACCCATTTGCAAAGAGGCAGGCTTTCACAGTGCTAACAGCTTCAAAAATACCTCTAAACATAATCTTTGGGACTATTTGGTTCTTGGTTTTGGAGCACTGCCCAGTATAAATTTCATGTATCTAAATGATGCACTTCTTTCCTTGCCCACACAGAGATAACTGCAGGTTCAGGTTAATAGCAGATCATTTTCAACAGGCTATGCCTCAGGAACCCAACCCTTAAGTAAGTAACCTTGCGTTTCAGCCACTAAAACTAAAAGATGCTCTCTTGATGTCAGAAATTTTAAGACAGCTCCCACCTCCTGTCTACGTGGGTTTCAGTGTGATTCCAATATGATAAGCAGTTCTTACTCGGAAAAAGCATCCTCAGTCTGAGAAATACTGAAAAAAAGTAATTGTGAACTTTAAAAATAAACTGGGCTTCATTCCATGCAGCATTATGATTTCAAAGATGTTATGAGGGCATAAAGACCCTTAAAATTTGTACACCCTTTTAATACATAAAAAATAATACTTTTTTGTAACTAGGATTTAACCATATTGCATAGATATCAATAGCCAAATCACTGTGAAAAGATTCTTTTCTTCTAGCAAACTTTGAAATATATTTTCTCTAAAGAAACACAAAATCTTAAACAATAGCTGGGCTGTTTTTATTTGGATCTTCTCTAATCCTATCCTACATCAGTATAAGCCACAGGAAATTTGAAAGATGTTATCCCTAAGCTCATCAGCTTTACAACGTGACAAAACTTCAAATAACAACAAATTACATAGTGTGATGAAAGTCCACCACATAGGAAAATACAATATATTCAAGTCTACCTGTACCCTATTAAAAGGCTATTCCAGCATATAAAATGTATAAATTAAACACAATTAAAATTTATAAATTAAGCACCTTATCTTTTGTAAGTAAAAAACTGTTACTCATTGGAATGACACATGCTTTGTCATTCTGAAGAGAGGCAAAAAGAACAGTTAACAGCTTTCAAAGTGAAAACACAGTTTTTCTACTGCTGTTTGCAAGACCTAGCTTTTTTTCTCAGAATTAAATCATTTTATTAGATTTCAAGGAATAAGTTTCCTCTATTTATGTGCCATTACATGATGAAGTTTCCACCCCTCTATCAAAAAGCTTCCTTGAAGTTAGAACAAATGCTTGAATTAGGTCAGCCATAAAAGTTACAGTTAGGAAAGTACAAGAATTTCTGCCATTTTCACTACACAAAAGCTTCAAGTTTTTTTACTATAACAGTTCTGACCTTTACAGGAAACTCAGCTGAAAACATTTGAGGAAATTGCTGCAACCTTTTCCATGACTCTAAATGCAACAAAATGATTTTTTGTACTGCTGCAGGTACAAAATCCTAAAGTCAACACTTCATTCCTCAAAACTTTTGGAAGCCATGAAAAATTATGAGAAGAATCACTTTTAGACTATAAAGTGAATTATCTGTGGCTTCCATATGAAGGGAATAACAGTTCTTGCATCCTGGGAGCAAGAGGTTTAATAAAAATCAAAGCTTTTGAAAACAAGACACATGCATAATGAAAGAGTTGAAAGCTGAGAATGAATGAGTCTTTCACAATTCTAAAATCTGCAGCATGTGCCCTGCTTGAAGCCAAATATGGGAGCAGAAACAAGAGCCTGGAATCATATACAGCAAAGAGGAAACAATGCAACACATTTGAATTATCAAAAGATGACAATGGAAATGTCAGGAGCACTTTGACCCCTCGGAGATATAGAATGCTTTTCCTTCGATCCCTTTTCTCAAAAACCATATTTTACATTCCAAGAGACAACTGCCACCTTGATTTCCTGCAGACCGTGTCTGTAGCTTCAAACAATATATGAGTTCAATCATTCAATTATTAAATGCCTCAAAATAGAACTCTGCTGCACAGTACATCAATTTAATATTTAGTCCTCTAAAGTAATTTCCTGTGACATTTTCACTAAAACTAGTTAAAAGTTACTGAATAATTACAAATGTCTTTAGTTAGAAATGTGACTCTGATTTTCAAGAATCTTGTAGTTCTAATATAAATAAACAATGTATCCTGAAGCAAGACTGGAACAAACATTCCCAGCAACTGAACTAGGATCAAGATGAAAATTATTTTTAACCAGAAAGATGTTGCCTGCACTAAAATCCAGTATACTTTCATAGCATGAGCTTTACATTCTGTTAAAAAGCAAAATGACATTTCAGGGAGAAGTAAGAAACTATCTAGCCTTTATTTTCTAGACTTCTGCATCACTAGCTTTTAGTTTCTCCTTTCTAGGGCAATGCCAGGTCCAAGACCCAGAGGGAGGACATGGGACCTTCAAGCACCGTGATCAAGACTGAGACCTCCCCATCATCTGGTTGTGACAGGAGACACTCACCAGGGGCTCTGTCACCAAGCAGAGGGGGAAGGATGGTTTGGAGGTTGTGCTTTGTAGCAGTGACCCTCAGCTTCTAACAGAGGCACAGATCCCAAACTGGCTCTGCACACATCCTCTGAGCTCATGACAAAAGCTGTGCTCTTGTTTCACTGCTGCAGGATTCCACATCCTCTCCCCTTTTTTCGCTATCAGCTTATCCCAAGTTTATAGGAAACATGTTCCAGCTGTCAGGCATGTGACAGAGAGAAAAAAAATAAAAAAGAGTTACAGTTCATGAGCCTCCTGGTTTGTGCCAGTACTGCCTAGTTCTCTAACCACAGCCTCCTAAACCTCTCTTTCATTTCTGTATCTGGCCTTCTGTATCAAGTCTGTTTCTGTGGCTCACATGACTGCTATCTGATTTATGGCTTGACAGAGAAAATGTTATTTGCTCACCAAGTTTTACATACTGAACAGCATATCTACTCCAGCAGAACAGGTACCTTAAGGATGAGGACTCTGACCTGCTTTACCCTCCTTTGTTTTTCTTGTTGTGTTACATAAAACAGATGCACTGATTTGCTCCCTCCCAGCACAGATAAAGCCTTGAACACAGCCAGAAGTGCTGCTTTCATGGTAAGCCCATAGTGCCACCCCTGCTTCTCAGATGGAAAGGCCTTTCCTGTCAGGACTCTGCTCCCCTGCCTACTGTACACCTAGAATCAGCCTGCACAATCATAAATTCATTACACTGCCATAGGTAAAGGCTTCTACAGCCCATCTGTCATGCACATTGTTCTTTGAACACTTAAATACTCATTTTGGTACTAATTTTATTTATAAACTTTACTTATAACAGAGGTCATCCCTCAGACATTTGAGACAATAGTGGGAAAATTGAAAACACCAACGTAAAAAAATTAATAGGTCAGATTTAATGCAAACAACTGGCAACAGACAAATTTACTATGAAGTGGCAAACCAACAGTTGTTATGAAAAAAAATAACTCCTACATCCAGTGTATTCTACATTAACCATGAAAGCACTGTGCACTGAAGGCACAGTGCAGCCGGCTCCTGCCTAAACTGCTGGTACCTCTCTGTGATATCCATGTCTGAAGTCTCCTCTTTATCCCAGCCAGAGATGCCCAAGCTACAAAGCCCTCCATAACGCAGGAGGCCACACAGTGCCACTCCTAAATCCTCTGTCCCTCTTCTACACATCAGTGACCAGTACTCTACAGCAAACTCAAACTCCTCTTTTAAAGAATCTCCACATTCTTCCTTTTTTGATACAGATTTGTTATGTTATTTGTTACATCTTTTTTACATCCTTCTGATAAGTAGAGATCTTCTGGATAGGATTTACACTCTTACACATGTAGAAAGCCTTGTACTTCTAGAGAGATGAGTGCCTGCTTTATAATAAAATTAATAAAACTCTCAGATTTGTTGAGTCTTGTGCAATCTTTCAGCTCTGCTTGTCTGTGAACATCAGTGTGTGTTTCTGCATTCACTCAGCTCCAGAAAATCTTGTTAAATCCCTTAGCCTCACACTTTGTACTTCAGTTCAAAAGGAGACAGCTCATATTCACCTATACCAATTAGTTTACTGTGGGGTTTTTTAATTACTAGAAAAGAAAAGATTAAAGAAACATGATTAAAGAAACATGGAGGGGGTGGAGGGGGAAGGGAGATGGAGACTACAAGAAACAGCAAGGAATACAACAGTAAGAAATGTAGAGAGCACATTTTAAAACAAAGAATCACAAAACACCACCTGTCTCGGAGAAAGCCAGGAAGAAAAAAGAATACACCCTCTGCACATTGTGGTTTGGGTTTTGGAGACATGCTTGGCTACATCAGTGATCAGCTTCACTACCACCAGAAGAAGAAATTCATTACATCTTAATGCACTTAACAGACCAAGACTGAAAATTATAATTAGAGTAATAAAAAAAGGGAAATAGGAAAACCATAGTGTGGTGGGTGCTGGATGCCACTCCAAGCCACTCAATTCATCCTGACCTATTTTTTTCAAATGACAGCACCTCTCTCTGAGGCCTCCCAACGTAGGTGTGAGCAAAGCATAACTGATGAGCAGACAGAGCAGATGGCAGGAAGCACGAAGAAGCAGAAGTGATTGGCACAGGCCGGGTGCATGAGCACTTAGCATTTTGTACACACTGTGACAAGACACCTCTAAGGAAGACTCTGAAAAACAGCAAGTACATTTGTTGATCTTTATGTGCAGGTTACCCAGAGTAGGTGAGAAATACAAAAGCAGAAGTTCGTTCTAAATGTATTAAAAGGGTGAGGAAAACCAAACCTGTCACCTTGTCACCAGAACAGAGGGACACACCATCCATGTATGAGACACTTGAGAGATGATGACCCAAAGACTCTAAGATTTAGAGTGGGCAAGTTGCAGAGTTGACAGAGACTTTGCATTTCAGAAACCTCCCAGAGAATCACACTGTATGACTGCAGCAGGTCTCTCAACCTGCAGATGAACTGGAGGCAACTTCCTGATTTCATACTGCTGTGCAGTTGTCTGCCCATGAACCCCTGCAGCACACACTCCTTCCCAGTTTTCATCTGGGGCTGGAAATTTGATTTGCTTTACATATTTAGCAACATATGTGAGCAGTGGAATAAAGGGCAGAAGGCACTGCTGCAGCAGGGATTGCCATGGGGAAGATGCTCCACAACCAGACTCTCTAAGTGGCATTTTCTTCCCCCACCTCTATAACCTTCATGACAATGGACGGCCAGCCAGGCTTGTGTCAGCTGGAACTCCTGCCTTTCACCTGTGTTTGCCAGTAGCACAGTACACCTGTGTGCATTTCAGCTGCCCAGTGTTCTCAGCACACCCACACACATCTCTGCAGGTGCTCAGAAACGCTCGTGGGCTCCTCCCTGCACCCTTGGATACTGCAGGGAGGTACTGTGGGGAGGCACTAAAGGTGCTTCTCAGCCATCCTCTCCCCAGAGCTTAAATTCAGCTCCAGCAGAATTAAATTACTCTAGCAGTTTCAAACAAAAATAAATTTCTTCTCACAAAAGTTCCATTTTCACCCAGCTATTAGAAGCATTGTTAGCTTTGCTTGAAAGTGCAATGTCATTCCTCATTTCTTTGAGTGGAGAGTGGGATATACCAGAATTTAGTATGCTCGGAGTTTCTCCCCATAGACACCTGGCCTTATTAAAAAATGTAACAGACTACAGTTTTAGACATTCAAAAATTGGTATTTCCTGTAGTAGAAATATTTCTGCTGTCTGTATAAAAAACTCCTGTGCATATTACCATATATATATAAATATATATATATATATATAAATAGGAAAGTTTTGTACTTATGTTCCTTGTCACAACCACAAAAATTTGAAGAGATGACCATTACAGAAAAAAAGCAACAACATACAGTCTTAGGGAAAAAAAGGTGCTGGGAGACATTACCACAAATTGTAACATGTCAGATAAGAAGATAAGCTATCTCTGTGACACAGACAGGTTTAGAGAGAGACAAAGTAACAAATCCTTTATGCAAAATCCTATCACAAACCAGATGATCCTTAACAGCAGGATTTTCTAATGAGAAGATTAACTGACTCACCCAGTATCTTGCATTCTCTGTTTAAAATCATATGGAAGGTGTTTTTAAGAAAGGATTTATCTTTTCTAAATTATGTTGTACAGTGAAAAAGAAAAAAACAACTAAAAACAAACCACACAAACTGAAAGGAAGTCATTGTGCTACACAAAAACATGCAAAATACATAAAATACAGCGGCATACAACTTCAAAATTTTCATTTCAACCACACTTTAAAAACCCTTGGTGATGGTCCAAACAGCCATTTTTCCATCCAATCAGCAAGTAATGAAAAATTGTACAAATTTCTACAGAGGTCTTCAAACACGTGATTCTGCATTATAGAATGAAGAACTGTGCCATAAAAAGGTAAGCGCAAATTACAGACATTCCTATTGTTTTTGATAGACCTCTCACCAAATGCTCTATTGAACTAACACAATTGCTTAACCCTCTGCAGCATGCAGTTATTAAGGTTATGCAGAGAAGTCCACTGAACCCTGGGGAGGGCAAGTGTCAGGGAGTTCCACTGCATGTAAAATTAAATCTGAGATTCTTGAAGATGCATCACTGTTTTAAAAGACAAGTTGAGACTTTTTTCAATACAAAAATAAAGGATCATGAAAATATTTAGAGGGAAAGATAATTACAGTGTTACAGGACTTTTAGGGCTTTGTTTGTTTGTGTAACCAGTTGTATGAAAGCTTGCAGGAATTAATGAAATAAGATCCTGGATTAAATCAGGGTTAATGAGATCAGGAGTAGATGCATCATTATTCAAATCACACACCATGTGAATAGTGTGTGCTGCCAGACTTGTAAATCAGAGATTGGAATTTAACACTCTTCCTTCTGCAGTCTGACAGTTTAGGGCTAGAGGTCTCTTTATAAATATTGCTGGCATCCACCTGCCACTGTTCACAAGACAATGTATTATCATTCCAGTTATTCCTGGAGCTAAGCACCAACAATTTCAAGAGGTAGCTAATGGCAGAAGCAGTTCCTCAACACTTCTGACAGTCATGTTCCTCAAGGGTTACAACCCTTGCAGCTGTTAGGCAAAATTTGTTTGATTATTTTCCATCTTAATCTGACCTTTCTTCCTGCAAACATTACAGCAGGTACAAGTTAATTCATGTGAGTTTGGAAGGGGCAATATATCTTATGGATTCCTTTTTGTCTGGTATAGCCTTCTGAGTTCCAGCATGTTGCTGATATGCTCAAACCCAGAGGTAATTTCTTCGTAGAAGGGAAAAAAATGGTATGAAAACAAAAAGATTGAGAACAACAATTTTAATAATCCCTATTAAAAGATGACCTGGAACCATGGAAATCCCTTTATAAAATGTAGGTCACATGTTTCTTTGGAAGTATTAGACTTAATTGTAGGGATTTGATATTTAGAAAAGATAGCCCTATTCATAAAGTCGTAATAGCTGGGAAAATTGACCCAAACCTTAAACAACAGGTCTCAAAAAGTCCCTAGAAATGCAGCAGCTGTCCTCTACACTTGAGACTGCTTTCTCTTGGTAGAATGAAGGCCTCTGAACTAAGTTTTTCATGGTAGAATTTTCTAGGCTCTTCATATGTTCTGTCTGCTCTTTTACAGCTGTGAAAAAGGAACAAGCAGGGGATGTGTTGGTCAATCTATCCTAGCAAAACAACCTTCTATATCTTGGTCTTATCCAAGGGAAAAGAGGTATAAAGAATGCAAATAGAAGAAATAACCACGCTCAACACTGATCCAGAACAGCAAAGAGCATTGCTCAAGACTAAAAAATGTGTGATGGGTGCTAAAACTGCCTGAGAGAGTTTGATTATACCATTGGTATTTGTAGGAGGTGCAGCCTAGCATCACAGATGGGAGAAGATTTGGTGACCACAATCCTCACCTAAAAATTACTCAATCCCTTAATTACTCAATGTTTGCAAAAGAGATTGGCATGCTACCTTTGAAGTAATGCATCATACAGAAACTACCTTTGGAGTTTCTCAACCTAGTGTTTATTCAGCCAGCATGAAACTTTAAACAAACCTTCACGGCTATCAGAGCCTCACAGACTCATTGGCTTGTACCACAAAAAAAACCCAAAACACTATAGGACATATTATGGTCAAGTCCACATGAGAAAAAATGATGTATATCTGCTTAGCACACTCAGCAGGTTTTCTGTTCACAAATGAGTTGCATGAGAAAATATAATCTTTGTTTGGATAAGTCTCCTTCCAAGCAGAGACAGCTATTTTATGGTTTCTCCCAATGTACAATGTGGTACCAGAATGCTTTAGGCTCACTGTTACTGTAAATAAGACAGAGGTAAAAGAAAAGTACTGCTTATGCAGTTCTGCTGAGAGGAAATGAAAGTTTAAAGATGACAGTTAAAGAAAGCAAGCAGGTGCATAGGAGTCATCAAAGATGATGAAATGGTGGCCTGACCATATATAAAGGTATATTGGAACTGCAGGACTGAGTCTTCTGAACTTGTCTGCCTTGCTGAGCATCACTGAATGATGATGCAGATGATGCAGATTGATTCAGCAAGCAGGAACAAGATTTCAGCAGCTACAAACACCCAGGGAAATTACCTTTAAATACTTTCCAATTAAAAAACTTAATACTTACTTTTCATTTTTGCCTTTAAATAAGAATCAAGAAGGGAAAGTTGCATATGCCATACATAGAAGAAAGACCTATTTTGTGATCTAAGCATTAGCAATTCTTTTTACTCACCAATTTATCAAGAAATGATAAATTCATTTGAACATTTGAAACATTCCTGGTCTGAGTGTTGTAGGCTGAGGGAAGACACTGAGTGTTATTCCTCTGTGTTGAAGAGGACTCACCTACATTTCAAGTAGACTTTACTGCAACTTTAATTATTAAACTGCCATGGCTCCAATTTTATATATCCAGATCTATGCCTTGAAATTCTAAATATTGACTTATGCAGTTCTCAGGATGACAGGAAAAATGACAATATATGACAGCTTTTGTTCCCCAAGAGCAGCCTACCTTGAAAGTAGCTGCCTGCTCTAAAAGATAAATGTGTATGCACAATAAAAATCTTAGAAAATTAAGCTGATCATTAGATAATTAATACAAATACAAATATCTCTTGAAAAGAAAGGGAGAAATCTCACTTAGCAGAAGTGCCCTTCCATTTTTGGCAATTATTGAATTTATGAAGTTGCAGGCAAAGCAGAGTAATTTGCCAGGCAGGTCACAAGAGTACTCTCTATCCAGCCTCCCCTAAGCTCTATTTTTTACTGGAAAGGCAAAAAGCAACACTCCTTCTTCTAGATACTCCAATGTCTTCTAGAAATTATAGGATATTCTAGATGCATTTAGATTTAACTGCCTTTACTGCAAAATGCTTTGAGCTCAGATATTTACCTTTACAATATTAATTTTGATAGCACAGAGCATAAGCCTCTTGCTTCCTTTGTTTTCATTGGGAGCCATCCTTGACACATTTACTTCAGATCAAGGAGTACATTCACACTCAGGTAGTTCTACTGATTCTAACAGGTCTCATCAAGAAATCAAGTTTTTAGGCCCACTCCTCAGGAAAAAAAAAGACCCCATACCGGTCTTATAGACCCCATACTGTCAGCACTTCTTACACTGCGCATACACTGCTCCTCCCCTCTGTCATCCACTCCATAGGGGAATACTGAAAAAACACAAGTTATCTAGGAACACCCAAAGTATAGGTGTGTTCTACTTTGTAAACAGTTTAGTTTTAATTCCAAATCAACTGACAGACTCCTTCAGGAAAGTCATTAACCACTCCAGACAAGGGCTGTCCCAGAATTCATGGGAGTGGGGGCCTGGGAACAGATACCTCTGAAAAGGAAACAGAGCTGACCACACCTCATACTACACTGAAAAGTATAAAAGACAAAGGTATCACTTTTAATCCCAATATAAAACTGGGAAGAAACAAGGCCCATTGAGGGTGTTCTGCTTGAGGAAGACAAATGCAGAGCACGCACGTTTTCTTCTTGCTCTCAGGGTATATATAATGGTTGCCAGACATATTAATTATTTTATCATTTACTAGGAACTAGCATTTAAATTCCATTTTATGCATCCATTTTTTTATCTTTACTTTTTTTTTTTTTTAATCAAACAATTAGACTGTATATCCCTACATTATCCAAGCAGCAAACATTAGATCCAAGGATCTGGCAAGCAGCTTGAAATCCTCAAGTGAAAGGAAACCCCACACAGGGCTGGGGAGGTGCAGCACTGCTGGAAACTGGTTTGGATGTGTCTGCATCACAAGACACAAGAGCTCAGGGGCAGAGGGGTCCTCACTGCTATGGGCAGGGGGAAATGCAGACCTGTGAAAGGTGAGCAGTGTCTGCACCAGTGCACCTGCTAGTGATGAGAGCAGGTAGCTGTAGCAAATATCCATTTAGGGAAATGAATTTCACACATTCCTATAACAGTGTCTCCATTCAGCCCTCACTCATTTAAAGAGAATGGGCCAATCCTACACTTGGTCACTTTTCATCCATTTTCTGTCCCTCTGTCGGGTAAGTGCTGCACAGTCAGTGACTACTGCATTGAATTTGTATTTACAGGTATTTTCAGACCTAGGTATTTTCAACACATATTTCATTATCTACCGTCAATACTAACACAAAATTTAAGTTGGCACAGACTACAAGGCACGAGGAAAGAGCTTGTTTGCTTTGGACTGAATTTTTTCTGAAGTACTGTACAGGGTGTGAGCCATGACAAGAGTCACATGAGCCCACTGAGCGGCTGAAGTGCTGGAAAGAACCTCCCCACCTATAAAGGTGGAGTAACTAGTCTGGTCAAACATATTTGATAATCACTAGTTAATCTGCTAAGGCCAGGTATTTTAGCAGCTACAAGAAGCTCCTAAACCAACAACTTAAATGCTCTAAATCCTGAAGAATCATGTTTATCTTTCTTACTTAATACATCTTTTTAAAAAAAAAATAACTTGCTTCCTCATCTAAATAGGCTTTATCTCACATTCACTGCTGCCAAGCCCACACAAATAAACACTCAATAACTGAAAAAAGTAATTTAAAAAGGCATAAAGGAAGCTTGAGTATAATAAGTACCATGCTAGCCAAGTACTGGTCAATTCCATGCTTCCTGTATTTTAAATATTTATTAAACATACACATACATCAAAATAAATGGTCTGGTCTCCATTTATTTACACAGCTACACAAATCTTTAAACAGAACCAACCCCACCTTAACATTAACACCACTGACAGTTTAATAGGAAGTAATTTATTTGTCATTTAGAAAACAAAGGTTGGACACACAGGTAATCAAAACAAGTATTTCAGCTTCTGTTCTCCCTTTTCATCCCACAAGACAATATTTTGTTCTCACAGGTTTTCCTTTACCTCATAACACTGCCTTCAGTACAACAGTCTCACAGATCAGGGACAAAAAATAAAGCAGTTGGTTTTCAAAAACATGAAATTCCCTCTCATACTTCCAATTTTTTTTTAATTAAAATCTATTCACAAGACACATACATGCAGTTCTCAGGGAAATCCTATGTATTTACTTATTTGTCTTAGTTTATCTATTAAGTTCTTCTTACTCAGAGTTTAACTTTCAAAAGTAATTTTCTATTCAAAGATGCTTCTAAGGTCAGAAAATAAGACTCTTTCATTTAGTTGCTCAGGTTTCCTGGTCATGTCAAAATATTTACCCAAATTTCTGAAGTGCACAAGGAACCTGGAAAAGCATACTATTCCCTTTTCACAAAGTCACAACTCAGACCTTGTCTTTGGATATTTTTTTTCATTCACTCAAAATCTGGGGTAGTTAGCCACAAACTACATTTTTCAACTAAGTATTGTAAAAACATTGCTAACTCTAAATTCAGTAAGAATCTTTGGCCAAATACTTTCACCAGCTGTTCAAAATTTATAGTATTTGTAAAACAAGGGAAAAATATATTAAATAAAAAGAATTATCATGTCTACTTGCATTCTTAATTCACACACACACACACAAACACACACACAATAAGGTTAACAGTAAAAAAAACCCAGAGAAAATTAGAATCATTCTCCACAGCTTATTTCTAAAAATTATTAACTTTTAAAGTACTCTCTGGAGGACACAGCTAAATTTTACTTCCACTCTCTTTTCACATCATGTTTTTGAACTTCTTCCCTGTTTTTAACAATATGAGATGTCCAAAAGAAAAGATGCCCTGAGGACCATTTTGAACCAAAATATTTTCCCCACTCTGCTGTTCTACACTGAATAGGGTTTTAGGACATCATTTTGTGTAAATGAATACCAAAACTGTTCAGTGTATTTAACATTAACAAAAATCTAAATTGCCACAGTATGTGTAAAATCTTTTTGATAATGTAGAAGGCAAGAGTGTAGTCAATTGACACTCATTTATACTCTGTTTAATGTTGTAAGCTTTATTTCATAAATCTAATATTATCCAGTTAAGTGGATGCTTAATGCAATTATTTTAAAAAGAACACTCTGATTGTTTTGATTCTATTCCCCAGTCACTCCTTAAATAGGTGTGTGCTGGATACATTAGAGAATTATCATCATCACCAGTAGAAATTCTGCCCAAATGGATTGTAAGAGAAAGCTTGCAAATCTAGCTGATTCATGACACTTGTGGAAGGTGTCCAGATTTTTTCACATCTTCTTGAAAAAGCTATCCCATTTAAATGGTACTAAATATCAAAGTGTTTGTTTGGATTTTAACATGTTTAACTCAATTTCATGCTTGTGTGATCCAGTCTGAAGCAGAAGCAGCAGCACTGAGATCATGAGCATCACCTGTAACTCTGCCCAGGCAGCGACAGCAGTCAATACCTGGCTGAAGGAGTTCAGAAGCTTTGATCTGTAGGGCAGAGAGAAATGATTCAACACGGTTTAACAGTACAAGAAAAACTGCTTGGTGGCTCTCATCCTGTCACTTTACATGTGAAAAGCCAGCCTGATATATTTGTAAGGACTTTCATAGCAGAAATTTGTATTTTTACTCTTTGTTCTTCAGAGGAAGAAAACTCAGAGTTGCACTATCCAGATGTCAGAGGAAACAGCAATACAAAACCCAAGAGCACCTGTATCTGACCACAGCCAGATGTCTCTTTGCCTGTTGCAGTGATATCACCACTGTAATAATCTGAGCTCGTTATCTTCATAACCTTTTATGCTGCATGTGTATCCTGCTTAAACACTGAATCTCAGGAGGGCAAGCACAAAAACCACCATGAGATACTGTACCTCTACAGACTGTCAAGAAAACAATAAGCCTCAAAAACTGATATACAGGTTTGAAGATGCAGGTTTTATTCACCATATAACTGTATCAAGCTGATGATAATTTCTAAAGCAGGTTTTTTTATTACAAACAGCTGGAAATTAAAACTGAAAGGTATTAGAATCAGCCCCAAAGCCTGCATACAATCCAGCTTTATTTTCTGTCTATCCCATTTGCTTGGGGACAGAAGAAAATCCAACTGTGCAACTCTTAGTGCTAGATACCCTAAAGGGAGTGAAATCAGCTCTGCTAACTAAACAGCCATCAAAGCCTGCAAGATTTTAGTTAAGACGCAAAAAAAGGCCAAGAAATCCTCAAAATGAGGGTGAGATAATACAGGAATGAAGATAAATGAGGGGGAAAAGGAAACTTAGCAACATGTAGTGCAGGTAAAGAGCCCTTTAGCATCAATGTATTCCTGCCTTCCTACACAGCACTCTGCCTCCCACCCTCAGAAACTGTAGAGGGCTCTCAGTAAGAACATAAAACCAACCCCGTTTGTTTTTAAAAGGAAGCACATATGCTGAATTAGAACCAAGACCTACTGAAAATGTCTGAGACTGGGAAGAAATACTCTAAACACCACAACATTTGTACAAAGTAGTATTCATCTTTTATTCAATGAAGCCCAGTTGGTTTTTTCTCTGGTGTGTTGAGGTACTGTTGTAAATTCACAGCTAGAATAACTATGCAAGAAAGCTTCCAGAGAGGCTGGGGATTGGGACAGGCTGCAAAAAAGCCTCTCTGAATTTCCTGAGACTGCAGCAGAGTCCTGTAAACACCCTTTATTATAACAGCTCCTTTACAGCCTGGAAGTATGCATTAAAATAATAGGAGGCTGAGCTGTTGAAAGGGGGAAAAAATACAAATTCTACTATTACAGATGTATACAATAATATAGTAACAGTTCCTGCTAACAAGTTTCACCTTATGTGGTACTTGAGAAGAAATAAGAGTTTGTCACCAAAACTCAGTATTTCTATAATAACCAAGACTTAAAAGAGGAGGGAAAGTGGGAAACTCAAGAACTGAAAAATGAAAGAGATACTTTGGCTGGGTATTAATAATCCACCAGGTATGGCATCAGCTCCAGTCAAAGATCTGGCTGTGGAAAGCAAAACACTCTCCCTTGAAAATCAAGCCAGTCCATGGATTAAGCTGCTAAATACAAAATATGCCCTAACGGAGCCAGAAGTCTGGCAAACCAGGCACTGGGTCTGGAACAGCAGGAACACATAAATCAGCAGGCACTGGTAGTCTAAAACCCAGTCTATTGTTTACAAAACTTAAAGGGGAAGGAAGGGATTTACAAATTACTTTTTCCCTAATATAGATAGGTAAATTTAAACAGACAAACAAACAAACAAAAAACCTACATAAGAGACAAATTGCTTAGTAAGGACAAACTATAAAATGTTCCACATCTACATCTGCCAATCACTTTCCTGAGATCCCTGCTCATCAAAGACAGCACTGACAGCACTGCAGGATAGCAGCAAGTCAAAGTTAGCACCTATATTTTCTTGTAAAAAATGGTTAACATCTGCAACTTTGTACATATGGATTAGGAGTGATAAATACATGAAAGCTTAACTCCATTACAGCACAGTACTGCAATGAGCAGGAGTGGCATATTCACAACATTTCTCTCCTAGGGTTACACACAGACTATTCTCACTATGATGTCCAGATAACTTCTGTAAGATATTACTTGAGAAAACAAAGGTACAGGGAGTTAAGTATAGTGAACTGCATAGATTACTTCCTAGCAGACCAAGTCACCTATTCAGTAAGCTTTTATCTTTTTTTGCTTTTATGTGTACATTTCTTCTCTCAGCATATATTGCACACCTAGTCACAATTGGTTACCTGCCTTGGAAATGATGTTAGCCTGTCCTTCTCCTGCACTCTATGGAGGGTAACCATTGCTATAGTTTTGGTTTGACCTACAGTTTTTCAAGGTAAAAAACTAAATACAACTCAGCCACCTCCTCTGTCACATTTAAATTATAAGTGACAGCTTAGTTGGAAGGCCTAATTTAAGAAAGAAAACAGGCAATTTGAATAAGGCAGAGGAGGTTGGACTTTCTTTTCTCAAAAATTCACAGTGATTTTTCCTGAGTAAAAGAGATCAAGTTAGGAGTCACCAACATTAGATAACAAGCCAATTTTCTTACAAATAAATGGAAGAAATGACATTTATCTACTAAAAAAATGCAATCACAGGCTATAATCAAGATCAAGATGGGCACTGGAAGTAGATACTCAAAGTATTTCAATATTCAAAACATCAAGCCCAGAGCTGGCAGGTTATTTGCAGCACCAAAACAGAAAACAAAAATGGTTTAATGGCAATTTTATGCTCCCATTTTGAGAAGTAACAAGAAACACAACGCTAAAGGATTCAGAGGAGCCTGTCCTTCTCAGCTGTTGATTACTGCTGAGTGCTGGGAAAAGGGCACTGGACAGGACACACCAGGACCAGCAGCTCCTTCATTTCAAGGTGTAACCTCTGTCTCCATGCAGGGGGGATGCACTTCCACCAACATGCGCTGACTCGAGGCAAGAAGCCTGAGCTTTCTTTGGTTGCCTGCAGAAGACCAAGCATTGCAGTTCTACTACATTACCTCCCTAATGCAACCCTTATGCAAAAATACAGTGATTATCAGAGTGTTTTCAGTTCTTTTGCCACAGCCTTTCAAAAGCTGGATCAACACTCTGCTTTGCAAAGTGAGCTTGAAAGAAATGAGAACTAAAATCACCATACTACATGGAAGAGATACAATACCTTCTGTTACATACAGAAAGGAACTTAAATTGCCACAAGAAAGGAAAACAAACATGTATTTTTAATCAAAAGTGAATTTAAATAGCTGATACCTTTTCCAGCTGCTTAAGCAACACAACAGATGACATGCAAGCCATAAGCTAGGACATACATGTTTAAGCTTCCTTTCAAAATCTGCAGACTAATTTCCTATTCCATCATGTCAAAGCTCTTAAAGCATACATGTAGAAGTCAGTGGGAGAGCCCTGCACTTCTCTCTTCCACAAGGTATTAATTGGAATGTTCCTCTATGCCCAAACAGAGCCATGTGTCTGAAACAGGAATCTGTACTTTATTGGCTTTATTGGTAACATGGAAGAAGCAATACTCCAAAAGCTCTTCTGCTGATCTTCAAGGCATCCTTAAGACCCAACTACTCATGCAAGAAGTTTGCATGAATGGGCTAAGAGTCCACTCAGGAGTTTTTGGAGGGTTTTTTAAAAGTCTTTATTACTAGATGTGGAGGTTTAGTTTCCACATAGCAAAAAAAATCTAAATCCACTAGGAAATGCACTCTAAGCTTTCCTACTGCACTAGGAGTGGAGCTGCAGAGACAATCAAACTGCTAACACAGACCCAGGAACCCAATCCTACAGCTTAAAAAATGTGCTGAATTGGTGAAAGGCTGCCAGACAGCTGGGATCACTGGGAGCTGCCACAGTCACTAACTGGGGCTTTACTCTGCAGGCTCTAAACACCACCCTGTATAGAACCAGCTATAGAGTTAATTAGTTACAGAGAAAGGAAAAACTTGTGTGGCAGAAGAGGAATGTCATATGGACAGTCATCTGCAGCTTAACCATATGGACTTTCCATAACCCTTTCAAAACAAGCATAGAGGATATCAAAGTTATGGCCCATCCTTTCAGTCCTTAAGATCTATTTCAGGATGTTATCTCCAGTTTTTCCATCCCCAGACCCCCAATTACTCTACTTCAAATAATTTCTGAGGCACAACAAGGGACATCTCACTGGCTTTTCTTCACACTCCTGTCAGCACAGCTGACAAATGCTTTAATAAAATAAAAAAGGAGGGGAGAGGGGGAGCTAGAACTAAAAATGGGTGAAGGTGGAGTTAAACAAAGTGAAGTAAGATCATCATATTTTCAAGAAAGGCTCATATAAAAATAATACAAGAAGAAATATCAAATATTTTAAAAGGTCAACCAACAGAAAATGGATTTCATCGCTTATGTTCTTCACTATTAACTCATCACAGCTTTGACAAATCCTGCTCAGCTACATCACTTCTGAGACCTTTGCAGTTAACATTAGGCTGCCTCAGGACGGCCTCCTCCTCCTCCTTCTCCTCCTCCTTTTAAATTATTTTCAGAAATACCATACAGTATGCCTAATAGGTGAATCACAGATTCTTTCTACATGCTCTCAAAGACAGGCAAATTAATTTTCTTCAAAGTAATCAATCTCAGTTAAGTAAACAGACAACTCCAAATGTAATTTTCACATTTTAGGTAAAAATTATGAAAATAGATTTCTTAAGACTGGGTAAGATATTCATAAGTACATTTCATTACTACAAATGAGGAATAGAGCCACCTCTTCTTTAAAATAAAATAAAGTCCTTTTTTAAGTGATATAATGTGCCTAGACTACAGAAGAAATAAGGAAAAATGATGCAGCTTAAGTAGTTTATCTCTTCCCTATGATATGTTCTGCACTATCACTGCTCCCACACAACCACAGCCACGAATTCTTCACTCAAAGGCTAGCAGGACAAACCACACATGTACTAGCACACCTGAGCACTCCAACAGCCTCAACAGAATCTGAACATATTAGAAAAGGAAAAAAGAAAAAGAAAAAAACCCTCCGCTGTCCTTCCAGCACCACCAGAGAGTCCATAGAATGAGGAGTAATAAGGGTACAATGTAATTCTTTCAGTTACATGTACGTAACAACTTGATATTTTGCAACTTACAAAGGTTACGGGTTGTTTTATTTTTAAATACACTGAAAATGTCCCTCTACCTAGTAGCATACAGTAGAATTACCCTACTAGGTCATAGCATCAGTCTATTCCACTGAAAAGATGTAGTGCTGCCACAGTTATCTTGGGTTTGGTTTTTTTTCCAATTGAAGTGGTAAGCTGACTCCATATGGATACCAAGGATTTTTCCTAAGTCTCCCTCCTTACTAAGATGCTTCAACAGATCACATCTCAGCTGGGCTGTGGCAAGAGAAACTCCTCTCCCTCCCAGACCCAGATTCTCCATTCCCTATGCTGAGCCCTCTGTGGAGGAGTTTACATACCCTGTATTAAATGGCAAAATATGGTGACACAGGGCATTGAAGAAGGACTAAAGAAACATGAGGGATTGAGACCTCTTTTGTCTCAGAACCAGATGGGGGAGGAGGGGGGAACGGTAGCAGATGACAAACATTCCCAGGCTCCTGAGAGAAACTGTAAGTACGTGGAAACAACAATAATGTGTATTTTCATGAGCAGTAAGAGAGCAACCACAGATTGTGAAACAACCCTGAACACTTTGTTATGGTGATTCAGACCCATTCACCAGCTCACGGGGAAAACAAGCATCCTATCACCACCAGCAAAGAGCAATCACTTCCCACCTCCTCAGCCCAAACATTTTGCACCGTTTTGTCCTAATAACATGCAGAGGTTTTCAGAGGGAGCCCATTCCGAGTCCAACTGAAGGATCCAGCAGTGACAGTTCTGGGTGAATGAACACATCCTTCAGGACCTTGCCATTGCCAGGTCAGACAGCATGTCAGCTAGAGAGGAAAAGAGTATTAAAAACAAAAGTATCCCTTCATTTCCCAAGAGGAAGCCCTCATAATGAAAAGGCTTAGAGTGATCCCTAAGTCCCCTTTCCACAGCACTCGTTGTGATGTGCTCCAACAGGTGAATCCTTATATTAAACTCCACACTTATGAGAAACCAAAAATTATTCACAACACTGTCAAAAGTGGAAAGAAATATTTCAAGTGTGCAACCAAGTACGTTTACTTTTTGATTACCTTTAACAATCTTTAACACAAACAATTTTGGTTTTATTTGAAATCAAAACTATTTCATTTCATAATAGACAACCGCTACCAGAGCATACCAAAATTCCTGATTTTAGCTTTCATTGCTTTTTCTACTATTCATAACATCTTTAGACTGTCTGCACCAAGGAGTAAATTCAAGCAGGATATTTGTAATGCACTTACTTCCCTCATAAGTTGTGTGCTTCTAAATCTATTGAGTGGGCTCTGGAACAGTACAGATTTTGTAAGGGTGGCTCAGTACTCTCCCTGCCAAGCAATGAGCAGATATTAGATATTTCAGTCAATACTGTATCTATTTGTTGCCTCAGGAGATCTTTTTTATTTTTTCTTATGACATATAAGGAAATAGATTCTGCTCTTCTGTGATTTTTTTTCTTCCAGGGAAAAAAAAATTAACCAGCACTAAAAACATTTGCATTTCAAGCTGGAGCCCTTGTATTCAAGAGCTAACAGTTTAATATATACATGATGCTGCACAAACTGGGCTAAAAATCTACATTATGAATAGGAAAAGCAGTATATTTTCAGGAAATAAAATTTTAATTCACATCAGCCAACTGTACAAATATAATATCAATTAGATGTAGAGCAAATTATTATTAATCGAATGCATGGTACTCTTTGGCACATGGATACAAATCATAGAGGTAAGTATGCCTCTCACTAATAGTAAGTTTTATACCAGATAAATGAAATTTTCAGCTAAAAATCCAATTTATCTTTAAATGTTTGTTGATACTTATTTCAAGCATCTTGGATGAAAACAAGGCTATAAAATTTGGCTGAGGTAGCAGTTAAAATTTTATGGCTTTTTAATAGCTTGCTCAAATTAAAAATAGGGAAATGCTTATTTTGTACAAAAACATACTTTCTTTGGTTCTGATCTGCTTAAAGCTATGCTTTAAGTTACAAGTTAAACAATAAAACTGACCTACTTTTGTCTTCTTGAAAATGTAACTTACACTATACAAATTTCACAGGAACCCTCTAGTACTCTCCATTATTGCAAATAACTTCCTATTATAAAACCTGTATTTATATAGATATTATCCTGACAATTCTTTTTAAAAACTATATTACAAAATATTTGATGTTTTTAAAAAGCAATGTCAGGATCCTCTTCTTTTATTTCTCACAAGAACCTGCTTCTGGGGGTGAGGGCAGGAAGCTTAGGACAAAGTAGCCTTAATTATTCTAAAATCCTAAACTTTGGAAAACCACAAGTTTTAACATGTCATACCTTTAAATATTACCATGGGTAATATTAATGCAATGAATATGCTTTGAGGTATCACAAATATGATAAAAAATAATTATTTCAAAATTTAAAAAAAAAAAGTACACAACTGACGGATTTAACAAGAGTTGTTAGGATCTCCATGGATTTCATTGTCGCTCACTACTGCCACACATGCTGGGATGCTCGGGTGTGCTCACTGAAGGCTGCGAGCAGGAGGGCAGAAACCCCCTTGGTGGTGCCAAGGGGTGCCAGGTGCAGAAATTGGCTCCAAGCCCCAGCCCTGTGCTCCCAGCAGCCCCTGGCAGTGCCACAGCAAGAGGGAATCACCAAAAATCACACTGGAGGAGCAAAAGCACTGGGGGAGGAAGAACATTTATATTGAAATAAGGACCTGCATCAAAACCCTTTTGGGGAAGCCAACAAGGGTGAAGCAGAGCAAATTCAATGGGATAACCTGAGATGAAAGAATGGGGAGAGGGAAAGGAAACACAGAGCTGGGGGAAAGAGGGGGAGGCCTGGCATGGCTGGAAAAAATAAGACAAACTGAAGAAATCCCAGAGGTGGGAGTGAGGAAGGAGCAGCCATACCTGACAAGGAAGGGAACATATGGGAAGGGCTGAAGATCAAGAGTAGAAAGAGCCAGGAGGAAGGGGGGGAAAGCAGCTGAAACCAGATAAGGAATCTGAATAAGAAAAATGAAGAGGCTGAATTAAGGCAGGAGCCTTGTAAAAGATTGTCTGCTACCATGTAGGTAACTCAGTGCCAAGGCTTTGCTGAAGTGCTGCACACAGTTCTGCAGCAAAGCACTAACCACACTCATAGGGGCAAAGCAAAATCAATCAGTGGAAAGGACACTTGAAACGGGAAATCAAAAGAGCTTGCCCTTTTTGATACATTGAAAATATGTGTGATTATTTTCTAAAAATACATCAGAGGGGAAGGAATAGTAAAATAACAGGAAGAGAAGGAACTTTTTAATCAGAAATACAAGTCATGAGAATAAATGAGCTAAGATCTCCCAGGAATAATTTTATGCTAAGCAACTGAGGAAGTTATTTGTAGCTGGGTTTTTGGTGGCTGTTTTTTGCTTGGTTGGGGTTTGTTTTTTTAAATCATAAGAGTGGTATCTTCAATAACATCTAAAAGGAAGAAAAATAATGTGCCTTTTTTTTAGATGCACAAAACCCTCAAAGCCATGTCAAACTAACAAGCCAAAACCCTCCCTCTAAAAAAAAAATCCCTCCACCAACACCTTTCAATCCTTCAGAGTGGAACTTGCTGTGCTGATGAGATGAGCTCTCGGAGCTGTGCAAGAGCAGCAGCCTACTCACCCAGAGGCTCTGCCCAACAGGGTTCTAAGCTGGGGCTGCCTTTCCTCTCCCCCCCAAACAGCACCACAGCTTGTAATGTGCTCCACTCAAAAATCACACGTGGTTCTGCTCTCTGCCAGCTTCACTTTTAGCCTCTTAATTTCCAATGGCTACAGCCAAAAGCAGGGAGCCAGCAAAACACAGTTTACTGAGACCAGCACACAAAGACAACTTTTTGTTTGGTTTTGTTTTGTTTTTAAGCTCTGTGCTCTGTCTGATTCTGAAACGTCTGTAATGCTTTTCTGACCTCTGTGTACAGCTCCTCCACAGCTGAAGGAAAGCAGCATGAAAGGAATTATTTTTGCAATATAGAAATGTATTCTGCTGCAAGACCTGTAAACTGTAACAACAGCAGTTCTGGGTCTATTCTGGGAAAGAGTGCAAGTCAAATGTAACACACACACATCATCCACCTTGACAAAAGGCTTTGTTCTGTTTTTAACTGCTATTTAATCAGCATCCCACTCACATTTAGAGAAGATCTACTCAGACTTAAGGGTGAAGCCCTGTTTCCATTAAATTAAATAGGAATCACAGTATTGAGTGGAGACCAAAATTTTACTCCAGACAAAACATTTACCCTGGAACTACAGAATGCAGTAGTTAAATTGTTTAATCTTTCCATTCAGAAGAAAAAATGATACAATATACCACAACTGAAAACATTTCATTTTTACTTAGCCAAAGTGGTTCCAAAACAACTAGACATCTCTAAAATTATCTAGAAATTAACTACAAGAAATTCATCTCTTTTTTGCTATGAGAAAAAAGACACACTGGCCCCACAACAGAGAACTCCAAAAAGCAACTGGTTAATTATATGTTTCATTCAGTAGTGCCTGGGCACACTTCTAGTGGAAAAAGGCACAAAGCCATTTCACTGTTAAATCTGGTATTTTGTGGGTAGGACAGCAATGAATACTTTCAGTTTGCATAATTACTTTTCCTTTTATTAGGACCTCTAATAAATATTTAAATGCAAGCAAAAACTCCAGCTAATCCATCTCCCAATGCAAGCAGACTCCAGGCCACCCACATATCTATAATCCTTTTTGCCCGAACTCTTGACACCCAGGATGTTCTTTGTTTTTATGTGTAAAAAAACCAACTTCAACTTCCTGTTAAAGTCACATTGTTTACAGATGTCCTGCAACCATAAACAAAGGGCTTCAGCTCTGATCATACCCACACCTCAGAGGTTTTGTTCAAAACTGATTATTCCTTTCTTTCTCCCACTAAGAGAATTCTGAAAGCATGACCCTCTCATGCCCAGTTGTTTTGCCCACCTGCGCACACAGGCACAGTGACAGAGGCTACCCCAAACTCAGATCTTTGCCATAGGTCAATATTGATTGTCACACGCCTTGAGACCCTTCCCATACATCACACTGCCCATTCTTCCACAGAGGCTGGCAGTGGGAAGATGCAGGAGGCCGAGGGCACACAGAAGGACACCCTCTGTCACAGGGCAGCTTCCACCTCTGGCATCAGCACTCTGAAACCAGATCAGCAACAGCAATGGAAGTGCCTGAGTAAGAATATCCCATCACAGTGAAAGGACTGCTTAGAGTCCTCCAAACATTCCAAATGAGAATAAATCCTTCAAAATGCACCAGAAGATCCTATGCCCCAGCAAGAATTCTTTGGCACCTACTGTCTGTTTCTCTATGCTCACTTTCTGAAAGCCATTCTTATGCTAAAAGACACGGCTGCCTAAAATCATCCTTGGTTGTTGGCTTCCCCCACTCCTTCTTTGTCTGAGATCATTATTTCCCATCTGTTTCAGCCTACCATTGCCCAGGTTTTAGTATAGTTTCTTGTCTTCAAAAATGTGAAACACCCTCAAAAAAAAAAAAAAATTTGAAACCACCAAAAAAACCCCCACCAAAAATCACCAAAAAACTCCCCCCAAAAAAACCCAAACAAAAAAACCAACACAGACGGAATTCAGATTATCAAAGATTACAAAACACCCTTTCTACACTCCATCTCAGTAAATGCTGAGAAATAAGTGCACTCAAACTTATTATCAAGACATGTTTCGTCACATCGATAAAATTAGTTTGATTTTTTTACATTTTGACTAGAAAAATTAGAAAACATGCCTTTCTAAAAAGTATAGTTCAGTTTAAAACACAGCTGAAAGCTTCAAATCTAATTGTAGATTTATCCTTGTCTGCATTACTTCCTAACTGCTGCACTGCTTTTTAAGAAATTATGAAAATATGTACCATGTAGGTAAATTAATAACAGAAAATTAAAAATCACAATATATTACATTCAGATTCAGTGAGAATCAGAGTCTTCCCTCTTGTACAGGTATTTGCTGTAACACAAAGCAGCATTCAACCATTCCCTCTCTTCTGTGATTAACATTAGGCTGCATTATCATGTTCTCACTGTGGCTTTGAATCAAACTGCTCAGGGTTCAGAGCTGCCTGCAGGTGACCACCCTGAGCAGGCTACAGGCTGTTGCTCAATGGAGTGGTTTCTCTAGAGCAGAAGACAGGAGAGGGAGGAGGAAGTGAGAAAGGGAAGAAGCAAAGGCAAAGGCCTCTCACGGGTAGCAAATGTAAAGATAACACTCTCGGAAAGTTTCTTCAAACTTCCGAAGCAACCTGAAGAAACTTCAGTGTGTCCAGAAGTGCTGAGGGGCCGAGAAACCATGGCAGGCAGTGCTCACCACCACCCACCAGAGTCACCATAGAGCAACGCCCAGCAGGCCAGGCTCAGAACTTCAAGTAAGGCAACAGGAGAACAAGAACACTCCAGGCACACTTATTCGCTGCCTACCACCACTGCTGCAGCACTGTATCTTTGAGAACACTGCCCTGGATACACAGATACAGGCAGGCAGCATCTATGGCTGGCAGGATCCAAGCCATCCATTTAAATACTGAAATCCAAGTTAGATTTCCTGTGGAAACACCCAGACATGCTGTCTGAGCTTCCTGGAACCCCTCAAATCACCCCATTACAACTGGATCCCTATCCTACCAATCTTAAATGCATATTATTTCCCTACATGCCAGGGAGAAAATGTACTCCTCTGGAAGGAACCTCGTTTATTAGCTGTAAATGATAGTGATTACAAAAGGCAACAAAGGAGTCTCATTCATACCAACCACACACAGCATGGATGATCATTTTTACAAAGACGCTCGTACAGCTGAAGCTGTTGTGTTTATTTCAGTGTGTGAGGTGGTCGGTGCACAGCAGTAGTAAAACCAGGCAAAGGCATTTCTTACAGGAAATCTCACCCCAAAGACCAGCTGTCACAAGCATGGTTCTGTGTCACTCTTGCACCGAGAATGACACAGGAACAGGTAGGAGGCAGTATTGTAGAAAGAGCAAAGAAGGTTTTATTCAAGAGAACCATGCAGTTTTTACAGAGTGATACGATAGCCAATCAAATAAAATCTAACTAACAAAAACATCTTCCTCACACACTGTCCTTGAGAAGAACAGAAAGATGAAGTAGAGAAACACCACCTGCAGATTGTTTATACTAAACAAATTATCACATCTTTACAACTCCTGAAAAATTCTCACAAGCCACTGTGAGAAGGGCTTGCAGTTTCCCTCTCTCTGTCCTATGGCATTCACAGTTCCATAACAGTTAGAGACGTCATATTCTTCTTGAGACATCTACAGATTACCCTTCTCTTTCCTCTTGCTTCTACCATGGCAGACTTTAGACAGAACTGGCATTAAAAGCCAGCCAACAGGCAAGACTATGTTGATTTCTGTTTTTCTCTTTCATGTGTTTATCATGTGTTTGAATATTTAGTATCTCTTTATCCACTTTCTTGTTGAAAGATTTGTAGTTTGTTGGATTTGCATTTAGAGAAAAACAGTGAATAATACAAAGAAATCTCTTGGCTTCCTTCACACCAAGGGATGAGGTCATAGGGCTGTTGACAATTATTTTTAAACAATCAACCTTTCATTCAGTGATGTGATTGTGCACATTCACACAGCTTGATGAAATACAGGCTTGCTCCTATCTAGAGCCTCAGGATTGCATACATTATATCAAGTTTTCCAGGGCTGGAAACATTTTCTAACAATTTCACAGACCAAAAAGAGATGCTATCTTCCTTAGTACTTAATCCCCAAACTCGAACCATAATTTTCCAGCCCTCCTATGCTCTAAAAATGTGGCTTTTAACAGATGATTCATTAAAAATATATTTTTTTCTAAATTATTTTAATTGATGGTAAGCTTCAGTACTCTGGCCATTTCTACTAGTGAGCCTCTCCAGCTGCCTTTCCATTGCTCCCCCTTGGTCTCAGGAGCTCAGGCATCAGCTACAGTGACTTTCTGTGGCACTGCAGAGGGAGGGAGAGAGGAGGATGATTCATCTGTGTCTCCAACCAGATCTCTGAACAGGAGCTTCAGCTTGAACATGAGCAAGAGAACCGTCATTTTAAAAACAAGAAACATTCAACTCTGACTCCTTCAGCTGCAACTTGGGAGTCAAAAAAAAAAAAAAAAAAAAAAAAGAGAAGTGGCAAACGAACAAAGTAACTGTCTGAGCTCCTCGAACACAGACTAAAGCAGCCACACTGGGGGAGAGGTTGCGCCAAAATTGTTCGAGGTGCCCAAGATCCTGAAAGGGCTGTGTCTACCCAAGGAGTTGACATATCTTACACCTAGATTTTGGCATGGTCTCTGGCACACCTTCCTTCAAAGGAAGGTTTAGGAGTAGCTGAAGACCTGCAGATGTTTGCTGCTTCCAACAGTCCAAAAGAAGGAAGAGGCAAACAGGTGACTTCCAGGGTTTGTGATGTTTCTCAATTAGTAAGGGCAATTTCATAAACAGTAGAAGTAGCACAAAATCTCCAAAACTGTGAATTTCAAGATGTTTTCTTCCCAGCCAGTTTTAAGGAGTTTCAAAACAAGGAAAAGTAAATCCACAATACTGCATTATAATTGCTAGTAATTTTCCATGTTTTGCCAAATCAGAAGGGAGAGGATACTCTAAATCATTGATCCCCTCTAATTAGTGCATTATGATCCACAGGCTTCTACATCAGTATCTCGTCTTCCTTTGTCCCAGGGAAAAGAAATTTTATAGCTGGTTTCTCATTTGCCAAAGTTGGCATCAAAGGCATGACCTGAAACTACAGCTTCCAGTTTTAGGACAGTGCCTTAGTGCACAAGCACACAAATTTTCTTTATAATTCAGTTTGAATTTTTGGGCTGGAAATGTAATCTTTTCAGAAGTCTGAATGCCAGCAACTGCTTCCCAGGCCTGATAAAGCAGTGCCCATTGGAGAATCTGTTCCTCCAGTACCATTGGTGGCCAGACTCCTCAGAGGGCAGGTGCTAAAAGGATCCTGTGGCTCCACACAAGAAGGAGCCCTGGAAAGTGCTGACACAGGCTCTCAGACACAGCCCAGTGCCCAACGCCCACAGTGATCAGGAACAGGACCACGAGTGAGACTGCTAAGCCTGGGTTTGGAACAAATTCCCAGGCACCCTCTGGAGACCTGGAACACATTCAGACCCAAAAAGGTGCAAGGGTAACTTGCTGCTATTTTGCAATGGGGATAAACTTCAAAAAAAACCCCAAACATATTTTTAATAACTACAAAAATTCAGGTTCACTGTTAAAAACAGCAGAAACCCACATTCCTGCTTTGTACCCATGCTGCACTCCTGCTAATACAGGAGTACAGATACTTCCTCTGAAAAAAAACCAACTGCTCTGGTACCTGAGAAGGATTTTGTTCAAGAAATATAATAAATCCCTAGTGTGCCTGCAAAGATTCAAAAGCCCATTCCAGAAAGTGTAAAAAGAAAAAAAATATTAAGACAATGGTAGACTGTTATATGTTTAAAAATTCTAACATTTCAGGAATTAATGAAAAAAGTTTTCCTAACACTTCCACACATTTCTTTTGACATTGGTAAGAAAAATCCACGCAGCATAAGACAGTATAAATCCATTGAGACAAACATTCCCTGAGGTATGTACTGCATAATAGCTGTAGTGGAAGCTATGCCAGTAACTAATTAAACTTGTGCCTCGGGCCTTAGTGATGTCAATTCATCTATTCCAAATTTATTCTGTTTTTAAAGAGCAAGTAGATTATTTTCTCCATCAATTCTATCATTTTTTAAAAATTAAAAATTCATTATTTAAGATCTTTTAAAGTAGAAATACACTGTGGAAAAAAATGTGTTTGATATGAGAGGCTATCATATTTGAATAAACATGATAAAATGCCCTACTGAGTCAGGTGGTCAGCTCATCCAGGAATGTGGAAACTCCTTTCTTCCTGACAAGAAATGAATGAGTACAGAAAGGAGCTTTGCTCTTGGCAAAGATAGTTTCTAAAAACTCCTGCAGAAAACCAGGTGCTCATCCAAGATGCTCATTTTCACACTATATGACTCTTACTTCAAGAGTTAGAAATTTTCATTATATTGAGGCATTTTTGGGGCTGTAAAAGTCCTCAAGGTTGGGTTATTTATGACCGTAAACTACAACAATAGTTAGTCTGCCAATTTCAGCAGAATGGCTACAAAACTATGTAGAAATAGCTTTTGAATTAAACTTTTGCAGCCGTTAGCTCACCTTTGTTCCTTCTGTCAGCATCTTCTCATGAAAAGAGGACAGTCATGTCAGTTCTTCCCATGGTTCTTCTTACAAGGTTTGCAAGAAGGCAGCAAAATTATGACAGTACTTCTTCTTTTTAATTGCATCAGAATTCAGATTCAGTGTCTTCATAGCTATTGGTAAATTCCAATTGATGCAATTCTGCTTTAAAGAGCCAAATAACTTCCATATTAAGCAGAAGTTCTAGTTCGTCCTCAAGCTCCACAAAGCTAACAGAGCCCTCTGATCACACTTCTTGCATAATGACTTTAGGGACACTAGGTTCACATAAACATGTTGTTATTTGAATCAGTCATGTATTACCAAAAAGAAAAAAAATGTATACCTGAAGCTCAAATCAGAAACATATTGTCATTAGCTGGCTTTGCTTTTGGCATGCTGCTCTGAAAACACAACTACATGTTATTCCTCCTTGCATCAGATCATGCTTGAATTTATGCAAACATTGTGTAAGTGGTCCAGCTTCACAAAAAACGAAACTGCTGTTTGCCATCTGCACTGATAGTGTTGTACTGCACAACATTAAGCTTTATTTAGAATTGTTTATGTTCAAAGTGTCCCCAAGCAGTATTGATGAGACTGGTTAAGTAGTGGTGTCAGAGAAGCCACCACAGCAACCATTAAAGGGCTTACAGGAGTTCAGAGTGCATGTTCTTCTTGAAGGTTCAGTCCTATTTCACTGTGAGCAAATATTAGAGGTGTCACTAAGTTTTACAGGCAAAGGGACATAAACACATGAACAATTTTAAATAATGTGGTCATTAATTAGATATTAACCAGGTATTCAGGAGAAAGAAAGGTTCATGCAGGTGCTTAGTTCTTGACATGCTGAGCACTTACAGCCCTAAGGCCTGAAGTTATTATAATCAGCTGCAGAACAAAGACATGCTGAGCTGCTCTGGCAGGAATTCATCAGCATGAACAAGAACTGCCTCCTGTACATTCCAGGGGTACTGTTTGCAGGGATCCCAAACACAAGAAATTGCAGCTGACTCTGATCTTTAGATGCAGCCAAGAAAGATGGTCTAAATACCACTTGCCACAAGGAGGAAAAGAGACTTCAGAATGACACTTAGCTTCTGCAAAGGTAATAGATGCAAGGGCCACCTCCTGCCACCTCACCTTAATACAACAAAGCAAATCTACCTGATTCAACTTCTAACATTTTGTCCTTAGACAATTAGAATTATTTCTTATTACTATAATTTTAAAAAGCGATGTTTCAAGAAAGAAAAAGGCAATAAACCAGCTCCATAGGGGTGTACGTTTAAGTGGCAACATTGGTCCGTGCAGTTTGCAGCTTTTTCTGCTTCTCCTTAGAGACTGTGAAAAAACTCAGAGTGTGGTTTGGAGATAGATAAGACACACACACATGTACAAAGTTAAATATTAAAATATTCAAACAACAGTGTAAATTGAAGAATATGCACTTTATGATTAGCAATAAGCAGTCCAATCCAAAGGGAGCCATAAATTAGACTACATTAACTTTGGATCAAATCCATGAAGGTAACACTGCAAACCACCAATAAGGAAAGATTTCATAAAACAAAGATATGTAAAGTAACTGCTGGTGAGTATCTGTCAAAAGTGAACCCCCAAAACCAAAAAGAAAATCAAATAAATTTATTTTGATTACACACTTTAGTGCAGTTTCAAAGGAGGCTAACTGGGGGGTATCGATATAAAGGCACCATGGCAAGCTTGAAAACACCAGAAGATAAAAATTTATTACAAACACAGATGTCTGTCTTTGCCAGTACACACTGTCACAGGATTTTTAAATCCAAGAACTCATCACTGCTTGTATTAAACCTTGGTAATCTCAGTACAAACAGACTGAGGGCCCTATGGGGTGGCTCCCAAGAGCCATTCTGCTCCACCTCAGGGCTACAATTCTCAACTTCCCATGCATTCCATCAACTTTTACCTGTCTTGTCCCTCATCTTTATACCAAACCTCTGTGAAAGTAGAGATGGCTTACAGACAGTGTTTATCGTCTGCAGAGAAAGCCATGGGAGCGTGCTTAGTAGCAGAGTGATAACTGAGGAAGAAAATAGAAGAAAAAAAACACCTAAAAAATAAAAAACAAAAAACCCAAACCCAAAAGGAAACACAGCAGAGCTGGTATGCTGCACTTGAACATTACTCTGCATTTCCTCCAGTGCACTTTCATCTTAGTGCTGTCTGGGGTTTTTTTTAACTACATTTACATTTTTCAACACACTTCCCTGGGTCACAGTGCCCTATTCAAGCCTTTTAACCCCAACCCACAGCTTCACTCCCTTTCAATCACCCTTGTTAAATTCAGACCTTGTTAGCAATTCAACAGAAGTTTTTATTCTGGACAGTCTTCTTTGCCATCCTTTTATTTCTGTATTTTTATCTGTTTTTACAGAGGTCACCAGTTTTAACTATTCAGAACAGCAAACATGGCCCAGCCATTACAATCTTCTCCCTTAACCACTCTATCATAATTTCACTGTTCCTCTATTTTCCTAAATTAAGCCTAATATCAACCTAATACCAGTTTCTCACAAGTTTGTCCTAGAGAGGCAAATATTCTATTTCTAAATGTAATCTAGATAATTTCCTATCCTGGCTGGCCCCTGCCAAGTGTTACTGAACTTAGGCACAAAATTCTACTGCAAGATTTTGTGCTTTTTGTACTTCTCTCACAGGTACAATGTGTTTAGAATGTGCCTGCTGAAAATAATTTTTACTTCAAGACAGAATGGGCTGCTCAAACACCCTGTTCTGAAAACATCCTGTTCATACAAAGCTTCTGTCTTATCAGACCCCTCCATGAATGACAGAACAGGAGTGTGATTCATTTGGCAGCTAAATTATTTAAATAGTTCCACAATGGCATATAAAGCCCCATATACATCACAGATTCTTTTCTTTTTCCATAATAATTTTTCTTTTCCTTTTCACTCAATCATTTTTTCTCTGAATTATTAAATCCTTCTTTCTCCCCTTCGTACAGTTTGGGAATTCTATGGCTGTAAGAACTCATAAGAGAAGGTTATAATTAGCAGTAAAAGAAAGGGTTGTAGGGAAAACATGGTTCTATGGAAATGTGAAATGGAAGCTATTTCAGGTAAGTGAAAAACCCAGCACTCATTCCATGTGTAACTTCTTCAACAAAACTCATCCCAGTCAGCAACCTGCTTTGCCAGACAGCACACAGGTGGTTCTCTGGCTGACAGATGAAGTCCACAAATTAACACACACTCTTACCCACAGGCAAGCTAGCAAAAAGCCATTTTGGAGAAAAGGCCAAACTGTATGTGTAGTAGCTAGGGAGAGCAAAGCAATCCCGATGACATGAAAAAATTCAAACCAATCCTTAGTGTACAGCTCAAAAAAACCCCAATCTTATCATGAGATGAGTTTCAGAAACAGTTTAAGCAATTCTGAGTAGCTAGAGAAAGATATTAAAAAATCCTGTGATTTTCAAAAGAACATGCAGACTTTGCTTCTCTCATACTTTTGAGTCCATTTCACAAATACAGGCCCATGAATTGCTTCACAGGTTACTGAAAATGAGAGAAAAAAGTATCAAATGGACAATGGATGAGTCAATATAGAATGCAATACTGAAGTTTAATCTGGGTTACAATGTAACACTCTTTATCATGTCATGTCTGTCCAGCACATGGTGTAAAATAAAACACAGAGAAGTGCTGCTTGTACTCTCAGGAGAATGAAAATCTACCTTACCACACCTTCTCAAGCACAGAAAAGCCATGTTAACTCACCAGATGAGAAGAAAGTATAAAGGAACATTTCTAACCACTAGAGCAAAGAGATTCTCAAGCAGCATTTGCTGGGCACAGCAACAACCCAATAAATAAATGGGGTTATTTACCCACTTAATAACCCCCACTTAATAAATGTGAAACATGGAGCCTACAAGAGTAAGGGGAGATCTAAGAGATGTTTTCCAAACTCCTCCCATGCCCTTGCTCTCTCATTCCTACACCAACCCATCACAGACACTTACACACGTTGAGCAGTTACCTCAGCTCTGAGTCATTTGAAGATACTCAGATACATCTTCAATGAAGACCCATATTCATTAATATTAAAAAATATTAATATTTTTATTCCTTTGTTTGTAAGTTTTCTCAGCAGTTACCTTTAACCACTCTTCTCCCCCTAGACTATTTTACATCAGGCAAGTCCTGAATTTGTATTGCTGCCTTTAAAAGAATATGGATGCTCTCTGTAGATGCCTACTTTCACAAAGGGTTACTTATGACTTATAAATTAACAACTCACCTCTTCACAGTTAAAGGTCACTTCAGAAATTGTGACATATGGGAGAAATAATGAGGGAGGAAAAGGGATGCACATAAAAGTACAGCCTAAAGAAAGCTAGGTTTTATTTAAAAAAAAAATCAACTAGAGGAGCAGTTCACTCAGCCCATTCAAATGCTTTAAGAATCATAATTTCATAATGTTACTAAAACCTCCTTCTTCATTCTTGGCATAAGTGCATATGTGTGTGTGTGTGTAGGCATATTTTTAATTGCAGTGTAAAAAATGTTGCTCATTGAAAGAAAAAGCATGTAGTTGTAATTAGAAGTGGAAACTATAACCAACACTTAACTTGATTATACAGAAAAGGCATTACTTACTCTCAAGATAGAGCCTCTAGGTGTCCTGTACTTCTACTAACTCTCCTGTTTACTGCTCCATAGTTGAGTGATCCCTATTGAGCCAAAGTCCTGTGATCCAACTAATTGCTTTTACAGGCGGACAGAATGGCCAAGGCAGGAAGGCAGCTCTGCAGATTGCTTGGTCCAACCCACTGGCTCAGAGCAGGGACAGTGAGAGCAGGATACTCAAGGCTGTGTTCAGCTGGCTGTTAAGTACATTCAAGGATGAAGGCTCCACAATATCCTTGAACAACCTGTTCCAGTGGTTGGCCAAGTTCAAACATTTTCTCTTATGTTTAAGAGATTTTCCTGTATTTCAATTCATACCCACTGTCTCTCCTCCTTCCTCTGTCTACTGCCAGGAGGGCTCTGGCTCCACTTTCTGTACTCCAACACATCACGTACTCAGACCCATCAATAAGATCAGCCTGAGCCTTCTCTTCTCCAGACTGAGCAGTCCCATCTCTTTCAGACCTTCCCCACACGTCACAGGCTCCAATCCCTCAACCACCTTCATGGCCCTGCACACGACTCACTCTGCTCTCTCCATCTCTCTCTTGGACCTGAGAACCCAGAACTGGACACACAACTCCACAGGTGCCTCAGCAGGAAGGAGAAGGGGAGAAGGATCCTCCTGCTCCAAGCACTCTGCCTAAAGCAGCCCAGGGAGCCAGCAGCTGCCACAGGCACACGCTGCTGCCTCGTGCTCTGCCTCATGGCCACCAGCATCCCTGGGCCCTTCTCCACAAAGCTGCTCCCCACACCCCCAGGCACAGCCTCAACCCCTGCCTGGCCTTATTCCTCTCCAGCTGCAGCACTTGGCATTTCCCTCTGCTCACAAGCATCCTCTCAGCCCCTTTCTCCACCTCTTCAAGCCTCTACACACGGCAGCACGACCCTCTGGGGAGTCCAACGCTTGCTGGTTTTGCAGCACCTGCCAGCCTGATCAGCCTCCTCTGTGCCCTGTCCTCCTGCTCATCCCTGCACACACTGAGCAGCACCAGCCCCATCTCCCACCCCTGAGGCACCACTGCCAGGGACCAGCCTGCAGCTGGAGCTCCTGCTGCCCTTTGGCTCTGGCGTTTCAGACACTTTTTCCCAGTCACCTGTACTGCACCTCCTCAGTTTGTCAGGTTATGGGAGACAGTGACAAAAGCTTTGCTGAAGTCAACATAAACAACATTCACTCCACCAAATCAGTGATCTTATGGTAGAAGCCTAACACATTGCTCACACATGACTTCCCTTTCATAAATCCACACTGACTACTCCCAACTGTCTTCTTGTCCTTCATATGTTTGGAAATGGCCTCTAGGAAGTAAACATGAGGCTTGAGTTCCCCAAATTCTTCTTTTCCTTCTTGAAAAGATTATCGACTTTTGCTTTCTGCTATTCCCCAGGAGCCTTGCCCAAGGTTCTTTCTGAGAAAATCAATTTTCTGTCTCAATTTAGTCTCCTCTGAGATTTTCTTCTGGATGAGGCATTATAGCAGATCTGTCTACACTATCTTTATGATGTATGAATGAAAATAACACTTGTTTTTCAGGTATCAGGCTGGGTTGCAGGATGATAGAGAATGCTTTAGAATGCTTTATACTGTGGAAGCAAATACGACCTAGAATAACTGAATGACATTTCACACAATAAAATAGGTTTCTGAAACTCAAAATACTGCAAATAAAGTTACCTATACTTTTGAAGTCAGTCATAACACAGACCAAGTATTAATAAAAGCTCAAGGATAAGCAGTGAAGCCATGTAAGACAACTATTCAAGCAATTCTTTCACTCATTGTTACACAGCCATGATTAACTGGAACACCACTTTTGAGACTAATCTGTAATTTTTAGAACATATATACAATCTGGCAGCTACACTTTAAAAAAATAACCATATATTATATAAATAAAGCATCCAACTTTCCTGTGGGGAGCTATTAGACCACTGCTTTTTCAGAGATGTCTGAATTTACATGGTTTGTCCTGTGCCCATTTTTCAATGTTTTTCCTATTTATTCTTTTTATTTCCTGATCAAACTTGTGCTTCTTCAAGCTTTGCTTAGTCACACCATCGTTACCACTTGCATGGAAGCAATCTAACACAGTACAAGCTGTACAGCTTTTCTCTCTGCACACAAGGTTTTGTGCACCCAGCAGAGAGGAGCTTGCAAGACAACAACCACTGAAAACAACTTTGGTTTTGTGCTAGCTATGGTTTCTGCAGTGCACAAAAATGCTCCATTAACATTTCAAACAATGTAATTTGGTGCCTTAGCTGCATTTCCTGTAATGATCTGTACAGTGAAGTTAGCTTACTATGTGTGCATCATAGAGAAGCTTTTCCTGATACCCTGTAGGCATCCTTTTCACTTAAAAAATGCTAGAGAAAGTGTTCAATCACTCCTTTCCAATTGTCTCATCTGCTAACAGTTGAATACAAAACCAGAAGTTAATGCTAATGTTTTATGAAAAAGCAGTACTTATTTGGATATTAAATGCTGTCCAAGTATCTTGCACAGCTTCCACGGCTGTCATTATTCATTCTAACCCTTTCACATGAGAATAAAATCTGAATATTAGCTACTCTCTTCCAGTCATGGAATTCAAGCCTTAAACTTCTTTCTTCCAAGAGAGGCAGGTGGTTAATGACTGCATCCAAGAGCAGGTATATTTAACTAAGAGGCATAGTTGTAAATTCCTTAGAGAGGACAAAGAAAGATACAAAGAAGGGGGGGGGGGGGGGGGGGGGGGGGAAGGAAAATACTACAATGCAACAATGTGCTATATGTGTTAAACAATCAAAGTGGAATTTCCTAAAATGGTACCTATTTGCAAACTTCTCCCAGCATAGCTGAAGCAGGAAGACTAGGGGCTGATTAGCAATTGAACCAGCAGGAGCCCCTGCCACTGACTTCAAGCCGCAGAACCGGTTTAGCTGATTGAGCTTTCACAGGTACAGCCTGTTTGCTTGCTGTGCAGGGTTTTACTAGATGGCCCTGGAGCAGAGCTTTGCTGTAGAGTTGCTGCATAGCAGGAGCTCCCTGGCAATACTTCACACTAACGCCCCTATAACCATGAAAGAGTACCAGAGCAGGAGGTGCAAGTTCCTATCACAAGTGAGGCTGCTCATCCATAATGTTCACAAAGAACAATTTGGTTTTTATATTATCTTATGCTTTTTCTTCCTCATCAAAAAGCACACCCATTCAGGAAAAAAAAATATATTTCAAGTGGCCACTGTTAACACCAAAAAAATCAAGGACCTCTGCTGGTGCTACCAAAGGATCCTTGCTAGACAATTATGCTGGTGTATTTTTTTTTTTTTTGCACACTTAGAAAAGCACTTGTAGTTAATCCCTCTGTATTGTCACTGAATCTGTCACTGTATTGTCACATGTGACATCTTTTCACAAGTCCTGTTTACATGTATTTCTCTGACAGCAGCAGGAATGCAAAATGTTACTACTTTGAGATGAAGTTCAATAAAATGATAGTGTCACTATCATGGCAACACAGTATCAAAAATGCCATTTCAAGTTTACCTCTCCCCCTGCTACTCCGCATCATGCTCCAGTGATGCAAACTTCCCTTTTCTCTCAAGCAGTCTAACCAGCTAATATTAATTGGCTTTAACTAAAAACAATTGCCTGTAGCCAGTATTTATCTTTCATTTCATTTCTTGTTGCCAGATCTGATGAGGGGATACTGAGTGTGGGAGCCAAGTCAATTTTTCCAACAACGCAATCTAGTAAGAGATAGTAATTTAGCCTCTCCCTGTAAATCCTGTTTCCACTTTATGAATGTCTGAAAACATCAGTAGAAAACAAACACATCTGTTAGCACTCATTAGCAAATGCTGGTGCTGCTGGTTGTCAAAACTCAAATCCCATCTCCCTGTCTGTCCTTCCAGATACATTCTTCAATGGCAGGACTCGAGAATCTCATTTCAGTACAGGCTCAGAAGTCTCAAAAGAGTGACCGAGAAAATCTCCACTAATACAACAGTCTTCAAGTAAAAACCTCTCTCTAACACAGCTGTAATTAATATTTTCTCTCATTATTTACAGTGTTCAGTGTCATGGAGCTGCAATTTGACAGCAGAAGGGCACGGTACAGAGATTGGAGAGGCAGGTTACCAACACATTACAAGTAACTCCAGGCATAAGCAAGGAAGCCCTGGAGGAGTTCTTCAGCCCTGGAACTTGTATGCCCAGTTTCAGCTTCATGAGAAAATAAAACCCACACAGAAGCTGTGGGGTGGGAAAGTGGGAAGAGAAGCACAGCTTCTAATGGAAACACGTGAGCCTGAAAGAAAACTTACTGGGAGTACAGTATACTCAGTTTAAAGAGACCAAACAAAAACTACCCTTTTCTAAATATCTGAATGTTCACTGAGGAAACAATGCAATGGTAAAAATCCCAGCAAAAAGAAATGGGGGTCAGTATTGCAGTGTCACTGCAAGTGTCACCAGGGTTCAGAAGGGCAAGCAACACATGCTACTTCCTTATGCAAACTCTCACGTAGAAAAAGTATGCTTTAACTTGTATGTTGTGGTTTTAGACCCAGTGTTTATTTCTGCATACAACACACATACATCATGCATGCCTACTGCATGGACACATATGGACTTCTGAAAACACCTGGAAAGGGATTACAGATTGAGAAAGAGCTTTTATTTTACAGTTTAATGAGTCATTCTTCTCCCTCCGCTTACTCAACATTTTCCTCTGGTGTCCATCAGTTTGACTAGCCTCTAAAAAATTTCACGTTTACAGGTTGCAGAAGTTCAAACAACCTAGCAAAAACATGTGGGCTAGCAATATAGAAATTAGAAAGTTTTCTGTGCAGAACCACAGAGCAACTAAGAATCATGAAATGCAGTGCTTAGTCCCACAAGCACTGCTGTGTCCTCCTTGTTATTCTATCAACTTCAGTGAACCACTGAAATGGTTCAAAGTATGTATTTTTTTCTTCTGCAGGGAAAAGTTTGGTGATATCTCACATGCAATAATTCAAATCCTAATTCTTTCCAGGATTTTAGTTTAACTTCAGCATTCTGTACTTTTACAAAACATCAGCAGTAAACCAGTTTTTCTTTTTAATTAACTATCACTAGTTGTGACAATCTGTTTGTGAGAGCTAATAATGCCAAGGTTGTGGGTTCAATCCCTATATGGGCCGTTCACTTAAGAGTTGGACTTCATGGTCCTTGTGGGTCCCTTCTAACTTGGAATATTCTGTGATTCAAGTTCACAACTGCAGGTCCTCATGTTCTCTCAGTTTGAAAGGACAGAGTCAGAGTCAAAAAAGGTAAATACAGCAAGTGCTCCACATAGCATTACAAGTCAACTGAAGGTCGCAAAATTCATAAGTTGTGTGGGAATAAAAGTAAAATCCTGAGCATATGTCCTTCTATACCTGCACAACACTACATTTCAGGTAGTTCAAATTAAAAGTGGTTTATTTCATGACATAAATTATATAGCAACTATTCAACTAAATTTTAGAATTAGACTCCTCTAAAACAAAAGAGGAGAATTAAATTTGTTGAAAGCTACACTGAGACATGTATACAGATTTTTGGTAGGTGAATGTCAGCTAATTTTTATTCAAGACAGGTAATGTGGTAGCTCTGAATTACAGACATTTTCCATCCATATTTCTCTAATTCACTTCTGGAAGGAGAATAACTCAGATCAACTTAGAGGGACTTTTAAAGGAAGAACAGATTACATTTTGATAGCACAATAAAACTGAGCCATAGGACATTAAGGAAGCATAAAAGAAACATGAAGATTTGCATTTTACTTTCTTCTACCTCTAATTATTAGGCATTCATTGGGCCAGTCATTTGGCAATGGCAGATGACAGCGTAAGAGTCATGTCTTTGTAGTGCTGTGCAGACAACATGACAGCACCATGCACTAGGACAGGCAGTCTGCTCACCTGCTTGCAAGGTCCTGGGGCACCATGATTAAGAGAATTGGGATGAGGGAACAAAAAATGAAAAGATCATTCAAGCAATCAAAAAGCTGATAAACAAGTTGGCAAAAGCAAAGCTGAATGATGTAATGCTCTTGGCTCCAAGTAGGAAGAGAATAATTTTCAGCCAAAAGTATTAGAAGAGATTTTCTTTTGGTTTGTGTTCTCGATTAATAGGTAAATACTGACAGATAAATCAGGCAGCCTAAACACACCAAAGCATGTTTAAAATGGAAACCAAGGCTTAGCTAAGCTGGCTGTAAGGAACCAGCCAAAATAATGGCAGTATCTTGTATCCTGAAGCAGTCATGAAAATTATGAAAGAAGTTTCTGCTTTAGAGAAAGTATCTGTTGGAAGGGTGTTTTTAATCAGGGCTTTTGATAATACTGGCCTATTGCTTCTGGGAAGGCAAATGCAGGCTCTCTGAAAGAACAAGTACTGACTCAATCTTTCAAAAGGTGTAGTGAGTACTCACCAAGTGGGAAAGGGACGAAAAGGTTTTGTGAAGCACCAAATACATACACTCAGCACCTTGCACATTCTCAAATGGCTTGTGATGCATTTATTTCTCTCAATATTCCCATTTAAAAGAAAAAATTCAATAAAAGCAAAAGTCATTACCACCTTCTGTAAAAATGAAAGGTTTGCCTTGTCCCTTCTCCCTGGGTGGGAAGTAGCAATGTTATTTTTTAAAATGTATGCTCTACTTGTTTTCCTTCCATCCCTCACCAGCTCCCTTCACAACCACTGGCACTAAGTATCCATCACTGAAGTCTGAAGTCAGAGTGAGTAAATAACCCTACTAAATAACCATCCTATTTCATGATGGTTGTTTACCTGCACCTTTGACTTTTTCCATGGTAACTGAATTAGAGTGCCTATATATAAACAATGATATATTTTATTTGGCTGTAACAAAGCCAAAAAAATCAGGATTAAGAGGCTCATATACACTCGTCTCTTTCCAGCTCTGAAGAGAACAACACGTTCTGCTCATAAACCTAAACTGCTCTAATATAATCTGTCATATCATAATTTTACTTTTCACAAACAGTGCCAGTGAAATTCTAGTAGAGTACATAATTAGGTGACAGCAGGAAATGGCAGACCCTTTAAGGACTGTCTTCACCATCAGCTTCCCAAACAGTTCCCAAAAGATTCTAGGAGGAAATTGTAGCACTTACAGGAACAGAATACAGATACCCAATTAGTCAAATACTACTTCCAACAGCAAATAGTGCAAGTAGTTTGTCATTCCCACTGATATTCACTTTATAAAAACATGAAAACTGTTACATGGTCTACACATAAACCTTCAGAAAAAACAGCACTTCTGTACAAAAAAGTAAAACCTAAATGCAACAACAAAAATCCAAATAAATTAAAAATCAACACCACTAAACAAACCCCATATACACACACATATTTACTGTTAATAAATCACAGTGTTTGATCAGAAATAAAGAGTCATGGCAGCAACAGTTATAGCAGCAATCTCTGATAGCTTGCTTTTTTTCCCCAAATGTCCCTGTTACTCTTATCTTCATTCTTTCTTATTGTTACTGTTAACTCTTAAGTATATAAACTAAAAGACAACCAGTAGATGAAGTCTGGATACATACAGGCTGTATTGTTCTATGTAAATGGACTATTTGGCAGACTAAGGCTGCAGCACAACCTTTCACCATTACGATTATTAAAATGCTGTAGATACTCCACAGGCTTTCAGAATACTCTTTTAAACTTTTTAAAAGTTTATTTCCTAAACTTGAGGGAATCCATCTGAAGGCTTTGTAATTAAAGTGCAAAGAAGGTGGAAGTATTGACAAGTATTCTCACATTAGCTTCAAACAGCAGTGAGACTGAGCTGCAATTCAATTTCTAGGAGCTTGTGTTTTAAGAATTTTAATGAGATTTTGGTCCTGTCAGGAAAAATCACATACTTAGCTGTACTCCCTTCAAATCCATAACTGTAGAAGTATGTTTTGCAAGACATTTGTATGCAAATGCTGCTAAGGGCCTCTACAGATTTTACCTACAGAGAAGAGTTTCTCACAGCAGCCTCCTCCAACAGAAAAACAATTGCCAGGCCAAGCGTGAAAATGAATCAGACCAAAATACATGGATTACTAACATATCCACCCACACAATCTACAGAGAAAATAAAAACATCCGGAGCTTGTAAGGTTGCCAGAGGGGGGAAAAAAAGAAAAGAAAACTGATTTCAGGGAAGACACAATATAAATTTATACTTTTTTATACCCTCTCTTTGCCTCACAAGCTTTTAGGACTAGGTTGGAGAAATGCTGTGAACCATCTATATCCTGCCAATTCTATAAATCCTTATGACTACATTAAGAGGCTATTGCCAAAACCACACTGAATTCTTTGTGTAACACATATTTCAAATAATAATATATAACTAAGTTCTGAATAAATTGAAACTACCTTAAAGAAGTATTATATTATAGCTCCAAAGAAATTATATATTTGAAAAGATGATTTCTAGATGACACACTGGGCTCTTGTTTCAATCTCTGATCAGATTCTCCTCATGGCTTGGAGCTTCAGGAAGGAGAGAAAGAAAAAATAGTATTTGTTTCCCCTTTAGCCCAAATTAGAGTTTTTGTAATTTACAATTTAGGCAACAGCATATTTTAAACTGGAATGCTGTACTGAGGTTTTCTTAAGGCTACAAAAAACAGCCTGAGCAAGAAGAGGAAACAATTGAGTCTCCTTTGTATATTTTGAGTCTCCTTTGTATATTAATTGATACTACCTACATTAACTCTATCAGTAAAGCAGTAAAATGTGTATTTAAATAAGAATGGCTTTAGACCTCAGCATTTACATTGCATAAAGAATGAAAACCAATAAATTTTGTTTTCAAATTCATGAATCCCATAAAATCATAGAATGGTTAGAGAATGGGTAGAGAATGGAAGGATCATTTAGCTCAACTCCCCCAGCTATGGGAGGAGCTGGATCAATGGCAGAATTTCTATCAGTTATCTGTATATAATTGCAAGTAAGCCACTGTCTTTTCAGAAGGTAACTTTTTACAATATTATGTACCAGTCACTGAGTAAACACCTCAACACTGAAGCTTCACATTACTGTGTGCTCACTACACGACTGCTGCACGTACTCTTACTTTCACATACTTCATAAAATTCCCACACAACATCCAGCAGCTGACAGACCCAAACCACCATCATTTTTCCTCTTTTCCACACCCCCACACTCCCCTGAGTAACCCCTCCCTTCAAAGCTTGCCATCAAAACATATCCACCAGAGTGGTCACCACAGGCCAGCCAAATCCCCGCTTGCTCCCCTGGTGAACGCACGGGCTCCGTGCTGCTGACTGCCCCGAGCACGCGTCCATCCGCCTGGGAACAGCACCAGCTCCCAGCAAAGAGCCTCCCTCACTGCCAGAGTGCTTCAGATCACTTCCAGGCCAAACACCCAGGGCAGCTGCCTCCCTGGAGCTCCCTCACCTCCTCTGAATGCAGATGAACAGGTTGAGGTGTGACATCGTTTGTCATCACACCCTGGGCATCCAGCACAGCCCGAGCGCTGTCATTGCTCTGCGCTCAGTTCCTCAGAAGAGAGGACACAGCCAAGTCACAGATTATTGACAGGCACAAGACAATCTTGTGTCAGTCTCTGTCTTTGTGAGGAGAAGGGCTGGAAAAGGGGGAAAGATTTTGTTTTACTAGTTCTGCTTGCACCATTGTAAGAGGAATAACAACAGCAATAATAAATAATTACAGCCTGTGATGTTACTTTTCTCCTCATAAAATCTTGATTGCTGTTGACGGAAACAAAACCTCAGAGACAATATTTTCACATGATTATATTTCCTTGCATTTCACCATAAGTATAGCAAGTTTAATGGCCATACCCAAAACTTGGAATAAGAAGTTGGTACTCCTGAGTCTCATTCAGTTAGGATCCCACAATCTAAAACAATTCCTGAAAATGAATATGTAGACAGTATTCTAGTAAGATTTCCAAAAACAACAAGAGAAAAAGCTTATTAATTGAGCTGCAAATTCCTGCCAAGCGTGTAAAAAGAAGAAAAAACAAAAAGAACACCAAAAACCCAAATCAAAAGTACCCCAGCATAACAATCCACTGACCCATAAAGCAAGTTATCTTGTTAGGTACCACAGAAATAATTTCCCTAGTCTGCATATAACCTCAGTGCCTCTGCTAATGCCACAACTTTCCCAGAATCACGGAATATTCTGAGTTGGAAAGGACCCATAAGGATCGAGTTCAATTCTTGAGTGAAGGCCTGTATGGGGAATGAACCCATGACAAGTGGTTACTGAGGCAAAGCTGACCCAGACATCCCTTAACTGACAGAACTCAGACTGCTGAGGAGGGCAGTGGAGGCCCTAAGAACCTACAAACCCCAGAGCAAGGGCAGGAGGTTCCAGAGTGCCAGAGATTGCAAAAGGCTGAGGCAGAGCAGCAGGGAATGACCGCAGGAGCTGGTCAGCTCTCTGCCCTGGCAGGTACCAAGCAGAACAAAAGTGTCCTCAGACATGGGAAATATCCTCTTTTCCTGCCCAGGAGACAAACCTCAGCTGCAAAGGGCCCCTGCATGTGCACAGGACCTTTTTATGTTTTATGAAAAGTTTTATGAAAGCATGAACAGAGGTAGGTAGGGGTGTGTAACAAGCACAAGGGTCTCATCAAGAAATCACTCACAATCCCTCCACAACCTCTGGCTGGCTGTGATAAAAACAAACAAATACAGAGAAGAAAATTAAATAACAGGCAACAGATAAGGATCTGCACCATGATTCAGCATGAACATCTTTGACATCCTACAACTAATGTGCACTATTTAAAGATTGTATTCTGCTTGCATAACAAGAAATCCAGATTGCTTTTCTGACCCAAGGCAGCAGTACAGTTACACAAATCCCTGCCCTGTTTCACTGATTCTAAAACACAAGCTATACACCAGAATTCCAAAAACAACTACACTACACTTCCTGCTTGAGATAAATTTACCCCTCCAACTCTGCTAGTAATATTGGCAAGTCCTCTGGAGTACAGAGAAGCTTTCAGGTTGTTACAGATTCAGTTTACCAATATAACACTATTCAATCCCACATAAAATTTACTTTGAAAATTCAAGCCAGCAAGCATGGCTCTGCACCAGTTTCCTGCTTTCTACATCTCCATCCGCCATCAGCAAAGTCTGTCTCAGATGCCGCCACACTTACAAACAGCTTTACACTGCAGAGCATGGATTTCAAGTTGAAGTTTTCAAGCTAGAAAGACATCGAAAACCAACTTTATATCATATAAACGAACAACACTGCAATCACACCTGATACCACCTCTTTGTCAGCTGCATAACTGAACATTAAAACAGATACCAGGAACAGTACATAATTCTCCGTTCCTACTTCTATTTCTCTGCCTGAAAAACTGAAAGAAAACAGAAGATGACAACCAGATACACTTTCAAAACATTTCTTACGACACATTCAGCACCATTATCTCTAACAAAAGTAGGCATCTTCAAGTGTCGACAGAGCTAAGTTAGCTCCTGAAGAGAGACCAAAGATTTTTCTCATATTTAACAAACTTTTTTCTCAAAATCTTTCGAGTGGCCATAGCCGCAGACTACTAGGCAATGAAAAAAGAAACAGAAAACAAATTTCAAATACCTTTTCTGTCACACCTTGCATATTGAATTTCAGAGCCTAAGAAGAGTATGAATCCGTCTTTTTCGTCGCTATATGTATAAATAAAACTAAAAAATTCAAAGCAGTTGTTTTTGTAGATTCGAGAACAGGAAGCACCTCTGCTACAACTTCGTAGAGAAAGTCCCTTGAAAAAAAAATAGTTGCGTATGTACTTCACGTATATCATTGCTACCTCCCCTTTCCTCCTTCTGTCTCACATCTGTCTTCAGACAACTCCTCTTCAATGGTCTCCTAATTTGCATCTATTCCAAGAAATTTAAAAACGCTTTTACTACCAGCAGCTCCGAAAGTCTTTTGCACCTTCACAACCTATTTCACATTCCCTTGAAAAATACGGGGGATTTGTTTCTTAAGTAACACTTGAAATGAACGTCTTTTCAAAAACATTCCAATATATTGCATTTCTCTAATTTTTCCATTTCTGATTTCTACTTCTTTTCTTCCAAACTTGACTTCCAGAATCTGTGCAGAAATGTTGACAGAAACCATTCAGTACTCTTTACAGTGTTAATTCCATTATTTCGTTTCAGCCCAAACATTCAATTTTTTGCAAACCCCAACAGTTTATTTGGAACATCATCATGAATTTATTCAAAAGAAAATAAAATCACAGGGAGAAAAAGCTCTTCTCCGTAAGAAATTAATCCTACGTCTTGAAGGTGGAATGCAAAGTACTTCAAGAATTTAATTTGCAGGTTTTAACCTTTGAATAACTGTCTCGACTACTCTTAGAACCAATTTTGATAAGAAATAGGAATTTGGAGTAGTGTTCAAGTCCATTACTTGTCTGTAGCATCCCTTTTTGCCAGCTTCTCTATTACTTTGTTGACACACACTTTGCCAATGGGGCATGAACTGACTGCATTCACTTATTAAAAAATTTTCCATAATCAAGAGAAATTCACAATTACTCTCACTGGGCAGAGTGATTATACTCAACAAGTTTTCTAACAGGACTGCTCTTTTGACTATATTTCTCCATCTAGGAGATTTACACAAGGAAAACAAGAAAAATGAAAGTTTTCATTCAAGAGATTCATAAACTAACTCTAAGTGTGTATCTTCTTCTCCATCTTACCTAGTTTAGAAAGAAAATGCTTGGCTACCAAAAACATCTTTAACTTTAAATTCTTCCTCATCCTCAGCTTGAACACAATGTGGTTTTTACTTGTTTAGAAAACAGCCCTGGATGTTGACAAAAAAAAAGGGCAGGAAGGAAAGAGCAGGGAGTGGTATTTCATGAGAAGACAAAACCTAAACCATTTACTGTTGTTTTAGAACTTTCTATTAAGAAAAAGCTATTTATATTTCAATTATGTGACAGGATGCCACAGTTTGAAGTAATTTTGGAAAAAAGAGGCCTTAAAATTAGGTATTAATGGTGTCAACCTACAAATCTTTAGATTATTATATTCCCATAACAGACATTCATAGGCTGCATTTGTTTAGAACACTAAATCAAACACCTCCTAAAATCAGCAGCAAATTTAAAATATCAGCCAGGAAAAAGCCTAGAGGAAGTCTGCATTTGTCCCACAGTTCGTTTCACCGGAGTTCAAGCAGAAAAATATTTCCGATACACAATGAATCCCAAAACAGTTTCTTTCCCCTAGCTCAAAGTGTGTATTTTCAGAGATAAGCAAAAACCAGATTATTCATTGTCCTCCACTGTGCCCTTTCATCTCATTGAGGCCCTGTCTTGCTCCTCATTTTTGCTGCCTGACACACACAGAGCTGCTCCCCCTTCTTGCCCATGACAGGAGCGAGGATCAGGGTGTGAGCTGACACCCCAGAACCCCTGAGGCTGCCTGTCCACCCCCACACCCCCTGCTATGGGCTGGCTCCACTCACAGCCAGCCACTTCCCCCAGCTACCTGGACATATGCAGCACTATGGAAGCAAAATGAAATCACTTCATTATGTCCATATGCCTAAACACACAACAGGCTTACACAGTTAGAAGAACTTAAAAAAAAAAAGAGAGACACTTATACCCTCAGAAAAGCGAAAGTACCAAAGCTCCTCAGAAGCTGTATTAAAAGAGTAACATAAACTCTATGTAAATTATTGTAGTTCTTGGTCTCTTTTCCACAGTGGAGAGCCAGGTTTATGGAGACTTATGGAAATTAACAGCATAGGTCTGCAATGACAAATCAAGGAGGCCCAGAGGTACTAATAGCTGGCTTCACATGTGCAGACATATGTGTGCCAACACAGATGCCCAGTAAAAATTATGATTTCTTTCCAAACCTCTGAATGGTTGTCCTAAAACAAGGATTACTGCAAGTTATTTGGTATATTAACTGAATACAAATTAAGCTCTTTTTTTAAAGGTTTTTATAGGGAACTGTATGGGAAAATCTAATTATTCTCAACTAATTTAGCCAGGAATAAATATTCACCAAAAAAAGCTTCTATAAAACCTAAGAAAACACTCGGGAAAAGCAGAATCTGTTACAGAGAAGACAAAATATTTAAAATGCAATGGCCTATAAGTTCTGGAATAACCAGTTTGCTCTCAGACCATGATGTCAAGTCTTTTCACTGAACACCAGAGAAATGTGGGTGTAGCTTCTTTTATTTTCAGCTTGTCTTTGCAAAGAAAGTAATCTTTTCTTTATAACATTGTCTCACTGCATTATATATATGCAATATATGTGTATACACAATACATGTGTATATGCAATATATTGTGGGTTTAGATATAAGAGATATTATGATATAAAAGCTTATATTTAGCCTGAACAGCACAGTACATAAAACTTATACACATAACACAAGAACAGTTCCACTTTGTACTCACTCTTACAAAGTTGTCAGGGAACAAACCTCTTCTGCCTTTGAGCTGTCCTTCCCACCAGCCTCCATCATCTTTCTTGATATTGGTGATTATGTCACCTACAGTGATTGTCAGCTCATCATCGTGTTGAGCTTTGTAGTCAAACTCCACTATCGCCTCCACTAAAAGAGAAACACACATATGCACAATTATTGACTACATTTAAGTTTTACTGCATTCCAAAGGCATAAGAAAACGCCAATGCAATTATATATTTTCAGTGAAAGTAATACATTCAGTTTAACTAAGAGAGTACATCAAAGAGGCAACATGCAATGGTAATGTTCTGTGGGTACCTGCTACAAGAGAGGCCAAGTGAAAAAACACACAAGAAACCCATCATGGTTAAGGCAACACAGATTTTTATTTTTTAAAGGAAATCCATTTGTGATGCTTCAGCAATATTAATTCTGGCAGCATTACAAAGTTTATTTTTATGTCTTGGACAAAGTTTTACCTTTTGTTCACAGGGCTTTCAAAGCATTTTATTTTATATGGAAATAAATATGTAAAGGCTCTCAAATTCTTAAGCATCCCAAGCCACCGCAACTACCTTGCTAAATACATCACTCTAAAATATATTTAAGAAGAATTTTTTTCATCATGATGATTTTGACTGCTGTTTATATAGAACGTGCCCTCACAGGATTTCTTCAAAGAGAGAAGATTTTCTTTCATTTGTGATTAAGCATCAAAGAATTAAGGTTAAATACTTCTACTGCTCTGAATGTCTGTTATCAGTTATAAGCATGATAAGCTTGTTGCCATTACATGGCATGCCTGTCTTTTCCCAAGAAGTCTCCCCATCCCTTGAAACCATACACACAACCATACCCTTTAGAGAATTAAGGAAGTCATAAAGACAGAAAAATTCCTTCAGAGAATCAAAAATAATACACCTGGGGTACTCAGCATGGAAGCCATTGTTATATTTAGTGGTTCATCAAACATTTACTGGCCAGATGGGTGAGGTCTGGACAGCCATATCTGTAAAACTTAGTTCTGTTTTCTTCAGTGGAAAAGTTTGTCCCAAGACTTCCCACCAAACACTTAGCCCTGTGACCACTGAAACAGCAAAGTGAGAACTAGTATCAGGCATCTGCTTTCTGCACAAATGACTGTGCCATGTAAACCCTGCAAGCTCCAGCCTGCAAGCAGGCAATACCAGCTCACAAAGCAAAGCCAACCATTACACCACAGGCAGCAAAAAGGTTCTGCCTGAATAACAAACCCTGCATACTAAACTGAATTAAGTTGACAGGAAAGCAGAGTTACTTCTTGCCACCCCCAAAATGTCACACAGTCACAGTGCTAAATATCTCCATCCCTCCTCCAGAGCCTGCAAGTCGTAGCTAAAGCAGTGTTCTGACTTTTGGATACATACCAGCCACAAGTTTATGGCTTATAATATTCCTCTATTACTTCATCTGTGAAGTCAAAAACCATTGTAAAACCAGTTTACAAGAGGCCTGCTAAACTACATAATGAACAGCAAAAGAGAAAGACTGGCATCACACATTGTAAGCTGACAGGCAAAGAGAACGTGAAAAATTTATCAGTGAAACCTAGCTGAAAAATCAGAGTCATTCAGGCTGAGAGGGACTTCACAGCTCTCGTTCAGCTTTCTGTTCAAAGCAGGACCAGCTGTGAGGTCAAACCAGGTTACTCAGGGCTTTGCCCACATGGGTCTTGAAATCCTCCAACCTCCTCCTACAGAGGCAGGTAGGGCATGCAGTAGAATATGCTCCACTGCCTGACTGGAAAAAAGGCTCCAAGAGGCTGTGGAGAGAAAACCTTTCCTGTATCAGCTTTCACTCACTGGCCTTGTTGCCTCACCATCCACTGCAGGGCAATAACTCCATCTTCTTGATAATTTACTTGTAAGCTTTGTAAAGCTGCTATGAGGACCTTCCAGTTTCTCTGCTTCAAGCTAGACAACCAGAGCTCTTCTAGATTCAGGTCCCTTCACTCTAACACATGAAGTGTTCCACCAGTTTGGTAGAAATCACAGATATGAGGAGAGTGCACTCCACTGCCTTCTCTGATATTTGATAAAGACACTAGACTGAAGAAGTTCCAGCCCCTGGTGGTACTTCATTTATTATCAGCTTGTACCTGCAGTACAAACCACTAACCACTGCCTAAATCACAGTTTTTGAGGTTGGAAGGCACCTCTGTAGACCAATCCCCTTATTCAATGCAGAAACTGCTAAAGCACAGATAGCTCAGGGCCTTATGCAGCCAAGTTTTGAATATCTCAAAGGATGGAAATCCCAGTGTTTGATCACCCTTAAGATTAAAAATGCTTTCAGACACATCAATAAGATCAGCCTGAGCCTCCTCTTCTCCAGACTGAGCAGTCCCATCTCTTTCAGACCTTCCCCACATGTCACAGGCTCCAATCCCTCAACCACCTTCATGGCCCTGCACAGGACTCACTCTGCTCTCTCCATCTCTCCCTTGGACCTGAGAACCCAGAACTGGACACACAACTCCACAGGTGCCTCAGCAGGAAGGAGAAGGGGAGAAGGACCCTCCTGCTCCCAGCACTCTGCCTAAAGCAGCCCAGGGAGCCAGCAGCTGCCACAGGCACACGCTGCTGCCTCGTGCTCTGCCTCATGGCCACCAGCATCCCTGGGCCCCTCTCCACAAAGCTGCTCCCCACACCCCCAGGCACAGCCTCAACCCCTGCCTGGCCTTATTCCTCTCCAGCTGCAGCACTTGGCATTTCCCTCTGCTCACGAGCATCCTCTCAGCCCCTTTCTCCACCTCTTCAAGCCTCTACACACGGCAGCACGACCCTCTGGGGAGTCCAACGCTTGCTGGTTTTGCAGCACCTGCCAGCCTGATCAGCCTCCTCTGTGCCCTGTCCTCCTGCTCATCCCTGCACACACTGAGCAGCACCAGCCCCATCTCCCACCCCTGAGGCACCACTGCCAGGGACCAGCCTGCAGCTGGAGCTCCTGCTGCCCTTTGGCTCTGGCGTTTCAGACACTTTTTCCCAGTCACCCGTACTGCACCTCCTCAGTTTGTCAGGTTATGGGAGACAGTGACAAAAGCTTTGCTGAAGTCAACATAAACAACATTCACTCCACCAAATCAGTGATCTTATGGTAGAAGACTAACAGATTGCTCACACATGACTTCCCTTTCATAAATCCACACTGACTACTATCATGCTTAGAAATGGACTCCAGGATTATTTCTTCCATCATCTTCCAATGGTTCACATGGGGCTGATCAGCCTGCAGTTTGCAGTAAAAAAAAAAAAATGAGGCTTCTTGCTCTTCCTGAAGACAGGAGGTCCATTCTTCTTGTTTTAATGAACCTCTCCTAATCACAGTGACTTTTTGAAGGCCATCAAGAGGGATCTCCCAATATCAGTTAGCTCCCTCAGGATATACCATACCAGGGCCATGGCTTTGCATGTGACCACCTTGTTTAAATATTCCCTAACCTGATTCTCTTCCACTGACGGAAGGTGTACCTTGCCCTGGATTTTCTACTGGTTTCAGAGTCCTGAACAGGCCAAAGTCTTTCCTCTTCAAGTCTGGGGTTGCCACCCTGCTCTCTGCCTGTCCCCCCCTCCTCTCAGGATCCTGAACTTTATCATCTCCTGGTCAGTGCCACCAAGGCTGCCCTCAGCCTTCAGACCCCAAACAGGTCATTGTTTGCAGGTATGAGATCCAGTAGACAGCACACTCCAGAAACCTCCTGAACTGCTCACATCCAACCCAGCACATAAACAAGCTCCACTATCCCTCCAGCAGATATCAGGGTGATGGACTATGAGCTATCCTATCGTATCTTCACAATCCCAATGAAATCCTAACTCTGAAACTGCATGCAGACATGTAATTCCTCTTCTTTGCATTCCATGCTGTCTGCATGAGAACACAGACATTTCAGAGAGGCAACTAGCTGTGCTGACTTCCCAGAAAGAGTTTTCCTTGTAATTCTGAAAAGCACTTCCTTGTTTATATGGGTATGCTTGGGAAAGGCCCCCATCAGTCCTGATTTTTTTGATTACAAGGTCTCCATTGTTTGTATCACATTTTTTTTGCCAACCTGGTCCACCAATTGCTCATAAGATAGTTAGCAGAGATGCTTTTGCCTTAGTCAGGTGAATCCCATCTTTTCCAACAATCCTTAAAAAGACCCTCATGATTATAAAACTAGAATTCTGTTGCTCACACCAACTATGCAACCAGCTTACCCACAAGATCTCTCTACTCATCCTAATGCACTTTGCTCTCACCCACAGGATCAAGGAGAATCCAGCCAGGCTCCCACACTCTTGGTCATCACCCCAGAACCACAGAGTCACAGCTGAGAATTTCAGATCCCTTCAGGTGGTATCATTCAAACCTACATGGGAGAGCAGCAGGAGTAGTAGTGTGAAGCCAGACAAGCTCTGGCAGTTTTACTGCAGTGTTCCAGACCCTGGCAGGCAACGAGCCTCTCTAGATGACAGGTCAGGTCGGGTCAGGTCAGCAGATGGGAGTCTCCAACACTGGCAGCAGGGAATTTCCCTACTGTTACCACTTCCCACTTTCTCCTGGTGCTTCTGCATGGCTCAGATTTACCAGCTTGGGTGCTTCACTGGACTGAGCAGCCAGACTCCCATCACCTACAAAAGCATTGAATCTGTTCTTTAATTGCTGATCTTGAAGTGGAGTAGGAGCCTTCCTCCTGGCATCAAAAATTATAAAACTTCATGTTTTCAGGCTTGCCATTCTGGGAGTCTCTAAATCCACCCCAAGAGGCACAGACTCCATCTGCCCTTTATTCAGGAAAATTGTGGGTGTGGGCTCTTGAAACCTCAGGGACCTGAAGAGCTGGAAAGCCCAACCCTCTGAGTTCAGCCAAGTAACAAAATTTTATACATATTTCTAATATATGACCTAGAGTCCCTAAATTAGCACCAATATTATCCATATATATATATATATATGTATATATATTTACATATATATATACACACACACACACACATATACATACATACAGTTCAGCCCAGACCAACCATTGCATTTGGATCAGAAGTTGTATTTACACAATAGCTCTCCAAAGACTACTGTAAGACTACTGGATTCAAGCAGAGGCAGCAAGGTACACACATCAATGAAAATTTTTATCTCCACAGAACACAACAGGACTGTGGCTCAGAAAAGGCAAAATTTAGACTATTCAGCAGGGTATTTCCAGTTTGGTTGAACCCCAGGAAAGATCTTTTGAAAGCAAGGTCCTGTATCTTCATTTTTAAGCAGCCTACTAGGACGTACTTGCTTTCAGGACTCAAAGCTTTTTGTGTGTGTCAAGTCATTTCTCCTCCCTGCTTAGGAAGCTTTAAAATCCTATTCTGATTTTGCAATGAATGCAATTACATACTGCCTTGCTCTTCCTAAGCAACTAGGAGGTGGGTAGAGAGCTGTAAGGGGGAGATGACAATGCAGCAGGGATTCAGGCTTGCTCCAGCTACTGATTCTTCAAACACTCCTCAGCATTCAGACTGCAGCAAGACATAATGAAGGAAGCCAAACAACTCTCCCACTCTGTAAGTCTCATATTTCTCAAGAGTTCTAGAATCTGTTGCTGTTCTTGCAGCTTTCCCTTAAGAATGCTGCAAAAATTACATGACTAATGACAGTTTTCTTATTAATTATGTTCCCTCTCTTAAGCTGAGGCACCAAAAGGCAGAATGGGGCTGTTGACCTGACCCTACAGTGGCTTGGGTAGGCTGGAGGCACTGGAGTTAACTCCCTGAAGTTTGCACTAATTCATGTACAGACAGCAGCTGTTCAATCACCTTTGTTTTACTGAAAGTTTGTTTAAACAAATAGAAAACCCCAACCCTTCACTGTTCAGGCTTTTCTCTGTCTATAAAAGTTTCCACTTATTAAAAACACATATAAATATTTTTTAAAGCTGCCTCCTCTCAGAGAATTTGATTACTGTAACATAAGTGTGTGTAAGCAGTAAGAGATTTATGAGTCACCAAAGTAAGACCACACAATCAAGATGTTTATAAACTCTCCAAAGGAAACCAAAAGCACAGTTTGGAAAGACAAATAAGAGTACACCTAATAAATGTGCAGAATTGTGACAAACTGATGGGAAGGTACTTCTGAGATCACTCAAAATTCTCATTTATCACACTACTGAGGTTTGAATAGCACATGACAACCAAAAGTGCTCTACAATTGTCAGGTTCTTGCAGCTGCAGTTTTTAAATCAAACTCATTTTCTAAAGCATGCTAAATCACGGCACCTCCTCAAGCTGTGCTTTGAAAAATTCATTCTGCCAGTCAAACTTAATACTTTTTGTTTCTTTTGACCTGAAACTTGGTCTTCATGGAAGCTGGATTGATGCTAGAGACAGCACTGATCCAGGTTTGTTATGAAAAAGCAGATCAGAGTTGTGCTTCACATCTGTAAGTACAACATACCTGATTCCTGAAATGCTGTGCTAGATTTCTCCTCAGGAACTGGATTAAAATTGTGTCCCACTTTGCGCAATGATTCATGATGTGAGAAAACACTCCATGGACAGTGAGCTCAAATTAATGTTATTTGTTAACCAACAAAGGTTGGTCTTAGGCCCAGCTCTGCCAAGGTAAACAGATTGTTGCATTAACAGCCAAAACTCAAATCCATTTCAAGCCAAGAGAAAAATAAACTGGCAAAACTGGGACAGGCAGATCTGGTTTCTCTTTTTAGAGAAATTTTCTTCAAATTATTGTACCTCATGATGCCCGAAAGTCAAACCTGCCCCAGCCAGTAAACTCTAGCTACTCTTTCTGTTAGAAAAAGGCATTTTGTACATTAGGAATGAAATTCAATATCAAAAGCTATTCAAGTTATTTTGATCTACAAGGAGAACATTTATTCTCATGCCAACAAAATCAGCTATTCCTAGTCTTATATTACCATCAATCCAAATTGTAACATAAAAACTCATGAAATAGAATCAAAGCTAGTTATTAAGAGCCCTGCTGGAGACTGGCACAGTACAACTCATTACTGCAATGTCAGGGACAAAGATTTTTTTTAATTTAATGCTTAGTGGTTTGGATTTAAAATACACAATTTGGATTGTTAATGATATGAACCAGGCATTGAAATGTAACCTAACAGCTGTATTTTTAAAAAGCACATCTAGAAAAAAACTGGTCCTACCATTCATTCATTCCACAAGTTAATCTTGCACATACAGGTGAAATTATTTTGTTGATAATTACAAATATTTTTCTTACTCTTTCGTTTGTTTCCTTCCCACATTTTAAATTACAAGTAAAATCTAATCCCTTAAACTGACCTAGTCAGAATTTCTTTAATAACGCTACCAATACTTGAAGACAGAAATGTCTTCTGTTTATTCTATTTTCAGTTATTGTACAGTGCCTTTCCAAGCAAGAAAATATAAAGAAAAAGAAACAGAGAATTGCTACTGTGCAACAAAAACTATGTTATTAAATCAGTTTTTTGTGAGACATCTGAAGTGTGTGGGCACAATGGAAATGTTATTAACCTCTTTGGCACTATTCCACACAAGTAACAGCATCCATATGGCAGCACCACCTTCTGCAGCAGTCTGGTTTCACACCCAAATGTAGACAATTAAGTGAGTAAATACAGTTAGACGTGGCAGTCAAGGAGTTAAGAGCTGTAATTTTTATATTTTCACATTTCTAAGCCACTCAGCTTCATATGAAGGATAAACATGCTTGTTGCATTGGCTTACCCAAAAAAAAACAGAACAGAAACCAGACAGACTACCTGCAAATATTCTGCATTCAAGCTTCCAGTTTTAAATTACATTTTCCCAAAAAGAGAGTGCATCACACTTTTGCATGAAGATAACATCTTATAACAGGTTAAAAATCTGACCATTGAATTCCATCTGCCTCAACTCCACAGACAGAGTCTTCTTCAAATGTGCTGTTCTATCTGAGACACCTGAGTCCAACCTGGTGAGCCCAGCACACTTTCAGAGCTGATGGGTATCAGGGCTGAGATGCCCAGCTGGCAGGAAGAATGATGGGCAGAACTCCATGATATCAGAAGGCTAATTAATTACTTTATCATACTATATTATACTAAAACTATATTACACTAACAAGACCTATCAGTAACTAACTAGAAAACCCATAACTCTCTGCCCCAGAGTCCTGACACACATAAATTGGTCAATGGATCCAATTGGTCAATGAATCCAAAACACCATCACCAGAACCCAATCAAGCAATCACCTTGGGTAAACAATCTCCAGAACACATTCCACATGGGCACAAACACAGGAGCAGCAAATGAGATAAGAATTGTTTTGATCATTCTTTTCTCTGCTTCTCTCACAGCTTCTCTCAGGAGAAATCCTGAGAAAGCTCAATCTCTCTCTGTTCAGAGGGCATGTGAATACCACATATGGGCATACTTTAAAAAACCCACTTTTTTTTTGCTATATGACAGCTTGCAATAAAACTCTTAAAAAACTCTTAGTGAAATATTAGGAACGACCAGGAGAGAAAAAATCAATACCTTTTATTAGACCAAACAGCAAAGCATGACTGAACAATCTGAACTTAAATTAAAAAAAAAAAAAAACACAAACAAAAACTCCAAAAACAAACAAACAAAAACACATTTTAAAAAACCCACCCAAACAAACAACAAAGACCAAAATGAAGGGAAGGGAAGGACCCAGGGGCAAAAAAAAGCCACAACAAAAAAAACTCCAACCAAAACCCAAACTACATTACATTCAATAATGATGGTTTCCTAAACTAGACCTGGAGGGCCAGAAGGTCTGAAGATCAAATATGACCTACAAGGCCACTGTTTTCTTCACTCTAAGAACACTGAGCAGCTGGCAGGCCAATCACATGAGGGATGCTGGGGTACAAATGGGACTGAGAGAAGAGAAGGAAAACAGATCCATATCAAGTCTGATGTGGCCCTTCTATCAGAGAACAAAATAACTTATAGTTTATAAAGACTCGGCTCTCTCAATGTCATTACACTTTGTAATATGAGATGAAGGAATGAGTCACTGAACAGGCCGTGGAGTCATCATTCTACCAAAATGGAAATGCCTCGTAAAAAAATTGGTTAAATACCAATATACCTCTAACTTTACAGCTTAAATGTAAATTACAACTGGGATTTTTGAGAAAGCTTGGGCTGTTAGTTTTGTAGCATGTTTGTGGAACAAAAAAATAACTTTAACATTTTGTTTCTACTAGATTGCAAGCAAGGTCCACAATTTCCTTGAAAAATTAATTCCAAACTTTGCTCAGTTTTCAACATTTTTCTTTTGCAACACTATCAGGAATAATACTCCCTGCTAAAAGTATTTGCAAAGGTTTCACTTCATGAAAAAGAAAAGCTGTAGGGGAAGGAAAAATCAATATCAGAAGGAAAAGCAGTACTATTTAATCTTCAAGATGTTAAATCCATGCTACATGATAAACAGCAACTCCTCCACTTAAACAACAGCCTTCAGTTTACATTAGATTTTCCTATTTCCCCTTTGCAAACAATGGGGGGGAGCTAAAGGTCACATCCTAGAATAGCACCTTCACTGCATCACTCCTCAAAGGGCAGAGCAGCCACAGAAGGGGCCACCTAAATCAGATTGCCCAGGGTCCTCTCTTATTACAGCCACAAATCCTCTCCAGCCTGCACCTGGGGACACCCCAGGGAGCCACAGAGAGCTCAGGACAGATGGGCAGCACTTGGGGGGAAGCTCTGTGCTGTGAATTCACAGTCACACACAGGCACAGCAACAGAGGAGCTGACAGGACCCCAACCAAGTCCTAATCTGCAGCTCAGTGAACACTTGGCCTGGCACTGTCCTGATGTGACTCCTCTCTGGGCAGCAGCAGAGCTGAAGCCACTCCAGCTGACAGAACACCTGAGATGTCCTCCAAGAAAAGAGAGCTAATTTTCTGTTTTTCAAAGAGGTATGCTTGGTTCCAGTTTTTAAAACAAACACACAGTTATTTGAGTGGAAATCACCCAGCAGGACAAGAAATACTTTATATGCCAGCTAAGCCACTTGGTATGACCAGAATCCATTGAAAAAAATCTCACATTTACAGTCAGGTGAAGAACAACAGTAAGTCAGTGTGTTTGTATTTTTGTATTTATTTAGGACCTTTTCACATAAAATATACACCTCATAGCAAGTCTGTAGTAAACTACTTCAGGTAGGTACTTCTAAGAAACACTGTGAATTTAATTTTTTTCTTAAGCCTATCATAGTAGTTGCTTCTAAGTGAATTTGTAGTGTCACACCATATCTCTGATACAAACTTTTTATGCAATATGCCAAAGCACATCTGAACACCAGAAACCTTGCACATGTTACTATGGAGTAGACAAGGAAAGATCACTGTGGTAGTTGTAGGTGGCAGCAGTTACATCTCCTACATCTCCTGTTAAGGAGTGTTTTCCTCCTTAATACCACTTTGGATCCAACAATACATGTTAGATTTTATTGGGATGAGTCTCCTTAACTGTTTAGAAAGACTGAGATTGCATAGATACACTTTGGCATTTGTGTGGCTGTCAGTCAGAGGAAACACTTCTGTTCCATTAGTTAATTGATCTTTTCCTGTGGGCAAAATGGTCCTTCTGCCTTGGACAACAAACTACTCAAATCACATTTTTGCTACTGAAAGAGACTAATTTTACTGTAATCCATTGGTCTATCAACCAGAGTGCCTCTCAACTACAGCAGATGTTCCCACTGACACACAGTATGCACAAACAAACCTACTTTAAATTCACATTGTCAAGTTTGCAGACAATGTGCGTTGTGTTAACCTGCAACTAAAGAAATGTAGTGCTTCTCAGAGGCAAAAGTGTCTTGGGAGCTGTTCACCTTTGGAATTGCTCTTCCCCTCAGAAACTAATGCACACAAGGACCCATTCAGAAGAAGTGGAAGGCATTAGATTCAGAGGAAAACATTTAACATCATCATCTTGACATGAGCTCCTGCCTCCTCCAATATCCATAAAAACAGTTCCAAGTTCTGAAGAGTGTAAATTATTATACTCATTGCTGAGAAAAACAGAAAAGAAGAAGAGTACTTAAGGTAAAAAAAGACAAATAAGTCCCATTCGACAAACTATATCTTCATACAAACTTGTTAGTAATGCTTCTCTACTCTTGCAGTTTCTAAATCTCATTCTCAGACAACTGAGAAGACGTAGGAAGGATATGAGTTACTTCTTCAGAACAAAAAGGACACATATTACAGTTAAATACACCCAGAACTATTTATAAAATACCACTTGGCTAAATTCATGAGAACTGCTACCAAATGAATGTATCAGCATATAAAGTAAACAGGATACAAAATCTGATGCCATGATAATAAGCGCTGTGTCAAATTACTCAGAAGTACTAGCCCAGTATTCTAGTCCCAAAGCTGCCTTCATAATACTTATAGATGCCAATGGATGGTACTGAGGTGGAAAGACAAATTAATAAAAAATTTAAAAGACAAGGAATAACCACCTTTTCAGAGATGATCATCATTTAACCTTCAGGAAGATGAGCAGAGATTGTGATCAACAAGTGGTTCACAGTCTTCATATTGTGCAATGCATAGCATTTGTTAAAACTCTGAGCTTCTACACCAGCAACATCCACCTCATCTCATTAACATCAGAGAGAAGCATGAATGTGATTATGAATATGATCTCAGAGGAGCTTGGAGGATTTCACTAGATGCCTAAGCTGTTACTATCACCACACGTCTTTGCCAAAAGTAGCAACCCTTTTGCACAGGAGGAGGATGGGGAGAATACAACATACTCCTCTGCATCTCAGCCACATTTGCTGGAAGTGCTCATAAAAATGGTGTTACATTAAGTAACCAGACTGAAAAGTGGTGCACAGATACATCCTGTTGAGGTATTCTTGCTTTTGGAAGTGGCAATTTCTGCCAGAAGAGATTGCTGGCAGCAGTAGCCTGATATAGCCAAAATCCTCAGACTATGCTACAGTCTGAGTCTTTTGCTGTGTGATGCCAGCTGCAGACAAACACAGTGTCTTATAACAATTTCAAAGTTATGTTGTTTTCCCTCAGTTCACTGGAATTCTATCATTTTTAAGACAGCAGTTGCAAAATATTTACCCCAGCAGCAACTTTTCTGGTTCCACCTGTCAAATGATAGGACTACAAGCCAGTGCCGTGTTGTAACTGATGCATAATAAACTGTCACAAAGATGTGTGCTATACAACAGCGAGAAACTGGGCTGGATGGAGAGGAGAAATAATCAGCTTTTTTCTTTCTAACCTCTTACATAAATCCAAGCATTTCAAGCTACAAAACTTCACATTCAGAGGAAGGTCAGGCCCAGTATGGAACTTCTCAGCAGCTTCATAATTTATAAGCAAAATTAAAGGACGCAGTTATTGTGCTTTCATATGCAATGGACCATTGGGCATTACAGGAGCTGTAACTTCTGTGCATGTGTACTGGGGCTCACAGCCCTAAGCACAAGAGCTCAGATGATGGGAAATTTGCATTTCATCACTATGGTCCAACAGAACATCTTCATACCAGCATCAAGCCATCTCCACTAAACCTCAACACCATGCTGAAAGAAAAGCCAACAACCACAAAGGTTGTTAAAAAAACCAAACTTCCTCGATTATGTGAGCACCAGTGGAAGGCAGTGCGGGAATATTTGGAGAAAGGACACGTGGTTAAAAGAACACCCTTAAGAGCTATCAATATAATATTTTCTTCATTAATAAAGAAATATCATCAAAGTGCTGCTCATGACCCTTAGCATCTTCTCTTTTAACATCAGGTTTTTTTATTCTCCTTCAAACTGTGGTAAGAACAATAGGACTGAAAAAAGAATGCTGTTTTAGAAATTACTGAATATATGGATTCACAAGTTCCAGACAATCCTTGGGCAAATAAACTTCACTATTATATCAGATAACATGTGTCAGCTTATGTGCATCAAAAAACTTTCAAATTTCAATTTTAAATTTCAGGATGCAATATTGGAGTAATAAGTTTTTGATGGTATCTTTAATGCCTCTGTTTTCTCAGCTCAAATCAGTTTCTGCAGTTAATGTTTTCTGGATGTCACAATAAATGGAATTCACAAACTAACACTTTTTTTTTAATGAACAAAAATCCACATCAGAGGCATTAGCTGGTATGTTTTGTTTTAATGGTGCTTTTCAAAATCCCATGTGTCCAGTGTAGGCCTAGGCAATGAGGCACTTGCATTAACATTTTTTAGTTTATTTTTCTATTTGAAAAATTCTCTTGATTTTGAACAAGGCAAAGCCTTTCAGAAAGCAGAGATTATGCTGCAATTAGAAGACACAGCTCTTGGAACAGGTATCTCTGGTAGCAGGTTAAAGGTCTCAACAAGTCTCTTCCACCTGAAAAAAACACTCTCTTCCTTCCAAGGGATCCTCTTTAACTCTTACAATGAGAACAAACCTCCAAAAGGGAGACCCTACACAGAGTTCCTCCTCAGAAGAACAATCCTGAAAGCAAAACCTGATGCAGCCACAGAAGTACATCTGAAAGCTTATCCCTGGCTTTCATTGTGAGCCAGAACAGCTGAGGATAGCCTTGTTCCAGAAGGGAATCTGAGCCACTCTGTGCTGCCTGAATGGGAACACTCAGCAGAACTGCTCACAGAATGAAATCACAAACAACAGTCAGCATTTAGACAGAAGAGACCATTGCTGCACTGAGGATGGTCAGAAAGGGGGAGAAAGCAGCAGGATGGCTTTGTGGAACCCAAGGAAACAAACAGAGGCAATAACCCCCATTGTTTTATAAGCAGTTATTCTTCAGACAGCCTGCTCCTCTCATCCACCCCCAGTAACCAGCACTGGTACTCTCTGGAACAGAACAAAGTGTGTGGCCAAGGAAGTAACAACAGGACAGATTCTCCTCAAGACAAGCAGAACTTCCTCAGGTGCTGGCACAGAATCTCTCTACAGCAGCCAGGAGGCAACAGGCAGGATAAACCATGCAACCAAGAGACCTAGAGAGGACAGGAATAAGGTGGTCACTGAATGTTTTCTCCCTTGAGCACTTCTTCCAAGGCTAAGGAGCAAACTCTACTTTTCCATCTAAGAAAAATTTCCTGGACTCTATCCCCTTAATGACCTTCCCTGGTTTTGAGTGGTACAGGTTCTTAGAGTTAAGGAAATCAGAAGTCAAAACTAATTGTAGATTTCAGAGGGTGTGGAGAGGCAAAGAGTTTTCTTACAGTCAGTTTCTCTGCCTACAAGGCTGCATTTACATCAGCTCCTTGGTTTTGGTTCAAGAGAGACACTGACAGACTTGAACAGACAGGAACTGAAATTCTACTTAAAATAACAACATCCTGCTTTAAAGTTCTCCAAATTAAAAAAAAAAAAAATGGAACTTCAGTATTTGGCTTTGCCAACTTCTACAACCTGTTTTACTCCACATACCATAGGCACCGTTCTTCCATCAGAAAATATCAAAAACGTGGCTGGCAAAACACAATATGCAACACACATCTCAGCATTATTCCAGGGTTCCAATTTCAACTCTGAAAAACTTTGCAGATTAAAGCAATAGTCTCTAAAAGACAGTCAATCCCTTTCCTTCCTGAAAGGGATGTATGGATGGGATTCCAGCCAAAGCTTTCCTCTGTCCCTAATTTCAAATAAAATGCTTAAAGGATCACCTACAATTGTGCTGTGTTCTACACCAGATTGCCTTCAGAGTTCTGTATATCTTTGCATCTTAATTTAGGGAATTTTGAGACTCTAAGTGAAATACATAAGAAAGCTTTCTAAAAAGGGAAGCAGTACATTTGAAAGACAGGTCAAAGAAGGAAAGATGAATTTGAAGGAAGTGCATAAGAAAATATGAGATGACAGAGCATCAGGTATGTGAACAGACAAAAAAAAAAAGGCTGAAGAGCATCCTTCCTGAGAAGCAGTTGAGAAACTTTAATGTAGATTTATTTTAAAAAGAAAAAACACTTCAACAATCAAAAACCACCACAACACATGAACCCAAAGCAACAAATCAGCACAACTTACAAAGGGAATGAAGCATACATGTAGTTCTGTAAGTGAGGAGAAGAGGCGCAACTGCTTTCTGACAGAATGAGGTGAAGAAATGAGAAACACACAGGAACAAACAAGAATGTTTTCTCCACAACTGTGAACAAACTATCAAATACACTGCAGAGGAATACATATTAATAGATGTCTCATGACTCCAGAACCAGTGCAGACAATTTTGAATTGACAGAAGATAGTTCATCGTGAACTAGAAGGTATCTTATCTTAATCTTCCACAAACCACAGTCAGATAATTGAGATGTCAGCTAATCAAAAGCACTATTTATAGGTGCTTCATACACAGAAATGGTAGCCTTTAAAATAAGTAGCATGGTTAATGCAAATCAAAGTGAGCAATTCTGAAAGGTGGTACGAACTGACAGAACAAAGACCATTCAAACTGACCTCAGTGGTCAAAGGAAAACTGACAAGTGGATTTCTACTGTTTTCAAATGAAGCTGAATAAAGGTATTTGATGAATGAAATGAGCAGTAGATACAAGGGGCTTTTGTATTAAGTTTCAAAGAAAATAAAGATCTTTCCCATTTTAAAAGAGATTACTGGATGGAGGAGGAAATAGCAGCTGTCCAGGAAGATGAACATAAAAAACAATCATAACCAAAGATAACAGCAACAGCAGCAGGAAGATTTCTCTCCCAGTTGAAAGGCTGTTTCTTGCAACAGAAAGAGCTGATCTTACTTGTACAAATTATCTGGCTGTTCAAGGATAAACCTCTTTTCATCACACATTTAGTCAAGCAAGGAAGAAGTCAGAGAAGGATTTTGCTTATTAAGCAAACCTCCCATCAATAAAATAGCAGTTAACTAGCCTGGATTAACTACACACACAAATCCCTTAATTAACCACATGTTACCTCTATGATGTTGGAGCAGTTCTATACAGAAAGATAAACTTGACCTACTGTGATCTACCAGACTTACAGAGAAAGAAGCAACAAAGAAAGAAGCAACTGAGGAGCTGGCCAAATCTATAAACTAACTACTTAAAAGCCAACAAAGTCCACAAAATACTCAGGTTTCTGTCACCTGGAAAATTAACTGTGTTGTTCAAGTCACTAACAAAAACAGCTACAAAGAACACATTTCCAACATTAAGGATTCAGCAATTTGCAATGAATAGAGATTAAAAGTAATCTCGTATCAGACTGAGATTAACAACTGAACTAGTTACATGATCCGCTCAGTTCAGCAAATGGTTTAGAACCTTAAAAGGAGATGAAACTTAAATGTTACCATTTTCATTAAACAAATGCAAGAAAAGAACAGAAGTGTATCAAACTTCAAATCTACTAGTTGAAGGGGTTTGACTGTTTAACTTCAATATCAATATTTAAGTCTGAACCAAATCTAGATTTCAAGATTGCATAGTGATTAACATTTTCTTTCCCACATGCAATCTAAAAATACAGATATCAAAAAAGAAAAGCTTGTAAGCTTTCAAATTGTGTTCTCCACAGCTGTTGGGACCCTGATGTTTCTCTGAACAAAAATTAAAATCAAATAATAAGGTGTAGCACATGCCATCAAAAACTCTTTAATATAATAACAATTTATAAACTTGTAGACACTTTTTTTACTCGCCTGGAACTAATTTAATTTTTCATTTTATTAATGAGTGAAGTTACAAGCGTTTCTTACTACCAGGCCTGTGATTCCTTACTATCTATCATGGTGTGGTTTTGTCTTCCCTGCTAGCAGGACCTGCCTGGAAGCACTGCTGCTCACTCTCAGGTGTTCAGGAATTCCCTCTGTCACAAATTGCTGAATTGTGCATTCAAGGCAAGGCTCTCAAGCTCAGCCTTTACTGGGAGGCTTTCACTCTCTGCACTCATTTCTCCATCCCTTCCTTTCACCCAGCCATTTAAAGTCTGATGGAAACAAAGTCAGGTTCCTCTAGGGTTAGAATTTTTTCGGTAGGAGTTGTTTGAGGTATTTTGGCTGCCTTGTGTAAGCTTTTGAGGGTTTCTTTAATGTGATCATTTAACAAAAAAGTTGGATAGTTGTATTCAATGAAACTGGCAGTTCTGCAATTTCATGAACTGTAATACCAGGCTATTTCATGGGAAATTAAGGTGGTCTTGTCTAGAGTGAAATGTTTTGATAGGATATTTTTCCATAGAGCTGTTGATGACAATAAATAAATGTTCATAAGAAATGAATAACAAAAAAGAAAAGTACTGCAGTATTCAATCTTCATCAACATTCAAATACTGTTTATAAATAAGCATCACCACTATTCCAAAGTAAGCCACTAATCCCTACATTTGGAAACATAAGGCCAAAGCTAAAACACTTTTTTATAAGTGGTCCAAAATTAACAGCAAAAAGTTTTTTAAACCTTGCCATAACAAATCCTCTAAATAAAGGCATCTTTTTCTGGGCACAGTTTTGAAACTGGTGTGCCCTTTGACAGTAGGAAATAGAGGAGCACTAACAGCTCAATAAGAGCTCAGTGAGACCTCACCAAAAGAACAGCAGGAATGAGAAAAACACTGAAAAATTAAGCTGAGGTCTTGCTGCTTGCCAGTTTTATATCTGTCACAAGGACAGAAAATTTTCAATGCTGCACAAGCCTATCAGGAAAAAAAATCAATTCTGCCAAGTTACCAGAGTATGAAAAATGGTTTTTTGCCAGTGGTGAGGATGAATCAGCAACCACAGATAGAGAACACACTTAACTTAAACCTGACATGGAAGTTCTCAAAGAATGGCTTTACAGTTGGCTCAAAAATGAAAGGTCCTTTATGTGTACACTTATATTCTGATACTGCTGATACCTTTAATGAAAACATTTATAAATCCAGCTCATGGGGAAAGACAGGGCTACACACAAAGAGGGCCAGGCTGACACAATTAGTCCATACAGCACCAGCAGTTGCACTGATCTCCAAGAACTTCTTCCCACAAAACCGACCTAAAACAAGCAAGAAGACACCCTGAAGTGACTTTTGTGTGTCTTTGCTTTTAGACCTCATTATCAACAAAAAGCACCAATATGCTGCTTTTTAAGGTAGCAAGCAAGTTAGCTCCTGGAAATTACAAGTAGAGAACACAACATGTTATGAGTATTCCTATTTTGCAGGGCTGGTTATTTTGTTTGCTTGTTTTAGGTGAGCTGTGTCTTTTTAAATGTAAGTCACAAATTCATTAATACAAATTACCTGTGGGACATAAACCACTTAATTTTTAAATACAATCGGTGTGACCGCTGAAAGCTAATTAAATATTGATAGATCATTTTGAATGCTTTGGGTTGGAAGGGACCTTTAAAGGTCTAGACCTAGTCTAATTGGGCCTTGACTTGCAACACATGCCATGAATCTATATTGACAGTTCCAAAAAAGCATTCATTCCCCGGGGAGCTGTGCACCAATGCTGACTTTGATCTTCGAATAAATGAATAGATTGACACTGGTTTTGGTGTAAGCAGGTTTCAATTGTCAGAAGTGATTTAGCTGCACAGTCTGAAAGACAGAGAATGAGGTAAAGAGGAACTTTTTCCTTCTGTACAATACTTCTAATGAAATTCAAAGGCAGAGTTCAAAAGACACCTCTTTATACTGACACTACTGATTAATCAGAAGTTAGGTATATTTCTCTTGCATAAATGCTCAGCTTTCAATAATACATTATCTTTGTTGCTAAAGAGAACTTTTCCAGTACAAACATAATTTCTGATCCACAACTCTACACAATTCTTCATACTAAATCAGAAGCACCAATTCTCAGTAGCACTCCCACTGTAATACAAGCTGCTGTAAGTCTGGGAACAAAGACATCCTTTCCCCTTTCACTGCTTGTCCTCCAGGATGCTCCATTCTCTAAGGCAAAGTTATGTTAGGAACAAAGCCTAGCCAAGACCTTGCAGCAGTCAACTCACCACACAGATTTTATGTGGATTTACTGCATTCTCAAGAGTTGCTCTACTGATGCTTCTCAATTATCCATAATAAAAAGGAGGGGAAAGACAACTTCATTTGATAACACAATCCATGACTACTGAACTGCAGTATTTGCATATTCTCTCACACATAGGGACTTCAAGCTTTTATTCTGTTTCCTCTCAGTGTGAAGCAGACTGTCAGCAATTACTTTTACATTAGCTGAATTACTGAATCTTGATACTCACCTCCTCTATCATTCCCCTGCCCCTAATATATTCCTTCATCATTCCTCAGTGTACAGAATGTAGATATGGCCTGCAGCTATTTCCTGCTTTTGCATTAAGGGAAAACATCCGCTCCCTGGCCCAGGATTTTTAAAACCACACAGATAAGAACCATACAAAATCCATCATCTTTTTTTATAAGCTTGCTCTGTACCAGCAGGATCAGAGCAAAACAACAGATACCATCTCTGCAGCTGTTTTCACTCCTTTGATCTCATCAGGGCTAACCTGCTTGCAGCACGTCAGTCAGTGACCTCTAACACATCAGACCTGAAATTTCAGCTGCTCATTTCACATTTCCAAGCTCTCCTTTTTCTCCTCCTAACACATGCAACCCTTCCCCTGTAAGCAGGGAAGGAGTCAATGCATTATCTACAAGGCCAACACTGATCTCCTATACAAATCCTGATATATCACCAGTGTTCTTGAAACACCCTCTAACATTCAGTGGATAACAACTACAAAATAAACAATCTTAAAAACACCAGAGATGAATTGTATATATTATATATAATTGTATATTGTATTGATAAATTGTATATATTACATTAGTAACAGTTTAAACAAAAATATGTATGCACTCCTATCAAAACAAAACTGCTTCTCAATAAAGTGTTTTGTTACATTACATTGTTATTATTACATGCTCATTACATTCCGTCCTTAAACCCAGGCAGACAAAAAAAAACCCTTTTCTAGCAGCCCTATTGTAATTTTCTACATATGGATCTTTGACTAGCACAAAAACAAGCAGGAATTCTGTTCTTTTAAGAAACCATCTATTTTAAGTATTATGCTCTTTATCACACTTCCTGAGCTAAAAGCAACAATTAATTTAAAAAACCAACTCTAATGGAGAGTATGAGGAAAGAAGAGCTACTGTAAAGGAGCAAGCAGAAGAGATGCCATAATCATAAATTATTTTCATAATATTTTACATATACACATATTTACATATTTTGTATTTATTGATTTCCAGCCCCTATCTTGATCCATAGAGAAGGCAGCTCTGACAACCTTTCATGACAGGAATGTCATTTTCTCTTGATTTCTAGGAAAAGAAAGCTTCACACCAGCTATTTTTAAATGAAACTTTATACAGATTAGTGAAAGTATTTTATTACAGTTTATGAAAACTCCACTGGAACTCAGATCATAAGCCATTCATAGGCTGTGTAATGCCACCAAACCACTAAACATCTGATCCTGAACAGCTCCAATGTAGCTGCTTTTTTGTGAGAAACAAACCTACCAACGACCACAAAAGAATTAAAATCAGTAACATCCCCTATGAGGAGAATAAAGACTTTTTAAAAGTTGGGAAGGATTTTTACACATTTTTTTCCCTATGAAGCCACTTTACAGTTGCTTAAAACCTTATTTTAAAAAAGAAATCCAAGTGAAAAAGTCATGCTAATCATCTTTCTTATTACTTTTCCTCATTCAGCTGAAACTGTTTAACTGCCTTCAAGGATGACTAGAATGGCAAATACTATTTCTATTTTTAAAATCTTACAGCTATTTTACGGAAAGGCTCCAATATCTCCACCATTTTGGAAAGACAACCACAAGCACACCTACCATCTTCTGCGTACAACTTCTGCTAAGCTCAGGCCTCAAAAATGCATCATTTTAGATGGGAGAGTAGGGTTGCTGGAGCTCACCAGCTGCACTCCCCAGGGCTCCTGCTGCAGTGAGCACTCCCCAGGCATCACCACGGGGCCAAGCAGGAGTTTAGATGGGGCACAGCTCTGGTGCTGGGGGTCAGCCTGGCCCCACAGGCAGGAAATGTGCTCAGAGCACTCCCTCTGTTGATGCTGTGATAAGAGAGAGGAAGGCAGAGGAAGCAGCAAGTCTGAAACGCGTAAAGAGAAACAGAGGAGGGGGAAAGTTAAGGGCAAGGGATAGAGAAGAATTTAGAAAATGAAAAAAAAAAAATTAAGAGAGGTAAAAACAGAAAAAGGGATTGCAACTAGTACAGAATAATCACACTCTCACATAGACCGAATTCTTTTGATTGCATTGCTTCTTGGTGTAATATTCCTTTGGTGTGTACAAACTAGCTGCAGTATTCCACAGCAAGCACCTTTCTCAACCAATTATGTAAAACCACACAGACAACAGCTGTCTGCCAGGGGAAGTAATCTAGCTGGTTCAAAGGGCACAAGACTCTCTCTGGATCCAAACTCCCAACTATGGTGGCAGCAGAGGTGATGGATGTGATTTCACTAAACCAAAGCAGCACTTCCTCTCTTTCCCTTTCTAAACAGCAGAGCTTTAACAATACCTTGAAAAACATTTAGATGAAAAAATATTGATGAAGATGGTGTTTAAGCATTGTGATGAAGGTTTCAGCTACATAGCTCCATTGCAACGTTATTATACAGGACCCACACCTCATTTAATGCACTAAACTGGCTGCGTTCTGAACATGAGCAAAGACTGCACAGCAGAAGAAAGGATTTTCCTTCATTTACTGCAGAAGTTGGGAGGTGTGCCTCAGCTGACAGAAGGAGCTGCACAGCTGCTTTGTGATGATGGCAGTTAAATTCTGCTCTCTAAAATCACACTTCTAATCTTGCATTTTCTAAATTTGATAAGCAGTACATTTCAAACCAGGTTTCCCCATATCTATTTTGTTTTCTGCACCTTCAACTTCAGGAGGACAATCTGATATGTGGACCCCCCATGCTCTTGCAGTTGAGACTGAGTTCCCTGAACATACTCGAGTCTAAGTAGTTTCAAAACAAAACAAACCCAAAAGCAACAACAGACAAACAACCCTCTCCCACACACAAGTCCCCACAAAACACCACATCTTCATTTCTCAAACATTTCAGGAGAGGGACTAAGCTTGATCATGATTACCTTCAAGGTCTTTGCCTTATCCCCCCCTCTTTATGTTGAACCATTATTTCACTCAACTCTCCTGAGAAGTCCATTCCAAGTGCAAATTAAGTAATTTTAATGTACTCTGCCTATAATGGCATAGAAGAGCTCATATAAAACACCAGTTACACGAGGTATTTCTTGTAAGGTTTGGGGTGTGTGCTGTAAAGAAGCACTGAATCTCAGGTATGTGTAACATACACCCAATATATACACATGCACAGGGTTGGGCTTAAAACACCCTGCAGTGCCCTTAGAAAATATAAATGGCTAATATAAGAAGGCTTACAAGAAATCTAAAAAAAAAAAAAAAAAAAAAAAAAAAAAAAAAAAAAAAAAATTAGGAATCCTGAGTAGGATTAGTACACAAATCCCTAGTAGGAATAGTACACAAAGAATTCACCTATTCTCTTCTGCATCTGGGATACCTTAAAAAATGCTAACTATGTTAAAAATGTGTTTAATAAAACTGCTTTCATTTGATATCTCCTATAAAGATTTTACTTTCATACTATGCATATCTTCACCTCCTTGCACAATTTTTCTATTTGTTTGCAAACTAAGAATCACTTATCATTTAAAAATATGAACAAATATTAAGTCATATCTACCTTCCCTCCACTCCCGTTTTGCAAAGCAAAGTAAGACTGAATCATGATGATTTGGGAAAGTCATCATCCAAATGAGCTTTAAAGATGCCAGATGTGTAGGATGACTGCCCAGGAGAGGGATGGGTGGGTAAAAAGAAAAAATATGGCCTTTACTGTCAAGTTACTGTATTAAAAACCTTCCTAGACTCTATCAATGCAAACCACTTTGTTGCTTCTTTATTGCTTTACTTAATCTTTTGACCATGAAGGCTAATTTTTGGACTATGGAGCAAATTGAAATCAGAAAAGCTTTATTGTATCACAATACAAATTTAGTAAGAAATAAATGCATTGGAAGAGGATAAGAAACCAAAAATAATTAAAAAAAAAAAACTATTTCCTATGACATGCCCTACTGAGTACAGATTCTGCTCCATTCAGCAGTTACAAACCCTACGTCTCAATACAACACTATGTTTAAAATCTCATCTGTTGTGACAGAAGACAGAAGTTGAGAGCTGTGTCCGTGAGCCAGCCCTAGCGGAGCTCCTGCAATGCCCCCAGCCAGCTGTGGCAGCGGGGATGCTGCACCCTCGGCAGCGGCCGAGCCCAGCCGGATCACGGGGCCGAGCGAGCTGCCCAGGGATGAGCCCATCTCAGCCCGAACGGGAGGGCGGACTGAAAGTCGAGAGCAAAAAGCTTGTGCTTAATCTGGTAACACACAGGTAGAGCAGCTGTGCGTCGCTCCCATAGCACCCCGCAAACTAATCCCTCAAAGAACAAAGGGGCGATTTATTTGCTACTATATTCCCAACGTCGCTGTATTACAACAGGTGAAATTGTGTAAAATGTCCTCCCACATCACGCATTATACTCAGTCGTTTCGGTGATGCTGCTCTTAGGTTTCCCCACAGTCCGACCGCATTTCCGCCGCCGCGAGCGAAGCGGGCAGGGGGGCCTGGGGACAGCCAAAAGCCGCTGTTTCGGGGCACCGCTCCCTGTTGTCTCCAGACGCCGGCCGGTGTGTGCGCCGAGGCTGCCCACCGACACTGCCGCTTCTTTTGTTCCCGCCTATCCGTCATTTTCCGCCGGGCACCGCGCTGGGCAGAGCGAGCCGGGGCAGCCGCACGCCCCGGGCGCATCGCTCAGCCCGGCACCGCCGCTGCCGCCGCCTCGCCCGCAGGAGGGGACGATTCACCCCCATCCTCCCCGCCCGCCCCTGCACAGGTAACGGGCGCTGCCCAGCCCGGCCCGGCCATCCAGGCGCTGCCTCTTCCCGAAGTCCGCGGGTGACACCTCACGGGCAGCGGCGGCCGAGCGCGGCCGCCCCCCGCGCCGCGGCTCCGAGGACCCCGGCAGCGGCCCCGGCGGCCGCCCCCGCCCGGCGGGGCATGAGGGGCGCTGAGGGGCGGTGCGGGGCAGCGACGGGCGGTGCATCCCTCCCCGCCGCAGCCCTCCGAGCGCAACCTGCGCGCCCGGCACGGAGGCGTCTCTTCCCTCCGCCCGGCCCGGCCCGGGGCCACCACACCCCAGAGTGCCCGGGGAGGGCCGTGCCCGGCGGGAAGGCGGCGAGGCCGGGATGCTCGGGAGGGTTCGTAACCGTGTCAGCCCCGCTCGGGAGCACCCACAGCGGCAGCCCCGAGGGGCACCCGGCCGTCGCCCCGCCGCCAACACCGACCTCTCCTCCGCCTGTCACATGAAAACAATTATTGCCTCGGCCGGGGGAGGGGAGGAGAAGTTAAAAGCCGTGAGGCAGAGGAGCGGAGGCCGGTGGCGGCCACCTCCCTCCCGCCGCCCCCAGCGGCACATGCACCCCTCCGGCTAGCCGGGAGCCCCAGCTGGCCCCCGGCACCGCCACCTCGGCGGCCTGAACTCACCCATTTATGTCGAGCTGGGCTTCGCCTGGCAGCGACAACAGGCTGAAAGTTTGGGGCGGGTGGCCACGACGAGGAAGGGGGCGAGGGACCGCCCGAGCCGCCGCCGCGCGGAGCGGAGGCGCTGACAGAGCCGCTCCCTCCTCCGGCGGCCACCGCGCTCAGCACCCGCCGCAGCCGGGCTGCATCCTGCGTCCTGCGCCGCGGCTCCCTCGGCGTGTGTGAGAAAAAGGAAATATACAGAAATCAGGCGAGAGAAGGGGCTCAGCCTTCAGCTCCCGCAGCCACCTGGGTCCCCGCTGCCGCCGGGAAAAGCAGCGCAGGGCGAAAGCGCCCAGAGGAGCCTGTGCCGCCGAGCCGCGGTAGGGGCGGGCGGTGAGCGCGGCGGGGCGCGGGGCGGGAGCGGTCGGGCTCCCAGGCGCGGGCGGCGAGCGCCGCTGCTGCCGCTGCTGCTGCCGGGGCGAGCGGCGGCTCCGGCTCCGCGCTGCGGGAAGTGTCGCGAGACTGCGCCAGAGCCGCTGCGCCGCCTCGGGCCGGCGGGAGAGGAGGGCGGAGGAAGCGGAGCCGCGGTCCCGGCGGGGGCAGGGGCGGCGGGGAGCGGAGCCTCGGCGGGGAGCGGGGGGTCCCTCCCTCTCGGGGCAGGACTCCCTGGGCACAGGGAGGGGACGGGGCGCGTCCGCGCTGGGCGAGGATGGAGAGCGCTCCCGAGCGGCGGGACAGGCACCGAGCCGCGCATCCGGCCCCGCACCTGCCCCGTCCGCGCACGGCCCCAGGCAGCCGTGCCCGGCCCAGCCCTGCCCCCGGGGCGCTGCTTTCTGAGCGACTGACTGGGAAAGGCACCTCGTCTCTGCCCGGCCCACCTTCCCCGCACACACCGCTCCAGGTTGGTGTTTAGGAGCAGGGAAGGAAGAAAGCAAGACAAAAAGGGATGAGAGAGCCTTTGGGGTAGTGTTGATGCTTCACTAAAAAGAGCAGCGTCGCACAGGAGCACGGATTGTTCGTACCGCAGGAAGATGCGAAACCCCTGCTACAGTAACAGTGCGCACACATCAGCAACATGTTCGGACAGAAAGGCATGGAAGGAGGGTGGGGAGGCTTCTGCACAGGCACGTCTTCCCACAGGTAAAGACCCCTGGGGAAAAAACCTCCAATAGTAGCAGAGGAGAAGCACAAATTTAAAAAAATGAAAAAAAAAAAAAAAAAAAGCTGATTTTAAAGTATAGATAACATTTCACAGCACGAGCTCCTTGACTATTAATGAAACAGTAGCAAAACGAGCCTGTTCTTACCTCAGGTAGTTAATTTGTGCATGAAAACAGAAAACTGCCACTTTCCACTCCCTACACAAGAGATTTTGAAAAAAGCTTTTTTTTTTTTTATCCTGAAAATTACACCAAACATTAATAACTAGTGAATCAAATAACTGAATTATTTATAAGTAAAAATTTCGTGAAAACATTTATTGTCTGTAGAAACAAAATTTACATTTATTTTATATAAACTATGTTAAACATACATATAAACATACCTACATCTTACTATATATCCTTATGAACGAGGCTTTTAGATATGGAGTAACATTGTCAAAAGCACCGTCATGGACTCAAAGACTACAGACTTAAAATGCGTTTGCATTTAACTCCAGCTTCAGTAGTTTAAAAATGTCATTTCTTATCCACACTTACAAATACTTAAAGGCTTCTCTAACAGTGTGTTTCCATGTGCACATACATGCACACATACACACATTAGACAGTCCTTGAGAAACTACAGTATAAATAACATCAACAATCTATTCCTTAGAAGTGGACATTAGTTCCCCTCATTCAACGTGGAGTAAAAAATTCCTGCTATTCTTAAAACAAAACAATGAGGCTTTTTTTATTCTTTGAAGAACATACTCGAACAACAACTCTTTCCACTGCCTCCTCCCTCAGTACTGAAGACGTGAGAAGCCAGTCACAAAATGAAAGCCGTCTACTACATTATTTACAGAAAATGAAATATTAAAAAGACAACATAAGATTCAGAGTACTTAGACAAAATTCAGAGCAATGAACAGTGAACAGAAGAAAACTGCATTAAATGTGGCAGGCTATTAAACCATGTGTCTAAATACCTACTCAAAATCCCTCCAACAAAAACCACCAGGCACGGAAGGAAGGGGCAGGTGTTATGACAAGAGTTTTCTCTGATCTTGACACTGAAAAATAATGTCCACAAAGCTCAAAACAGAACACACTTAAATGTTCATGGCTATCCTTAAGGTTTGTTAGGGATCAAGTGTCACAAGGAGGCTTTCAACGATCTTGAAATGGCTTTTATTCTTTCCTTCCTTCGTAAGGAGGCTGAAGAACTTCTTATCTTCAAATTCTGCAGCAATGGAATGAAGTCTGTCAAGGGTCAGAGTTACGTGCAGAAACATCTTTTTTTCAGATTCATTAGGATGCAAGTCTGAAGTCTGTCTTTTAGAGGGCTCTCCCATAAAGAACCTTGTAGATTGCTGTTCAGACGCTTAAAGAAAGGCAAGAGGTGGATTTCAACACAGTATGGGAAAAGCCTTCCTTCAGGAAAGCAAGGAAATTAAAGCAACCCCTCTATTTACAGTTTTCTAAGGTGAATACTGAGAAATCAGTCTTTCTTTGCTATGATCTCTTATCACCTTCCTCAAGCGACTCTCATTATCCATTTCACAGACACGGCAGAAAATGACTTTCTGATGCATAACAAACAAGTTTTGAGAACTCTGCTTCTAATGCCACAAAAGTGTAATCCTGGGGTTTGGTTCTGTTTTAAAAGCAACTAAGCTCATTTAAATAAAACTCAGCATTTCAGCCTAGGGCCCTAGGGAAGATGGGAGCAGGTAAACATTACACAGCAGGTGATGGATCAGCTGGACTTACTTCTATCCTCTGCTATTAGTTACCTGAGTTGTGACAACTATGTTCAGGACTCAAGATCATCTATATCCATCAGGTAAAACGATTTCAAACATGCAATTATTAGTTAAGGCAAGCTTATAGAAACCTTGCAATATGTTGCTTCTTACTGGCCCAGAATTTTGTGAACCTTGTGAACTCAACAATTACAAATTTAAAATAAGTATTTTAATCAATTTATGCAGAAATTAAATGGATCAGTAATATAAATGCTAACATCATAGCAACTTAGTATTTGACAGTTAAAAGGAAGACTCTAGTCATATCAAACCCATTACATTTTGGATAGCAATTAAAAATAAAATTTCACATGTGGAAAACTGAAAATGACAGCTTTTAACAGCCATTTCAAGCTAAACAAAACAAAGGCAATTCACATTTGTATTTTCAAAGTATAAAACAGAAAGCTAGAAAGCTCTTAAGACAATCACATTTTTAACTTGCCCTTCCAAAGCAGTGACAGACTTTAGTAAAGAGTCACTGTTTTCCTAGAGGCTTACACACCTATTTAAAGTAAACAGTTGTTATAACAAGAACTGTTATCAGTCCATGCTCTCACTAGAAAGATTGCAACAAACTCAAGTCTTTGTACATGTGTTTTCTACAATGCAGTCACAATATTGAAAGGCACCAGGTTATTCAAGTAAATTGACCTTTCTTCTATTTAACCCTTTCCCTTGTGCCTTCACAACCCAAACAGTAACTTCAATACATTGCCCTCAATCAAACACTGTATTCCAGTACAACAGAATTTTCTGTGCTAAAACAATAAACAAGCTGAATTGGGTATGAGTATATACACACAAGTCTCTGTAATTCACAAAGGTATATCTACATAGCAATGTCTCACATATCACAGACTAGATGCTTCTAGCACCTAAGCCATGAATTCTTATAAGTCATTATTTCTGTGTGCATTTTTTAGAATGTAAGAGGTTTTACCATGACAGAATCCAAAATTATTTAAGTAAAATTATCGGTAAAAATGTGATTTGAGCAAATGGGATCATACAAAAGATAAACCAACTGAAACAGTGACTACACTTCATATGACATTCATCTTAGGACCATGGGTTGGGAGGGACCAAAGTCAGCAAAGAAGTAAAAAAACCCACAAACTTCTTTGCAATACGTTGCTCCCAGTTGCGGAAATAAACACAAAGCTAAACTGTAAAGTACAAAACAAATTAGAGATATCTAATCATGCATAGATAAAATAAAGCACAAAATCAGGAGTCAGTCACATGTTGAAACCTGGTTAAAGCAGCATTAACTGACTGAAGTCGGACTACTCCAGCATTACTTCCAAACAGTGTTAGCAAAACCACCATGTCAGAAGTTTCTTCATGTACCCATTTTTCCCACTTTACTCAACAGAGTTCTCTTCCAAAATTTAATGAGAACACTGCAGGAAGCTTACAGACACAGTAGTATCCTGTTGAATAAGACAACACAGCCACAGTAGTTTGTCCTGTATCATATATGGTTTCATTTCTCACCTCTTTTACAGTGCACATGCAGAGCAGTGTGAAGGACTTGCTGGCTTCAGGGTAGACCTGCCCCTCTTGGCAGGGCATGTGCTGCACTCCCCTGCCAGCAGCCTGATCAGAACTGCAGCTACTCCAATTTTGCTTTGGGTTGACTCATTTAACCTGTTGTTTCAGTTCCTTATTTTTATCTCCCAGTAAATCTACACAGGATGACTCTGCCAGATTAATCACTGACAGCATTAAGTAAAAAACCACTTTCTTATCTGCAGAAGGTTGTCTGCCTCTACTTGTCCAGGGAGTTCCTTTCCTTCCAATTCCCATTTTGTCTATGCATGTTAAAGTTACTGAAAAAACTAGTTACATTATTGTTATTTAAACTGATAACCTGTGCTGTAGAAACAAACCATCTGTTACCATTGAACGACCGTGACATCAACGAATGTTGCACTCTTCCTGCCTTATTCCCTATGAACGCTGAGAACACCCATGAAACCGAAGAGCTCAAGTCACAGTAATTTCAGCTGTTCTGAACCATAATTACATTTTCAAACAGTCTCTCTACTGAAGGCATTGTGGAAGAAAACATTACAAAAAAGCATGCAGAAATCACATCCTGGCTTTCCACCCAAAAAAACCCAAATTTCCTTTTCTGTGAACATACCTCTAACCCAGAATTGGAATTCTGCTCTACCAGCCACAACAGAGACCAGCCTGCATTCTAGATGGAAATACATCTGCCTGCATGTATTGAGGATATTGTGAATTAACTTTTTTCTTGAAAAATAACATCTCTTAAGACTATGTGCTATGCATCTTTAATTTACTGTCAATAAGTTTGAACAAGTCTGCAATACATACACACAACCCTACCGTAGATAATGAATTAAGGCAAGGGCTATAAACAGGAAATAAACACAATACTGTTTATAGCTGCTTATGAAACAGGTCTGGCTATTTGAGGTTGCACACAGCCTAACAATACTGCAGTATGGTAAACTTCAGGGAGTCATTTAGAACAGAATCACCAGCTGTCTGCATTTAAAGCAGTTTCAATTATGAACAATTTCTTTGTCAGAAGACACGCTTTCAAAGACATTTTTTGTTTTTCTTGTAATTTAATACTTCAGGTGCCAATTTTAGAATTCACAAAATGATCAAATCATTTATGATGAAAAAGATTAGAGAAGGTGTGGCTTGGTCAAGAATCTCATACACCAAAATATGAGACAGAAAAATTTTGAATATAGATCAACTAATCTTCTAACAAACCCAAGCATGCTTTCAGTGCAGTTATAAGCTACTGCTACAGTACTTTACATAACTGCCTGTTACCATTAATTTTAATCAAATGCTGAAAGTTTTCCCAACATTCTAACAATTTACAAATGTATATATACATCAGAAATCCAAATGCATTATTAATCCAAAGTAATACAAAATACTGTTTAATGGAAATGACTGAACAGAGGTGTAAAATCTATTGCACAACCTAAAAGGTCATTAATTGGAAAATCCTGAGCTAATGTGCTATTACCAAACAATTCAGGCACTTTTTTTTTTCTTTTTTATTATTACATTAGCAATAAACTTTCAACAAAGAAACCTCTGGGTATAACAACTCAAGTTCCATCTGTAACATCATGCTTAGAGAAAAAGTTTTCAATAAATAAGACTCCCTTCAATGACTTCCTTACTTGAGACTGGTATGCACACAGAACTAAAGGTACATAATATGATGTTTCAATTGAATACTGTACTTTAAAAGCAATTATTAAAACTGTAAAAAAGTTCTGCAGCATTCAAAATAAAGTTATTTTTTAATCAAGAAAGATACAGCGTTAGTTCCTTTATCCTTTTTTAAGTCTTGAGAAAGTTGTCAAAAACTGAACAGCTGCTCCCTTTGCTGTGTTATCTGTTTCAACTTCAGGATCTCAGCTCAGTTCAGGTTTCTGTAGCAATATTTAGATTTCCCTACACAGAGGAAAAAAAAGAAAAACATTACTGTCAGTTGTAATAGCAGAAAACCACTCCCAACCTTCCCTAGTGCTGTATGTAAAATGCAAGGTTCTTCAAAAAACAAAAACAGCACAACTATAAAGAGTGTACCGTAAAAGATACATACGCATCATTATTATTTCAAATGAAATAAAGTGAAGTAAAGACATTCAGACCTGCTTAACAGATCTTAACAAGTTTTATCATTACAATAGGCAAAATGCTACAATTTCAGGAACAGTTTCAAATTACACAACGAGCAAACAGTATGCTGTTAAGAAAATGTTTGTCGTACTTATTCTTCAGGATTTATTTTACTTGAACTCCGACACGCTCAAATTCATCAGGTGTAAAAAATCCCATAAAACTCAGAAGTCACTGATGAATCTCTGATTCAGTATCCAGTAGCCAGCATGTTTTAAGTATGCTTTATAGGCTCCAGACAAGAATCTTAACAGCCAGTTATAAAAGAACACTGGAAATTATTGGAAATAGCTCACAACAACAAAACTGTAACACTGCTACACCCATTTTACAAGGTCATAACTGGGGGGATATCTTTCTCCTTCTATTTTCCACTAATTCCAGTTCAATTTAGCCTTCAAAGAGAATACTTCTCAGAGCCCATGCAAATATAAGATATATTTGCCCAGATACTTCAGTAACAAGTGATCTCTTTACCTTGTTTCAAGTGCTTGGTTTCCTCTCTGATGGTTGGGTGTTTTTTGTTTGGTTGGTTTGGTTTGTTTTTTACAAGTGTGTTTCCTTAAGGGGTTTTGGGGGCTTTTTCTTCTGCCCACTGGGCTGTAAAGTTGAGGAATTTTGCAAGTAGCCGTAAGAACCCATGCTTTAAGGTGCTTCTGTGCTGTAAGAGCTAAACTCTAATCCAACTACAAATGCTTATTTATTCAAGTGTGTTTACTTGTAGCTGGACACAGAGTTACAAAACAAAAACTCACACGGAGCCCAGAACTTCAAGGGGCTGTGTAGGTCATGTAATCCAATTCCCTGATGTCACAAGTAACTTCATACTACTTTGATCAATTTCAGTAAAGGATTTAGTATGTTTTAACTACTGATCGTCACAAAAGCTGCAACATTTTATATGGCTCAAAAGTTATTCTGCAGTTCAAGATTATTGTTGGCCCATACACTCTGCAAATCAAAGTTTAAGCTTATCAAACCATTTTACACAAGACATTATATTGTGCAGGAAATTTTGTTCAGGGCAGCACCCCAGTGAATGCTTTAAAACACATAATTACTGTAACATTAAAAAAAAAAAAGGAGAAGCACACATGTATTAAAAATTATTAATATCCTTCTCTTAGATTAAACAGGGAAGAATATTTTGTTCCACAAAGGGACAATTTCTGGTCCTCTCAGTAGGAAGAAAGATGAGCTGAGCTCAAGGAAAAAATACTGAAACAGAAGGAACCACAGAATCTCAGAGGGCACCTCTGATTTGCAGTTACACAAAGCAAGTTTCAGCAAGTTTCCATAGAATAAACAGGGAGGAAACAAGAGTGCACAGTCAAGTTTGGCAGTGAAGTACAAAGAGCAAATATCCCAGGAAATCCCATCCAAGTCATTCCATGGAGATTTAAAAATCAAAATGGATCTTATGAATATGCATATTTTACAAATGGCTTGGTGAAAAATAAATTAATCCAACTTACCTTTTCTTTCCTCAAAAATCCATCTCTGAATTTATTAGTGGCAAATCCCCTTACACCAACAGAACGTAACCGCTGGTACTTAGCCTGAATATATAAACCCTTCTGCACTAAGCCTGATTTATAATGGGATTGCAAACGGCCATCTGCAAAGTTGCTCTGTAAGGGTGGGGAAAGGAAGAAAAAAGTGTGCAAAATGAGGGCACCAAAACTCAAAAAGTTCATATTTACAGCTATAGACATGTAAAACCTCCAGTACTCAATGACAGAAGCATGCATTTGCAAGTGCACACCCTCTTCCTTTACCTCCATGTAATATTTCTCAGACCACAGTGCTCAAACTGGTGTACTGCACTTGCTGTTTAAAACACCTGAAATTATCTTCCTTGTAGAAAAAAAAAATGCATTGTACAACATTTTAACACTTTTTGAACTGTTAATGAGACACATGCCATCAACAAAAAACTTTCAGACAACACCTCACTGCCGCTACCCAAATTCAGTGATGCCAAGCCTGCAGCAGGCATACATCGATCTAAAGTGTCACACTAACACAAGTCAGTACATATGTTTTTCCTAGAGCTTTAATGTCTGACAGTCTGAACACACAGGCATTTTCTATGCCTTTGATACCTCACACTGGAAAACTGCAAACTAACCTAGTGTGGGACTAGGAGCAGAGGCCACAGAGGTATCAGAAGAATTAAAGGTGAAAGGCGTTATAAAAACACAAAGGATATAGCAAGATCAACACTGATCACAGCAGCTAAAATTAGAAAAAGATTTTCATTCCTAGGCACCCAGATCTCTAATAAAATAGGCAGTAAATATCTTTAGAGTAATAAAAACATTATTTATCATAACTTTCTATAGTTTTCCAACACTGCCATTTTAAGTTTTTCAACAGCCATTCCAATTTTAAACAATAGGTTTTCATCTAAAACCAGAGAAAACCTTCTGGCCATATAAATTCTTCTTATCTTTTACAAACACCTTTGAAGGGCAGGAGAAAACAAAGTATGTCACAGAAACAGCCCTTCTTGAGCATGACAAAATGCCTTTGGTGAAATGTCTCCTTTTGACAGAGTAAGGATCACTTCAAGAAAAATCACATGCTCTGAGATTGCAATAACTTTAGTACCACTTTTTCCACTGTGTTTTCCACTGTGTGGCTGGTGAACAATAAAGAAAGAACTGTACAGAACAGAGGTTTCTGTATGCAAATGCAGAGGTTCTGTTATTTCACATTATTTCACCCGGCTACTTTGCAGGAGACAAGTGAGAATCTGGCCCCATCATTCCCCCAGGGTAAATCTCATGGAGGACACTTGCAAGAGCCCATTCAATGACCATCACTTTCCTGGAGAGTATCAGAGTGCAGGCACAAAGAACTTCCTTGCACTAGGTTGTATTACATGGGTATGTTCCTACCACAGGGAAAACTGAAGGGCACTTTTAATGCTGGATAAATGTCCTGAACACAGCACTAGAAGTTCCCATTTCCCCACTCCTGCTATGGTTCCCTTGACTTCAGTGACTAGAAAGGAGGCCTTGGTGGTCTGCCACTGCAATTTTATGACAATAAACAAAAGACCAGAACAAGCAAGGGATGGGGAAAAGGTGCAAGGTATTGAAAATTGCCTTTAATAATAAATAAACAGCTTAGACATTTCAATTTAAGCATCTACATGTTCTCTAAGTGGGGAGGGAAGGACACAGCAGTAATATTAATGTAGAGGAGCATCAGTTATAGACAAAGGTAACAGATTATACATGCATTTGGCAAATAGGCACCTCAGTCATACACAGCTTATAACAAAACAAGATAATCTAAACTATGTGGAAAACATCATTAACTTTTGGTCTAGAAATAAGAAAAGAGTCTGCTAAAGTGACAATCCAGGTTTACATTAGGACTGTTTTATAAATAATGCTAATGACAATCCCTAGGAGCCTGAAAGCTCTAAAATAAGGGTATATAAGCAAATATATATGGCTGTACTGTGTGGCAGGGATGGAGTTAATTTTCTTCACAGCAGCATGCATGGTGCCAAGTTTTGGATATGTGACTAAAACTGCACTAACACACTAGTGTTTTGGCTATTGCCCAGCAGTTACCTGCACAGCAGCAACACTTTCTCCTCTTTCCTTACTCTGCTACTCAGCAAGGACACCAGGGTGAGCAAGAAGCAGGGAAGTGACACAGCCAGGACAGGTGGCCCAAGCTGAGCACAGGGATGTCATACACCATATGATCTCCTATGGAACAGAAACTGAGGGAAGGGGGTTTTGGAGGAAGTAGCCATTGCTTGGGGACCAGCTGGGCACCAGTCACCTTGTGACAGATGGTGAGTGACGGCCTTTCCATCACTTTTTTCTTCACTACTTAAAACTGTCTTCATCTCAACTCGTGAGTTCTCTCACTTTTGCTCTCCATATTTTCCATCCCATCGTGCTGGGAGAGGAAGGGAGCTGAGGGGAGTGTGGCAGCAGCTGTGTGGTGCTATGCTGCTGGAAGGGGTGAACCCACCACAGCCAATAACACACTGAACTATTTTTAAGCAGTGAATGCAGTTAGTTTTAAAGATCACTTTACACTTACTTGCTTAAAGGCTGACTTAATGATTCATGATAAAGGATCATTACAAAAAAGACTTAAATTTTGTAAGACTTCTCCAGATCCTTTATAAAATATTTTAGAACAGCAGTTTTTTCTTTTCCCAAAAACATAGTGCAGACCATAAGCTTTTTTAAATACTCTGAGTAGTCATCACTTTTTGCTTATTCAATTTAAATGCCCCTATTTTATATATCAAGAAAAAATGTGTGGGGCTTGATTTTTTTTGGGAGGTGGGGAGAGGGGAAGGCAGAGAATGGAATTCTATATGACTTTTTGGTGAGGTTTTTATTTCTCTGTATGTTGTTGTTCTTTTAAATAATTAGCCAAGAAAGTTTTAAGCATAGAAGATAGTTAAGTCACCTCTATTTCATCAACAGCACAGCAAGAAAACTCTGTTGTGCAAAAGGAATTTAAACGTAAAAATTTAAAGAAATTAAGTCAAATCAACACCACTGTTTCCATGGCAATGATAAAAGTGCTATACACATAAGCAAACAACAAGTGCATATGCCATTTTCCCTATAAATATTAAAGCATCGTGGGACAGATCACTGGGTACTGCAATATTCATATCTATGTGAGGTGACAACTTAAATGGACACTTTCCTGCTTGTACCATCAGCAGAGCTGCAGAATGATGTAAATGAAAGGAGCATCAACCACCAACACTGCCTGAGCGATCCAGCAGCCAGTGCAAGATTCCTCCATCACCCGGAGGCTGACAATACAGAGGGAATACAGAACAACAGGCTATGATCTTCTAAGGTGTTGAAATAGTTGTGTCAGGCTTTGAACATTTTGAACTTTTTAACTTAGAAAAATACTTTCTCCAGCAGAATAAAGACAGCAGTTTTTGTTGGTGCTAGCTCAGCTATCTGACTAGAGTTGGCTGGCAAAGCACACCTGAATTGGAGAAAATCTTTTTATCTAACAGCTCTTGTGTTTGGGGTGGGAGGAAAGAAGGGGAAAAAAACCCACAAACCACATCTATACTTCCCCACCTTTCAAAGTTTCATCCAAAAATGACAGCTAATTAGCCATTAAAATTTTACTTCGCTATCTACAAAACAGAAAAGGTAGCTATCTAGTCTGTGTATTACTTTACTCTTAAGAATGCATGTTAAAAATGTAGGGGCAATTTCAACAGAGAAAATTAGTGTAAAGATGTATTAGATTTGACTTATACTTTTCTCACTTCAGCAACTCTAACTGGACTCATGCAGGGCATGCCACTGTCAGCAGAAAAGGAAATGTTTTGTTTTTCTTCTAAACCCAGGATACATTTTACAATTAAAAGGCATTAGTTGGCCACTGCTCTACCTGAAAAAGAAGCACAGTTGCCCATCTCTTTACCCTCTTGAGGCCTCAAGAATAAAACCTCATTCTTTCAATTTTTTTAATGCATAGCTAGCAGTATGCAGGGTATTCACATGGCATTATTTCCCCAGAAATCCCTACATGAATGGGTTAATGAAATAACAGTAACACAGTTTTGAAAGTAACACAACTCATACTGGAAAAAGCTCAGGCTTCTGTCACGTGAAGGAAAAAATGCTCAGCAGCTTGGGTTTTGGATAGATGAGTTTCTAGTCTTTGTGCAATTCCTGCATTTCTTATTCCTGACTCTGCAGTAACCTATTTATTTCAACTGCCTGCATACAACACTGGACAACCCTGCTCAATCCACTGCCAGCCCTCTCACTTACTAAAAGCTAAGCCTCCCATTATTCCAACAGAAACAATTAGGCTTTGATGATATTATTTCTCATGGCACTTAATACCTTCAAAAGTGTCTCCTGTTATGAAACTCAAGAGGTTCAAGCACCATTTTATATAACAAACATTTTATAAAAGCTGATCTGTACCTTAAAGTGCCTTCTGATGGGTCCTGCATTTTCAAGGTGTCCTCTAATACGTCTGTGGGGGTAAGCGTCACTTGATTTTGAAGCATAGTAAGAATTCTAGTAGGAAAACAGTTATAACTTCATGTTATTAAATTATTCAAGGAAAAAATATAAATTGTTCAGGTTACACTAACAAATATTGCAACACATTCAGTCTTGTAGTGTTTGACACAATGACACTCTTTGAAGGAACAGGAGCAACAGGAGCTTTGGACCTGCAGTCCAGGCTGGCTGAAGGGACAGCAGAGCCCACAGAAGCTAAAGATGATACAGACCATCCTCCTGGAATGCCTTCCTCTTGGAGAGATCTAAGCAGCTGACAACACAGTTAAGGTTCTCCATCCCTCCCTCCCTCCCAGAACAAATGCCTCAACTTGCATGTATCAAGTAGAGCAGTCAGGGCTTGCATCAGGAACAAGGGCAACAGGATTGGTTCTCTGGAGCTCCTGGTTAGCACATGGCCATCACTCCTTAGTGTGTAGCAAAGACACACCTCCACAGCAAACAAACAATGTGTAGCACATTGAGGTCCTTAGAAAATGCTACTTTTAACTCTTTATTTCAAGGGAGCATTTGACAATTGCTTGCCTGCCACACAAGCACAATTTCAAAAGTAAGTTACACAGACAACTAGTATTGAAATTGTTGTGTCAACACAGTGAACAGCTGCAATCAAACAGCTGTGGTTGCCTAAAACAGAGCACTCCCTCAGCCACTGACCTACCTGCACACTTTGGTTCTTTTCCAGCTTTCCCTATGACAGCTACATCTAGAGGATGCCATTCTCATCCATCATTGCATATGAACACCAATATTTACAGAAGCACTGGCATATACTTGCATATATTGAAGTCCTCTATGCAGACAGAACAAACATGCTAACGAACTCTAAGCAATTAAATAAAATTGTTTGTTAATAGTCCATTCTTGAATAATCACAGAAGCATTCCAATGCTGTTGAACTCTTTTAATAGATGAAATTTCATCAGCTTAAAATACATTTTAAAAGGAACCTAAGAAGAGAACTCTGAAATATTTCATAAATACTAATCTTTAATAATAAATGCAAATGCTTTGCTGTTTCCAGAATTTCTGCCTCTAACAACTACCAAACCTTTCTGATAAAACTGCTAATATTGGTGTGGGGAGAGAGGGTCTATAAACATAATGGAATGATGTTAGAATCCAAGATAACTTTTAAATAGGATTTAAGTTAGCTTTCTTGATTCTTTTTTAGACTGTGTTATTGCCTACAAGACAATGATTCAGCTTCTTGCGATGCCTTGACAAGAAAGGATTCAAAGAACAAAAAGAGAGGAAGAAAGATGTTATGAAGTGAGATCAAAATGGCTTTTGCAAGAAAAAGACAGGAACTTCCTAGTTCCCTTCTTATTCTAAGAAAATAAAGACACTCCACAAAATCAAATTAACTTTCTACATACAACACAATTAAATCAGGAAGCTCCTAGCTGAAGTACACTCTTCCGTTAAGCTGGGAATCCAGCAAGATAAAAAAAATAGAAAAATTTCCCATTATAGTTCAAAATAAATCTCTAGGAATTAAAGTAAATCTTGCCTTAATTAACTCTGGATACAGCCCTCCTCATCCCCACCTTCCTTAAGACTAAAGTACATTCACAGAAATATTAACATTAGAACTACTTGATGCAAAGGTACAGCAAACCACTTTTAAGGAAGTTCTGAAACCAGAGGCTAAAAAAAAAAAAAAAAAGAGAGAGAAGAAAAAAAAGGAGGAGGGGGATACACATGTGCATGTTCTGATTTTCTACTTCACTCTTCAGCCAGCCTCCTTTTGTCAGTAGGGTACAAAGCTAAGTGGACAAATCTCACAATCAAGCTTAGATACACAATTGTACCTTTCATGCCTAAGTTTTCCTCAAGTTTAAGCTCAAACCCCAATTATTGAATATTAACATCACAAATATTATATTTTCATTACTTAAAGTTTTTTATTTTTATACTTGTCTGCAAACCAGCTTCTGAAAGGCTGACCATTAAGAGCCATTCTGTCTTTAGGATGTCTTGCCTTTTTAATACCTAAGCTTTCACACCTACTGTTGTTCAAAAGGAATTACTCCTTACTGCAGTGCAGGACTTCCTAAAAGCTGCAGGTTTACAGTTCACTATTAAATATGAAAATGCAATCTTCCTTAATATTCCTCACATTTAGAAAAAAACCTCAAGTGTCTTTTTCAAACCAACCCCCTTTTCATTTGCAATTACAGTATTACTGTGGTGAGTTAACCTTGGCTGGATACCAGGTATCCACCGAGCAGCTCTATCATTCCCCTCCTCAGCAGGGCTGGGAGGGAGAAAATAAAATTTTAAAAACCACATGGGCCAAGAAAAAGGCAGTTTAATAAAGCAAAAGCAAAGACTGCACATAGAAACAAAGGAAAATGTAAGATTTCTTCTCTACTTCCCAGCAGCAGGCAAGGTGCAGCCACTTCCCAGGAAGCCAAGTTTCAGTGCACAGTGGTTGTTCCAGAAGACAAATGTCACAATAACCAATTACCTCCCACACTCTCCTTCCTTTCTCTGAGCTTTCATAATTATTATTTCCTTCCTCTTGACTGAGCAGATGAGTTCATATGGTCAGTTTGTGGCAGCTCTCCTGGCTATGGTCTCTCCCAAGATCTTGCCCAGGCCCATCCTGGGTGTGGGGTGGAAAGTGGGAGAGGCAGCTCAGCCATGTGGAGCCCTAACCAGCAGCAGCCCAACACTGCTGTGCTACTAGCACCTTTCTGCACCAGGGCAAAGCACAGCACTGCGAGGGCTGCCATGGAAAATGAACTCCAGACCCAATGCAGTTACTTACTGAGCCACTGGCACTTAGTCTTGAATAAATAATGTTTTTTACCATTAAAAACTTATGTTTCTTTACACTGAAGGAGGCACTTTTTCATCTGCAAAGGAGCTACATTTGAGAGTTGACTACATGAAAGCTACCTTTAATGAACCTCAGAACTAAGTTTCATGGGCTCCTGGAACCCTCTCCATAGGGTATTAGTTACAGTGTATAAAGAATGACAACTTATGTTAGTCTCCTCCTTATTTTGCAGCCATCAGAAGAAAAAAAAAGTGGTTTAGAATTATACTGCACGCATTAAAAAAGCTTTTCTGGTCTCACCAGTTCCCTAAGTTAATCAAGCACAAACACCAGGAACTGATTACAATTCTTTAGATGGAACTTTCCACAGGAGACAAATTTATTTCTACTGGACCTAATATTATTGTCTTGCCCACTTCAGTATTGAAGTACACTGCAGAGAGACAGCCTAAAGAATAATTGTCCAAAACTAGGTTTCATAAATGCAATATTCAAGAGATGTGACATTCCATTGTTTAACATTTCATCCCCAGGAACATTTTTCAGATAATTCTTGTTATTTCTGTGATTTGCTCCTCATTTTTATTTAAAATAAGTGCTTCTCAGAACTTTTATCATAATGAAGAGAAAATAAACGCTGTTTCAGTAACAATACCACCTACACAAGATTCAGGCCTTCCCTTTGTACCACTGACGAGAATGCAGGAGAGTATTCTTTTTCTCAAACTACTTAACATTAGCTCAGATTATCTGCTCAATAACAAGGCCTTCTATTTTATAATTTAGGTAATTACACCATTATGTGGAAGAAATGTGATATTAGACACAAACTTCTTTTATGAAAAGAAAAGGAGTGGTATCAAAGTGGTTTTAGTTCAGATGTACTAATCTCTGCTTCAAAAATACCTGAGGAAGTACTCTTGCACTAGAACTGTAAAATTATGAGTAGTTTTATTGTTGAGCACAGACAGAAGATAAAAAAGCCTCACTCAAAATTTAAAAGGGCAAGACATAACAGATTGTTAAATTTACATCAGCGTAGACAATGAAGCAAAATATTAATTATACATCAACAGTGCAGGAACTACTATTTCTACATTTAGGCTTACCAGATGAGGTCTCCCAATAAATTTCCTGAAAGGTGGCTTAATGAACCTCATAGGCTTTTGGAAACCATCAACTTGAGATGTTTGTAACTTTGAAAGACTGCAGCTTTGCTGGTTCCTGATGTGTGAGAGAGAGAGTGAGAACAATTAATAACCTAAAGCCACAGCATATCAACATCCTGTATTTTAAACCAGCTTATTCTAGCATCTGTATCCCAAATGCAAAGTGACAGCTTACAGATAAATTTTCCTAGGACAATCAAATTCCTAGTCCCAGCTCAAACTGCACAGCAATGTGCATTCTCTTACCGATGGCAGAGGAGCAGGAACGCTGCCCGGTGAAGCCCCGGCCCTGGGCCCAGCCGGGCTCCCCGCCCAGCCCGGCCGCGGTCCCTGCTGCCCTCCGCTGGCGGCAGCGCTTCCTGCACCCACCCGCCCGCCCAGGCTGTACCGAACGCGCCCTTCCACGACATTCCCGATCCCACAGAAGCTCTAGATAAACACCTACGTCCTCCAGTTTCATCCTCAGCAAGCAGCTGATTCTGGTTTTGGGCTTCTGCTTGCTTGTTTTTATTGTTTTGTTGGGTTTTTTTGGTTGTTTTTTTGTTTTGGTTTTTTTACCAAGAATATTGCTAATACAGACACATCCACAAACCTCTAAATAAAATATCTACCATGAAAAGTAAATCACCAGAAGTCAGAATTTGCATTTCACAAAACACACAGAAATAGTTTTCGTAGCTGCAAACAAGTTAAGGAAAAAAAACAGCAGCACACTTGATAAGCTCAGAGGCACTGCCAGTATCTCATGTGAGCTATTAAAGCCTCTCAACCGCAGGAAAATTCTACATATCACTCACGCCATTACTGCCCTCAGCCTGCATTCCCCTGACAGTGGAACCCCTGACAACAAATCCAGGACATCCATACTTGGTAGGGAAATTTACACTTCTGAAAAAAGCTAAGCAGGACAGTAACTGAGGAAGTGTGCTGGGGGAAATGAAGCAATTCCAGGGATTTTTTTCCTCTACTTGTTAACCTTAACTTTTTTTGTTTCAAGAATCTCAAATACAAGAAATTTCTTCTACAGTTTCTTAAGTCTGTTTTTCCAAATGTGTGTATTGCCATTAGCTGCTATTACAGACTGCATTTAAATGAACAAGGAGCAGCACACAAAGAACAATCTGCATAAGAAACTATGACTACTGTCATAGTTTTTATTACACTCTGGAAATTCAATAGCCAACATTTCTATTAACAGTCCCTCTCTCTAATCAACCAACCTCGCAACATCAAAAGTGAAACAGGATGACTGAGATTAGCAAACACCTTTGGGGCAAAAACCTTTAACAAACCTGCTGGAGGAATCCATAGGAGTAAAAGGCTATCCCAAAAATCTAAGTTTTCAAATTCTCCAAGAATCAGAAAAATTCCAATTATCTGCTGATATTCTACATTTTATTACCAAACCAGTAGGGCAACAAAACAATATATTCATCCTAGAACACTTTTACAGAACTGCAAAATACCATGAGAATGTTGTTACATGGCACATTGAGGAGTTTAAAAATCTTAAACTTTTTCAAACTAACTTTGTCCTCTCTTCTCATTCAGTGCTACAATTTGTGCTTGCTTTTCATTTTCACCCACTGCAGTTTAACCTCTTTCAAGGTAACATCTCATTACAGAGCTGTTTACAATCTATGTCAGTTGGATTTCAGCCCCAGTCAAACTTATAAGGCCTAACTGTGGAAAAGAATCACCACAAATGTGAATGTAACTGTGGAAGGGCCCTGAAATGAACAAATAAGGGAACTATAGGCTTGGGCCAACAAGATTATTTGCTCATTACCTTGGAGTTACACCATCTACATGAAACACTCTCTCATCTTCATTCTTCAATCTCTCTTTTCTTCTCCTTTCTATATCATACCGTAGATCATTTGGATCTTCTAACACTCTTACAATGTTCTAGTTAAAAGGAAGGGTTGAAGCCAAGTTAGCTGCTAAGAACTGAACACCAACCTGCTTCTGTCCTTCAGGGGCAGCACCCTTTACATAACCTGTTAACATAGTTCAGCTATCTGCACACAGGACAGGTTCACAGCAACCCAAGGATCCAAAATTTAAAGCAATAAAAAATGGTCCTAAGCAATTATCCTTCCTTGCACCATCTGGCTTTTTACAAGTTTCCAAACAACAGTGCACAGAGCACTGGAATTCTGCATGGAGTTGCCAAGGCAGAAATATTCATGTAAGTTTCAGAAAATCTTAAGAAGTTCTACTATCCTTAATCAAGGAGAATCTCCGTGTACCTGTACTACAGAAAAGGAATGGTAACTAAATAATAGCAAGCAGAGCTTCAAAGGGGAAGACAAAAAATCTTATGAACCCAGATGAAAGCATGGGATAAAACAGCATTCTGAGGAATTATGTGGATTTTGAGTCATTGTAACATTAGGGTAGAAGAAATGTTAAGGCTTTTTGTAACCTCAGAGGAAAACCAAGCACCACACATCAGTCAGGGACTCAGTATTTACATTATTTAAAAACAGACAGGGGTTCAAGCAGCAGGAATAATCACACTCCAGCTACTCAGGAGAACACATCTGTATTTTACTGCTCAGTGAACACAGTACCACATCCTGTGGTATCTGTAAATATGCTCGGGTGTGCATTTTTTTAAAACACCCAGAACTACTGCTGGTCTTCACAGCACGTAGAAATTATGTCCCAACAGGAAGGGGAAAACATTGCTTACATGTATAATGTATCTATAATAGCAACTTATTGCTTGCCAAAAAAAGTTAAGCACTCAAGGTACCTGGGGAGATTCAGATGGCATGGTTCGTTTGTTCTGAAGTTCTGCTAGAGACATGTCAATCCTCCTGGAAAACAAAAATACTGCATAAAAACAAATGCCATCACTGTAAAAGCAAAAGCATTCTTGACCAGGCTACAGAATGTGTAAAGATACAGGCAGGTAAAAATAATTAATCAAAACTTCACACTGTGTAAAGTGTACTGAAGATTAATTACCTTAATGCAAATAAATTAAGACCAAAAGTTCAACAATTACCTGTGAATTTCTGGATCCAGATGCATTTTCACTTCTTTTGTATTTGCACTTGATTTATCCTGAATTTTTGAGAACCGTTCATGTAGAGTTATGTCAGAAGATGCAAAATAATTTGCTGTGAAGAGATATTAAATACAAGAATGTTACTTGCAGTATTTGAAATGCACAGTGGGAAAATCTATCTTTTAAAAGATTAACTCTTAAGGATACCACGACAACTCTATTGAAATGAAATTTCAAACTATTTCCACTTGCAGTTTAATATTCACAAATGAAAGATTAGGCCAGCCCAACTTAGACAACCTTATTTGATAAGATTAAGCTCAATTGTCAGCTCTACCATGGCAGTACTCAAATTACTTGATTCTATATATAAAGATATACAGATTCAACACTGAACATGATGCAGCTGCCTATACACTAATCTGAAAATTTAAAGGAACTATATATAACTAGAGAGCTGTGATTACAGCAAAGTTCCCTTATTCACATCATGTTTTCTAAACAAGCAGGCTATCCTCCCATACTAGCAAAAAATCATTTTGATTTCTAATCTCCACAATAATGCCTCAGTTATGGCCTGAGACTTTCCTGCAGTCATCCTCCACCCAACTATTTTAAACCCTCAACTCACATCTTCCTTAAATACAAAAGGAAGCCAAAATACAAACAAAGCCAATTGCAAACATCTGAGACTTACAGGGACCTCATATCTAAACCACCAGCTTTGGATTTAGTAATCTACATTTGTAATGTGTATACGTGTATATGTATATATATATATATGTATCTATTTATATATCTGTAATATATATATAAACATATATAAACATACTCCAAATACTACAGCCACCTTTAACTTGATGAATAATTGTGATTATTTCCTGAGTAAATTCTTTTGATGGGTCGTTTTCAATGTTTTGTTTTACAGATGCCATGTGCTCAAACACTGGATGAAAATTTTCTTTTTTTCTGCCAACAGCAACCAGATCATGGGACATCTGTCTCTCTGTAGTGTGACTAGAAGCAGCCCTAGAATAAAAAAAAATGCATAGTTTATTTTAAAGCAAATATCTAAATCTGAAAACTTGAAATAGACAAGTAGAATAAAACAAATTAACAAGTTCATTTTATGAATGGGATTAAAAGCAAAAATCTCATTTTGTTCCTTTTTTAATTAAAAAACTAGTAAGGCCATAAGGAAGAAAATCTGTAATAAAATATGAAGAGATAATTTCACTCTCAGGAATCTTTGTTTCTGTGAAGCATGCAATATAAAACTTGTGAATTTTATATTTAATTCAATTAGATTATCAAATCTAGAAAAAAAATTAGATCTTGATAGACTTCTTCAGAATAATTCTGAAAGGCAGTTATGCCTGTGTCTTGTTTATAAAGAACTACCAGGCAATTTTCAAGAACAGTTCAGAGATAAGAAAAAAAGTCTCACATCTTTAGGAACTGAATCATCACTTCAGCCTAGTGAAACAGCAGTGAAACTGCTTCAGTAGCAGTGTGTGAACTCAAGAACGTGCTTACCATCTTTTTGTAATTTTTTACTCATTCTAAGTAAGTTTACACACCAAATGGTTGCACTGCTGCTCAAAAATTATTTTGACAAGAAAGCCAACACTTCTACAACCATACTGTTCTTGCTGCAAGGAAAATATCTGTCATTCTAAAATATAAATTAAAGACTCTAAGAGCTCAGATAAAAGATTTTAGGATGAGAAGTTTTAATTGCTCATTCTGCAAAGTGATTATGTGCCTGGCCACACCGTATTAGAACCATACAATACTACAATTCCATACAAAAATTGCATCAGAAATAGCCTCTAGCAGATGCCAGAAATCATCTATTTTTCCCTAGCAAACTGGGAATAAATGCATGCAAGAAGGAATCCAAGCAACCTCAGGTTTAGATACTTGAATTATGTACCTGCTCCCCAGGTTTATAAACAAACTATTCTTCTCAGCTGAGTCATTTCAAGTCAGGCGTTTCTTAAATGCCTAAATAATATGAATATTCCAAGTCATCAGCTTGTGTAAAATCAATGTTCTAATCTTTGAGAAAATAAAATATTTAGCACTTTTGGCTGCAGAAGCAAACCATCCATACATTAAATTGCTGTAACCAATGCAGTAATTTCTTTGGTCTGCAAACAACTACCATGTCCATTGTGCATGACCTTCAAGAACAGCAGCAAGAGTCTCCTAGATAGAGGAATCATCCTATGGGTTTACAACAAAACCCAACAATTTTCCTTACATTATCAGTCAGGAAGTCAAATCCTTATCCTAGCCCAACTGTGGGCAATGGGCATTACTCCACCTCCCTTTCCTCAGTCTTTAGTATTAGCTCCTTACAGGCAGTAACTTGTCTTTGCAACTCTCCATTGTATTATATATTTTTTAAATAGTGCAAAGAGAAGAAAATTTATATAGATGCTTTATTTGGGACAAGAGGAAAAATCCTTTAAAATGAAGTCTGATCATTTTGGAAAGGAGGATAATCTCTTCCAAAAGCCATTACTACCAATATAAGATATTCTAGCCTACAACAGCACAACAACAAACCAGAAAACCCTGCAAGAATCTATCAAAACCAAGCTGCTTACTTCTCTATCATGTACTTATCATCTAAAGTTTTATACTACTGCCACTTTTTCTTCCATTGCAGCCAGCACTGGGAATACTAAATACAAACACAAGTATTACACAGAAGGCATTTGTAAGCAGACTCTACTGCTTTTTAGTTCTGATGACTCAACAGGTTGCCACTTTGTTATAACAATAAATGACAACCCAGAGATCTCTTGTTTTGGGCAGTTTTACTGAACTTGAGATCTTGAACATCTGAATATGTGCTTGAGATTTATACATTTAAAGGTTAGCTGATTTTCAGAAAAAAGAAGGGAAGACAGTTTAAAAAAATGCCATTGTATTTCAGATGAAAGCACAGGACTATACTTATCTGCATTTGAGTTTTGGCCTTTTGAGAGTTTTATTTTAAATAAAAATAACATTGATTTATCATAACCAACCTCTAACTACAGGTTTGTATCAGTCATATCTACTCTTTCCACTTCCTACACCTCCATAAAATGTTGGTTTTTGTTGGTTGGTTTTATTTGTGTATTTTAATAGAGGTTTAACAATTAACTTGCCCAGACAGGAAAGTTACCATTTTAGAAGAAATAAAACTAAAAAGGTACAATCATAGTTTGTCCTGGTTACCTTCTAAATAAACCATGCTTCCCTCCAATATTCATAAACTGTAAAGAGACAGGAAAAAAGCAGAGGTGAAAGAAAACCAATACCTGTACTTGGTCACCATTTTCTTCATATCCACTTTGACTGTGAGATGTTCTCTCATACAGTTGGCCTCTGACACTTTCACATCTGAAACGGTATGACTTGCATCACGCTGGCTATTGGAGGAATCTACATTTTTCCTCAATTCCCCGTCTTTCCTGACTCTTTCATTCAGTTTGTTTTTAAAAGACCTCAGCTCAACATCTGTTTTGGAAGAGTTAACACAAGTATTGCAGCCCTTCTTTGAACTGCATTTAAGAGGTTCCTCAACGTGCCGCTCTTCAGTCCGCCTCGCTCTGCCCGCAGTGCAGTAATCCAGCTCCTTGCTGTTCCGGGCACCCTTGGAAGAGCCGTACTTCTGCTCTTCCTGCTTCATGTACTTCTGAGCTCTGTCTCCTGCAAAAGGCTTCTCCCCGTCGGGATGCCGGCGCCGTTTGTGGCTGTACTCATAGGCTATCTTTGGGACAGACCCCCCCGGGTGCTCCCTCTCGGCCGAGCGCTGGGACTGCGCGCCCAGGTATCTCTGCTCCTCCTTTTCTTGGCAGGGTGGAAAAGAACGTTCTTGCTTCCACTTGGAATTTCTCGCTACATCTCCAGCGTCATACCTCTCCATTTCCTTAGCCCTTTTAGACGCGTGCCCATATTCTCTGTAATCGTGATCTTCAGGATACCTGTGTTGACATAAAGCAATTTACACTTGCACTAGAGAAGAAAGCGAGAACTTATATGTGCAGAATGTTGGACAGCAGAATGCGTGGCAAGTTAACCCATAATCCCTCGCGCCAAGGTACAGATGTGCAGGGGCTCTTAAGAGGGAAATATTATCCTTTCATACTCTAGCCAGCAATACGATTTACTTAAAAGACAAATACTTCACTACTACCAGTCGCCCATAATTAAACTACAAAGTGGCCAACGTGTTTCAAGGTGGTTATCTTCAACTATAATGAAAATAGACTTTCACTTGAGGCTTTACACCACAATACCCAGGGTTTAATTATTTTATTCCTATACCTCTTCTGTAAAGAGCTCCTTGCCGTAAATTCATCAGAAACTCTTCTGGGTGACTGACCATACTTCTCTTCATGTAACCTCTGGTGCCTCAAGTCATCTTCATGCCATTTTCTTTCAAGTTTGCATGAAGCCCCTAATGGTCTATGAAAAGGTTTCATTCCTTTTTCATTTCCAGTGACTTTGTAGTGATCAAACATGTATCTGTCCTCCATTTTGTGCTGGTAAAACGGACGATCATGCTCTTTATAAGGTACTTCCGAGTATTTTGGTGGTAACTGGCATCTCCTATTGCTTTCAGTCCTTTCAGATGAATGTGTTCTGTAGGGCTTATGACTGTAAGCATCTTCCATGGGAATTCTTTTCAAGTTTGGTGAAGGTGACCTACGTTCATATGTTCTCTGGTGGTTATTTCCATGAGGTGCAAACCTGGAATTGCTTTGTCCATACTTGTCATCTTCTGTTCTCCAAGGCATAGACTTTTTTGGGTCCTTACGAAAGCTTTTATATTCACAGTCATAATTAATATGAGCATGCCTTTGCCTATGGTGCTCTGGAGTCCTAAAAGCTGGAGATAAGGACCTAAAGCAAAAATAAAATCCACTTTGAATAGTTCCATAAAATTAAGCAATTTCTTAATGAGAACATCTATTTCCTAAGGAAGGAGAGTTTAGTACATAATTTTAATCAGCTTGTAAAAATATTAACACCAAGATATCGAAGTGGCATTTTTCTGGCTGAGTATCAGGCTTACTTTTACTGTGTTCAAAGTTTTCATAGTAAAAATACACACTTGAAACTGCAGCAAGTCAATCATTTTTGTCTCTTTGAAGTGTTTTATTTAAAACTAAAAATAATTTCATATACATGAAGTTTCCACTACATTGAGAACAACTGTCATACATATTTTTGCACTTCTCAAGCATTCCCTATCTTTCTTTTCCAGCGCAAAGAGAAAAAAGGAAAGGAAAAAAAAGTGTATCAAGAAATTTAAAAGGGGAGAAAAACACTTTTTCACATTTTCTTTGCAGGCCAAAACAACATTCAAAATTGAAAGACTAAAACATTATAAAATATATTTAAATTGTCATACAGGTAGGCTTTTTCCTGAAGAAAAAAACCAAGTTTGAGAAAGATGCTTTGGCCTTTTGGATAATTGTATGTACATGTTCACACATGTATACACACACACTTCCACACTCACTGCAGCTTTTGCAATTAAAGATTCAATTGCATCACTCAGCTCTGCATTTTCACCTACAGTTACAAAAACGAGGACAACCTGTTAGGAACTGTTAGCCAAAATCTCCTTAAAATAAAGAAAAAACACCACAGGCCACTAACAAGAACCAGAAATAATCCCAGACGTAACAGTCCTGCTTGTATTCAAGTATTCACTGCACACTCCTTACACACTCTTTAATAAAAAACATCAAAGTTGAAATAAGCTACTTCCTTTGTGCACATATTGCAAATGAAGAGTTTGGAAGAACTATTTTCTCCATTTCTGCAAATGAGTTCAAACTCAGAACCACAGATGTTCCTAAAACCATAATGGCTGATTTCCAACAGCACCTACATTGTGGCTGCCATCCCATGTTGGTCTGGTTAGGGCTTGCACTTTAATGAGAGCTGGGGCTGCCCTTACTCAAATGACATTCACAACTATCAACCTAGTGTGGGCATAGGTAGGATTTCTCTTTTTAAAAACAAAAGAAACAAGTGAAGAGCCCTACACATTTTTCTGAGCTATCGAAACTCCCTCGGTCTTAGTCATCACAACTTAAGTCTGTTTTGAAGAAATACCCAAAACGAGCAGTAATTTCACATTCTCAAAAGCTTAAAATTGTATTTCACCCTCCTGGTTTTAGCACCTCAAATTTGTACTATAGGTCTTAAAAATGAGGCAGGTAACTCCCAGCATGAAGTAACCTGGGTGTTATCCTGGTGACAAACGACAAAGACATGCTACTAGGCTATTGTCCAAGGAGAAGGGCAACGACTCCCACATTTCCACATGTTTTCACTCTCTGTTATGCTGCAAGGCATGTCTAACTGTGCTAAAGATCAGTTTACAAATCAGCCCCAAACTTCAGAAAGTCTGAGGTGTTTGAACTAGGAAACTTTAAGAAAAAAAAAAAACAACCTAATATTTAACAGCTCCTCCCTGTAGGCCAAGAAGCAAAACAAAAGCGAGTTACAGACATTCAGTGCACAAGGTGGTGCTTGAGAAAAAATTACCTTAACTAGCTCAGAGCTTGGATTTTGTGCTCAAGGTAGTTGTAAATCCCAGAATACAAAAGGTGAAAAGGTTCTTAGCAGACTGCAAAAACTGAACACTTCCAGCTTAAGAGAAATTGTAATAAAATCATGAGTTGGGAAAAAAATTACAGGTGTTCAGCTGTACAACAAACTAGAGATTACAAAACACACTTTACAAATTGCAATTCTGCATGCCATTTTCTTTCTTTAATGCAAGTTTTAGGCCCTAATTATAAATCCTTACATAGAGCTACACTTCAGAACCCAAGCTGTAGATATGTACCTTGGTTTCCATCGTGGTGATCTTGATCTAGATCTTGTCATCTTCTCTCATGTGTTTATCAGTTTCTTGAAGCTGTAAAAATGATATAATTTACTATTCTGATTACAAATTACATCAGGAAGTTTTTTTTAACCAGTGTCGTACTAGAAGCTTCAAAGTTCAGGTGAGATGTATATTTTCAGGATGTTTTACTTCAAAGGCAAACCTCTAATACCAATTTTAAGGCAAACAACTTTTCTTCTCTAGTTGCTGATCTTAAAACGCAGTATATTTTCTTTATAAAGATTTAAATATTTGATGATTGTCCCATTGTTCTCTCCATTTTTTAATGCTATTAATGTCTATTCAACCTGCTGCTAAATGCTAATAAGCTCACAAGCAAGCTGCAGCAATGAAAAACATACTAGTATGTGTTGAATGCTGTAGATGATAGGGGGACAAACAGACAGCTTTAAAAATAAAGTTTATAAAGGAAAAGGTTTTTGCATCAAGTTATATCCTAAGCTTCATATATACTGAACTTCAAATTTGTCATATGCATCCAAATTTTTACATGACTGCAGACTTCTTGTAAGCTTCAACTATTCCATCAAATCTTAAGTGCTAGGTTATCACATACTCCATCCAAATCAAACCAGGTACAAAAAAAAAAAATCACTTTTTTTCATTGTTGTACTTCACCTGTTAATAACCTACTAACCAGATACAAACCAAATATACAATGGATGCACTATGACAAAGTGCTGCTCTTGACTCCTGAAGGTAGCTCCTGACAACCTTTCTCATAAAAGCTATGAAAGAATGGGGAAAAAAAAAACCTAGAAACTTAATAAAAAAAGTGATGAAAGTACATACAAACTCACCAGTAATGGACTGGCGAATGAAAATTAAATGACAGTTCATTATTTAGCAAACACAAAGGATTAAAAAAAGAATTAAATTATTGGGTAACTGGTTAAAAACTGAAGTTTGGACCACATAACCATGCATACAGATTTAGTTACCACAAAATGCTTTAAAGGACAGAAATATAGATGCAAAAACAGATCTATCAACAGCTCTAAAGTTAATGAACAACCAACCATTTGAAACTGAAAGAATGCACCCAGGTCAATGCCAATCTACATATGCTATGGTATTTTCTGTAACTTTTTGTACAAACACTCAGGGAGACAGAACTAGTCTGAGCTAGCAAAGTATGGCATTTCTGACGCTCCCAGTGCTCAAATAATTCCTTTAACGAAATCTTTTGCCTAATGAACTGAAACTGAAAAGGGAGAAAAACACGCAAGCTTTAAGGCACTACCTGAAGTAGCGCGCACCCACATGCCTGACCCAACGCCTCACACCCCTCAGTCACACTGGTTGCTCAAACAAAGTATCACTCCTTGCTATACTTGACTTTTTGGTATGATTACCTAATGGCTGAAACACTAGTATCTTAAGAGAAGAATATACAGCATACTTCTGCTGCCTACCCCACAGACAGGCATTAGACAAGCCACCTCCTAAACTAGAAACTGCTGATTAAGCTAACCAGACATTTATTTGCAAGATGTAGCAATAGCTTAGTTCTGAAGAAAAACCTGTATAACTTTTTTGCTCCAAAATCAATCTTTTCATGAAACAAAGCACAAGGTTGTAATGGTTGCAAGGGATAGTGAAGCAAAAAGAATCCATCCCCAAAATACCCTAAGGACAAGATAAAGCATTTGCTCTCTGAACTCTCAAATATGAAGTTATCACTGCCTCTTATAGCCTAAAGACATATCTGAGGACTGCACAGCATGATTAACTTCAGGTCCTCTGCTTACTTGAAGTTATACTAGCCAAAGTTAGATATGATGTTCCAATGCCACTATTCATTATTTTTCAAAGAAAAGTAATATTATGATCAAAATAGCTTCCTGTATTTCACCCATAAAAACAGATCTTACAAAACAGTATTTCAGAAACAGCAACAAAAAAAAAAAAAACCCAACACAGTCCCTGGGTAACACATTCCAAAATGTGGTACATGTCCAACAAGCTTCAAAGATTCACTACTACCATCTCTTCTGGCAAATTTTAGAAGTGTCAGTGTTTTTACATGCTAATTGAATTCTTTCTTCCTACCTTCCCTTCAGTTCTGAATTTTATTCCTAATTTTCAAATGGGTATGTAAACACCAAAAAGACAAAAATACCATTAAACTCCACCCAACTATCTGTACAGAATTAGATCTGCCAGATTGATAAGCTAGAAACTGGGCATACATAACGACCAGTTCCTTATTCTTTCTGTGACTGGCTAAACAATCGTACCTAAAAGCGTGAGAAAGACTGTGACAGCACATCCTAGATCTTGCCTTAGGATAAGGAGGACTGCTGTAATTTCCAGTGATGACATTTCTTTTGTTTAATGGAAAGAAGTGCTCATCTAATGCACCTCCTAAAAATGACCCACGCAGTCGGATTTCCTCACAGAGAAACACACCACATGAAGGCAGCAGACACTCCCCCCCAACAAGACTCCCAGTGTAACACCAGAATTGCAAATTAATTCAGAATTTTGTACAGAATTTGTACAATTCTATACAGAATTTGTAAACTTTGCTAAATCCAGGTTTAAGTCACCTCAGCTAGACCAGCAATATGGTTCCAGAAAAAGCAAGTTTTTTGTAGGATGTTATCAAGTAGCAAGCCTGTCTGTAGCAGAATTACTTGAATCAAGTGAAGGCCCTACAATTTCCAAGACAGGCATCCAGGTGCTTCTGAAAAGCCAGGTCCTGATGGAGCAGAGGTGCCAGGACCTGGCTGCTCTGAGCCCTGAATTTCTCCAAAATGTTCTGCTGTACTTTGGGAGACACTGTCACAATGAAAACATGAAGTGTTGGAATGCATGAAAGAGAAGCCTCTCTGAGTCCCTCAGAGAGAGAAAGGAATGCAGGGATTGAACTGGTACCTTTAGAGAAACTGAAAGATATTAAGCCACACAGACATGAAGTAGGAGTGTAAGTTTTAGTTTTAAGTAAGTAGAAATATATCTTAAGTGCCTTAAGAAATTGTGTTAGCTAGTAAAAAGCCCTAAAGCCTAGTTTAAAGTTCAGTAGTGATACCTTTCAAAGATTAACTTAGCTCCAGACATAATGAAAACATAGCAGAACGTTGCTTACATTTCTAGACAGAACAGATACAACTACGTTGTAGAGATTTTGTGTAAGAACTGACGCTATTTTCACACATTAGAATTAAGCTCAGATAGGTGTAGGAAGAATGTCTTGGAATCGTGCTTTTAGCCGACTGGATGTTTACGAACAAAATCCCTCTGTATTGGTTGTGCAAAAAAAGGTGTGGTAGTAGCTTCTGCTAGCTGCTCCTGCTGCCTCTGCTCAGAACACGGGGACTCTGCCAGAAAGCTTTTAACACATACTTTAATACTCTGAACTCTTCGCCTTCGAGGCTGATGCATTCCTGCAATAAACAATTTTACAACAATCAACAACTGCCCCAGTCTCTTTAAAGACCCAAGACCCACACATAACTCAACAATGAAGAACTATTTTTTTTAACTAAGCAGCATTATTAGGTTCAGAGTGCTGCTTGTGCTTGTTACTTACAATAAGTGACTCATTGGAAGAGTTATCAGTAACTCTGCTTAGATAGTTTTTAAATATTAATGGGACTCCCACCTTTTATTTTCTTTCCCTTGACTTTTGGAACTGGACTCAGACAACTTCCCTCTTGGGAGTAATGGCCTCAAGCCTGCTGCCAGCTGTCCTTTAATTCCACCCTTGGGATATTAGTGTTTTGACAAGCACAAAATTCTTTTACAAACCTGAAAGGAGTATCTTGAGACAAGTAAATCAAAAATGACCAGAAATTGTATGGGATGTGCCAACTCAAACATATGTTCTTCCAGAAAGGCTGTAGATTTTTCACAACTTGCTCTCCTGAACAGAACAATCTTCTATCCCTTTACTTTCTCCAGCATGAAACAAGAAATCACAAATGACTGCAATCATCTAGCTGCACAGAAGGGAACTGGAGCTCTTTCTAATGCAAAGAGCCCCAAATTAGCAAGCCTCAAACAGCCAAAATCCTGCAGGTAAAAGCACAGACTGAGCAGAAGCAGTTAACTCTAATGGAGCAGACTACAAATGTGTGTTTTACATGATTTTCTGGTGCCTTCCATCATCACATGGAACAGATAATGCAAGAAACTTATTCACGACAGACAAAGGGCAAACCAATACTAATAGTCATCACTGGGGAGCTGCTCCTCAATGCCTTTCACCTACAGTGAAGGAGATATCATCCCCCCCTCTTGGAGGAATTGCCTGATCACCACCACAAACCTTTCAGAGGAGAGAGGGACAAGCAGGTCTCATAGGCTGGGTGACAAGAAGACTGACACTTGCTGTAAAAACTACCCACATCACTATTCACTCTCTCACTTCACCCAAAAAAGATAAGAAGCAGCTCCTTCTAGGCGAGGATCAATCAGAAGCTGCAAGAGACACGCCAAAGTCTGTATTGATGCAGTGTCTACCAAGAAAGAAAAACCAGGAATTGAGACTCTCAATACCAGGACAACTAAGTATTTGACAGAAATGCAATCAAATTAAAAGCTCAGCTGCAATCCAGACTTCCAAGTTGGGGTTTTTTTTGTTGTTTTTTTTTTAGGCCTGCAATACAGAAAGTGATTTACACCACCATTAAATAGAAAGTATAGAATTCGTAACTTCTCCACTGTGTAGGTTATAAGAGCTTCACCTCCAACACCAAATCCTCAGGAGAAAGTATAAAAGCAGAGAAACATCTCCCAGCAAACCACTCTCAATGTTTCTGACCCTGCACCAGGATTCCTGTAGTCAATGCTTCCTAGACAGACTTCAGTACCATCCCCTGTTAGCTCTGCCAGCACATGGAGGTGACTCCCATCTCAGGGCACACCACCTCAGGAAGGACATGTGAAACAGCTTTGAAAGCTATGAGCTAGAAAAGCTAAGTCAAGTTTAAGTGAAGGGCACATACCCAGCTGAGACAAATGAAACTTGGCTGAGGGATTTCTAAACTATTCTCTCTTTTAGAAAACACAGCAGGTAACAGATCAATGCAAATGACTGAGAGCCAAATTTCCATCCTCAGTTCTCTCATAGGACTCTGATATTCAACAGTGGCTCTTTATTATTACAGATCCCTTCCCCTGGGCTTTTATCACTCTTGGAGCACCTCCCACCTCTCCATGGATATGCTTTGAATCTCCACAATATTTTGTGGCAGGTCTGAGGCAACTGCAGTCTCACAGCCTAAATCCTCACCACCAACATCATGAGGGAGATAATCCTTTACACCCCTCCTCCACTTTTCATGCCATGCTATATTTAAGAAATTTCCAGATCTGGTCCACAACACTTCCCCAGGCAGCTGTGGCAGAGCAGCTGGAGGCAGCACCACACTCCTGCTGAATGTGTCACCCCTCAAGGTGAGCAACTCCAATGCTCCAGTTTTTCTGTTGAGAGACTGGGCCTCCACAGCAGCAGAAGCACGCCTTCAACCTACCAAAACCACATCCACTGTGGCTTTAGAAGTTGTCCTCCTGCTCAGCTTTATCCTTGTTCTTCGGCCAAGCTGGGGAAGGCAGGCTTTACACAGGTTGTATCCCAATGCCAAGGACTGCTAACAGACAACCAGGGCCTCAAGCCAGAGAGGTAACTGTGCCAGGCAGGGGCAGCATGTGGGGATTGCTCTCCTCTGCTTGCTACACAAATAGACAGAGAAAAAAAATGATTGTTCCCCCTTACACTCACAGTAGGATGAAGACTTACTACAGAAAGTACAGGCCTAGCTCAAGCATACAGAATTTCTTAGTGGACCACCCAACAAATTTTAAGTAACTGCTTGAAACACATAGAAAATATTCCCTCATGCCTACATATCTGGGCAAATGAATAAAAATAACTGAGTAGGTCTACAGAGCATATAACTTTTCAGTGAGTTCTCATTTAAAATCGACCCATTTAATTATACTAATTAGCAGGCAATGCCTCACCTTTGCAAAAGAACAGATTAGAATGCCAACTTGGAAAGACTGAGCAGGATGAATCCCTATCACATAATAAATAAGATATTTCACTCTCAAACTACTTTTTTACACAAAGAAAACCCAACCCATAAATATATTAGTGAGCCATTTCTATAATGTGTTGAATTAGAGGCCTTTAACACCTGCTCAGTACAGAACTTCAAACCTTACAGCACCATACCCAGCCACATCTGCTGACCAGTTTCTAAGGGGACACCAGAAGTATGTTAAATCTGCTTGTGTCAGTCTTGGAGACAGACCATAACAACTTCCTGCCTACTGAAAGCTCTCCAAAACATACAAACCATGATGGAAACCTCTGCTTTTCACCTTGGCATCACAAACTACCAGAACACCAAAACAAGAACCTTCTTTATTCAGAATCAGTGGTGCTGCAGAGCAGCATTGCCAGGAGGCTGGGAAGTCCAGGCTGCCTTCCCCAGTCACACCACAGAAATGCATCTTTGCTGGAAGACTCAGGCATGCTTTCTTCCTTCCCTGCAGACAGCAAGCACCTGCTGCCACCCAAGAGGAAAAGCAAACCTAACTGTGTGCAGCCACATCCCTCACCAGCTTGCCTGCAACACCAACCTGCCTATGTTACCTCCTGAGAGGTGAACACCCACAAACCAAGACTGCACCAGAATCAAGCCCATCTTGTCCCAGCACAGGCACATGGAGAGTTGGTTTGATGACTCTTACAAAAGCAGTGGCAGAAATACCAGTTCTTTTGCTGAAGGCAGATGTGGAGGAGTGCATGGACACTCAAGATAGACAGCGGTTTATCAGGATAACAGGGTGTGTCACTAAAGGAAGTTAATTTCAGTTCACCTCATCAACACCAATATTAAAAAAAAACAAAGCAAAAAAAATTTTGAAAAAATCCTCGAAGGGAAAGAGTCATCTGCGTCCTCTGCCCAGCCCTGTGTTAGGCTGCCACAACACAACATCCTTCACCAAAGATCCTTCCATGCCTTTTGCATATTTCTTCCCCTCCCTTCCTGGCATCCTCTTCCCTGTTCTTCCTCCAGCCATCCACACCCAGCAAGACTTTCACAGAAGACTCACTTTTCCTTGAGGTCCACAAACACACAAATTAGGCAGGTAATTAAAATCTCCCAGCAATTTGAGCAGCCTTTGTTTTAAACCCTTATAACTCAAGAATCTGAACTATATTTAAGAGGACTTGAGGCATTTAAGAATGGCAGCAGAAATTAGGTATTGCTGTCCTAGGTGGAGTTGAGCCAAGTGAGGAGACTGCTATCACCAACTCCTTACCAGACATTACCGCCCACTCAGATGCGTATGAAAAAATTGTGCATAATCAACTAAATTACTTAAAGAAGTCTCAAAACCCCTCAGATTTGTTCAAATTGGCACCACTTCATCTTGCTTTGGCTTGAATCGATCTAGAAAACACAAATACATACTGAAACTGAGCTATGACTGCTACACAAAATCTGTACCATTCTAAGTTTTTATAAAGACTTTAACTGGTGTGGATCTGCGTGTGACAACATATAAACTACTGGAAACAGGGACTGTTGGTATTTATGCATTGCTCACCTCTAAGGTGTCCTTACAGTACCAGTGAGCAGCGAGCTCAGCTCTGCGGAGCCGCTGGCCCAGAGGGTTCACAGCAGCACGGCTGTTCTGGAACAGTCACGACTCGGGAGCACGGCCACAGCCCCGCGGCGGCTCGGCTGTGTGCCCCTGCCCTGTGCTTTGTCCCTGGCCCTCCCAAAGCCCCTGACGGCCGCCGAGCACCGCACCACGGCACACACGCTCCGTACAGACAGGCACACGGGCTCCGTACAGACAGACAGGCACACACGCGGGGCGAGGCGGCTCCGGGTGCCGCTGCTCCGGCTACCCCGCCCTCAGCAGAGCCAGGATGGTGCAGCACAGTCCCGGCCGAGCTCCCGTCCCCGCAGCTCCGCTGCCACCGGCCAGCAGCGCCCGGGCCAGCGCGGGGAGCGAGGGCGGCAACTACCACTCACCTCCCCGGGCCGGGCTGGGCTGGGCTGGGCCGGGCCGACCGCCGGTTCTCGGTGGGCGCGGTGGAGGGCGACGGAGCCCCAAGTACCCCGGCCCGCTCCTTCCCGGGCGCTGACGGGGACAATGACCGCGGCAGCCCAAGCTACCCCTGCCCACGGCACCGCCCCCGCCCCCTCGCCGGGCCTTACCAGGCCCCGCCGCGGCCGCGGTGCCGCCACCGGCCCAGCACTCACCGCCTGCGGCGCCGCTCCCGCCGCTCCTCCGGCCGCCGCCGCTCCGCCCCGAGCAGGTGCCCGGCGAGCCGGCGGGGCGGGTCCCGGCGGCCGCGCCGGCCGCGGCTGCTCCGCACGGGCGCGGCGGAGAGAAAGGGCGGGCGGGGGGCGGCCCGGAAGGGGAGGGGCGGCGGGGCCGGGCAGGGGCGGCTCCGGCACCGCCCACTGACCGCCCCTCTCACACCGGGGCCCCTTGCCCGGAGCCTCGCCGTGCTGCGGGGGGTGGGCCCGGGCAGCTGGGTCTCGGCCGCGGTAGCGCAGAGGACGGGGTGCACTGACCCTTTCCGGCTGTTGACTCCTGGGCAGCCCCTCGCCTGGAATGCCCTGTGGGAAGCAGAGTCCGTGTGTGACACTGGCAGCCAGGAGGGTCAGCCGTGTCCTGGGGCACGTCAGCGCAGCATGGCCAGCCGGGAGAGGGAGGACCTGTCCTGCTCTGCTCTGCTCTGCAGAGGCGGCCTCACCTCGAGACTGGGGGCAGTTTTGGGCGCCACAGTATTAGAAAGATATAAAGCCATTAGAGAGTGTCCAGAGGAGGCCTACGAAGATGCCAGAGGGTCTAGAAGAGAAACTATTTAAGAAGTGGCTAAAGTCACTTGGCTTGTTCAGCCTGGAGGAAACCTCGTGGTCTACAGCTTCCTCATGAGGGGAAGTGGAGGGGCAGGCATTGATCTCTCTGTGGTGACCAGTGTGGCAGGACCTGAGGGAATGGCTTGAAGTTGTGTCAGGAGAGGATTAGGCTGGATATCAGGAAATGGTTCTTCACCCAGAGAGTGGTTGGGCACTGGAACAGGCTCCCCGGGGAAGTGGTCACAGCACCAAGCCTGACAGAGTTCAAGAAGCCCAGGCACATGGTGTGGTTGTTGGGGCTGGCCTGTGCAAGGCTAAGAGTTAGACTCAGTTCTGGGTCCCTTCTCACTGCCCCTTGGGCACAGGGAGCTGCTGGCAGCTCCTGTGCAGGGCCAGCGATGGCCAGAGTGTGGCAGGCCCCAAGGACCTGGGTTTCCTGGGCAGGTATCACTGGTCTTTCACTTGTCTTGGCTGCACTGTAGTGGATCAGGCAGGAAAGTCTGGACCAAAGCCTCCCCGAGACCAGACGGGTCTGTCCCTGCAGCTGCACCCACTGTGGTGCGCTCCCAGCCCGCAGGTAAGGCAGCCGTGGCTCCCTTGTCCCAGGCTGCTGCTGCTGCTGCTGCGAGGGTCGAGGCACCTGGCAAGGTGTCAGGTAGTGCTCTCCAAGACTTTTCCAAGTTCCTGGAGTTCCCATCAGAACATGCATTAGAGGATGGCAGCACTCTCCTTGCCTGGAGTTGAATCAGTCCCAGTGGCATGAAGGCTCTTTAGGCTGCTGGGATGCATTAATTCCCTTGATTGCCAGTCCTGATAGCCAGCAGGCCCAACAGGTTTGGTGTCAGTTTTTCCTTCAGGAGCTATAAACAACAGAATGACACAGTGAACGTACTGTAACCCTTTCAAAACAAAGTATCTTCTTCTGGCTGAAAACCACTCAGAAATAAATTTATAGATCACAGAAAACCAAGGGGACACTGATGCTATCTAGATTGGATTGGTGTCTGAGGCTGTGGTCAAGGATCTTGAATACTACTTTGGTGTATTGCCAGATCAACTCATTAATATAAATTTGATTCGGCACAGATGCAGGCACGCAGTTTTGTTTTAGACCAAGCATGGTTTTGATGTTGGTTTTGTATTTTTACAGTAGCTAAAGGAAGCCGTAGATACCTGATACAGTATCATTACAACTGCAAAGGCAGGTGATATCTGATCTGGTGTAAAGCTTACCAAGTTAACCTTGTCAACATTTTTTTAAACAATTTAATTTAAGCCAAAAAAGAACCAGACTCATCACTCTGTGTTACAGAGTCTTGACATTTTTGATCCAGCTGAGAGCCACAGTGTTGCATTTACTCTGTCATCAAGTCATAGCCTAAACAGGGTGTAGTTATAGTCACTGAATAGAGAGTGGAGAGGAAGGCTTGCTTGCTTTTCGCCCCCCTTAAAGGGATGGTCTCAGTTTCCTTATGTTCTGACAACCAGTATAAGCTGCCAGCTTTGGCTGTCCTTTGGACTTTTAGCTGCTGACATCTTCCTGTCCTCCTTTTATAGGACTGATCTTTCAGCAGTGCATTATCTTCAGTTTTCTGTCTTCTCAAGCCTAGGGGTTGTAGGTGGGACCGAGGGAACCCTTGTCACAGCTATCAATCCATTTGCTGTCTTTGTCTGCAGGATCCTGCTTGGTTCTCTGCGGACTCAAACACAAGGAATCCCGCATGATTTCTGCATAAAAGAATTTCCTGCATTCACCAAAACACTTTGAAATTCTCATATAAAATTATAAGATTATTTTTAAATTTAGCTGTAGCATTTTCTCAATTAAAATGGACTGCAGAAGATTTATTGACCCATAGGGCACAGAATTACAGTGACAAGCAAAGAGGAAGCAAGGGTTGTTTGGTGGCAATGGCCACCAAACAACCCTTGCTTCCTCTTTGCTGTGCTGGCATTTTTGTTAATAGAAGTTCAGGATGAGAACTGGCTCCCTGAGCTTTAAATGGAGAAAGTGAGACTGAAGCAGAGGGATGCCACTGATCTGCGCTTTGCCAAAAAAACTGGTCCAGCCTGGGTGGCTCTGCCAGATAAGATGCAGTCCCAGTTTGCCATATATGGCAGTATGTGGGATAATCACTGTATAGGCAGCCACCCTTTCATTAGCAAGATTCAGAAAGTTGAACTAACGGTAGAAAAGATTTGGGTTTTTTCCCTGCTTCAGCTGGTGTAATGGTTTGCCTGACCTCTGCATGTCGGGGGCTACCTCTGCACTGAGACAAAACAAAGCAGATTTGAAACTAAAACTGAGCTCTCAGTACAGACACACAGCCTTTGTGTGCATAGGGTAAACTTCTACATGATATAAAATAAATTACCAAATTTCATTATCGACCTATTTATTTGATGTTGCCTCAGATGGTCTTGATCCAACTTATATGAATGGATAGCAGGATGGATACTATCCTGATGGATAGTAAGCATGCAAGGATCTCTGTGGTTAGGACCATGTAGTCTAAGTAAAAAACAACTTACACATACTTTACAAGTTAAATTAATATTTAAATCAGTGTCTATTAGTAGCTCCACAGCATCATTATTCTTCATCTCTAAATTGGGAAGGCCATTCTATTGCACAAGACTTGGCAATTACTGCTTATTAAGACTAATTATTTTAATCTATTTCCATGTTTTATTTCTAATTAAGTATCATTAGAATAGAGAATCACTTTCATATACCTTTAATGCTTAATTTAGTAAACATTCCCTTTGGAAAGAGCACAACTGTGGTTTGCATGCTAAATACTTGGAAATGATGAATGGAAGTTACCTAAAATTCAAAAGCAGGAACTAGCCCTTGACAGCAGACAGATCTTATGGATCTGTTCTTTCAAGGAGGCATTTAATTTTCCACATAAAATGTTGCTTTTGACACTGACCTTTGCTGAAACATATTATGCTAATTAAAAAAAAAATAAAACATATCCTTGATTGCTGGCAAGGTCAGGCACAGAAGCAGGCAGAGAACAACAAAGTGCTCCCCAGGCTGTGCTGGGGAGCATCACCTGGACTTTCCTGCAATGCCAGGGCTGACCACCACAGCAGCTGCTGCTGAACACCTGCTCTCCACTGAGGTGCACCAGATAAATATTAAAATCTTGTTGTAGAGTGGTTTGGCTTGGTTGTCATACACAATTCATTTTGGTGTCTACAGAGAGAGCCTGTAGATGGTGACAGTTAAAAGGGAAGAAGCATGTTGGAACAGTGAAAGAGGGTCTGGTGCAGTCAATACCCACAAGATGATTTTAATCCACCATCAAGAACTGCTGTCCAAGGTTAAATCATGGCTTTACCAAGCAACCTCTCATAATACCTAAAGGGAAATGTTTTCTTTTGTACTTCACTATCTTGTTATGACTCCTGATTAGGTTTGCATGGCTTCATTAACTTGGATCTCTGCTTTTGAAGGCGTTTCACATTCATGCTTTCTTCTTCTGCCTCTCATCCATTCCTACCCCTAGTGCAATCAGGACTTTTTCATCAAAATGCTTTCACCAAACCACAAAGTGTGTCTCCTGTTATGAAATGAGAGTGAGCTGCCAAATTTTTTGCAGGCATGTTGGTTGTTTGCTTCTTCTAATGGCAGTAATAAAAAATATTTCTATCATTCAGTGGAACAAAATTAGCTAAATCTCTAAGTCCCCAGCACAGGAGCATCAGCTCTTTCTCTTCATTTATAAAAAATTAGACACTGGGGTTTAAGTCGATTCCTGAGGTTATTTGTCAAAGGAACTTCAAATCTGTAATACCTTATGCAGACAAGACAATAATACCTTCCAGAATGCAGCAATAACCCCCAAATTCAGTCATAAGAACTTTCTCTAACAGTTTTCTGTGGAACTGTGACACTTTTTCCAGTCTAGGCTCAAAGCAATAGATAACGACTTCCTCCTTCATTGAGGAAATACATCCTACATTTATTAGCCTCGAAATTTAAGGAAAGCTGGAAAGTAGTTGTTTAATTAAAACCTGAAAGAATGTGAGAGGATGACTAAATGCATGACTTGGCTCGATAGCATCACCGAATTACCCTTCAAAGACAGCCTCCAGCAAGCCTGGGCTCTCATGACGTAACAAAGGCAGTGTTTTATTTATAAGGTTATTGTGGCTTTCCTGTAACAACACATGAAAATGTGCCATTGCTGCTGGGCATCCAGCCCGTGTGTACTTGGTAGGGTGTTGGCAAAATACCAGTGAAAACAATCTCAGTGTATGGACTAATACCAATGTGTGACATTAATGCAGTAAGAGGATTTTAAAAACAAAGGCTTTGAGCTTATCATCCAAGAGGCCAAAGCAGATGAATTTGAGGAGGAAGGCAGAGGTGTAAAAAGGCTGCAATTCTTTCCTTGTGCTAGACCCAGGTCCTGGAAAAATGACAGAAGAAGAAATTGCAGTAAAACAGCAGGATGAAAGTCTGACTGAAGAGAGAGAAAATTTTGAAATGTCCAGCTTGAGACAACATTGTGGGCATGACTGATACTGATTTGCCGTAGGAATTTTACTAGTAATTATGTGGTAATAAATATGTGTGAAGTGTCTTAGCATTCTTCAGTGACTGTGACCTTCACCCATTCATCAGCTCATTTATTTGCTAAATCCACCAGCTTCATTTGCTACAGGACACCTGCCCTAAAGCCCAACACTGGCCCAGGAACATTGGCATAAATTAACCTTGTAAAACTGTAGGTTAGAAATACAAACTTGCCAGAGGGAAGAACTTCTGACCCAGTCTTCAGGTGGGGAACTTTTAGCCAGGTCTGACCAGGACTGTACCTGTTGCCCATGCCAGCAGGGTTTCAGTGCTGGCCCTGACACACTACTGCACACAATCAGTCTCTGAAAGACTCCCTGGACTTCTGTTTCCCTGCCAGCTGTGGTGTGGGCAGTCTTTGTCCAGGAACTGAGAGAACACACCCATTTCAACAGGCAATGGCCAGAATTTGTATTTGTTTGAATTTCTATATTTAAACTGATAAGAGGTTTAAGAAAAAAAAAAAAGAGTGAAAATTATTCCTGATTGAGATTTCACACCAGGAAAATTAGAAGTTACTCCATAGAATTTAGTGGTATAACCCCCCCCCCGCTTAGCATATTTAAGGTGCTAAAAATGATATTTCAGACAATGCTGCCATCTGTATTTTAAAAGAGGTTACTCTGAAAAAGGATGTGTGTGCATGTTAATATATGAGGTTACATGTATTGCCTTGATCCTGCCTACTGTGTTGCTTACTGAATTTGGTGAGCTATTATTTCTAGAAAAAAATACATACTGACAGAGTAATTTCCCAGATTCTTAACATCTCTTACACACATTAATTTTTTTCTTCAGTTATGCAATTTTATGCCCTTGGGTTTATTATTGTACAATATCAATCAGCTACAATTGCAGTGGACTTCCAGTTATTCTTGTGGGCACAGCAAAATCTAAAGTGATATGCAAAGCTGCTGGTTTAAGCTATTAATGTAACTATTTTAAAAACTTATTCTTAGAGAAAGGACTTACTAGAGCACACAGTTCATTGCTTACTGCTCCTTCTAGTCCTTGGATCTCTCCTGCATCATAGTTAGTTTTTCTCTGGAAATCATTAAGGCTTGATTATAGCAAGGATACACATCTATTTTGGTAAAGCTCCCAAGTGAACATGACACACTATCTTCCAGAGCCACTATTTTGATCCTGAAAATTGCAGGCCTCAGGTAATCATCAAACCTACTAGATTAAAAACATTACTAAGCTCAGTCTTGAATAAACAAAATGCTATAAAACATATACAAGCTGCAGAGCAAACAAGGCTGCTGGGAAGAAAACAAGTATCTAAAATTCAGGTGATCAAGAAACCATTTTCTTATACTTCAGGTAATAATTTTAAAAGCTTAAATATAATTTCTCTTAGAGTTTCTGCCTGCACTTTTAAGGACTTTTCCACTTTACATGCTCCAACAGACACGTTAAATTTGGAGTGAACAGCATCTCCTACTCTTCAGCTGTAGGACATCATAAGGATATGATAAATGATTGATGGGATAAAAAAAGTGGGAGAGAAATTCTTTTCTGGCTCACTGTCTTCTGGACTGGCATTATTGCACTAACAGCAATAACAAAAATGCATCTGAATATTTTAAGTTTTCTGTTATTTTTAAGTGTATGTATTCTGGAGAGATTGAATTTAAATCCTGCTTTACTGAAAATTAAAAAGAAAATCCAGAGAAAATTGCATTCAGTCATAACGTACAATATATTTTCCATATTTTAGCATAGTGGCTCAGCAGAAATAATACACTTTTCAGAATTTAATATTGATACTGAAAATCAACATTACCAATGTCAGATAACAGCCATTGGCCCTTTAGGTCTTCTTTGTGCACCCATGAACAGTGGTAGCATAGGTGAACCACCACTCTTCACTCTGGTTTTGGACACAACCAACAGCCTGAACAACACTATCCTGAAATGAAACCAAATGAATTTTTCAGTTTCCACCTTGCTCCTGAATAGGGAGGGAGAAGGCAGAAGTCCCACAGGTCACTAAATCAGGAAAAGGAGCAGCATATTACCACTGATTGATTTGTGCCACTCACAGGACAGTCTCCCTCTTGTGCAGGACACAGGCCAGGCTTAGAAAAAACAAGATATAAATCTCAGAGTCTAGATTTCAGCTCTTGAATATTGAACTACCTACATTTTAAAACAGTTTAAACCTTAATGAGAAGGATGTCTTCTTCTAGGGTTTCCAGGCTGCTGTGCAGCACTGAAGCCCAGTTATCCTTGGATCTCAGGCCTCTCCAAACAGCATGATCAATGCTGAAAGCCATTCTGCCACCTTGGGCAGTAGAAGAACTGCAGTGCCACACTGACAATGCCTGGAACAGGAGTGGGTTGGTGGCAGGGACACCTGAGCTGTAGATGCCGGCAAGGGTCTGAGGTGGGGTGGGAAGCAGGGCAAGGTGCTGCTTTCTTTATGCCAGGGGGAAGATCCCCACCCTGCCAGCCAGAGTAGCAATCTGTGCTATTTCTGCAGCTTCCTGCACACATCTCATTTGTACAATTAAAAGAGAGAGGATGATGCCCCTGCTTCTTGCTGTTCATCACCAGATGAAAATACACCTGGGGGGGTCCAGATCCACCCCTCACTGATGCAATTTTATTTTGAAATTAACTCCCTGGGGAGACAAGAGGTCTGCTCAAAGCCTTCCCTGTGGTTCAAGGCAAGCTCTGGGCGCCATTTCCCTGGGCAACACAGTGTAAAGTGCTGAACCTAATCAGAAAGCTACTGTGATGCCCAGTTACCCCACAGGAGCTATTTACTTATTAGAAACTTACCAATAGTTCTATAAAATAACTGCAGTAAAGCTCTATCAAGGACTTGTGTGAATCACTACTGATCCTTTGCTGCAGTTGCAAAACCACTGACAAATTCAAAGCTCATTGCACAGTCTTGATTCACAGCAGCAAACACCGGGATGGTGCTGCTATGAATAAGTTATATCAATAAAGGCAAAAAGAAGCAATTTAACCCCTCAGCTGAGAGTACCTACTCCAGATATTCAGCCAAATTTGAAAAGTTACCTTTTAAAGCAAATATAAAGGTTAATATGCAATTTCTTCACAAATACTCATCTTGTTTCCTTCAATCTTGGTAAATAATCGAGTGGAAAAATAACATGAATGTTTCAGGAGTCAGTACAAATGAAATGAACTGTCACCATGGAAAGTATTAATATCCTTAATCATAAAATCAGATTGTCTCATTTGCAATTTTGACTGAAGTGATGGTTTTAAAAAATATATTGAAAAAAAATCTCCTCAGCATTTCATTAGAGAACTATCAGCAGCTCCAGGCTGGTTGCTTTCTAAGCAGCAGTGTGTGCACATAGCTTGAAGAGAAGTTCAGCATTTATGTCATGGGTACTCTTACAGAACAGCTCTTGCACACTAAACAGAAGTGTCTACTTACCACAGCTCTCAAGTTTTCGTTTGCTTGTTTTCTTTGCCAAAGAGCAGAAGCTGGGGCTGCAAACTGGCCCTATACTGTCACCAACCCTCTGGATGGCACAATTTGGAGTCCTGACCTTGAGGCTCTTTGGCCACCAGCCAGCACTTCCCCAGTGTATTGGCAGCACCTCAGAAAGCAAATGGATATATGGCAATGGGAACAATGGTGAAATATTCTGAGGTTTTGCCAACTGCTCCTTCATTCAGTATTACACCCTCCTTCAGAAAACACCTCAGAACAAATTAACATACATGCAATTTTAAATCAGTCATACTGTTGTGGGGAAAAAAAAGTGCTAAGAAACAAGTCAGATTCAAAAATGAAAATGTATTTCACCTTTATACATGCTATACAGGTCATGCAAATACAGAAATCTACAGGTTATACAATGACATCATAATAAAATATAATATGACATTTGTCAAACACAGTGTATTACAGCAAAACAAACTGTTTCTGTTTGTTTATTATTTAGGAAATAGATGAAGGACTAATTTGGAAGACACAGTACCATGCTACAGCTTACTGCACAGTCAAAAGAAAGTATTTCTTTGAAGTACACCAACATAAATAGAGCTGGGTTGTTGTAGGTATGATTCTTTTAGGCATTGCACATCATGTCACTGGTTACTTTTCCACTGCTGACTTTTAAGAGCACAAGAATGATGCTACAACTGAGGTCAATCTATGCTGTGAACTCTTACACGTGGAAAAAAAAAAAGAAAAAAAAAAGCCAAACACTCCCTCCCCAACCCAAGTTTTCACATTTTTGGTGTTAGTGTCCAAAGAAAGTTGTATTTATAATTTATTCTTATAAGGGACTGGACAAAATATCCTCAAAGCAGCACCTAATCTAGCATAAAGGTTCACCAACAGAAATAAAGTTCACACTGTGCAGCACATGACGTCCTGACCTTGTACATCGTGGTGTGGACTGTTCCATACAGATGTTTACAGAACGTTAAGGGCGCCCAGTGTTCCTGGCGTGCATTTTGGCCTTTGTGTTTCTGACACTCACATATTGTTTTGCTGCTGACCAAATCCCATTTTGTTGAGCCTACAGGAAGACAAAATACTTCTCTGTGTGATAGAAAGCCTGCTGGTATCAATCAAGTGTCTGCATATTCAAAGGTTAATGTGTCACCCTCCTGATCACTCACTCGGATCTACTACAGCTATAGTACACACATATTAAGGGGTTATACTTGGCATTTGGCATACTTTGCTTACAAGTGCTACACAAATATGGTTTCAAACACAGTTGATAGTTGCTCTCAGACTAATTAATATTAACTGGTAAGTGCCACTAGTGACTAAAAGTGTCAACATAATCATAAAGGGATAGTTCCCATACTCCACAGTCAACAAGAAGGCTCTTTTGATTCCAGCAGCTATATGTTTTTCAAGCCTCTTCAGCTACAGTTTTGAATTACACACCTCATAAAAGTTGCCATTAACTCCTTATTAAAGACAAAAAAAGATAGGCACAAAACTAAAGTACAGTATATTATTTTGTTTCAATGCACTGTGGGCAAACCCCATCATTATTTACAAGAAAAAGATGTCTGAATGGAAATAGATGAAGGACATGATCAAGCTTAGGAAAGAACTATTTAAAAATAAAATGCACAGGTAAAAATCACAGTGAAGTGTTGAGATGAATTTTAAATTAAAGAAGATATAAGTGCTTTATTAGCAGCTAAAGCTCAAATTCTAATGCACGCTCTGTCTTCCCTGAAACATCAAGGCTCTAGATCATTGGTTTCTACCAAAAGCAGACAGTTATTCAACATACTCCCTGGGAAGACAAGTTATATTCAGTTCTGATTATTTGAAATCCAGTGTTCAAGGACTGCAGAAGCTTTTTCAAGTGACAAGCTCATATTTTACTGCCAGTAGCATCACAGGGATATATATCCTCCAGAAATTGTTACCTCTGTCAATCAAAAAGAGAGAGAAGAATATCAAGTCAGCTACACAAGTTAGATGACCTCAGTTTTGCAATTTAGAGAAACTACTCTTCCAAAAAACCTGACTATAGCTTTGTACTTTGAAACTGTCACTGAAGCCTACTATGGATTTCTACTATGCTGGCTTTTCAGGGTATGCGATTCTACACTGCAAGTTTTACAGCAGCACAGAAAAGAGTAAGCAGCAGCAATAACCACCATGGCCTAGACTGGCCCCACTTTTAACTGTTTTCTTCATGCAAATAGGCCCCAAAGATATACAGGAAAGGTATTGTATTAATGAAGAAATTCTGGATGCCTAAAGGAAATGGTTCCATTTACCAGATACTTGTGGTTGCTATGATACAGTCAGTTTGCATATGATGCCAATTTACAGGCAGCTGCAAATCTCAAAGATTATGTTGAATTTAAATACCTAGGAGAACAACTTTCTTTCTCTCCTCACACTGCCATGTACAACTGCTAAAATATTCTGGGAAGCTAGGAAGTAATCACAGCAATTTATCATAAGATGTTTATCACAATACTGTACCTGTATCAGTTCTGCTGAAAAGCAAGGCTGTCAACAGATAGAATTAAGTGTATTTTCTTGTCCTGGGCTGTTAAATCCCTCAATCAAGTTTTTGTTACAGTCATCTAGGCTAAGGGTATCACTGGACATCTTGGAGTAGGTAGCTTGGCCGGTGAAATCCAAGAGGTCTTCAAGAGCCTTGGCATTACTTGTCCCATTTTGGTCCAAAGAAACACCTGGCATGAGTTCATTCATGGGTGAATATTCAGGGATAGAGATAAGTTCTTCTTTTGAAACCGGGCTATGCAAAAGATAAAGGAAGAAAGACACAGAATAAGAGGTCTATAACTTTTCATTAAGCAACAATCAAGTTAAACCTCTGACTGTTCAGAAACTACCACTCATCTTAGGGCAGCTGCAGCCAGATTTTACCTAGAGAATGTCCTAACCCAAAAAAAGAAAAAAAGATACTGTCCTGTTCAGGATGGAAGGTCAAACCTAACCAATCCCCTTAATGATGAAGGTTTGTGGTACCTGTGTAACATGAGGACTCATCTAAATCCACATGTCTGATAGTTTACTGAACTGAGTACTGATCATTATTTCAGTCCCTGCACCATTCCTTTACCTCAATGTTTATTGCATCTTTCACATTACTGTCCTGATCCTGCAAACACTTACTTAAAGCACATACATTTCAAAACTGAAATAAGAAGTTATTTCTTAAAACCTTATTATATACTTCAGAACAGAAATCCCATAATTAAACTTAAGAAATGCTGCAACCAGCTGCTTTACTGAGACTACAAAGGCTAGTGCATTTTAGTTTGGAGAAGAGAAGGCAGAGGAAGGCTTTCACAGACATTTCTTAAACTATGATGTGGTGGTGGATGAGTTGAGAGCAAAACTATTATGCATGAAATCCTACAACACAAAATGTAAGAGGTGTCCAATGCCACCAGCAAGAAACTGGGTTTAATAGGGATCAAAGAACATAATCTACCAGTGAGACTGTACTGTACAGACTGCTTCCAGGTGAGGTCCTAGACACAAAGAGCTGGTAAAAAAAAAAAAGTTGGATAAACTCATGGGCAACATGTCAACTAGTGGCCACTTAAAAGGCCAAGGCAGACTTGTGCCCTCAATATCCCTACGGCCGCTTCAGTGATCTCAGATTGCAGGAAGTGGTAGGCTCATGTGCTCTCCCTCACTAGTTTTTCTTATTGATACTCTCTGAGACCAAATAATGGGCTGCATAGTCTTCTGGCTGGTCCCAGCAGGGCATTTCCTATATATTAATGCATATTTGCTGGAAATACAATTGCTGGAAATACAATTTGCTGGAGACAGTATAAGAGGTTCAACTGGCTTACTGATTAAGTAAGAACAGCATTAAGATTCCATGTTTCAAATTCAGATCTAGCTTTGACTTAGCAGCCTTAAATTAACTGCCTATATATATATACATATATATGTGTGTGTGTGTGTGTAAATAAAAAAAACTTAAATTAAAATTAAAAATCCTTCTTTTCTGCATGTCCTTACATCAAAATGTGAGAGTATTTAAAACCACAAAGTTATTTACTGATTTCCATACTTGTTTCCATTTCTACTTGTTAAGTACTTAAAATTCTAAATCCCTTCTTTTCTTTATTTTGTTTGTATGAAGGCAGAAATGCTCATGAATCACAGCTATGCAGCCAAATTAAAAATAGTGACATCAGAACAGTACCTACAGTAGCTGCTTTCACAAAAGTGTCTGAAAGGTTTGGGCAAACTTGCATGGAATCCATAAGTAAGGACTGTGGAAGGATTTCAGAGTTCCCTCTCCCAGATATGTGAGAGTGAGATGAGGTTTTGTGGCTCTTGTGCCAAACGCCCAGGAGCATCCTGGCAGAAGCAGAACACGGCCAGTGCACGCCCAGCTGCCACCGTGGGGGGAGGTGAGAAGGAAGGTAGTAAAGTACTAACAAACAAACCCCAAAATCCTGTGTCTCACATGAATTCCACAACCCTGAAGGTAGATGCAGTCTGTACCTCACATCCATGGACTGAACCTCATCTGTTGAATCTTCCATGCTGTTAGATTTCCCATCAACAGCTTCCAGCTGAATAAGTCCTGAAACTGACTTCAGTCCATTAGCAACTACATCTTGGGAAGGCATTACAGAAGCAGCACTTTCTAAGCTTTTATTTTTCAGGCAGGTCGCCAATCCATTGATCTCTGTAAAAGAAAGTTAGAATTATGACGGTAGAAACTTTGTTATTTAAAAAATTAAATGCTAGATTTAGAGTCATACTATAAAAAGCTTGGTTGTGTGCAAATATTTTCTACCTACAAAATTTGAAGGTAGGTTGCAGCAATCAAACCAAAAACCAACACTGGCAGACTAGAACTTTTCATTTACAAAAAATGCTACATCAGGTACTAAAATAGAGGAGAAACTTTATTCTGCTTTAGCTTAAGTGGCAAAGCAAAGCGGTCTCTAACATTTGTCACTGATGCAAATGCAGCTGTTCTTTCTGAGATGAAAGCAAAGAAGTTATGATAATACACAGTGCTCTGCTTCAGATCAAAAAAATCTGAAGAGATTCAACTGGGAAAATAGGTCAGAAAAATATGGCAATTTTTACCTGGCTGATTGAGAACAAGGGCCTTTGGTTGCTTTTCCACATTCAAAGTTGATGGGATCTCCAGCTTTGGCTCTTCCTTCTGAAATGAAGTAATGACTCAGCTGTATTAGAGGGAGGACTGTAACCTTCATGGAACCAATTGGACTCAAAACTTATGAGACTGCCCAGGGCCACAGGGTGACAAAGACCGTCAACAGCAAGACAGGACTTTTTTTCCCTTTTTAGTTAGGTATAGCATTCTTTTGAAATTAAAAAAGAAAACATTCTCTGAAAGTAACTGAACAGTTTCCTTAGTAGATTATGTGGTAATCACATATCCTCTAAACAGACAGAGACAAAGCTTCTCAGGATTTTCCTGAGAAGCTGTGAGAAAGCTCAGAGAAAGAATTAAAACAATTATCTCAATCTCTACACCTGTCAGGCAATCTCTGTTTGTCAAAGATGTTTACAAGAAGGAGCTGTCCCTTCTTGATCAATAGGTGAGAGAAGATTCCTAAAGGCCAATCAGGTCTTAGGCCCACCATTGTTTCTGTAAGAACTGTAAATTTCTAATAATAAAGTTTTTTCATGCCTTCTGATGATGGAGTCTCTGTATCACCTTTGTCTGTCCCAGGTACTCCTTTGGTGATAGATTAGAAATTAAAACCTGACTGTCACTCCTTAGCTGGACACAACTATCTTCTTTTCATTCCCAAATTCCTGACAGGGGTAACAAAGAGAGCTCAGTAACTAAATCACTGCCTGGTAGAAAGCAGGAAGATACATCAACAGCAGCAAATATTACAGCTCCAGAATGCAGGAATGAGCTGTTGCCCCTTGCTAGGTAGTGTGGAGGACAATTATCCTACCTGCAAAGGCTGCATTAAAGCTGTGTCTCTGGAGCAGTGGCTGTGACACAGCAACAGTTATTCTCAGCTTGAAATGCATCTAAAATTTGGGTCTAGAGTGTACCTAAGTACACTTACTAACACAGAACTACCCTAGAATTTGATTTCCACATATGATAATAAAACAAAAAAAAAAAATGCAACCACACACTGTTTCATACCTTTATTTCTGGGGTTTCACTCTTCCTTGTTCTCTTCATAATTTCATCTATTCTCTATAAATCAAAATAAATTTCAGGATGAGATGGCAGACAGAATTTGTAACACAAGACACACGGGAAAAAAAAGACAAAGAACCTTTTCTTTACTGTCAGGACATCCTCTCTGCCTGTCTTGGAAAAGGGAGAACAAATAAGAAAAATAAAGAAAATTAAAGAGAGAAAACATTTTGCAGCTGGCTTTAACCTATCAGATCGTACAGAACATGACTTTCTCAGCAGGTGCACTTTAGAAACAAGTATTTTAATACCAGGTGTTTGCAGCTATGAGTTATGCTCAGTTCTGGAACAAGATATTTGTTTAAAACCAACAGTGGTTATTTTAATCTAGCTGCTTTTCCAAACAGTGCCTTTAAAAATAGTTAGCCTTTTTGAAATAGAAGAGCAAAATGAAATATCTGAAGTTATTCTTGCTAGAAATGTGTAAGGCATTATCCTAAAATACTTTTGTTTTCCTTCTTTCTTCATTAAAAAGGAAACGTTATTTGAGATGTAAAACACTTTGGTTTGATGTTCTAATCTGCAACTGCAACATGCCTCCAGTTCAGTGGTGAACACTTTAAAACATATTGGAATAACATGTAAGGATAGATGACTATTTGTAACCAGACAGGTGTTCTGCAGCTGTTCTCTTTCTGCCACACAGCTGTAAACAAAGCTAATTTATGCAGCTTCAGTCATTTCCATGTGCAGCAGTGGCCAGACAATCCTGTTCCTCTGCATAATGCAACCAGAGACAGCCAGGTGGGGGAAAAACTGTTTGTTAATCACAAACTTTCTCAATTAATGACACAGAGCTTTTGTTGAGCAAGTTTTAAACAAAGTCACTCATGTTTCTCAGTAGTTAGTGCTGTCCTGGATTGGACAGCAATTGACATTTGCCTTGGCATGCCATTCCTTGTTTGTCTCAGGCATTTAACTTTCAGGTAGAGGCTGGCTCTGTGTTTGCTCAGTTCCTAGGAGAAAGTCGTTTGCCTCAGGCAATTCCACTTTGTTACAAACTTTGATGTCCATGTTCCCCTAAACAGGCAAGTAACAAATACTAAATTTGGCATAACCATTCACCTTTAACCCCTCCAGATTATTGTTATTAGATACTGCTGGGTGCTTCCTGGGTTATGTATTTAAACAAGAAATGAAATAATTATCCTGAGATGCAAATACTCACCTTCTTCCGCTCCAGCCTTTCTTGCTCAATTTGCTGCATGATTTGTTCCCTTTCAAGACGAAGCTGTTCAGCTGCCTCACGGGCTTTGATTTCTGCTTCTTCCCTCTAATTAAAATGTGTAAAATATGTTAGGGCCATTATTTATTTCAGGCAGACTACCAAATATTAAGAAGTATTTTTTTACATGTATAAAAATTCCACATTTCTGTTTGAGATGATACCTGTTTCTCAAGTTTGGCTTGGAGCTCTTTTTCTTGCTTTTCCTTTAGCATTTGCTCTTCCTCAGCTTTTCTCCTGGCTTCCGCTTCTGCCTTTTTTCTAGCTGCCTCTTCTTCACGTTTTCTTTCCTCCTCCTTCTTACGAGCTTCTTCTTCCAGACGAAGTCTTTCTTCTTCTGCCTTTCTTTTCTGCTCTTCTCTTTCAAGCCTGCAAAAAATGTAACAGAAGGTTTAAAAGGCTTCATCTTGTTTAGCATGAATACTATTGAATGTACATCAGTAACTGGTAACACATGCACCAGCACATATTTTCATGAAAGATGCCAGGATACAGTGAAGACATCGAGCACATGCTCAGAATTCAGGTTGATATCAAGGTTTTACTCCAATCTTACTTTAAATGCCTAAAATATTTCATAGAAGTTAAAATTTCCATTTAAAAAAATATGTGTGATCAAAGAAAACATTCCTGTTCTAATTTCAATTAGAGTGTCAATAATAAGTTTCAAGAACAAAGACAACCTTTCTTCTCCTATACTTGATACCCAGAATGTTGGTATCTATAAACAAGCAAGTGCTTTTATTCTTTGCTTCATCTGAAGATAAACAGATGGGATGAGTAGCAGCAAATTCCACAAAACACAGTGGAATACTGGAAAAAGTGGGTCTAAATTCCACCTGTGTTGTTCCCTGGCCCACTGAGGGACATCATGCTCCTTAAGAAGTGCTTTTTTTTGATCATTCTTATCATTCTATCCGGGCCAAAATGGCAGAAGCTGGTCATTCCACTCCCACCCTGAATCAAGGGTTTAAAGAAACTGAAGGAGTTAAAAGTTTAACTAAATTTAGTTACGAGGGATAGAAACAATTAAGAGTATAGCACAAAGAGTAGAAATAATAAGGGAGAGTTAATTGTTAGCAGATAAAGTAGTTAAGGCTAGAGTGTTATATCACCTGCCTGTCTTTACTATGTTTAAAGAAGCAGGATGGGATGCAGATTTAACTGTGAGAAAGAAGAGGATTATAGCCTGCACCTGGGCCCTGAAGTGAGCTATAGCCAAGGGGTTTTGGGTTTGTAGCCAAAACTTGCCAACAAGGCAAAAGTAAAAGGTCACTTTGATTTCAGAAGACCACGACCCATTTCAAAACCCACCGACCCATTTGAAGAAAAAGACTGCACAGGCATGAAGGATCCTTGGACTCAGTTATAAATACAATTTAATACAAAGTGAGGTGGGCAGGTTAGGTAATATGTATTAGGTATTTTGGGAATTATATGAATATGTAAGACCTTTTAGATAAATAGAGAGCTGGAGCCTGTGATTCTTTGGGAATCTCCCACATCTCTAGGAGATGACTCCCCATGTCTGGCACTGTCAATAAACATACCCCTTTCTAACTTTAACTAGCTGGAGAGTTCTATTCCACGCTTCAACCCTGCCCACCGTGTCTGTAGTAAGAAAACCCAAAGCTGGGTTTTCTAAACAAGCAGAATTAGTGATTTACTATTAGAGGGTTGAAGGAAGTGCATGGTTTGCTGACACTTGCAACCAGCATCCCATGTGGAGAACCACCAAAAAGCCTGTTCCCAGAACAGAGCCAGAACTTCACTGCTCAGACAGCAGCTTTCATCCTGCCCACACTCAGCCCTCAATGCCTGCAGCAGAGTTGGGCAGGAAGAGGAGCTTCAGGTTAATTATAAATGATTTAAGCTGTGCCATTTAATGCATATCCTGCTGCTGCAAGACCGTTTCTGCTACGTGATCTAGCTCATTTAACGCCACCCAAAATATTTTTTTACAATGTAAAATACTTCAGGTATGCCCAGACTGCAGTGTGTAGTACTGCAGCATACATGGACATGCCTGAAGTATTTGGAAAAGTAATAATTTATTCAGGGTTCTTGAAGAGGCCAAATTATTATTTTTTAACTTCACTAATCAGAGAGACTGCAAAAGAGACTAATGAGTCTGAAATTAAAGAAATTAACAAATACATATAAACTCCTGCTTGATTCCAAAACTACCACAGTTTCAAGCATCTTCAGTGATACAGGTTAAATTACTAGGTTATAACTTTCACAAAGCAACAGAGAGACCTTTCTCGTTCTTCTCTTTCCTGTTTCTCCCTTTCCTCTTGTTCTTTCTGCAGGCGGGCCTGTCGTCTTTTCTCAGCTAGAATTTTTGCAGCTTCTTCTGCATCACTTGTTCCTGCTGTGATCTTCCCTAGGAGAAGACAAACAAGGATGGAAAGTCAGGCAAAGAACAAAGAAAGTGCCCAGCAATTCCAGGTTCATACAAAGGCTGAAATGGGCCTGGTTCAGAGTGGTGAGACCCCTTTTTACAAGTACATTGCAGCATTTTCAGCAGAAAGAAGATGGAATAGATAAGGGCATCCCTGGCTGTCAGCACTTTCACATCTTCATTAACAATTGGTACATTTGACTTTTGGTACATTAGTGAGAACTGTGTATTCCCAGGTTCCAGTATGTATCTTTACAAATTCTCATAAGCCTGTGACTGAGCAGCCTCATGAAAAGAACAGCTCATCACCATTTAAAACTCTCAGGGACCCATCATACCTTGCACTAACATCTTGCAGCAAGGCTCACCTTCACTGTTCTCAGCCTTTCCAGCAGAAGGCATGTGCTTCTCAGGAGCCACCTGGCCCATGTCATCAGTGCGTGCTCCTGGGGACTTCAGGTGACTGACATTTTCTTTCTCCTTGTCTGCTTTCTTTTTAGGTGTTTCCTGGCTGCTATTGGAAGTGGCACGATGCTTCACAGGAGAAGCTGGATATTGTTTGGTGTTTTTAGGAGACTGAGGATAAGTCTTTGCAACTGTCCTGATGAGAGAAAACAAAAATCAAACAAGGCCAGATGTTACACAGCTTGGAATGAAACTCCACATTTCTCATTCTTTCTTGTCTCTGGCTACAGAGGACTATCAGCTGTTTTGCACAATACTGAAAAGAACCAGGTGCAATCAGAACTTAAAATGCATGAAACTGACATAGAAGTGCATACGATTACAGAAAATTCTCATTAAAATAAACCAATAACGCTGTGTAAGGTCTAGGTGAGAGATGGGAAATTGTGGACTCCCTAAAGCAATGATTTTAGTAATGACCATTTCAAAAGATTCTGTCAATTTTACTGTTTGTACAGTCCTTCTCAACATGTAAACCAAAGCTATGGCTGCTCTCTGTCTGTAGAAATCATAATGAGCTACAGTGTGCCACTTTCATCTGAATACCACCTTGCCAACCATAGTATTTTTCTAATCATATCTGATTTTTCAAAGAAGCACCAAACACCAGTATATACAAAGGTAAGGCTGGGTACTACTGAATGAGACAGAACTGATCAAACCATTATATTGTCAGCAACACTGTTTGAGTTAGTGCTTTTTTCAGCACCAACACAACAGACTCCAGACTCCGAACTCAGCCCCTGCAGCTTTTCAGAAGCTGCACTTGTGGTGATGGCGATGCACAGCAGCAATGCAACCCATTGCTTGTCTGGCTGTTGCACACTTCAGGGGAAGTGATAACCCTGAAGTCAGTTCTGGGAAAGTGGAAGGGTAAAGATACCTGATATTCACTGAAAATAGGAGCATATAAAGAGAACAGATTACCAGGAAACATAAAACTACACACGAACACCATTCATTATTTATGTAACACCAGTAACTAGCACTTGTAACATTAAGAAAGAATGGGATGTGTGATTAAGTAGTATAAGAATAAAGAGATTACAATCTCAAAATAATGATTTATGTGACTCTCATTAGAATAAATTATCTTACATTAAAGTGAAGATTACACATGTATTTCTAACCTTCTTCCTGGATATGCAATTATGATATAAATGTATTATTCCTTATCACTTTTTCATCTACACTATATAGAGTTTCATATACCATAACATGCTTTCTGGACTATACACTCATTCTGGCAGACCACAAGCATGAAAAACATGAACAGCAGCTGAAAATCAATGGACTGGAGTGGCAAGTTTTGTACAGATCTAACTATAGTATTGTGTGGTCAGAGAGTATTATAGCTAGAACAGCATTTGCATTACAGAGCAGACAATAAAAACAAGACATCTTTCAACTCCTCCCCAAACTCATGAATTCTATAGAAAAGGGCTCTTTTCTACCATATTAGACTGCTTTTGAAAGAGGTTGAGACATTAGACTACAAGGAGCTCACTCAGAGCTGCCTGGTTTGTGGGGAGGAAAACACTGCAGAGTATTGCACCATCCCTACTTTCTTACTCCCACTGAAGAGCCACCACAAAGTCCAAAAGCCCTCAGGCTGCAGGAACAGTAGCACCCAACTAAATCTGAAGTACAACTCAGCCCGCCCCCCCCCCCCCCCCCCCCCCCCCCCCCGCAGGCCCAGGAGCTCCCTGTCAGCTCAGTCCTTGGCTGAGCTCAGCTGCAGGTAAGCCTGTTCTTCTTGGCTTCCTAACCTGCTGATCCTGACATGATGTCCTGGCTTGTCCTTGGACTTGCCTCAGTAAGGCCTTTGTTGGCTGTCACTGGGCTCTTGGTTGACCCTGGTCACTTCTTTTGCCTGGCATGGGATGGAGTGCTGTGGGCAAGGTCCCTGTCCTTGTCTGTCCGGCTGCCACCCATGACTCCTACAGTTCCATGACAGAAGCAGGCTTTGGAAGATGTAAACAGGCAAGCCTGATTCCAGTTCTTGACAAAAACAGCAATGGGAGAAGCCAATGAGTTTGGTTGTGTTGACTAAATCTGGTTTTAGCACTGTCTTTAGATTCCTCTTTAGGTTATAGATCATTTCCAGGTCCTTCTGAAAGCAAAGGCAGATTTCAAGGCCCCACCTACACATGTGTATCTCACCTGTGCCTCATCACTGCAGTAATTTCCAACTGCATTTCATAAAAACATAATTGGTAAATAGAAAACATTTTCCTCATGTTTTTCTGCAGCACAGAGGCTGCTTCTTGCTAATTAGACACTTCTTCAAAGCAGAGTCCCTTCTCGCTGTCTTTGGTTCACATTTCCAACTTTACCACACATTCCCTGCAATGCTTTTCATTTAACTGTTGTGACAGAAGGAGCAAAACAGGCTAATAACTAAGGCTGAGTCACTCTCAGTATTAGTACAGAAGTAATTGTTCTTTAATAATAAAGACATGACAATCAAAGAGGTCGGTAGGAAGGAGTCTAGTCATGAGAGCCACGTATCTTGCACTGCATAGGCATTAGAGCAGACTGGTTGTACAACTCAGCTGGTGGATTAGAAACATGTGCTGAATGTGTTATTTAGCTACTGCATCTTTGAACTTTTCGACCTACAGTATTTTTTTAACCAAAGTTCTACAGGCTCTTAGTCCAGAACAAGAAAATAGTAGAGCTTCATATAAACTAGCTAAAAGTGAGAAAACCATAAGACTGATTACTGCAAGGATGAGAATAATGCAGTGTGTGAAGTGCAAAGCTGAGAAAGTTTACCAGGAATAAGAATATTTTTTCAGAATTTTTATATAATTTACTGGATGCCAGTAGAAAGTATTAAATTAACATTGTATTTTAATTGTATTTAAAACATACTCTCAACTTAGCATATTTAACATTCCTTGACACAGGCAGAATTGTTACTGGAAAAAACACTCCTTCTAAATAGCATTTGAGTTATGCTGTTTTACCCCAGAAAGAGCCAAACTTGATTGAGAAGGCAGAAAAATGGAATTATTAAGAAAAAAAAATTATAGTCACTTGTATAGGAGCCTGTTTAGGTTTAAACCATGGTAAGAAATTGGGAAACACAGAATTATGCCTGACAAGGATTAGAGAATTAAGATGACATATCACTGAAGTCCAAGAAGTGGTAGCATGTCAGTTGTCAGATATCTCACTCATTCTCAGTAACTGGATTTTTCAGGGGAATACAGAAGCACCTTTCTCTCTCCAAGAAGACATTATTTTTCTACCTAACTGCCCTGAGCTGACATGAGGGCAGCAGCATGAAAGAAGCTGCCCCCGTATGCTCTGCTAGAACATCTATCAGGTGTGAGGATCTATTGATTCTTAATTACCATGGCTCCTATTTAATTACAAAAGGGATAGTCCATTCTGCAGAACAATGTCTCAGGAAGAGCATATGAGGGGTTCTGAGCTTACTTTTGCTAAGCACAGAAAATAAAGCACATGTGGCACACAAATCAGCAGTCACACCCAGCTCTGGCCATAAAGAGCAGGGAAGAGAACAGCAAGCTCCCCTGAAAAGCCAGCTCTGTGGCAGGTCACTGGTTACAGCTGTTCATGAGGCTGACTGTAAATCAGAAATCTTCAGCAATGCCAGAGCTGCATTATTTTTCTCCTTTCTCCCCATTAATTCAACAAAAACTCTGCTGAAACCACACCACAGATCTGCATGTTCTCAGGCCTGCTTTCTGACATTGCTCTGATCACAGCTATTTCTAGGTTCTGACATTTTTGCTCTGTGACATTTTCTCAAAAGCAGTTTTCTTTCACTCTTAGTTTTGATCTTTTGTAACCAAAGATAGATTCATTTCTCTTTTACATTTCTTAAAAGAGAAAAAAACTCAGCATAGGTCTGTAGAATAGTTTTTTGAATAGCTGCATTATTACAGATGTTTCAAAATGGTGAACTGGCCCATTATCTAGCTAACTGCTGAAAAATCCCTCAAAATACTCTTAATCAAACATTTTACCCATTGTTTTTATCTTTCCAAGTCAACACAAAAACTAAGAGTAGCAAATGTAGCACATACAAAATAAAATCTAAAACAGGTCACTGCAGAACATAGATGCTACTTCTGTGGGGAATTCACCACATGCGGACACCTTTCCAATAACTTATTTTTAAACATTTTACAAGTTTGAGTGGCACTTTCTTTGTACTATATTCATATTCCATCACTATTCCGCAATTTGACTGAGCATGCACATTTGTGACACCAAAGTGTTTCCCCCACACTACAGGGAGCTGTCACCCAACAGAACTGGTAAGAAACCACGAGCAAAGGACAATGATCTGGAAAGGAAACATGAATCACCACCCATCAGCAGCACCACTCAGTCACCTTTCCCTTCTCCCTTTCTCCTTTTCTCATGAGGTTATGCTTTGGCAAAACAATGTGACACAGAGGCTTGTCAGAGCTTTCAATTTTATTCACTGGCTTATGCTATGGTTCATCTGAAGACACTTAAAACTAAATCCTACTTTCTTGATTCAGTCAGGTGCCCATTGATTTATTTAGGGACTATTTACCCAAAGACATGTGAAGGACACAGGCTTTATTGCTTTCCTGATCTATAAGAAACCATACTTACCTATTCTCTGATGGATACTGCAAGAATAAACTGATTAATGTACAGATCTTCGAAAATAAAGCATAAAACAAAAAATTACCCAAACCCATCATCCTGTTATTATTGATCCTGTGAGAGATCTGAAGAAAACGAGCACTTTGTGCCATCAGTATCCAACAGCAATTGAAAAAAATGAAAGACAATTTCTCAATTGCTCAAACACCCAAATCCAGTAACTTTCATCTTACCCATATTAAGATTCAAAATAACAGTTTTGGATTTCTTCCTGTGACATTTCTTGACATACTTACTTTTCCAAATAACATCGTGCTTTGAATTCCTTCTCCACTTCTAATTGTTGTTCAGCATATTTTGATTTTTTCCCCTTTTCTCCTTTTTATATCTGTATCTGTTCACTTGTCTCAGATGTTATGTTTTTGGGCTGACCTTTTTTGCTTTCTCAGTAAAATTTGCCCATCCAAAACATTAGTATTTTATTTATGTAATTACTGCAACTCTCTTCTGCCATTCATCACTGGGTCTCTTTAGGCTGAGGTGTTATTGTCTTGTTTGATCCTGTTTCAGTTACTCTACCATGATTAAAAGAGCTTTTTATTTAATAAATAATGAAATAATGTATTTAGAAGACAAGTTACTGCCACTCAGAAACCAAGATGACAACTGTGAAAAACTGGTAAGTAGAACAATACCAAGAAAACTTGAATGTCAAGTCACATATTCTTAAGAAAAGAAATGCATACAGCTAATTGTCATGTAAATCACTGGCCATACGTGACTCTTTCCTCAACAGCTTTAGAGGTTAAGGTGCTATGCAGGATCACTAACTACTAATGCTGTACAATATGTATTCTTAGTTCTTCCATGGTATTTTTTCAGTCATATAGAGTGCTAGAAGGAGAAAGACTAAACATGTAAAAGATTGTTAGGTTTGCAAGGAGAATGAATATTTGTATACATATTTAGTCAGACTAAAATTATACTTGAATGTCAGATAATGATCTTGCTGGTCAGCGGATTTAAATACAGGCAGTAAGGCTTTTGGAACCTTCCTTTATACTGTATAATTTTATCTCCTCAATGAAAATTAACAGTGGAATTTGAGTTGTATGGAAAAATACATATAGTATCACTACTATAATCTAAGTATAATAATACAATATGGTCATTAGCACACTTTTAATTTTAGAATTATGAGGGGAAATTTTGAAAGTGCTGAAGCAGAACTTTATTTCTGTAATCAGTAATAAACATGGATTTAAACTCTATTTACTGTATCTCTCATAAGGTCAAGGAGGGTGTTCTAATTGGGCCATGTTATGATTAAATGCTCAGTAATACATTCCTAGCCATGGTCAGAATAAGATTCCTTTGAGAAAGAGAAGGAGGGGGGAAAAAAAAAAAAAGATCACTACTGTGGCTCACAGTCACAGAGAAACCCACCAGTAGGCTTCTTAATTCCTCCATGCAGCATCTGTTTCTTCTTCTAAAAACAGTATTCCTTATAGGCATGAAAACATTTTACTGTACAAAGGTTATTATAATTTGCACCTCTGGGAAAAATAATTCTCCATAATTTCCTAATATTTTATGGAAATTAGTGCTTCAAATTAAGACTGGGCATACCTTTTTCATGAAGCACTAAAGAGCTGTCTCCCAAGAACTTTTTCTTTTAACCACTGGACATTTCTCTGATGATCTGCACTAAGCATTGCCTGCCCAGCAAGCAGCACTTGACTCTAAGCTAATTCATTTCCCACCAATCATTTTACTTAACTGCCTAAGTGTGTCTTTTGGTGGGTCTTTTCTCTGTCTCTTATACTTTATTGTTATACTGAACAAACTGAAAAATGCATTCTGAGTAGGGACTATCAGTACTTGCAGAATAATATACAGTCTTACAGCTCAAACTTTTTTTAACTTTACATTGCAGAGTGCCACTAGACAATGCTCTGCTCAGAAGTGTAATAAGAAAGCTAACTGTCGTTACCATTGCATTTCATTAAATTTTTCATAAAATGGATGTAGTTTATACCACAGAATATGATGACATTACATATCTAATATTGGAAATTTGAGAATTTGTGCTTGGTAAGAAAAACTAAGAAATGCAGTGTCCCAGTTACATGCAAGGGGATGTCTAAACCAGAAAGAATGCTGAGAGTCAGATGGTTTCCTTATGTTGTTTAACATCAGATTCACACCTAAAATCATTCCCCACTAAAGGGCTATGCCCTCAAAGCTGAAAGAGAAAAGGAACACCAGCTGGTTTTTCAGGCAGAAGAAATTTGTCAGAAAGGGGATCATCAAGCCTGGTTGAAAATATGGCCAGCTTCAGATTAAAATAAGATAAATAAGACAATTTTCAAGACAGAAGTGGCACCATAAACAAGGTCTAAGGGAAAAAGTCCAAACCAATCTACCAGCCAAATAAATTAGGCAAGTACTGTAGACCAGGACTACTTTAGCATACTCCTACATTAGAGCCAGACTTAATATTCTGTTCTAAGAAACCCATGTACTTAGACTTGAGTTTCAAGCTGGGGTACATATAAAACAGTTTTCAGCAAAAGACAATCAAGAAAAGCAAGTCAGTTGTCAGTAAGCCCAGATATGCTATAGAACCACAGCTCTGTATTAAAAAAAAAAAAAAAAAAAGCAAAAGGTGCAACAAACACAAAACCACAGAGGTCTGCAAATGAGCAAAGGTTAAAACCAATGGCTTAGATGACACATAGTTAAGTGTATTTATGGCACCAGATGGTCATGCCAACAACAGGAAATGCATATATTAAATGCTGGAATTTCTAGTTAGTATTCATGATGAGTTCATTTCATCACATTAGGCAGTTTCTTCAAAATCAAACAACAAAAAAAGCATATTTAAAAATAAATGTGAAGTAAAATTTCATATGAATAATGAAATGCACTGTAATCTCAAGACTGAAGAAAGGTAGAGAGAACTGTCTCTAGTGAGTACTACAACAATATTATAGATATCAGATTTGTCATCTACACCTCTCCTCTCACCCATCTGTATATGTGTGCCTGTATTAGTAAAATTGAATAGATTTTATACAACACTTCAAAGGAAGTTCCTCAAGAATCTGTGCCTTATTTACAGGTAATGAGAAATTCACAGGATATTTTTCCACTAATAAGAAAAGCATACTTAGGTGTTGCAGGCGATGCAGATCTTCTGGACATGGCAGCAGGAGAATCAGACCTTCTCAGAGGAGATCCCATACCAGTTGAGGAACCAGGTGTTGCAGGTCGCTTCTCCTTCTTTATCTTCTCAGTCTAGAAGCAAGTTCATTTTAATTTCCATAATTAGGATCAATAAATCAAAAATGCATTTGATTGTTTTATTAGCAAGATGGCATATGAAGAGATTTGTGTGGCACACTTGTAAAAGCTTTTTGAACAGGCAGCTCACAAGTGAGGTGCTATTAATAATTTTTTATTTTACACAGATATAGCACACACCCACCCCTGTCTTACATGGGCAAAGCATGCAAATTTCAGATAAGTAATCAGAACCTCTGCAAGAGTTCTTGGGAGGGGTGGTGGCACTGGGTGGAATCTTCAAAATCATCCATATGCCCCTGCTTAGACATGATCAGCAGTGCAAACAGGCATCTCACAGAAATGTTGCTGCATGTAACACTAAATCACACCTTAAGAATGACACTACACAAATCTTTATTGCCAGCTTTGGTTCTTTCACTTGCAGCTAATTTAGATGGCATGAATTCCCCTATCATTAAGTATTACAAGATGCAGGACCTTACATGAATATTATAGCCCTAACACAGAATTTTTTTAAAGCATGCCTTAAGCTGTGTAGACTCAGTGAAGGTGAGTGACTTGCCTTTTCTTCTCTGGAAACTACAGTGGATCGATAATGCATCTTTTAAGCAAACAGCATTAAAGATGTCCACAGAAAGAGTTAAAGCAATTGATGTAAAACAGAGGCATTATCAATACACTTTGGGAATTTCTGAAATATATGAAGCCTGCTCATTAACCAGCAAGACTGGATAGCCAGACTCAGGAGGGAATTCTATTTGTCATCCCCATTCCCAGAAGTTATAAGCAAGTCCAAAAACATACACTTCAGTGCTCTGAAAATAGGGGTGTTGGTGTTCCAATACCAGCACTCAGCACTGATTCACAGGAAGAAGAAGATATTAAAATGCACCTTAACAGGAGCACAAAGACAACAGGTGTTGGCAGGGCTCACTTTTCTACTGCTGTTTCCTATAGCAGGGGAAGCACTTCATTTGTATTCATGTAAAGGGAAAGATAACAAGCAGAAGCTGGATCAGTTTACCCAGCAGTGAAATCAAAACCATTACAAACTCACCTGAGTAACTTCAGCTGCAGGTGCCCCTTTCATGGCATTGGCAGTGGAGGGTGAAGTTGCCTTCTTCCTGTCGGTGCTTCGGGTGGGGGAAGGCTTGTAGGGAGATTTAAGAGGACTAGCTGGTGCTACACGAGGACAGATATGGAATACTAAAGAGTTATAGTACAATAGCAAGAGCAAAAAGGAGCACGGATAGAGGAAGTAAAGGAGGGGAGAAAACAGCATACTTTTATGTTATAATGTTCAAAGGTAGTTTTAAAGTGGTTTTTAGTGTTTTAAAATATCACATATAATGCATTTAACATGATCCCATGCTTATTAAAAATGTCTCGACCAAAACATTTTATAGGGGAAAAAAAAATCTCTAAAATATAATACTCTTTTCCTTATATACCTTTTGAATCACCAATTGACTAATACTGTGACTCTTTTTTCTTCTAAGAAGTCCAGCCTTCTTTGCATATGATAAAAAGAGTAAGCAGATAATGCTAACTGGGTGCATACTGCAAAACAGGAAGGGTGACAGAAGCATAGGGAGTTTGTCTTTTTTAAACCCTAAACACACAAAGGCTCCTAAATATGTTAATTATTTTCCAAATAATATTTAATTAAAAAAAAAAGCCCCCAAACCTAAACTAAATGCTGCTGTAGGTATTTCAGTTCTTGTTATTTGAGGGAGACACCAATTTGAGTGTGACACATGCATTACAGCTTATAGGGCAACTTCTTTATTTGCAATATGAACAGGAATTTTTAATGGGATATTTTACTCCTGATTTTGTTCATATTGCCTTCTAAGATGAAACTTTCATGTACATACAGAACAATTAACAGAGTATATGTTTTATCAATAAGACAGACACTAATTGCAATCAAGTGATAGAATGTTTCCAATTTTAGTCAACTAAAGTCAGAAGGGATATTGACTTTCAAAAAGCAGCAATTATGCACTAATGTAAAGAAAGACACATTCCCAAAATTTTTACTGAAGACAGCCCTAATAAGATTTTTATGAAGCCTTTTTGAATACTTTGAAGTTTAACTGGACCTTTGTACTCTTTGACCCACTTCCCAGCCAATTGCCATAAGGTCACTGTACATTAACAAAAACATTCAGAAACTTAAAAGCTGCCTAAGAGAAATATTTTTACTTCAACTGTTAAAATAATTAATTATGCATCCAGTAACAATTGTGTGCCTGAATATCTTGACTTTGAGTGACATTAATAATGTGTTGCTGTAGAGTCTGAAATTGAGGCTCTTCATTTCTAGGCTTACAGAAAATGCAGTAGCAGAGCAATTTTGACCCCAGCATAATGACAGGAGGCACAGCATGAACTCCTGGAAAGGAAGATCTCTCTTCCTCATTCAGAAGCTACTTCTATAGTGAGAAGTACATGACAAATGGGAGATGTCCCTCAACTATTTTGCTGGCAATTACTGACAAAATGTAAATGGCCTCTGAGATTGTTGTTTGCAACATGTCCTACCGCCTGATTGACTTGTGGGGAAATGACAAGAGGATGCTTGCTCCAAAAGCTGTTCCCAAAATCAGCTGCCCTGTTTCAGCTCAGTGAAAAAGCAGTTTTCAGAACAAATTGTACCCTTGTCAGACATGCCAGTGTATTACTTTAAAGATCCTGTGATGAAGAGAGATAAACCTGAGAGTTTACAAACAAAATGAGTGAGGAAGGACAAAAGTCATTCCTATTAATTTTTTTGATATCAAATACAAAACAGAAAAAAATCAACCAGAGGTGGCCTCAGCAATTCAGCTCAAAATCTTAAGCAGAATGTACTAATCTAATTTTGACTTGGGTTTTGCTCACTCTTGACAGTAGCTGGTCCCTGAGCAGTAATCAAATCAGGCACTTTCTCAAGTACTATTTGAAAACATTTCTGCTTCCAGTAGAGGCCGTTTTTAATGTAGAAACAAGGGAAGCAATTTTAGAGGCATTCAGTATCAATGTCCCTATGCATTGAACAGAGAAGTAATGCACAAGGGAAAGTAGGTTTACTTAGCAATTCATTTCTAAATAGCTTTGCATGAAAAACACAGAACTTAAGCCTATTTTAACCAAGATATGTGAAAACACTCATCATAAAGATGATCTGTCTTCATCATCTAAATAGTTTAATCTTTTGCAAACAGGCATTTGGGTGCATGCTTTGGGTTTTTTTTTTTTGTTGTTCTTTTTTTGTTCTATTAAAAGTAAAAAGGGCTGTTAAACTTTTGTCTTGTTTCAGCCAAAGCTATGATCAGGTATGGTTTTATAAACAGAAACTACTCAAAGTCAGGCACTTGCCCAAGTATTGGCAGGACTGGAAACATTATTTTTGCAGATGTTTGCAAAACATTGGTTTTATTAGTCTACCCTTTGCACATAGGAATGGTAACTATCATCCCTTAAAGATCAGTAATTTCTGTAACTGACACCTTCCTATCAATAGTCTGGTTTTCTGTATGTGCATTTACACCTATACATACACATAGGTGTCACATACACACAGTCACACAGTTAAAGGCAAAAAGACACTTAATAGATAGAAATTGGAACCCTGGTAAAAATAATTAAGTCTCAATGGTGCACTGGGAGTTTTGTTCTACAGACTATTTGAGTATGACAAGGCTGACGTTAATAAATCAATCAAAGCCTCCAAGAGTTGTCACATCCTTGTCTAAAAACCTGTTTCTTAAATGAATATATTATTTTTTTAAGTCTGCATTTTTAATGATTTTTTTTCTAAAATAGGTGTTCAGAATAGCACAGACAAGATAATGCGCTTTTCAAAGATTTTAAATACACTGCTATCTGCAACAACTTAGTTCATCATTGATTTTGTAGTATCCTGTAAATTACTATTTGTTTCATAGTACTCTGTTTCTTCCAGCAGCTATATAAATGCAGCTAAAAACATAGCTCAGTGGTTTCAAAGTGAGGAAGTCACATTTTTACCTGGAGTATTGTACTGCTCAGAAAGCATTAATGTACTTCTGCTTCTGGCTAAAGATGACTGTGTGGGAGTCAGCAGTCGAGAAACAATAAAGTTTTCCATTGGACTAAGATGCATGCGGTGAGCTGAAGGATGGGAGTAAATAAAATAAAATTTAAAATGCAAAGAAATAAAACAAAGTTATATTAAAATAACTGAAACAAAATGATGAAATGATTAAATGAAATGACAAAAAATTCTAGAACTTTTTGAGATTTAAAATACTTGAAGATAATTTTCATTCCCTCTGAAAAAAAACTTCTAATTTCTCCATTGTTTTAAGTTTCCCACTTATGCACTACACACAGTAAGGTTAAGCTCATGTTGTATGTTGTTTTTACTCAGAGGCATGTTACATTCTGCAAAATGGTTGCTTTCATGACTCAGCACAAATAAAGTTTGTCTTCTTCCCCAGCAGGAAAGGTGAAACACTTGGTAAACAGCGCAGCTGCTCACTAATGTGCCACCCGTGCTGGGACTGCATTTGAAATCTGCCATCTCACCATGTTACGTAAGTCTTATTTATACAATATGCCTGCATTACTTCCTGCTCCATAAATATAAGTGTCAACTATATAAGACATATATATATAGCCATCTGTCATAATAACCTCAAAGTTTCTGATGAGCTTAGCAATTCAAAAATTAAAATAAATTTACCTTCTCTTTTTCATTCTACAAACAAGCCTTCATCATTTATTTCAGTAAATATATTTTTTCCCATCAAGACTTAAAAAAAAGGGGGTAGAAAGAAACAAGCAAACACAAAACAAACCTAAAAAAATCCAAAGAGTTCACAGTGAGATAAACCCTTCAGTCCTCTTTGTACTGTTTAGGAACCACTAATCCTACAAGATGACCATCTTTTGTGGAGTCACTTGAGGATCAGAGTTTCATAAGAAATTAATGGGCTCTACAGCTCTGGTCACCAGATTGAAGTCTCCCAGGTGGCTCATCAGACATATCCCTGCATATGGACCATCCCATATCTACTGCCAGGCCACACCTTTGCTTTGCTTGTTTTTCCTTATTTTGATAGAAGGTCACAAGCAGTACAATTATAGGAAACTGCTGCAGTCACAGCCTGTACTTACAACCTGGTTTGCTGGAGTATCACAATTTGGAAAAGAATCAGTAAAAAGCCCACGACATTTGTGCTGGACTATGATCTCCAGCACGGCAGCACAGCCTTGGGACAGGCTGCAGAACCATGCTATTAATACAGAATCTCTCAGATGTTTGAATAACAGACATAAGCAAAGCCCAAAGCTCTATGGAGCAGAAGTGCTCTCAGCAGAAGGAGAGTTTAGTTGATGCTGGCAGGAGACCAGCAGGTTCACTTGCCTCTGTCGGGGGAATGCGTTATGGCCGCTGTGGAGGACGAGAGGCGTTTACTGATCGGCGACTCCATTTGCTTTGGCAGATTCATTGTAGAAGCTGAAAGTTTGTCACATGCTGCAGAGAAATGCATTGAAGATATTTGTATTCACACCACAGCGTTGATAAACTCCAAAAATTAACCTTGCATCTGTACTCATGGCCCTTGCACTGATCATAGCACTGAATTGGCACAAGACTGTGGCCGCAGCTCTCTTCACAGAGAGCAGCAGGCACATGAGATGAGTTCTTTGTGACCACTGAGGACCAGCAGCCTATGACACATGCTTTGGCATGCAACTTTCCTGCTTGTGAATTTAACATTCCAGTTTCACAAAAGCCTATTTTTTATACTGACACTGACAAATAATTATATATCAGCACAAACATAAAGTTACCCAAAGAAAACAAACTGCATACATGGCAACTCTGAACTCATCTTCATTCCCCCTCCCCTCTACCTTCAGTCTGGAAGAGCTGTGGTTCACATCAGACATTATTCTAATAAGAAGATGACATAACCAACAATTGTGCCTCTATATGAGACCTCACTTTTAATGACTGAGCTGGCATCAGCCATTTGGCTTTATCTTTTGTGCTTGAGAAGAACTAAAGAAAAAAAAAAAAAGACAAGTTTTTTGTATTTTTCTTCTGAAATACTATTTGATAAAATCTCCTTGAGCATAATAATATGCATTTCCTACCTTGGGATTTATTCAACTGAATGAAAGAGAAATCTTACTCAAGTATTAGTAGAGTACTAGTACCTCATGATCACTGCATGATACTCAGAAGCTAAAAGCACAGACGCTTTATTCCCTCCATTTGAATTTTATTTCTTTCAAAATCAAAACTATTTTCAGCTAGAGACATGTATGTGACCCTAATTTTGCATCTTCTAAGTTACTGCCTTCCCTATTATGTCCATCAAATCATTGCCTTAGTGGGGTTTCCAAGATTTGGCTCCATCTACTTCAATAAACAATGCAATTCACTACATTTCCTTTTTTAAAAAAAGCAGATACAATGCTAGTATACTGCAAAACATCAGTTGCACAGGCAAATACCTTTGCACATGAACAACAATCAGCAAAAAAATTGAATCTGTTTGCACAGAAATATTAGTTATGTGAGATCATAGGCAGAACAGTATTTACGGTGAATTCTGCAGGAGTAATAGCCAAACTTAACTCCTCCTTTGGGGGAGAGAACAAACCTACTTCTCAAAAGCACAGGCTGTGTTTTCTTTTCAAACTACCAAGTACATTTGCAATCAAATCAAATCACATTTTCAATTTGAAATCCTACATGCAATCCATTTGTTATTTTGGAGAACTCATACTTCAGAGCCCTTTTATGGGAATAATAATTTAAAAAAAAACCAAACCACAAATATAACCCCACTAAAAAAAACCACAAAAACAAAAACCAAAACCAAACTAAACCTGAACAATAGAAAACATGATTGCTTAAACAAAGTCAACCACTTGAATTGGTCATAATTCGTTCTAGGAAGCTGTTTGTACCAAATTTGCTTGTTTTCAAAATACTGCAGATGGCCCTTGAGATGGAAATAGAGGGCTGTTTTGATGAAACATGGTCTTCGTAACACATTTTCTTACTGTGCAACTGAAATTTTTCTCAACAGCACCTGTGCACATCCATTAGAACAGTCAAATATACATGTAATTACACACACACACACACAGAGCACCCACAGAATTAAAAAAAAAAAAAAAAGAGAATCTGAGCAGTAGAAGTCTACAGTTACTTAGAAAACCATGAAATGCCTCTACTACGCAGGAATGTGAGGCATGCACTGCTCCACCATGGCAAAATTAAAAGGAAATTAAAAGACACTGGTCTACATCACTAAGGGTAATGCTGCAGAGTAGCAGACTGAAATTATAAGAAAACAGTGGTTAAGAAGAACAAGATCAGTGGATGGATTACAGTGATTAGAACAGTTATAAACGAGACACGATGGTACTGTGATTCTCTGAAATACCATTGAAGGAATCAGCAGGAGCAGTAGAGGTCACAGGGTCTGGAGGAAGGGTGTTGGCAGCTAAACCTAGAACAGGGGGTGGGGTATTTTCTGATTCACCTACACAGCAGAGAAATCAGAGCAAAAAGAGGTGAAAGAAATTACTGAATAAATTGGGGGAGCTGGAATTAAGCACAAACTGTATCACAAAGAAAACTGGTTTCTTTCTCAAAGTATAAGAGACTTTCATTATTATATTTTCCTGGCTTTTTTAATGACATATCATGAAAACTATGATATGAAACAGTTTGTCTTTTTAAAGTTAAGTATACTTACACACTGTTTAAAAGACAGTAATTGTTATATTTCATCAACACCCAAACATGGATGTTTTTCCCTATAACATCAGTTTATTCAAACCTGACAAATTCAAATAAATTATACAATTTAAAAGAAAAAACATGCACTTTTCTGAAATATAAAAGCAGCACATGACTCATTATGTAATAAAAAGAATTTCCTCTGAAGACAAAGCAAAAATAGCAGTAACAGAATGTGGGGAAAAAACACAAACTATTTTAAACTGCACATGCTGCACAGTCATCTAGAAATTCCCATCAGGTTTTTAGAAGTACTAAACAAAAACAGCACATCTTTTGCAAGCCTTAGACAGCACTCAGTCCTTTGGTGAATATTAAATTTGCTAACTGTGTGCATGGGAAGACAATGTGGAAGAAGCTATTAAGGGAGACAGTGCACCAATTTTAATTTTAGCATTTAGCGTCCTCCGAACTGATTCTAGTTACTCTATTAAAATGATCTGCATTCCTAAAGTTAGGAGGAACCTGTCTCCACAGAAGGTATTAGGGAGGAAGCCCGGCAAGCAATTACAAAGCACTTATTCACGCCCCAAGGCAGCGCTACCACCCTGACTCTAAACCCATCATACTTACTATCTCCACAATCTCATGCATTTTGCACTTCCAGATCTGCAATGCAGGCAGCCTGTTTCACTCACCATCTCTGCCTCCTGAGCCTGCAGCCAGTGCTCCTCCCCACGACCATCGCTTCTGCTTCTGTTCCAGCTGCTGGCTGCGTTCGAGGGACCGACGCATCATGGCTTCTAAACGTTCCTGGTAATTTGGTACAAACCCCAATCAGACAAATCCCAGTCAGTTCTCTGGGGGCTTCCTTCCCCTGCCTGCTGAAACCATGCTAAAAATATACAGTCCCCCTGTTGCTCCACACAAGATGCTTACAGGAGCTTGCTCACAATAAAAGAAAAAGAACTGAATAAAGAAGGGATCAGCATGCTACCTACCTCCAGATAAGTGTATCCTTTGTCTGCAAGCCACTGAGGTCACTACAGAGGCCTAAGTAAATAACACAGGTTGCATCACTGCCTAGCATCTGCTCCTGCTGGTGAGGCTGCTGCTGTGCTCTGGACTTAATTTGTATAAGAATAATGCTCACCAAGCATTAACTCCTTCTTGTCTATGCAGACATCAGAATTTTTTCCCATCCCTTTCTGAGCACAGTTAAATTGCTGCAATGCCAGTGGCTCCACCTAGTCACTCAGATAAATGATCGCTTCAAACCCAAAGTAGGTTACTTTGCAGGATGCCCTACTTATTTATTTATTTTTACAAAAACTCCCTCCTTTCTTCTTTTATGCTTCTTAAGTCTAGGCATTTAAGACCTTGATTTTTTTTCTTCTCTGCATATTTATTTTAGTGCATGCCTACCTCATAATGCTCCCAAGATTTACTTTTTTCCCCCGCCACTCCCATGTTCTTCTCCATGAGTTAGGATTTTCACAAGGGGAAGAACAGAATTAATTTTTTCTCTCCCCAAATCTTGCTCTACCTTTAACTTACAGCTAATTATGGTCGCTTTATTCCCTTTCCATCACCTCTTGACTCTCAAAAACCTTCACTGAGTTTCATTCCCACCTCCTCCCTCTGCTAGTTTCTCAGTGATTTATTGTTGTGGCAATGATCCCTGCACTTTTTCTTTTCCTCCTTTCAAGCAGATAAAATGTGGTTCTTCCCCACCCACAATTCCATCATCTAACAGCCTCTTCCCTTCCTCCTCCCACTACCTCATTCGCATCTGGCAACCTCCTCACCCTCACATTTCAGCAGCCCAACCCCTACTGGGAAAGATAAGTCTACTCTTGCTGCCTCCAGCTCCTGCCCCAGCTAGTTTTAGCCCTTTGATCCTATTAGTATTTTTGGTGCTATTCCTTATTACCTTTGCTATGTCCCTTTGGTCTAGTATAAAACTCCTACTCTTATCCACTTCAAGCTGGATCCTGCAGGCTCCTGTGATTACATCATACCCATTTTGATTTTTATCAATCCCCTGCTCTATCTCCAATAGCTTTTGGCAGCTCAGATAAATTGTGTGGAAAACCCTTCAAACATCTCTTGGCCAGATTACTTTCTCTCACTGATTAATGCCTTTGGTCTGGCTTTCCTGAGCTATTTTATGAAAAAATTTCAGTCTTTGTCTAAGTGTGTTTCCTTCAGGCTCTGCACTGGTGGTGGGCCAGTTGTCTCTGATGGAGCTCCTTCAGCACATCAGACCCTACCATCAGGCACCTCCAGTAATCTCCATACTTTTATACATGTACCTGTAAACTTTGTCTTACCTTCCTGGGCTTCTGACCCTGGTCACTGACCTTCTACATTGCCAGATGTCCCCTCATCTACTTCTGGTTATCTACAATATACTTCTGCCTCTTCCACATCTTTGAAGAATCTCTTCTACTACCAAGACTTGCAGTATTTTATTTCTGAGCTCATTTTTTCCACCTCACCCAACCCTGCTACCAGTTATGCATGAGCATCAACAGCAAGCCACTATCTTTTAATCTTTAAGCTATTTTATTACAAATCACTTGGGCTATAAAATATCCTATTACCCTCTATAAAAAGAGTGAAAAAAGGAAATTCTTACATCCTCTATTATTCCCAGTCCCTGTTTTGGCCAGGTGACCCACCCTGCTGTTTCAATTTCTGCTGCTGTGACCAGGAAGATGAGCTTTCAGTGGTGTTGTGAGCTCACGGTCTATCAGGTAACATCATTCAAAGGCTACTGAGAGCAGGCAGCTGCTCCCCTGCCCCCCTCACCCCCTCCTCTGTCTACTCAGCGCCATCAGTGTCCAGGCAGGCATGAAAATGAGAGCTCTGCCTCTTTCCTTCTCCCTACAGAGCAAATGAAGGAAGCATCACAAGGCTCAAGCGCAGCCTCTTCTGCAAGAGCACAGAAACTCCCCACAACCTGAACACCCCATTCGCTTCTTACACACACCCTGCCTGTGAAAAGGAAACAATCTTTTCCCACTCTCTGGAATCTGAAGCCAGTCCTCTCTGCTTTAGTTTGCTACAGAATTTCTTTCTTCTCTTACTACTTGATGATACAAGTTTCACATTTAAATCCCGTGTGTGCAGGCTTTGCTTACAAGTTTGTGCTTTTTTATTTTTAGTTCTCCACCTCTCTAACTTAATTCTGTTTGAGCCTCTTTTGTTAGTCTTTCCAAATCTCACATATTTCATCACCAGTTCCCCTCTGCAGTGTGCCTCTTTTCACCACTTTCTTCTACTATGTAGCTTGCCTCAACCTATCTTTCTACTCACATGTTTTACCAAGGAAAATCACCCACCCTTTCTTTCTCATTAAAGAGAAAGAAGAGCTTTTTTTTTTCAATTTCTAATGAATATTGTTATTCATTAAACAAAAAAGACTAAAGCAGACATGTTTCAAGTATTTCTGTTTGCTGTCTTGTTTGAGGGTTTTTAACAATGCTTGGAGTAAGCAATATTCTATAGTTTGCAAACCACAGAATACACTTATACCACCTACTATCAAAATACTGTTTCAAGAATAAAATTCATGCTGAAATAGATTAAAGAAATTAAATCACATTTCATACACATTTGAAAGCCCATGCTACCTACAATCTGAGGTTGAAATCTTCAGTTACATTATTTGGAGAGGATCATTCATTTTCATTTGCAAAGAACCTTTCATTAGAGCACTATAGAATATAATTATTAAAACTCACAAAACCTCTGCAGATAGAGGTTAGATAAAGAACAATATGAAGGCTGCTTTTCACAAAGAAAGGATAGTTATTAAAAAACATTTTAAGTTGGCACAGAGCTAAAAAGTCAAAGACAATAATAAGACATAAGCAAGCATAGCATAAACAACTCATACATTAATAATTTGTTCCATGATGAAAACCAAACCACAAGAAAAAGCTTTCCTTCATCAGCAAACAATGCGGAAACCCCTTCCAGTCTATGTTATAGGTGAAGCACTTTCTTGAAATCATATCAGACTATGCACGTGATCTCATTTGGGAACTCTAACAGCTACAGATAGAGGAAACAATGTCTGCTCTCAAGATATACTGAATTTTCACAAAAAACCTTATAATGCACATGCACTGCATGTAGGTTAAACTAAGAATGAATAAAATCACAATAGAGAGCTATCTACTGTTAACAACTAAAATATGCATTACTTTCCAAAATCCAATTGTTCATACAAGTTTCCTCAGTCTGAGCAACAGAATAAGCACTCGTACTGTCTGAATTAAAAACAAACAAAAACCCACCCCTCAAAACTTAGCCAAATTACTTGCCTTCTCACAAATAAGTTCTTTCCTTTTTTCTGTTTAACATATAACACAGATGTGACAAGGAAAAAATGTTTTAAGTATTTTGACTTAAAATAACTTGTGCAAATAATTCTAAACCAATCTCCTTAAACCTGCAAGCCCCACCATATCTTCCTCCTCATTTTACATATAGCACTGTATGTAGGTAGCTCACTGTTTCCTGAGATTATCAGTTGGCTTCATCTTTGGAGTGGAGTACAGGAAGTAATTAAAGCTACAACATCTTGAGAGTTTTTTATTCTTTTGTGCCTAAGCACATCCTTTTTACAAATGTAACAAACAGTACACATGCACCAAAACAATCTCTTCTCAATAACCTGTGTACAGCTAGACATCTATTTACAAGGTATTTCCAAGTTACATGGAAGTTCAAGACAGGAAAGGGAAAATAATTACTTTAATTGAAAAAGGACTAGCTTTATTTTTGTCTAGTTCCCTGTTAAAAGAAACTTTTAAATCCCTTCTGTAGAACAACACACTGCTTTCCTCAAGGCTGCTTTTACTAAAAGAAGTGTGCAGCTTTAAAAGTAATACGAAGGGAAGGGCAGTGATACTGAAGACCTCTGTAGATAAGAAAAATGCAGTCAATATAGACAGAATAATTTCTAAACATTACTTATTCAGTTTCTTCTGAAGAATCTGACACTTTCACTGTTCTCTGCAACAACCTCCAGCTGCCCAAAAGAACTCTGACAGAATACTTTGATTTCTACCAAGAGAGACTTTAAAACCATCATCCCTAATCTGGCATCGTAGAGGGGGAAAACTAAGCAAAATAAATCAAATTTTAGCCACCACTTTAAGAAGTCCTTTGCAAGCAAAACAGTCGAGCACAGGATGCTCTGATATAGGAGCCAACAAGTCCCTGCAGTTTGTTAAGACCTATTCCTCTCAGACTCTTTCAGATGCAACAACAATATTTTGTACGGAGAGATTTAAACAACCTCTTCCTATCATGAACGCGCACTACTTTCTGCTCTGTTTAAAAGACAAGGAAAAACAATTCAGGGAAACTATAAAGGACAACCAGTAAGGCAGAGAGCAAGGAAGAAAATCTCTCTACTTGTCATTTCAGACAGCTGATGAGCAAGTAAAACGGGTACTCCAGTACCCAGCCAGTGTTAACTGGTCTTAAAAGGAGAAACACCGAGAAGATGGTGCAGCACACACTGGCTCACTGGCAGGGGCACACACATCCCCATACCCCACATGGGGGAAGTACATGTTCAAAGCTCTTGCAGTAAAGACAGTCTTAAATGGCCAAAATTACTCACCAGCAGTGAGTAACTCAAATGCCCAGGGATCTGCAAGTTCATCACTATCCTTACTTAGACCTCCACCATTATTATGCACACAGAGTTTGAGGGGTCCATCACAAGAGCAAGGGCTGGGGAAGGTGGCGCTAAACTGGCAGATCCTTTAGTAGAATTCAAACAGAATTTTAAAAATTGAGGGACAAGAAACTGTGAAAGGAAGCTAGGAGGTGATGATGCCTCCTATTTCCATTTTCCTTCTGCTCTCACCCTCCCCTGTTCCATATATTATTCCCCTGTGCACCCTCTTCTCCTTCAGAGGCTCCTGGATTTCCTCCCACAGGTTTAATCCATCCCCAAACAAGCAAGCATCCTCTCTTGTCCTCCTGCCCACATAGCCTTCTCTCAGGCTCCTCAGTCTGAAGGAGAAGAGGGGTGGGAAGGAAAGGGAAAGAATCCAGACCCAGGCCTGCTTTAACTTCCAAAAAAGACTTTGGACACTTTAAGCATAAAGGACCAGCCTGGTGAGCAGAGCTAGGAGTGGTACTCACATCATGACTGAACACTGGGAATCAGCCGCTCCCTCACTATTACAGAAGCCTGCCCTCACATGTGCAGTGTCTTGGGGAGCTGGACCAGGCTCACTGGTGCTTGGGAAAAGCATCACAGTGTGCTCAGCCTCTTATTCCATCTCTGGGGAAGGACTGGAGGCCATTACAGGAGATGGGGTCGGCCCCCACTAAACAGACGCCTTGGGTCTGACCTGTCACTGCCTCTCACATCCAACAACTCTGCTCTCATTTCTACAGCAAAGGCAAACAACGAATGCAGGGAAAGCTGCTGGATACTTGCCCTTCCTACACCTCTCTGCCTTTCTGACCGGCTCTGCTGAAAATTCTGAAGACAGAGTTTTGGATGTTTTTGTACTTGCCCCTTCCCCTTACAACCCTCACAAAGGGAATTGATTTTGCTTAGCTGCAGAAGGTTATTACAGCAGGAAATGCTGGGGAAGGAGCATATTACTTCAATGCTGTTACTACCCCAAGAGACCCTAGCCTTTGTTTCAGCTTTTTCCCATTTTTCTTAAAAGAACTTGAAACAAAACACATAACAAAATATTTTTAAATCAATTCTCTGCCATTACATGGAAGCCACAATGAGTATGTTAAAGTTGAACAACAAATTACAGGCTACAATCTTCTCTTCAAGTAAAGTGAAAAATCAAACAAAAAATTTCAATGAATAGCTGTATGTTATTGTGAAATCATGCAGAAGTGTTTTACCTGTTTTGCAAAGTTATTTTGACGAAAGGACGGGGGCAGAAAAATGGAGGTTAAGAACTGTGGATTTCTAAATCATTTTTTATCTAGGAAATAAGGAAATATTTTCTTTGGGCTTTTTTTTTTTTTTTAACCATTGCCCCCTTTTCCAAAAATCATTAATTCTTTATCAGTTGCGGGTAGCAGTGCTAGTGTTCTCCACATAATGTCATGCAGAGATATACACACACACCCTGCATTCGGAGAGCTGCACCAGAAATTGGACTCACTAGAGCAAAAAAAGAACCTTAAATGATCTCAGCAGGGAGCCTAGAAGAGAGGAAGGGCATGAAGATGCTTAAAAATATGTAATTCTATTTTATGTTAGAATGTTTGAAAACAGCCTAGATTCTTCACTGCTTTAAGTACAAATTTCTGAGTTTCTGTCACCGAGGAAAAATGGAACAACACATCATTTCTTTTTCATGGACAGTAAACAGAACAGTAAGAATAATCTTTCCCTTTTTGGAAACACTCATCATTAAAGACTTCCTTCCAGAAAGGTGGTGCTTTATATTTGACAATCAGAGTCCCAGATATGTTAGCAATAGTAGATGACTATTCCAGGAGATCAGCCAAAATTTTAAAAATTTGTTTTGAAAGTGTTTTTGATGCACAGTGGCAGACTACTTACAGCTGTGGTGATGTGCTTTGCAGCTCCTGGAGTAATTGCTCACATGTCTCCAGTCCTGCTCCCACCCCCCATGGCTTAATGCATGTCAATATTGAGCCCTGTTCAGCGCTGCCATACATCTCCCAGGGGACCTCACCTCCTCCTCTTTAAGCTTTTGTCTCCGCTTTTCTTCAACAGCTGCTCTCTTCTGCTCCTCTCTCTGCCTCTGCTCCTCCAGCCTTCTCCATCGCTCCTCCATTTGCTTTTCATACTGAAGTTTTGCTCTTCTCTCCTTCTCCAGTATCTGCTGCTCCCTAGCAGCTTGTGCAGAGAAAAAGGTGCATTTCACATCATGCAAATTTTCTTCTCTTTTAAAATTATTTGGTAACATGAAACAATAGTGTAAAACAACAAATGCAAGTAGACAGGTTTAGTTGGCTGAGATTGAAAATACAGTGCACACAAGTGCTGAAATGATTAGTAAATCTAAGCAATTTGTTCAATACATAAATAAGGAAGCCCTTGTATCCAAGCTGCCTGTTTCTACGCCTTATCAATGTAAAAAACAGTGTACAGAACAGTTTAGCAATTTTTTTATGCTTCAAGTCCCTCTGAAGCTTAAAGCCAAATTATTTTTTCAGACATACTGCTCCTAGTAATCTTTGAAGGAAATCAGCTGTATATGTTGAAGCAAAAGCCCTTGGGACTTCTTTAAAACTGTGCTTCTTGTTACTGAGCTGCCTTTAAAATAGACACATGTAAACAACATATGCTATGTTTTCTATGAAGTTTTGAAAATACATCTTTCAGCTCATGATTTGGTTCTTTGTCTTTATCTATTTCTGCCTTTTCATATAAAAAAAATTACTTCTGTCACTGAGGTTTTGCCCAGCTGTTTATTCCAATTGGAGCAATGATCTTCATGGGACATTACCCTGATGTTTCAGAAACTCAGACTGCAACAATACCTACTGGACTGCTGCTTCAGGTGTACACAGAACAAGTAGCAAGAGTTCACGTGGCAAATTGAGAGGAAAAATAATTTTCCCATGCAAGTGTATTCCATAAAAAGGCAGGAAAGAGGAGGTCTGTAAGCATGCCTGTACACACACAAGCCTGTAGTGTCACATACCAACACACAAACAGCCAATATCAAAGAGGGAATATTGCTAGGCTAAGAACTTGAAAGTCAGGGAAAGCCAGAATTAATACTGTTTATACAAGAGCTAGTTCTTCTTCCTGCTCACTTATGCCTGTGTTTCTTCAGTTCCTGTTTCCTTTTGCAGCACATCATCACCCTTCTAACTCTCCCATTGTTCCTAGGCTCTTGTCCAGCCATTTCAAATGCTTCTTCTCAGATCAGCCTTTCCCCCTACCTCAGTTCCTGCCCCCAGGCTCTTTAACCACAGCTGTGACTTTCTGTCCCTCTTAGCCCCACTCCATCCTCACTCCCTTGGGTGAAAGCCAGAGTCTTCCCAAAACCCAGATCCTTTTCCAACGTTCCATTTCTTTCCCTTGAATACAGAATCCTTCTACAATACTTCTTCCTCAAATACAGCCTGCTTTCCAGAACACCTTCTAGCTTATTCTTGTCAGAAATACAGTTGATGTTGTCTTCCCCTTCTGTCCTATGAATATCTACTCATCCTCCCCACTCAAGTCAGGACAGTATGAGGGGAGTGTGAGTGATGCAGTGAACCTGGATTGAATGCATGAAGTTCAAACTTGTCAACAGAAAAAGTTACCTCAGAGACAGTGGATAACAAGTGACCAGGCATGAATTGTTCCAACTGCTAGCCACATCAGGTAGAGCAGATGACAAAGCATGCTGGAGTTCATAAAAACCAAAAATAAAGTGAGGTGTCCAGAGATGGTGCTAAGATTACCTTCTGAGTAAGTAGGTGAAACCTGGGACTGATTCTGGACAGAGAAGTAAACAATTCTGTCATCATGGATACACATACAGTTCTTGTTGCTTAATTTAGGGATGCTAAACCAGCAATTCATGAGTTTTGGCTCGGATGAAAAAGTTACTATTGCTATGGAGTACCTGCTGACTGTTTAAAGATCTGACCCCTGGAGGAACATGCTGCTTTTTTCCAAACTTCCAAAAGAAAATTCTCACAATCAAACTGTGACCAAAACTCAAATCTCCCCATTACAGAAACAGTCTTAAGAAATATGCTCCCAAGAGGCATACATGATGTCTGGGAGAAAATTGCAGACACCACCTTCCAAATCCCCTGGGCCAACCACTCCCAAAATCTCAAGGTTCCAGTTTCCTTTTCATGTCTGCTACTCTGAGTCCTTTCCAATCTAACCACCACATCACTTTCTTGGGAACCAAAAGAGAAGGGATAATCAGGAGGAAAGAAGAGATAGCCTACACTGAGCATGCCTGGAAGAGAAGTAAGTCCCAGAGAGACAGAAGCTCGGGCAAGGTCACAAGGTCAAGTACTAAAGAGGAGCAGATTTTCACCAGAACTACCAAAAGGAATTGTGCTGACCAAGCCCATGGTAATGAAAAATCTCAAGTCACTTGTCTCAAGCTCCAGACTTTGCAAAGAAATGGTCAACAGTTTGTTCATTTCTTGCAAGAAAACCAGTATTTGCCTATGATTCTTTTGACAGGGGCCCATACTTGTTTAGTTGACATTTCCTCAAAATATATGCTTACCTTGAATTTTGCAAAAATCATAAAACACTGACAATTCCTTCTGCTAGGTATTGTCAGGTTATCTCTAGGAACAGTGCTACTGATCTTTCTTGTCATTACAATGAGGAAAAGTGAAGTTAACTGTTTAACAATTTTTTATATACACACAGAGATATAGGAAGTCCAAATAACTGTTGAACAGAAAATTTAAATTTATGTATATATACATATATGTATATGTATGTATGTATACACACACACATATATATATATATGTATATTTTAATTGTGTATATACCTACTCCCCTTACATACATATTTATACTTTTAACATATCTATTTTACAATTCTCTCAACATTTCCCTGGTCATATTAATAGATTAAAAATAAGTGATTGTTTTAAACAAAATCTGAAATAATTGATAAAAAACATTCTTCAGTTCCTGAATAACATAAGCATTCTCCTGAAAGATTAACCATTTTAAAACTTACAGAAAAGTACACACTTTAATGTTGCACTTAAAAACTCTATTATATATTTAAATATGGCTAAAACCAAAGAGATTAAAATTGAGGTTGCTTTATCAAATCGTCCTACATAGTTTTCTGAGTATTATTCAAGGCTTATTTGGGATATTCACAAACCAGGATCATAATAGCAGTACCTTGAACATAAACCTATATTCAAAGGCACACATATCAAAGAAGAAAGTAAACTTGTAAATATAAAATACTAAATATTTGACTGGAAATGCAAAAATATTACCTTTTATAATTTAAGTTAAAAGAAGTGGTAAAGACCAGGAACAGACTGAACAACAAGATTTAAAAATCAGAACACAAAAAAACCGATGTTAGTTAGTTAAGCCTTTTAAAACGTGTATATAAATAATAAATACACCTCCTGCCAACTTACCAAGGTATTTCTCCCTTTCTTCTCTTCTTTCCTTTGCCAGTCTTTGTCTTTCATCAGTTTTTAGAAATCCATCAATAGCTGAAGACAGAGGGAGGCAAAAAAAAAAAAGCCTTAAAAAGCTGTTAAGCAAAACTAAAAGAGGAGGATCCAAAAGAAATTAAAAGAATCCATCAAAAAGAAAACATAACTACTGCATTTAACAACTCCAAAACAAAATCAATTTTGCTCATGTATGTGGGCAGGTTAATGAGCTGGGATTCAGGCACCTCTTGAGCACAGCCTCCCACCCACTGCTGAACTCCAAGCACGGCTCCTCAGTGCAAATGCCTGACTCCTCTTCTCAGAGCAAACAAGCATGCTGTTAGTGCTTGTTTCAAAACCTGAAACTTCCTTGGGAAAAACGGTAAGGATGCAATTAACATGCATTTATCTTATCTTTGTTAATAAGCTCATTTTAAATGTTTTGGCTAGATAGAAAAAGGTAGCTCAGAAAAGCAGTGAGCAGCTACATGGAGTCCCAGCCTTTATATTTATGGCTGACCACAGCCCCCCAGTTTCCTTGCTTGCTCAGCATTTCAACAACCAGCAATTACTGCTGGATGAGGTTACAGAAGCAGCAGCCCTGCTGCCCTCTTTCCCAGGCAGGAAACACTTTGTTTCCTCCTGGAGTTGGTATCTAAAAGTAAGATACTTGTTTGGGATGAGGTTGCCTAAGGATGTTTTGTACCTGGATCCAGACATCCCAGCTCTTTGCACAGCATGAGCAGCTGAAAAGCCCAATTTAAGGAGGCAGGAGGGCAGAGTGTGACACACCAGGTGCCCTGGGGTCACCTGCCTGCACGCCCTGGAATAAGCATCAAAGGGACCTAAGATGGACCTTATACAACAGCAGGAGAAAGGCCACCAATGAGAGCCTTGACAGACCATCCAGGGGATGGCATCCTCTTAAAACAGCTGACAGGGCCTCCAGTGCCCTCCCTTCCCTCTCTGCTCAGGATCTCCTGAGGTGTAAGCAGTGCAAACAGGCATGGTGTCTCACAGCACAGTTTACATCATTTGCAGTCATTATCTGGGCTCCCTACTGAGTTACTGAATTCTAATTAAGTCCCCTTCCTTTTGCTCTGAGAACTGCACTTGTTAATTTTATCAGATAAATACAAATGGAAAACTTACATAGACTGTAGCCCCAACTACCTTCCTAAAACATCATACTTGCAGGTTCTCTTCCAAAGACATCCTATCTGTGGGAGCAAGGATTTTGCATAGAAGTACCTTTCTCTAAAATGCACAGTTCTGTAGGAAAGGTGAAAGCCAGCCTCAGTGGCCCCTGGTGACAAAGGCAGGGTCCCAGCTGTCCCCCATTACAAAAACAGCTTGCTTTTTCCCCAAGCAGCACCTTCAAAGACCATCTCTAATCCTCCTCAGCACACACTGACTGCAATTACCTGAAGGCAGCCAGGCCCCTGGAAAAATGTGATTATAGCTCCCAGATGGTTAATTACAACTCAATTTCTGGGTCAAATACATATTTATTTATTTATTACCAAAGACTCATCCTACTTCCATACTAGTCCACTTGTTTGCTCACTTGGCTGACATTTATTTTCAGATTTGACAAGGAAGAAGGAGACAAGAGGTGGCAGCTCAGTAAAGCAACCGTGGCAAAGGTTTGTAACTGCTTTGAGGGGGCCTGCAGTAAGTAGCCAAGAAGGTGAATCAGCATAGGTATTTTACAGCTCCAATGGAAAGTTTTTCAGTGCTCTCAAAGTCAAACAAACATGAAACCTACAACTCAGGCTAGAAGCAGCAGAGGGATGTGAAATTCTGGTGGATCAAGAGCCCAAAGGATGAGCTTGGGAACAAGGAGGCTGGAGAAAGGGAAAGAAACAAGCAGAGGCACGAGTTAAGGTTTTCTGTGGCAAAGGATGTAACTCAGACGGAGAGGTGGAACCTAAAGTACAGAAACTAGAATGGGGATAAATGGAGGGATGGAAAGGAACAGCAAGAGAGTTCATGTCCATGAACTATGTTCACAAGATCCTGTACTGATTCTCATCACTCTTCTGGCTTACAGTAACTATCTCAGAAATCCACCAGCAAAAATGCATCTCATTATGCCTATCAATAAAATCACAGCTAATTCATCTCTACTTTGATTGCTTCACAAACACAACTGGTAAAATTGGATCTAAAAGCCTTGCTCACAACCCCATTGCTATCCAAAGCTGATGCAAAAATGTTCAGGTTGGCTTTCTCAAGCATTTGAATATCTCAACCCAATCCAGAAAATACTATAAGATGATCAAGGTTGTAATGTCACATATTAAAGAAACGAAAATGTATCTAAATTGAAACAATTTACAACTCTTTATTTTGCCTCTTCTTACATATATATTACACTTTTTCCTTTTAGATCCCTTTGCTTATTCATTCAGTGCATAAGACTTGAACCAAGTTCAAAGTTATCAGTGTTTCTTGCACTTTCTTTCTGAAATTAAAGAGTAGACAAAATTGTACTTGAAGGCTTTTTGGAGAACAGCATTCCACACTTGGCTATGTCACAGGTGAAACTACAAATACATGGAATTATGTTCATTACATATGCAATACATCAATATGAAAAAAAAACAAACAACAACCCACCAAAAAAACAGTGGAGGAAAACTGTGTTCTAATACATACAGGCATCAAACACAAGATGGCAAGAGTAGCATTAAAATAGCACAGGCATCCTCAATGCTGGCATCTCTTAACTCAAGTACTTGACTTTGCAAATCAGCATGCCTGCCAAAAATCAGAAACTTTACTTCAGAAAGTAAATACACTTTTGAAGGACAGAATAACTGATCCCTGGGTGATAGCTTGTACATTGAGATGATTTTCAAAGGCCAAAATGACCGTACTTTATGCATCTTCATATAACATTCAGATAATATTATAAATGCAGTGAGCATAGCAGTTACCTGTGACAAGGAATTTCATTAATGACAGGAATTCAAATCCCATTTGGCAAAGCACGCTGCAAGCAGCAACCTGGCACAGGTAACTATCTCGGGAATAGTGTAAGGGCATCCCTGTCCCGTAACAGGGAACTGCCAGCAGAGGGCAGGAGAAGGTCTGAATGAATAACAAAACTCCACGGCAAAGTCGCTCTCACTGAGCCGTGACCCCGGGTTAAGTCTGTATACGCAGCTTTATCCTGAGTCTTCCTCATATTTACAGCTAAGCCTCTGATCCCTCACTTAGAGAGGCACATAACAGCTAACAACTTGTTTAAGAGTCAGGATATAAACGCAGGCTGGCTGTTCTTCTGCCAACCAGAGTAATGAATACAAAGGGATACTGGCAGAAAATTCTCTAATAAATGTTTATTCCCAGACTCGCAGAGGTATAAGGAAACTGCTCAAATAATAACATCCAAGATTTTACTCTCAGGAAATGCACATGTACAAATTGCTTCTGCTTATTACTCTATCTCGCAGCCCTCCCCAAAAGTCCTTTGCACAGAGTCCCCACTCTCTAAGGCATGTACTTAGGCACTGGGCTAATTCCTTGAGATTGTGCCTCATTTTTTTGATTGAGGAGGGCCAGCTGTTCATCTGGGACTTTGCTACAATGAGCATTTCTAAAGAAAAAGACCGTAACATAAAACCAGTTTGAACGTCAGCAGCGGACCTGCAGCAATAATGAAACAGCTGATGCTGCAGGATTCCTTCAATACTTCCATGTTACCTGAAAATAAATACTCACAGAAGTAAAACCCAACATGTTAATCACTGCTTCAAACCCTTCTTATGGACAAGGCAAACCTATTCAGACTGATGAAACAGTGCCAGAACATGTCCACACACACTGCTCTGCTCCACATCCTGCTTGTGAAAGCCTCTTGGTGGTTGCTCAAGACAGAAGAAGGCTGGCCTCCCCTGATGAGACACAGCAAGCTCTGTCTTTTAAAATCCATATCCTGGTTTTGGTGAGAAAACAAGTACCCAAGCAGGACAATTAGGTTAGTGGAAGCTGAGGCTACATTTCAAAAGGACAAGCAGGCTGCTCGGGCATCTCCTCTCCTGAAATTCACACCTGAGTAGTTGTCAGCAGGTAAGGTCTCTATTATGATTTTTTTTCCATTTTGTTATTGAACCCACACCCCCATCTGTCCTCTCTAATACCCCATGGTATTTGGTTTCACAACAATATTTATACACAGCAGATACTGAAGCCCTTGTTGGGCACCATGACAGAAGAAATGTCAGCTGGGCATCCGAGAGCAGCTCTACATAACAGTGTTCCACACACTGAGACCTTTGGCCATCCTGCATGACCACTATCAAGACATTGACACCTTTGTCCATTCTTCCTGGCATTGTCCAAGACTTTTAGACCTTGGCCACAATATGCACTGATGTTACTGAATTAGTGAAATTTCCCAGTTTAGATGCAGTGGGTGGCCTTGCCTGGGACACCACTGCACTTACACCCACTGTACTGCTGGCAAACTCTGTTATTTCAAATAATAACTTTCATCTATAAAATTGACATTTTGCTCCCTAAAACCTGCTTTGTCTCTCTTGGGACTGTTCTTTGAGACAATAATGAACAGACATTTTCTACCTGTCATTGTTTCCTTCTGGGTATTCCTGATTGAAAAAATGTTCAGGTGTTCAGCTATTAACTATACTTGGAAGGGAAAAATAGTTACAAAGCTGTGTGTGACTGTACCTGGATGGCAATTTCTATTGGCAAAAGGCACTTTTCCTAAATTTTAACTATTATAAAGCTGAGAGGCTTTCATGTAGAGGCAAAATGCAAGCACACAAGAACTTTGCAGGTAAGTTCAGTAAGATTTAGTGGATTGTTGTCCTTTTTAAAAATTATCTTCTACATTTTCTTTAATTAAAAAAGCTCTTTATTTTATGGCATTTAAAAATCTTAATACAAAGAATCAGAATTTCCCCAGTTTCAGAGACTTAATTTTATTTTTAGATTTGCCAGGCTGGATTTCAAATATAACCAGAAAAGAAAAAGGAGCATTGTCCATTATGTCTAATTAAAATACCAGGATGGCTATTTGTTGTAATAAAGATGTTAAATGGATGAAATCATTAGAGACAAACAGTTGCCAAACACAGAGACATTTCAGAACCCCAGGCTAATTGTCTGAGAGGTGGCCTGGCAGATAGAACAGAGAAGCTGTTGGGGACTGCATGCTCTGGTTAAACAACTAGGACACCTGCCTTATGCTCCTGCTCCCCACCCTGGACTTTCAAATTATCCATTTGAATCAAGAACTTCAGCTGTAAAACACACACAAAGACTGCAGTAGCAAAATATATCCCGCTAGTATGTTTATTTAAGTTTAGGGTGAAATTGCTCCAAAATGCTGGCCAAATAACCTTGAAATGATACATAGAGTATATATACATAATTTTGTGATCACATATATTAACATAAATATCTTAATTACTACATGGGGAGGAAAAAACTGCTAAAATATTAATGGCAAATCTTCTCAGTTTTGCACGAGCCCACAGACACCTAATTAGCTCCATGGGATTGTGTACAAATGTGTGTGCAGCCCTAAGAGTGCCCCAAGGAGACTCCAGTATCAGGCAAACACAGCAGATGCACCTCAAGAGCACTCAGAGAATGCTAAGATAAATTAGCAGAATGCTTTTACTTATGAAAACACTATATAATTAATCTAGTGTTATTATTTATTTAGTTTACTGAACAGGTCCCTGCTATACAGCCCCCCACAGCCCATACCAAGCAGTACCATTGTGTCCACATTTCCTACACTGATGTTTTATTCATGTTCTTCCACAACCTCTCAGGCAGAAAGGAGTCCAGAGGCTTAACCAGTTCTTGACAATGTCTTTCTCACAGATTTAACACACATGAACATTTACAGCTGTATTTTTCAAACAGCCCTAGACCCCATACCCATGTGGCATCTATAGGTAGAATCTTCCCTTCTATACCCTGTCCAGCAACTTTCTAGAAGGAAACACTCTGCATTCTGGAAAGGATAAAAACAAACAAACAAACAAGCTCAAACAAACAACAAGAAGAACAAAAAACCCCAACACAAAACCTCACCAAAAATACTGTTTCTAATTCACAATTAACATTCTGAAACTTCTAGGGTTTGCCAAGGTGACACTAGCTGGAAATTTTGCACTAAAACAACAAGCAAACCTGTGAACCCCAAAACTATAAACATTTCAAATATAAAATTTGTTCCCACGGCTGAAATACTTTTCCTCCTTCATTCACTTACAGCCTATCTCCTGGATCAGCAATAGTCCCAACTTGTATTTGCAATTTATGCATTGATAAACTTGCACAGACTAGTTTTACTGACTTCAGCAGAATGACTTGTGTTAAAACAGAAGATATGGAAATACCTTGTTAGGATCAGGAAGCCCATGCTTACCTCACCCAAATCTGAAAAAAAGGTCCTACCACTCATGTACTATCATACTGAATGGGAAATTCATTTTTTGGAAGGAGAGTGGCTATAAATACTGTAGACATCACTTGCCTGGTTCACTGTACTTTGACTTTTACAAGAAAAAGCCTCAGGGTAAGACAACAGACCTCAAGTCACAGTTCTCTTGCCCAAATTATCTAAGGGAAACTTGATAAAATCAGATTGTTTCTCCATCACACTAAATTCAATCTGAACAGCCTCATTTTAGGAACACATACCTCAAAATGAAAGAAATTCCATTTATTTGTAACAATTTTTGTCACCAAAAGGAAAAAAGCTTTGGATCTATAGTGCATAGGTGTAGTCAGAAGCACTCTGTCCAATGTGTATTCTACACTGATGTTTTATTTATGTGCTTCTGTAATCTCTCAGGCAGAAAGGAGTCAGAAGGTTTAACCAGTGCTTGACAGTGTCTTTCTCTCAGATTTAACACACATGAACATTTATAGCTGTATTTATGTGTATAGTGTAGTCTAGCACAATTTAATTTCTAATTAAAAGTGTTTCTGGACTGACAATACACATCTACGTATCAACATCTGCTGATGTTATATATTGATTATTAGGCATTAGATAACCAGAGCTTAGTGAAACAGTAGCATCTCACAGAGAAATTCAGCTATTTTTAGCACGAGCAGACCAGATGGGAACTCTAAGTACCCATTTCTCCCACCTCCACTGGCTTGTAATCCCCAAATGCACATTAAACCCCACTTCCTGCTCAAGTTAATTGGCTTGGCTGGTGTGTGGCACTGAATAGTGATCTTATGCTTCGGTGGTTTTTCAAATGTCACTGCTGTGTTGGGCTCTCCAGTGACAGCTGAAGCGCACAGAGACAGCCAAAGCCAGGGAGCCCTGAGCTGCTCCCCTGTGCCCAGGCAGGCAGAGCTGGGGGAAGCCTTGGGCAGCCCCTGGTGGGTGAGGAGCTGAGCTGAGCTGCACTGAGGGGCTGCACTGAGGGGCTGCACCGGGGGCACCACAGCTCATTCTCCTGCTGAACACCTGACCCAGCCTTCACAGCAGCGCCTCACTCTGCACATTTAAACGCATTTAAAGCCAAGGGGTGCAGGAGCCAGTACTTGCAAATATCGTCTGTAGAACAGAGAGCTCCCAGATGTGAGCACCCAGGTAACCTGGAGCACGCTGGGCTCATCTCCCATCCTCAGGCTCTGTGGCCAAGCAGCCCCAGTCACTCTCCCCTCTGCAGGGGGGGCTGCCCTGCCTCCACCCACAGGCCAGGCACCCCCACATCAGCACCCAGCATTCCAATTTAGGTTCACAGAGAAGAGGGAAGCTGGAATGATTTTCCCACTGTGACAGCTACCTGGAACATGTCAAGCTGCCCAGCTCAAGGCACTGAAGTGCACTGCTGAAAGCCATTCTTGTGCTGCTAGAGCTCCTGTTCACAGCACCAGTCCATAGCAGCTGCAAATCTCTAATTTCAGCTGACTCAAGGGTCACAGGACAGCATTTTGGAGGAAACCCCAGCAGTCCCTGTACATCCTGCCTTCCACTGTGGCCTTTCTGCAGGCCATGGATCTCTGCAGCAAAGTGACTATCTGCAGATGGGGCAGACAATAAAGATTTTTTAAAATCCTATAATCAAACTGGTAATTAACCTCTATGTCTAGGTACCCAAACTAAAGCATGACAAAAATTTACAGCTTGCTTCTAAACCAACTTCTGCCAGAAAGTTTTCTTTTGGAGTCTGAAGTGAAAATGACAAGGATTTGTCAGTATGCTCTCAGAAACTGTCCTTAAAAATATTTAAGACAATCCTAGAAGAAATGATAAAACATAACAAAAAAAAAAATCTACAAATCCAAGGCTCACACTTGGGTGATAGAGGTTTGGTGGATGACCACTTCAGAGGCAGCAATTTGTACAGTGCAACATAGACCATCAACCTTCCACTGCACATCTATGTACATGAATGGTTCTGCAGATTCCTTTTACTAGTTCTGTTTTCATTTCAAGTCTTATCTAATAGAAGCTGCAAAAGAAACATTGGTGCTTTGGGATTTGCTCTGAGTTGCAGCAAAGATACAGTTAGAGAACCAGGAAAACACTCTTGGCTCCTAACAATGCTTACGGAGGCGTGAGGTGTTGCCAGCACGATGAATTTTCTTTCCCTAGATAGTAAAATTAAATTTTTAACATTACCTTCATCTACCACTATACTCTGTCCTCCAGGAATGAAGATTTGGTGAAAGTTTCAGGATGCTTCTGTTTGTGGTCAGCAAAGTGAATATAAAGCATTTAATGAAAAAATCCATTTGCAATTTTCTATTTTTTTATATATATATATATATATATATATATATATATATATATCTACCAAAAAAAGTGTTGATGACTTAAGAAATTACATGCAGCTATCAAGGACTGACCTAAATAACCTCCACTTTGCTCTACCCACACCTCATGCATTGCTGAAACAATGCATTATTCCAAACAGAAGCAGCTACCAGCATCAGACATAGAAAAGCACATTTTCCCTGTGATTTGGCAAAAGCTTCCAAAATAAAAAGCAAAGCTGATTAATCCCCAGCACACATGATCAAGTGAACTTCATCCTCTGTGGACTTGCCTAAGCTCAGGAGCAACAGTTAAAATGTTGCTTTTGCTGTGCTTCACACTAATTATATTTCCCAGTCATTTATTTCAGGGATAACACCCATTGACTATCACAACAATTTATTCTAAGAACATGCACAGTAAATCCTCACAGGAAGAAAAGCTTTAACAATTAAATGTTTGCTTTAAAGCTTTTTCTTGTGTTTTAGTAAATGAACTACACCAACATTGTTGAAGTTTATAATGTTATGTATGGACATACAGTCATACAGTTTTAACTATGTTTATGGTCAATGTCAGTTCATCACAGTGTATTCCACACAGCTCCTGGTTTTGCATTCCCCAGTCTTGGCCCCTACACATAATTCTTAATAAAGCACATAATTTAGTGGTGGGCTCCAAATACTCTTTTAAATCCAGAACATGATTTTTTCCCTCTGGCATTTATGCAGTCAGTCTCATCTGAGAATCTAATCATTCTAGGTCTTCCATCAACAGCTAATGTCCTTGTTGGGACTTCTGCTTTTCTACTTGTGCTTTAGCTGTGAGCTTCTGACACTCAAGGAATTCCAAGAACAAACCTTTCAGTGCACACAAGTCCATCTGTAAGACACTGCTGAGACCTGACCATGTGCTGGCAGCCTCTCTGCCCAAAGAACAAAATATTACATTTACATACATCCTTTTGGACATATGTATGCATCTCTGAACAATCATTTATTATGACTGTTCTTGGTCCAACAATTTAACATTGGCCACTGTGCACACAAAGTGTTAAGTGCCTCTGTTAGAAACCAATCAAGCCTCCTGAAGGACAGGGCTCCAAAAGCAAGAACCTCATTCAGCTCTTACCCTTGAACTGTAGTAAAGGGTCTGAACTACTTGGAGCTTCTAGAAGTCTGGGAAAGTCTAGGAAATATGCCAAAGTAGAGACTGACTTAATACTGACCCAGGCTAGCTCATCTATGCATGGGGCTGGTGTTGGAGGAGTCCGGTCAGTGAGGGAACAGTGACAACTGAGACATGTTTGGACCCACCCCCCTTGCCTAAATCCTACTTCATTCTGACAATGTTTGCATTTAATGGAAACAGAAGACCTTAGATCTACTAGGTTAGTACTTGGAAGATTATTTTTCAAGGGCAAGAGAGAGCAAGGAGATGGACAGAGACACAAATAAGGCTGAACATTTCTGCACCCCTTGAAAGAGTTATGTGAACTGATGTTCTTAAGCGGAATTTATTTGGAGATTCAATACCTTAACAAATGTAAAAAAGATTAAGTCTGCCTTTTCAGCACCACAAAACATACATCTTTGTTTAATCTCTAATTTCTCAGAGGATTATTCAGAGTTCCAGTATAAATTATATTAGCTGTTTATGCAAACTCAGAACACAAATCACACTACTCATGGAGCTCTTAACCTACAGAATTCTAAAGATAATTTACCAAACTCAAACTTTCCACACAAGAGAGGTGAGTCGATTATGCATCCACTGATTTTTTAAATCTCAAAAAGAAGGCTTTTTCCAGGTAAGAATTTGGAACATTTACAAAGATTTACAAAAATCTATAAAATTAAAGGATAAATCAGAATATAAAATGACTAAACTGTAAGCAAAGTGCTTAAATGATATGCTATGATGAAAACATACACTGATACAGGTCTGACAGCACACTGAAGCCAACACAAAGAGGCCAATTAAAACATAGTGGGTCACAAAGCTCTGCAGTAAGGAGCACTTAGCACAGAGATCAGATCCTGTATTCAGCATTTTCTGCCAAAGTCCATCTGAACTTTCACAGCGATGTGTAACAACACTACACAGGATAAAGGGAAACTCCACTTTGCACTGGTGTCTCCTACCTTCTTCTGTGACCTTTGTGGCCCACAGAGGAACAAGTCAAGAGAAGAGTTAATATTCCAGTCAACAACTGCAGCTCTCAGGGCTGTGACAAGTCTGCCTGTGCCCTGGCTCAGGGAACCTCTGTGCAGGAGCAGGCACTGGGGAGAATCATGGTGTTCCTGTGGCACAAGCATTTTAGAGCATTTAGACACAAACAGGCCCTTGCACATGCATGTGTACTCAATGCTACCAGAACTCATTTCAAACATGAGACACACTAGCCCAGCACTTAATTTTTAAAGAAAATACAGGTACTTCTAGAACAACATTTCTTGGAGTATTTCTGTTGATGCTTCAGCCATCTGGAGAAGACTGACTTGACTCAGGACAAAGTTCAAAGCTGGCATGTGAGTGCTAGAGTCAGTAATTCAACATCAGTGTCCAGATGCTTTCTGGACACAAAACAAGCAGCATGTGACTTCAAATATTTAAGAAAAAAAAAAAAGTAGCTTATATTTGTCCAAAATGACAGATGTCTATTAAGAGGCTCATATGGGTCTTCCACCACAGTATAAGAAAAGCAATCTGGTTCAAAGACAAAAATTTTTCTATTACTTTATTCTTTCTGCCTCTGTATACTCTTGCACATGATTTTGTAGCACTTTGCAAAGCAAATTTCTGTTCTCATTCATAAATAAGGGCAGAGCTGGAAATCTGGCCCACAGATTTTTATTTTTGTGGTAATTTAAATTCTTCAAACAAGCGACTTCAGAAAAGCCTCTACAGGGCAGTGAAAAGCCTAATTTCTTACAGGGCTCTGCCTTGACACCAGATTCTCTACTGATGTGTTCTCAGAGGTCAGGGTCATTCATAAACAATTCTCTCCTGAAAGTGGTGAATTTTAGGCCCTGTAATAAAAGGGTGAGGTTTTACTGTGTTCTGTGGCATCACCTGGTTTTTTCATCTTTGTGGGAACACAGCATCCTTTAGACTGTCATTTATGACAGATTTGTTTGAAGTTGACTGATGGCTTCCACAGCTAATTATTGGTGAGAAGAAAGAAGGATGGACAAACAGATGTGATCCTCTACATTTAATTTCTTTTTCAAGAAATACAGGCAACTGAGTTCTTGAAATTGTAGCAAGACACTTAAAACCTGCATCAAAATCCTTATTCATTTGCATGCTTCCAGAAATACAGCATATTAAGTACACAATGCCCTATCAATAAAGGCCTTCTATCTTCAAGGCCTCAGCTACTTAGAACATGATGGTCTTGAGTAAAAAGAAAATCCACAAGTGCTCAAAAAAAAAAAAAATTAAAAACTCATGGAAGTTTCTGCAAAGAACTAATACAGAAATCTCCATATTATGTTTTTTGATAACCTAATATCAGAGAAAAATCTGTAGCTTCTCCTGCACATTTTCTGAATAATTCACCTAGAATAAATCTAACCATAAAAATGAGAGGACACAGATTAGCCAAAAAACAAATTTAAACACACAGTTTAAATATTTCAGGAAAAAGACATATGATGTTATGCTATACTGATATTCATCTAATTAACCACCTGACATTTAAACTGACAGACTTAAAGAAAGGCAGAGACAAGATATAAGATGGGAACTGTAAAAGAAGTTTAATCCAGTGTCACAATGTTAGACTGCCAAGATAAACTGACCAACAATAATGGCAGAATAATTTTCAGTGATAATGTCCTTTGGGTTATTTATAAAAAGCAGAACAAGAAACTGAGTGCTTGTAGTTTATCAAAACATCACTGTTTGGCTAAAAAAGTCGAGGCTGACGAGTTTGAAAAAAATATTTGCAGGAAACATACTGAGCTCTAAAGGGCAACAAAGATAATTATTTGCACAAGTGAACAGTAGCATAAATGTATGAAGGTTGATAATGGCTGAATTTTCACTCAGCCTTCTCCTGTGTGGGATGCCACACTGAATCCACCAATCTAATCACACAGCCTGGCTCTCTTTTGGCACACAGGTTTGTTTAATGCTGTGACATAGTCTAGTAGCACGTGGTGTGGATGACTTTGTGGGGATAAAAAGCAAGCTCTTCAACAGAGATAAATGCATGATGAATGTGAGGAACTGAAGGTCACACAGGCTTGGCAGACAATACTTTGTTCTAATTCATTTTGAAAACACTTGAATGATGACTTAGCAATTAAATTATCTACTTGCAATACAACATAATTACACATTTTGGAAGATAGAGACTAGTTGGCTTAATTCCTTCTAATGTGTGTTTAGACTTTGTAAGTCTACAATTAGCTTATATATGGATTAGCTGGTATTTTCTGTTTAAAATTTAGTTTTTAATATTCTCTTATTCTTTGTTCTTCCCTCTCCCCCTTTTCTGATGTGTTGCAGTTGTGGTTTTAATAAAACAATTGCTGGCAGAAAATTTAACCTGACTGATCCTGCAAATAAAACAAACATAGCTTTATTTGGCAGCAAAATGTAGGAATTTACAGTCAAAAGCTTAAAACTTTGCACCACAAAACAGTAAAATAATCTTGGTTTAATTCTTGTAACAACCTGTCTCATCACCTTTCCCTGCCCAAATATCAACACTAAATCCCAAACTATATTCTTTCCTATCTGATTATTTTTCTTTTCATGTCACAAAATCAGTAAGAGAGCTCTCATTTTATATAGTACTTCAGGACACTTGCACCATTAAATCTTGCATGTTCAGTAATTCAGTGTCTGAGTATCTATTCAAAATTTACTCCTTATCTTTGCCTTTAACATCTCACTGTGGTTTCCAGTGAGACTGTTCATCTCTCAGGCTGCCAGAGCTGACATTACAGCTACAGAGTAGAGTCACATACAAAACTTTCCTCATACCAAGAACATAATCAATTATTTAAAACTATTCCTATTGTGAACTCTACAAAACTGGAGAAGTTTTTATTTAAAAAAATATCTTCTCAGCTATATCTCAGGGATGAACCGGTGCAAATCTGCATCACAATTATGGAAATAACATACAATTATCAACTGACTAAATTTTTTATCTTCCAGCAATCTACCAGGTTCATTCAAGTTAAGACTGCTTTTCATCACTTTTTTTGCTGTTTGCAATATAGTTATTTAGGATTTACCAGATATAAACATGTTCTATTGCTATGTTCTACCTCAAAAATAAATGGGCTGTAGCAGGTAAGTTTCATGTGATTGCATAATTCATGGGAAATTATTTCAGTCAATCAAAATTAAATTGCAAGTGATAAATAGTTGTTAAAGGTATTAAAATTACTTGGAAATCCCTCAATCACAAATTTGTACTGTTTACAAACAGCACAGACAATGGACAACAGAAGGGGTTAATCCAAAGGAATTTGCCAGCAAAACAAAAACCAGAACACACCACGATCTCAGGAGCCCCCATAGAAGCCATGGTCCAAGCTCCCTGACCACCCATGCAGTAACAGATCTACTGGGCTGCGTGAGAGTTTGGGGTAAACACTGAACATTACCTTGCACCCATCTCCCCTCCACACTAACTCTTTCATTAAGAGGGTTTTTACACAGGACACCACTCCCTTGAAGACACCTCTGGAGAAGGGGCCAGTGCCCCATGGATGGACCCAAAAGGAGGTTGCAGACTGGCTGTACCTCTGGGCTAAGTCTCTGGTACCCCGTCTCCAGCCCAGCTCCTGCTCATCCCAGCTGGGTCCCTGGATTCAGCAGACCACCCTACTGGCATGGCACTGCTATGCCCACTCAGTGCTGGGAGAGAGCAGAGAAACTGTGCTGCATTACTGCCAATGCACAAAACTCTGAATTACTCCTTTGTTTCACATGAGAGAACTGCCAAAGTGCTCAGCTCCACATCTCTGTTACTCACAGCCCAGGACCTCCCTCCTTGTACATGGAGAGCACAGGCTGCACACCAGCACTGAACAGCCCTGTGAAACCACAGGACCAGAAAACACTGACTTTCTCCCAGGATCCTTGTTATTTCTCATCCCTTTTACTGCAACAGAAACCTGCACGCTCTTTTCCACTTCTGGCTTCCAAGAACTGACATAAAATAGGGTGATTTTTCACCACATAAAACAACAGCAATTAAACCACAACAACAACAAAAGGTAATAGGGTGACTAGTCTGCCCACTAGATAACAACTGCGTAAAACAATAGCTATATCAATAGCAAGCAGTGTACCAGGTTTCAGGTATTTTTAAACATGATAAATGTCTCCAAGTGCAACTGTTATGGGAATTGTCTTAAAACAAATCAAGGTTTGCATAGTGATATTTACTTCTCTCTTTTTTTTTTTTTTTTTTAACAGATGATTATGAAGTGTGAAGTACTTTTGACAGAAAATTAAACTGTTTAATACTGGCATTAAGATAGAAATAGAAGAATGTAATAATAAGTAACATATGCCCACTACCCTTGCCTATGATCATGCTGGGTACTTTATACATAAAAGAGCTTCATAAATAAACAATTTTAACACACAGAGAGATAGCTGCTGGTGCACAAGTAACCAGAAGCCAGGAAACCATCCATTTGCTCACTGCACAGAGGCCACCAGCTGCTAACAGAAGGGAAGGAAAAGTTCTTTTGCTCAGTAATGCACATCCCAAGAAACCAGCAGCCACTCCAGCTTAATAAGTGAGAATTGATCAGATAAAAACAACTTCAGGGGAAAGAAAATGTTAAACCTACACAGCTATGTTTTGGGTTCCCCCAGCTCACTTTGTATTAACCTCTCACCTTCTTCCTACATTTTTGGATATACTTCTCATCAACATTTCCCCAAGCTAAAAGCTGGAATGTCAACAAGAATCATCAGGTCTTGACTGATGAAATGAAGTATTTTTATTTTGCCACCTTAAAAAGCAAGACTTAGGATGAAGGGTGTTTTGAACACACATCTGCTGAAGGGCAGATTCCTACCCTATGTAATCCATCATGGCAGTTCAGCTAAAAGACCAGGGCAACTTGCCTAATAAAATCTGCAGGTCTAAAAGTCCAAGGTGATAGGTCTATCAAAACCCAGTTAAAGATCCACTTACTAATGAAAACAAAACAAAACAAAACAGGACAACCCCATACAAACACAGCAAGTTCTGAAACTGATAAAGGTAGAACCAGGAGGAAATATGAAAGGTTTCAGTTTGAAAATAGGAAGCACTCAAGGTGAAAATGAAATCAGCCTGCTTTGCAAGCTCTCATTATTAATATCATAAAGATCTAGCCAGATGGGAGACAATATCCTGCACAGTGCAGCTGAGACAACAGCAGGGAAACAAAATCATTCTTCTTTTCAACTGTAATACCACAGCCAGCACTAAGAGTTGTTTTCAGAAAACACTCTGCAGGGTTTATTTTGAATAAAAAGTAAAGTACAGCCTCTCCTGAGTCTTGTCTTTAACTGCCACTGCTGCAGACAAGCCACAATGATTTCTTCTCTCTGTTGAAGAGGAGCTCTTAAGGATGTTCCTGACAACCACTTAAGCAAACAGCATGATAATCTCAAAGACAACATTCCTAAACACTATTTGAAGAGATCATATATGTTTCCTTCCTCTTATGAATATAAAAATTGTGTGACTAGAGGCTATTCAGTTGCATTCAAAATTACTTTGAACAAATACATCTGCAGCCAATGATGTTGGCAACTGCGCTTCCTTCCTCTCACTGGAAGTGGATGCAGGTTTTGCCTAGGCACTTTCCACACTTTGTGAAAAATTAATAGGTCAGTTACTGTGATTTATACAAAGCTAACTTCTACAGAAGAATCAGTGAGCAGCACTCTGTAAATAATGTCTTTCTAGGCAAATATATACATACCTTATATAGTGAGCACATAATTAACGTAAGATTACTTTTCTTGATGGCAGAGTTCTGTCAGAAGTGTTGACTGTTATATGAAGAGCCAAAGACTGGCTTAGCTCTTGCTCAGCCATTTTAAAATGATTTACAGTATGAAGAGTAAATAGTAAGATTCAGGAAAAGATTTATGTGTGACTAGATAAATAAGATTCTGCCCACATACATATATATGGTTGAAGGGGGAGGACAGAAATTGAAAAACAAACCCCATGAAAACTGGAACAGTTTTCTATAAGCAGAGTGATAAATAGTAGTGCTGTGTGAACATCTATCTTTTCAAACTCCTCTTGTGCTTGTTTATTTATTGGAGATCTCATGGCAGGCTTATTTAACCTTGAAAATTGGTGAGCATCCTGGCTTGGAAATAGTCTTAAGGACAGGAAAGTTTTCTCAAGTATCAATGGAAAAATCATTGCCACAACTTCCTTGTGCAAGGCAGACTGGGAATTGGCCAAATGGGCATTCTATAGCCGTGCTATGAATTCTGATGTGTGAAGAACAATACACACATTAAGTTTCAGTGGTGGCGAGTGTTAGCCTATGCTTATTTTTAGACTTTATTTAGCAAAGAAAACAAAGTGTATTTATATACACCTGAGAAATTCAAATATGTATACAATGCTTCTGAAAAGACATGAGTGCTACTAGGATCATTACCTGGTTTCCACCTTTATGGAGTCTAGGTGTAGAGAGTACCAGTATGCTGAGTTCTGCAATTTCTCTTCATTCTAAGCACTTTTCCTCTCTTAAAATTAGAGAGAAGAAGAAATAGATAAAGATGCCCTCTCCCTACCTTTCCCCTTCTTTTTTGAAATAATTCAAATTACATCAAAAGCAGCTCACTGCCTTCAGGCCCTGCCTATGCATACACACCCCTTTTCTGGCATGTCCTGTACCTTCCCACTTCTCAGCACAAATCCACATGAGCCCCTGCCTCCCCTCAAAACCCTATCCCTCAAAGAGAATGCCATCTGCCACATCCAGCCCACTGTTCCTGCAGCCCTGCAGCTTTCAGCACAACTGTCCTGCACACCTCCCCTGACTCACCCACTGCCCCAGGAAGCTCCTGAGCAATTGCTGAGGATGATGTGCCATCCTTGGCAGGCCAAGCGCCAGCAGCACTCTGCTGTCAGGGGTGGCTGGCACGCTCCAGCACACCAGCTGCAAGCAAACCACGCACCCCACACGTGCTCGCTGTTTTGGGAAGCTTGAGAAGCCCACAGCCAGAAAACAGACATTTTTCAGGACCATAAAGTCTCTCCCCCACACCCAGCCACTCCATTCACAAGGGAAGGTGGTTTGGACATGTCCATGGGCTTTGCTCCTGGCCCAGAGCAGTTCTAGGCCTCACAGAGAAACCATACATGGGCTTTCCTTACAAAAATCACACATCAGCTCTTACTCCAAAACTTCAGTTTGGGTACTGCAAATAAGTAGTTGGCTTGCTGCTTTCTAGAGTTCATGCTCTCAAGGGTTGTGGGGTCATACAACCACAGCACTGCCCAGGGAGGAAAGGACCTCAAAAAACCATCTGGTCCAATATTCCATGAGAGAGGGAGCCCAGATAAGATTATCCAACATCCTGTCCAACCCCATCTTGAAAACACCCAGTGATAGGGCCTCCACCATTTCCCTCAGGAGCTTGTTACAGTGATTATTGTTGTCACTGTAAAAAAATTTATTTCTTTAATCGAGGTAAAGCCTCTCTGGTACCATTCTTCTTTGCTTTCTCCAAGTAGCTACTTGAGAAGATAGAGCTTCCATTGTCTTTGGAGCCATCCTTTAAGCACTGGAATTTGGTGACGAGCTCTTGAGCCTCCTCTTCTCCAGGTTAAATGCCTGGTCTCCAACAGGAAGAACAGAAAAATGAAAGCAAGTGCCTGCTGATACCCAGCGGGGCAGAAGGAAGATGTGAGCAGAAGCCCACAGATGAAAGGGCAGAAACAAGAGGTGGATGTTCTTCTCCTACGAAAACTCCAGGAACAGACCTGCAGCACTGTCCTGGAGTATTTATTGCAAGTAGGACAGCAGCCTAGTCAGGAGCATCAAAATAATCTCAGCCAACTGTGCTAATTACAAGTCAAAGAATTCTCACATTTTTGCATGTTTGGAACACAACAGAAACACACACTGCTGTTTCTTTCATCAGGGTGCACTAAAACAGGACAGACTTAAAATGACAGCAGAAAAGAACACTCGCTTCCTTACAGTAGCTGACTAGATTAGATATCATTGTCAATTTTATTAAAGAGAAGTGCAAGCATAATTTTCTCCACTATACCTTACACTAAGAGTCTCTTTGTTTCCCAACAGAAGACAACAGAGAATCAATGCAAACAAATGAATTATACAATATTAAAATAGAAATATTTCAAAGCTCACATTTTATAGAACTTTATCTAGGTGCTCCCTGACAAGAACGAGAAAAATGTTTTGTACTTAACTGACTGGGAAAATAGGTTTATTTTTCTTTTTGAACCAAATTAGTCCAGAAATATCTGATGAAAAAATGTCAGTTATTAATCAGTATCCAGATGTCAATATAGAGCTTTCAGTACTACTTTAATAATAAAATATTCAAGAAAAATAGCCTAAATTTAGAGATGGGATATAAATCCTCTAGTGAAAAACTGTTCTTACTCTATGTTTAAGAATTCTTCTTATGATCCCTCAATCATTCAAACTTCACTGAGGGATTATTATTCAGCTACAAAATTAAAATCCAAACTGACCCAAAATCATATATGGCTTTTAGAAACCATCTGTTAAACTTTATGCCTCAAAATTCTAGAGTACATGATTTCCTATATAAAAAGTGCACACCAATATTTCAATATCACACTTCCATAAAATCAAGTTTTATTGGATTTTAAAATATACATATCTCTCTATTTTTAAACTTCCAAGTCATATCTTAATCAAAATGTACATAGGAAGATACTTGAAACAACATTCGTTATACCCAGTTAAACACTCTTTAATAAATAATTCTCTTGTAACTGTAACTGTTTAAGCTATTAAAAGGATATACTAACACCATCTCTTCAAGATCAATTGAAATGGTTCAGCTAAAGGAGATGTGGCAATCAGAAGAACAAGCAAAATTTAACTTGAAGTGTTTTCTGCAAGCCTTGTCTTACACTTCAGGTGTATTTAAGTATTGATATTTGACTGCTTAAGGAACAAGAAAATAGTAAAAATTAAGTTTAAAAAAATTGAAAGCAATGTCAGTAAACCAGAACTACCTTAAAGCAAAGACTGAATTAGTTTTTACAAAGTACTTTGGATTCTTTCTTAAAACTCAACACACACCCCAACATGATATTGAAGTAATCTGCCCCACCCACAACAAAAGAGTTCTTTCAGTCACTAGTTCTGCAGCCATCATTTCAATACAAAAGGATGTCCTTGCAAAGACCCGACCCAAACTAGAACAACATCAGTATGTCTTCATCTAAAAGGATTCAAGGATAACATAGATGATGTACTGGGCATCCCTTTTATTATGACTAAAGTTGACTTGGCACTACTCAGAATTCTAACTCTCTCTGCTTTTATGTTTTCCATGAGAAGTAGAAATGTACAGATTACTTCTTTTTTTAAATGTAGGAACTATAACCTTAAATTCAAATGAATCTTCTAAAGTTGGACAGGATTCTCAGTTTGTTTCTACTTATACAACCAGCAAGTCCAATATGTATTTCTTTCTAAAGTGTTCACTGTAGTTCATAAAATAGAAAAATCACTGATAACAATTGAGATATAAATGGAAACTATTACATCATTCAGAAATAACACACCACTAAGTTTATAACTATGATATGCTGGAAAATCATCTTACTTTCTCATCCTTGGCTAAAGCTCTTTTGACTTGACAATCTCTGAACTCCCTTTAAGGAATATTTCCTCCCTTTTTCACTCCACCTATACTCACCTGCAAAGACATTTAATTCTGTGAAGTTACCATTTCTGAGTCCCAAATCTCTCTGCTTTCAAGCTTTAAAGCCTTATTTGCCACCTTCTAAACAACACCTTGTCATGGTACACTGACTAGACAACCAATAATTTTTACTTCATCCATACACCACTTTTCAAAATAAGTCTTTGGATACCAAAGCCACTTCAATGCAATGCTCAGAAACTGAGGGTGACAGGCTTGCTTGAGTAGAAGAGCTTTGTGAAGATGTGATGAAACTTGCCCCTATAAATGGGATCAGGAGAGGGGAATGGCTCAGGGTCCTTGCGGGCAGGCTGCGGGCGCTGCAGGCTCCTCTTGTCAGCCGGGAGAGCTGAGTGAGCAGAACGATTTAGGGAGCTCATTACTGCTTCAGTGAGCAAAAGGAGCTAACACACACATCCCAACTTATAGCCAATTAAAAGCTGCACATTACTGCACTACATCACTGAAAGCAAGATGAAGGAACACAGTCAACTTTGCAGATCTGCTCCTTCATTACAAATAACATCAGAATAATAAAAAAAAAAAACAAAAAAACAAAAAACCACACCAAAAAACCCACCCACAACAAAAGAGTTCTTTCAGTCACTAGTTCTGCAGCCATCATTTCAATACAAAAGGATGCCCTTGAGCATCTGTACACGAAACATACACTGTTTTTACTTGGTGAATATTGTGATTACCTTAATGCAGCTAATTTGGAATGAGCCTGCACATAGTCCTTGAAAAAGAAAATTGCCTCTTTGCTAAAGGAATATTTTCATAGCACTTTACAGTCAATTTCAGAACAAATTCCCCTTTGCAGTGAGTAGTATTAGGCTCTCGTCTACTATACATAATTATAGCAGAGAAGATCATTTGGATGCTATTGCTTCTATGTTACAACAGCTTCAAATTCAGTAACAAAAATAACCAACATACTGGGACATTATTTTCCTAGGGCGATCAAAAGCAGGCACATTTAAGTAGTGATAATCAGCATAGCTACATATCTGATTGTAACCACAGCAGTGTGAGAAGGAACTGTACTACTTTCAATTCAAGATCCAAGCCACAGGAGAGGAACTGGGCCAGCTTACAGCAGCCGAGCAAATGGTATTTTTGATAAGTGCCTTCTGGTGCTCAGAATCTAATTTCCATCCAAAAATACCCAATTTCTTGCAAGTGGAATGGATCTTCATAATTTTATATATATGCCTTAGTACACTGGCTTGAAGTAGTGTGGATTACAACTATTTGTTTCACAACATGTGGGATACTGGTTTGGGCAACAGAACCTTGTATTTGATTTCATATTTATTAAAATCTATTAGGTTTATCAAATTATGCAATTAAAAAACAAAACAAAAAACCCACCATGACGTGTCCTCCATTTCTTCCATTATTCATTAAATCAGAAATAAGCAGCTCAACATAAGGCATTCAAGCTGTTATGAAATTCACTTATTTGTAAATGACAAATGAATCTCATTCTCAGTATAACAGCTTTTCCTGGGGAGTCAATTTATTTAAAATAAATTAAGACATTACCATGTCAGGACATAATTATGGGATTGTATAACAGCTCTGCTTTTAAACTTCTACAGCAAAAAAAGGACTTATTATCCATTACACTGTAGAGCTGACATATCAGACGTGCTCCAGGAGCGAGGGAGGTCTATAGGATCACATAACTATGTGCCTTTATCCTGCAATGGATCTGTACAGTTGGATTCCCCAGACCCAATCAGGAAGGCTCTGAAGGAAGGCAAAAATCCATTAGTGGCCACATGCAAGGCTGTGTCTCCAAGAGGACTGGCTTGCTGCCTGTGACAGCTGGAAATATCTCCACATTGCTGCAGCAAGGCTCCTGTTCAGGCTGCCCCTCTGAAATGTATTTGGAAGAATTACCTACTCAATGTAATGTCCCAGCAGTGTGCAGCTACACTGCAGGGCCACTGGCACCTGAGAGGCAAAGAACAGAGCAAGCCAGAGTCCCTACAGAGTCTATGAATCTACAGCATGCATGATTTAGTATTCCAATACCATGGTGATGAGTATTCTATGGAAAAATCATGTAGATTACTCTCCCAGCAAGTCTGTCACACACTCAAGTGTGGTATTTGAAAATACTAGCTTGTTTTCTGACTACTTTTTAAGGCTTAGTAAGAAAATTTTCATCCTACTCACTGTACCAAAATAGCTTCAAGTAGAAATATTTGGCCTTGGGAACAGAATTACTAAATAGTGTGTGTGTGTATGTATGTGTGTGTAGGTACACGCAATCCTGAGCGTGCCTAACCAAAATAGCTCAAGCCTGCAAGCAGCAGATCCTATTTGGGGATTTCTATTTTACATTTGCCCAGCAGATCCCCCACCTTCTTGCCTGCCCTGGAAAGGTGACTGTACACTGACTGGGCAAGGCAGAGAGGGTGGGAGGGCTACCCTGTGCACTGCTAGTGCAAGGAAAGAAAGAGACATCCCGAGCAGCATGCCCAACACCTCTGCCTTGAGTGGCTCAGCAGGTGACAGCTGGAGCAGTCTGACACATGGGAAGGAGGTGACATCACAACTCTTTAAAGCTGGGAGGTAAGTGTTGACCTGCCTAAATTAGGGAAGTTTACACCTGAGCCACATAGCCTGACGTGCCTGATTTAGGATTTTGTTTAAGGCTTGAATCTATTTAATTATACACTTAAATACAATGCTATGCCTGAGAATGACAACTAGTTTCTTTTAGATTATTTAATCTGTTGCAGTATTTTAACTTTATCCATCCAAATGTATGTTCTTTCCATGAAATCATAAAGTTGTTCAGATTGGAAAAGACTCCAAGATCACTGAGTTCAATCTTTGACTGAACACCACCCTGTTAAATAAAGCAGTAATTTCTTGAACACATCTAGGGGTGATGACTCCACTGCTTCAGGAGGGAGCCCATTCCAATGCTTGACAACCATTTCAGTGAATAAATTTCTCTTAATATCTAACCTGAGCCTCCCCTGACACAGCTTGAAGTAATTTCCTTTACTCCTGTCACAGGTTGCCTGCCAGAAGAGTCCATCCATCCCCCCCTCCCGCCCTTCAGGTAGTTTTAGAGAGTGATAAGGTCTCCCCTGAGCCCCCTTTCCTCCAGGCTAAAGAGACCCAGCTGCTCCTCACTGACTTACTCTCCAGACCCATCCCCAGCTCTGCTGCCCTTCTCTGGACATGCTCCAGCCCCTCAACCTCTTTCGTATAGTGATGGGTCTGGAAATGGACGTGGGACTTGAGGTGCAGCCTCACCAATGCCAGCTACAGGGGGACAATCACCGTCCTGGTCTTTGCTTAAGAACATCTTTATGTGAATCAAAATCAAGGGCACAGATGGCTCTACAGGGCAAGGAGGAAGGGTCTTTACTTGGAGCAACTGAGACCATTTAATTTTACTTATTTATCTTATTTGTTTGAGAACTGAGGAGCATGTAATAAAGCAGCAGCATCCTCCATCATCTGCACACAAAAAAATCCCAACCAAGCTGTTTTGGCATGTGGAAACTAGGGAAGAAAGAGCATCACTTTGAAAGCCTCCAGAGGCAAAAAAAGCTTTTAAAAAGAAAAACAAACAAATAGTGTATGTGGGAAGACAAAGTTAGGGTATTATGAGGATTAAACTACATGCTCTTCTAGTCTGTATTCTCTGCAGTCACTCAAGCCCTCGTTCAGAATACTTTACAAAGCCAGTCAATCTTTTAGAGTAATCCACTGAAAATTGCCTTAATGTGCAAATCCCAGAGGCCTAGAGGGGTTCAGAGCACTGTGCCCCTTTTTAAGGGTCAAAACTTCAGTTCTTTGATATCAATGTACTTTTGCATGTTGTTAACAGTAATTCTTCTGTGGGTCAGAAAAGGAAAGTACAAGAAATGGTCTGCATCATCCTGAAATGAGCCAAACTTAGAGCAGACTGTACAGCCTTAAGCTAAGGTTAGTCAAAACAGGCATAACAGCCAAGCTCAAGGACCCAGGGCTAGGCAGAAGGCTGTCTCAGGGCAGCACAGGGAGATAAATGGGATACACCACCAGGACAGGGCAAAGTGCTGCTGCCTGGGATGTAGCAAAGGGAAGGGATCTCCCTTTCTCCTTGCCTTGACTGAACAGGCATTCACACAAAACAAGCAAAAATGCAATCAGGGATGCCAGCACTTTAGACAGTGTTCCAATCCTGTCCCACTGATGCAAGAATTAGAAGCTAACTTCTGTATCCTACCCAGCTCTTTGAAGGAAAAACAAGGTGTCCATCTAATAGACATGTAAGAATGAGATTTCAATAAGATACTCCATCAAACACAGTTCAAAATTTAAAGAGAGCATGCAGATTTGCAGCACAGCCAAGAAATGCTCTTGGTTTGATCTTGAAACCAATAGAGCCAAGCATGGAAATGACATGTATGGATTGCTTTCCTGTGCAGAGACCAGTTCTGTACAACCAGGACATACGTAACAGTACAGAAAGGAGATAAAGAGGTGGACATTTTGACAAGGATGAAAAACAAGCAAATACAATGCTGTGATTGCATTCCTGAAGCTGAGAGAGGGAGAAAAAGCATATTAGGCCAGGCATGAAAATTTACATGCAGGAAACTGATAGGAGGAGGGAGGTTGTGGGTGGAAATCAAGAATGGAAAATGGAAATGTTGGACCATGTTAAGTCTTCAATACACAACCTCCACTCACCTTGGAACTTCATTAAGAACTGGCTCATTTACAAGTAAAAGCCATAATATTTGAACTCCATCAGTAACACCATTTACCTTATTTAAAATGTCAACACAGTAAGAATAAATAGCCTTCTAAAACATGAGCCAAGAACTCTGATTTGACTTTATACCACTACACAATTACAAGATCATCTGCTTACCTACAGGACAAACAATGTGCTTTTCTGCTCAGTGGCACCAGACAATCTATGTTCTAGAAACAGCATTACTGCAGATGTTTTGAGACAAAGTACTACTAATAATATCATCATCTTCAAAAAACAAAACAATTTCTGGCTTCTGGAAAAAAAAAAAAAAGTTGTTCAATCTTGATTAAAACCATCCTAGGATTTTAAAGGACAACTTTAAAAGTCCCTTTGAACATAAACAAATAAGAAAGAATTCATTTTGGTATGGAGGATTACATTTATATCTGATTAAAACAGAAAATACTGAATAAGAAAAAAAGGCAATACTCTCTATATAATTAAATTTTCATTCTCAAAATTACTTCTAGCTTTAAGAGATAATTGAAAGTCTCTGCAAGCCTACATTATGGTTACATATTTACAAAATGGGATGCTTAATCTGTACAAGAAAAGAAGCAGAAAATACAGAGTAGACCAGCAGATTTTACAAGAGGCAGGCTGGACAAAGTTTTCCCTGTTGCATATTCAGCAGAAAGTTACCTTTCAAATAGATTTGAGACTTCATAGTGCAAACAATAGCTAAAGGCATTTATAACAGGCAATCTTTTCACATATGCCAAATTCTGTAGAGAGACCAAGTTTTTTAAATTATTTAAAATTAATATCAATAATTCTAACATGGCCGATACAGTTTCCCTCTAAAAAAGAAATCATACATCATATTTAGGAAATACTTCTGTCACAAACCCTTAATTACTGGTTTTAAAAAAAGTTTCACTCACATGTATTGCACTGGAAACCTCCACAGAAAACCAGCTTCTGAATGATCATTAATACTACTCAGAACAAAAGATTTTTCACAGCTACAAGCAGCTTCAGTAACTGTGAGGACACAGGATCTGAGAAGATCCCAGCCAAACCCATCCTCCCAAGGTCAGGAACTTTCTGCAGGGAAGGCTGTCACCCCCACAAACTGGCCTTCCTCCAAGGCTGCCCTCCCCAGTGTTACTGGGTAATTCAAAATACCTCACTGTGTATAAATTGCCTGCCACAGGCATTACTCCTGACATCTGTCTGTACCAATGGACACTGAAATTTAACCGCCATTTACTGCTCAGTCACTTGGTGCTCATTTTTCTAATAAACTTTAATGACTACTCTTCACATGACTATTCTTAAAACCTATTCAACAGAAAACCCCATCACAGTATTCACACTTTTTTTTCCACATCAATCATCAAATCAACAGACAGTAAAGAGCTTTCAAGACATTTAGTGTCTTTGATGATGGTTTCTACAAACATCTTTCAGAAAAGACAAGCATATTCCTTCTTCTGGGCCACTCCACCTTGCCTGTTTGCTGACCTCTGGTGAGAAGCCCAATTGTACAAAATATATTCCCTTACAGAAAGCTTGTAGGCTCTTCCCAGTGTGTCATATTTCACCTACTCCGTTTTATTCTTGAAAACTTTCATTTTTCACTTCTTTAGAGTTTTTAAACCTTTGTACTAGGGCTAATTTCCTGTAACATCAAATATAATTTATGCAATAGATCAAGGTATACTCCATTTTAAGAAAGACTTGGACAAGAAACACCCCTAAGCTCCTCCACACACAACACTAAAGCAAGTAACTAAGCTTCAGTGATACAGCCTTATGTCTCTTGTGTTCCTTTCACACAGGGACCATTTAGCAACCTACCACAAAGTCTGGCAGGGTCTGTATCAAGGGTGGCACGTTCACTGTTCTTTTTATGTCTTTACCAGTTTGCTCCTCAAAAATACTTGCCTTGCAATTTTAAAATTTTTAAAACTTTCCAGAGATTATGCTCTCTTCCATGGTCTCATGTGGATATATTTCCCCCTTGTTCCTTTATTTTCAATGTATTCCTTTACTCTGCTGTTTAACCATGTTTTAAGGATTCAAACAAAATACTATTTTGATAGACTTTGTTTTTATTTTGGGAAAAAGAAAAAATTCTTTTCTATTGTAGGAAAAAAATACACAAGGTCTTTAATATTTGGCTCAGAATTGCACTGTGCATTAGATGCACAAGATAAAAGGCAGCCCCTTTCCCCCAGTGATTATAGTTATAATAGTAATAAGGCATTAAAAATTACATAAGGCAGCCCTGGCAGGAGAACTGGTCAAAGATAAAATACTACCTGTATTTAGCAAATGATGCAGAAAAAGAGGTTTAATTTATTCAGAGTTTTGATGCATCAGTAATGGTTTCATCTCCAAAGCAGGGGGCTACACAACCTACTAATTCTGCAGCCTTCTAGCTGTACCTGGAAAGTAATCTTACATTCACCAGGAAGCCTATAATAAGCAAAACATGTACCCAATATCAAGGTCCAATTAACAGATTTAATACAGTATGTTAAATCCTAATCTTCATGACTACCCTCAATTTAGCAATAAAAATACCCTACATGGATAAACAATTTGCATAATCAAAACAAAACTCAAATAAAAAACCTGAAGCTTGATGATTTTTGGGGTTTTTTAAAATATTTTCAAGCCTCATCCCAAATGCTTTGCTGAATGACAGACTTTACAGGAATCCATGTAGATATGGGTTTACCTTACACAGACTTTTCTAAATCAGAGACTGGCAATTCTCATAACCTCTATCCCACATTTCTATTTAATTACTATATTGCAAAAAGCTAAAACACCACAGTGTTTGCTTAAGTGGCACATGTTGTAACCTCAGTGGTCAAAAGTTACAGTGATATACAGTATATATGGAACAGTAATCCTTTTGATGATTAGAATAAGCTTTCAGAGCCAGAGAAGTAAGAGCATGACAAATATCTTCATGACACATCAACACATCCATAATTGAAAGCGAACATCCCATGAAATTTGCCCGCCTTCTTAAACGAAGAAGAGATTTAAATGAAGTGATAAGTGGTTTGAATGATTACCAACAACCAATCAATGGTACCAAACCAACAGCCTGCCCATCCTACAGGTCACACTGATCACAAGTAGCTTTCCTTTGCCTGGATGGGGCATTTCAAGTCACACACCAGGGAAGGCCACAGGGGTAGTGAGGAAGACAGCAGCTTGGAACAAACTGCTGCCACTGGAAAAGTCCCACTGACTACATCTTTGTGAGTCAACAAAAGGCCTCTGAGAAAGGCTGGCTGAGCTGTGGCCCCATGAAATGCCAACCACTAGCAACAGACTGCTACAGAGGGAAAAACATCAGACAGACTGGCACTTAACCTTAACAACAAAAATGGTAAACCTGACTTGTAAACAGCACCCATCTTTCTGCCCCTGGGCTCACAGGGAGCAGCTTCAGCAGTGCACAGAGGGGCCACAACCAGCCCTCCTGTGCCTCTTGAGCATCCTCAAAGCCTGAGCAGTGCAGAGTAAAGTAACTGCTACAGCCGTCAGCATTTCATGAAGTGGATGGCAGCCACAAATTGTCTTTTCATTTGCAGAGCAGTACATTAGGACAGGTACAGCACCTGCAGTGTACCAGGAAGGGTGAGATTCAGCCTAACTTCAGCTGCTCACCTCTGAGAGCCAGCAGCTCTCAGCTTCCCTCTCACTCACTTTACAAGAGCTGGGGCACTTCTCAGACCTGTCGTCTCCTCCTGAGGGAGGAATTTAGAAGTGCCTGTTCCACTCCACTCAAAGGGAGCCCAAGACAACCAGGGCAGACAGATGTCAGATGAATTCCTGCAGAGAACCTAATTGGGCACAGTAATGCAATTTGTGCACTCTCCTGCCAGTGAGGCATTAGGGCACACACAGGAAATGGCAGGATTTTCTACAGGTATATTCAAAATACCAACTGTCTTCATTTGCCTGCTTATTAACAGCTGAAAAATTACACTGCACATGTAATAGCAAAGGAGGAAGTTTTTTATTTAAACTTTTATTTTTTTGGGGGCAGAATCTCAAAACTCTACAATTTTATTGATGACAAATGAAGAACATTAAGCAGCTGAACATATATCCCTTCAGGGAAGGGACATTTAATGATTAGTTTTCAGCTAAGGATCAAAGGCTTCTAAAAGAGCTCTAAAATCAGGGTTTCTAACAATTTGACTATCTAAAGCTCGTATTTTCCTATTCCATTACATATTACTCTACACAGCACCATCAGCCTTTGGGTTCCTAAATGAAGGCAGCACTTCTACATTGTCAGAGGAACAGACCTCAAGGAAACTAAAGGATAGAACAACAGGACTGAGAAGAATGGAAGAAACCAGCTAAAGCATCTTAGCAAAGGAACTGAAATACTACATATTTAATCTGATAATTATCTCCTTGGACTGCTAAAGAGATAAAACAACCTCAAAACTGATTCCATGAGAAGTGAAACATTTAAGCAGAATGCCTAAAATAAATGAACCCAGTTCCTGATGTAACGCCGACAAATCTGCACTTGATAATATCTTTGTCAACTGTGACAAACCTCTAAAAATGTTCATTAGCAGGTACTGCTTAGCTTAATTTCAACAAATTAACCCAGTAATAGTAGCACCTTTCCAACATACACTTCCAGGTTCAGCACTTGCTCAAGATGAATGCTCAGAGCAGCATGAAATAGACAGTGCTCATGCCCTGTTAACCTCAGAGATAGGAAACAAACCCGAAGAGAGTTCAGAGTTTTTGTAGTTTAATGAAAGCACAGCAAGAGCAATGCTTGCAAAAAGGTCACAAGGAAACAACAACAGTGCAGTAATGCCAACATAAAACTCTCAACCTTTATTTAATCTTAATCCCATTATTCTTTTCTCCATCATGACAATAAATCCCACTGAACCAAAGGGATGCACGACATTTTCTTTCCTGTGACTGTGTGTAGAAGAATTCTAAATACAAATAAACACAGGACACTTCAGAAGAACTCTTCTGTGTACTTATATAGATGTGCACATAAAAACTGCAGAAGTTAAACCTGTTACCAGAAGATGAAAAATAAACTGTAAGAAAATAACAGTCTTACTGAACATCATTTTTCTTTCTGCTTACATGCAGGATTAAATATTACTAAGTCAATGCAGTAGATGTTTCAGTATGCAACTTCATACATTGATTTTCTTTTCCAGGAAATCTAACAGAAGCAGGATGCTCTTTTTAAAAGATCCTTTTATAAGCAGAGATTTGACTAAAGGAAAGAAAAAAAATCAATACACAAAACCCTTATGTTTTTACATTTATAAATAAATACACAACAGGACTATAATGAAAATCAATGTAATACTCTCTAATAATGACATTTCTTCACCAATAAGAATGCATATGGACCCTGTTTATCGTTTAATTAATGTATGTTACTCTTTATTAAGCATGGGTTTGCTCAATTTTAGCTTAAGTGTCTTATTTATTCTCCTTCGTTTTTCAGAGTTTCAACACTAAAATGATGAGCTTCATTCTTGCTTTTAAGTCAGCATCTCTAAAAACAAAAGAACATATCCACCCACTTTCCAATGTCTTGTCTCCTCTCCAACACCTTTTTTTTGTCTTTTTAAAATTGAAGCGATTAAAGAGCTCTATGCCCTTCTAGAAGATCAAGTCTCAGTCACCGATTAGCAAATGTGTCTTCCTTGCAGAACTCAAGCCTCAATAAGCAAGCTAAGTAGAAAAGGAAACATCAAAACAAATGTCATGAGTTAGTGACTTCTAATGAAGATTTTTTTACAGTACATACTCAATATTGGAGGGGGAAAAAAATCAATGCATCTTAAGAAGGATTAAGGAGAGCAACACCAATTGCTCATTATTGATTACATATACAGAACCACAGCCATGCCTTGGTAGCATGAGCTACCAAAGCAACATACTATATGTAAATAGCACCAAATAAGACCCTCTTCTATTGTTCCCACACAAGACATCACTGTGAGCTTCCTACCATTTTCCCCTCATTGACACAATGTTCTTCAGAAACAGGCAGCTGCACAGAAAAATCACTGAATAACTTGCCAGAACTTACTCAAGTATAGCTGAAGCAGAGATCTTAGAAACTTCTAAGAACCTAGAAGTTTCCAGAGAAAAAAATGAAAGAAAAACTGGATTCTTTCCTTAGTACTGGCATCAGAGCTGTCAATCCTGGGCATGCTACCTCAATTATGGTTCGTCAGTCATGCTTTAAGACTTAGGCTACAGTAGTGTTAATAAAGGCATAAAAATCAGATTACTAACATTTTCATGATATAGTTGAAATGCAGGTTTTTTAAACTGAAAGCTTTCCATCATTGCAATAAGTTGAGGTTAACCCCTTGCTGCCTTGCAGCTGCTAATACACCAACACATGGTCCATTCACAAGACACGTGGATGTTCAGTGTCTCAGCTCTGAGCCATAGAGACCTCACACCTCCTCACTTTCCTGAAATCAGGTACAAGATTCACCTTTGCTGAGGTTACAGTTTCTTCACTTGTCACCTTCTCTAAGCATTCAGCTACCTTCAGCTTTATGTTCCTTGTCCAAAAAATGTAGTTTCATACCTATTCCTTCCAACTCTTCCTAAAATAAAGTGGGCTGTTCCTACTATCCCTGCCAACACATACTGCTCTGTAGTCCACCCCCTGCCACCACACACGTATAAGGACACAGTTTAAAATCCCCCTCTGCCAAAACACATTTGACTACTACTCTCATTCTGTCAGTCAAATGAAACTACACCACCTTTCATCTTGCTGTATTTTAAAAGAGGTGACATGAAAATAGTAAAGGAAATCTCCACCTTTCTCCACAGTTTTCTGTTCCAAAGTTTAACTTTCCATCTCCTCTACGTCTGTGCTGTACACAAAAACCCCTCACTCCTCCTGTTTGCAATTTGTTCTGCCAGCCATTTTAAAAAGCAAACACCCTCATGCAACAAGCAAAATGTTAAGAGCTGAGAGTTCTCTATACTTAGCAGGCAAGCTGTATTATATACAGATTATATGCAGACATATTATACCCTATAAATAGGATATATTATATCTTATTTTCAAAGGCAAAAAAAATTAATTATATTTTACATAACACACAAAATATGATCTTATTCCCCTCCCTTATTTATATGGCACTGAACTTTTTGTCAAGTCAAATAAAACAAAGCTAAATAACAAGAACATTTTTATAATTACTTTGAAAGGTCTTAAATCTGAAACTAAGCAGTTATACTTGGCCTCATAAATTCCCTTCCCCTCAAATTTGCTGAAAAAAAATCTGCCCTTGGGCATGTAAGGCTCTGACAGTGGGTTCCAGTTATGGCTCCCAGTGAGAACCACAGCTCAGCTAAGAGAAAAGGTGTTTTTCCAGATAACTACTGCATATCCATAACTATCTTAGTGACTGAAATCCTGAAACACTAAAGGACAGAATGTATGTGCTTGGAACAGATCTGGTATTTGTGGATGCTGTAGGTGTCAGCAGGATCTCTAACCCTCTCCTAGCTCTGGCATCCTCCAGAAGAATCTTAGAGAAAAACAGCAAAGCTGCCACTGCTTTGATGATACAATACACTTGACACCATTCAATTCCTTTCTACTGAAGAAACGACAGAAGCCTGTAAGTCCCTGCAAACAGTCACAGCAAAGTGCCTGCCTGCTCATTCAGCTCCAGATGTGCCCACAGCCTGGTGCCATAAATCCCACCACACCAAGAACAAAAAATCCAAGCTTGCTAAGTGTTATGGCAGACATTTTTACTTCTTCCAGCAAGTTTCATCTGACATTTTTCCTTGACAAAGGAAGGTCTCAAACAAGGAAAGTGGAGATTGCATCATGTTTCTCCATGCAAGCTAACCAGTAGTGCCATTTATCTTTACTATACAGTGCAAATCTAGGTGAAAAATCTAGGAACAAATTAACAGCAGTACATGAGAAAAGAGTCTTGCCTGCATACTTAAATTCACTCAAAAATTTATTAATACTCAGCAATTAATGCAAGAGTGCATTCAAAAGATTGCTATCTCCAGCATTTACAAGGAATCTGAAAACTGCATACAATGACTATACATGTCAGCATTTCTCTCATTGTTTATTCTTTTAAAAATCATGAAATACACATCCAAAACATACTGACATGAAAGATACCTCAGAAGGGGATTTTTGTTTCAGTTGGGTTTTTTTGTTTATTTCTTTTTCACCAGTTTTGTTTTCCCTTGCTAATCTGGAATTCCACCATTACAACTACAGTTAATAAAGTGACTCACCAGTCATTTGGGTTGCTTCATTAGGTGAAAATTATTTTGTATATAAGCACAGAAAAACCAAAACCCATCAATGGGTTGTACACTTTGTTCTAAACACCAAGAGATGTGTCTTAACTTCACCTAGTCAGTTCTTGAAAAACAATGGCAAATATTCACCCTGCAAAGCCAGTAACCCCACCAGAATACTTTTCAAAGTAAATTAGACATCTGAACTTTCATTCCCACCCTCTTGTCTAGGGCTTCTCTAGAACCTGAACTGAGTTGACCAGAACCACTCTGGGCAGTGGTTGCCACCTTGCATCACAGCAAAAGATCACAGGCGCTGTGTCCCAATACAAAAGGCTGGGCCCCAACATCCTGTGTGTCTGTAAGAGCAGGAACCAGCTGCTGCCTCAAGAACCTCAGTGCTCATGCACTCACTTGTCCTATTCTTTTCTCCTCTCCACTTCCACAGATCATGAATCAAGCTGCTCCTTCTCCAGGCCAGTGGACAAGGAACTTTGCTTGTCTGGACTGCAATTGGTTGGTCTCATAACAAGGGGTTATCTGTCCACAAGCCTTGCCTCACTGCAAAGACATTCATTGTAAGATTCTCAGCAAAGGCAGCTGACTGTGGAGCTCCTTGCCAGGGCTGATTAGACACAGACTAATTGTGGGCAAAGTTCAGGACACACCTGTACAGGGAAAGGCTTTTGTTTGACTGTGGCAACACAGAGCAGCTCTGCTGAATGTGGAGCCCCATATCACTAATCACTCAGCCTGAAAGCCAGCACTTGCATGGGAATCCTACACTCTTCCAGAACTTTGTTTCACATGTAGATACAAATCAAAACCTGCCTACCCACTGCAAGGGAAAAGAGGAGAGGGACGACTAGGTTGAGTTGGCTGAAGAAATAGAAACTAGTAAATATTTTGGAAGAGTCCAGGAGGAGTTGGGGATGCAGCAAAAGCCACATGCTGCCCTGCACATGGAAGAAGAAAGTCAGGAAGAAGGGAAATGTAGGTCTGAACACACAGAAGAAGGCTGCTCTCTAAGCCTCAGCTGACAATAAAAGAAAGAATGGATACATCTGGGCTAACAGATGGGCAATGGGACAAAGAAAATTACAGATGTACCATCACAAACAGCCAACTATACCCACCTCTACCTTAATGAGGATTAATGCTATAAACAAAAAAACAAAACTAACACTTTTTTTCTCCAGTAGATCAGCATCTGAACTTCTTACCTGAGAATACAAATAAGATCTGAAATTAACTTTTCCCAACCAAGCAAGCAAACATTTTGGTCCTGTGCATGGGCAAGAGGACCATCTAACGGGCAAGAAAGAAATATTTTCGTCTTTGCTTTTAGTACTTTTTTATTGATGCACCAAATATTTCTGAATCAAAAGGAGACAAGTTGACTAGCAGCAAAAGATTAAGAGATTCTTGTTCCAGATTAAACATTTGAAGACTTAGGGGCAGATTACTTCAGTGTAACATGCTTCATTAAATCCAGAACCAGAAGCCAAATCCTGTACCACCTTCTCAAAGCAGAGCTGGATGATGCACACTGAAAGTCTTTTCCTCTACAAACCTGATATCATCAGTTCTTACCAGTTTGTGTAAACTTTGACACAGGAAATTCCCAAAGACCCCAAACTGTATACTCAAAGAATGTCACTCTAGTTCTACCTACAAATAAATATGTATATTTATTTATTTTACTGCTCCCCAATAACAGCACTTGGCATCTGTCAGACAACAGTGAAACTACATTTTTTTACCAAACAACACCCAAGAAGAACAAATTTGGTTTATTCTGGCAAGGTACAAGATAATGGACTAGATTACACAGCTGGAAAGAGATAGGGATGGCTGAATGCTTTCAAATCTAAAATGTTGAAATTATAGATAGCTTTTAGTTGCTGAGCAGTTTTCCACATTCCTTCAAGAATTTTATTTCTTGGGGTTTTTCAGTTGTACAAATTTATGAAGGTGTGTATAATATAATCAGCTTGAAACATTGCTCCTCAGATCCAACAGTTCTCAGCCATTGGGTCAGAATCGGAAAATTATATCTTCCAAGTACTACTTTATACCATGGAGGTTTTGACCAGAAGATGCCTGCATCAGCAGGAGATATCTGGATTCATTTCAGGGCAAAATTGCCATTAACAAACCTCTTGATGACTTTTGCCCCTCTACTTCTCCATGTCTATAACTTAAGTCAGTATATAACACTTGCAACACATTAACCAAGAGCTCCTCTGAAGACTAGGAAAACACTCCTCAAACTATTTGTTTTTGTTACCTTTGATTTTCAAAGAGCTCTTTGATATGGTGATTCTCTATTTCTGAACAGTAGCCTGAAGCAGAGGTTAAATAGCATGGAATGCATTTTCTTTTCCTTTCCACCTTTTTCCTATTCTCGGTCTCTGCCTCCCCTGCAGCTGCCACAAGAAAAACTTCAGAGCTGCTTCAGCCCTCTGGGAGCCCACTGCAGGAGGCAGGTGGGCTGGTGAGAGGTAAATTCCTGCTGGAGCCCATCTGATGGGCCCAGTCTCCTCCATTATGCTTTTCTCTTCCTCCATTCCCTAGGCTGGATGGAATGGAGTGAGCTCTGCCGGGGCTGCAAGAGCAAGAATTACTGTATTGGGTGTAATTATGAAATTGGGGCAAGAAGCAGACTAGAGCATGGGAATATGTACACACAGAAGATAAAGTCGATGTATCTTCTGGATACATCTCTGAGTCCTCTAACCATAATTTGAGGGACTCTAGGAAGCATGCTGGATACTTGCTGTGATCTTATAGCCCTCCATTAATGCCTGTTTCTAGGCATCTGGGAGGACAGCAGTGAGACAGTTTCCCTCACAAGGTGGCCACCCTTATGACCTTGTAGGCAGGACTGAGTGGATGAGAATAGGGAAGGAAGAAAACACCATTAGAGAGAAAAATGAAAAGCCAACTTCTGAAATCTTAAGAGTTATTTTTATCAACAGCACAGATGCACCATTATCAGCAAGTAGGCACCAGTAGGTCTATGTAGTGCAAGGGTTTTCATCAACAGAGAATTTAGTGATCTTCCAGGAGCATCACTGTGCTATTTTAAACACCTTTTCACTTGCTACATGGCCTGTAAGCTTGTCACTATGCTTTAGGGAGCACTCACTACAAGGAGGTTGCATGAAGACTTTCCTTATAGTATTCAGTTCACCTTCAGCACTTCAAACAGACCATGACAAAAATTGGATCTGAAAGTGGATGTGCTTGTACTGTGTAACATGATTTTCAGTGCCACTCACACATGATTTGGACAACTTCATCACAGATTAAGTATATTAAAATTCAAGAATAGGCTTTTTTTTTATTACATCCTTTGGCTGTATGAGACTTAAAGGAAGACTGGATAATGGCAGTGACTCTGTTATAAGAACAGAGATTGCAAAAACCTCAGAGGCAAAAAAAAACCAACCCAAAACAGGGAAAACATACTGCAAGGCATGAAAGAGATGCAAAACTGCCCATAGAATATAAAGATTATTACAAAAAACCAAACTATTTACATTATCTGTAAATGCCTCAATCTGTTCAGTTATTTCTGTTTCAAGTTTTCTTTCAGTTCTGTAACTTGATAATGCCATAAAAAAGCAACCTTTCTCCATAATACATTCTCTAAACCATTTCTTCCCTATGCAGGGCTCAAACATTTTCATTCAGTGCCATAACCTGGCCTCAACAAGCCATGAAACACATCCTGGCTCACAGCCCTGCAACACAGCACTCACATCCAGAACCTCATCAAAAACTCATTTGTGCCAACGGAAGGTCACCTTCTTGTTTCACTGCATCATTAAAACCACTTCCTCAGACTACTGAAAAGTGCCATGTTTACTTGTAACCACAGCACTTAGAGCCACTAAACCCAGGAAACATAATGGAAATACTCACATCTATTAATAGAGCATTAAGCATATGGGAAAAATATGTCCTGGGGCTCATGCATGGTATCAAAAGTCAAGACACATGAAAGTAAAGCCCTGCTGGCTTGCTTCCCTTCAGGAGAGGGAAACGTGAACTAGAACTCATCCACCATTTATTTTGGAAGCCATAATTTGCTCACTGTTTATCAACATTTTAAGAGGCCAAACAGCACATTCCAGTTCTCTCCCTGAGGTTTCTTTCCCCTGACACACAGTGGGTCTGCACACACACACACAGATGCCACATTCAACACAAACAAGGGAATGAAAACTGGCAAGATGCAGGCAAGTCACCAGCAAAAGGCAAAGGAAAATTCTTCCCATTTGTTGATACCACCCTCCCATGGGAAGGGAAACCAAATAACTTAAAATATGTAAAAATCACATTAATGATGCGTGGATAAACACTGCAATATGTCCTGTTTTCCCTTCTGAGACAAAGGAAAAGGCCTTTCTTGGGTGATTTGTCATGCAGCAAACTTAGGAGCATAAAAAAATATTTTTGTTTCACATGGCTGGAGTTTTTTCAAAATTAAGTTTCATTTACTCCCAACATAATTGGATAGTGAAAGTTTATTCCAACTCAACAATCAAGGCTAGTTTATTCAAACTGAAGTATTCCAGCTCTCACTTGATCTACCACTAAAGTGAGAAGGCAGCAGAGCTCTGCCTGGACCCCTCCTGCTGTGGTTACAACCCCAGGCATGCCACAGCACCTTTGGAAGGTTTGTATATTTCTGTTTTGATTGTAGCCACATGAAGAATTTCAGTGTTCCACACCCACGAGCAAAATTAATTTCAAACTATAAATATTTGAATGAGCATTTTTCTGAATTAAAGCAGAGCCTTGATGGCTTCTGCTTGGCATGAAACAAGTAATTTGATAATTCATATGGATTGAACTGGGCAAGGCGTAGTTGCAGATCTTCCTAAGTGAAACAAAACCACAACACATCCTCCAGCATCTGGCACCAAAACAGACAAAATTGTACTAACTGTAGTAGTGTTACCACTGTTTTCTTGAAGATTTTTTATATGCTTTTACAGTGGCATCCACAAATTGATATATGTTATCATGCACTTTTATCTAACGCACACATTCCCATCCTATCAAAATCTCAGGTAGAAGTGATAAATTCTCACTCATGTTATTTATTGAAATCACTACTAGGAAAAAGAAGTATCTAAGAGAAACTATTCAACAAAGAAAACCAGATTTATGAAGCTTCATGTAATTTCTTCTAAACTGGTTGAATGCACAACACACCTCTGATGATATTAAGGTTATGGGACATAAAATCCATTTTCATTTTTGTGCAAGCAGATGTATTACCATGCACAAAGCCAACAAGGCACCTGGCTCTGGCATGAAGTAACAATGCAGAAGACACCCCAGATTAAAATGCTCATCATATTACATACACCAAGTTAATACATATTCCACGGACTGGTCCACTTGGAAGGCAAATGCAAGCACACAGGAATACAAAACAACACACGTAGTTACTACTGAAGGGGTTGACTTCAAAAGCTTGGACAATTTCATCTATTTCTGTACTCAAAATACAGAAAATAAGAGTTTACAGATTTTTCACAAACCAGAAAAAAGGATTTGAATGTCCAACACTGCATTAAATGTATATTTACTTTTGTAACGAAAAACAGAGCTCAAAAAGTTAAACATTATATGATGCACAGGAAACAATCTCTTCTGTTAAATCATTAGAAGAAATTGAGTTCAACATTGTTTTTCCAACTGGTCCAATCAAAAAGCACACACCTGTAACACTGGAACACAAAAAAGTTGCATTTTACTCATTGTAAAGAAATGAATATAACAAAATTGAAACATTAATACAAGAAGGTTGCTATTGGCATCTTTATGCCAAGAAAAGTAACATGAAAACACAGTGAAAAAAACAAACATTTGGCACACAGAGAAAAACAGTTTAAAGCAAGCTCACCCCTAAGCAAACAGGTACCACAGCACAACTGTGCAAACCCTGCATCAGGAACATCAGGAATACCTCTTCTATTCATCACTGCCTTGGAGCTTCTCACTGAAAAGCTGCTAAAACAACAAACACCTGCTGTGTAACTGAAGTTGATGCAAAGATCACAGAAATGCTTTATCAATCTCAGCAAAGCAGGCGTTTGTCTGCAGCACCTCGATACTACAGGAATAATCAGCTCCCCCTCGATCAAAGGAAAGCAGACACAAGCACATGAAAGAAGCAGCAAAAGCTTTCAGATACTCAAGTGCAAAAGCAAAATTGATGTCCCAGAATTTAGGGCAAAACAGTTTGATCTGACATTTGGCAAACAAAGATGACACGCACATAAATAATACATTAATTGAAAAGAAGCACAATACTTCACAAAACTTCAGATCACAGAGGGCATAGATATTAAATAATTATGGGAAAGTGTAACCACTGTGGATAATACATTTAAGAGTTACAAAAAGAAAATTACAAAAACTAAGAATGTGACCAACAAGTATTTGAATGCATTAGTTCATTAAACTGCAAAAAGCCTGAAATGTACATGCATTATATATGTGCATACTCAGAGGACAACTCAAAGCCAGATGTAATTCCATACAAAACATTTGGATCACTATTTAACTACAACAATAAGTACTTGACTAAGATTCTTACAACATTCAGATCCACAGAGAGTGCTAGGGTTTTAGGATCTTGACACAAATGAACAAAAACAATAGTGTATTATTTGAATGACGAAGTCTGTCAGATGCATTAGTCTTTAAAACCACATAACAATAATCTGGAGGGTTTTTTTAATGGTTAGATAGATTTCCACTTTGTGAAACCCACCTATCTTTGCACAGTGACACATCATCATCATTAATCATTGTGGAGATAAGACACAGTGAAAGGTATTTCTAAATATCCTATCTAAAGTCAGCCCAGGGTAATGTGACTACCCAAGATTTTAAGTCACTTTTTTCACTGGGTAAACTGCTTGAACAAAAGTATATTGGGAAAACTGATACATACCATGTTCCTACATGCACTAATTCCAGGCACAGAAAATACACCAGTAAGATATCAAATTGTGATGGAAACACTAAACATGAGTCAATTACAGCAAAATAACTCAGAAATCGTGTAAAATTACCTAAAACAGGCAGATTAAAATTAACTCTGTTGCAGTACTGAACTTTGCTTTTGATTACTCCAATAACCTTGGCTGAGCATTACTATTCCTCCCAGTATTTAAGCATATTATCCAGATTTTCCCTCTCAACCAGTAGCTGTCCAAAAGGAAGTTAAACATGAGTGTGTAATACAAGTAACTAAATGCAGTTAGCATTCCCAAAATTTGCATTAGCTTCCTGATCAGCTTCATCTTATAAATAACTGGACCTGTACAATCCAGTTATTTATAAAAACTCCATAAAAGAGTATCTTAAACAAAAATGCATAATATAAATTGATGTAGAATCTAAACTGAGGATTACTGCTTCTAGGATCTGCTCAACAGCCTGAGCCAGTCACAAAGGGCTGGAAGCTGCAATGCCCTATCAGAGAGCTGGTGCAAAAACCTGATTTCACAAGGAGTGGTCAAGATAAGTAAAACAGAAGAGCCAAACAAGCTACTCAATAACCCTGACACTGGGACCTCCTTGCAAGGTGAAACACACAAGAAGGAAATAAGATGTGTTTTCCAATCATCTAAGCAGTCGAGAATTGAACAGAATTTAAAGCCTTGCTTTATTCTGTAGCCTTAGAAAGCATTTATAAGTAAATGCCAGACATAAGATTTTTTTAAGAACTTCCCCTGTCAGTTTTGGTCCACATACTTTGAATGACTGATAACCAAAAAAGTTATAATTGTATTTTATTTATTCACGATGTTTAAAAAGGCCTTACTACATAAATCTTCAAACAGTGTCATCATACAGGATACACAGTTTCATTTACATTAAATACATACATGCTTCTTCAGTTAGCACATCTAGAAATAATTACGCTATGTTCAGAAAAGCATTCCTGATGCCTTTCCACTGCTATGGATACACCAGCCACCAAAGCAAATGGAGCTCTGTGACATTGTACAAAGCTGTCCTATACACACTAAAGCTTTCAGATGCTTTACTTTCCTAACCTGTGCATTTCAAGTGATACACCTTCCTTTTGCTGCTGCAGCCCTGGAATGCAAAGGCCAGACATTTTTCTTCACGGCCGTTTAGTGAACTTTACTGGAAAGAGGTTTGACTTTGCTTTTTTAAGGACAAAGCCAATACTTTAAATACCAAAACAGTAACCTGGAGAGTGTATTAAACTGCCCTGAACTAAAGCCAATACTTGCAAATGGTAGTATCACATGAAAAGCAGCACATGAATTAACCTTGGGGATAAACAACCTTGAGTGTCCATATATGAAAGACAACAGTACAGTACAAAAAGAAGAATGTAAGTACACATTGCTTAAATCATTTTGGCCTATGAGAAATCACTTGGAAAAGCAATGAGATCAAGAAAAACCCACACAGTATTTTTAAAGGAATCCACACATTAATTCCTTGCACACCAAGTGGTTTTGTGATATACAGTCTAGGATGGCACAACACATTATTTTTTTCTCTTAAATTCTTTTAGGCATGATCATGTTTTCAAGAAGGAAAAAAACCAAAACATCCGACAAACACATCTTACTCTGAAAATCAAAGTGTCCAGTATTTCAACCTCCTAGCACATACTTTAAGCAAATCTCACCAGGCAGTAAAAAGGAAGCAAGAGATTCAATACTGAGCCACTTGTCCTTCAAATGCTCTTTAGTCATTACCTTTACTATAGACAGCAGCAGCAATAATACCCACATTTTGGTCACCTAACACTCTCCCTGACAAAAAGATTCCTACAGGGTCTTCTCATGCTATTGTTTGCCTCACGCCTTCGATTTTTGGCGAAGGGATATAATTGAGCTCTGCAATTATTATTTTGTTGTACCACAGAATTTTGCTCCTTGTTTGCAGAATTAGAAACAATTTAACAATGCCTCTCTTTACGGCTTGAGGAGAGAATAAAAACATCTATTATTGCAGGCTTGCTTGTTACAGCTTAGTCTGGGCAGAGCCTGAAGTGCCTTGCTTGCAGTGCCATCCTAACAATTCCCCCAGCACTGGAGGATCTTACAGATCAAAGCTCAGATGCTGCCAGAGAACTACAGTTTGGGAAGGGGAACGGTGGCTACAGTCACTGCCTGTTGTTGGCAGCACCCTTTTGGAGAACAACAGCGTGGGAAAGAGCATTTTACTCTGGAATAGAGAGGTCAGATTCTTCCTACATGCCTCGGACCAAGACAAGGACTCCAGGACCAAGACATACATACAAACATGAATTAAGAGAGCATCATTTCCACATTCACATTAATGATTCACTTTAGTAGCTGTTGTGCTTGTCACAAAATTGGCAAGTCTCACAAAAAAGAGCCTCATTCTCTGCTGCAGGAGATCAAATGCCATCCATACTGCTGTCAGTAACACACCCCACACACAGACAATCTTTTACACCTCATCATGTATTATCTTCTAGCAGACAATTCAAATAATGAATTTGGCCAAGACCACTATATATATACTGCCTTCCTTGGGTATTGGTGCTCAAATGCCAATGCTTGACCACAAGTAATGACATCTGTCTGTGCCTGTCCATGCCCTACAACACATGACCCCATTTGATACCATCTTTAATTAAAGTACATGCTACCTTTTCTATGGATTCCCAATCTCATACAGGGTGAAAAATAGGTTATGTACTGGTCAATATAAGGAGTGAAGGTTTTTTGCAACATTTGCTTCTGAAGTTAGAACGTATAAACTAAAAAAAAACATAAAAAGAAAAAGGTCTGGAAAGAGTTCTAGTGAATATTGGGAAGAATTCCCTATGCTTTAGACAAGAGGTTTAAAAAAACCCTCACAAATATGAATTCTGAGCATTAATTTCCTCCTGTCTTCCCTGTGACATATTAAGAAATGGAGACCCAAGCCCTAGAAGTGCCTGACTGCTCAACAGCAACAGCCTTACAGCAAAAGCTGCAACTGCTCAGCATGTGGAGGAGGGTGAGGAGCAGCAAACACAGGTGTTCCCAGCTCCTTCCTCGGCTCCTCACACTGTATTACCTCAGGGAAGTCAAAGTCTCAGATTCCCTCTCCATAAATTTGGAAGAGTAATCCTTCTTTATCTCCCAAAGCAATTGCAAAGCTACTTTTAGTCACTACAGTGGCTTAGGACAAACGGGGAAATTAATTCCCTCTTACGCAGCAGGTTTAGATAGTTTACCATCCACAAAGCAGAGGCTCCATACCAGATAATTAAGGTAAAAGTGTAATGAGCACCTGCATAACACCTTAATCACCACCCATCTCACACTGAGCCCAGGGAAGTCATGTGAAGAAGGAGCAGCCAGACCCACCCCAACACCTACATGTGAAGCCAAGAGCCAAGGTCACGACCACCAGCCTTGGCCCCAACACCTCACGGTGCTGGGGAACTGATCCCATGCCAGGTGCTGTTCCCACAGACAGCACAGCAACCTCCACACATCTCACACACCCTTTTCATCCTCGGAAATGAAAAGTTCTGTTCGCCGAGCAGCGAGGAGGGACCTGAACCAGGAGCCGTGCCTATATAAGGGCTCTGCGTGCGGTGTTCACGCCCGATACCCGCTCAACCAGTTTGCTGCCCGGGCTGGGCAGCACCGGCACAGGCAGGCCCAGGCACCGCCGAGCAGGAGCTTTACAAATCGCTGCCTCCCCGCTCTGCACTTCGGGGCATAGCCGAGCTGCCGCCCGCCCGCCCGCCCGCCCGCCCGCCTGCCCCGGCAGCACCGCCGGCGGCCGGGGAAATCGCGGCGGCACAAAAGCCACCTCATGGCAAACACCTCCCGCCCCACAAAGGGCAAGGACGGGGATCGCCGGGAGCCGCGGGCGGGACCCGCTCCGCGTCCCCTCGGGAGCGGCCGCTCAGCGCCGGCACCGCCGCGGCTCCCGCCGACAGCGGCCGCCCCATCCCTCCGAGATGGCGGCCGGACCCGGCGGCACCTGCCGGGGAGCGACCCCCGCCCGCCCCCTGCCCGGGGCTCGGGCAGCGAGAGACGGGACAGGACGGGACAGCGCCGGGGGAAGCCGCGGGATGCGGGCGGGGGAGCCGCCGTCCCCCGGCACGTCGCCGGACCGCGGCCCCATCCCTTACCTGTGGCCCGCGGGTGGCTCCGCGCAGCCCCCGGCTCCGCCATCTTCCCCGCCGGTGCCGCCGCCGCGTCCCGCCGGGGCCGGCTGGGCTGGCTGCGCCCGCGGCCGCCGCACAGGCGCAGTGCCCGCCCCGGCACCTGACGGCACGGCGGAGAGAGGAGAGGGGAGGGGAGGGCGGGCCGCGGCCGGGCCCTCACGGCGGGGCGGGCCCGCTGCCCAGGTGGGGCCGCGCCCCGCCCTCAGCGCTCCGACTTCGGGGCTGCGCTCGGGCAGGGGCGGTCGGGCAGCGCTTCGTTCCCGGGCGCGTTCACTCGGGTTATCCCCCAGAGCCGAACAACGCGCGCTCTCCGGCTTTCCGGGCCGATCGGGCCGTTTTCCCAGATTTTTCCATCCAGGTGTTTGCAGTCTCGTGCGGCCTCGGATGAATCGATGGCACCGGGGAAAGGCACAGCCGTGTCCTTCCCATCCGGCTGCGGCCGCGGTTCCCCCACGGGGTCCCTTTGGGCCGGGCTGGCCCTGCAGCGGCAGGACCGCTTTGTACTCGGTGTTAGAAGGGGAGAAATTAACATAATCTTTGTTTCTCCTCATCACACACATACTAGTGGTTTAACTCCCCTTCCCCTTCCCAAAATTTTAACATACACACCTTGTGTGCTTCTTTTGCTCCCCCATTTCTGGTTTTGCTGTTTCCGGACCGTGTTGGGACACAGCGGTGCCAGGGGAGCGCGCACGGCCCCAGGGCTTGCGGCGTTGGGGCAGCTCCTGCCCAAAACGTTGCCAGAACTGGGGTTGTATGCCAAACACCCAAACACCTTATTGGCCCATCTGCACTGCCAATTTACCAAAATTTAAATGTAAGATAAATTTAATCCTTCCGCTTTTCATTCTTGCTCCTTTTGTTTTCTTCTTTTTGCCAAGCAATTATGTTACCTTTATATTCTTCACCTGAAAGTACAGACCACAGTCAATATGAGAGGAAGGAGAAGGACAGCATTTACTTTGGTATTCCTGATGTCTCCTATTTCCTAAGATTTCCTAATCACTATTTCCTAAGAGGCAATTATTCTGTTGGGGTGCTGGGCAGCAATTCTTCCACCTAGATATTCAAGTGGTGTTGTCATGTGTGGGTTCACACACCTCAATAAAAGTTTAGCTACACAGATTTAGGGTTTCTGGTGCATGTAGTAATAATTATTCCTAATGTTGCTATATCAATGAAATATGTAATTTTCATTGCTTATAACTCTGCCACATTTTGAAAGTGCCAAATGATGTTTTCATTTCAGCTGTTTCTCCCACTAATCCTACATCAGGGGGCTCCACTTATTATTCTACCTGCCTAAAGATTAAATTGCCCAGTTTTGGTCACATTACAGAAGAAAAACCCCATCTCTCTTACTGTAGCTGTTTCTCCTAATTTCCAGGGGCTCCTTTGGCAACAAAACCAAAAGAAGGAAGAATCTTCTGTGACAGTAATTAATCTTCAGCCTGTTGATTTCTGATGAACACATGGGAAAGAACAGCTGGTCTCAGTGCAAGATATATGGGCTCAGTGATGAGGAAAAGGGAACACAGAGGATGAATTTCCAGAACTGGGAAACAGGACAGCAGAGAATGGGTGTGAGGCATGAAAAGATGGAAGATTATGTCCAGAAACTGGAGAAGGGGGTATGAGGGAGGGAGGGCATTCAGGCAGTAGCCAGTGGCTGAGAGGCGAGGGATGAATGGGGCCACTGGAGAATCTGCCCTGAGGAACAGGAGCCCACCAGTGCTGGCTCTCAAGTGGTCATGAAGCCCATAAGCACAGCATGTCACATGGAGAAAGAAGTGTTCTCCTACAACTGTAATTTCCTCTGATAGTTGGTTCACAGCACCCAGACCTGCAGACATGCCATGAAAAAAAAATGAAAAGGAGATTTTAAAGAAAACTTAAGGAAACTGTACAGAAAACGTGAGAGCTCCAAAGACAAAGCCATCTCCTACAGTTATTTTATGTTGTTTGTGACAGGAATCAGTTTTTAAATTACCTTTGCAGAGTGGTTTTTTCCACAAGACTCCTGCCTCATTCAATACAAGGATGTCTTTAATTAATGTATAGTTCTTCAATGTTTCTCTTCATTTTCATCATGTAAAGTGGAATCTTTCATGTCATATTCTCTGTACATTCTTCAAACCCTGCCTTGAAGGCAGGTTAATTAATTTCCATGATGACTTTCCTGTGGTAGTCTAACTCCTTCAAAACATTCATAAATTTAACTTTGTAGCAGCCTTCTTAGTTGAAGTAGTACTATTATCATATTTTGCACACAGGGAAGAGCTAACGGAAGGTAATGTGTCTGGAGTTGTCTGTAGTGGTTTGTTAATTCTTTCATGTTGTGGAGACTGGCAGGTTGTTTTAAAGCAGGGAACAGTGGATTTAATACAGTGTGCATCCACCAGCAACCAAGAGCCAAGAGCATAACTGTTCTTGCTCAGGTTTGACTTTAAATACTTCATAGATCTTTAAGCACTAGGTGTAGTGGGTTACTTGGGGTAATCTACAAAGCTTTGGTATGCACTTACACCTGGCAGTCAGGAGCTAATTTCAGCATGTCTGTGTATCCTTCTTTATGACAAGTAGAAGAACTCTGGGACATTTTTTAATATTCAACCTTCAAAAAGGAAGTTATGAACAGTTTAATTTTACCCACAGTTTACAGAACAAGATTATTTTCTTGACTACAGTAGCAAAAGGCTGTAGCTCCACCACAGCCTTCCCAGCTGTGGTGGGACTACAGCCAGCATTTGCATGCTTAGAACTGGGGATGTCACCATGTTCCTCCCTAACTCTGCACAGCCCACCTTCCTTTAATGGCCCTTCCTGTTGCACATCACCAGGAGCAATGGGAGGGTCCACTTTTGAGTGATAGGGGAAGGATTACACAACTTTTACACAGTCCTATAGTCTTTGGTTGCTGAGGGATGGGATTGGAAAATTTCTCCTCATCTCCTGGGCCAGGAGTGTGAATTATCACAGCATTGCCTGCAAGGGCAATGAGACAGCAGGGAGAAGCTGTGTGTTTGCTGGGCATTACCAGTCTCTGATCAGCAGCTCTCTGGCATAAATTATAAAGCAGTGCAGGAATTTTCCCAACACAGAACTTCATCTCTGTAAGGCACTTCACATTGAGCACTCCATTTGGGAAAGTGTTTATTGCAGATACTTTGGTTATTCTGCTTTCTTCATCTGAAGCCCAGTTTGTCCTGCTATGAATGAAGCTCTGGTAACACTTGTTCTAGATTGTTGCATTTTGAAGCATTGTTCTTTCTTTTAAGGTGTGTTGTGCACTGTTAAAATCAACACCACTTTGGATTTCTTTTGTGGAAAACATTTTTCCTCTCTTCCCACACATTTTCAGGAGATGCTTTATTCAAAAAGGTCTGTGCAGAGGAGCTACTGTAGGTGGTGGTCAACCTAAGCCTGTGAAAATCTCAGAGGTAAATCTGCAGAGAAATAAATTCTTACAGTCAGCTCAGGACGCAGACAGAAAAAAGATGGAGAGACTGATAATTTTACCACCTTAACAGACAATCAAATAAAAACTGTCAAAAGTGTAAGCTAAATTTTAGAATCTTGGCTTCTTTTCTCAGTGTTTTTGAGATGGTGGTATCTATGCAACCAAAGCCATCCCACCCTAGGAATGCTTCTGAAGGAAAACAGAACAGTCAGTCCTGAGCAAACTAGCCAAATTTACAGTATACCAAATCTATGTTGGTCCACAGTTTTTGCTGTATTTTGCCTTTTTGAATCAATAGCCAAGAATTTGAGTGCCCAAAAAGGGTAAGGCAAGTAGAATGGCTGCCTGGGGAATTTCAGTTGGAGCAACTAGCCCAATGTCATGCAAACACTGCTTGTCAGAGATGGTAAATCCATTTCTCCCAGGCACTATTTGTCTGCTTTTATTTTAAAATAATCCTTCCTTTTCTGAAACTCTTGGAAGTCCAGTGCCTCACAATCTCTGGATGAAATTCAGTGCCCAGATCAAATTATTTTTACAAGCAGTGCAAAGTCATCTGAAGAGAAGTGCTCCTCTTCATCAGGTAAGTTTGTGTTCTCTGAGATAAACAGAACATGAGTCAGAAGTTGGAGAGAGTGTTTCAGCACATGCATCAGAAACTGAAGAAAGGTGGTGGGTATAACTAAATATAGTTGTTCCTGACTGTTAAAATTTTAACTCAGCATCTTAAGCATTCCCCTAAAATAGATTACAAGGTCAAGGTCACATAGGGTTAAGACAAGGGGGAATGGCTTTAAACTAAAAGAGAGCAAGTTTAGATCAGATATTAGGAAGAAATTATTTCTTGTGAGGGTGGTGAGGTACATGGACACATTGCCCAGAGGAGTTGTGGATGCTCTATCCCTGGAAATGCTCAAGAACAGGTTGGATGGAGCTTTGAGCAACCCAGTCTAGTGGAAAGTGTCCTTGCTCACCACAGGAGGGTTGGACTAGATGAGCTCTAAAAGGTCTCTTTCAACTCAAATTATTCTATGGTTCTATGAAATGACAGAAATACTCATGGAGTAATTGACTGATAAGAAATCATCCTCATGAGAGATCAATCTTACATAAAAAAATCATGGGCACTGAGTCAATAACTGAGGACCATTGTGATAACAGAGAAAATCTTTTTTCCAGTAGCTTGAAATCATTCTATAGAATGTGTTGGTGGTAGCAGTCTTGAAGGTAGATGCCAACAGCAAAATGGTGCTCTGCTTCAAAACTACAGTTTTGAAATCAGAAGTCATGGTTGTATTTCTGAAGGACTTCTACCTTTTAGTCAAAAATATTTTTATAAAAAATAGTTGAATTTGCCCAGGTGAAATGGCTTCAATTTCTGTTTATCTCTCACTGTTTAGGAAGTCACAGATACTCACAGGCATCTTCTCCTGACTGAAGAGCAGGAACAATGTGCAACTCAGTCTGGAAAAACTTGAACTACATCTGTCTGCTTTATTTTTGTGTATACATTTATCCAAGAACTGTCATTCAGTGAGTAATATCAACCTAGTGTTAAAATAATTTTTAAGATGAATCATAATGGATGGCTTTTGTATTTGTTATTTGACATGTGAAAAGTTTATTCTTTCTCCTTCATATTAAAGTAGATTTTTTTAAACATTGTTAAATGTTAAATAAATTTTGATAAATCACACACTCCAATATCCTATGCCATATGTGCTTTTTATATACTCTACAAATGCCTTGAACTAGGGGCATATTTTCACTTGCCTCACACTTTTCACTTTTATCCTTTGAAGTTCAGTCATAGCTATTTGATTTGGAAAAGGTTGGCACTAACAGGGTTGATCTTCATAAAAATAAGTGAAAATAGAGCAGGAGAGGAACTCTCTCAACACCTTGTCTTTTGTTATTTGCTGACAGCAGAGGCATTTTAAGTCATGTACAAACATAGCCCTGGATACACACCCTGCTTTGCTGAGTGTGGTTATGAGATAAACAGTAGTGGAATGCAGTACAAACCTATTTCACATTGATTTAAACTGATTATTTTGTCATCAATATTTCATTAAAAGAGCTATATTTATTATTTCTCCAGTTCTCCTGTAAAGAAGTTCTTAAATATTTGCCACCAAATACCTGCTATTCTTCTCCAGATTCAAAACCTTGTGAGCCATGAGTCTTAGGAGCTGTGTTACTAATTGCTTTGCAGATTTGTGGGCAGGTATCATTGGGCAATAAGAACAAGTTAGATTTTAATGAGTTTTGGATTGCTTTTGATTCTGGGATGCAACTAAAGGTTATTTACTGCAGTATTAGGCAAAGAAATGGCAAAAGGTCTGTCAGCTTTTCATGCTCTAAGAGGATGTGACAGTCTTACCTTTGCTGGGGGAAGCAGGAGAAGATAGGTCTTGCTTTGGAAAGGAAGAATGTCTGCCCTGCAGCCATAGAAATATTTTTCTGTTTCTCTTCATCACCTGCTGAAGTGAGTGATATTTGCCTGAAGGATTTGCAGTTATTTGTAGTTTGCTTTTTTTAACTGCACCAGGATACTTTGCCAGGAAGTGGAATATTCTTCCCCCAGCAGTACCTCAACTGAACATGCAGGAGAAGATTATGTTATATCGGAGAGAAGCATGGACAGAAATGTTCCTACCTCAGATAATGAACTGTTCTCAAGTTTATGGAATATCAAACCCTAAAATGTTTCTACCCTGACTGAATGCCTAAAATAGCCTTAAACTAATTGTTTAGCTATCATTGAATAATAATTATACTGCATCAGATGTCAGTCAGTCAGTAGAGAATTAGTTTTTTACTTTTTTGGTTAAACTAGCATCCCAAGTATGATAAATTCAGTCACTTTGGAGAGAAGGGAAATCATGACTACCCGGGGGATGCAAAACATCCGCAACCAGGTAGTCCAAGCAGTCATGTGGTCTTGGAGAGTACATAACTTTATGGGTAGCACTGCAAGTGCACAGCCAGAGTGCCTCACAGTCACAATGAGACCATTTGCTCTGTGCTCTGTGCTCACCACTTCCTAAATGCCTGCCAAGTCCAGTGCCTCAGCCTCCCTGGGCACTCTCCACAATACAGCTCTGGGAGAGACATGATAATTCTAGGAGAGAAGTCTGTGTGCTTTAGGTCTGCTTTCATAACTAATTTTCAGGGATTTATTAAATCATAAACATTAATGAATTTTTATCTTTTAGAAATCTATGATGGATGCAGATGTAATTTAAGAAAATACTTAATACCTGCCTAGCATAGGGAAGTAGAACTCAAATTCTGTTTGTTTTTATTGAGAGAGAAAGAACTTTGTAAAACATGAGGATTTTATTTACTCTTATAATCAATTTTTCATTCTTCCTTAAATTCCACAGACAAGGGTTGTGCCATGTGACTTGGCTCACTCAGACATAGAGGCAGCAATGCTGGTCCCAGTGATTCTGTGGCTGCTTCAAAGCGTGGTAAATCAGGCTATGCCTGGAGATGGTTACAGTATGAAGGCCTTCTGGTTATTAAAATGAGATCAATAATTTTTAAGCAAGCAGTGTCTGAAAAATGGTTGAGCAGAATCTGAAATCAATTAGTATAAAATATTATACCAGGCATTTTAACACAAAAGGGGAGGGTCTATTGATAAAACTTGTTCATCAAGAATAAAATGGATTTTCAGACTGAGCTCCACTGCCTTCAACACAGCTACAAATTACTCAATCTGTCTCTGAAGAGAAAAATCAGTTACTGCATTTTATAATAAGTAAACATTCCTTTAAAAGTCCTAACTAGATATGCTAAAAAGAGAAAATGACAACTTCAAGGAATCTCATGGAGATGCATTTGGATACTTGTCATGTGTTTCAAATGACTAAACATCAGATATAAATCAAATATTAGTTTAGCTTAATTTCACAGGTTAAAGTCACTCTCCTGAACAATTAAGCATCCATTTTCTGCCTCCTTGCCAATCCAAACATGCTGCTTCCTCTAGATTTGAATTTTATAGGAATTACAACTCAGCAAATAGAGTGTATGCTTTTGGTACATGTCTATAAACCTCTGCAGCCAACATAAGAGAGACCAAAATTAAAAAAAAAAAAATTGCTAGTTATTGAATAAAAATAAGCATGAGAGATTCTGTGGAAATAGTGTTGAAGATGGTTCCAAATGCATAATGCTGTTTTTGTTGCCATTTTGTGTATTTTCTGAATTCTAGCTTTTTAGCTTTCCCTCTCCCCCCACTGAAAATCAGAATTACATCTAGCATGCATTTTCTAAATTCCATCTTATATATATATTTACTGCATATTAGAATGTTCTTGTTTTTAAATTAATTTGTGATATTTATGATAGAAGTTATTTACTCTGTCTTCAAGCTCAATTTGAAGATACAACCTGATGTAACTATCACAATTAATTGTGGAAAATTATGATGGCTAAAACCAGTGTTTGTATTCAATGAGAATTCTGTCATTTCAGAATTTCTTTTTATTTCAAATTAAAGTAATAGAAATTAATTTCTTACAGTTAAAAATAATTCTACAAATTTCTTCTACAAATATGAGAACTACGGTGAAGTTTTCATAACACTCTTGCCTGTCTTCTCACTGCAGTGTAGAGGTCTGTTAGCACATTTAGGATTAGGTCTTACAAAGTTATATCTCCATCTTTATAGAGAAACTAAAGGTACTTATTTTCTTTTCCAATTGACATGACAGACATCTACACCCCTGTCTAATTCCAACTCCCAGGCTCTCTTGGATACTGCAGGCTCTCTGATACTCCAGTTCAGCACAGTATTTTTTCTAACTTTTTCTAAACAATTTTTACTTTAACATGACTCCTGCTATTCACACCATCCCTTTCTTTTCTCTGAAGTCATTAATGTATAATGGCTATTTCACCATCCTTTTTTTTCTCCTCCATTTTTCCTAATTTATGCATGTAATTCCATCCTATTATTCCAGCCACTGTTGCTAATCCTCCAGAGGTATCTGCGTTATCTAGTTTTGCATTCTGGCACAGTAGGTTTGGATCCTCTGTCTTGTTTTACTAATCCAATGTCTTCATGCTGGCCACCACAAGAGGCTAAATTTTAGCCAGCAGTTTCCCACTCCATATATCACTATTGGCACTTTCATTCCTCTGACCTTTTGATATTCTTTTCTCACTATACTATCATCATGCAGATTACATGAACCTTTCCCAGCTTTGTTCCTTACTTTAAAATTTAAGCTTTTATCAATCAAATTAGCCTTGATCCCAGTCCAGACCTCAAACTGCTCTGTGTGTGCATGCATGTATGATCCTCTTCCAAGAATGTTTCCCAATGGCAGACCAACCCTAAGCCTTCCCACAGGTCATCTGTTGGTTTTCACTATAAAGTTGCACCTTCCTTCTAAATCTTTAATACAATATTAATAAAAATTGAATGGAATTATTTTGTTTTTTTATCTCATTTAACTGGGTTATAATTTCAGACATTTTTCTATGTATTCCTGCTAGCTGCCAATTGCTTCTGCAGTTGGAGCAATTATTCCATGTTCATTCATAAGTCTTGACCTACTGGAACAAAAGTGTGCAAGAGTCAGAATGATCATCTCTTATATGTGATTTAGATTAGCCAAACTAAAAAAAAAGTATTTTAATGTCCTAAGTAAATCATTATCACTTGACAGACACAAAACCACCCACAGTGTGAGGCACTTAGTGTCAAAACCAGGAAACCAGGAATGCCAAAGCCCAGCTGGAGCTGAGACTGCCAAGGGGCACCAGTTGGAACAAAGCAGATTATGGAGATTGCGAATTGGAAAAGCAAGTTCAGGGAAAATGGACTTCTACTGACAGAGATCCCTTGTGACAACAGGTATTAACAAAAAAGCTGATGAACTCAGTGCCTTTTTTCTGCCTCTGTCTCCAGAGCCAAAGCCAGCTCATCAACTCCTGCCTGTACAGACATAACTGAGGAAGGAATTGGGCAGCCAGCAATGGAAGAGCAAGAGGTTAGAGAAGCTCTATGCATTCAGATCCACTGGGCTGGATGGGAATCACCCCAAGCTTACTGGGAGACCTGGTGGGCCTGACTGTGAAGCCACTATCAGTCCTCATCCTTGAAAAAAGGCAAGCAGGAAGACAGGAGTCACAGAATCACAGGATGGTTTGGGTTGGAAGGGGTTGAGGGTTGCCCTCTGGATGGGCCAGTCAGCCACATCTCAGTCAATGGAAACATCAGGGAGCACATGATCAGCAGAGTCAGCCCAGGAAGGCAAACCATGTTTGACCTGCTGAGTGCCTGCAGTGATGAAATGTCTGGCCCTGTGGGCAAGGGCAGAGTGGTGGCTGCAACATGCCTTGTTTTGAAAATGGCTTTGACAACACCTTCCCCACCTTTCCTCTCTGGAACCAGCAGAAGTGTGGACTGGACAAACCACCTGTTTGGATGAATTGGAAACTGCAAGGGTAGCAATCACTAACTCCATATCTGGTTGGTAATCAGCAAAGCAGCCTAGGATCAATACTGGCACCCATATCCAGGGCCTTCACCAAGAGCTTCTCAGCAGGTAACACTGAGGCTGGGGGGCAGCTGCTGGTTCAACCCAGAAGGACCCTGAAAAGCTCAAGGATCAGACAGAGACATCATGATTCTTTTAAGTATGAAGTTCTGCCCCTGGAATTGAATTGCCCCACGCATGGGTACAGAGTGGGAAGTGGCTGGCAAGGGCACAGTCTGTGGGGTACAGCACAGGAACCCATGGATCTTCTGGAAGGAGGTTCACTGGGGTGCATTAGAGGCATGGCCAGCACATCACAGGGAATTTGCTGATTATCTCTGCTGGGTAATGGTGAAGCCATGCCTGAAATAATTTTGGATACCTCTGATCAAGACAGGGCAAGAATAGAGAGTGTTCAGTGGAGGGCTGGTAAGAAAGTTATTGAGGAGAGGCTGAAGGCACTGGATTTAGCTGGTAGAAAGGAAACTCTGAAGTAACATAACATCAGCCTACAAATGTCTGAAGGGTCATTAGCAAAGTGTCACAGCTGAACTCTTCTTATCACTGCTGGTGGGTCTAACAGAGCAATTGCCACAGTTTAAAACTTGGGAGGTTCAGACCAAGCATCAGAAAATAAAATCAATGAGTAGCTGGGCAGTAGAACAACTTGTCCAAAGGAGTGGAGGAATCTCTGTCACTGAGGCTTTTCAAGACTCAGGCAAAGCCAAGATTGACATAGTCTAGTGCTGACCTGGTCCAGCTGAAAAACAGCCTTCAGAGGCACCTTTCAACCAACATTTCAATGATCTTGCAGCAGGTCTCAGGTCTTCACACCTTATTAATAAGGACTATTATTAAAATAATATATTTATTAACTTGTTTGGTTTCAGGAGTGGTAGTAAAAGATTGTCACCTAGCCTGTTTGAAGAGGGAAGACTCAATATATGGGAAACACCTTGGTGAGTTGCCTAACTGGGACAACACCTCTCACCAACCTACTTTGTGGAGTTGGAAAGGCAGCAAGAGACTTCCGCTAAGGAATGGCTTTCAAGTCACACTCCTGCTCCACATCCCCTTGCCCTGGCATCCGTTTGCCTTTCCAACTTAGTTCCAACTTATGCCTCTACCACATTAAAATATGAATATAAACTCTGTTGCTCCTTCCGACATGTCTGAAGCAATAGTAATTAGCCTCTCTCTGGCCTTCTATTATCAAATCAGTATCCACCTTCTTTGTTCTGTTGAAAATTCTTTGATATAAAGACATATTCTGTAGTGAACTATATTAATTCCATAACACCTCAGCCCACTAGATTCCCTGACTGATCACACCTCCAAGAGAACTTGCTTTTACTTTTTTTCTGGGCAACAGTAACCTGCTTGTTTTCTGTTTAGAACTGTGAATCTTTTACCCCCTACTCTCAGAGGGCAGTATAGATCTATATATGCCATACATCTGAATCCTTTCTTGTATTGTGGATTTGATTTGGGTCCAGTATTCAAAGTTTCAGTGGAGAAATGGTAAGATGTGATGTATCTAAACAGGAGGAGCAGAGCAGCCATACCTGGAGAAATTAAAACTAGAATGTATCTGATGGAATACACCTAACTAACATGGAAGATAAAATAATGCAACTTTACAGAAGTTTCACAGAGCTGCATTTAGATATATTTGTCACACATGTCAAAACTTGAGTATACATATGATGTTAATCAAACATTAACTTACCTTAATTGCAAAGGTTAAAGTTTACTGTCACATACAACTAAGGATGAGGTTTTTTTCCTCGCGGCAAATCCTGGAATCCATGGAATGTGTTACTTCTTCTAGATTTGAGTCATGTAAGTTATAACAGCATAGAGCTGGCTGATGTCACTGTGAGGTCACCCTCACTAATCTCTGAAAGGTGCCAGTGATCATAGGAGGTTCCTAGGGACTGGAAAAAACCAAATGTCACTGCTTTCTTGAAGAAGGGCAAAAAGAATCCAAGAACCTACAGGGCAGCCAGTGTCACCTCAGAGCCCGGGAAAGTGATGTTGTGAATGATTTCCAAACACATGAAGGAGAACAAGGTGTTGGGGAGTAGTGAGGATTGATTTACAAAGTGGAGATAATGCCTCCCTATGATGAGATCATATAAGTGACCTGGTGGAGGAAGAGAGAGCAGGGGGTGTTATCTATGCTGGCTTTCAATGCTGTCTCTCATAACATCCTTGTAGAGAAACTGATAAAATATACAAAAAAATCAGTGGACAGTGGGGTGGATTGGAAACTGACTGAACTGCTGGACTCAAAGGGTTCTGATCAGAGGCATGATTGAGGTCAGTCACTTGTGATGTAACCCTGGAGTTAATACTGCATAACATCTTCATTAGTGGCCTGGATGATGAGACAGGCTGCACCCTTTGCAGATGACACAAAACTGGGAGGAGTAGGTGATACATCTGATGAGTGTGCTCCCATTCAGAGGGACTCTGACTGGAGAAATCAGCCAACAGAATCCTTGTAAAGTTCAAGAAAGGGAAATGCCAAGTCCTGCACCTGGGGAAAAGAAGTGAAGTACCTGAGGATGGACTGAAGCACTATATCTGATCTCCTTTTTTCTTTTGTTGAAGTCCAAGCAGTAGAAATCTCCTTTTACCTGCCCTTGTCTCACACAGTACCTGATCCAGTAGTTCAGAAAAAGCTGCTGCTGTTCTAACCACTGGTGTCTGCTGTTCCCATTCCCCTGTGACAGTGGGTACTTGGCCATGAAGGGCTCTTCAACTTCTGACTGAGAAGATTGAGCTGAAGACTCTTTTGTCTTAAATATTGCAGAGAGAGAACTATGACTTTAGGGGTCGCTGACACTAAGGCAATGCAAAATAAATAGGGCTTTGGATTAGATAATAGAGTAATTTGAATTAGAAGGGAACTTCAAGATAATCTATTCCAACACCCCCCACCCTGCCCCCCCCTACAATAAGTAGAGACATCCTCAGCTAGACCAGGTTGCTCAGAGCCCTGTCCAACCTGGAATGTTTCTAGGGATGAAATATCCAACACCTCTCTGGGCAAACTGTTCCAGTGATTCACCATCCACATTGTAAAAAAGTTCTGCTTTATAACTAGTTTAAAACTAAATTATTTCCATTTAGAACTGTTATGCCTTGTCCTATTGTAACAGGCCCTGCTAAAAAGTTCATCCTTATCTTTCTTTTAAGCCCCTTCTAACACTAGAAAGCTGACAGAAAGTGTCCCCAGAGCATTCTCTGCTCCACACTGAACAGCCCCAACTTTCTCCACCTTTATTGATAAGGAGAGGTACTTCAGCCCTGGGACTGTAGTGGTGACCCTCCCAAGGACCAACAGGTCCTTCCTGTGCTGAGGACCCCAGAGCTGGATTCAGGTGAGGTTTCACAAGAGCAGAGCAGAGGGGCAGAATTCTCTCCTTCACAGTTCTGCCCATGCTGCTTTTGGATTCAGCCCAGGACATGGTTCTTTTTCTGAGCTGCAAGTTGCACATTGTCCATTTGCATCCAGCTTTCCATCCACAAGTATCCTCAAGTCCTTCTCAGCAGGACTACTCTCAATCTGTTCATCCCCCAGCCTCTGCTGATACCAGGGGTTGCTTCAGCCCAGGTGCAGCCCTTTGCATTTGATCTTCCTAAACCTCATGAGATTCCCACAGGCCACTGCTTGAGCTTGTCCAGGTCTCTCTGGATGGCATCCCATCCTTCAGGTGTGGCAACCCCACCACTCAGCTTGAAACCCACTGAGGGTGCCCTTGACCCCACCATGTCATCGATGCAGACATTGAGCAGCAGTGACCCTGAGGGACAGCCCTTGACATGGTTCTCCATCTGGCACTGAGCCACTGAACACTGCCCTGCAGGTGTGACCATCCAACCCATTTCTCATCCACCAAAATCCTCCCATCAAATCCAGATAGACACAGAAAGGGAGTTTAAAACAGGGCTGGGACAGAGTCTCAGAATAACAACAATTAAATTATTCCAGTGGTTGCACTTATTTCCTCAGAAAGCACCTCCCTAGAAGAAAGGCTGCAAGCTAATTAAATAAAAGGATGAACAAGTGATCCTACAGAATGAACACTCAGACTGATTATAGGCTTAAGAAAAATCCTTTGTTTAAACAGGAACTTAAAAATAACCCCAGAACCTCACAGCTCAAGCAAGTACACCTTTGAAAGTCCTCCTGGCATGAGAAATGTCCTCCCCCATATACCAGAATTTGTTCTTCTGAGCTGGGATTCAGTAAATATAATAACACCTTTGAAGCTTAGCTCTAAGACTTCCAAACACTTTCATATCTATCTATCTATCTATCCATCCATCCATCTATCTATCTATCTATCTATCTATCTATCTATCTATCTATCTATCTATCTATCTGTCTATCTATCCATCCATCCATCCATCCATCCATCCATCCATCCATCTATCTATTGTTTTGACAGTAACCAGTACCACAGTCTGTGGTGCAGTTTCCAGTAGTTACAGGCACTTCTAATTGTGCTGAAGGTAAAAGCTAGTTTAAAAAGAAAATGAAAAAAGAGAACCTCTACATTTTTTATGCAATACTTCCCATTTGTATTTTTCCATTTCTGCTCAGTCAGTCGCTCAGTTACCTTCTCTAACAGAGACCTGAGTCAGGAGTTCTCAGATCCTCGGAGTCAAGTTCTAATCTTGTGATTCAGATCAAATGCTTCAACAGCTCAGCAGTGTACAAAAAATCATGCACCAGATGACTGGTTCAGACTGCAGTGAAGAACACTGTCATGCTGACACCGCGTCCAAAGCACTGTGTCCATTTTGGAGTTCCCCAAAATGAGAAAAGTGAGCAGCAGATTCCTGAAGGAACTGGAGCGCATGATATTGGGGAGACATTCTGGACTTGCTCAGCCCAGAGAAAAAAATGATGAGGGGAAATCTTACTCTTTTCTGCAGCTACATAATTGAGATGGAGGGGAAGAGAGAGCCAGACAATGGACACAACCCAAGGCACAAGACATTCCAACGAGATGCAAGGAAGTTATTTGTTTTCAAACTCTGGAACAGATTCCCCAGAGAGGCTGTGGAACCTCCAACCTTGAAAATGCTAAAAAGGCAACAGGACAAAACCATGAGCAACCTGCTCTAACTCGACCTGCTTTGCACAGAACATTGGACTTGCAACCCCCAGGGGTCCCTTCCAACCTAAGCAATTCTGTGAGTCAAACAGCTGCTGGAGGCCAGGATATCCTCAGAGCCTCCAGAGGCTATACCAGCTCACAGTTAGCTGTGAGCACTGAACACAGTTATCTGCTCTTCTCACCTCTCAGTGCATTTTCCCTTCAGCTTGGCTGGCATTAATGCAAATGGAACAGTGGAGGAAAAAAAAAAGTTTTCTTAAGTAACTAAACAACTAAACTGCCCTGAGATGGTTCAGGCTGTGCTGCACAAACTGTTGTGTTGTACACACTGTGGCAGAGGTTCCAAATGAGTATTGACCTGGGAAGGACCTAAAGATCATTTATCCAAAAATATTGTCATGCCAGTAATCACTGTTAAAATTTTTACAGTTTCAGAAATTCTCCTGTTTTGATTAATGTTAGTTTCATTTTTTGTCTGCCATTTATACCAATGCAACATTATTCGGCCAACACAACCATAGAGAAATAGAGTAACACAAATACCAATTTCCTAAAGTGGTCAGTACCAACTCTATTCTTATAAACATAAAACTAACTTCAATATCACTAAAGGACTACTTTTGCAGAAGAATTACAGTGAGGAAATTTGTTGCAAAGATTCCCAGACTACTGCTAATTCAACTTAGCCCAAGAGAGAAAAAAGTTTCTGCAGCTTCTGATTTCTTCTTATTGAATAATAAATAGTACAATATAATAACATCTGCTGAAGAGATCATATGAATGTAGTACTTCAGCTGTGTAAATTAGGTGCATTCATTATTGTTACAGTGAAAAATACTAAAATATATGTAAACAAGCAGGAGCCCCTAATCTGAATTTGATTGATAGATCTCCACTGGATCTCATTTTCTCCTCACATACTGTCCTCTTAAGCTTATTCTAAGGATCAGTGGTAATTCCCAAATTATCTTGAAAGTTTAAATTTCTCAGAATTCTTTTTTGGGGAAAGTTCAGTGCTTTACAGCTTACCCTCTTTAGGCATGCACTCATCAAAACAAATCCCCAAAACCTTTTCAAGAGTAAATAATATTTTGAAAACCATTAATAAGGAAGGCTTGGGTAATAAAGAAGGAAACCATTAGGTGTCATACACTCCTTCCTTTCCCCTGTTATTTTTGTAATTGACTTAGATGTCAATCTATGCAAGTAACCAGAAACACTCATGCTGTTCTGTCAATATAAAGTCATTGGCTACTTGGCACTTAAGCTGTTTCCTCTAAATGCCTCCCCATGTCCTAGACCAGACACACATTGATTTTTGATTTTTTCAAAATGCACACTGTTTTTTGATTCTACAACTCTTGCTTATGTAACTATTGATAGGTTAACCTAAACTGCCTGTAAACACACACAATCAGCTATTGGCTATATTATGTTCTCTTTCTTTGTAACCATGCATTGTTTTCTGTGTTATCCTATACTAAATATTACAGTCAACGTAGAGTTTTGTGGTCCTAAACAGTAGCTTTACATCTGTTTAGTTTAAAAGCTTTCATGAAGCTTGAGATCACTCTTTCTACATTTGTGGACAAAGCATTCACCTGGCAATATGATAGCATCAGTTCAGACGGGGGGGAAGAGGGGCAGAGATGGAAGTTGTTGAGAATTAAAGTGCAATTTAATACAAAAAAGCACAAGCTTTTTCCACTTTTCAGTAACTGTTTCACTAGTCCATGCCAGGATAACAATGTACCAGCTACAGTATTTGTTCCACTTCCAGGTGGCACACTCACACTTCTAATGAAACAGTCCCTAGGCTGTTGCACATTTCCAACACCTTTGTGAAATCTGTGCCCTGTTTTAGGAAGAGGTTTCTGCTCACTCACCCCTACTTTGGTTAACAGCAGCAATCCAGACACATTACCAGCCTGGAACTTGTATAAGCTTCTATTAAGGGGATGGAGCTGACAGCCACAGTGAGATACAGGTGCCCATCCTTGGGACCCAGTCCCTCAGAGGAATACAATAACAGTGGACAACACACCAATGAGTCTAAGGACATTTTTAAAGATGCTTTCAACTAACAGGGCTGCCAGAATCAGATCTGAAGATCCATCTGTATATTCCATCACACAGTTACTTAGCACTGGCTACTTCTGCCATTTTCAGCAAAGCCTATGATCTAGCTTCATATTGTCACTTGTTCAAGACAAAAAGGTCCGTGTGTCAGAGCTGTTGCAAGACTCCTTCTGGTCAGCCACTGCTGCAACAGCTCATTTTTAACATCCCAATGTATTCCAGAGAACCTGGCAAGGCAAGTTGGGATAGTCATTGTCCAGTGGGTGAAAAGGTGGCAAGGTCTTCCACACCTTTTCAGGGTGTTGAGCTTCTTGCCAAGTCTTTAAGACCACAGCTTTAATCACTGTAGTTTCTCTATACATCTTCATGAGCAGGGTGGATCTTTCTACTGGCTCAGGCAGCAAAAGACTAAAACTGTCTTTTGTCGAGGTTTTCTCAGAAACTCCTTTCTCCACCCTCCACCACTGTCTACTACGCTTAGTTTCAAAGTCTTGTAAGTCAGAAGCTGTTTCCTCAAGCCCTGTGCAGCATTTGGCTTTGCTCTCCAAGCTCTGAGGCTAAACACAGTCCCCACAATGTCCTGTCACTGTCTTGAGGACCTGTCACAAGGCTGAATCCTCCCTGACAGCCAGCACCTCTGATAGTGGAACATATGTAACCTACACAGTCCTGGGTTTCCCACGGGGATCCTTCAGTACTTCTGCTCTCTTGGCTGTATTTACTCCAGCTGCCAACAGCAGTGTCCATTGCGTGCTGCTGCCAGTGCCAGAGGTGCACCTAAACCCATACTAACATGCTTCAATCAGCTGCTTCTTTAGGAAGAAGGTGACATACTTTGAAAACCCTAAAAAATATTTTCATTGCTGGCAATGCTTACTGCAGTAAGGTGCATCGGCACCTCAGAGTCTCTGAAAGCCAGGAATAGAAATTTCCTACTGAGATGCTGAGACACCCTGCTAGCTCCTGTATGTCAAGGTCTGTTTGGTTTTTTGTTTGTCTGCTCCCTCCAGAGGCCAAGCACACAAAGGCATCTAGCTGATCATCTTTCTCAACTGGGAATAAAATTCATTAATTTAACCATAATGAAGAGTAGGGCTGATTAAGGAATACAGGTGCTGGTGAACACAGAACAGACTCCTACACCACCACAGCCTAGACACACAACAAGAAGCCACCCACTTTTGCAAGAGGGAAAAATCAATGCCTGCAAAACACAGTGAGAGGGCTTCAAAAGAGAATTCACTGCTAAGTAAGTGATGCAGTAAGAGTCTCTGTTAGCTTCTGCTGAAGATTTCCTTCCTTGAGCTGGCAGCCTGGATATAAATAAATCTGCTGTGCAAGTGTCCTCTCTATAAACACAGAAAAAAATGAGTAACAGTCTCATCTGTGCATTTTTTTGAAAGTATTTTTTGTCCCGCTAAACTAGCTGCAATTACTAAATAAAGGTACTCACAGTTTTCATTTTGCTTCTTTATTTGGTTGTGATTGTATTTTATAATCACAATGTTGAGCTCTGGCATTCAATCTGATGGGCAAGATAGCACAAGCTATAACCTGAATTAATCAATGGCAACTCTGACTCTTGCTTACTGTGATTAAAAATGTAATGAAGCCAAGGCATCCTCCCTTACTTCTCTCTCCTTCTCCAAAAGGAAGGGCAATCACAGCCCAAGAAGTAAATTCTGAAGACTGGTTTTTGCAACAAAATGAGAAAGCATTGCCAGCGGCTGCCTGCAGAAAAGCCAGCCACGGGCCTCAAGTTTAAATGGACAAATAAAGCTGCAGTCACACTACAACAACATTATTTCAGATAATACTTCCCTCTACCCACACATCTTCCAAAAATCTACACTTATTTTTAAGTCTTCTATGAAGCAGTCAACCTGCCTGTAGGATAGCACAGTGTCCACAGATGAAAAGCTGGGTTTGAGACCTCCAGGGAACCAACCATAGGGAAACTCAAGTCCCCTGATATTTATATCCAGTAATAGCAAATAATTCTAGATTAGACTGGAGCTTGCTCAACCACAGGAGCAGTGACACCTCAATCCACCTGGGAGCAGGACTTACCTTATGGGCAGAGGGTCTCAGGGAGCAGCAGTCCCAGCATTATTTCACACCCAGAGATGCCACCAGTCCTACCAGTTCATCATGAAGAACCTGTGCAGTGTGGCTGGATAGCACCTAGAGCAACCTGCCAGCCTTGGTCATCAGCTCACTGACACCCATGGACATTACCCAGGGGACAAAGCAACCCCTGTGCCAGCCTAACCTCTGCAGGTTCTATCTGAACACTGATTTCAGAGTGTGTGTGTACAATATGGTACCATATCTGAGATTTCTGGCCTGTATCACATATCTGCATGGCACTAGCACACAGCACCTCAGGCCTGCATGCTGGCACCTGCAGGGCACAGCCACGACACCACCTATCAGCAGTAACAAATAAATGGTGCAGAGCTCAGCAGCCATGGTTAGCAGCTCCTCCTCTGGAGAAGGGAACGAGAGGTTGTTTCTCATACACTTTTTTCAGCTGGTGTGTCTGGATTGTATCTAAGGATTAGGGTGGAACAGCATTAGGGCTCTCCAAGCAAATGTACAGTTGCCCCTATTGTAAGGTGAAGAGACAGGATTTGGAACAATGGACAAATGATTTTTCAAAATGTTAATCATAGGGAAAACCTTGAAGTGGGAAACAGAGAGCACAAAGTTTGTATTTTAGGCTGTGGGATAATAATTTTTGTATCCCTGCTTTCAATCCTGCACTCTAGGGAAAAAGCCAGCTGCAATTCTCACACAAGAATAATTAAAAATTTATCTAGGAAATACTTTCACAGATGGAGCGCCTTTCACAGCTTTGGAGTCAGCAACCTTGCAACGCTCTAGCTGGCAGCTGCTGCTCTACCACTGTGCTCTGAACAGAGACAAGGGAAAGCCAGCTTCTTGTGCAAGCTGTTTTTCCAGCCCCAAAGGAAAAAAGGCAATAGGGATGATATCAAGCTGCCTAGACTGGACTGTGAAGGGAGCCTTAGCAGAGGACAGAAACAAGGTGACTAAGGGTACTCACAAAGGCAATACAGCCCAGCAGAACCTAAGCAGAAACCTAAGGGTGTTAAGCTGGTGCACTAAGAAGAAATTAATAGTTAAGTAAGATATTTCCTTAAAATCTGCAGTTTAGGTAAAGGCAGACATGAACCTGGGAGCAATGAAGACTGGAAGGAACCTCAGGACAAACCAGAACCGATTCTGGCAGGAACAGCTCCATCTGACCCACAGCTGCAGTCTGTGTTTCACTGGGAACTGCAGGCTCCCTCCAGCAGCAGTGTGTACCTGTTTCCCCTTAGCACTGACTATGCATTTACATTTCACATACAGAAGATCAGATTGCAAAGTACAGTTCCCATAATACCTGAATCTTCACTACACATAGTTTAATCACTAACCTTCCTGCTAGTTCAACTGAGAGGACACATCTCAAGAACTTTGAGAGCTTTTAACCATTTTCACAGCTGCTTAGCTTGTTGAATACAATGAGGAAACCAATTAACTTAGGAGTGATTTATAAGCCTTATTCTGAAACATTACACCATTTATGTTCCTTCACAATTGAACCTTACAGACATACAAAGACAGTAAATTGACACATTTAAGATCAGTTGAGTAAGAATGCTGTACTGGTAGTATCTTTCCCTCAATACTTACCAAGCTTTTACAACAAACAGTTAAAATCCATGAAATAATTACTTAATACTAAGAAAATGTTCTTCCTAGAACAGGGTACCTGATCCATGTAAGGAAAATAGACAGCATAATGAAAGAAAAAGTAAAAGAGAAGACATTTTTACAAAAGCTTTAGATGCTTAAATCTCCTTAAAAATGCATATAAAGCAAAGAGGCCACTTTGATTTAAAGCCATTTTGTTTTTATCTATTGGGGTAGTCACTTTACATCATACCAAAAAGACTGTATAAGGAATACAACTGTCAAGAATCAGATCTTTATGGCACAAAAGGAATTTTTTCATTAACCTGTTTCAGAGTTGTTAAATACATTATTAAAGACAAAGACACTAAGGCTACCACAAAATAGTATTTGCATGATGATGTTAGTCTTTATTCAGTTTCTCAACTGACTCCTCCAGTCTGAAGGTGGACAAGAATCTTTCCAGTAGTCTGTTCCATTGATTTATTCTGGATGAGAAGATTCTTTCTACTTTTGACAAAAACTTATTTTCTTATTTATACTGTTACTCAAAGTTCACATAAGCTTTTATGTTGCACCTTACAATGTATGGAATTTCAGATTAAAATAAAACTCTAAACATAACCTTTTATATAATGTAAAAATATTCTACATGTTTAACATATCAAGAATGTTAAGCATTTACTTTGGGGAAAACCTATTTTATGCATTTTTCAGTACAAACCCCACTGTGAAGGCTTTGCATTTGTGTCTCCCTGTTCAGTCGGGTGCCACCCAATGTTCATCATCTGCATCTGCAGCTCGGCCACTGCAGTTTCCAAAAATTGTAAATTTGAGATGCTGCTCACTGTTCATCTTTACTCCTCTCCCATCCCTCCCTCCATCATGGAAAATTGACATCTTTGAAATAATGAGTGTTTTTAATTATCAAAATCAGTATAAAAATAGCAGCATGCTACTAGACACGAAAAGCAGATTCATCATGCATTGTGAGTTTAAATGCAGATTTCTGCCTTCCTCTTATATTATCAAAATCTTTTTTAAAGTTAACATCAAGGCAAGGGTATAAGGACAGACACTGCATAGTATGATTTGATACTAATCTGAACTGGGTTATTTGCCTTTAATCAAAATCCATGATAATTACAGGGTAAACAATTTTTATTTCAAAATACAAGTTTAACTGGAATTGTAGTGATGAAAGCAGAAGAGGGAAAATGCAGTCTTTTACAGCCCACGTCACTGTATCTCACTTACATCCAGAGATAAAAGCTCTAATTGGTGAAGAGACAAAATATTTGTGGCATGTCATTGAACCTTTGTGATAATCCAGCGTTATCCATTTCTAAAGAAATATAAATACTTTAAAACAAACATTGAAAATAAATCCTTTTGATGTAACAAACTACACTCTTTACTGAGAATTTTCAGTCTTCTTAAAAGTAAGGGACGTCACCCAAGAAATAATCGAAGTATCAATGTAGAACAATCCTCGGAGGAAAAAAGTTGGAATGTAAACCTCTGTTCCAAATTAGATCTGAAAAGCAAAAACACCACACCATGTATTTCATCCAAGTGTGTTTTTCATCAGCAATTCTTTTTTAAAGTTGTTTTTACAGTTCAACAGGAGACTTCCAGAACTTAGCACAGTCCTGTTTTGCCTCAGCTCATACCCTGTTTTCTTAACACATGAACAATTGCTCCGCGCTTTTGTCCCCACCAGCCCTGTGACAATGCTATGGTCATGCAGGTGAGCAATTCTGCATAACCACAGTATCTGCAATACAATTATACATCACTAGAACAGCCATAAATTAGCCCATAATTCTCACAAATGAAAATAAAACCAAATTTGAGAGTCAATTCCCTAAGTAGTGACTTTTTAATCGTCCTTCTGATACAAAAAGCAAAGACTCCACCAAGTTCCTTCTGTTAACAACGACCTTGGAAACTGCACTTCATTCCAGATACATGACAGTGATCCTCAGAGAGGTTACTCACATCTTCTACCTTCTTAAAGCATGATGTTAATATTTTATTGAAGAGCTGACAAAAGCTTAAAAACAATCATAGCTTCTCACTTAACCCCACACATAGATCCATTAGTTTGCAAATTTGTCCTACAGCTACTTATCTCTTTGATGTCTTACAATAGCCTCATTATTAAGAGCATGCAGTACTAGTTTTTCTAGCTTCAATGAGCTAAGTCTTCAGTAAGCTCAACCACTGACAGGCCCAAAGTGAAATTTTCAAAAGTCTGAAGAAAAATTCCTCAGCAGTTCGATATTTTTAAAATACTTGATCTAAAGAATCATACATTGATAGCCTCAAAAGTCAGAATAATAGAAGCATTTTAAAAGAATTAGTCATATTATCAACTCAGAGAGAGGACTAAAAAGATGAAGAATTAAAGCATAATAGTATTCTTAGAACAGTCTATCCAATTAAGTTAACTCACTGGCTCAGTAAGTTACTACTTATCCTCTCAGCCAGCTGACCCTGCACACATTCATCTCTCAGCTGTAAATTAAAGTCCATCAACTTAGAAAACACTGCACAGCAGATACTACTTCTGCAATTTACTATAAAATTTGAATTGTAACAATTTTACTACTATAATTTCAGAGTGTGCAGTTTAGTGGTAAGCAGTAACACAAGTGACTGTGACAGTCAAGATTATGGTTAACTTCAGAAAAACTACTAAGATGCAGCTTTTCGGAGTTTTTATATAAACTAAAATGGAGACTTAAAACCTTTATTTTTAAAAATCAAATTCCTTAATTATTGCTGCAGTTCTGATAGGACAGTGAGGCTGTTAAACCTAGAGGAACTGGGGGTGCCAAATGACTGATTCTCTTTTAGGCACCTTCAGACTGCTCTGCGTGTGTTTTAGCAGCGTGACACCACATGTCCCGTGTGCTTAGAGGCCAGCACAGGAATGACTGTAGGACAGGAGAGAGGACAGAAAGCTGGCACAGGAGCACACCACACCACTTCCTGAGGCAGTCCCTGAGGAGCAGAGCTATCCTGAACATCCATGCACTCCCTGCTGTAGAACTAACAACAACAGCTTATTGCCAAAGGTGAGAGCTTCAAGCATATGATAAAAATACATATTTACTACTTACATCATCAATATCTTCATCATCATCTCCAATATCATCAAACTGGATTTCATCATCATCTCCAGGACCAAATGTGTCTGTTTCATTGATTTTAGCTATGAAGGAATTTAGAGAAGTTAAGGAGTGTACTCACACTGTGCCAAGACAGACTGAGTATTCTTATCCAACATGAATTTCCAATTTGAAGTGAAAAGATTCTTACCATGTTCTGGAAGCTCCCCATATGCTTTCAGGCTTCTGGCTTCATCTGCATTGTATTTTAGAATAACATCAGCCTTGTTATCCTAAATAAGAATTTATTAGAATGCATTAGTCATCTATGAAGGAAAAATAAAACTATTAACCTCAGCAGACTGCATTATTTATAACAACTATATTATTTACAGTGGATTAACACCTATAATATTTATAGAAGAACATCTTGTTCTTCCTTCCCCTCCAGTTCTTTTAAATGCAAAGTAAACACATTGGAGTATTTTAATTTCTTCTGAGTGACAATTTATTTTTTTTTATCTCCAATTGCAAGTAATTTATAAATTCACTGAATGGTTTGGATTGGAAGGGACCTTAAAGATCATCTACTTCCAACCCCCTGCCATGGGCAGTGACACCTTCCACTAGACCAGGGTACTCAATCTGGCATTGAATACTGCCAGGGATGGGGCATCCACAACTTCCCTGGGCAACAAGACAAAAGAGAATTTGAGACAAATGAGAAATGTTGAGTATTCAAAACTTGACAAGCTCAGTTTCATGCCTTTGAAATTAACCTTTCTTCAGACAACACACATAGTGAGGGGTTGAGGTCAATCAGGAATCACAGAATGACTGGGTTGGAAGAGACCTTAAAGAGACTCATTGAGTCCAACCCAGCCCTAACATCCCAACCAAACCATGCACCAAGTGCCACATCCATTTTTTTTTTTAAACACATCCAGGGATGGTGACTCCACCACCTCTCTGGGTAGGCCATTCCAAGTACTTTACTTTTCACTCTTTCTGTAAAAAACTTCTTCCTAATGTCCAACCTGTATTTCCCCTGGTGAAGTCAAAACCAAAAAATTCCTAGTTTTAAGTACTTTATTATATACAGTAAGTGAGAGCATCTTAAATGTTTTATAAACCTAATGCACATTTCAGAAGCAGAATCTATCTTCAACAACTGCTGACAACACGAGCATTCATGAAAGGCATTCACCTAATGAAAGCCTGACAACTTTCCATTTTTTCCAGTTTCCCATTACTGTCTGTATTATGTAAAGGTATGCCTCTCCATTTTTAGAAATTTTAGTACAAACTAATTACTGATTAATTTCCCTCTTAAGGTAAAAGCCTAAACATCAAGGGCCCAAAATTCTGATTACCAACGATTCTAATTATCACAATAAAATGTTTGGTACTTGACTCCATCTCCTTTTGTACCACGGGATGCAAGCACCAAACAGCTACATCTGGAAAAAAAAACCAGGTCAAGCTTGATGACAATAAGCACCTTCACTGACAAAGTCTCAGGATGCAATTTAGAAGAACAAGTCAAACCAGAAGTTGTCTACTCATTACAATCTTCCTGTAGTACAAGGAAACTAAAAATCATTATTTAGCATAACTAAATACAAATGCAAAGTTAGACAGGAATTTCCTCACAACACCTGCTGCAATTTAACAGTAAATAAAGATACTTGTAAGATGCTCCTTAGAGTAGGCATATTATACTGAATTTTTACCTGGTAGTCTCTTAAGCCAATCAATATAATATCAGATGTATTTATCCAGACCTGAAGGAGAAAACAAGTGTTACAAAAATTCAACTTCTGTTGTATAACACAATAACCAAACTGCACATTTAGATTCACAGAGAGACATAAACCTTTCACTACAGCCACCACCTTAATTTTCTAACCAGTATGCTAGAAATGTCCAATTTAATGTTTTAACAGCAAATCCAAGGTCATAAATACTCATAGTTATTTTTACATGTTATGGAGCTATTACAGGGTAATCAAAGTTCTCTGAAGAGCTTCTATCCAACAGGATGTTTACTAAGCCTTAACATTGGAGAAAACAGAAGGAAAGCATCAAGGCACCAGTTGTGAACTCAGTAAACTGAGCTCCTCCAGGACAAAAATTAAAAAAAACCCGATGAAGGGAGCGATGGACAAGATCAGTGAAGAGCACAAAAAAATGCACTGAGTTGTTTCTAGAAACTATGTTAACCAGAAATCTGCAGAAGAGGATAGGCTTTTAAATGCAAAGAGTGGTTCTATGTGAGTTCTATCCCACATCTTCTTGATTTTTTTGGAGACTGAACTAATTTTAGTTGGAATTTCCTTTCTTTTAAACATAAGGAATAGATAAGTGGTGCTTTTTGTAGCAAGAAATTAATTCTGCAGCACTTAGTGTTTATTTATGCACATTCTCCACCACCTTGAATAGTTTCTTGCAGGCAACTACAGCACTGCTTACACTGATCCCAAGGCACGTGCATTCAGTGCTGTCCAAAAAATGGAACAATCCAGAATGAAGACAGTGCATGTCTGCTTTCACTGGAAACAGACTGAGGGACCTCCTCCTCACCATACACTAGCAGAGGACAGGAAGATGTAACACCTAACAAGGGCCAGAGGGGACGCCATCTGAAGATGGCAAAGTTAAGAATGCAAACATTTACACCTGACATCCCTGAAGGTACAAATCTTTGCAGACTAGCTTCCAGCAGAAATATTTTGGGAACTGATGAAGTGGACAATGAAACAATGGAATTGGAGATGTATTTTCTAAATAGTCACCAAGCTTCCCATCTGCAATTAGGGAGATTTTAATAATTTTATATATGTAGAATTTTCTAGAATATGAAAAGCTTGTATTTCATAAGCAGCCAAAAAAAAAAACTTTCCCCTGAAAAATGCACATGGAAAGGCAGCCCTTTAACTGTGAGCTTCACCCAAGAGCCAAAGACTGCCTATTCTTGTGCCTGCAATGGAAACAGAAGGACAGACTAGTTTACTATCAAAAAAACTAGTTTAAAATATTAAGTGCAGTAGAAATATTTGTTTTTGTAACAAGCTACATATGTAAATGTTTACAATTACATATCATGCATAACATCACTGTTTCCTATTGCAATGCTTCAGAATTACCTTTTTTCTTAGCTTCCCTCTAATGTGACATAACCTCTTCACACCATCAAAACATAATGCCTCCAGTCTTCCATTGCCTAACATCTTGATCACCTGGGCATATTCTGAAAGAGATGGTAACATACAGAAACACAGAATCATTTAGGCTGGAGAAGATCTTTAGGACCAACAAGTACAACCATTAACCCAGCACAGTTAAATCTACCACTAAGTCATGTCCCAAAGTGCCACAGAGGAAAACTTCTGAGCAAACGCAGCTTCAAGACACAACCACTAACTTTTCACTGTAACCCAAATCTGCTGTAATATTTTATCAAACATGAACTGCTGACAGGAGCTTCAAGCACCCACACAGGCTGCTGAATGTATCACAGCTTTGTATCACTGTTGATGTTAACATTTTCAAATACTGCTCCTTCTTGGTTGCATCCACCCTTTTGTTCCCTCTCAAATGTTTGCTACAGAAAATCTCAGAGCTACTGAGTCACACTCAGAGTATTTAAGTATATGACAACATCACAGCACCTGTCTTAAGGGAAAACACCTCAGTGCTGTCACTGAGGCAGGAGAAAGCTGCATGCCCTGTACAGCCACCCACTGAGACTCTGAATCCCTCTTGCAGAGGCTCCGTGGACAACACCCCTCTGTCCTTGAAAGGACAGAACCCTTATCAGACACTGTGTGCAAGGCAAACAGCAGACTTCAGCTGAGGTCTCTGAAGCACCTCTCTAACCCCACCCTCAATCTCTTCACTTTGTATTTCATCTGCCTTACCAAGCTGCAAAAAAAAATCACATACTGGAGAACTTCACACAAATTAGATAGTCCAATGGACCAGGAGACTGTTCATAACTGAGAATAATGTTTCATTAAATAGATTTTGCTTGGGAGATGTAAAGGATCTTAAGTTTCAGATGTACATAAAAATAAACTCCTTTTCTGCTTACAACCAACACAAAATACCAGAAATTTGTTCAGTGGCACTTCTACAGTGATTTAAATCAGTACCCTTCCCATACTTCTAACAAACCAACTGATTAATTGGCTACTAGGAAAGCACTCACATTATGTGAGCAACCACCAGAGTGTGACACACAAGGCAGGGCAAGCTGAAAGGGAGGTGAGCTCACTGTCACCAAAGGCAGGGCAGTTGGGAATCCCAGTCATCCCCCATGCGCTCTCCTGTGCCTTACTTCACCTGACAGCATCCCACTTACTGCTCCTGCTTTAAAAACTGCTAGACTTCAGCCCAGAAGCCAACTGAACCAAATCATGAGGGGACAGAACAGTGAGATGAGCTGCTCTGCCACAGCAGTGACTTCAGGGAGCTCAGTGAAGGGTGCAAGAGATGTTAGAGTCCATACAGAACAGAAAGTGGGACTGTGCATCCCAGGGACAATTACTGCCAAAACTGAGCCACATCTGCTAAGCCAGCTGCTCACAGACCCCTCACACAAAGCTATCAAGAGGTTTCTAGGAAATGTTTAAGTGCTGTTCGACACAGAGCATGCACTAAGGTCAAGAAGAGGAAAACGTCATTCTTAACCAGTGAAAGTATTGAAAATTTCCCTTCTCCTACTGTCTTTCTCTTACATTCAATATGTCATTTGGAATTCAAATACAACCCCAATAAGAAGACTTCTCTCTATTCTGTCACTTACAGTATGTGACTGAAAACAATGACATTGCCATACTATAGGTAAAAACTCACCTTGCCCATCTTCTTTGAAGACCAGTTCTCTTTTTTCTGATTCATTCTCATTCTTACCTCGTCGCCTATTTTTACCTCCTTTGCCTAAATTAAGTGAGAGAAGTAAAAAGCAGGTGTTACTGTCTCTAGATACAGTGAGTGAAAAAAGTCAGACTTATGGAGATTTTTATGCTTGCACTTCATATGGCAATTCTAAGTATCCCACCCAGATCTAGATTTTTTGCTTACTTTTAAGTCTAAATTTTTATCTGGGTAGTAACAAAGTAATTAAACATTGGGCTCTCCATTGTTTAAGCTGTCCTGGTTGCTCTGGAGTGACAGCAGCCTTCAAAATGATTTTCACAAAATGGCCATTTTCAGTTTTTGTGATCGCTGCTACCAAATACCTCAAAAATAGCGGTGGGATACCTGAGGCACGTAATCTTCAAGAGCAGATGAATAACTTCAGTTACTGTGCTGCTGAAATCCCTGAAATACTCAAGAGGAAGCTTACCCTCTAAATGAAGCTGCCCTTTTTAAAAGGCACACACGTGGCAACAGGATTAGATGCTCTTCACGAAGAGCATAAGAGCAGCTCATACTTGCCCCGCTGTTAAAATCTGCTGCTCCCTCACGGTTTCTGCTTTTCCTTTCCGGGGTACGAAACAGGGGAAGCGGCGGCAGCGCTGCCCAGCGAGGGCACGGAGGGGCCCGGCCGCCTCCTCGGCAGGGCCGCTCCTGACAAGCGAGCCGCGGGCAGGGCCTCCCGCTCCCGGCCGGGCCTCAGCGGCCTCCGGAGCGCGCCCGGCAGGCGGAGCCGGCCCGGGGACCCGCCGGGCTGCCGGGAGGGCCCCTCCGCCCGCGGGCTCCGGGCTCCGGCGGCGCCCACGTGAGGGGCCCCGGGCCTGCCCTGCGAGACCGCGCCCGGCCCCGGCCGCGCCGCCGCGGGCCCGGCGGAGGGAAAGGGCGACTCACCTTTATTCTTAGGCATGGCGCCGAACGCTCCGCCGCGCAGGGGCTGCGGGAGGGGCGGCGGGAGGGGCTCCGGGCGGGGGCGGCGGTTCGGGCTCGGCGGCGGCTCCGGGCGGGACCAGCGGCGGGGCCGGGGCTGCGCGGGCTCGTGCGCTGCGCTCCGGCCGCTGCGCCGACCCGGCCACAGCGCCCCCCCGCGGCACGGCGGACTCCGGCGGCGCAGGACGCGCCCGGGGCCCGCTCCCCGTCCCGGCTCCCGGAACGGCCCCGGGAAGGGCCCCGGGAAGAGCCCCGGGAAGGGCCTCGCCTGGGCACTGCCGGGCGTTCCGTGGTGGAGTGCAAGGAAAAGGAGCAGGAGGAGCGGGCAGTGCGCACCCAGGCAGCCCCGGGACACCGCACGGCGCTCGGGGGCAGCGGTGTTAGGGATAACTCCTTCCAGTACCTGCAGTACCCGCCAGGAAAGATGGGGCAAGACTATTTACATGCGTTCGTAGTGAGGGAACAAGGAGGAGCGGGTTCAAATTGAGAGAGTAGGTTTAGATGAGACATTTCGAAGAAATTCTATACGGTGCGGGTGGTGAGGCATTGGCACAGGCTGCCCAGAGAAGCCGTGGGTGCCCCGTCTCCGGAGGCGCTCAGGGCAAGGCTGGATGAGGCCCCGAGCAACCTGCTCCAGTGGGAGGTGTCCCTGCCACAGCAGGGGATTGGAATCAGATTGGAATCAAATGATTTTCAAGCTCCATTCCGACCCAAACTATTCTATGATTCTGTAAGTCAGAGAGTACGAAGGTGAGGAAGGCTTACTGCAGGAGCTGTGGTATAGCAGCCCCCTTTCTGCCTTTGCAGTTTCTGGAGGTTTACAAATGATCCAGTTTACTTGTAAATAAATTTAAAAATGTTTGTAGGCAGGCAGCATAAAGCCTTGTGTGGACAAAGGGCCACAGCTATGCACACCTCTGATCCCAGGTATGAATTTCACTGAGGAAAACACAGTACCCTTGCCCCATATCCATTACCAAACCTCTCCATGTTACCTGATGCCTTTCTTCTGGTACACTTGGCAAAACCTCTGGCAACAGTCCTCACAAATCCTCTATCACAATTACTGTAATGTTTTGTACACTATGCAACCTTTGAAAATCTCATCTTTTCCAGGTTGCAAGGTTAAAAAGAATCACAGCTGCAAGCTTCCACGTTGTATGAGCTGCTAAAACATAGGCCTGTTGTTTATGGAGTGCTTCTGCATATACTATTATGTTTTAAATGTTTACAAAGTGCATTAATTATCCAACATGCCCGTATTTTCAGTGTCCAGAGCAATGAGGCAGTGCAAGTGTTACTTAGCAGCCTCCCATTAAGTGGTACTTTAGAGTTGACTGTAATCTGACAGGGTCTTTAAATACAATATCCTTGCACTGTGGTCTTGTTGTATGTTAGATCAGGTCTATAAGCACCAGCTGAACAGGAGTTTTTCCTTTGTCTCCATGTTTACTTTCCTCAACATGTTGCATTGTCAGGACACTTGCTTTTTACAAACCCTTTCAGGCTGGCAAAGCATGCTCAGTGTGCTGTGAAGGTAGTTCAGAGTTAGTGATGAACAAGCTATGACTTTCATAACTGGTCAGAACAAATGATTACACAAAACAACCCTTTAAGATGTTTCAAAGTTTATTCATAGTAGAAATTTCAATTTCTTTTGAAGACTACAAAACCTGCCATTAGACAGGAAAACAAGCAATGATACTTTCCAAAACTGTTCATAGTTACATCTGGAACAGTTTTAATTACACATTAATAGCATGATTGGAACATCTCTTAGATCAGACTCTGAATAAAACAATCATTTAAAGTATTCAGTACAATTAATTTTTTTTAACGAGCATTTCATTCTATGACAGCAGTGCCAAGCATCTAACAGATGCTATTGTAATGGTCTAGAACAAGGTACAATACCACTGATTTCCTGGAACAGTACCTTAGACTCACTTACATGCCATGCTGAGAAAACTAGTATAAAGTATGATTGTATAGAATCGTAGAAAAATATTTTATCTGTGATTTTGTAATTTTTTAAAAATTGTTTAAGTAGACTTCCCCCCCCAACTAGGTTGCAAAATAATTACATCCCTCATAAGTACACCTTCCCTTTGATTAGGTCAAGAGTATCAAGATAAAGCTAATCATTTACATCATTTTCATAAGTTGAAATTCATCTATTAACCACTGCTTAGTAAGGGCCAGCACACTTTGAATCCTTTTCTTTCAGTAATAGAAAAGCACAGCTTTAGTTGGTAACACCACATTTACAAAAGCAAAACAAATACACACACACACACACAAATCCCAGACATGTAAATCTATTTTCTTATGGCCTTGTCTCTTCAAAAAAAAGTTTTAATTATTTTCTTGAAAAACTCTTGTTAAGCTTTACTCAATGTTATAGTGACTATGAGCACAGAACTTTGCCATTACTGGACATAGATGGCATTTAATGGGTATTGCAACTTCACTCTTCCCTCTGTTCCCTCATGCTCTCAAGCACAGTAAATGGTAATTTCACACTAAAAAAATTAAAAACAAACCATGGCCAACACATAGAAAAATTCACCTGTGTCTGCATTCTCTTTTTTTATCCTCTATGACTCTCTGAGTCACTTGCTATGCTTTGCAGACCAAGAGCAGTCCAGCAATGCAGTACACAGTGTGTCATAAACTCACATTCTAACAGAAAGTGCTGAGACTCAGAGAAGCATTATGTGGATTTCTTTACAGGTTGTAACAACTGCAGCTATAAGAACGTAAAATAAAAAAAAAAAAAAAGTGGAAGTCATGAACATGGATCCAAACCAGGAAGTAAGGTACATAAACCATGCTTGGCTGTAAAATACACCTCCCTGATTAGGCAGGCCCTTTATACCTTGGTTTAGAAAGTAACTTCAAAATACAGTGGATCTAGACTTCAACACATTCAGCTTAGGGTGTGCTAAATTTTCCTGTTTTGCTACAATTTAAAATGTTCATCCTCTGCTGATATATATACATGACTTAATAGCAACATTTGTATAGTCTCGACTAAATTAACAGCTCACTTGAGAGTGTAGATACATAAAATGCAGGAGTTGACTTTGCTTCACTATTTGGCTAATGAGCTTGAGGACCACAAAATAAGGCTACAATAAAACTACTGAAAGTATTTTTATATTATTTTAATATGGATATTGCCAATAGTGAGGCAGCTTAACACTTCCTCTTTTTGGTCTGTTCTTTGCCAGGTACCAATATACAGACACTGAACAGAGTAGGAACTCCTTCCTGAAGTGAAATGTTATTACTGACACACTAGACTGCCATCCTTTTATTTCAACAGCATTTAAATAATTTGGTTGACTAGATATGACAATCTTCTAATTAACACCTTAAAAGCCACCAGAAAGTAGTTTCCAGATTTTGAGAAGCCTGATTTAAAAAGGCTCACAGAGCTGAAAAATATATTTTTTGAGAGGTAAGGTTTTACTGAATTCCTCTGGAACTGCTGTCACTGTCAAAAAAAGTAAAGATGGCCTTTTTCTGCCTCTACTTAAAAATGTTTCCTGAAGGAAGGGTAGATGCATCTGTATAGCTAAAGGGAACTTCAATGTTAGAGCACCAAGTAAGGGAAAAATACTGTTTGCTTGGGAAGAGCTGTGTTTTCAAACTTCTGAGAGCTAGGCTAATTTAAGAATCCTTGTTTATAAACCCAATTTTTTTCACAATTATATAATGGATTAAATATTTAGCAAAAATTTACTGGCAATAAAAGTGGCATCCTTTGCAGATCTAGCAAAGGAAGCTTCCCCAAGGAACTCAAAAATTCTGGCAGAAGAAACACTCCCATCCAGAACAAATCTGTGGTGTCATAAAGATGATTGTTCCTTTCAACAAATCACTGATGATTTCAGGGAAATAAGCCAATTCATCACTGTAAAAGAAAGTTAATTCCACTAAGCCAAGAAAATACCTTCTTATGCAAAACACAAAATTGCATTGTTCACCAACAGCCATTCACCCAGATCCACATTTTATTAAAGCTAGAATTCCCAATAGTCATTTCCTATCTGGAAGGACTTTACACAGCCTGTAATTTTGGTGGAATGGAATACTCACTGTATTCAAATACATTCCAGTGCCCCTTCTCATTTGGGAAATTTCATCTTTTTAAGACATGCCATTAAGATGGGCCTTTAATTACTTTAGATACCAAGAGGCCAAGAATATTAAAAGTTTATACCAGTATTTAAAGTGAGTCTTCCACCCTCATTACCAAATCACCTCCATCTGTGGAAAAGTGAGAATGTTCCCTCTGAATGGCTCCATCTTACCTGTCTGGGATGACACTATTTTCAGGGTAAATTAGAATGACCCTTTTCTAACCAAACAGATCTTTATATCCTGCCCCTCATTTTGCTTTTGAAGTCAATTAAAATTATCAGAAAGTAACTGACAGAACATTAAATCCATCAGTTTTGCAACTGCAATGAATGCAGTTTAAATCTACTCTTTGCAGGCTGCTGCTTATTAGTGACCAATATGTTTTGCTTTATCTTCAAATGTTGCCTTTCTTCTATAATGCCAACATTCATTCACTGAACAATTCTTTTGCAGCTTAAACAAAAGTCATAGAATACAGATAAAATATTAACAATGGATTATAAGAATAAACCATATAGAAATGTCCTCTATCAGAAAGTATTTAGCAATAATTCCTGAGTCCAGAGATTAGATGGGAGAGACTAAAAGGGAGGGGAGGGGTAACAAAGACAGTGAGATATGGAGCAAGTTATCTTTTCTCTGGGTTACATTACCTATAGGATATATAGTATGGTGAGAGATTCATTGTTTACATTTTATAACATGACATGTGGCATCAAAAACACAGAAATGTAGAAAAGACATAGGCAAGGAAAACGACTTATCCATACTATTACATTCAATAGCTGTTTAACAGTCAGGCTTCTTTTAGAGCTGTCCAACAATACTGATTAATCCAGATGAACTGTTTAATCAGACTTACTTGTCATAATGATTAATAATATCTAAGTAAAACAAGGCATGTATACATTAAAGAAAACAGCACGGAAATGTACTGCTTGTGAACTGTTTACAAAAACATACAAAACGTTGGATGGCACAATGTATAGTGCTAATATAAACAGATTGTTTAAGCTAAGTGCTTAACATAAACTGTCCATCTCGACCTGTAACAAAGAATATTTCAGGGGAAAAAAAATATTCCTTATAAAAATAATGCTATGTGGTGCAGAGTGCTTTATTCAGTGTATGTTTGACAGAGGTGGCATTTGTAATTCTTCTGGTTTACTCAGTCGCGAACACGGTAATTTCCACTGTTTCCACTTGTCACTCCATTTGCAGCTCCAGTAAGATCAGTAACTTGCCATCAATGGTTTAAAGCGAGAGTAGATGAAAGCAGTAGCAGCAGCAGGAGCAGCAGCATTATAGGTACCAGCTGGGACAGAGTGTGCTTGCAGGTATCTGTCAGATATGTGCTACCTGTCGCCATGATTTGTGCTATCATCTTATGCCACAGTACCAAGTGTCTGGTTGAGGTCATTTCACAGGGCTGTTGAGGTAATTTTTTTAATACCTCTCCTCTGAGCAAGAGTGGAACGGCCAACTGGCTCCAAAACTGGTGACTGATTACGATTCAAAGCAGAGTAAGTTGCTGCCATTGCACCCTGTGGGGGAGAGGGGAAAAGAACAGTAAGAGTACATTGCGACTGATGCACACACTACAGCAGTGCTAAATGCCAGAAACTCTGAACAGGTTTCAACTTTCAGTCTATTTTCATCTACAAAACATAAACATACTGCTGCATTACTCAAGTCCTAGCAGTACTAGGAGTGAGTGTTTTTTAGGGTAATAAACAGTTTTACATTGCTTGGAGTCAAACCCAGAAGGTTTGCCAAATTAAGTTCTATCACTATGTTGTGTGAAAGAGCTGGGGAATGAAATCCCATTGGTAGACTGTCTCTGCTTATCCCTTACATAACCATTTCAGTTTCCAACAAAATATTTAAAAATCACCCACATTATTCAGCACATAAAATTAATTTTAAAAAATTTAGAAAGTTGTGAGCTGTGGGATAGAACTTCCTCACTTCCCACTTGTGTTTTGGATGCTAGAACTTTCTAATAGCTGACTAGAGAGAGGTTAATTATATTCTTCTTTTCCCTTTTATGTTGCACAAGAGATTCTTGAAAGCAGGACTGAAAACAAGGTTGAACACAAAGAAGTAGAATTCAATTATTTTTGATTTTCCTCTGCTTATTCAAAGTGAAAAAGTTCCAGGTTGTTTCAGACAGAGTGCAGAAATGTGATACTATAGTAATTAACACTGCCCTTTTGACTTCAGCTTTTAGTGTGATCACAAAGTATTCTGTTTTCCTTCAGTTACTGGCAAGTACTCTCCTCTGAAACTGTAAAGTTAGCAAACAATTTTACAGCTCTCCTACAGTCACCAGTCATTTTTCACTTGGAGAAGAATGATTTAGGTTGGTTTCTAAAAGCACTTAAGCCTTCCAGTGTAAGTAAGCCCAATAGATTGGGCCCAATAGATTTCAAACACAAGAAAATTATTTTTTTTTCAAATTTATTAGATTTATCACCTGTAAGTGGTTTCACATTAAATCCTATTACATATTCCAAGTTCATTTTATGGCTTAGTGCAACATCTACTTGTCACAACTTTTTCACAGTACTTAAAAGACACACATGCTTACCCTCAACCTTAAAAACAAAACTTTTGTTTACACTGATTTTGGCTAAACAGCAAGCTGAAAAAATAGCTACTTACCTTTACTAAATGGGGAGCATCCTGCCTGTTCAGCTGGTATTGAGGCAACTGGTCACAGTGAACTATCCAGGGGTGACTGAGAACTTGGGCTGCAGTCAGTCTTTGATGAGGGTCAACATGAAGCATTTTTGAAACAAGGTCCTGTCAACAAAGGTCAATGGAAATAAGAGCAGAACTTCAACTTTAAAACAGATTAATAGTTCTAAACTATAAAAGATTCTAGAGGTATAAACATATGTTCATCATGTCAGTTTAAAACAAATAAAAACCACCCAGCAATGCCAACAGTGTAACACAAAAGGAAGGTATCCAATTAAACACAGAAAATGTTAGCATTTTAAGCATCCATATAAAAGGGGCATAAAGGATATTGCACACTGAGGTTCAGACTCTATTTGCTGTCAAAAATAGGATTCTCAAAAAATGTAATACCCCATTGGTTTTCATTATCATGATTTAGACTACCTGTATGATTTTTGAATGTCATGCTTCCACATGAAGTTTTATCAAAGCACTTCTCACCATGGATAACTGTCTGTGTGAAGACTGACAGAACACACAATATTTCTAAGGACAGCTGTTAACTGCTACAGTGTAAGTCACACCTGTTCTTTCCTCCTACATGCAAGTGACTGCTCAAACATGAACAGATCAAAAACAGGAAACAAAATTCTAGGCACATAAGGGATTAGATCAGTATTTTAATATAACAATGGGTGGAACTTAGCCAATCGTCTATAATACAACATATACATTATAATCAACAATGTTACATGGCAATCCATCCCTGATCCCCCAAGAGAAAAAGCAAATATACTTGCCTTAGCTGTGTCTGAAACACTGTTCCAATAACCACCACTGAGGGAGAACTTTCCACTTCCTATTCGGGCCAAAATCTCCTCTGGAGTGTCATCAGGACCATTTGCAAAAGGAGTGTAGCTATTTAACCAAACAAATTCAATGTTAGCAACTTCCATAACCTGGGTCTCAGTATTATAAATCTGACTGCAAGTTCAACATAATTCTAGGCAACAAACAGTCAAACAGCTGTAAAAAGAATTTATCCTTAACATGTGAAAATACATGGCACTGACTATAGATCTGTTCTTATTGCATGTATTTCCTCTGTATCTGGTCTGAAAAGCAGATTTTTCCTTTAGCAGTTCAAATACTAGTGGTTCCTGAATTACAGAAAGTATTCCTTAAGCTTTCATATTCTACTGAAGTACTAAACCAATCCATTCTGTTATAAACCTAAATGTTTGAGAAAGAATAAATGCTGGTTTAATGCCAAAGGAAGAAAGGTGCATCAGTTTTCCTTGTTTGACTATACATATTCTTGCTGCTATCAGAATGGCCCCAACCAAAAAAGAGATACACTTAAAACCAAGTATGTTTGTCACTTATTTATTTTAAAATACGAAAATCTTTGATGATGCTAACTCTTAACCAAAGTGGCAATCTGAATAACCCGGCATAAAAAGATAGTTGCTATTGCACCTGCTAAATTATTTTTGAAGTTCTGATTTTATTTTGAAGTTCTGGTACTATAGTTGAATTCCTTATTATTTTTTACACAATTAATTTCTGTTGCATGTACAAATGCCTTTCTATTGCATTTATTATATTCTGAATGCATCACTTCAAACATTCAGTGGCTGGATTTTGCACACAACCATGCTTTAATTCATTGCAGTTGTATCTGCAACATACATTTTCTTCAATATATATGCTTAATCTATCTTTTAATTTTCACATGAAACAATAAATCCTTAGTGCAAAATCACCTTTAAGCAGAAATTAAAACCCTAAAATAGAGGAGACAATAGAAGCAAAGATTTTTTCACATCAGTCCCTGAAAACTTGGATTTTACTAAAGGCAAAGCATATTCTCAACCCCGAAGACGAGATTAATCAGTGCTTTAATATAAACAGCTGCAACAGTGGGCCTACATTTATTACTGGTTTTGTTAGCATTGGTCTGGTATTCTACAGCAAAGCAAATGATAAGCAGCCTTACCCAGTGAGCATGGTATAAAGTAGAACACCAAGGCTCCATATGTCACATGCAGCATCATAACCTTGCCTCTTTAAAACCTGAGGGAAACATATTTTTTCTGAAAAAAAAATGCTTAGAAATGCTTTGAATATGCTATAAAAATAGTAAGATTTCAAATTTTTACTGTTTACAGAGTGATTCTACTTGTTACACAAGAACAACAAAATCTATCTAGCAAAACAATCCCAGTAAAATCTACAAAGGCATGTAAACTATCCTGGGTTTTACCTCTGGTGCAACAAAATTTGCTGTGTAACATGGAGTCATCAGAAGACCATTTTCTGCTCGCAGTTGTTTTGCAAAGCCAAAGTCACAAATTCGAATTGATTCTGGATTACCAGATTCATCAACATAAAGAATATTGCTAGGCTTCAGGTCTCTGTGAACAACCTGAAAAAAAAAAAAAAGAAACCATTAAATACAATAAGCTAAACATATGAAAAGCTTTTTATTTTAATTGGCAATTCTGCTACTTAATTTTAAGTCTCCCATCAGCATGCTCAGCTTCCAGAGTTCCAGCTTCCACCATCAGCTCATCAGTTGCAATGTTTTGATGCTCCATGGTGTCTGGAGCACATGAATTCTAATTTGGAAACTCAACTGTAAAACCCCCTCCAGACATCCCTGCCACCCTAATTTATTTGTGCAGACAGTTCCAGATGTCTCTTCTAATGGCTGAATAATGTATTTCTTTTTTAACATGCATAACTACCAGGCTCTTTAAATCAGAACCTTTGGTTTCTAATATCTTTAGGAATCAGGGGTGCCCATAGCTGCTGATATGCCACCTTGCTATGTAACCACAGACTAGTTACTAATGGAATAACTCTGTATTTCATTCTCTTATTCAGACAGTCTGAATTAATCTCAGAAAAACACTTAAAGCCTGATTAAAAAGGAATTTTAATAATAATAAAAAAACCTCCACAAAGTATCAAAGAGGTATTCTCCAAGTATCAAGAAAAGCCTGTACTGGTTCCCAAGCGTCTGCTTTTGCAGGGGCTCAAGATGCAAAAGGCTTGACAATACTGGAGAAGCTGCCAACGTTCTGGCAGAATCTGAAGCTATGTTATAACAAGCCTTAACAAAAGCTGGAATGCACAAGGACAGTCTTTGAAATCAGATGACCTGCTGTATTTTCTTTACAAGACTAGTTAGCCTACAGCCTCCAGAGGCTTTGCTCTCTATAAAGAAGAGGGTATATACCACTGTAAGAAAGCGGAGTGGATCTAAATGTCCTCCTTTAAATATTGAAGCAGAACATGAGGGCCTTTATCTTCCTTGTTGTGCTATGTGTTTCATTGATGTTAAACACAGCTTTTCATGGTTAAATTGAAACAGAAGAGATTGTGAAACATTTCATAATCACATGAGAACAAAAAGGTACCCCCAGACTTCTGCAAGTAAGTGATCTCTAGAAATCAGAAGCTCAACACACTTATCCAAACCTAGCAGGGTTTCAGGAAAGCAGTATGAGACTAAGGGGTGAGAGTGCAGAGGGTCATGCACATTGCAAAGCCATTTAACACTTTAAGTCTATTTAGTAGAGACTTCTCCAGCATGCAAATCCCGTGCAATTCTCAGATTTAACAAATTAAGTACCTAAAATTATGGGAATAAACTGAAATATACAAATGATATTAAAGAATTTGACTTGGAACAGTAGGTGTTAAGGGGAACATCGTGGCTTGAGATATCAGTGTATGAGAGAATCAGTTCCTGATTGCCCTTAGTTTTTACCTTTTTTCCCTTATAATAAGTGAAACAACCTTTACTCCTCCAAGAGGCAAATAAAAAAAAACCCCAGTTTTAGTCTTGATGTTTTGGGGGGTTTTTGAAAGAGATTCTAAAGGGGGTAGAAAGGAAGAAGTGAGCAATGGAAGCAGCACAGAGCTGAGGATTTGGCAGTTTCTACTCGAGTTGTATGCTTTTTTTGGAAGAAGGGGAAGCAAGGCTCAAGTAGAAGGACGAGTAAGTCTAACAGTGCAGTTCAAATTAAAACACTACTTCCCAAGCGGCCAAAATGTTTGTCAAAGAATAAGTGAAACATCTTCCAATGTGTTAAACTGTTTTCCCACAGGTAAATTTCCATGAGGAAACTCTTCCTGGAAGGGTTGTGGGGACTGCACACAGATGCAGAGACTGTCAAACCAGATATTACCTAATACCATATTCAAATAAGCTACTCCAGTGTCCAAAGGAGTTTCAACAGGAAAATTCACTGAAGATATGAGGGACTCTTCCAAAAAAGAATTAGACTACTGAAGTGCCCACTATTTACATACGTGGCCAGCTTTCATGTGGAGGTGTACTTAATGTAAGACTTGAAAATTTACAAAAGCAGACATTCCAAAGTGTGTGTGGTCTAATACAAATTAAAATGCCAATATTTATGGATAGCTACAGTAAAGAAACTAAAACCCCTAAAATCCCTTACTTGGTGCAAGGACTCTGGGCATCTTTTAGCCACATGTGGCAAGAATGAACCAAGTTATGATTTGTTATTCTATTATCTGTATTTCCATACAGAGGTATCAAGGTTTGTTTATAATTTCCATGGGTGCTGCTGGCCAAGGACTATAATCTGTGCACACTGGCTCAAAAAACCAAACCACACACATGAGAAAGTGACTGGAGTGATGAATCACAGAATGAGATACCAGATAACTTTGATCATAAGTTTTCTGAAATAATAGCTTCCAGCCATGACAGTGTGTACTGAATTCTTATTTAAAATAATTTGAGTACTATATGTTCCAAAACCATCTTTTCTTGGGTAACAACATCATGTATTATCAGTTTGACTTTTTTCTTGCACCCTTATTTTCTGCTTTTTCTCCATCCCCTTTTTCTTGTTTACTTAAAAATGCAACACAACTTGATTTTCTTGCCACGCAATTATCACACTGCCATTCTCTATATTCAAATTACTTCCTCTGTCTCCAAATTAATTTCCCAAAGTGTTAATTTTCTGTCTCCTACAAATTCCTGACCCTATGGCACAGGAGTTACAAGTCATAAACCATGTTCTTCAAAACCAAGAAGTCAAAGGAGTTACAAGTATGACAGGTGGAAAATAAATTTTCAGGGTATATCACAGGATAAGACTGAAGTTGCATTAGGTCCCATGGCTACATAACACTGGTCCTAGCACTTCTTCCTGGACTTTCCTCCCCTCATATCCTCTCTGTTAGTAATTATCTGCATATTCCACAGAACTGCTGACAGACTGCATAAAGAACAACAGAAACAGTTGCATCATCTCAGTTAGCTGAGCACATACAGAGCTGATAAGGAAAGTTTTGATTTCAACACAAATTCCTGCTGCAATGTAATTGTTTACCAAAAAGTACTTAATTACTGCACAGAATAATATATCAAGATACAAGTTTATGCTTCTGAAAGAGAAGAATATCAATAGCTAAAACCATTTTGTCTGAGATGAAAACTTACCCCTTGTGTGTGGAGATACTCAACCGTTTTTGTTATTGTGAACAGAACAGCACTGGCTTCTCGTTCTGAGAAAAATTTTTGCCTAAGAATTTTATCCAGCAGTTCTCCTCCTTTCATAAGTTCTGTTACTACATACACATATTTTCCATCATCATACACCTGCAAAAAGTACATAAAAATGTAAACTTCAAAATATTTATTCTCTGCTGTCTTCTGTGAAGCACACAGAGATAGTGCAGGTGTGTCCACAAGCTGTTTTCTTCAATTGTTTTCCCCTGATTTCATAACCCACACAATATCCAAATGTTGTGCACCTTCAGAAGTGAATGCAAAACAGTCACAAAAAAGGAATGCTGTACCAAAATAACATAGAAATACTAGCATGGAAGTGTTTAAAGATAAAAGGATAAGTAACAGGTAGTTTCCCCACACAGGTTCACTAAAACAAAGGAAACCAGACATGAGAAATTAAGTAGTAAAAAATGGAAACTAGTCGAATTAAGGCAAAACCAGAGCTAGTTCAAGCAGCAATTATTGCACCAAATTAAAAATATAAACAGAGATTATTCCAACAGTCAGACCAAGAAAAAAAAAAAAGGAAAAAAACTCCAAAATTTATCTCAAATAGCCTCTATGAAGTGAAAAACACCTAAAACTTATACATTACTCTGCACATAAAGCCTATGCCAAAGTCTAAAAGTATTAAAATATGCATATTTTATCCCTTACTTCTAGTCATGGAAAATGGCTCAATTTTTGCATGGATCAATTCCTGGATCATCCATGGAAGCGTTTGAGAATTCTTTACATTCTCACCAGAGGGCACTACAGACTGAGTGATACCAAAGCACACTTTAAGGTACTTACACTTCAGCATTTCATTACAGTTCCACTTCCACAGACTCATAGAATGGCTTAGGTTAAAAGTGCCCTTAATGATCATCTCGTCCCAACCTTCCTCCATAGGCAGGAGCATGTTTCACTAGATCAGGTTGCTCAAAGCCCCATCCAACCTGGGCTGGGAGTTCCAACTTAATCCAGAAACAATTCCTGCTTTAGTGAAATATTTTACAGACTGTTCCCTTTAATTGTTTCAACCTACTTTTATGGGGATGTCTTAATTGTTATTTTCAGTAAAATGTGTGAAATAAAAAACCCTTGTGTTTAAGTAGAAACAATTATCAAAATTATAGTAAAATACATTTAGGAATAGATATCAGCTAAGTAACAGAAAATGAGAATAAAAAAAGAGGCTTTTATCCCAATTCCCTGGTCTTAAGCTACCTGGGAAAAAGTTGCTAATAAAATTCTAAGCATCAAAATTTTTGTTCTCCTGACGATACTAAAGGGATTTACTTTCTCAGCAAATTAAAAAAAAAAAAAAAAAGCTTAATAATTCTGTGGGCCTTACAAGCTTCTGATCTTAAGGAGAGGAAGATATGATGGGTTTCTGTGTTCTCATTTAACAGGAATTTTTCCCCCATGGAATAAAAATGACTGAGCACCTGAATGTGTTTGTATTAAGACTTTAAATATAATACAGTATTCAAAAGCAGAATTATCTAATTCTAGATACAAAACTAGATTTTTTTCATAGGCATGCTTCCTCTAATCCTGGTATGACATGAGGAGATCAGCTTATTTCATTTGACATGACAGAGCACGCACATCTCAGTATTGCCAAATTCAGGCAAAATTTGCATTTGATTACTATTTTATCTGCTGGTCCTGTCTGCTAGCCAAAAAACCCCACAAGTAACTCACCCCAAACAAACCATTCCCCTTGCACCAACTCCTCTAATGGTATTACCAACTTAAGTTGTTTTTTGAATAAATACTGCTGAAGTTTTCTTCACAGATGCACAGTGTCATGCTAAGATCACAAATGTGACACTACTTTTTAAAATTAACTGAGCACAAGCCACAGGTCAGTCATTATGTTTGCTCTACAAGGTAAAGTAGAAGAAACTATAGTGAGAAACAGATGTAGGTGTATGAACAAAACATAATGCAAGGGAGAAAGAAATCAAGGTTTTTGCCAAGGGAAGTAAGATTTTACAGACATATTATGAGGTATTTTGAAATCATAAACAAGCACTTGGACAGGGAGACTGGGTATCTTTGTATTCAGGTTTCTGAAATATTTCTGAAAAGATTCTTCAGGCAATGCTTTAAATAAATCAAAGCAGGACAAAAGTTCTGTTACAGAACAGTAACTATTACATAAAAAGGGTAAAATACTTGTAATGGTCTGGCACAGGAAGTTTCTAGGTAATGTTTTGTTGGAAGCTGTGTGCTTCCTCTCTTCTTACACTGTTTCCTAGGCATGTACTAAGGGCCTCTGTCAGAGGCAGGATATTGAATAAGAAGGATATCTGAATTAGCACAATATAGCTCCTTTTGTTTATATACTGTGTAACTGAAAAAGACCACTGATAACAATCAGAAGGAAAACCCCCAGAGAACTGTGCACTGCAGAAAGAATTTGGTCTCTTGAATATCCATTGTTTCAATCCAAACCTTCAGAATTAAATTACATAAAAAGGCTGAACAAGAATGAAAACTTCCATCTTAAGCAAAATTCAAATATTACTGCATTTCTTCTTGAAATAGAAGAAAAGATAGAAATTATTTCTGGCAGAATAATAATTTCCAAAGCAGGCACTTAAATGGTGAAATATTTTATTTTGGCACTTCAGATTAGAAACATTTAAATTTTGATGTGGAACTAAATGAAAAATTGAGCAAACCAACAATGAGTTTTATTTTTACAATAGTACTCTCGAGTTTGGTGTACAATGGTGCTCTAGAGTTTGAGACCTGAAGGCCAAATACTCCTTATCTTCTCTGAAAGCTGTAATAGCACACCACTATAATGTGAGATACGCAAGCAAATCTGCCCCATGGGTCTGTATTAAGACAAGAAAAACTTAAAGCCAAATTCTTACAGACTTATACAAGATTCTATTATATATGAATTCTATATCTCTTTACATCTTTCCATAATCTTGCTTGGGGAACTGATCTTGAAGTAGAAGTGAAGCAGAGTGAGAATTACAGCCTTTCTCCCTTTGTGGGCTTCAGGCGGTTTTTTTTGGTAGTCTCCTATTTGTGTATTGCTGTTGCTGTGCATGAAAGATAGTTCCTGCTGGAAGATGACTGATGATAATAAAAGATTAATTACAAAGTGAAAGAATTCAGCATATATTGCAGCTGTTTAAGACTGCCTGGATTTCTGTTCTCAATGTAAAATATTCATCATGCTTAAGTTCAGGTTAAGTGCTCACATTCTCATGTTTGTTTTCCTGCTTAAATAACATAAGCTGTATTATGAATTAAAGTAACACATGAGCCCAGCATGCAGCACTAAAAGCACCATGAATGCTGATGCAGGTTCTGTTCAGCACAGCTCCTTTCAGATAGCTTTACTGTCCAACCACATGAGACACAACATAAAGTGGGACTGTAATTGTGGAATCTTGCTTACAATAAGATAAGCTCCCTGGTGGGCTTCCCTGAATATCTACCTTATTTTCTCTGTCCAAGAAAGGGCCAAACAGTATGATATCAATAAAGTGAAGACAGATTATAGCAGATCAGCTGCATGCAGAGTTCTCTAGTGCTCATCTCCACAGTATTTATGAGCTGTTGTTTTAATGGCTTCAAAATGTCTGACAATCTCCTTTCAGCTGAGCTCAGCTTCCTGGAAATGGTTTGCTGTTTTGCCTGAGGTTTGGTTTGGGGGACCAGAATATTTCCCTGCAGTCTAAGAAAGTCATTAAGCATATGCCTTTTTAATTTTTAATCCTCTTTAATGAATAACCAAGGAGACAATTTTCTTTTTCAGTTAGGTCATCAGAATATACTGTTCACTATGAAAACCCTCTTCCTACCAGCTTGTTATTCCTTGCTTTTTATGGATAAAGTGTTTCCATGGTCAGAGCAAATAATACAAGGAAAAAATATCTAGATAGTGTTCATACAGAAGCCAGATTAAGATAAAGAAGAGCGAAAACCATGGACATGGAAAGATTTTGTCTACTACTGAGTAATACTTGCTACTGTCCATGAAAAATACTTTGGGTACTGTGCAAACAGTGAGTCCTTTGTTTTATATATATATAATTGCTTTTGATTAGTGTAGGGAAAATCAGATTTAAAGTTCCCTAAGCAATCAAAAAACTTCCCTGATCCTTTAAAAACACAGCCAACATTAAATAAATTATTCTTGCTAGGATTTATGAATTGTTTGACTCCTTAGAATAAAACTGTACCACAATATATGCATCTTTAAAAGAAAACACAGTCATCCCAGTAAAAAACTAGATACTACTGAATAAATTGCATTGTTTTATATTTAAATACTGAAAAACATGAACATAAATCTAAAATATGTAGCTTCTCATCTCTCAAATTAGAAATTATTCAGAATTGTAATACACTAAAGGATGTCTTTAAAACACTACTTACATCTTTCAGGGTGATAATATTTGGATGCTGTCCATAGCGCAGCAGGATTTCAATCTCTTCTGTTGGATCTCTTTTACTCTTGTCAATAATCTGTAAGAGCACATACAGATACAGGCATAATTCTTTTTGTGGCTCTAGTGTAATGTTGTGGTATGCTTATTAGCATCAATAGTTAAGCAGTATTTAATGTTGCAAAAGGCATAGATTATAACCAAAACCAAGTTTGTTAAATTGAAAAAGCAAAGCAAAGCAAAAAATGTTGGAAAAATGAAAAAATTTCTTTTGAAAATTATTTCAGAGGATAAGTGACCTAACCTCTTTGGCTGTGATAAATAATGCAAGGCTGTTCAGTAGATAAGACTTCAGTGATCCACTATTTAATAAAATGGGAATTTCCTAATTTAACACGAGATACTGGTTGGACGATGCTAATCAACTGATTTTCACAATGCTAATCTCAAACATTTTGTGCAGTAAAAGAAAGCAGGAGAGAAAGAGAACAAAAAAAAAACAGAAAAAATAACACTTCTCAGAGTTAATTCAAAAATATTCATTAAAAAAGTCCATTTGAATCTCTAGCTCTAAAGTTCACTTTATTCAAACAAGCGAAATAACATTTTGCCCTACTTAAAGATATTCTTGTTCTTCTCCCTCTTTTCCTCTCCTGAACTGCAGAATTTCCTATAATGGCTCTTCCATTGTTGTGTTACTCCTTCATCCTTATCCCCATACTGCTACCCATCCCCTGCTAACACATCAGACACTGGTACCTTAGCCTTTTTTTTAAGATTCCTTGAGGAAAAAAATGCCCTAACAGAGGCAATAGAAAAGCAAGTGATTCTTCACAACAAATGTTATAGCTGAGGGAATTATCAGCTATGCCAGGACCTTCTTGCAGTTTCAAGAAATTACTTCAAATTGAAAGGACAGAAGTCAAATCTGTTCCTGGCCAGAACCAGAATAAAATAAATATTTAACTACCAGATTGAAACTGGAAGGTTTAGAGGAGGCAATCTACATACTTAATTAATCTTTATATTTTACATAATTAAGTACTAAGCTGTTCAACAATTCAAAAAGAGAACTGCCCCATAGAATAGGATTTAAAGACTGCTCTTTTTTTTTTTTCACTTATAAAGTCTGCTAATCCATACTCTTGCTTTCACAGTAACCATTTGGTCTCAGGTTATTACACACAAAGATAAAAAACCTTATCGCTGCAGTTCTGGGAAATCGACTGATTTCAAGTGAGAATTTAATGCCTTCATAGAAGTGCTAGAAAGCCCTACAGAATAACAAAAACAACATTAAATACCTTGCTGAAAACCAGGAAGCCAGAACAGAATTGAAGTTTATTCTGGAAGTTATACCAGACTGAAGACTGTTATGAACTCCTTACTCATTTAAGAATTTATGAATTTACTTTTACAGCTGCATATAAAATATTTTTATATAGAAAATAATAATCTTAATCTCTGTGTTTCTCTATGGCAAATAAAAGATGCCCAATGCTACAATCTGAAAACAAAGTAATTACCTTTACAGCATATTCCATGTTTGAAGCTTTATGAACACATCTCTTGCAGACAGAATAAGAGCCAACTCCAATATCTTCCTTTACTTCATATCCATCAGTAAACTGAATGCTGTTCCTGTGCAACTGCTACCAAAATAACATTATCAATTAGTGAATATTCTTAATGTGTAACTGATTTTTTATTAAAAAAACTTTTTAAAAATTCCTATTGATTTGCTTAAAACTTTAACTGATGACTCTACTAGGTCAAAGTGGTCTAAATCCTTTTATTCAAACTTAGTATAAGATTAATTATATATTACACATACTGTAAATAATGCACAATGTATTTTAGAAACTGATGGCATTATTTTTCTGATTGCTGCTTAACTAATTCAAAGATAGAAACTCCAAACCAAAGAAAACCAGAAGACTTCAAGATAAAATAGTGATACAACAATGGTAAAGAAGTATCACTGTTTTTATTATCTGAATAGACAGAATGGCAGCTGGAAAATTCAGACATACTGAACAGAATCAGATTGGCTGGAATTGCATGGAATGGCAGTCAGAAATCCTTTCACAGAAATAAAAAGCTGAAAGGAGGACAAGTGCTCACTCTTGTAAGGGAAGGAAATGGTGTTCTAGTGCATGGAGTTTGTGCAAAGGATGCAAAGCATTTGCAGGAAACCATCTGGGTATCCTGCAGCACAGAAAAGAGGAAATAGGAGTGAGGAAGTTGTTGAGGGGCACAGAGGAAAGGCAGCAGAGAAACAGACCTTTACAAGAGAAGGAAACCATATACAAAGAGCAATAATGCCTTCCACAAAACTATGTGAAAATGAAGCAGCACAGAGAAGCTTTCAGAAACTTCTAGCAAGATGCCAGGATCAGAAATAATTCTGATGCACATATCAAATCAGAAAGCTTCTTGAGAACAAAAAAGGATCTAAAATGCTATTTTTTAAAAAAAGATGATTACACATGAAACTGTAATGTGTAGAAAAGCATGTTGTGACAATTCTAGACATGAGTGTGTTAATGAAATACAAGGGCTATTCACATTCTGTATAAATTGTGGGTTTTTAAAAATTTTCTCAGACATTTGCAAAATACCAGTGCACTGAAAACTACAAATAAACCAAATCATACAAATAAATCCAATCATAAATCTAATAATTTATTCCTACCTATACATTAAGAAGTTTTCAACACAATTTAGACTATGAGTTGGTTTTCATGACTCAGTAATTATTAAAAGAAGAGAGAGAAAGGAGAAATACAATTTTTACACAGGTCTCCTTTTCTAGGTGACAACCTCACAATTATTAATACAGGAGGACTCTACTGGAGTCATCCAAACACATCAAGGAAGCCAAAGCTTGAGTGTGCACTGTAACATTGACTTGTATGATGCACTGATATCAGTCATAAAAAGCAGAGATTAGCTAAGTAACTTCAAGTGTCTTAGGGGGGGACAGAATATATCCTGGGCCATGGATTCCAGCATTCCAGAACATCCAGATACAATTCACAGTCATAGCCTAGTGCCTCCCACTACTGCATTGCATGAGTCCACTGACATTTTCATGTATGGGGGGAAAAAACCAATAAATCAATATATCTGCTATTCTACTCCATCTTATAATTATGGCTTGACATTAAAGAGTTAATACAGAACAGATGGTAGGAGGTTTTCATTAAAGGCTGAGGGCTGTTTGAACCTGCAGTTGCTCAGTAATTATACAGGTCCTGTACCTTCAGAGATTTTGTTTGGATGAAATAATCTATTCTTTTCTTGTCTAAAAGATGACAACGATTTTGTCATGATACTTCATTCTGAGACATGGAAACAATCCATCTACCAAGAGACAGCACTGATTTTTTTTTTTATTAGATGTACTCACCTGGACAATTGAATGCACTCCAACTGTCTGCATTGCTTGGCTTTCATCATCTGATGCAATAGCTACAAAGCTAAATCCCCGAAAAAGCTGATGTGCATTAGCACTGGGTGGAATACCAGGTGAATCTGAAAAATACATCATCTACTTACAAGCAGATTCTTTAACATGTAGATCTGAGATTAAGTACTGAAATTTTGGTAGCACCTTGAATTTGTAAAGACAACAATTTCTATCAAATTTTGAATGAAAAAATCTGAAATTCAAATTCAATCTTTTGAATATGCAAATTATCTCATTCATATCTCTTTACCTTTTGGAGTTTTTGCTGTAAATTCAGGGTCAAAATAAAATGTATCTTCAGGTCTGCCAGTTGCAGGTTTAAAAGGAGGATGAATTTCTCTCCGGTACAATTTCTGAAGAGAAGGGACAAATTGTAAGTGGAAAAGTTTTAAGATACCATAAAAGACATAACCAAGAAATTGACTGGATTGATTTTTAATTAGATACTCACATTCCAATCTATTTTGGAAAAGAATGCATGCCTCTTAATTTCTTCTACTCCATCTGGACCTGCTCCTTTTATAAGGAAAAAAAATGTCTATGAATTTTCTTCTTGGTCAAAGGAATGGCTAGCAAAATTATATTTCTTATTCCTTCTGCATTAATTTTAGCTGTAAGACTAGCAGAAATGATAATACTTGAAGGGCAAACTACATTCTTCCTTTAAAGTCTATTTTACATAAGAAACAAAATTTTAGTCAGTTTAATGATCACTGATGCTATGAATATTATAATCAAATTTAAAATATTCTGCTAAAAACTTTACCTAATCTGTTTGCTGGGTTTCTTTTGAAGAGCATTCGCAGGAGACTCTGTGCTTCAAGACTCAAGAACTGGGGCATTCCAAGTTTGGCCCTAGAGAATAAAAATAATTAATAGCATACAAACATATCTAGGTAAGAATTAACTCTGCATTCCCCCTGTCCTTTGCCATTCAACAAGTCCATAATAAATGAAGTAGCATCACTGAGAAATTGCCTTCAGACATCAGACACAGAGCAAAAGTGCTGTCAGTCATGTAAACATGTTTGGGTTTTTAATTTTTTTTTTTAAATAGTATAGTATTTTCAGTAAAGACTCGGGAACTTAAGTAGAGGGAAAGGTGGAAAAACATGTAGAGAAGAATAGCTAGAGAACAGCAGTTTATAAACTTGTAAATTTTCATAATATGCTTTGATCCACTTATAGATCCAGTTACTAGCAAATGACACCAAAGAAAGCATTCTGATGGTTATATAATAGAAGGACTAAGAAAAGTACCACACTATGACACACACCAAGATGACCCAGGAAACAAAATAGAACACAGAAATTCAGTTAAGGTAGGACAGATCTTGCAGGATTAGCTGGTAAAAAAAAAAACAAAAACCAAACAAAAAACCCCCACTCCTCTTTTTCTTTTTGCTCCCCTCCCCAATCTATTTCAAATAATACTTTTACAATTTGCCAGCCCTGAATTTTTAGATTTAAGTTTTTGTACTTCTTTAATTTCATTTTGTTTTGTAATCCTTGTCATATTTTCTTCCTTGCCATTTAATGTTGACCCTTCATTCTCTCACTGTTACTAGGTCTTACTTTTTCTTGTAACTATGATAATGGGAAGGAGGGTTATAATTCCCTCCTTTCCATCACTAATTCAACCTGTAGCTTGTATTTTTCTGTAACAGTCCATGACACAAGCTCTGTGTTTCAATCAGAACTTGATTTGTCTTGTATTCCAGGTATTTGTAGATATTCACCTCTGTATCACTTCTGTAAATGCATAGGTGCTTGCCACTGATTCACTATTCATTACTTTCAAACTACAACATAGTAGTTTTCCATTCCTTTCAGCATTAAAAAAGCTAGGGCAGGGAGGAGGAAAATCTGAAAAACATTGGCTTCTTTGGACTCTTCAATAACATACTACAGACAGATGAAGGCCACCAGTGGAGGGGAGGAATGGGCAGTGGGCCATCCAACTTTTCCTGACTGCCATGCACCACCACCTTTCACAAAATCCTGAATCAGGCACATGGCAGAGGAGAAGGAAAGGCAATTACCAGGTCCTCAGAGTTCCTATATTATGCAACTACATGAGTGACAGCAATTTTTTTCTGACATTCCTGATGGACAATGGCAAAATTTCATATGAAGGGATACCTCTTAGGTAAAGGAGAAAAATATTTAAAAATTTAACTTTGTTGCAGCAACCTATGATTTCTTCAAACTGCAGGGTTTCCCAGTTTTAGGTAAAACACACAAGAATAAACAAAAATTTGTCTTGATAATGTTGTGAAAAATAAAGAACCCCTGAAAAAAAGTTGTTGTAAGAAGAATGCATTTTCTGTGGATTTTTAGGAACAGAAGGTAAGAAAAGCAATATATTGTAAATACGCACTATGGAAACCAAAATTCATATGCACACCTGTCCATTTTAAAGTTTTATGGAAAATTTAAGGAAAAATATACTAGGTATGTGGAAAACAAAAAGAAAACATAGACCAAAAAGAAGTGTGGACTTAATCAGAAAATACTTCAAAATATCTTCTGGTTTTCAGCTGCTTTTATGACCAAAAGAAAAACACTTCTATGCAAGATAATATTCATAAGAATATGGAACATTGAAAGAGGGTAAAATGTCTTTACATCATAGCACACTTTTTGTGCAGCTATTTGAAACCATTAACAACTGCAAAGACTAGAAGGTGAAAGAAGTTGGAAAAAAGTTGTACCTCATTAAGAGATATATTCTTAAATGAAATCTGAAGGGAATTACAGAATTATAGAAACCTATAATTGCTTAGGTTGGAAAAGACCTTTAAGACTATCAAATCCAACCATTAAGCCAGCACCACCCAGTCCACCACTAAGCCATATCCCTATGTGTCACATCTTTTTAAAAAACCTCCAGGGATGGTCAATCAGCCACTTCACTGGGCAGCCTGTTCCAACCCTTTACAACCCTTTCAATGAAGAAATTTTTCCCAATATCCAATCTAAACCTCCCATAGTGCAACTTGAGGTCATTTCCTCTCATCTGGTTGTTTCTTACTATGGAGAAGAGACCGACCCCCACCTGGCTACAGCCTCCTTTCAGGTAGTTGTAGAGTGAGAAGGTCACCCTTGCATATCCTCCAGAAAAAACAAACCCAGATCCCTCAGCTGTTCCTCACAGAATCTGTGCTCCAGACCCTTCATTGGCTCCACTGCTCTTCTCTGCACTTGCTCCAGCACCTCAGTGTCCTCACAGTGAGAAGCCCAGAACCAGACACAGGATTTGAGGTGCAGCAACACCAATGCTGAGTACAGGTGACAATCCCTGCCCTGGTCCTGCAGGCCACTCTACTGCTGGCACAGGCCAGGATGCTACTGGCTTCTTGGCCACCTGGCCATACACTGGTTTATGTTCAGCAGTTGTTGACCAACACTCCCTGGTGCTTTTCTGCCAGCCAACTTTGCAGCCACTCTTCCCTAAGCCTGGCATGTTCCCTTAGGCTGTTGTGACCCAAGTGTAGGACCTGGCACTTGGCCTCACTGAACCTCATCCAACTGGCCTCATCCCATTGATTCAGCCTGTCCAGATCCCTCTGTAGAGCCTTCCTATCCTCCAGCAGATCCATATTCCCTCTTATCCAGGATGGGGGCACCTGCAAACTGTCACTCAATCCCCTTGTCCAGGTTGTTGATTCAGATGTTAAACAGGACTGGCCCCTCGGGAGCACCTCTTGTGACCGGCCATCAGCTGGATTTCACTCCATTCAGCACCACTCTCTGGGCTATGAATGACTGTGAACATCAATTACCTGGAGAAGTGCAAGGATATTCTACATGGCAGCTGAATACAGAAGATATTTATAGCAACAGTGAAAAGACTGTTGAGGAACAGAGCAGAGTCACATGCAGGCAAAGAGAAGAGAAAGCTATGACTCATGAGACACACAGAAAAAAATGCATGGCTCCTGAAGCAAGTGAGAGTGCAGCAGAACTATCTCAGACTAGCTTCTTGTAAATAGGAGATGGTCAGAAGGAGCTTATGCTTGCTGTGAATAGATAGAACTTTTTAGTTAAAAGACACTGAATAATCACAACATGAAGATTTGATCTCACATAGTGCTGAGGCAGCAGAAGAAACTAGCATCACTAAATACATTTGCAAATAAGATGAAGAAAAAAACCAAAGAATAACATAACATGTATGCATTATGAAAGCAAAAGCCAGGAAAATAACGAGTGTGTTTTCTAGTGGTTTTCACATTCTAATTATTTAGAGAAAAGATTAAATATTTCCATATATTTATTTCTCAAAACATGCTTTTGGTGCAAAAGAAAATCTAGCTTTGATATATGGGTAGACAAGCGGTTAACAGGACTGAGAACAATGATAAAGAATGAAGCAGAAAACAAATTAGAAAACTAAGATAATCTTATGAACTTCCATGGAAAAAAATGGTATTAGTTAAAAATAGATGGAAACAGAGAAGTGAACCCATGATATGAGGAAACAGACTTGTTTGCACAGTGTTTGGCTACAGTCCCAAAAATGGGGCATTTATGCCATAGGTTGTACTAGTTTAGAGAATATGTGGGGAATTGGCAAGGAAAAAAGCAGACCTTCATTAGCAAAAACAAGAACATTAACTGCATGAAGGAAAGCAATTCCCACAATAGAGCTAATGCAACATCAATGCTGAAAATAGCAAAGAGAAAAATTGGAGCTAAGGCGAGTCATAGGAGAGTAGAGAAGGGAGAAGTATTGGGGAGGCAAGTTGTTGGCAGCACCATTAATATAAAGAGGTAAGGTGAGGAGTTGGTAAGATAAAGAAGGAAGAGGAGTGAAAATACTTTCTCAAAAAAACTCCAAAAACCTAAAACAAAGGAAAAAAACCAAAACCCAACAAGGAAAAAATGCACACGTTATCAAAAAGGATAAGAAAGTTAAAAAAATATTATGGAAATAAGATGGGAGAGATCATGTGGTTGGAGAAGTTATTATTACAGATTAAAGAGCTGCTATGAAATCCTTTGTACCTGGTATGGTGGAGGAATAGTGAAGCAAATTAGATAGGCAGCAAAAGGAATTAATAATATGGAATAGGGAGTGAGGATTTACCAGTACCTTTGAAAATGAGGGAGGAGTAGAAATTAGATATTGCAGCCCGGAGGGCATCCCTGTAGAATACCTGATGAGATATATAAATAAGAGTGTACTCACTTGAGAATCATAGTCATGGTTTCTTTTCTGTCTTTCCCTTGGAAAGGTAGAGTACCAGTGAGCATTTCAAACTGTATAGAGTAAAACTTTCATCAATTACATTACCTGGACAAAAACTAATTTTTGACAAAACTACTTAGCATCTTAACCTTCCAAAATTCATGCATGTTAACAATCAAGTCTGAGCAAAACAACTTCATTGTACAGTTTCAATTGCTAAGAACATTAAGCAGCCTTTGCCATTTTTAAAGCTGCAAAATATTTTCCTATATTGGTAACTTGCTTTACATTCTTTTATCTGAGTAACTTAGACTATAATGTTCTGTTTTTAATTTCTGCCTAAAAATTTTGTCCTAGGAAGACTTGATCCGTACAACTGTATTTTTAGTTTTAAACAAAGGGGAGGGGGGTAGGGGAAAAGGTTTTCCTTTGAAAAGTTAGTGATGATTTCTCCTCATGCAGAAATTTTTTAAAAGGTCAAAATTTTGAAAATTGGCATGTACACAGCCTTCATTGGGAAGGGGAAAAGGTTAGCTGATTGACAAAGACATGCATGATGAAAAGTGGTTACTGTATGCATACAGTGGAAATAAAGCCTGAAGGAACACGGAAGAGCTACACAATACGTGCATGCACATTCTACAGTGCCTGGCAGTAAGCAACAGACACTGCTAAAATACTGATTTGTTCTGAAAGTGACTGAGTAAAAATAGATAAATATAAAGGCACTCCTGTTGGACTGCAGTATGCTGCAGGGATATCAGATCTAAGTGAGGCAGTGAAAGCAGTCTGGCAGCAGTCATGGCAGCCAGCACTTAGGCAGAAATTGGATTTTTTTGGTTTAAAGAGTGCTAAAAAGTTTAGTTCAATGCTATTTCATGGCATACAGTTAACAACATCAAAATTAAAATCATTATAAAGGAATCCTTAGAACAACTTATGCAAACTTAAGTCATCCTGAACACATCCTCTATTCCCCTCTTTTCTGGTATGACCCAAACATTCAGACTCCTAAACATAAAAAATTGAGTGGATAACTTGAATAAATAATGTGTGACTATAGTATTTGTAGATCTACAGTAAGAGCCTGAAGTTGCACTAGTAGTATTTAAAACACCATTTTATTGAAATAAAATTTGAATTCCTTACTGCCATCTCTTCACTACTGGTAGATACTTTACAGTCTAGATAATATTTCTTTCTGATATATTTAAAAAAATAAATTTAATAATAATGCAAACACGAAAAAAGACTACTTTTAACTTTAACACCTAAGACAATTGTCAGGAAGATGTGAGAGGGATAAGCCAGAACTATAAGTATAAAAAAAAATTGTTTGTGGTTTAGCAAGATCTTTACAAGGTGCACTTAAAAAAAAACCCCTTTAAAAAGATAAATTTGGAGTGCTCCACTTACAGTTGCATGAAATACAGTTTCTTTTACAAGCTCCTAATTTGTCACAAGCACACGTGCTTGTATTAACAGCTCAACATGTGTATTCTTTGTGTATTCAACATGTGTATTTCACCCCTCCCAAATACTATATTCCAACATTAATAAGCCAATAGTTCTTAAAGAATAAGCCAACATTGGCCTTTCTTACTTATTTTTTATTTCAGGAGGAGAGTACCTCAGTGCTTCTGAAAACTTTAAATGAACATTTTTACTTGTATGGCATCCCTTAAAACTGTCACTGCTTTAAAGGACAAATTGAAATATAGTTCTTAACAATAGCTTAAGCATACTTCATGCCTAGCAGCACAAGAAGCCAAATGATTTGCTGAAATATCTTTAAAGTCTCAATTTCTATGCTATAAATTCTGTTCACTCTAGTTACCGTGTACTTAAACCACACCACCTATCACTTAAATTTTTGATCAGCTCAGAAATTAAGAACGAGTTAAAAGTGGATACTTACAGATTGGTTATGAAAATTACAAACTATAAATGCAAGCAACAAAAATATGTCCAAGAAAAAGCTGCACAGTATTTCATATACTACTTTATAGAATTTGGTTTTTAAGGTCATATTTTTGTATTCAAAGTAGAAGCCAAAGTATTTAACATGCAGCGCACTTAAGACTGTGAAAGCCAACCCAATCACAGCTAACATCTTACAGCAATTTTCAATTACACCATATCCACTTGATAAACACCAAATTATGTTTTCTACCTTTATAAATAAAGCTGAAGTTTAATTATGTTTGTGTTATCAACAACAAATATTCTGCAACTACATTGTAATTATCTTTTAATTGACTGTTCTTAATGATAAAATGTGAGGTTGTGAGGAGTGTGCTTGTCTGAAGAGAGTTCAGTTTTCAGGTGCTACTTTTACATAGTCAGTTTTCAGATCACAACAGCATTCTAATCATCATAAAGCCATAGGATGACCTATTTTCAGACACAAGAGTCCTTCTTGTACTATAAAGCACACGCATTAGTTGTACTGTTATAGTTATGTAGCAGAAGCAGTAAGAAATGAATACATTTGTACAATTGTTTAATTTCCATGTCAAAAATGCACACAAATATTTTAAATATTAAAAGTCTTGCAGCATTCCTTAAATAACAAACATGATCTATTATTATTTTCCAATTCATATTTCATATACGTAATATTTCCCCTGACCCTGTAACTTTACAGTAATTACCCCTTGCAGAAACACCATAAGCAACTGAGAAACTATAACCCAGAGCAGGTCAGTGTAATTTAGCTCAACGTGATGTGTGAGATCAACAGTGGAACAGTTGTCATTACTCCACTGACTTGTAATTACACCGTAGATTCTAATTAGAAAGTTGCCAATCACCTTTTTCCTCTTGAATGTAAATTCAAATTTAAAATTTGAATATGAATTTCTTCCCCACTTTGGAATAGACAGCATTTTTCTGTATACTTCTGTATTTCTCTTGGTCCCCATAACATTCAAACTATTATAAAGTATTTGATTGAAATGATAATAAAAATATGGCATATTATTGGTGTTGATATAAAACCTAGTCCATGTTCTTGGTCAAACTCTGTGGTGCTACTGATTTCTCACAATTTAGACTTCCTTTGTAGTTAAAATTCATGTAAAGCTCACCTTAGGGGTTAGTATTTGATTTGTTTCACCAGACCTTGCAAATCACAATTTTGCTATTGTTTACATTTACCAGAAACCTACCATTAAAACACCAAAAGACCACCAGTCTGCACTCTGTGTATGGCCTCGTCTGTTAACAACTTCTGGTGCCATATATTCCACTGTTCCACAGAAAGAGTAGGCTTTTTTTTCATGATCAATTGACTCTTTACTTAAGCCAAAATCTGAAAGGATAAAAATAATTCCAAATGTAATTTTTAAAAACAAAAATTTATGGTTGATACTTTCACCATAATATGAAGTGTTTTGCTTTTATCATTGGTATAGACAACTGAACACTAATATGGGACTTATGGGATTCTCCTTCCCTCCCCACATTATCATAGGTCCATAACATCAGATTTACTTGTAAAGCAGATAGCTTATTGAAATATTTAGATTTTATTTATTTCAACCAAATTACACTACTTGCTTCCACAGCTAAATTACTGATCAGTTAAAATTACTTATTTTATCTTGCTGGTTTACCAAAAGGAAAATGCAAATATTTTACTATGAACAGAAATGATCCTAGTACTGCAGTTCCTTTATTCACCTGTCAATTTGATATGTCCTTCCTCATCAAGTAGGATGCTAAAAAATAATAAAAAGAAAATTTAAAACAAATTAAAATATCTTAAGTATTGTTTCAGAAAACATACTGACAATATTCAGGAATAAACAGTAGAGGATACACAAAGACGGGGAGAATTAAACATGCATGAAAATGAAGTCTTAGAAGATACATTCAAGCTACACATTTTGATTTCCTTCTACTCTTTAAAGATTAAGAAACAAGTTTACTAGAGTTTTATTCAAATATGTTATTAAATTCAGAATGTAGTAACAGTTTTGGCTAAATGCAGCACATGCAGCACTATTGTAATTGTTAAAAACAGAGACATAGTTCTATTTTTCTTATACCAAGTATTTCTTCATATGTATACAAAACAGGTATTAATTTGTAATTACCATTTGTTGACCCCTTCAAGTAACATTGAGTAATAAATACCCTCATGTTGTACCAAAGGACAGGACCCACAGGCCCTACACTGGGAGCAGACCTTAGGCTTCCACCTTTTCACTTCAATCACAAGAAAGGCCACACTTCTCAGAGATGCCAATTGTCCTTGACTACCACTGAATATCACTGCATTGCAAAGCATGCAAAGTATTCAAGAACTGGATTTTGTAACACCCCTTACACAATGGATTTAGTTCCTCCATCTGCATTTCATCCTGGGGGCAAGACATGACCCAGGCCTCATTCCCTTCCTCTTTGCAGTGTCCATGGTGGGAACCTTAAAGCCTGTCCTCAAGTGCCACATGCAATCACTGCCTTCCTGCCCACCAGCACATCAACACTTCCACCCAACGGGGTGTTGTCTGTGGGCTTGCTCAGGGTGCACTCAATCCCCATATCCAGATCTCCAGTGAGGATGCTAAACAGGACTGGTCCCAACACAGAGGCCTGAGGATCACCACTGGTGACCAGCTTCTGGCTGGATGTAATTCCATTCACCACCATTCTCTGAGCCTGGTCAATAAATCAGTCTTTTACCCAGTGAAGAGTGCACCCACCCACACCATGGGAAGCCAGTTTCTCCAGGAGAATGCTGTGGGAAATGGTGTCAAAGGCATAGAATCACAGAAGATAAGGGGCTAAGGGTGTATATCTCAAACACTGAAAGCCATTTGGCTCTGGGGCCAACCACAGATTGTTGCTAGTAACAGATAAGGATTGCCTGTAATAAGCAAGGATTGCTGGTAATAACACACTGTGAGAAAGAACAAGATGTGCCCAGAGAAGAGGCCACGCAGAGATAGGGCAGCACTTTTCCGGGACAAACATCCTTGTTCTAATTCCCGAAGATAAGCACAACCCAGTACAGCACAAGTGCAGGAATGAGCTTGAGAAGCAGGCATGGACTGTAGGGGAAGAAAAGACCACTCAATATTCCCAAAAAAACCCCAACCCATTTCCTGAAAGGTCTGAAAGAACAGACTGTGCCTAATAACTAATTTGTATAGAAAACAAGAAACTTCATGGCAGGGAAACCTATCTATAAAAACATCTCCCCATCAAGCTCAGCCGACACTCACTGGACCCTGGATGTCCCAACAGTTGGACTGGCACTGTAGCCAAGACTAGTAATCTCTTTTTCTCTCTTCCTCTCTCTCCCTCTTTAATTCACCTTTTCTCTCTTCCTTTTCATCTTACCCCTTTACCTAAACCCCACTGCATGTGCTTTTATAGTAGGTCAGGGACTAAAATACCAATTTCCATGCCAGGTATGTAATTTACTAATAAAACCTTGTGATTTTTTTCAGACCCTCTGACTTCTGTTGTTTCTTTCCACCACAAGCATTTACAAATTTTGGGTGGTCCTTTCCCCTTAAGGGTTGGATGTTACAAAAGGCTTTAGTAAAGTCTAGGTAGACAATATCCAGAGCCTTTCCTTCATCCACTAAGCAGGTCACCTCATCATAGAAGATGATCAGGTTGGTCAAGCAGGACCTGCCTTGCGTACACCCAGGCTGGCCTGGCCTGAAACCCTGGCTGTCCTGTACATGTGACATGATGGCACTCAAGATGATGACTCCATGACCTTCCCTGACAACGAGGTCAGGCTGACATCCTGACTTCTCTTTCCAACCCTTCTTATAGCTGGGTGTCACATTTGCCAACTTCCAGTGACCCGGGACCTCCACAGTTGACCTGGACTCCTGATAAATGATTGAAAGTGGCTTGGTGAGTTCTTGTACCAGCTCCCTCAGAACTCTTGGGTAAGTCCTATCCCGTCCCATGGACTTTTGGGGTTCTAAGTTCCATAGCAGTCTGCTGGCCATTTCCTCCTATATTATGGGGGTGTCATTCTGCTCCCAATCTGTCTTCCAGCTCAGGAGGCTGTGCCCTTTGACAGCAACTGGTCTTGTTATTAAAGACTAAGGCAAGAAAGGCATGAAGTACCTCACTCAGCCTTTTCTTCATCCTTTGTCACTATGTTTCCCCTCATATCCAACAAAGGATGGAGATTCTCCTTGGTCCTCCTTTTGCTGCTGATTTGTACAAATATTTTTTTTTGGTTGTCTTCTGCTTCTGGGATTTCTCACATATTGATATTCCTTTCATCCTTGCAGCTGAAAGACGTCCATCCCTTAACTCTACCTCTATGGCAGACCAAAGGGCCTTGGAGGAACACTGTCCCTCAAAGAGTGGCATGCCATCCACAGGCTTACCTCTGGCTTTGCCCCCATTCCCCTTCAAACAGGGTTTAAAGCTCCCTCAACAAGCCCCTGTAAGTCCTAAGCTAAGATCCTTTTTCCTCTTTGAGACAGGTGAAATCCAACCTTCTAAATGAAAATAGCTCATAAACCTTCCCCACCTCCCTCTGACAATTTATATAGTAATTTACTGAAGTTTAACAGTTGGGAAAAAGTGCACAGGAAGAAGTGCTATAGAAATGAAGTTAATACACTGCATTTCTCACAGAGGAGCCTTACTTTTCTGGTTTTAGGTCCCGGTATATTATTCCAAGACTATGTAGATGGTCTAAAGCAAGTGCTAATTCTGCCAGATAAAATTTAACGTCGTCTTCTGTGAACATCACCTGAAAGAGTAGCAAAATGTATTTCACATGTGAAATCTGTAAAGGTTACACCAGCAGAAACTAAACAACAACAGCGGTGTTTCAGAAGGGTTTCTTACAATACTTGAATTCATTGCTACACAAAACACTAGGAAATTCAAATTTCTTAGTTATACAAAAACTAGGATTTTATAACCCACACTATTTCATATTTGAAATACTTGGACAAACTTGAAAAAGAACTTTTAAAGGCAATGTATTCTTCTTTCTGCAAATTGAGAGATTATCTGTTTCTGATTGTTCAAGAAAACAGACAGACACATTATGTAGTGAAACTGAAATACTTTGGAAGCACTTAAACAATGTGAGTACCTCTTGGTTGGATGGGATCATTTCATTTACAGACAACAAATGGACCAAAGAAATCCAAATGCCTGAATTTCATCCACGAAGTAAGAGAGAAGAAAAGTATACGTATTTGGATTTTGGAAGGACTGCCCCTAGGTACTCTGAGAAAGAAGGTACAGCAATGGTAGAAGCCCCAAGGTGCAGCCTGAGATGTAACTGTAGAAAGGCAGATGAAGGAGTAAACTAACAGGAGCTAACAAGGAGTAAAGTGAACAGCCTGCATAAGAGCACAGGGAAGATCCCAGGTAGCAATCCCACTTTTTGGATTAGGAAGATAAACTACCCTCTGTTTATGTTAATTGAAATGAACATACTGTCCCAATATATCAACTGTTGTGATCCCTGACAGAATACATTACAATTCAACTCTTCTGAGACTGCAGAAAAAGTTACAAATAAAATCAGATCCTGCATGATTTGATTCTATTTCAGTTACTACTCAGTTATTTTACTTGCTTTGGTTTTAGAATCTAAGACTAATACCTTAAGATATAGCATATAGACCCAGAAAAAAGAATGGCAATTCTTTTTTATGCAAAAGCGTAAAATTTTATTTCAGCAAAGCTGAAGATTATTTTAAACAAGAGTTAAGAATGGAGAATATGTTTTCCCCTCAGTAGTTTCATGAGAGAAAGCAATACTAAAGCTTGTACAATAGGTTGCTGCTGATGTTACTTCTAAAAAAGAGCCAATATTTAGTGCAGACATATTCAAGAAAGGAAATCTGTATAAGAAACATTTAAAAGCTCAAATAATAAAAGATCCTATGAGGAGGATAATACACCCACACTACGTTATTTAAAACCACTGCATGGGACTTGTCTTTTCTAACCTTAAACATCTGCAGTATAGACATTTAGCTTGGAATTAATCACCTTTCCCCTTGTAGTCAATAGGAAAAAAGGAACAACTTTCAGTTCATCTGATCTATTTCAAAATCACATGGTGTGGTATGAGGATGACATTAATACCATCCAGCATGCCCATTTCACTCACCAGTTATGAACTCTGCTTAGATTCAGGTACCTATAATGAATATTTCACATCTAACCACGTTAAATTTTACAAAATGTGAGTGGCTCAGGATGAAAAAGTCAGAAAGCAGGAAGCCAATATACATGCTTTTTTGGGAATCAAGAATGAACTACAAACTTTAAAAATATCTCAATTTTAGAGCAGTAACAACCTATTACTTACCTGTGGCAAAACAAATGACAAAGGGCAACTTAAAACAGATGGCATCACCAAAACAAATGTAATAATTTATGTGCACAGAAGTAAGGGTACGTCTATATACAAGGTAAATTCCATCCTACTCTCCTCTTAATAACAATAAGTGGTATTGCACTTACTGCAGTGGTAACCCAGCTGCCCCTGACACTGTTGTGGCAAAGGAAAATGGAAAGCAGCTACAACTGCAAGTCCAGGCTACCAGATTCACTTTGATACAATCCCTATCCAAAGAGATGTTTGGTGTGAGTTTATGAACAGGAGTAATGGATAACAAAAACTTAAAAATATGGTGATACATTAGATGCTAACATTTATTTTAGGAATTACAATCAAATTAAATTGAGGTAATGAAACCCTTTGAAGTTTTTGTTTCCTATATCTACACAGACACATTACCATCATGACAGAGGCAAAATATTCACTTTTTGAAAATTACTAAAATAAGTGGAGTACAATTCTCAGTTTTTAAATATTCCTACATAATGCAATTTTTTATTCATGGGTAAAAAAAGGATAATATCTTATCTACCCCTGAATTCTGGATATTAAAACCAGCCATAAATTTACTTTATAAAAATCCAGGTTCTGAGTCTTATATTTAAACATGGTAGCAAAAGGAGAATATTTTGCCAGGTATAAAAAGCAGCACAGAAAGACTGCTTGTCTAAAACTTTTTTCAGAAATAATGTTAATTGCCATCAGCCCTTCTATGAAGTGACTGTGCTAAGAAACCCAACCAAACCAAAAATGTACCCGGTTAAAAACAGATCAAAATTTTATTCAATGAAAACTGAATTTAAAATGTAAATTCTCCTAATACAGACAATTTATAGTCAAATTCTATCAACAGACAATTTTTCAAATTTAAAAAGTGTACCTCTTTGGATAAACGTGTAAACAAGTCTCCTCCCCTGAGAAAATCCAAAATAAGATACAGCTTCCCTTCTGTTTGAAAAGCTGAAAAGATCAATTAAAAAAATTAAATATCACCTAACTTTATCCATGATTAGGAAAATAACATACCAAATAATTCACCCTTATTTTCATTATTAAAACTAATTTCTCTTTCTCCTTTGTGAGAAAACCTATTGGAATGAATTAGGTAACTGATCCTCTACCGCGGAACAAGTAATTCCCGCACTATATGAAAGTAAATTTAATTCTTAAGTAAAAACTTCCTTGTACAGTTTACAAGCCAGAAAGTAAAGCAAATTACCAATAAGGTTCCTTAAAAAGTAAACTTTACTTAGATTAACCAGCATTTTATTTCTGAATTTAAAGTAAGAAGCTAGATTTAAAAGGGCAAACTAGTAACTAATGAACCTTTTAAAATCTAAAAATCTCAAATCTAAATGTCCCAGCTAAACAGGGACATTTAATCTAGTCTGCAAAAGAATGGCAAATAAAATAGCAAAAGGTACATAATTTAAGCCACTTTAAAAATGAGAGAGAGACATTAAGCCACTTTAAAAAGTGAAAGAGTGATGTTTAACTATAGGAAAAAGCAAACCCGAAAAGACAAATATGAGCTGAAAAAACCCCAAACCAAAACAAACCAGAAACTCCTTTTTTTCCACATGTTAAAAGTACTGATATCCTCCCCTCTTATGCATAAGTATTGTGCTACAGCTGCTCATACTATTAAAATTAAAAGGCTAATTTCCACCAACTTCAATGCATGTGGAATTAATGCCATTGCATATATTTTCTATAGAATAAACAAAGCAACTGTAAGAAATAACTTAAAAAATGTATGCCATAGAAAAGATTAGAGGTTTTGGAGAATAATGGCTAGTTATTAATAGATAACTGCTTTTAATAACACAAAGGGCTACAGACTCCCAGTTTTATAAAGATTTAACACTGCATGAAGTCAGTCATGTGCTTCTTTTGCATGAGAATTATTACAGAGCAAGTCTGCACAATTGGGACTTAACACCCTAAAGTTCTATGATTTTCTGAACCACAGAGCAAATATTAAAAGCTATCTTGACAAACATGCTAGGCTATAAAAACGAATTTTTCTGCAACTCACCATAATGTAACTTGACAATAAAAGGATGGTTAACTTCCACTAGGATATCACGTTCCATTTTTGTCCGAACCCGATCTCGAACTACAAACGAACATGAGCACACAAGATTAAAAAAAAAATTACACTATGACTCAGTATTTCTCATATGTTCCCTGATGTACTTCCCATTGTATAATATTATAATTGTCTGCAGGTCACTATACTGTACACAGCTGAGAAAATTTATTCCACACTTTTTTTCTGATAAATATCTTTATGCATTTTGATTTGCTTCAGTTTTTGCTATTGACAAAACCTAACACTAGGCAAATAAATTTAACAAAAGCACAGGAGAAAACACAGCCACCCTTCAGTTTGTTCTATACTTAGTAAACCTTTCAAACATCACAGGAAAGCTGCCACAGCTATGTACAGAAAACAATCTGCTGGTGAAAAGTACAGAGAATTAAAGTTGCAGCAAAACAAACAGCATAAGTATAATCATACTATCATAAAGATGTTTATATTGGTTTAACTCGTTAAATAACTTACGCTAATAAAATATTAAGTTCTTTACAATTTGGAAGGGATTTTTTTTTCATTTCCTTTATTATGAACTTAAAATAAAAATGTCATTGATTCACTGTAGTGTATACTCCAGATTATATTTTTGATTTTAAGGACATTTACTGAGAGCAAATGTGCATGAAAAAATATATCAGACATTAGAAGCAGTTGCTGCTCAAGCTGCCTGTGCTGTCCATCCATGGTGGCTCTGAACAGGATATGTAAATGCTCCTATGCCACCAGAGATTAAACCCAAATGAGCATCACATGCCAGCAATGCAGGAATATAGGCAGGGCAGTCAGCTGAGCACAGCACCTGCTTCAGCTGTTCTCCTGCCAGCTCCAGTCAGGGCTTGGTTCCCTTCTGAAGCTCTGAATCAGCCAGGACACAGACAATATTCAGTACTTTACACAGGGGAGAACTACCACTGAAAGTTTGCTCTAGTGGTTTAAGATGGTGCAGTTTTCTCTTTCCCTCTATTCTACATTTTGTTATTGCTCCTTTCACAAATTTATCTTCCTGAAGGAAGCACCCCAGTGCAATGAAGTCCTGTCCAAAGTTTAAGCTGACAGCATTCCTTGTACAGTTTACAAGCCAGAGTTCTCAGATATTAAAACATAACAAGGCAGAAAAGAAAAAGAACAAGAAGCAAAATGATGTTAAGGCGTTTATCCATGTTTTCCCAGAAACACACACTTACAATAAAACAGATACTTATGAAAAAGTTATATAGATATGTTTTCATGAATGAATACAACCATGAAGTTTCCATCTGCCTGCAGAACACATCCCTAAAAATGGAAGCTTATGAAATAAGTGCTCAAGTACAAAGCAAACATCACATCTGAATGTTGACCTTTGCATCTAAAGCCATTAAAATGTCACAAGATAGTTAGTTCTGCAGTTTAACTGTTTCAGCAGTTCATCTGAATTACAAGATAGAAATTCCGAATACTCTTTTTTTTTTAGGCAGGTTCAGGTGAGAAAAAAATTTAAAAGACTTCCAAGTGCCTGCAGCTATGCAGCAGTTACATGGAAAGTATTGACTTAAAACTCCAAGCAAAATAAGTGTAAAGAACTGAGCTCATTTCAGGTAATGGCATAAGCCATTATTTGACTTGACATCTGATTTTTGTTTGACTGTAATTTCCACATGGGTTCTACTGGAAGCACTGATTTTTCTTAATATATTTGATTCCAGATGCACTAGCAATGTTTTGGCTCCGTTTCTCTCTCCACATCATAAAGGGGCACTGAAAGATAACACCTTCTATCAGAGTGTATTAATAAACTAGTCTGCAGTAAACAAAATGATATGTATATATTCTTGCATTTGCTCTAAAGATGAGAAAGTTGGACCGTGTAGTTACATCAATGTGTTCTGGCTAATACAGCTGCATTTCTATGAAAACATTTTCTCTAATTTTGATTTGTGGATCAGGTACACTGTTTTCAAGTGTGGTGTTTTTAACTTTAATAATAGAGCACAAAATAATTTTGAAAGAGCTAAAGAAACAGACAAATCAAGTAATATGCTGTATTATTTAAAAATACAGTATTACACATATAAAAAAGTTTCAATTGTGGAAAACAGAATTAATTCCAGTTAATTTCATACTAAAGTTTTAACAGTAATCTTAATTTGCTTGCAACACTGCTCTTCCTAAAACTTGAATCACAAGCAAGCAGTGCATGAAAAACATCTGATAATCCATATACAAAGTGTTGAGGACTGTGGCATCCTCTTGATGTCGTCACCTTTCTGCTCAAACCTTTTGCATCCTTGAATTCTTAGTCCTCAGAGGGTCTCCTGTCCCAATTAAAAGTAATGCTCTCAATTTCAGTATATATCAGTCTCTCCCATCTGTAGGCAAAACTAGAACCACAGCCTGGACTGTAATTTTTATATGAGGTTAAACTGCAATCAAAAGGTGATGAAGAGAAGCCCTCAAACATCTTAAAAAGCAACTGCTGAGTGACCTTTGACCAGTCCTGAGCTATTAACAGGCTGGGGAATGAAAGGCTGTTGAGGATATTAACGTACCTTAAATAAGTGGAAATCAAATTCAGAAAAATAGGAAGTAAATAATGAGAATGACACGTGCCACAAAACACAAAGGAATCAAAATATAGGAAACTGTTCAAATACACAGCTGCCTGTAAGTGTAAGAACTGTGACATTCAGCACTAAATCTTAAGTGAAAAAATTTAAACATATTAGCAGAAGTTCATAAACCAATGTTTTTGTTCCCTCCATCATTCTATAAATATTTGACGATAAAAGGATTAAAGCTGAAATTAAAACATTAAAACTGAAATTCAATATAATAATCGATAACATCGGTAAAGCACTACAGGCAGTTGGAGCCATCCCAAAATTATCATTTCAGCTTCAGTACAGTCATAAATTAGAAGAACTTCACATAGACAAAACTATAAAACAATGACATAAAAGAACAAGCATACAATCTGGTCAAGGCATTAGTGCAAAAGATGACTTACATTTTGATCTATGGTAAAAAATACCTTATTTCTTTTTTCTTACAGAATTTTCTGAGACAGAATTGAGATTGTTCAGGCTTAGACTTACTTTGCTACTGATAGCATTCAGGATCAAAAACCACCCAAGAAACAGATCAATTCACAATTTGTTTTTGCTCAAGTAACTTAGATGATTAACTTAAGATTTTATAAAATACATTCTACATCAGTATCACATGCCAAGAGTTTGGCCAAGTGTACTGTATACATCTGTTTCAAAAGAGAAGACTATGTCATGTGCTTAAGAACTTCTAGAATGAAACAGCCAATATAAAGTGCTTTTAAGTATCAGACCTAATTATAAACTGAGCAAAAGGCATTAACTGTATCCTTGGTGACACACAGCAAAGGAAAAACGGAAGGATATTAAGTTTCAAATAACAGCTCAGGAGCAAGTCAGGTGGCAAATGTAACACAAGCACTCCATTAACCCACCATCACCTAAGGAAAGTGGCAGGGGAAGGAGCCTGCTGTCCTCTCTGACTACCAACATGGTATTGTTAATCCTTAATCCTTCCAGGTTTACAAGACAAAGCAGTGTATTCTGCTATTTCCCGTTTCAGAGAAGAAAGCTGATAGACACAATCTGTAGAGCAGCAGCTGTGTAAAGATTAGGTTTTGGTATAATGTACCCGAGTTATCTTTTTTATTTCTCTTCCCTTGTTCTAAACAATGCTTACCTTTCAAGGTGGCCTTTTTCAATACCTTCATTGCATAAAGCTGTCTAGCATCTGATCCTGAGATTTTTTTGACAAGGAAGACCTGCATTAAAAATTAGAAAGAATTCTTAAAAGAAAATAAAAGCAAGTCAGATTAATGTTTTTTGCTATGAAATTCAAGTAGTCACTATGATTTCAATGAAACTTTATTTGACAGTTACAGATTCTGCAAAGCCAAACCTCCTTTCATAATCTAAAAAGTTCATTCAGAGGATACTCTGCCAAATTAATTTTGGTCTAATTTAAGTAATTTCAGTGAGTAAAAAAAAAAAAAAATTGGATTCTCTCAGAAGTTCTTCCAAATTTGACACAAAAAAATCAGCTTTTTAAAATTAATAGCTTTGTCTTATTGAAATTCATAGGATGACACAGGAAATGTGCTAATAAAATAATTTTCAGATATGACCATAAATATGTGAACAAAATTTGATCCAGAAACCTATATAAATCAATGTATAAATAAATTTTAGAAATATCCTAGTGTTGCATGTACCAATAAAGAACAACCAGCCTCAATTAAAGGGTGTTTCATTTCCTTCTTCAATATCATGGGATTTCTTGACTGGTATTGTTTTAAATACCCTTAACACAAAATTATTTCTAGTAGAGACAAATTTTAGATTTAGGAATGAAAAAAAAAAAAAACAAACACCAAAACCAACTGTCACAGGTTTTCTGGCTGTGGACATGTATAAACACATGTTGTGGTACACGAGGAAGCTAAACATGTTATGTGAAATCAGTTTGATGTCTGGTTTTGTGCCCAATTCTCACTTTTGTTAACATTCCTTGCATTACCCAGAGACTACCAGATCATTATCAAGAGACCTTGAATAGCATGCAAATTTACTTTTTTTAAACTAAATGGGAAACAGAGACAGCTTCACAAATTATTACAAAAAATGATTAATGGATTTTTTAAAAATATTAATGATTTTTGCATAAAGGCTAAGACAACTGAGAACAAGACTGGCATTTTTGCAGAAGATTGTGTCAGCTAGACAGTTTATTATTTTTGCTTTTTAAAACTCACATTCCCCTTCTCCCTCCCATTGAATTACTGAATTTAGTATTATCAATAAAAGTGATAGCTGAAATGATCATTTATTAGCTTACTTTTCCTTGCCCTTGAATGATTTACTTCTTGTGATCTGAAGATTTCCAAATAAAAACTTGGTTATGCTTCTGGATTAAATCAAACCTTTGGAATCAGGTTTCTCAGTGAATTCGTACTAGTATGAGTACAAAAATTTATAGTTTCTAAGCACCTAGATTTCCAAACTTAACTGGAACAATAATGGGACTAACAGTAACTTACTACCAACAAAAGAGAATTGGACCTATTTTTCTCATTTCCCACCCCATCTAAGGTGGTTTTTTTACATGCTAGAGCTTAACATCACATTCAGAATTGCAATTGAGGCTGAAAACAGATGTAAAGGCTCTGCTGTCCTGCCTTACATATTCCTTCAGTCTTGTCATATGAACCTAATGTTTTGCTTTCAAGTTGGATTTGGACAGCTAAAAGTATAAAAAATGTATGCCTAGTGAGATCTCAGTACTCATGAAATGCTAGAAACATTGAGTCATTAACAGATGTTCAGATAAATATCAAGGTATATTGCACCTTAACCAAATTACACCAGATAATGAACACGACTGGGGTGCATCACATTTACTTCAGTAGCCATTATTGCCTAAAATTTGTTCATTACATTTGCACCATGCTACAAAAACCAGCTTCTGTACTGGTGATGTCCTACAGTTAGCAAGCGACAAGGAATACTTATCAAAAAAACATTTCAAACCTCACCCCCTGAAATAGAGGAGAGTAGCTAGGGAAGACTGGCATTCCATTTTAACAGCAAATACCCAATTATTTCATATCAAGCCATTTTTTCTATTGAACTTTGAAATCCACATATCATTCTAACATGAAAAAAATTTACTGCTTTAAAAAGATCTGCCACAATTACAGTGCCTAATTAGCACTAATTTAGAAAGCAGTTTTCACTTGCAACATTGCCTTAATGCAAAACTGTGACTGTTCTAAATATTCCACAACCAATATTCAATGCTATATTCCTGAATAACTGGCTCCACAAGAGTTCAGTTACCAACCTTTCCAAAGGATCCTTGTCCTAGTACTTTCAGAAGTTCAAACTGTGAAGGGTCTGCTTTCTCATGTCCTTCCTTTACATGGTGAGTTATTGCAATTTCTTTGATACTTCCTTCTTCCTGGCGGAGGAAAACAGAGGAATAAATTTAGATTAATGGTTTACAAATATTTACAAATTCACAGTATATTGGAAAATACCAGTGTCACTGAACCTAATCAACTAGAAAATGCCAAATATAGGGAAAAAAAACCACTTAGCAATGCTATTTGCATAATTAAGACAGACAGCACTAGTTCAGTAACAATGTAGCTTAAACTTTTAGAGATGCACCAGGATCCAAACAGTAACAATTGACAGAAGTCAGCAATTCCCAAGATTTTCCTCTTAGGCCCATATTATTGGGTTCATATTTCTGTTCCAGATTCACAACCAATTAATGGAAATCAATCTTAAGAATTTAGTAATCTTAAAACACACCTAGAGTGCATCAAATGGACCAGATGTCTTTGAAAAGCCCTCCTTTTTAACACTTGAATGAGGAGCACCATGCTGCAATGCCAATGCTCTTAAGATGGTGTGAGACACAAGACATTTCCACAAAAAGCAACTCTCCACCCCCACTTCAGCAGCAGACCCCACCTGCCACTGACAAAATTCTGTTGAAGAAAGTATTCTGCCTTTCTTCTCAAGGAGAGTCTATCCTATAAAAGCTGCACAGTCCTCATCCTTTCGCCTTCTGTGAGAAAATGGTCACCAGAAAGCTCTAAGCAGCACTGAATCTTATCTTCTTGTGCTCTGCACTTAATTCAGTGTTTTCTGCACTGAATTTGAAAATCTCTTTAAAAAAAAAAAAAAAAAAAGTGACACTCCTTGCCACACAAGGAAAGAATTTCAGAACTTATAATCATCAAGTAAGTAAAAAAACCTGCATTCTTGTTAATGCCATCTGAAGATCTATCTAGGCATTACACACAATCCAAGCTACTGTAAGTTAACACACAACTGTTAGTTATCATACAGAAAGCAATACACTATCTACAGTTTTAACTCGTTCATCCTCTTTCTATTTCTTCTATTGGTTATGGTGAACAAAATAAATCTGAGAATACTTTTTATCTATTTATTGAGGAACTCTTAGACCCATCTCAAAGAATTGCAGACTGGCTGACATTGAAAGGGACGTCTGGAGATCATCCTACCTAACCCTAAACCCTCTGCTCAAGCAGGGCCACCCAGAGCCAGGACCTTAATGTCTCCATGGATGGTGACAACCTCCCTGTGCACCCTGTGCCAGGGCTCAGCCAGCCTGACAGTGAAAAAGCATTTCCTGATGTTCAGACAGAAACTCCTGTATTTCCCCTTTTGCCCATTGCCTCTGGTCTTGCCACTGGGCAGCACGAAAAAAAACCAACTCTTTGCACCCTCCCTTCAGGCTGGTTGAACATTTCACCATTGTGAATCCATGCTGAAGGAGCCCAGCTACTCTTTTGTACTCCATGCATACAGGAACTCTTTGTTTCTCCATGATTTCCCTGGGGATTAAGGCCTGGCTGACGAACCTGGATCCTCCTTCTTTTTGAAGACAGGAATTGACATTCACTTTCCTTCAGTCCTGTCACCTCTCCCAGTCTTTGTGGTAATTAAAAAATAATCAACAGTGGCCTCACAATGACAGCTGCCAGGTCCCTCGGCACTCAGGTGCATCCATCAGGCACCACAGACTTAGACACTCTGTCTGCTTCAGTATTCTCTAACCTAGCCAGTGGCAGGACCTGAGGGAGTGGCCCAAAGTTGTATCTGAGAAGGCTGAGGTTCAATATTAGGAAAAGGTTCTTCATCCAGAGACTGCTTGGGCACTGGAACAGCTTCCCAGGGAAGAGGCCACAGCACCAAGGCTGACAGAGTACAAGAAGCATTTGGACAATGCTCTTGGGCACATGGTGTGACTTGGTGATGGTGCTGTGCAAGACAAGGAGCTGGACCTCAATGATCTTGAGGAGTCCCTTCCACCTCAGGATATTCTATGATTTTCCTTTAAGAGTATGTCTTCCTTGCTCCAGTCTTTTCCTTCATCTATATGCACTAAAATGTGCTCTAATTAGCTATAGTGATAGGTTAGTAGAGGCCAAGTTCTAAAACTGTTTCTGGAGCACTAATTTGTAAGCTTTTCAAGCATTCTGCAAAATTTATGTGCATGAATTAGTGGTGAAAGTACCCTTTTGCATCTGATCACTTCAGTACTGTATATAAATGCAAAGCAACTGTCCACCCAGGTCAGCATATTCCAACACATGCTCCCAGACAGACAATTCTTCAAAAGATTCTTTTTTTCAGAAGATTTCAAAGTTGGAAACGAGCTGCACATAAGAAATCCTGAGTGTGTGTGATAGCCAGTATATATTAAAAAACTCCAGTGCGTGATTTGGAATAATGCACAGAACATGCTGGCAACTTTTAAAATCAGGGAGTGAAAAAAGATAATTCAGTGTGAAGAATTTAATTTTAAGAATAGTTTTAGAAGACCCAAGACAAATCCAAGATGTCCTCTAAGTTTAGGTGGCTGTTTCCATTTTAAGACAGCCGAATTTTGCGTGTGTGTGCACATAGTCATGCTGAGTACTCCACCTAATAACCTGAACTTCTGTGTCTTTTCAGGAGAAAATGCTACCATTATTGATTACCAGCTGAATCTTTACAGAGTCTGAAAGAAATATTGTTGAATAAATTTCTGGTGGACATTTTTGGTTTTATATTTTATATTATGTGATCAGCTGGATTATATACTACTTAAACCACCCACTGAATCTTAGAGAATCGCAAGGGAGGAACAGAATAGCTCAGCAAAACAGACTGCCACTCACACATTACTTCAGATACTTTGATCCATTTCTGCTTAACAGTTTTATCTATTTGCTCCCTGGCAATCTTGGGAAAGTCAAAAACATGTGAAACACATCATACTCAAATCTTTTTTATTTACTGCCTTCAGAGATGCAAGGCAATCAGGTGGACATACGAAGGACATGGAACTGTAGGAGCAAATCCAGAGGAGAGCCATGAAGTTGCTAAGACAACTGGAGCACCTCCCTGTGAAGACAGGCTGAGAAAGCTGGGGCTGTTCAGCCTACAGGAGAGAAGTTTGCATGGAGAGCCCATAGCAACTTTGCATTATCTGTATGGGATTGCAGGGAAGCCAGAGGGAGATCCTTCATCAAGAACTGTAGTGACAGGACAGGGAGTAATGGGTGCAAACTGAAAGAAGGGAAATTTAGGTTAGGTATTAGCAAGAAATTCTTTACTATGAGGATGGTGAGATACTGGAACTGGTTGCCCAGGGAGATTGTAGATGCCCCAACCCTGGCAGTGTTGAAAGCCAGGCTGGATAAGGCCTTGAGCAACCTGATCTAATGGGAGCTGTCCCTGCCCAGGGCAAGTGGGCTAGGATTAGGTGATCTTCATGGTCCCTTCTATGATTCTATATTGCTTTAAAAGCACTACAAAACTCAACAAGAACAAGAAAATATATTAACTTGCTCTCTATGCACAAACAAAATTATTATTTAAGAATGCTATGCAATTATTATGCAACCATCTTTCCAGTGGTTATTTTGAGCACCCTCTAAAAAACAAAACAAACCCCAAACCACCACTTCACATTCCTGATACCAAGAGAATATTCCCAGGCTTTGCATTTTCTCAGGGCTCAGTTTTTCTTCAGTCCATAAAAGGCAGACCAAATAGAGCTCTGTTTTAAATGAAAAGGAACTCCAATGATATCCAACTTTAATTTCTCGGTAACTCTCATTTGGGAGCAAGATTTATGATGAGTGGTTGTCCACAAATTTGCAGTTTCCTTTTCTGACATAACTGCTGAATGTTTGTTATTTTAACCTAAACAGTGTTCTGCAAATGCAGTTAAAATACAAAAGCTAAGTCTTTTATAGAAACACAAATGATATGCAGAGATAATCAAGCCTCACTATCTACCTGAATTAAAACACAAATCTACACACTGCAGAAAGAGATCTCTATTCTCAACCAACTGCACTAATTACATCAGAATAGAGATGTCATCTTGCAGTAAACTGAAAGAGAAGCCAGCTGTTCCATCTGGTACTGAACTGCTTGATCATTTCTTGGTACCTGGCAAAAACATTTGTCCCATGTGATGAATTGAAAATAGATGAGATGCTGGAATACTTGGGTCCTCTGCTCCTTTCTTCCATTCCTTGACACCTTTCACACAACTACAGACAGGCAACTCACCAGCTGCAATGGTGGGGTCTTCCTTCCAGTTATAACTATACTCTACTGCCTGCATTTTATTTCTGTTATTTATAAGCTTGGAAAGCTCCATTTTCTCAAGCATTATACTGCAACAGGGTCTAAATAAAAGTCTCAAGACATGATTTCCTCTTCTAGGCACACAGTTCTCTCAAGGCCTTCCTCACCCAAGAAAGTTACACTGCCTCAGAAAGCCATTTTAAAAACTCCCCAAACCAACCATGTGAGTCAACTTTTAAGTGGTTATAGTGGCTTTCACTACAGTGAAACTAAATGTGGAATACAAGGAAACAAACAGAAGGTAACATTACTCCGAGTTTACTTAACAATGTAATAGTGTTAAATCAACACTGGCCTAGAAAGGAAGTGAGTGACAAACAAGTTTAGGTATGAATTTAAAATACCATGTTCCAGAACAATTTCCTGTACTGATCTAGTCTGTTCCGGGCAGTATCTTCATATAAGTAAGATTATAGTAATATACTTCACAATATATGTCTGTGCACAAGAACACACACATACACACAGGAAAGAACACCAAATGGACTGTATGGCGCAGACAAATAAAATATGAATGAAAAACTTCACAGAAAAAATGGGGGATTCTGCAACACCAAGGGCAGCTCATTTTTATCTTAACTAATCAGCTACAAATTGGAATAGGAAACATGCTTGCCAGTAAAACAAAATGACAGACACCTTCTAGGGAAGCAGTGAAAAACTATTTAATCATTATCAGACTATGAAAATAATAGCCTAATCATGTTGTTAGGAAAAAAACCCAATATTTTAGGTACTTAATGAACATTAAACACTCATTTTACTTCTAGTAATTGAATTTATGTGAATTTCCTTTACCATCACTTTTTCATTCAAAAGTAAACTAACTCTGCTGCAACATAAAACATATGTATTTGTTTGAGATCTTATTACAGGAACAAATAATAGAAAATGTGTTAAAAGAAAACCAGACTTCAAACTCTAAAGGAACTAGAAAACAGAGTCTTATTAGGCATGTATTTCTCAGTAGTAGTGAAAAAGCCCAGAAAAGCAAGAGAAAAACATGAGTTTACTTATACATAGACTCTTCTGCAACCTACCCTTCAGAATTCTGAATTTTCAATAGGAAACCTGAAAGCTGCTCTGCGTAAAGAAGTGGCCCATGCAGAGCTGGATGGCATAAAATCATCAGTGCAGAACAAGCTGTGTGTTATGTGCAGACCTTTCTCTGAGCAATATGGTCCAGGCACAGCTGAATAGCTGGTCTAGGACAACTAAACTGGGCTCTGAACTGGTATTTAGGAGAACTACCAGTAAAATCCACAATATCATTGCAATACTTATTAGTGTTTAAATAGTAAACATTCCAAAAATGTTTGGAATTCATTGGAAGCATTCTTAGTCTACAAATTTTACATTAAAAGGACAGAGAAATAATCAACTAAAGATTAAAATAATTTTTAAAAATATATGTGTGTATGCTGCAATATTGGTAAAATCATTCACAAGAAAATATTCTGAATCATCTAAATAGTCAGCACAGGATCAGATCTGTGCTCTTACTTGTAGCAGGAAAAAAAAGCCATTCAGAATAAGGAATATTAGCACATCCAAACACTATGGGAGTCTCACTGCGCCTAAAATTCTCAGCCTCAGCTTCCCGAAAAAAAATGCATAAGCAAAGTGTGAAGTTGCATGATGACAAGTGCTTGGCAAAGAAATTTCAAAATATGGGGCAGAAATAGGAAATTCAGCAAGAATTTACTCTTAAAGAGGTGAAAGAACTAGATGTGAATTACCTTAAACACAACATCAAAGAATAAACTGCTATGTTACATATGGAACATGTATTTGGAAAGGTATTTCTGGAAGGCAGATTTCTCCTTTTCTAGATACTGAAAATTACAGGAGTATGAGTAGAAATATTTTAAACACTTTCATCTTAATGACAGCATATTTTAGATAACAGTTGTTAAAAAATAATTTGTTCATCAGCTTCATGATGAGAGACAAAGACTTGAGTATATACTTTTCAATATACTGAAAGCATAAATTAAAACTATGATATAAATATATTATTCCAAAGGATAAAAGCAGCAGCTACCTAAAAAATGTCAAGTTTTAGTGCAAAAATAATAATGGACCAGTGTATTTATATTGCTCCTACACAGAGGTGACATTTAAGGTGTGTAAAGTAATGAAATGACATAGAATTGGAAAGGGGAGAAAAAAAAGTACAGGGAAAACAAATACAGCTTAAGACATTCAAACATTAAAGTCAAAAGCATGTGACTCTATGTTATGGTTTGACCCGGAAACAGGATTTCTGGGATGCTGTGGTCAGGGCCAATGAGTCTTCAGATTTTAATATTGTCATCTGGCCCAACCACTGGGCATTGGATCCACCTCTGAGAACACAGGGTAAAAGCAGGGCTCTCCCCCTGGCAGTTCCTCTTTGGATTCCGGCGGGAAGGAGTTCGATCCCTCCCCCGGCCCTGCTGCTGGCTGGGCAGGGGAGGGGAAAAGCCATGCGGCCCGGCCGGGAGAGGTAGGCCTGGCCCCCCAAGGGTGGAAGGAAGAAGGAAAGAAATGCCGGGAAGCAATGGGCAGCCTGTTCCCCCCCTTGGAGACAGACAGAGAGAGAGAGTGCAGCCTGTGCTTGTGGCTGTTACCTTGAAATTTAGTAAACATGTGCTGGCAGCAGGCAGCCCGGCTGAGGAGATGGGGGGGTGCAGCCAGGAGTCCAGCCGCTTTTTAACCCTTCTTGGACAATGAAAACTTTACAGAACATTAACCCTTCCTAGACGAGTGATGAAGGTCTGGACCAGAGAGAGAGAGAGTGTGAGAGATGTTGGAGGAATGGAGAAGATGGAGTGGCATTTTATGCTGGACTCTTTTGTGTAGCCATGGACAGAGCCATGTTTCCGTGTGATACAGAGACTGAGTCCAGGGGGAGAAATGTCCCGGAGCCAAAGAAGATTCAGTGTGGGTACCCCTCGGCCCCAGGGGGTATATAAAATATGGGGGGGACAGATCTCCCAAAGGTGAGAGACTGTGCTTTTCTGGAACTGGACAAAGCATCCTTAAAAAGACGACCCTGGAAGCAGCCCTGATCTGTGTTCAGGTGGTGAGAGCACCTGGACAAAATGGAAAAGGCCACCACGACACATGGAAGGACTCCCTCTCCTCTTGAGGAACTGAAAGTTGAGTATTGTAAAGGGTGGTGCTGGACCCAGAATTGGTGATTTTGGAAGATGTATTGTATTGGGAATTTAGGGGGGAGGAGGAGGAGAGTGTTCTTGTGAGGTTTTCATTTTCCTTGTGGTTTTTTTTTTTCTTTTGTGTGTAGTTTAGTTATTGTTTTGTAGTTTAGTTAATAAACTTTTCTTTCTTTTCAAGTAAGAGCCTGCTGTCCTTATTCCTGGTCAAAAATCTCACAGCAGACCCCAGGGAAAGTGTATTTCATGGGGGCATTGGCATTTGTGCTAGTGTCAAACCATGACACTCTAATAGTAAACTGGACCCATCCTGAACAGAAAGACTGACTGCAGTCTCTGCTGTCAATTTCTGTGAAATTAAACTAAATAGAAAGTTGCCTGAAAGCAAGATCCCCAAAAACTAAGATTCCTAACAAAGACAGGCATGCACAACAAGACTGGGGGGTTGGAAGGGTCCAGGAAGATTTTATCTGATTATGTAAGTGTGTGATTTAAAAAAAAAAATAAAATAAAAAAAATCTTTTTGACTAACTAGCAAAGAACAGCAAAAATCCAGCAGGTTTAATTTTTTTATCGTACCAAGAGCAGAGATAGGTATGTGCAGTACATGCCACAAGTACCTATAGATTAAGGCTTTTTGAAAGAACATTTTACTGATTTTTAACATGTTGAACACTTTGAAAGAATTTGCATTACTTTTTGGATTATTCTGAGGCCTGCTATTGTAGAAAATGGATGTTCGTATTTGATGACAAAAAATGAGTAACGGCAGCTAAAGACTAAAGAAAATAAATTACTCCTTCACCATACCCAAGTTCTACCTGGAACAAATTCAGGAACAGATTTCTGAGAAAGTTCTCTTTATAAAAGGTTCATTTAGAATATCCCTGAAGTCATTATTGCATGAGACAAGTGATGAACAACTATCCTATCCTGAGTCCTTTGCATCAGGAAGGGGATATTGAAGATAACACACAACATCCGCACGCTGTTACAAGAAGGGACTCACAAGGACTGAGTGCAAAACAAGACTGGCTGCATGTTCACTTTCCCATGAAATGAGCATTACCCAGATGAAGGTGAAAATCTCCTCAGAAGTGCAGTAAATTTCAGCTGGCAAATGACAAAATACTGATCTAACAGCTTCCCCTCTACATACTTCCTAGCTTTACAAAATATAGGAAGAAATACAGCACCAAACCTGTAACATCAGAATAAAAGGTTTCATGGTTGAAAAAAGTAAAAGGCCACACACCAACCCCTTTTGCAGCTAACAGAGATGGAAGTTATGAAATAAAGGACATAAGAAATGAACAATAACAAACCATTAACCTCACACATTTTAAATAAAATCTCTGAACTTTACAACACAATTTCTGGACAGAAAAAACCCCTATCTTTGCTTTAAGAAGTGAGAAAAAACTTGACTATCAGCAGGACTTTTAAATAAACTGCCATTTTCCAATAACAAGCACACATCACTAGGATAGATGCGCTATACATACTCGAGTTCATAAAAACCCAGTGGGAAGGAAATCTGACACATGCAAAAAATCCTTGGATGGGTTCAGTAATCATAAAAGTTCTTCCCAGACATCAAACATTGTTGACATGCTGACCAAAATCTGTAAAAATGAGGTTAAGGCTTTGACTTAACATAAACATCAGATAAGACTATTAACAAATTTTAATCTCAATAAATAATTAAAACCTTTATAATAGCTAAGCCATCTTAAGCAACTGCTGGCGAAATTAATTTAAATACTGATAATCCTGGTTCCAGCATTATCCAGGTTTCACCTTTACCTGTTAATTTTGTACTGTCTTAACAGAGTAAAGAAGGTACAAAACAGAATCATCTTTGACATGCAGTTACTTACAGACATAAGTCTTAGTTATGATTTGATTTGCTTCCTAAGAACTTTTTCAGATTTCTCACAGTAAAGTGATTTTCTAGCTCGTGTTCTTGTAAAGTTTTCACTTTTTTTTATTTTTATTACTTGATTGTTCATGTTATTATGGAAGCCTCTGCATCACTGATTTCTGCTGCACATAGAGCAATAACCCCCACACTTCCAGCCACAATGCTCCTGCCTCAAGTTGCAGTGACCACAGCTGCTGAGGGACCAGCCATGGGGCTGTGTTCGGTGGGTACTAAGAGTCCTTCCAAGAGTCACTGCCTGACAAAGCCAAGTCACTCCCCCAAACTGTGCAAGATTTTTTTCTTAATACAGCATTTAGCACTTAACTGTGCCAATATTGTGACTTCAATATTTCTTTTAAACAGACCCTATGAATACATAAAAAAATGTTGGTGGATCCCATCAGAAACTCTTTAGGAAACTATTTAATGAATATGTTCTGCTTAAAATCACATACTACAGTATTTTTTGTATCTATTTTATATGAGGATAATTTACACATGAGAAACAGTCAGAATCACCATTTGGAAGGATCACAATTCTGGAACTTCAACTTCTATATTCAGGAATTAGAATAAGAGAAAAAAGAAATCCTTTTTGATAGCTTTGATCATAACAATTAAGTCAAAACCATATTGCCCATATTGGCAAACACCTCCCTCAAACATCAGCTATTTTTCAAGATAAGACCTAAATCAGTGTATCAGCCCTAAAAGCAGGGTATGCTGTTGACCATACAATTTTCAAAAAAAGCAAATTCAAATGTGCAGTGGGAAAGATACTGCTTTTATCAGTTTTCATTTGTTAGTATTGATTATGTAGCAACATAGATTTTTCCATTTTCATTACGGAAGTAGCAGCTTTGCATTCACCCCTCTTAATCTCTTTTCAGGAATGTTTTGCTTCCTTTAGACAAATGCACTTTCCTGAAGCACATGTACATTTAGAACAAGCAAAGATAAGGTTGAAAACAGAAAAATGGATTCCCCAGCAATTTACTTACCACTGCTCCAACAATGGCTATAGGCTGCCTTTTACAATGTTAGCCTTCACTGTACTGCTAAGAGCTCTGCTGGACATGGCTGTGTTTGGCAAAATATTTGTCCATCACAGGCATCATAATGTTGATCCCCACAATCACATAAACTATTTCTGAAGTACTGACTATGATATTAAACCTTGGTGCTGAAGTTACATAAAGCAGTTATGTCCTGTAAGGACAGTAAGCTTATTGGATATCAAGTGATTTTAAAAGGATGACTCAATGTTGGCACAGTTCCCCAGCTCATATACAGAACTTCCTTTTCCTCCCCTCCCTTGAGTCAGGAAGTCTCCTAGGTGCATTTTTACTTTCCCAACTTGTTATGAACATAGGATAAATTTTCAGCATTATCTACAGAAATTAAATCCTCATTCTGAGTTATACTTTTAGAAGTAATAAAGAGCAACAAACTGAAAACCAATTACTTTTACCTCTTTCACTAGAGCTTATAGAAATTTTCATTAAGGTAAAAATGGGAGTTAAAAATGTGAAGAGTTTATCAGTCTAGGTGTTTTTAAATATCTCAGACACATTTTATATACATTCATACATTCTACACTGTTTATTCTCCTACCTTCAAATTCAAAACTACCTTAAAAATAAAACTCACATTGCAACAAGTACTTCACAATCTCCTATTACTTTGGTAAGCAGTGTTAGTAAGCTAAATCATGGACTAAAATCCATTCCTTAGAACTGTGACTAATATTAAATTTGAGTCACTTAATAGAAGTAGTCACTACTTATCTGCTCATACACAAACAATTGTTCTAAAAAGCTGATTAAAAATCCTGCTTCTGAAGTAGCAGTTATTCCAATATAACAAAAAGCAAAGCAGTAGCATGCATAAAATTAAGTCAAGCTGATAGGATATTCTATGTATGTTGTCTGTTTTACACTACTGCCAAAGAAAAGCAAGAATAGAGCAAAAGTTGTAAATGTGGACATCTGAAGTCAGAAACACAGCCTGTCACAATCTATGTCTTGGCTTCTTTCTAAAAGATGGGAAAACCTACAATTTCAACTAACAGCGTATCACTTGTTGCAGACAGCATCTATTGTTTTACCTGATAGAAAATAAGATTTCTTAAAGAAAACTTTATTTGTAAATGTTTAGTTTCAGGGTCTGTTTTTTTTTTTTTTTTTTTTTTAATTCTTAAATTGTTAAGTTTCTCAGAGGAAAACAATTTGTAGAGATAACAAAGAAAAAAATTGTATTAATGTATTTATTCCTTAGCCTCTTTCTATTCTTTTCAATTTTTGGTTTTTTCTGCAACAATTTTGAGATCTAGAAGAATGCCTAAGTCTGTATTTGTTTCACATAGCCAACTCACAAAATGAAGACTGCAGACCTGGTTACTGAGACAGAACTCCACTCATTCTTTTGGTTGTAAAGAAGAAGCCAGAAAGGAGTTTGAAAAATGAATCCTGTCCCAGAGAAACAAGCCCGAGGACAGGTAAGGCCCAGGTAAGGGACAAATGTGGTTCACAAGGCTGGGAGTGGAATTCTGAACACGTTTTCTTTCCTTAGAATGAAAACACAAAAGGACACGACAGGAGTAGGACGCTACCCCTTCCTTCCCAAAGGAACTGTGAGCAGTAGGTTGGTTGGTAGGTAAGCTGAAGAATTCCTGTAAGCATTTTAAATCTCACTGTCACCAAAAGCAGTTTTGCAGTGCAGTTCTCTTTTGATCAAGCAGCACAAAATTATCTCATGAAATGAAATGTGCTCGTCAGCATTGGAAAAAAATACTCATTGGGTGGAACTTTCATTTCCCAGTAACTCTGATATAAATTTTTTTCCCTACTTGGTAAGCACTAACAGAGAATTGCAATTAAAAACTAATTAAAGTTAAAAAGCCCCAAACTATTTAGAAGGAAAAATAATCCCTGAGCATACTCAGCACTAATCTATGAAAACTATGAATCCTGTTATATTATCATAATTTCCTAAATATATACTGAACTCTTTATGGGTTGAAAACCTGTAGTTTGGTCTGCAATAGCTAGCACTTTAAAATCAACAGAATGTTGAAGACAACCTAACCAGGCTGCTGTAAGCAGATAAAACAGTGCCATTATTTGACCAAATTTCTGAGGAATAACTTTCACGTTGCCTGTGGAAAAGAACTGTAATTCAGGACTATGAGTTGATAAGTATATATTTTATAAGATTTACATTAAAAATCCTCTTGATTATAATGCCATCTATGTTCTATTGTTTTACATTCATGTCTTGTTTTGGTGTTTCACTTGCGGCAAGAAAATTGCATTTCATTGTTTAATATGCATTGCAAAAACTAATACAAATTGTTTAAACAAGTACACGGGCTAGTAGGTGTCTACTGCTTTTACAAGTTAACAGACCTTCACTTAAGATGTTAAGTCATTACACAAGAAGATCATGGGGTTTTGGGTTTTTTACCCCCTTACTGAAAAGTATTTACAGACCTACAAAACAATAAACTTGAAAACTGATTTGACTTCCAGCGATAGAATGTTTACATGTAATGTTAAATACTTCTGAAACAGTGCTTGGCACAATACAATACTCCACTAGTAATTTTTCTCAACGCAAACCAAACTTTTTAATACTTAAATATATGCCCAACAAGACAAATTATACAAATGAAACATTTCCTATGACTAAATTATCATTTGAAATAACCCTAACACTGTTATGCAAGCATCACCACTCTTCATACCATTTCAGAAGTAAATTTAAGATATGAATATGCCTGCATTATTTTAACTATCACCACACAAAGCCATATTTTACAGTTTGAAACACTATATTAAGATCAAACTATTAAAATTACCACCAAGTACTAAAAATACAAAGGCTTTTAATAAAACTTGACTCTCAGTGAGAAAACAAAGCTAAGCTCACATTTAACAACCCCCACCTCCCCCTAAAATATAAGTTTTATGTTATTTACATACAGGTAACAATTTCCTGATAAGGCTAAATTTTATCATCAGGTACCATAGAAACGTCTACAACATACAAACATACCAGAGACTCTTTTAAAAGGAAATACAAAACGCTTTGTATCCAAACAACACTGATCCCTAAGCAGCGAAAGACTAAAACTGCTCTGAAATCCGAAGTTAAACAAAAGTAAAACTTTCCCCGTTATTCTCTTAAATAATAAACTAAGCTCACCCGAACAGAGCGAACACGCAGAGCCAGAAACTTAAACATGACTAAGAAACCATGATGTTTGGATTTTCTGACTGAGCGATCATAAGTCTAGCAGGGAAGACCAACCCTGGCGTTTTTGCTGCGACCAGCTGTTCCGGCAATTAGAAAATTTCCTGTCAGGCAAGTCAGACACAGCTGGGGGGTGGGGAGAGAGAAGGGGAAAAAAAGGTCAAAAAGAAAAGAAAAGACATTAAAAAAAAGACATAGATTTCACACACACACACACACACACATACAGAGCTGTGATGAAGAAAGACTGGGCAGCAGTGGTACTCATGCTGCTGATACTTACAGAGACCAGCACAGGAAACTTAAGCAGATTGCCTGATAGCAACAGGCTGTTGCAGATGTTACTGATTCCTGGTTCCCAGAAAAGAACAAAAGAGACCAGCATCTCTTTCAGAAATCACACTACTACACAACATTTCACTGATTAAGCACAATAGCAAGTATTTTAAGTCCTACATGTGATTTCTATATTTTTTATGAATTTAACTTTACAAAATGTATTAAGATCTCAGATATCACTATCTTATAGACTTCAGTGCAGAGAATGCCTAAAGGTTGTTTTTATTTACTAGAATTTAGTTAGAGGACCAAAATGACCTTGTACCTAGTCCTTTGAAGTCCTGCACATAGAAAATGCTACACAGATGTTCTAGGCCAAGGCAAACTGCAGAAATATTTAAATTGGATTGCCCGGCTCAAATGTCTGACATGCACAAATATTGTATTGCTCTGTAGAAAGTGAACTTCTTGAAGTAAAAAAGATCCCTAACCTTTCTTTCAATGTTTAAAAAGCCCTAAACACTTCAAATGTTTTAGGAATTAGAATTCAATCTATTTACTGCAAAGAGTAAGAGAGGAAGTTTTTAATTTGATCTCTCTAGGTTTACCATGGGAGCTATTTTCCTGAATATTGACACTATCTTTAGCTTTTTTGATACTTGTTAAAACAATGAATTGCAAAGTACATGCTCCTTTAGTGGAACAAGACTGTTTTTCAAGTAATAAATAAACAAAGGCAAGTAAAAACCTTTAGTCAAAGGCATATACCAGTATTCAGCTATAAACATATCCAGGTGATTCCGTTTAGTGACTGTGTATCAAAGGAAACATACTGCAAAATACTGTAGTCCTGCTTGCACAAGACATGAAAACAAACCCACCCTGCACACAGCTTCCCTTGACTGGGTTCTAACAAATATCTGGATTGCTTCATTTTTTGTTATATTTTAATTCCTCTTCAGAAGACAAAGCCAGCAATTTAAGTGACAGAACACATTGCTATCTCTAGCCCACATCCTGGCTCCCTACAGTATCAGTTTCTAGCTTTTCCTTTAAATTGGGATTACACATCTCCTCAGTGTGAGCCAAGATCCTCTTGTCAAAATGGAGAGGTGAAATAAAGACCTGACTTCAGCCATATCCCAGAAGCAAAATTGTGCCCTTTTAGTGTTCTCTGGTACTCCTCTTGTGTAACATCTGCAGGGACAATCTTTCAAACTCTGTGTACTGAATATACACAATTATTATGATAATAAACACAGGCCTTCAGGAACTACTCTACACAAAGGAGGACTTTGTAACTCAGCTGAGGGCTCTGAAGTCCTCAATGCCAATGTGCTTGTTACAGTCCAGTGCGGTACAGCCTTTTGGGAAGAAGCAGTCTTTCCTACAGCAGCAGTAACACAGCATAATTATTAAACATTAGTTTCAAGATGAACAAAGCTTCTTGAACACAAGAAGCTTACAGCAAACACAAGGATTTCAAATATTTCATAAATAGCATTAAATTACTTGAAGCTTTCCCCTCTTCAATTGTTTCAAACTTGTAGCTACTTCTTCCTTCAAAACTGAAATACTCCAAGAATTTAATTTTGCAGTTTAACAGCAATATAGTTATTTGCACTTGGAAAACTTAAATAAGTAAATAAATAAATAAATGGGAGACCATTCAAGCTCTCTGCCATTACCTTGTAAAAAATAGATGCAATTACACTAAAAGCAGAGTGACCAGGAATCTTCAAGTCACTAAATTAAACCCTGTTGTACCAGAAAGAGCTAAAGGCAGAAATGGAGAGTAAATGGTAAGAGCAGCTCTAACTACAATATTACTTAAAGATGAAAATATACTGTGGGTAAAAAATAATTTTCTTATCTTGTGGCTGTAAAGGTAAGAGTGTATTTTGCTGCAGATATGCTGTATCTGCTAAGGGTGATGGGAATAAGGCATTTCAACTGAAACATTTGTACAATTACTGACTACTGCTCTCCAAAACCTTTTATGTGACCTCCCAGAGAAGTACAAAGCACAGTGCTCAGGGGTCAGTGGGGTTACTGCACAACAATAGCTCTCCTATAACTGGCATGAGTCTGGCAGGTGGAAGAAATTTCTTGTGCTCTGGGAGAACACAGCCTGCATGGTTCCCAAAGAGCACCAGCAGCCAACCAGAAACATTAAGATACAAGCTACACAACTCACTTTGAGCATCTCTCAGAAGAGATCTTGCCCTTTTAAATATTCCTTCATATATGAACGAGACAGGTTAGAGGGCAGCAGTCCCCAACAGGGAAGTCTCTGATAAAAAGAGGAAATTGCTCCAGCAAGTTGCTTGTCTAATTGAAAATCTTTGATAAGGATTATATTATACTTGTTTATAAGGAGACACAACTGTCTCCAAAACAAAGGGAATGTGGTGAGCCTGTCAGTCACAGTCCAGTCAATCGCAGAACTCCACTTGCACAATGCAGTAAAAATGCATTTCCTTGTCCTCCAGTACAGAAACATAAAGTGAGTTCATCTCCCCCCATCCCCTCCTCATTGTTCAAATTGGATGATCTGAGTTTAGGAAAATTAAGAGAAATACTGTCTAGACTTGCAAGAGAACAGAGCTCACAGACACTACAGAGAGCAGGAGAAATGAAAAATGCCGAGGAACTCTCAAAGCAATAGAGAACATTTGGGAATCCATGAATTCTATTGAGTGCTGAAACACTGAATATAAGTGGAGTCCTTCAGATAAACTGACAATCTCCTATACCCTCAGTTTGAGAAGTGTAACAATGTAAATTAAGTCTTTACAGTGCTAGAAAAGCAAGGCTCTGTAGTACGGATTGCTTTCAATTATTTGCAAAAAACCAAAGAAGCAATACACATATGGAATGAAAAGCCCTTGTTTGACAAAGGTCAACAGTTGAGGAACAGAGAGCTAATCTTTTGAGTTTTCAGAAGCAGAATAATATACTTTTCTTCATAATAAATACATTTGTATAGCCAAAGCAGCAATATTCTATTAAACAGGGGGTGTGGCAGCTTCCATCTGTCAGTTTACAGGCTTTGCAGGGCTACCATCTGTTTTCTCTCCATGTAACAAGTAAGCAGCTTGACTTTGAACATTGCTTACACTCTCAAATTATTTAAATTTTCTGACCAAGATCCAGAACGTATCCTGCAACTAAGACACCAAATGCAAAAGAAGTCACTCAGAAAATCCAGTAGAACACATTACTGAAAATTTTGCTGTAATCTTTCCTCAACACCTGATGACATCTTAGGGGAAAAAAGTATTCCAGGGCCTGCCTTCTTTATATACTAGATTGATATTTAAGAGTTAACATCTCAGACCAAATGTTCTACACTGTTTACAAGGATGCTGTAACTTCTTACATGAGGACCTGCAAGTTCATTCTCAGAAAAGTAAGATGCACCACATCACGAAGTTGCTAACAAAATTCAGGCAAGTTTCAGCAGAGTAGAGTGCCTTGGAGGATAATGAATTTCTAATTTCATTACATTAGACCAAAAAAAAAGTATTCAGCTTTTTACAAAGCACAGTCTGGTCACTGAGAAGGAAATTACTGGATTAAATTTTTACAGATGTAAATTGTTTGCCTAAAAAACCCTTATTTGTTCCAGAATCAAGTTATTTGATTGTAAAATAAAATTAAATACATGAGTACATATATCTAAGTATATTTAGCAGAATACACTAAAAGTAATGTAAGTACCACAGAATACTTTCAAGTACAAGTTTAGTATTTGCAACCCAATCTACAAGTAGCTACATAAGCAGCTGCTTCAGCAGCTAAAATTAAGTATCAGTCTGTAAATAATGAGAAATCCAAACCTTGGATATGTATTACGAATACCTGTGAATCCAAACATTTCCCTAATGTTTAGGAAATGATAGCTATAGTCTTAAAGCTTCTACCACAGAACCAAGAATTTTAATCACAAAACTGACAAACATGCACACACAGAAAATTGGAATGTGAAGGTTGTATCAGCAAAAGTAAAACAAACATCAAAATCAGAAATGCCTTCATTGTCATGTTAACAGATATGACTTCTTAAACATGGAAACTGTTACTGATCACCTGAGCAGGAATATCCAACAGATGTTTAGATCAGTCCTGAAATGGCGCTTCAACTTGCCAAAAGATAAACAAAAGTTTCTGAAACATTGAGTTCTTACTAGTACAGAATATTAGAAATTGAGGCTAAACTAAAAATAGTTAGTCTCTCTGAAATATTTTAAAATCTAAAAATTGTTCAGTTTAGTTATGCTTTTTTCCTGAATAATGTTCTTATCCAACATTATTTTCACAGATGAAGACAGAACAAATTAGATTACCCCAGATTACTCTGAATTTAGTATTACTGCTTGAGTGATGGGGGCTGTTTTGCCCATGGCTGTAACTGGTGAACAAGCTCCCTCACCGTATGTTGACATCCGCACTCGAGTGCTTTACAGATTTAGTGTAAATTGTATGGTATTCAGGCATGTAAAATACAGAATCTCAGCACCAGCCAAGCAAATGCAATACTTCAACAAAGAGATTCTATTGTCCACATGCTTCAATTTATTTTTCCAATGTATACTGAAGCCTTTTTTAAGATCACACTTTTCTTATAAACTCTTTCAATAAAAAACACTGACTAGGAAGACAATGGTCTTAATTTTCATCTCTCCTGACTACAAACAGATGTGTTACTTAAATTCTATCAGGAAAGCATAAATGAAAGACTTTTTAAACTACTGACTTCACTTTGCAGGCATTTCTTTAACTTTGACTACCCACTGACTAGTCATTGTTACTTCAGTTACATATTTTTAGTAAGAGGATGACAGCTCCTGAGATTTAATTTTTTATCACCCCGATCAGCATATTTCAATATGATTTGTTTTGATTTAGTTTTAGTTCTATGTATGTTTTAATTCTGCTTGTTTAAAAGTAGGGCCAAAGCAAGAAGTCAAGGGTAGCAATATGACCCCACCACCTGCATTGAAGAGAGGTTCATCCCAGGTTTGAGCCTGAACAGGTTCCACTTCTGCCTGTACTAGAAAAAAAAACCTTTTAGTCCTTGCAGGTTACCAAAAAGAAATTTTCCTGCAACTTACAAATGAAAACTTCACTTCTAGTGAAAAGAAAATTTTTTACAAATTCTTGGAATCTAATTATTTTTCATATGTTTAACAATTAGGCTTAAGCTAGTAGAAGGCAATGGTAATGCATCAGTTGTACTAAGTGTTTATTCAGTTACACAGAATCCAGAAAACAGAACATAAAGAACACAGCACAAATATGATATACTCTTCACATACACATAAAATGGGAAGCCACCTGTTACACTAAGCTGCAGTTTCTGGTTAGCTTTAACTAGCAATAAAGCATGCAGCATGATTGCAACAGCTCAAAACAATTAATTTGCTCAGTTAACTAACTCAATCTCTATGGACACAGAGATACAAAAAGCAATGGCAGACAGCACGAGAGTGAGAAAGGTAGCAAATAAAAGGCTTTAAATAGCTTCCCCTTTCAGTAATGTTCACTTAAGTTTTCACATCAGGTTAAGCTTCAGCCAGCTGCTCTTATGTTCATTTCCTGCTGGTCCCAGGTCATTTATGAGATACAGATAAAAAAATGTTGGCAACAAGCTATAAAGTCAGCTATAATCAGCACACTTGTTGCAATAAAACCAGAGTACTGAATGAGTCCCCTTTTAAAAGAAGCAAAACTTTGAACCATAGAGCATCTTGGATTCTTTAGAAATGGATATCTTTATAGCTCCTGATTTTCCTAAAACAACTACCAAATTTGAATCACAGCCATGTAACTCAGACTTTCCTGTTAATTAACTTTACTTTTGATCAAAAGAACATGGATCTAATGAAACAATTTATCTTTTGATACACAGAATAGTAGAGAGAGTTCCTATGTACATAGGACTGCACATAGAACTGTGTTAAATTTTAATATTTGTTTTAAACTTCCTATCTCATTTGCATTATAAGCATTCTATCCAATCACTTACAACAGAAAAAGGAGGCAGATTTCACCTTCTATCTCCACAGAAGTATGGCAACTTTTTATCCTGAACTTGCATACTTTACACACCTACCTAAGTATTTTGTCTTCTGACCTGATTTGTTAGTACACCTTAGGCATTCTACTGTCCTCAGTTACAGCTGAGAAATTTCATAAATTGTTAGCAACTATGCAAGTGCCCTAAGTCCATTTAAGTGCAAAATTAAACAGTACAACTTAAATGAGTTTCAATGGTAATTTACAATTGTCTGTATCTGCACCAAAACAGATTATGAAGGACTTACAGAATCTCACATCCCAGCTCAAGTAGTATTTTATCACCTGACTGACAGCATTGGTTAACCTCCAGCTGTAACTGACTGAGCAGCTGAGGTAACATGCTGTTTAAAAACCCCTGGAGTAACTTACACCACAACTGGTAACCTTTTACTCACCACAGCCTAGAAATAAATGCAAAGTATACTCCTAAGATACTGGTATGAGACATTAAAAAGCTGAAACAATCTTAACCAAGCAGCTCAAGCACGACAGAAAGAATATCAGATTAATGTTTTAACTTTTTGATGGTTATACTGTATTAAAATCAGTTGCTTACCAAAAAAGCAGCAGTTTGGAAATTTCCAAAGGAAATACAGGGAAACATTTGCAAGCATTCTGTAGTTATCAAATATTGAAAGAGAAGTTTGATAATTTTGAAGGATAAACCTTAGCTGACTGCCAGACACCCATCCAGACACTTTCTCAATCCCCCTCCTCAGCAGGACATGCAGGAGAAAAGCTCATGCCCTGCCTTAAGAACAGGGACAGCACACACCAGTTATCACTATGGGCCAAAGAGTATCAATTTAGGGAAAATTTATTTCACCTGTTGCCAGGATAGTGAGAAACAAAGATGAAACTAAAACCACCTTTTTCTCCACCCTCCCCTTCTTCTCAGGCTGATACCACTCCTCTACCTCCTTCCTGTCAAGCAGCACAGGTGGAACGGGGAACAGCTTGGACCTTCTACTCACAACCTGAAGTCTGCACAATATGCAATAGCAGCATAGAAACCCTGAAGTCCAACCAAATATAGAGTTTCAAAAATTGTTTTTATTGGCAAAGCCATTTATCACCAGACCTAATATTCAGCTAGTCCTCTCTAACATGAAAGCACAGCTAAACTTCGTGTTTGACAAAATTCACAGGCACTGCAACAGGAAAACTGAACTTGGTATCTTCATATTACAAAATTTTGTAAGCTGCAAGTCTGACATGAAGACAAAGAACTTTAAAAATTATCACAGTCAGGAAGGTTCACTGATCCTCTCTTTAGTAACAATCTCTATTTTTAAGAAGCCTAGGTTAAGAACTCCTTTGATGAATGTCTTTCAATAACAAGCACAATGGAAACTAGACTTTCACAGTTGTTCCTCACACTTGGCCTTCCCTGAAACACTATTAAAAGCTGAGGAATGAGTTTTGAGAACAGCAGGATACCAAACTAGACCTGAGACAGTGAGAAAAAAAAATCTCTCTCAACAATATTAAGATCTGAGAATGCACTCCATGTCCAGTAATCTCAAACAACAAAACACTAGTGGCAAACTGCCATTAAGACTTAAGTGATGTCAGTGTGCTCCAAAATTGTACTGTTTTTATTACAGCCATCTTTTACTTACAGTTTGTTGGTTGATATCATCTTCTCCCATAGGTTCATCCACAATTTGCTGTCCATTCTGTAGAAAAGACACAAAGTGAAAATAAATACTGAATCCAAGTACAGAAATAAATATATTGGAAATAGGCTTTCATGGCATGTTACTGTACTCTCTTCTCCATGTTCTACAAAAGCAGGTAATTGAAAGTAAGCATTGAAATTGAAAAAATGAAAAGTAATTGAAAGTAAGCAGTAAATAGGGAAAACTCCCTACTTCTGGCATATGATACCACTCTTGCTTTGAATACACTTTTCCTTGTGTATTCTCAACCTGGATTAAGTCACAGTAAGAAATATATAAAACCACCTGGCATTTGAAGCCTCACTATTACACAGCTAGACATTATATTCCATTACTGCAACTTCTGCAAAACAGTTAAACCTGATAAATACTGAATGGCAAAAAGCCACACAAAATGAACAGATAAAAGGGCTCCTTCTAAGAGCATGACCTTACATAGCAAGTCAGTCCTTATTCCACCTTAAAAAAAAGTATAGACTTAAAAAAATATTGAATGCAATTCTGATTTCACTATCAATTTTACAGCATTTACCACTTTCTGTACTTTCCCAAGAGCTATTCTAACAAGCAATACAGAAAAAGGCTTTTGAATTTGAAATTTAGCCATAAAGATTTTAAAAAACCCCCAAAACCTTGAATACCTTGTTGGTCAACAAAGGCTTTCCTTTGCTTGACAGTGATACTATAATTGGAGAATTTCTAAGAGATATTTTTCCCTGAAAGAATCTGAATGACTTCGCTTACACAACAAGAATGGCCAATAGGAAGTTGTAATTAAAAGTATATATTTCCTAAGTTAAGGTACAGGGCATCACCTCAGGCATTAATTCTTAGTTTGCTCCTAAATTTTAACAGCGATTCAGTATCATTTTAGAAACAAATGAAAAACTATGAAAAATTATTACCATTTTCCATTACCATTGGAGACAGAATTTGTGCTAATTTGTGCATTATTTCTCTAGAGAATCCAAAGTCTAATTAATCAGATTTTTCAAATCCTAATTTACTTAAAAGTTACACACATGTATAGATAGTTACCTTTTAGATGTCAGAAAGTTAATAAAAGCTGTTCAGAAATTCAGATTTTAGCTTTATTTCACACCTTCCTTCCCACTACTCAGTTTTTCAGCAGAATTCTTCAGAACTTTCCTAACATCTTCTGCAACAACTTCTGATTAATAGAATTTTCTAGCTTGCATATGGCTAGAGGAGAGCCTTTCATATATGAGAGATTAAATCCTAACCACTTACAAATTTTAATTTTCAAATATTGCAAGCACACTGAATGTTTCATCAGATGATTACCAGCTCTCTAGCAACTTTTCTCCTGAGCTTTTTTTTTTTTCCTGGAAGATGCAGCTAGAAAAAGCTAAATTATAGGAATCATGGATTTCCCAAATATGACACAGGTGGGCTGGGTTTTTTTGAGGGGGTGTTTTTTTAGGTTTTTTTGGGGGGGCTTTTTTGTGTTGTTTGGTTTGTTGTTTTTGTTTTTTTTTTTTGTTTGTTTGTTTTTTTTGGGTTTTTTTTTGGTTTTTTTGTGGTGTTTTGGGGTGTTTTTTGGGTTTATTTTTTGGTGGTTTTTTTGGGTTTTTTTTGGTTGGTTTTTTTTTTTTTTTTTTTTTGTTGTTGCTGTTTTGTTTAGGTGGTGGGGAGGGGAAGAAGACAGGGTTTTCTGATTGTCTTCCTAGTGCAGACATCTGGCAGAGGGTAGCAGTGCTATTTTCTCATCTTTCCTTCCTGAAAAGCTTCAGGAAGATACTAGAGATTTCTGACATGACTCTGGTCGACTCTGGAAGTCATCTTTCCATGATTGAAAGATTTCTTTCTAGTAAGAAATCAGTGGCATAGGCTATACATAACTACAGCAGTGAATATAATCTTTAAAAGCACACATTCCCCCCTCTGTAATATCTTTTACTTATAGTGTATAGGCATTGAATACTGTATTGTACTATCCTTCCTTAAGATACATAAAAAGTTAATATTATCAAATGGAAAACTAGAAAAATACCAGCTTAGCTAAGTAACAGAAATGAGTGTTTTTAATAAAGCTTGTTTACAGGGACAAGCTGTATATTGAGTACACATATATCATTACAATCAAGGCCACAAGTCACATACTTCCTCTTTTCTCAAATTTATGACACAAATTAACATTAGTATTTTAGCTAAACAACTCTACATTCTGTTCACACCACAACATAGCTTCTTTCAACCTTGCAATCAGGAAAAAAGTAAAATAAAAAAAACCAGTGGAACAAATAAAATCATTTACTTTAGCTGAAAAGGAGGAGTCTGTAATGTCCTAACAGCAACAATGGCTAAACTCTGGGGCCTAAAATAGGGCAATTTGTATATCAAAACCATGTGCTCTACACTGACTCCACTCCACATGCAGATTTTCAGAAATAGTGATTCCTGCTACAATAGTCATTCTGCTAAATAGTAATGTACATTAACTGCAAGTTAAAAAAGAATTCACCACACAGTAAGTTTAAGTTCTCACATTTACTATTTTAAGACAACTGAAATCAGTTGGAAGTGAAGTGCACCCTCAGAAACTTCAGAGAAGCCTCCCTTCAAAGACAAAAAGGCGAGATCAACCTCTGTTTTTAAAAAGGCTCTAATCTTCAACCTCACTGACTTTCTCAGCAGTCTACCAGAAAAACCACAGCAAACTTCTGCAAAACAAATAAACTGTTTTGCACAATCTGGTCTTCCTGTTTAATCCTCCACTCCTCACAGTTACTTTTCAGCTGAACTCAAGCAAAACACACTCAGTGGAACTAGGAACAAACTCAAGGAATCAGCATGAGCGCCATGCAGTCCTGTCTGAGCCAGAGCACTGGCTTAGCAAGATCTTTTCAAACAGGTCTACCCAAGCAATGATTATGCTAAGGGAATCACTGGATGGTAGAACCAGTTTTTCCTCAGAACAGTCTGAGCCATGTAAGGTAAAGAAGAATATGTATATATGATTTATGGTTTGCTGGTATATAGCATTGAATGGAAAACAGCTGTGTATTCAGAAAGGCTACAAAGTGCACAGCCTTTCTTAGGAGTTAAAATGTAAAGCCCAAAGGTTCCTGTTGGAAATGGCACTATTGAAACCAATGTGGAGTGAGGAGGTCAGCAGCACACTTAAGAGGTGAGCAAATGAAACACGTTTTGTTTTGCTGGGTGTAGACTCCCTCTAGTATTTAACTAGCACCAAGGGCATGCCTCGATGATATAACAGCCTGGGAGCAGATCTAACAGTCTGATGAACACAGACTAAGAGAAGGCTGAATATATATCTTTCACGTTCTCAGATTAGTTTAATTCAAAGGATAGACTCGAGACCTTAATTATTCTTCAGGTGCTCTCCTCCCATAGCAGGACAACTAAGTAAGCGGAATTGATCCAAGATCTGGCTATTCCCAGTACTCCGGTTTCAAAAGTAAAACATATTTCAGATGGCAACACAAGAGAAGTACAAGAAAAATAACGGAAGAGGTCCACAGAAAATTTCTACTGAGACCTGAACAGATCAACAATCAATTTCTCCTTACACCTGAACACATCAACAATAAATTTCTGCCAGGGAAAGGAGGGTGCACATCCCTTACAAAGGCAACCTACAAAATGGTCTTCCAATCCACTCTGATTCAACTTCCTATTCTGTTTTCCAGTGGAAAAAGTCATGTTAATTAAGGTACAAAGTTTGTTTCCCCAAAGCTTTTAAACCTGTTGCCATATCTCACTAAATTAGTAGAAATCAATACCTAAACACAGCTGGGCTCCAGCAGTTTTCCTGAAGGCACATGGACAGGAACACAAAGAGATCCCACAGGTTCTCTACTAGGTATAAAGCAGACAGACACCAGGGAATGTTTTATCAGGCAGCTAGTACATGAATGTGCCCCAAATGATCTGACAGAACATGTGACACCAAAGTCAATCAATCATCAATATTTCTAGCAATTAAAAATTACACGTTTCAACCCACTGAACTCTCAGAATGTAAGAACTCTTAGGAATTTCCTGGCACAAAGACGGTTTAAAGAAAGCTTTCTTTAAAATTCAAATTATTTCAAATCTGGACCAGTAATGCACACCCATAAAAAGCACACTGCAGGGACGATGTGGTCACAAGTAGTGTCACATGTTAAGGTACTGGCATCGAGAACACGCCGTCATACCAAACCCTTGGTAGGAAAGAAGTACACCAAGAAACGCAGCCCACATCTCCCTACAATCAATTAACCACTTCCTTTGAAGCACTGAATATCCTGCACATTACACACTACAGTTACATATTGATCTGCAAGTCGTAATACCACGTTTTTTTTTTTAATTATAGTTCCAGCATTTACTGCAAGAGATCCAATTTGTCTCAGAAGTCTGGCAAAACTCACCTGGCACAATAAACCTAATGCTTTTCACATCTACCTTTCTGATTAGCGCTGGATCCAGATGGGTAATTTTGTATGTACAATACAGCACCTAGCATCCATAAATACAATTAGGACTCAGCAATCTGGGGCAGGATATCTTCTTTTAATAATAATGTCAGGTAACCATTATTCCCAGTAGAGTGTTTTTTACATGTATCCAAACCATATCAATTGAAATTTTAAGTGGGCAAATCATTATGTTTCCTATTGTACTAATTTTTCATATTTTCCCTAGCTTCATCAATAATATGATAGATAGTATACACTTGAAGTTTTTAGATTTAGTTTAGCATCTCCATTCTAACATTCTGTTAATCTTTGTTCTTTTCTACAGTCTAAAATAGTTTTTTTTTCTGAAGGGCATTAAGTTTGTCCCCAGATCTTCTTTGATATTTGACACCTCCTCCCAGCCCCAGAATATCTCTCCTTTGCATTTAGACTATTGTTGGACTATTTGGGATGTTTATTCTTTGTGGTAAGTATTTTAACTTTTTTCTTCAACTATGTTTGTCAGCTACTTAAGAACTCTTTATGAAACTGATACCAATTGCATCTTTTGGAATAATTCTTCTGCCATTAAACTCAACATTTCCTAATTATTAATACTGGAATTGAGCATATAAATTAGTAGGCAGTCCTTACACTATTAACAGAGTTCAGTGGACTTGGTAACTACTGGCTTTTCCATGTAATTGGTGCCTTGTAGCAGAACCACAAAACTCAGTAAACACAAAAAATGTTCTATTCCTAAACTTAGCAAATAATCAAGACTTAATAACAGTTAAATCAAGAATTAAACTGTATATCAGTGCAGAATGATGCATTGAGGACACAAACAAGCAAAAGAGATAAAATGCTGAATCAGACCCCTCACAAATTATTATGTGGAGGTTTTAAGATGCCAATGAGTAACATAGGTGATGAAGGTTCTCTCAGGCAATTCCTAGTTTTCAACTATGAAAACTTCCAGATCTATCCAAAAAGTGCAGTTATTGGATGTAAACACATGAGAACTTCCAGTATCATTTAGTCATTAAAACACTGGGTATATATAGATCTGAGCTCTTTCCCTCTGTGTTTTCAAGGGACTCTCAACTACAAAGCTCAAGAACTGTGAGGTCCTTGGAAAGAGTAAAGCTGTGACAATGCTTCTGGCTTGTTTCAAAGCAGCACAAAATGCAGCATTCCCACTGAAACACTCACAACAAATTTGTGCCACAAGGCACTGTGTGGAACCACATTTAGTAAAAACCTTTCTAACTGTGCACACTCAAAATTGCTATTCTAAGCAGCAATGAGCTACCCTGAGAAAAAATTTGTTGGTCTGCAAAAAATAGTTGAAAATAGACTAAAAGGACCTTAAGAGGTCAGCTGATCTATCTCCATGTACCAAAGCATGATCAGCTATTCCTACAACGCTGCTCACAAGACATTTATGTCTAAGCCCTTCTTAAATCTTCAAGAGTTCTCACAATCTATTCCAGTGCTTAAATAAAATATAAGGCTTTAATAGGATCTGAATTAATGACTTGTGCCCTAACTTCTGAGCTGTGAAGCCACACAGATCCAAAGCACTTACCTAAATCCTGACCTGATTAAAATTTACTAGATGTAAATAGCAGAAGTCAGCCACCATCTTAGACTTCTCTACCTGTTCTCTTATAGCACTTATCCAAAACATTTTGTATATACTGTTAGAAATAATACATGCAAGCATTAAAAACTCTTTATTAAAAAAATATCCCATAAGCATTTTTTTAATATAAAACTTTGTTAACTTATGTTCCATGAATTCCACAGAATTTATTTTCAATTTTATTGTCTAAGGTGACTGACTTCTTCCTTTGCTTAGTATTAAGAGAAACAACAGGATGTTGAAACTTGCCTCTCCATAGAGGACCTGAGATAAAAGCCATTAACTTGCAAATCATTTAGGTACAAAGCCAAACTTCTTTAAGTTAGGATACTTGGGCAACTTAAACTATGTGATTTTGTAAACCCTATCGGCTTTGCCACCTTCTTCCCATCTAGTATGACTCAAGAGTGTAGTTGAACAATACAGAAAAGCAGTCCTCTTTCCTGCACTGCAATGCTCTCCTTGGCTGGCATTTCTCCAGCACTGTGCCAAGGCACATTAGAAAAGAATAGTAAAAAGGTTTGCAGCTCTCAGCAAGTGTTATTCTCTGAATTAACTCATCTTGAATTCAAAGAAGTGCCACAACATTACTCAAGATGCTGTACATATACTGTTATAAAAGCTTTGTCTTGGACTGTGTAGCTAAAACCAGCTCCAAATCATGTGTGGTTATGTGTTCACAAAAAAACCCCAACCAATCAACCAAAAACCCAAGGAAATGAGAAAAAGACAGGGAAGAGAAAGTCTCAGTTCCCTACCTAAACAAGTGGATGAGTAGTAAATTATTACACTTTACACATCAATTCAGCAGCCTTAGTAAAACAAAGCCAAAAACCCCACAGCACCCAATCTCTGTTCATGTGCTCCAAAGAGAAAGAAGAAACACACACATTATTAGAAATCACCTACCTCAATATACCCAACTGCTGCTGCACACCTGAAAATAGAAGAAATTCCTTCTGCTTGCACACAATCTTAAGAGTGACTCTGGCACCTGATAGCGTCCAAATCTTATTACCAAGCCTGCATCTGCATGAGGAGGCAGGTGCAGCTCACCTTCCCTGCCTCCTGCAGTCCCAGGCCCCTGGAAATGCCCTGTGCCTTCCTGGGCTCCTGCCAAAGGACTGGATGGACTCAGGGAGGATGTACCAGGCCCTTCCCCTGTGAGCAGGGGCAGGCAGCAGGCACAGCAAGGCTCTGCACTGCACTTCCCTGTTTTGCACACAGAGGCTTTCAGAAGTCAGCTAGTTTCTCAGAATTCATAATAAAAGCATTTTTTCACAAGTAAGTCTAACAGTAACTAATTTTGGCAAACATGTTATGCAAGAAATACTTCAAATAATACTTACATCCTAAAACCACTACCTTTTGAATATGCAGGACAAAGAGCGTTTTATTTTTCAGAGCTAGGTATCGTTGGACATTTAAAATCAGAAAATACTATTTCTTCACATCATCTGCATCTAGCTAAGCATGTTTCAATAAACTAATGCTTGGATTAAAATATTTAAATATTCTTTTAACATTTATTTTAACTTAAACTTAGAAACTGTCAGGAAAGAGACCCAGACCATAATAAAGTATTTTTAAGATACATATTCACTTATACAAAATTGAATGGCTTCACTGAATAAATAAATAATTTCCTCCAAAAATAGTCAAGTGGAGCATTAAGCACACCACAGAGGTTTCTTGCATCAAAGACAACATATGGTAACTCTCACTGAGAGGAATAAACTAGCAGTAACTTTGTGGTCAAGGCACTGGAGTAGGTCCCAAAAAATCAGAGTTCATGTAGTTCTAGAACAGATTCAATGAATCATGCTAGATGGGGTCACTAAGCTGTTGAGCCTCATTTTCCCATCTGCTACATAGGATTTTTTTCTCCCCTCTATTTCCAGTGGGTGAGGCATTTAATCTTATTTCAGGGAATAAGGGGAGAATAAGTAGCACAGTATCATGTATGCAAGCACAGCAATGGTGGTACTCAACCACTCTGTCCAAACTTAAATGTTCCCTGAAGGGATTCTAACTTTTCCCAGTTTTACCGATTCAATTGTTCTCCTCTTGAATACCACCAAGATTGAAAAAAAACCCCAATTATATGAATCTAGTCTGGCCTGAAAAAGTGCTTAAAAGTTTCACTATTGGTATAAGGCTATGAATTATATCTGGTGGAAAAAAGAACCCAAACAAAAAAAGCCTCAAATTCAAAACAAAACACCTCCCCACAGAAAAAAAACCCTAAAATTCCAAAGCAGCATCTTGAGTAGGTTCTTAAAGCTGGTAGATCTGCCACCTGCCAAGATCAGTCAACACCCAAAGCTAATATTTTTGATGTGCAGAAATAATTAAACGCCCACCTCAGTCTATGTTTCAATGTGACTAAGTTTAGCATTTCAAATGACAAACAACTACAGTCAGCGTGACAGACCACAACCAATTCAAAGATAACAGACACGCCTTTAAAGGTGTCAATCTGCTCACATCTACTTTGTGTTACAGCTGGGGCAAGAAATATTGCCCACACTGCAACAAACAAAACAATAACAAGATAAGAACTGCCGATGTCCTAAGAAAAGCAACAGAGCCGTTCAAAGAAGTTAAACTCAACACCTTTACAGGGAAACCAAGAGCTGCAGAGAGCACACAGTAGTGTATGGAGGTACTGAATTCAACAAAGTCAAGCTCCTGCCTTTTCCTGCCCCACTCAGCTGACCACAGGACATGATTACTATGTCACAGACTGGGATTGTGTTAACTGAAAAACAAAGGAGGTAAAATGGTACCAATAAGGATATGAAAAATCTGAACACCCCCCTCCAATACTTTTCATGCAGATTATGTGTTTCTCAAGACAGTATTTACATACATATAAGATCTGTTATCTGTCTATCACAACAGTTTCTGGAATATAGTGTATACTACTTATTTAAATGAAAACTAAATTTCCAATTCCCATCTCTAACTCAGTACAAGAAAACATCACCCCACAAATCAGTGAAAAATTCAGACTTCAGAATGCACTGTGCTGACAGCAGCTCTGCATGAGAAGCAGCAGCCAAGGGCTGCACATAATTTTGTCTATAATGGTGAGACAATGGATAGTCTTCAAAACCCCCACAAACCAGTCCATTTAGGTGATTCCACTTTGGCTTTAACGATTTACCTGTGTTGGCTATACCAGAAATGAGTGTAAATATAGCCTTCGCTCCTGTGGAAGACAAGTACAACACTGATTACATGGTACAGAATGTGAAGAGACAATCACAACCACAGGCTCAAGGCTACAGGTGGCAAGACATCTGACAAATTTCAGCTTCCAGGCCAGAAATATATATTGACATAGAGAATGCCACACTGACAATCAAAATCAAATTACAAAGTAAAATTTGCATTATACTACTTTCTTTAAAATATCAGCATGACTGTTAAATGCTAGCATCCCTTGTCTCATGCACAGTTCAAATAATCCTGGATACAGAATATAAAACAAAGAAATTTGTGAAAGAAGATTCATATCACCTATTTAAACACCTGAACAAGTGACCATAAACTCAAGAGCAGTGGAAAAAAAAATTAATTTTCTCCACAGCAAGTCTGGAGCATCTAAATTAAACTCCCAATGACAGCTGTCAAATGCTTCCCAGAATGTCTAGCAAATGGCATCTCCTTACGATGGCCAGTTCTTTCAACATAGTGGTGTCCAAAATTTGGCTGCCATAACTGTATTCATTCTCCTCCAGCTGATATTAATATGCATGGCTGGGAGTGCAGATCAAAGATCAGGCTAGTTATTCAGGCATTCAAACGCAAACTCAAGTCATCAATACTTAATTTGCTCGAAAGCAGATGACTTGCAATAACAGGCATATTCTCACCATGAAAAACAAACCTATGCTTGTTATGAATCCTGAGTAGATCCTGAGTCAGGAAGAGACAGCATCATTCCACAAGTTTTAAAGGTGCTGTGATTTACAACATGAAACTGAAACTACACATACAGACAAAATATTTTAAAAATAGTGTAACAACTTTACATATTAGAAAAGCTGTCAGAGGTGCAATGTGGATCACTGACCTATTTGCACCTGTAGAAACAGAAGTCCTGAAAATTATAAAGCCACATTTTATCTAAAAAAAAAATTGTCTGCTTTATTTTTTAAGAAAGAAAGACTATATTCTACTGTTCTGCACACCAAAGTTACAGCAGCTCTTTGTGGTTAAGTACACTTCTAATCTAAAGCTATTTAAAGGTATTCTAGTCCTCCTCCTAAATTTGCTCACCCATCACAGAATATCACCTCCTTGGTGGTACCACTGTAACTACAGGATTGCACTGGGAAACAAATGAAAAATCAAGTCAATTAAAAATTCCATGAGTCGTTAAGACAAGAAAAGTGTCTGAACTCAGTTTTAGAGCTCAAAAATTTGCAATTCCATATGCAGCTAATACAGCATTACAAGAACTGTGTCAGCAAATCTGAGAGGTTAGCAGAAATGCTTTACTCAGAGTTACAGCTAAGACATTATTAGTATCAAACTATGACTGAAATCACAATGAGTTTCAGGCAAATGTAAGAACATTTTTGCCCAAGGATACTCTTGCAGAATAGGGTCTGTAATTAGGATATTGCTATGCTACAGATAAACACAACTCATGCAAATCAAAAATCCAAGTTATGTATTTAGGTCACTTGTCTATGTATTTGAATTAAACTTATCTATTTTTACTAAAATATCTTTTCTTAAATAGTCATTTCACGTAAGCAACCTTTCTAAGTAACTTTTTCCTTTTGAATGTCATCTGAGAAGCTTTTGCAGGTGCAGCCTGGTCTTTTCAAAAACTGTTTATTCTAGGCTAGGGCCTTGGAGTGCAAACCTGTCAGTCCATGCTGTTTCATGTTTTATTATTGGTCCTAGACATTTTTTGGTGATAAACTACTCTACATGGTACACTCATGTCAATAAAAAAAGTTAATTACTTTTAAGGAAGTGATAAAATACACTTGTTTCAAAAAGTTTAGGACAGCAATTTAAAAACAAATGATGTCTGAAATATTCTAAAACAAGTAAAGTATAATCATGCAAGTACACACATTGCAAATAACAATCTCTTTTTCTACGTATCTAGAAAACACACTATTGAAGTTAGACCGCATGCAGTGAGCATCAAAGACTAAAGCAACAGTAACTTTTCTCTAAATGATTAATCTGTTTTCCCCTACCACCCTCTGCCCCACCCTCAAGCATCACACTACTATTGTAGTTACTCCCAGTTTAAAATCATCTAAGATCCCTACTCCAGAAGTCAGCGAATAACCAGCACGAATTTAAAAGTAACTGCAGTACCCGGCAAGAATTAAAAAAATGTATGTGCCTGTCAGATCTCAACTGTAGGTTCTTCTGACTCCCTTAGCTACAGTGACTTTCAGCAGAAGGATGACAAGACAAAGATCAAAAGGACAAATCCTGATACTGCAGAAACTCTGCATTGGTCCCTCTATGCTCGTCTCACTAAGGAGAGAGTCCTAACCTTGCGACTAATTGTTGTGAGCTGGCCTGGGTCCACACCGCTCCACATCAGCATCACTTGAAGCAGCCTGGCTGAGTATCAGCTGGAGCCGATTCAGGTCGAAGCTGCACTATCAAAAGCAGCTTTTTCTTTTCCTGATGGAATCTGGTCACAAAGTAGCACACGCACTGTGGGCTACTAGGGACTCACGGAGCAAGCACAACTGACTGTGTAGGTGCAGTGTTTACATAGAGCCAAACCAAGAGTAGCAGGAAAAAATATTAAAATAGCTGAAAGCTTTTACGGCCTCGATATCAAGTGACTCTAATTTCCAGCCGCTCTCATTATTCCAGCCTAGGAAAGCTGACACGCGTCCTGCTTAACAAGGACAGGCACAACACGCACTCCCCGCTACCACAGCGGGAAACCCACACTGCGCGGCGCCCCGGGGTTGTTCCCGGCAACGCCGCCGAGCACAAAGCTTCACCCATGCTCCACCACCCTTCACGTCCCTGCGGTTTCCCAAATTCTTGCGAAACTGCCGGCAACCCTATCCTGCCGAGATAAGGGGGCAGCGGCACCGGGCGGGGACCCACACGGGGAGCGGCCGCAAGGCGAGGGCACCGGGCAAGGCGAGGGCACCGGGCAAGGCGAGGGCAGGCCTGGCCCTCCTGCCCTCTTCGAGCCGCGCCGGCGGAGGCGGCGGGGCCGCCCTGGGAAAGGAAACTCGCCGTGACAGTAACCAGACACCGCGCTGGAACAAAAGCGCCCGAGCCGGCGGCCACCGCGGAGGCAGGTTGCTCCCTCCCGTGAACGGGGCGGAAGGGGAGGGAGCGTGCCGGGAGCAGCCCGGTCCCGGGAAACACGCCCCGAGCCCGGCGCGGGCGGGGGAGCCCCGGCCGGTGCCGGCCGTGAGTCAGTGCCCCGGAGAGGAAGCGGCGTGCAGGGGCCGGCGCTCGCCGCACTCCCCCGCCGGGCCGCTGCCGCCCACCCCGAAACCTCGCTAGGGGGAAACTCTGCCCATCCCCTGAGCGAAGGCAGCACCGGGAGTCCCGGTCCCGTCCTCTCCCCGCAACTTTCCCCGCAGCACCCCCCCGCCCGCCCCGTACCTCGGTGCTGCTCTCGGCCGTGCTCTCCACAGCCATCTTCTGCCAAGGGTCTGCCAACTGCGCCAGGGGCATCTTCCCCGCCCGGCTCCCGCAGCCTCCGCGCTCCGCGTTCCCGCTACCCGGCGGGGCGGCCAGGCAGGCAGCGAGCGCTGCGGAGGGCGCGGGACAGCCCGGCTGGCTCCGGCGGCGGCTCCGGCGGCGACTGCTGCCCGCTGCCGCCGCCGCGGTGCGCCCGTCCCTCCCCCGCGCCCTCCCCGCTGCCGGGCGGGGCCGCGCTGCCGCCCTCCCCCGGCCCGGCTCGGCTTCCGCTCACGACATGGCGGCGGCCGGTCCCGCCCGCGCCTGCGCCCGGCGGCCCCGACCGGCGCCGTTCCGTGCCCGTGAGGGGCTGCGCGGCCCATGGAGAGGGGCTGCGGGAACCGAGGCTGCTGCCGCCCCCCGGGCTGAGGGGAGCTGGAGACACGGAGAGTTAGTGTGCACAAACAAGCGCGGAGGGAGAAGTCGAGAGGCGGGTGAGACGTGGTGTTGTGCAGAATATCATTAGGCAAAGAGGGAAAGGAATTAAGGTGTAGGAATTTGTTTTTGTAGCAACACCATTTAAGTAGTTGTTGGACTGCGTGAGTAGGAGTTCTCGAAGCGGGAAAGTCATACTTCCCCAGGCCAAGAGACATGAAGATAAAGCTGTCAAAAAAAAAACCCACAGCTTCTGAAAACGGCCCTTATCTTACTTTTTTATTCTCAGCTGTTAGCTGGTACGCAAACATATAACCTGAGACACACAGCCTATGGAGTGTTACATGGTTCTCTTAAAATGCTAAGCACTGTCATAAACACCCATCGTTTTGCAACATTAGATGGCTTGGCTGATGCTGAAGAATCCTTGAAACATGAGACCAGCAACTGAAGGTGGGTGAGCGCTGGTGTCAGACTTCTTGCTGTTAAAGCCAAACTTTCCAGAACTCTCTGAGAAGGCCACTTAGTTTTCGACAGCCCCCAGTGCCCCGACCATTTCTAGATTTTGACAGGTCACATGATTTATTCCATCCTTTATAAAAGTTAACGTTCTTTAAATACTTGGAAGGCTTTTTGGAGTGGGAGAAATGGCAAGAGTGCTAGTGATTAAAGAATGTGTGTGTTTGTGTGTGCATGCACACACTGTTGTGATGAACACAGGCTGCTTCTGTTTATGCCTGGTAGCAGATTTGATCCCCCTTCATGTTCCTGTAAGCATAAATACCCATCTACAAAGAGGAACAAAGGAGTGGATAGGCAGTTGCTCATAATGAATCAGTCTTCAGTTGGTCCTACAGAGACTTCCATATCTGCAGTAGAAGGTCACAGTTGAATGATCACCTGAAGCCAGGAGGAGCAGGTGTGCCCTCATTCACTGCAGTTCGGTCTGGCCCTTGCATCGGTGTCTCTTGAAGGGGTGCAATTGCTTGTGCTGTCATGTGGTGAGATACGAGGGAAGAGGTCCACATCAAAACTTACCCTGCTGTACCCTTTTTACTTCCCACCAACCAACCAACCCACCCTATTAAAGGCTGAAGAGGAGCTGGGACTGCTTCCTTCCAATGTGGTCAAGTTGCAGAACTCTGGCTGGTTAATGATATGAAACTTAGAATAATGCAAACATTATGATATTAAGCACAATGCAAGAAATAATTTTTCATAGTCTAATCAGCACCAAGTCACTTCAGTCTCAGACTGGCTGCTGGAATGTTGAACATAAAACTATTTTTTTTACAGCAGTCATGCATTATGTGGTTGACACACAAATCAGGACTTTAAAAAATATCCCTGAGTTCGTGTAAAAATTCACAATGTTAAAAAAATGTTACTTTACATCCTTCTGGAAGTGCAAGTTTCTATTCCCCCACAGGGATATTTCACTTGACTTTATCAAAGCTCATGCATTTGTACCTGCATCAACTACACAGTCAGGTACATACATCTGAAACATGCCATTAGGGAGAAGAACCTGAGAACTGAAAGGTGGCAATCACAAAAAAATACACCAAACCTCAACTTGTATTTCACATAGTTAAACAAGTCTCTCTTTATAAAAGACTTCCTTCCTCTAACTAAAAAACTCCATGATCTCTTTTCCTTTCATAGTTGTCTAGTCCTTTCTTGCCATGGGTACGTATTCTAAATTACTTGTTTGAATTTTAAACTCTTTTTAGAAGGGGAGGGGATCATAGTTTGGTTATTGTTTTTTGCATAGATCCTCTTTTGTCCTTCACTGTATGTATCTTACAAATCCAAATTAAAACAGGGGCAAAGATCTTCTGCACTAGCAGGTAAGAGGGCTGCAAACAATAGGAATCTGACCTTTTCTGAAATACAGAGAGTAGGTAGAAGTATGCCATTTCATTGTTCAGGGGTTTCAGCATTATCACACCACACATTTAAATTTTATAAAAGAGAAAGCTGCATCAGGATTTTAGTAGGAGTTACTATGCAAGAACAGACTTCAGGGCAAGAAAATCATCTGGAAAGTGTCTCCACAGGGAAGACAAACATATCAGTTAATCTCAGGGAGATGCAGGGGATTCTGACTTTCAAATCCTGCTAAGCTCAGAGTTGGATCATCCTCCCAGCAAGAGGTAAGATGCTGAAGATATTTTGCCTCAAGACAGTGGCTCCCATTTTTCAATCTTTTTGTCTCAGGCCAAAGTAAGGTAGTGCCTCCACCTGTGGCAGCAGACATCTCCTTTTACCCTCTTTCCCTCTAGGCACAGCTATCTCTGCTTCACTGCAGTCACTGCTAATAACTGTCTGTCACCAGGCTCGGCTGTGGGCGTTGATTTCACCTTTGCATAAGTGGTTACAATTGTGGTGCATCCACACGGATGTTTTATATGCATTGCAACCAAAAATTTGATCACGTTTGTTAGAAAAGGGTAGCATATGGCACTGAAATGACAGTGCTGTATAAAATCCCATTAACTTGTCATATGAATTAGATGGGCTTCATGTGCTGCACCATTTCTTTTCCTCTTGTTTCTAACATACCTCACTAAAATGTCACTCGATTGCAAGGGAGACATCAGCTTAATAGTACTTACCTGTCTTTTCCTACAGGCAGCCTCTTGATATATATGTGACAGAAATTAGGGAAGCTTGCTTATGGATGGTAGTATCTAATGCTTTGCTTAGCTTTGAAGTAGTACCTACTTACTCTTTGCAATTAGTGCAGAATTAATTGCAGAATTAGTAAATCACCATAGTCATGCCACCCAAAATAATAAGTATAAAACAAAATTAGTTTACTAATGTTACTATCAGAATAATATTTGGGAACTTGAACTTGCATTTTTAAAATACACATAAAAGCAGGGAGAAAATGAAACTATGGCAACAAACCCCACAATCTGACACTTATCTAGAAGGTCTAGTAGTGCATTAGGTGGGAATTATGATACAGTATCTTCTGAATAGAATATGAAACAGTAAATACAGTGCAAAAGTGTGAAATTCTGTTTCAAGTATTATGACCACAGCACTGAGGTGTATCATTTGAATTTAATGCACAGGAAAATGTACAGAAGGTACTATCCGAATTTATATGGGAAAAAACTCCAAGGAGTTAAAAAAATAATCAACACTGTTTATTTGTATAGCTAATAGACAAAGAGAGTCTCTTAACACACCTGAATTCAATTCCTAACAGAACACAAAGGACAATTGTGTAATTTAGTCAGTCACTTCATATAGATGAGATTCAACTAAGAAGACTTTGTCTATCTTCCTGATCTTTTCAAAAGTGTGAGGAGGCCTTGACTGAAGAAGTGTAAATAATTCTGCCAAAATAAACTAAGGAAACCTTAGTGCTAGTTAGAATTGGCTCTGTGCTTTAGGTGCAGATATAAAGAACATCTCCCTAACCCTAACTGGGATATTGGAAGGATGGTTTCAGTGATACAAAGACCAGGGGAAGAGAGACAAAGTGCTGCAAGAAGTTTCCAGGTGGTGTGAGTTGTCATAGCAGAGACACCAGAAGGATTTGCTGTATGAATCAGAGTTATAATCAATAACTAAAAAGGGAAGAACTGAAATGAATGTCTATTGTGTATTAGGATTTAACCTGACCTTTCAAACAACATCTGCTGAAGGGTGCTTTCACCATTGCAGGCCCCTGGATGATGGAATCATACAGGAATGCAAACATTTCCTGCATTTTCCTCTGGCAGGCTCTTCTTTGAAGTTCTAATCCTGCAAGTGTAGTAAATGTGATAATGACAATAAGAATGCTTCTAAATCCTATATATGTTAGAGATACAATATCTGACTCACTGGTTATTACTATAGCTTTTCTGGATGTAAGTATGTTTACATAAAATTGCACTGAAAGGGTAAAGCATAATGCATCAGGCTCGATGGAATTACTTATCCGAGTTTTATCTGTGGTCACTGTGCTAGCAGGAAATAATTGTGCCTGTGGTTTCTACATCCTGAGTGGAAATCTGGAATTCAATAAAATATGGTCTCGTTACAGCATACCTGTCTCCAACATATGTTCTCATTTTAGTGTTTCTGTACATACAGATAGCTCAGATTTATCGTCTGAATGACAAAATTTATCCTGTTCACCACAGAGTATAAGAAACCTCTTGCTGAGCTTTGAGATCTTACATGGAGACCTGCTGTCAAATAGTGAATGTAAGTTGTCATCCCTTTGCAGTGGAACACTGAGAAGCAGATTAGAATTTCAGACTGGGGTATTTTGAGACCCCAAAAAAGGAAATGCTGGAGTATGAACAAGCATCAGTGTTCAAGGGTCAGGGTTCTCTTGTGTTAAATACAACACAAGATAGCTATTTACAAAAAAAGCAATGAAAACCAAACCAACCAACAAAAAAACCCAAAACAAAAGCAGTGGTGATAGAATATGATGTTATATTATACAATATAACAATATAGCAATGAAAAACTTATTAGCTTCAAAAATCATTACTATAAAACACACTGTCTGGAGGAGGCCACGGCATTGTTTATGCACCCTACCCCCCACAGATCTAGGACTTTAAGGGTCACAGACCCTTTTATTACTCTTATCAAATTAAAGAGCCTACTGACAAGCAAAGCCTACTTTATCTCACTTTTTTGCTATTTAACCTTACCACCTAAATTTCTTGATTTTATGCCCTCACAATTAAATAGTGCCTTGGTCTCTTCGAAAGCTAGTTACCAAATCTGCTCTAACAATCTTGCTCTTCACTTCCTTTTGTAGATTATCCAGCATCTCTTAGCCAAGAATCCCTTGTAAATCTAGAAAGCTTCACTTTCTCTTTACTGACCCTTAATTATACTGAACAGGATTCTCCAGACTGAGCTAACAGCTGTCCTTTATCCTGCCTGACAACACCTGATGCTCATTCCCAGTAGTCTGGGGATATTTCCAAGATGTGCTGTTGAAGTGATCATACCTAAAAATAGAGTTTGCTACCTCTACTACTTTGAAAGATCCATGTATTCTTTCAAGACAGTTGCTTTTCCATCAGCATCTCACCTTTGTGCCTTTTGCCCTGTGGAGAACAAAGCAGTGTCAGAGGGGGCCCAGGTTTGTGATCATGTCCAAAATGTTCTCCAGTGATCAATAAAACCTGTTACATCATAGATGTAAATCAGTAAGGATCATAATTTTATACATTGTACAAGAGGCTGTGTAGAGGTAGTATTTTCCTCAGCTCCCTGTAGGAGCCCTGGGCCCCTCTGTGATTCAGTGAAATGATGGATTCACACTCCTATGTGCTGTTGATACATCAAAAAGGATCCTCACTGATGACTGCCTTACCCTGAAGTGTTTTTTCAGCACTCAGTATTGGCTGGGAGCTATCAAACTCCAAAGTATACTGACACCCTTCCTTGTGTCCTACAGGTGATTTTACTGCTGAAAATGTGCCTGCTCTAAGTATAGATACTTTACATCCCCAGCAATCATTTCAGCACATTGCCATGACACAGTTCCACAGTGAGTGCACGTTTCTGTCCCCCAAAGTCACTGCTTACTGAAGGGAAGCATGAAAGTGATGGAAGACAGCTTTGGAAGCATTATCTGGAAGCAATGAAGATAAATATATTAGATGAAACAGCCCTGTTCCCCCCATAAGTACCTCACTCTGCCCCGGCTGTGTTGACCCACTTTATCCTATTTGATGGAGCAAAGACATGCTCAAGGCCTTGCTCCGGAGTCCCAAACTTGCCAAAAGGAGTAGCAGGATGAGGAGGCAGCAACATCCTGTACTGCAGAGCAGCTGAAGACTGTGTTAAGATGTGGTTCCTTATTTAGAGCTTTAGTGTTGCAAAATGGTATATATGTGACAGGTGACTCAGAAACTGTAGAGTCTGATACCTGTTGAATGTTCTGGGCTTCAGCTAATGAGTGGTATGGACTTGATCTACTACTAGATAGGCAAGATACTGGAGGGAGATTGTGGAAGATTTTTGGCTTGTTGGTCATTCTTCATTAAGTGCCAAGGAAGGTAATGTAAGGTGTAGGATAAAATGGAGGGGGAATGCTGAGAATAGAAGATGGCTTTTTAAACAGTCAAAAAGCAGAACAGTTTTAAAGGAGTGTATAAATTTATAAGGAGCGGTTGTGTCTTGGATGTAAATAGCCAGTTAAATAGATACTTCAGTATCTATTTAGTGAATCACAGAAAATCTCAAAGGCTGTTGTGTTCATAGTGATAAGCCAGAGAGATGCTCTAAACATTTGTAGAAATCTGTCAGTATTTTCTTTTTTAAAGTCACTCGATGCAAGATTAATGAAACAAACAACCATTCACTGTCTCATTAAGTCAATTACAACTGGATGCAATTTCCAATGGCTTAACTTAATGCTTGCAGTAAGAAGTAAATTTTCAGCTCATGAGTGGATGTATACGTTAATAGAGTTTTTGGTATTACATCATCACAGACAGTAGAAGGGATTAAATGAGTTGTCAGGATTATATTCTTCCTCTACTGATTCACTTTCAGCAAACTGAAACTTCGTCTGACTTCAAAGTAGCTATTTTAAAAACCACAATTTTCAGGAAGGAATGACGTTACTTTGCCTGCTTCATCAGAATGAATGCTCCTCTGCTGTGCACAAACACACTGCTTGCCCTAGTTGAACAAAAGCTATGATGAGGGCTTTGATCAGTGTTGACAGTGTTCCTGCAGTATTTCAGTGCTTCATTACTTTTTGCTTTCTAGAACCCCTACTAATGACGTTGGTTAAGAGAGAGTGTAAATTGCAATAAGATGGCCATCTCCAGAGAGGACTGAATTGGTCTGTTGCAAGGCTTCCTTAATTATTAATTCATTACTACAGATTTTTTAGGGTTTAATAGTTTCTCAGGACAAAGAGATTTCTTATTAGATCCTTAAAGCACTACTCATCTGTGTGACAAAATGTGTACACTTTAGTCTACAGAACATGTTGTACATTCACAACATATCATGTCATGAATGTTCTGGTCTGAAGTGTGACATTCTGCATTGGGTTTATTTTTTCCTTGGACACAAGCAGGAAATCTGTCGCTAATTTCCTTCTGGCCATCTTTGACTGCCTTTTCTCAGTCCTCTTAGTCCTCTGTACATTTCTTCTTCATTTCAGCTTTTGAAGGCAGACCTTGTTTTCTTAACTTCATTCTCATGTTTCTTTCAAGGTTTTCATAATCCTTCTCACACAGCTTAAATCTGGCACTTGGCAGAAGATTGCCTGCTCTCATTGCATTATATTAAGTAGATCTGAGGTGCCCACCCACCTCATGTACATATATTTCCTCGCTTACTATGACTCCTCTTTCTGCCCTGTCATCATTATTTTTTAATTATCTGTATATTTTATGTGGTGCATCCAAAAATTTTCTTCCCCTTCTCTCAATAATTTCCCACTTGCTGCACAAGAAGCCAGCCTCTCTAATCCTCCTTGTCAAGTCATCAGCTTCTCACTAAATCATGTACCTTCAGGAACTGCATATTGGCTATTCAGCATTTCCTTCCTGTCTGTTGCCAGTGCCAGGAGTTGCAGTCCTGTTGCTGCAACGTTCTCATCACCTCACATCTCATCACTCACCAACACAGGCTGCTCCCATCTCCCTTGACACTTCCATACTTTCACTTCTTTCTGCTTCTTACTCAGGTTCAGCCTCACAGCTTGGCAGAGCTCTGCTTTGGCTTATTTCTTCATTTTCTCCTTTATCTTATTCCTGGGCCTGTATACTCATGCATCTTTTTTCTACTGCTTCTCAGCCTCATGCATTTTTTATGTCACTCTGTGCTTCAGGCTTCTCATGTAGAAAGGCCTGCTTTTCCCCAAATCCCCTTGAGTCTCCCTGTATCCACCTTAATAGTGCCTCTCAGCCACTGTCCCAGAAAGTCTTTTTTTTTCCAAGTTAGAAAACTCTTCAAAGCACAGTTTTTGTACTGTCAAAAAGCAGAAGCTCTTTCACCTCCACTTTAAAAGAAAGCAATGCAGTTGAGAGAGAGGTATTTTTGCAGCTGTTGAGCCACATACTATACTGCCCAAAGGGCCAACAGGTTGGGCATCTGAAGACTGACAGATTTCATATAAGGTCACTTTTGAACATTTTGGGAAATGATTTAGACTCTTCTCTGCTTTATTTAGATGTAATTCTAAAGTATTTGGAGGACTTGTTCCCACTTCATACAAGGATAAAATTGCTGTAAATCTTATGTTCTGGTGCTTCCTAAAGAAAGAAAGAAAAATGTCATGTGATTACAAGCTTTTGAAAAATGCATGTATACTTTTAAATACAGAATGACAAAAGCAAAAAAATACCTAAATTGAGGGAGGGGGTGCAAAGCAAATGTATTAGTAGTAGACATGAGTAAAAAGTTAAGTTTCCCTTTCTCACTTTTATGCTTCTCCTTTACCGGTGCTGTAGAGACTGAAAATAACTCTGCTCTCAGTGATGTCATCACCATTAGAGGCATGCTGTCATCTTAATTTGTTTTCTGACTTCAACAAAGGAAATAGAATCTGACTGCTGACTCACTTGTTAGGTCTGAAGCAAGTAGTTATGCTTATTTCATCTATTTTCGCCATGAGTTTGGATCTTTAAATATCCACCTACTTTGTAGCAGATACAGGCACTCCTATTCATGAAGGAAAATGTAAATGAAGACTGAAATAATTTTGCACTTTGTTATCATACAGCAGATGTTGTTGAAAGCGGGAATATATATGGTTTTTTCAGAGTTGTCCTACTGGTGAGTTTTCTCCTTCCATACCAGGCCACAGTGTTATCTAGTTGTTGGTTGTCTGGGATGGTTGAATTGCTGCCTTCACCTCCGCTGACACAGTGCCAGTGGTGTCAGCAAGTGATGCTTTGGCTGCAGATCAGCCACTCAGATGCTTTTCTTTTTCCCTCCTGGCCTGCCCCAAAATACCTGCAAGCTAAAGTGAAAATGTCTTGAGGAAAATGAGTGTGCAAATAGACCCTCTTTTGTCAGTTTTATTATCTTATTTTTTTTTCCATGTAGCTGCAAGTTTGAGCAGAATTGCTCCTGCTCGCAAAGAATATTTTGATTTCTACATGACGTGTTTTATGCACATTATAGGGAAAAAAAAAGGTTGCAGTCTAGTTTGGATGAACAAAATAGCAGCAAATGGAAGCTTTTCCTGATAGCATACTTTTTTGGCTCTCCTTCTATATGTAAGTGTCCAGGGGTCAGATCCTTTGCTGGCAGATGATGAAAGGGCTCCAGCTTTTCTGACCACTTTGCATTTTCAGGGATGCCACTGACTCACCTAAGCAGAATGGAGTTGTGTCCATAATCAAAAGATAAGGTATATTTGAATGCAATTAATTGCTCTATATATTCAGAGCAAGGAAGAACACACACATGAAATAAGAATAGGCAAAAATATAGAGATTGTTTCATTTGTGTGTTTTTCCTCAGAATGTTTAAGTAGCATTGCCTTACTTTCACTTTATTTTTTCTGTAAGCCTTAGAAGTTATTTCATATCAGATCTCATCTAATTTTCTGCCTTTACCTTGTTTGTTTTCAGTTTCTCCTTTTAAAGTTTAGGTTGGAAGCTGCTCCTTCCTGGTTTTTCACGCTTTTGTTAGGATGCAGAAGAAAAACATGCTGTCATATTTCTAAATTCTCATGGACTCAATGAATCATTTTTTGGTTTGTCACATTTTTAATCATGTGTGTGCATTTCTGTAGGAAAAAAAATCAAGGAATTCTAGAAATTGATGTCACAACAACACTAACAATACTTACATAATCTCAGAATAACAGAATCACATATTGGTTGGAGTTGGAAGGGACCACAGTGGGGTCATCTGGTCCAACCTTCCTGCTAAGGCAACTTCACCTAGATCTGGCTGCACAGGATTGTGCCCAGGCAAGTTTCAAATATGACCAGAGAAGGAGATAATGCAGTGCTTTGCCACCCTCCAAGTAGAAGTCAAGGTAGACAATATCCACTGCTCTTCCTTCATCTTCCTGGGCATTTGTGCCATACAAGGATGTCAGATTGGTCAAGTATGTTTTCCTCTTGATGAATTCCCTTTTATAAAAGTTTCCCTCTAGACATCAGTTTAGAATGTACTTTCTTATAAAAAACCTGGAAACTAATGTCAACATTTAATTTAAATAGGAGGTCCATGGAAAGGCAATCTCTTTGTGCTGAGAATATTTTGTGATTCTCTGATTCTGTAATGTGCTAACACAGTAAAAGAATGAATAGAATTATTTTCCTGTTGAAACCATAAGCATAATTCAAATAAATACTTACAGGCAAAAATAAATCTGGCTCTTAAACTTGTATTTTTAAGTGGGACAGTTTACCTGGTCATAGAGGATTGCTGCATAGCATCCTTTAAATCAGGAGTTTTCAAAACAGCTTTCTGATATGACACCACGCGTTTAAAAGACACGTGAAGAACTTTAATTTACGGAACGAAAATTTCCATGCTGTGTCACAGACCGGGGGGGACTTCATCTTATCAATCCCACAGTGGCATCTACAAGGTTCATGCTTAGTCTTGCTTTTAACTCTCCATACAGTTTGATGAATTCTTCACATAAGCTGTATCCTATAAAACAGCTTATACTTGTAGCTTTCAAAAGGCAAGGACCAATCAAATCTCATGGATATTTTGTTTGAGAAAGAACTGAGTAAACTTTAGATAGAAACCTCAGGTTGTGGCCCAGAGAAAGTTCAAGTAAATAATTCTTTATTGTTACTGCTGGCAATTATTGACCTTGTTAAACAAGCTGAAGGGGATTTCAGCTAAAGAAACAATATCTGGAAAATGAAAAATTATAGAAATAATAACTAAACAGCAGTGAAAAAATTGGGAATTCAGACTTGCTGATTGATACTTGGTTTTTAAAGTATTAAAAACCATTATCATTAGTACTCTCTACCATAATATTATTCTTTTATGTATTTGGTGATGTTTACAAAAATTGAAATAACTGGATTGAATGTCATGCCTTCATAGGGGTGTGTTCCAACTGAGAGTCTAAAGGCTGAGGGAACGTAAAGGACACCAAAGCCATTTCTATGTTTCATTATGTGCATATGAAATACAATACAATACAATAAAAGTGAAGGAACTATGGAAGGAAAATTCTTATTGCCTTAATCATTGTGTAATTTTGCCATAGAAACAGAGTAAAACCCAAGTTTTCTAAGGTAATGTCTCAGATCAGACCCTGAGATAAGCTAAGTATTTGTTCCATCCATCCATCCATCCATCCATCCATCCATCCATCCATCCATCCATCCATCCATCCATCCATCCCAGCACATCTACCTTTCTGTCTGTCCTGCTTTTTCTCTCTCACAGGTTAAGCATTTGGAGCAGCAATATTCAAAACAGTACCTGGGCAGTAGCTGATCTGTATGCTTTATACTTGTCAGCAAAGCAAAAGAAATACAAAACCCAACACAAGTTCAGCAAAAGGTAGTTCAGCTTGACTTTTTAGCTGGAGGAGGAAGCTAATACTGGTGTTAATTACACATCTTTAAAAATGCAAATCTTCATTACAGCTATTGTTGCCAATTCAAAGTCAGTTAGATTTACTGTCTGTCACAATTTCTATCTGCAACTGCCTCCATACAAAAGACTGCAATCAAGAACTTGCCAAAATTAAATAGATGCGTGCATTGACATGCTTATTATAGCATTTATGATGCATTAAGTGCCAGGTGGATGCATGGACTATGAGAGAATAAAAAATACAGAGCAATCCCAGTTTTATGAATTTGTATTGCTTTGTGAAACGTATCTGAGGCCCTGTTTTTCAGAGGCATTGAGATCACATACTTTCAAAAAAAACTTCTCTAGGTTGGAGGAGCGGAGTTTATTAAGGTTGAGAAATGTTGGTTCTTCTAGCACATTTTTATAGTAAAGCAACTAAACTTCACTGTCTGAAAATTGTAAAGTAGAATGTGGGCATTATCATTGGCAATTTTGTAATATTGAGACATGCACTGTTAACTTTTAACAGTCTTTAAATCAACCCAATAGAAAGATGGTACACATGTAGCTACCTGTAGTTTTATATTGTGTCAGTGACTGAAGATGAACCTGAAAATGTGAGGAAAAATGTCAGTCACTTGAAATCAAGCTCAGCATTGTATGTGGAGGAGGCTTTCTGCACTCAGACAGTACTTTCTCAAGTGGATTTTTGTTGTAGACTAGCCTCTTCCAAGCTTTTCAAGCCCCTGGACATCCACTGGCAAGGCTGATGTCTCAGGCTGTTACTCACACACAGCCCTTCTTACCACCCTGAATTCCTTTTCGCTTGGGCAAGGCAGATGTGAGAAAGAGAGACCATAGCTGGAAGAATCCTCTTCTCTTGCACAAAATCAGTGTTGTACAAGCAGGTTATCCAGACACTATAAGGTCTTGCTGGGAATCCTTTAGTGTAGTCCCACACAGCTCTGCTCATGATATTGAACTCTTCTTGTCCAGAATGGAAGAGTTGCTTCTCCTTTCTCCTCTCAGCCACGTGTCAGATGCCATGGCAGGAGATGCCCATCTGTCTTCCAGCTCACCATGCCTTAAAGATAGCTTTGGATGTCTGGACAGGCTTCCCAGCAGCCTCAAAGCTGACAGAGGGGTCCAAGTGCATCAGTGAGAGCTGATCCTCACTGATAAGAGCAGATTGTTGGCTGCATCTAAATAGGTCAGCAATATGCTGATCAATCTTCACTCCTTAGATTGAAATGCCAAACAACAACACAACCTCAAAACCAAAGAAATTGAAAAAGGGATTCCTAGTGTTTCAAGTGCCAGAATACTTGCAGTGATAAGAGTGGGGCAGGGGGTTGTGGTCAGGGCAAAAGATGGGAGTGGGCCTGAGTGCAAAACTTGGAGCGAGAGCTAAGCAAACAACAACAACCAGGAGTTGCTCAGATAAGCAGATTCAGAGAAAGTCCTGCTTCCCTGGCCTTGGAATGGACAGACAGACCTAGTCCTACCTTACTGACCTGCCTATCAAATCAGACGTGACTGCTGGGCTCCTGGGTTTTTCATAAATGAAACAGAGTCAATTAATTCCTAATCATGATTTTCTTTTAGTCGTAAACAATGGCTTTTACAGAGATAGTGTGGGCTTGTCCCATGTTTGTTCTGGCTTCGCCCATTGCAAAAAATGAGAAAAAATTGACAAGTGTAGTCAAAGGCTGTTTCCCCAAGCACTGCTCTGATCCTGATTGGCCTTCCCATGCTATACTCAGTAATCATTTGAGAAATTATTCTGGGCAAAAGGCCTGTGCTCAGATCATAAAGAAATGACAATAAGCATTTTTGTCCTTAATATTTCTCAGTTAGAAAGGCCATGGTAGTGAGTTTCAGTTGTTTCTTTGATATCTAGGAGAAAGTGTTTTCCTCAGGATCTCCCCTTGTCCCTCCTGCAGCCATGGCTGGGGCTGTCCCATAGTCTGTGCTCTCTCTGGTTTACCAAACTTTAAAGCTCTCTCAGGTCTTGGTCTGTCCACACAACTGTTCCAGGAAGATGAGCTGTAGTTCAGTCCTTATCTTCTTGCTAATATCCCTTCCAAGCTCTCTTGCTGTCTTCCAGTTCATTCTACTCAATCCCATCAGGTTTCTGTGAAAACACATCTTATGTATCTCTTTAATGTTGGGTAATTCATGGCTGAGGGTTTTGGTATTTGTTTCCGAATTTTTATTTCGGGATTCACAGAGTGGGTGAACCTGATTGTCAGTGTGGGAACTTTGGTTTTTACTTCTTTGGGTTGGCCAGGGATGGTGTAAGCTCAGGGAGAACTGGGAAGATGATGGAGGAAATGGGACTTATAGGGCCAGCATGTGACAAAATGGCCCCAATATATTAGGCAAGGGCTGAATATTTACATGGGAAAATGGCCCATGTGTCCCAGACTCTGTGTGACCTTTGGGTGGAGACATCAAGTTAGTGCTAGAAATTGACTGGAGATAGGTGGAATGAATCACAGTGGGACATACCTGTCTAAATTGCCTTTGACAGATACTTTAAAGTTGATGAGCCTGACCACTAGCTTTCAAATTGCTAAAATTGTATGAATTAAAACATTCCTGCAGAAATATCTTAGAGAAAGCGTTGTGAGAATGCCAGGTGGGAATAACAGAGAGGATAAGTGCTATGGGCTGTATTAACTCATCAAAATCAGACTATGAGCTACTGATGAGAAGCTGCCTTGAAGCACAGTGCTTGGATTTGTCAATTGAAGTAATTGTAAGGAAAAAAGAGACAAATTCATGCAGGGGTAAGTGACTCTGCCAAAACCTTATCTGGAGTATTGTGTGCACTTCTGAGCATCAATGACTGAGGGAGAGGGAATTCAGACTGGAACAGGTGCAGAGAATTGATTACACTTATGGAAAGTGTTTTGGACTAGAGAGCTTGCTCAGCTTAGAAAAGCAAAAGCTGAAAGAGGACCTGGTTGCTCTGTGAATGCTGAACAGGTAAAACACCTGGAAGGGAAAGAGCTGCTTGTGCTCAAGAACAACACTGGCACAGGAACTAATGAGTATAAATTGTCTGTGAACAAAACTAAATTGAAAGCTGGGATGGTTTATAACTAGCAGAGCAATTACTTTTTGGTTGCTTTGAAACTATAGTGGAAATAAGGGATGACAGAATCTACATAGTTTTAAACTAGAACTTGGTCAGTTTATAAAAAGGATGTTTGCCAGTAATACCAGATAGGTAGAACTTGATGCACTGGGAAATCCCATCCAGTCCATTGCTCCTGGGTCAGTCTCTAACCTTTATACTTGGGCAGATATAACAAGTGCCCATAACAGAAAAAAAATAAAGCTAAACTAAAATTGAAATATGAGTGGCTTTCTGTGGAAGGGCAAGGGATTATTTAGGACACAATATGCTCCTGTAGATACTAGAATCAAGTTCCTGCTGGTAACATTCAGGTACTTAGTCATGAGTGCCAACATGCAAACCTGATCAGATAAAGACAAATAGGGTAAGATAGGAAATAAGAAATAATGCTTTGTGAACAGAGATTACATTACAGAGGTAGCCTAGCAAACACTATTAACCTAGAACCTTGAAAGCAAAGGAATATGATATTAAGGAAAAAATGTTTTCGTTTCTACATGGTCCTTAAAACTCAAAGGACTCAAGGACTGCAGAGTTTCACTCTACTGCAACAAAGGCAACAATGAACCACACAACTTCTGAGCTCTGAAAGAAAACCTTACTGGTGGCTGATACCTATGACTGGAATAAGAAATATTGGACTAGATGGGTCAAATTGTCTGTTCCTAAATTTCTGTTCTAATTGTCTGTTCCTAAATTTATTCTTGAGAATTATTGGGATTTTGATCCATCTTCAGTGTGTTCTTCGTACCCCAGAATAAGGATCTCATTTTAGGATCTCTGATGCTAAAATTAGAGTTTCTGGTAATGACAATCTGCAGTGTGAACCTCAAGTATCAAAAAGAATGCTCAAGGAAGAATATAGATGGCAACAATTAAACCAACACTCTGCACCTTTATTTTTTGGGCCTGCAGACTAAAACTTGCTTAAAACACATGTACCACACTCAGCAGCTCTGACAGAGCTGTTATCTTTTTCTCCTGTAGAAAAGAAGGTTTAAAATCTTTCAGATGAGAAAAGTCTGAAAGGTAATCTCTTTTTCATCATGTTTTACATTTTTGGACCTAAATTTCAACACTGAAGATTCCAGATGCTATAAAAACATCATTGAAGTGCAACATGGTATTAAGGTCATGCTCACTGGTGCAGACTGTACTGGTTTAGCCACCCAGCCTGGCAAACTGCTGCTAGTGCCAAACCAATATATCTTTTTTTTCCCTATAATTATACCATTTTTATCCCTGAGTAAGATTTTTCAGACAAGCTATTGTTGTCAGGGATATAAGACTCCATTTACCACTGTGCTGCAAACTTTTCCCTTGCCCCCACAATGCATTCAAATGTATGTTTGCTTTTGCAAAACAATGGTTTCATAATCACATATTGAGCAAAGTATAGCTGTGCTTAATAAAGTGCTGAAGTACAGACATGGTCATTTTCTTAATTAACTCTAAAAAAAAAATTTCTGTACAACACTATTTTGTTTTTTCAACCGTCAGAATCCCCTTCTAAGTCTCACATGCTGTATCAAAATTTAAAAACAAGAAGTCTTTGACTGGAACACCTCTGGTTGTCATGCCAGAAAATAATTAAAAATGAAAACAAACTGGAAAGCTATATTTCATTTGAAACAGTTACATCAGTGATTGATAAACAGTAATTTGAGCTGAGATTCCTGTTATTTTCAGAAAGGAGTTCAAAGTCCAGATTTTAAATGAAATAACCATTTTCATTGTATTAAGTATCACTGTAATTGATAGTAAAGCTGTCACTTATCTAAAAATAGAGGACCAGCTCACCTCTTCAAGGCAACTGCTATGGAACAGTCTTATGAAGTTTAATAGTGTCTGTGGCTGGCAATACATGGCTGTACACACAGCCAGTGCTTACCTGTGGCAGGAAAGTGCTTGCTCCTTGGGAACAGGCACAAGCTCCAAACCAGCAGCCCCATCCTGCTGGCAGGCTCTCCTCCTCAGGGTGATGGTTTCACTGAACCCCACTGATTGACACAACCTGCTCCTCACAGGCAGGAAAGAGCTCTGGTCACATCTGCCCAGGATGCAGCAACACAAGATGCTGGAGGTTGCTGAGCAGAGGACCCTGGTCTTTGGGGAAGCAAACTGGGACTGGTTCAAGGTTTACCTGACATGATCCCTTATGGAGCTGCTGTGAAGGGGAGGAGTGCCCAGGAAAGCTGGCTGGTTTCTGAAGGTAACTTACTGAGAGCTCAGGAATGAATCCCACCATGTGGGAAGACTGAATTTCTGGAGGTGGTCTGCATGGCTACATGGGGAGCTTCTCATTGAAGTAGCTCACATAAAGGAAGTGGAAAAGATGTAGAAAGAAGGACAGGCAGTATAGATGGAGCAGCATTAGAAACTTAGTGTCAAAATTAGGAAGGCCATAGCCCAGCTGGAACTGAAACTACTGAGGAGCACAGACTCTGGGAATTTTGGTTTCGAAGTAAATTCAGGACCCAGGGATGGATGGTGAAGAAGCACTAGTTAAAATGGAGCAAAAATGGCCGAAGTATTCAGTGACATTTTTGCCTCAGTATTCACAAGGAAAAGCTGATTTGGAACTGGCATGATGTGGGATGGAGAAGTACAGCCCTTCCTCAGTGGGGAGAGATAAAACAAGTTAGAGACTTGAAAGAAGCTGGATGTACTCAGTACCAGTGATAGGGCTAGGAACGATTTATCTGAAGGTGCTAGAGACGCTGGCCTGTGTAATTGTGAGATCAGTATATGGCCAAAACATTTTAAATTCTTTTTTAATAGCAAAGCTGCTGTGAAGAAGAAAATGGAACAGGCATGTGAGCAATTTTAGATGTAGCTGAGCTATGTTAGCTGCACTGGTTATTATAATGAAAGAAATTCCCACAACTGAGTGGGCCACGGGATTTGATTTTCATATCTCTTGTCCTACTTTTATGTTTAAAAGACATTACATATAGCAGCTTTCATTAAGACCTGGGATTTGGTGTTTAATATTTCTGAAACAAAAATGAAAGATTTGCTGAATTTATCACTGAGGGAAGAGGGAAAAATCCAACACCAGGTGAAATGGTACTTTAGAAGCTGGACTTGATATGAGCTTTTACAGCTGGCCTAGGTGAGATAAGCTGGTACCCTGGTGAAATACTCATTTGCCATCTGGGAAGGAAATGATGTGAGGAAGTGAGCTCGTACAGCCACTGGGCCAAGTCCCAGAGTTTCTGCTTAGATTTAGCTCAGCCAAATGCCAAATCCAACTCATGTGGATTCCTCTTCAGAACTTAGATATTCACTAGAGCTGCAAGTCATTATCAAACTGATCCCTCCTCCTCAAAAAAAATAAAAGTAAAAATAATAGAAAAAATAACAGAACATCCAGTTTGTGAGTTGTCACTTGTGAATCTTGATTTCCAGTCTGGCATCTGATCTCCTTAAGGCTCCTACCACACTCATGCTGACTCATCCTTCTGTGTGTTCTGTAGTACCCAGCTATCAACGGTGCTATCCAAGCTTCCCAAGGACTGCCTTTCCTAGAGGGGTTGCAGTCTGGCAAAATAGTGGGGAGTAACAACCCCCCTCACACTGCCACCTTACTCCTAGAGGGATGACTGATCTGGGTGTCTCTTCTCTGCTATTTCCCCAGAAGGTATAGAAATATAACCTTTTAGAGATCAGGAGCTCTCTGAAGTTAAAGTACATTAAGCCAGAAGATTCAAAAGTGAAGGTGAGTAGAAAGACAATATGGTCAGATAATCCCTATCTCCTCCAGAAACCAATATAAATGTGTAGTGAATCTAAGAAGGAAGAGAAAAAAGGAAGCTGAGGCTGGGAGTGAAAGATACCAAAATATCTTATTTTTCTTTTCATTTACGTCATTAGGTTTGAATAGGAACTGAGCTGGACCTTAATTCATCTGTGCATATGTCAAAGCAAAATATTTAATTTGGGCCATAATTAGAAAAGTTGTAATTTAAGCAGAGTAAAGAGGAGACAATAAAAAAGAAGCAATGATGCTTGTTCCTTTTTTGAAAAAAATCTGTTTAATATTTATATCTAGGCATCTATTGACACACTAATAACTGCTTTAGGAAACAATTAAAGGGAAAACAGCTCCTTTGGAGCTAGGTGGCAATATAAAATAAATTACTTGATACACTGGAATAAGTAGAGAAATGGAGAGTAATGTTTTATTACTAGTTAAGAAACAGTGATAGGGACTCATTTAAGATTGAATGCATAACCTCAACATTACTGTTTTCCATCTTGCTGTGCTTAGGCAATTTACATGTTCTTTGAATGTATTGCTTTTAATGAGCATAGGGATGATACTGTGTTTGTGTATATATGGAGACAAATTCACTTTCACCTTGGCTATCTGCTGGACATTCTGAATGACTGTAATATCATTATTAAAGAGCTTTGGTCTCCTAATATTTAAGTCTAAAATTTTCTTAGATCTTTTCTAGTGACATCATCCATGTTAACAAATTTTTGACCTGCTTCTTCAGATTCAGCACAGAATGAGCACTGGCTTTGTTAGTCTGACCACACAGTTTCATAACCATTGAGCACTGGGGTTATTAGTCCTTATGCCTTTATTTGGCAGGGTATGAGCTAAGCAGTGTTTAATTTGGACAAGAGCTTAAAGTTATGTGAATTCTGCTGGACAAACATGCCCCTTCTTGGAGCTGTGCCTACGGATGCCGTGATTCATCACACATATTCAGGCACAAGAAAGAAAAGGTGAAGAGAGATGGGGAGAAGTATTTATGAGATAAACTCATCTTCCTAAGACCCTGGAAATGGCTCTGGGCACCTGCAACCTTCAGATATCTGGAGATGAACCAGGCAGGAACTGACTTTGCAACTTAGTTCCTTGAGAAGCCAGAGACATGGGCTTGTTAAATAAGAATCCATGGAATTTTTTTACATCAGGTTTAATGTGCTTAAATTTGCAGGCTATAATTTAAAAAAAATCAGACTAGGACGACTCTTCTGACAGAAGGTTGTCCACTGACTGACAACCTTCCTTGCTTCTGGTTTATAATTCCTCCTGTATTTTTCAAAAAATGGATCTTCTGTGCTATTCTCTCCAGGTGTATTAGCCAGGGGCTCAGCATCTTCTTATGACATAATTTATTACTTTGCTATCACTGACCTTGAGTGTTCAGAGCTGAAAACTGGTTTGTCCTGGCTAAGAGCCAAGGGTTTCCAAGGGTGGCACATGAAGTGGCTGGTCAGGCTTTTGTGCCTGTTCTCCATGCAAGAACTGGCCCTGTGTCCTCCTGACGCTGGTTCTGTGTCAGCTGGGGGGGCAAACACAGGAAAGGAGGCAAAAGAGACCCATGCTAAATTGTTTTAAGCCAGGCCTCTGTATGCAGATGCCTGATGTGATTTAAAAGCCAAATAAAGACATTTCACTGAGGTCTGCAGTGGCCAGAGGTGGTTGTTGGGCTGGCATAGCCCACACAACTTGCAGTTTGAGGCAAAAAGCTGTGAAATCAGCTGAAGCACAATGTGACTTACAGGGAATATTCACTATATAGGATGAGTAACTATATATGGCAGAACTTCATAAGCTTACAAAAGCTGATCTTGGTTATGCAGAAAGAGAATGGCTGGGATCTGAAACAGAACTACTAAAAATGCCACTTTCTAGTCTGATTTATAAATTCTAGTTTTGGGCTGTACTTAGAGCTGTAATCAGTGTTTTGAAAGAAGTTAATCCCAGAGCATGAGGAGTGACTAATACTATTACTCTCCTTTCATATTGCTTGCACAGAGCTTCCTTCTCTTTCTGATTAGTAAGAGGAATTCTCTACCCAAAAGTCTCATCTACTTGCAGCCTCTGCTGCTCATAGTCAAGGATTACTTTCATTTAGGAAATTACTTGGATAATTTTCATAATCTGCTCAAAATTTTCCTTTCCTGTCTCCTGTTTTTTCTCTTGCTTATATTCTTCTCTGTCTTGCACTTCACAGAGGGCTATCCAAAAAAGAGAGAGGTTGTTATGATCTTGCCTCTTCTGCTGCAATGGATTTAGAAGATTTAGTGTGGAGATAGTTTCAAAATTACCCCACCTGTGGGCTTCCAGCTCCATTTTCCTTCTCTAAAGAAAGGGATAGCCTCTATTAAAGAGGCTATCACCTCTGTAGTCAGCAATTCAAAAGTAAATAACAAAATCTGAGCTCTTCTGCTGCTCAGGAGTTTTGCATTGGTTTGAACAAATTTAACAGTCAAAATGATGCACAGGCAGAAATCCAGTGATGCACATCCACACATCCAAAACCAGCCTGAGACACCAGTGATTCAGAAAACGGGAAAGTCCTCCTTGTGCTGCTTCTTTCCAAGACATTACCTTGTCTGCTTTTAATTAGGTCCCTGTTGATTGCAAGGTAATGCTGTTACCAGTGGCTGAAAGCTTTAGCAGTTTGTTGCTGCTCTTCTTCTACTTCCCAGTTTCAGAAGAGGTCAGTGAATTGGGTTGGGACTTCCCTCCCAGATGGTCGTCTCCGTTTCCCAGTAAGTTGCTTTAGTCATGTTGGGTCTAATAACACTTTCTCTTCCTAAGGACACTTTCACAGAAAATCCTCTGCCCTTTGCGGTTCCCTTCTGGGGCTGTTGCAGCCTCTCAGGGGGAGGCAGCGTATTTCAGAATGCAAGAGAGTAAAGTTCATCCCCAGAAATGTATCTCAACCCAGATACAGAGTTTCTCAATCCTGATAATTGTTCCTGGAATGGAATATTCCTATCTCTGACGTAGTAATCACTGTGAGCCTAATCTTCACTCGTTTGTTATCAATTTTACATAATGAATTTGTTGGGAATTACAAAGGTTTGATGTAAAACCTAATTAGCACAGGAGTATTTTTATAGATTTCAAAGAGCTTTTTATTATTTGATAGTTCTCATTCAGTAGGAGGTAGACAGTTCTGGCTCACAAATGGGTAACATTATTTTGCTTTTCTTTCATAAGTAACACTTAACTACTGTTTCTAATAATATTGCAGCAAAACAGTTTCTAAATATGACAGAGTGTTGAAAACACTGATGTGCAGGGGAAGTTGCATAATTGAAAAAAATCTTCACTTCTTGTGCACACCACTTTAATCCCTCCATTCAAAGCCTAGAGGTTTCTTGGTCTTTCAGATGTGCTTATCTGATAAATGAGCTTTTAAAAATAGAGATGGCAGTAAATTCAAAAGGAGTTTCAAACCTCTAAGTACTGGGAGGGCGTAGATAAACTGAGCTTATATTACAAGCAGCTGCTGTGCTAACTGTCTACAAAACAGAAAATAGGTCTGAAGTCGAATCATTTATTGAAATATCATAGTATTTGGTTATGGTTTAATCTGGTTCTCCATGTGTTATTCTACCCAACAAAACGTGATTTCAGTTTAAGATCAGTGTCATTATCTTCTGGAAGGCATATGCTGTTACTGTGCCTGCTGACAGGCTGCACACATGTGCTAGGAACTGTCTGTGGCTTTGACAGCTGGTCCCAACTAATTGCCTCCAGCAAGATAAACATGGTCTGGATCTTGATCAACTACTTTTTAGGATAAGGGACCAATGAAAGGGAGCTGTGCACTGTGGGAATCCAGGAGACTAATGGGGAAAAGATGAGCACTGTAAGGATATTGTTTCAAGGCAGAAATACAGTATATTTTATGCTTACAAAGGTACGTTCTATACAAGCAATTTAGAACAATCTGTGATTTTACCTTTGCTGCATCCCACGAAGAGTATCTCCTTTCTTGCAGTGCCATTTTATTCAGTAATTGTCCCAAGTCATTAGACTTCCCACACAACAATTCACAGTCAGAAAAGTAAGTGTGAAGGGAAATGCATTCCTTCAGTTTGTGGAAGAATATGTACCCCACTTCCACTTGGAAGAAAATTCTGATCTGATTTATTTGCAATAGCCCAAACAATCTATTTTTATTATTTAGCTTTCCATATGAACTTGTGTCTTGAAGAAAAAATTGCCTAATTGTTTATACTGCTGTTGCACAGGCACAGACTTGATGGATGCACCTCTCCCTTCTCATGCCAAACCCAAGTGTCAAGAGGAATAACATGAAGAATGCTGAAATTTGTTTTGAGCTACATCTGGGTTTGTATTTTGTGGCATACACTAAACTAATATTCTGTTAAGGCAAAGCAAAAAATCCAGTTTTCACTGTGGATTTGTTTCAGTCACATGCAAATTTCTGGCTGACGAGGCTGCTATGACTATTATCACAAGAAACAACTTTGAGAAGGGGAAGCTCAGAGAAGCTAGCAAATTGAACTTCAATGGCATCTAAATTTGGGAGAATTAAGGCTCCCAGTTGCCAGCTATCTTGTGGTAGTTCCACTGTTAGCTGCCTTCTGCAAAAACCCAGAATGTTTTCTCCCAAACCACGTGCTAAAACTTCCCCGCGGACAGAGGTGTTAATAAGCAAGATGAAAGGTCCCTACTCTGGCACAGCACTGAAAGGGTGACACCAGGCTCACAAAAGCACCGATGCCAAGTATGCGAGTGCATTCATTGTACAATTACCCTGTGTGTCTGCCAGTTACAGTAATTGGATAATTGGGTCCACAACTGCCTAACTACATTAGTAACTACTCATTGCTAAATTATATGTGAGCAATGTATAAAAAGCCCAGGGTCTAAAAGCCTTTGTTACAGAAACTTTCATTTTGTGAAGGCTCGTCCTAATTGAGAAAAGCATGCCTATGCACCATGATCTATCTTTTTGTTCATTCCTTTTGAATCTGGACAGGACTGAATCTAGACAGGAAAACAAACACAACTGAAAAAGAAAAGAGGCAGTTGTGAACACAGGCTCTTGTTTTTCTCTCCTGCTGATTCTCAGAGCTTTTCAAGAAGTGCCATGGGAAATTAAGTCAGGAGGTTTTAAACATTCAGCCTTTAAATGAGCATTCTGACATGGTCTTTAACTGACAGGTTGTTACGACTTTTTTCTCCTCTCCTGGCCTTTTCACAACTCTCATTTCAGTTAATTTTATAGGAATAAAAGAATTACTTCAAAATGTCCTGACCTGTAGGAGTTTTGGAGAACTGAGCCTTGGCAATGGCAAACCCATAAAAACTCAAATTGCCCTTAATGGCCACTGCATGGAGACTTAGCAGAGAGCTACCAGCAGGACCATATTTTTCACCTGAGAGCTCTAAGTGGACACAAATGAACTACTAGTTTAGTGTACAGCCACTTGTTTCTCACCTACAACCAGCAACCTGGATAACAGAGTAAAGGAAATGTAACAAATGATGCTGCCTGATGTTGAATGGAGTTTCAGAGACTTCAGAAGGTTACAGACTGGTTTTATACATTAACAAAAGAGCAGAATTACTGGTTATGTAGGCAAATATGCTACATTCAGAACAATTTTTGATGGTTCTGTAAAGGTAATGAATTTCTCATAAATCTATCAGAGTTCTCTGAAGGAGTCAACAGCCATGCTGGTATGGGAGAACAGCTGATATGGTCTCCTTGGATTCCTGAAAGTCACTGGACAAGATCCTTCACCAAAGTGTCTTAAAGAAGTTAAGACTGGGATGAGATGGACAGTGCTGACATGGATAGGCAAACAATTAAAAGAAGTTACTTTTCTCACCAGAGGCAACTTAACACTGTGGTTCCATAGGGGTATATCTGATGAGCCCTGCTCTTCATTACATTCACAAATGCATGGAATATGAAGTGACAAAGTTCAGTGACTGTTCTGAACTCTTCTTTGTGTTAAAACCAAAAGCTAGCAAAGTTTGAAGAGCTGCTGTAACATCTTGTAATACTGAGTAACGTGACAGGGTGGGGAAAGGAATGTGTGAAAATGTAAAAGGAGCTCACAAGAGGAATTCTAATTTAATATATTTGATTGCAGACTCTGAAGAAGCTATTATCAGCCAGTACAGAAATTCTGAAGTTAGAATATCAAATTATGCAGGAACATCAGCATAGTCCTGAATGGCAGCCAGGACGAAGCAAATTACTAGGGAAGGGAGGGAGAATGATGCATAAAACAATATTCAGCTACGTTATCTCAAAGGCTGTGGAAATTTTTTAGCCTTCATATCAGTATATGTGTGTGTATATATATATATATATATATAGATATATATATACACACACACATATATATGTATGTATTTATAAAAGAGTACAGTTGAATGACAAGGAAAACTGTGGGTAAAAAGGCTCAATACAAAAAAAAACAAACATGGAAGGACACTAGCTATGAAAAATGTTGACTCAGAGGAAATATGAAAAAGAGCTGTAAAATCATATATGGGATGAAGATCAATCAGGAAGGATAATTTTGCTCTTCTAAAATAAGAGGGAGCATCCAAGGAAATCACTAGGCAGCAGCTCAGCTGTAGAAACCAGACATGGGGATATATGAAGTACTAAAAATCAAATGATTCAAAATATTATTAAACAAATTCATGAACATAAAAAAAACCCCAAACCAAAGGAAAACACAAACTTCTATTTAATGCTGAGGCAAAGTAAGAGATGCCTCATTAGCAGACTTTGGCAATGTCTCTCCCAGCAGTCCTTTATGATGACTCTAACTTTGAACAAGTGTTAGACATTGACAATACTTATCTTTTCTTTGGCACATAATTGCTATGGAAATAAACAGTAACTTGGCACTGACCTCTTTGAGAAACTTCAGATCAGTGAGTGTCACAGACATTTCATGAATGAATTTAATGAATGCAACCTGCACACACAGTTCTTGAGCTGACAGGAAAATAGTTTTAAAGTAAATAATACATATCAAAACCAGTCACTGTGTATGGGAGGTTTTACCAGTTTCACTATTGTTGAAAAAAAAGCCAGCGTCCCAAAAGGGAAGGTAGAGAGAAAAAGAAAGAAAAAAAGTATGCAGCTTATTTTTAAAATAGAATCATTCCCAATTTTTCCAACTGATGATTCATGAAAGGGCTTTTTCTTTTTTATTGCATGCAAGCAAGTGGTTTTTTTGTCTTCCTTGTTCTGGCTTTTGGATTTTATTTCTGTTTATTTTGCTTTTATATCATAATGCCATGATATTCATGATGCAGGTTTCAACAGTCCATTCCTACTTAGCATGTACTTGAAGTACTTTAGAGAGGTTCCCTGGTTTTTTTTTGTTTTAATATCTGGAACATTATCCTTGTCCTTTTTCATTCTGAGAGCCCTCGAAGAGTCACATTCACACACTCATATTGGACACACTGGCTCAGAGAAATGACAGCTTCCCTTTAGATTACCATCTCAATGACTCAGCAAGCATCTAAAGATGTTTAAAATGAGGATGGCTCAACCCAAGGTCTAGAAATTTTGCAGACTGTGAAAGTTATTTAGTAAGTTTTAAAACTGGAAGCAGGACGTTATAGCACTGCAGAGTTACTAGTAGATGAAGTTGCTGACAATAAATCCCCAGCCCTGTGGGGGTTTTTTTCCTTTTTCTTGGGGGGATTATCTTTTTTGTGGATATGTTGCTGAAAGAACTAAAGTTCTGTCTAACAGCTCTGGCTTCTGTCCTGGAAGTGCCCTGACCACTCTATCTGCCAGCCAGCTTGGTGGGTGAGAAAACCACTTCTTGCAATGCCTAAAATCTGGGGTCTTCAGGAGTCAAATACTTCTTCTGCATTCACCTCTTGAATACACACCAAATATGTGCAGCTCCCCTTGTCAGAGTTCCTGAGGAATCTACCACAGCTTTTGGAAAGTTTTTACACCCAGAGATGTGCTATAGTCACATACCCAGAAAAAGGAAATGAGAATGATAAAAATAAATGCCAAGGAAAGCAAGACTTCCGTTTCAGATTGAGTTCACAAAATATATGGTCCCCAGTAGAATTTAAGAACCACCCGTACACAGCTGCAGATGTTAAAGACAGTTAACACTAGTAGAGATTAGAGAGCAAGTGAAAAAATGGCAGCTTAAGAGGCAACTTATGGCCTACCAAGACTGATGCTCCTTGCATCTGTTGCACCCTGACGATAACTCATACTGCCATTGCTGTTAATGTTAAAGGCATAATGAGTAAAAGTCACCATAAGTTGTACCCATGGTCTGGTGAGGGGCAGAGCCTGGAATGGAGATGGTGGCTGGCTGCTGGTGGTTTTGGTGCCCTGGTATGTATCTGCTGCCTGTACCTGCCCTGAAGCCAGTCTTGGACTCCAGCCATCATGGAGATGGCCTAAAATACCAAAGGAAATGACCTGACACAAGCTCTGCCTTTAGGTCAAGCATGACCAAAGGCACCCAGCACTTGCACTGGGGTTAGTGTGGGGTGCAGAATGTTTGCTGCTCTCGGGATGCACTGGCACCATCAAGCAGCACACTCCTCTTTGTGGCTCTGGCTCCAGGACGTCCTCCCCTCGTGCTGTGCCAGTAGCCCCAAACAGTTTCACTTCAGGAAACCAAAGTTGCACAGAACAACTTTCGAAAGTAGCCCAACAACAAAATATCTTACAGACTTAAACTCTTCTTTTCCCCTTGATATCCTCATATTTTAAATGTAGAATTTAAAAATCTTTTTAGTTCTAGGTCTGTATATGTGTGCCACTTTTCTCAATTTACTTAAAAAGTGCATAGGAGATCACACAGCAAATAACATAAATATGTCAGCAGATTCAGGATCATGAAGCAGTATTTGCCAGTTTTCTTTAGCTTAGAATCAGAGTCAAGCAGAGTGACTTCTTTTTGCACTTGATAATCTTGGAGAAACAGCCCTGCACAGTAATTAGGCTCATGTTCTCAGGTCTCTATGACTAGCATTAGATTCTGCTGAAAATCCATTATGAGCTGAGTTTTCTTCTAACTTTTAAATATGGGAAAAGGAGTAATTCCTTTCTGGTTTTAATTCATCCAGGCAGCACCAGTCTCAGCAACTGCAGAGCACTTATCAAAACAGAAGATCAGTGTTGGCAGATGTCAGACTTGTGGCTTTCATGGGTACCATCTCCTCCTGTCTGAAGCATTCAGCATGGCACTGTAGTGTTCTGTGCCTTGGTGGGGTGGAGTGGAAGTTACTTGGACTAAAAGCCTTTTAACAAAGTCTGTGACGTATAATATTTGTGTGTCATGTGCAATCTCAATGAAAAGTCAAATTAATGGTAAAGATTGTTTGATGACACATAATTAGTAAGAGTGTGTACAACTAAAATATAATTAGTAGCACACAGGATCAGACTTAGGAATGTCATAATAACAAGGAAGTGCTTTGAACACTTGAAATAACTCTCAGCCCAGGATAAGCCATGAATACCTCACCTGCATGTGAACGGGTCTCTAGGAGCTGATCATGATACACACAAGTGATTTTTCATCTCAATTAGGGAACTAGTAGAAGGAGCCACTAGCTCAAAGAAAATCAACATCAAAAGCAACCTTGACTTATTAAAAGCAAAAATTTCCAGGTAAAGCCTGAGTACCTCATTTGTACTGAGGAAGGAGTTTTGAAACAGTGTAGGAGAGGTTGGCATTTAGTTCTTGGGGTGCTGCTGGAGTAGTTGAATGCTGCATTTTGACCAAGTCCTGACTTAGGAGTCATAGATGAGGGACATGTAAATGGTCTTCAAGCAATCGGTTGGTGAGCAGCCTAAGCCAGGCTAAAACCTGCTTAATTGCTGTACTCTGCCTCCAGGAACTTCATCTCCAGTTTTGTAACAAAGACATCAACCTTTGGCACTTCTAGAACAGCCCTTTCTATTACCACTTGGAAAGAGGCGAAGTCCAGAGTAAAACCAGTGGGTTTGGTTTGTCCTCTTTTTCTGGAGGCAGTAAAGCCAGATTGGCCAGCACACACTTCTGCCCAGAGATGTGTTTAGTGGAGACTTGTTGAAACAGTAGCGCTGGTCTGGGCTGGGACGGAATTTCAATGCAGTGAAGAGTGGGTATTGTTAGACACTTTTCAGCTTCAGGCAGGCCCTAACTCACCACCATGACATCTCTATTGGATAGAAGGAATAATTACTTTTCTCTAAGCATTCAGTATTTCTGGTTTTCAATCATAGCCTGAATGCTGTGGGAATCTTACTACAAACTCCACTGCTAATAGTTTATGTGACACTTGCCTAACTGAAAGACCTCATTGATCTGTTAGCAGATTATAATCATTGGACAAAGCTGCTGGATCCCTCAGGAAACTCCAGCTCTGTAGCTGTAGCAGAGACAGGCTCCTATGTGTACAGGAGCTCATGTCTCCCAGGGTTGGCCACAGGATCTGGGCTCTAACTCTTGACTCTTTCTCTGTAGTTTAAACATTTCCTTTCTCAGAAGAGCAATGGCAATGTGAGCTTCTGGGTTGCAGCTGAAACCCTCAGAAGCCACAAGACAAGATGCAGACATGCTTTGCAAGGAACTTACACTCCTGCTAGTACTGGACCTAAGATGAAACTTGAAGGCTTATTCTCCCCTCGTGGGGCAGCTGAAGAGAGAATCTTTCCCTATCCCATGTAGTGAGGTATGATTGCAACTTATTTTCCAGCTAGTATAAATTTTCACAGGAACAGATTGTGTATAATTGCATGATCTTTCCCTTGCTGTACAAATGTGGTTCCCAGAAATGGGTAGATGTAAATTTGCGGGTGGTGGTGTTGCAAAATAAATAGCTCATTGCTTTTTAACTTTTGGTGGTTTATTTGTAAATAATTAAATTTTTTTTAGAATCATGTTGATAATTTAGTAGCAAAACTGTAAGTCGGTTTGGCTTGTTACTGGCATCTCACTGCTTTTCTATGAATGGTAACAGCCACAATCAATACTTAAAGATGAGAACGTGGCCTGCCCTTTGGGTTATGTTCTGTCAGTGATGTTACAGTTTCATACCTGTAAACCCCTCTGAATGCTTGATAGATATGCTTAGTGGACATAGCTCACTGCTATAGTTCTTACTGTAGGTGAGATTCATTAGCCCACCCTAAAATAAAGAAATAAATTAAGTAAAGGTGATTAATGCTCAGCACAGCTCAGACAGTCCAACTGCAGTGGTTTAACAAAGTGAAGCTCTTCCTGTTTCCTCCAGGCTCTTGTTCATGAATGTTTCAACCTAGCTGAGGGCCTGCCCCTGCTTCACAGGCATTTCATGAGTATAAATGAATGTGTGCTGAAATCCTCAGGGATTCCTCACATCTTGGTGCTAGTGGCAAAATTTTAATGAGAGAGGACTCAGTCCCAATATGGAGGAAGGAATTGGAGTTGTAGTGAATATTAGCTGCTCACAGGTTAACATGAGGCAGTTCTTTCCCACTGTTCAGATTACAGCACAGATTAGCTGAATGTATCAAACTGCTTTAGTTCTGCTTTAGTATAGAAATGGTTTTAGCTCAAAACCTCAGTGTTAATTTCCTTTTATGCAAGTTGAGACATGCTTGGCCTGGACGGCAGAAAACTGCTGCAATTCAGTTACACTAAAGCTGAGGAGCAATAAAATGCCAAGCGTTTCATAAGCCAGGAGACCACACACGCACTCTTGCTGCTCAGCAGAACAAAACCCACAGAAAAGTGCCCTTTTTGCTCATGCCCAATGAAGCCTCCCAGGTGCAGGGAGAGCAGGGGCAGCCCATCGAGCTGCCAGCCCAGGGCTGGCATGACCTCCTCCCTGAGTCTGGGTAAAATGCACCCCACTCCATGCCTGCACCCTGAGGGGCTGGGGCACTTCACTTCTTATTGTACTAATTCCTGTTGCCCTCCTGTGCTGCCTCTTGTCTTGCCAGCCAAGTTACAGTGCTCTTTGTGGGCAGGCCTCCATTCAGTCTTGGAAAAGTTGGCAAGTGACAGGAATAGAGTTTCCCATCATTCACTGCTGGCAGTCCTTCCTTGTCCTCATCACGTCCAACAGTGAAGCCAATAAACTGAGCTAGGGACCATCGCACTCACTGCAAAGTCACAGCAGTGTCATGAAAAACCTCCCCCCATATCAGGATTTTCTTAATTTGTTATATTATGGCTTTGAAGAAGGCATTTAAGTTGTATACCAGCATCTGGGCTCTAATTACTTCTCCATTGTCTTATGCAATGACATTAAATCACCCTAAGAGCTATAAGTAGGACAGGTATTTTTTTGTAGGTTCATTATAATGGTAAAAAGGAGCAAAATCACTGTTGCTTATATCTATGTTTCCTGTAACATTGTGTGTATATTTGTGCAACCTTCTGATGTCCTGGGGTGGGAATTTCAAAGCTATTTTACCTTAATCCCTGGCAAGGAAATTTCAGAAGAGTTACAAAGGGGCAACTGCTTCTCTCAGGTCCCTTCCAAGGCTCCCTTTCACTAGGGAAGGTCACACAGGCCTCTGCTGCAGGTGTTGTCACGTTGGAAACAGTGGTGATGGCATTTGCCAGAAATCTACTCTAAAGTCATGGGGTCCCCACTGTGGCATATGGACCCTTTTGGCTGGTACAAATGTGACCCAGAAGTGAATTACATGGAAAATTCCATTCAACAGCTAGCTGGTCAAGTAAGGAAAAGAGCAGTGGTTCTGGGTGGCAGTTTTATGTTCTTTTGTTGCTAAAGGGAAAGCAGATGAAGATTTACATCAGCTTTTTGTTTCAGGAACCATAACACAGTGGGAGTTACAATCCTCATCCTCAAGCCCAGTCAATTTTGAGATGATAGAGGTAATCATGGGAAGCAATTTTCTTTTTTCAATATTGAATTACTATTATATCTGTGTAAATGCCTGGATCAAGCACCTTTTTGAGAAATCATCTGTCAGACAAAGTGTAGGAAATGCATGTGAAACAACTGTCACCAATCCTTTTGTAAATGTAACAATGTATTTTAGCTGTTAAAGCATAGGAAAGCCTGTTATCATGAAAGCAGAGATGAACACAAGGTTTTATTGTCATGTGGATTAAAGTGCTTCCTGATGTTTAGCATTTGGCAAAGCTTCCTGGGTTTTTTTCCTTGAATAATTATTCATGAGGATATTCCTGGCATGTCACTCTTAGTTTGGAAAATGCAAAGCAAGGTATCCTCTGCTTATTCCATTGTTGGGATTAATGCTCTCCATATGAAGAAGTGCTAAAGGTGGTCACTTTAACGAGTTTACCAGAAAATATGGGAATCCTGCAGAAATGCCCACTTGCACTCATGGAGCTACACATCCTCCCTTCCTACCCCACAGAGGAGTTTCAATGTTTCATTTCCCTCCCAATCTCTCTGTTTGTGGGGATGGAAGAAGAGCTTGCCTCTGGTGAGCTCAAACTCCTGAGCAGTCCACACACTCAGATGGTGCAGAAAGTGAGCCAGGATGCAGCCCAGGCTGCTCCTGCAGGTGCCCACAGGACATCTCTGTCAGGGCTGTGCTCTGTTCCTCTGGCAATATTGTGCTCCACTCATCCTCACAGCTGCAGATTTCTTGGGATGTGCTTAGCTTACACAGCCACATAAATAACTGCTCAAGGACATGTTAGAACCATGGCCAAGGACACTGAAGGTCCCAGCTATGGCTGCCACCTCCGCTTCCTGCAGCCTTTGTCTTGGGACAAAATGTACTTATTAATTTGCAAGAGGGTATACATTCTCTAGTTCTTACGTAAGTCAGATTCCTCATCCTGCCAAAGACAGCAATTGCCTTAATGTCCAAAGCACTTGGACATACCGGGCACAATTAATGCCTGCTCTATCTCCTCTTTTATCAGGGAAGCCAGAGCAAGGATAAATTTGGCCAGGAGTAAAACCTCTGCTCAGTGTTGTGCTCCTCATGCATGAATGTTATTGCAGCATTTAAGGAACAATCACTTGCTGACAGGGTTACTAGCAATTACAGGGCATATTTCATTAGTGCATGCACACAGGGCATTGGCCAGCTCTAACAGCTGCCAAGGTTTGCACTTGTGAATGCCAAAGGAAGTTTCTTTTATTTGCCTGCCTGGGTACAGATGTTGGACCTGAATTACCTCTCAGCATGAGGTCCCTCATTGTGTCCCAGAATATCTCCAAGTCACTTAATTCCCACAGGTCACTGTACCTGACCTTTAGCTAGAACATCCCAACCTGCTTTTCCCAGCGGGAAACAAGGGCCGTGTCCAAGCTGGCAGTGGGAAAGCAGTGCATGCACACAAGTGCAGGGTGCTTGTGAACAGGAAAAAATACAATGTGAGGGTTGGGAGAATCACAGGAAGGATTATTTCAGCCTATTTCTAATGTTCATTTGTTACTGGCTGGCTGAGCCATCCTCTGAGGGTTCTCTAGGCTGAGTCCAAAGGCTGCCCCCAAAAGAAGACTATTTGTGTCTGAGTGGCTGGGCCCAGCCTAAGTGTCTGAGGACCTGTAGTTGGAGAGACCCTTCTCTGGGTTTCTTCCATTCTGGATGTTTTGGTTCAACTCTTGGGAGCATGCAATTGTTGAAACAGAGACATGGAACTTTGTCAAAGTAGTTTTTGAACCCCCGTGCTTTTCTCTAGGGCTCTGTGGTTCCTGCTGCAGGCACAGCAGCTCGAGCACATCAGTTTTTTCTTCAGTTTCTTTGCTAAAGCCAGGGATCTTCAGGGCTCTTCAGAGGAGGTTTCTCTGTGCCTGCAATCAGGAACAAGTGCATGCCCATTTGATGAGTCATTTTAACCTCCAGTGACTAACCCATCCAACCTGTGGGAGGGAAGGGAATTATAATAGTAATAACAGTTTGTGTTGCCACTGGAGGGTTTCAAAGTGCTTCCTAAGCAATTTTCCTTATCAGGGTTCCTCTGAGATATGACAAACATGCTACTCATATTTCATGGCCATTTGTGTCTATTATCTTTTTAAACTGCTTGTTGCTTTTGCTGAACCCACAGAAACCTGAAACCCACAGAATTCTAAAACCCACAGAATTCTGAAACTCCCCTGCAGAATCCCAGAGTGGGTCAGGTTGGAAGGAACCACAGTGGGATCACCTGGTCCAACCTCCCAGCTCAAACAGGGTCATCCCAGAGCACGTGGCACAGGATTGTGTCCAGACAGCTCTGGAATATCTCCAGTGAGGGACACTCCACACCCTCTCTGGGCAGTTTGTTCCAGTGCTCAGTCACTGCACAGGAAAGTTCTTCCCCATGGTCAGGTGGAACTTCCTGTGCATCAGTTTCTGCCTCTGGTCCTATTGCTCAGCACCACTGGGAAGAGCCTGGATCCATCCTCTTGACACCCCCCCTTCAGATACTTACACACCTTGAAGTACCCTCTCAGTTGTCTTTCCTCCCAATTCCTCATTTTCCCTGGCTATAATCAATTATCATTTCCAGTTTGGAATATAATGTGGCGAATTGCACTGTAGTGAAGCAAAACTGAATACATAAAATACCCACCTGTTTTTTAACACAACAACCTTCCAGTTTAAAAAAACATGAATGATTGCAATGACTGCAAATTAATCAGCTGTGAGGGAAGGCAGAGGAGCCAATTCCACCTATTTAAACCCTTGGGACTGCTCAGGTACACCTCCAACAGAAAACGAGAGACAGTTCAAGGAGGCAGATATTGCTGTAGTTTTACATTTTTTTAATATTAATTGGGATATTTCTTCAGTCAGTTTTTCTCCTGGCTCTTCAGCTGTTTTCCCCAGTCCCTTGTGTACAGTAAGAATGTATAGAGGAGAGTCTAATTGAAAAGTTATATTAATCATAAATAGATTCTTGATTGAATTAGGAGACATAGTGGACCAAACTAAAGCTGCTTGGCTGAATGCTTGGGTTGTGTTTTTATTCTGTAAATGCAGCAAAATGGCAAAAGGATTGTTCTTCCTGTCCAAAACCTACTTCTCTTGCTATAGATTGAGTCAGTAACCACTGAGGATTGCACTGAGATCTGTCAGGAGGAGACTTGTCTACTCAGCGCCTCTCCCTCTGTATTTTAACAGCTAATTTTCCTTGGTTGTATCTTCTATTAATTTTTATGAGAGTTACCCAAATTGCAGAATACACATGAAATAACTTAATGCATGTGAGGAATCCAAAATTAGTGAAGCTTGATTGGGATAAACACACGGTTACTGTTCCCTAACTCTTCTCCTGCCCATCAATCCCTAATAAATCAAATTCACAACAGCAAAGAGAACAAATCAACAGTCCACAGTGAAGTATTGTTTAAATAACGACTCGGCCAGATTACAGATACTTTATTTATATAATGATTGAGAAATAAATTTTACAGAAAGCACAAAAATAGTCTGACAGCTGAATTCTGTCTCAGATACTGTAAATGGTTCCTTTCATGGGAAGAGATTAAATAAAATGTGTACAGGTGTCCACACTATACAATCACACTCTTTTGTATATAAGATACATAAATATATTCACTTTCTTTATTACAGTTATAAAAAATCCCTACGGTTAATGATGCAATTTATGTGCACAGTGCTTGTATGAATATTTAATGTGTAAGCTGTAGATTTTGCTAAATGTAGGACATATTATCCCAATGGCAGGGAGCAGTTTCTTCTCTTGAGGGACCATCTACCCATAAATATCTGTAAAATGACTCTTGTCATTTTTATGGCTTTCATGTTATAAACAGCTGAAAAAGCAGACAGATAATAAGGAGCTATGGATGGCTAATTGATCTGACATTATTTCCCCAGTAGTATTTATCACATGATGTCAGACTTCCAGAAAATGTGAGATGTTTTATACTACCTCAGTAATGTACAGTTTAGCTGGATGAATTAGAAATTACTGATCCTGTTGGGTCATCACTTTTACCTGTATGTTAAGGAAACTCTGATCCAAACCTTTTTTCAGAATTACCAAAAGATATCTGATGTAAGAAGTTTTTAAGAATTCCTTTAGTATGCTTTTTGGACAATGATTTATAAGAATGACAGATCTGACTGTTAGAAACTAGACTTACATTAAATCTAAATATATTTTCCATGTCATATTAGCATGTTAAGCATATTTCTATGTACATTTAGCATTTAAGCATATTTCTATGTACATTTAGCATATCTATTTTCTCTGTCTGAAGTGTTCCTCTCCATGGTCTCCACAAGTTTATTTTTGGGGCTTATTTTTCCTCTATTTGACTGCCTATATGTCTGTTTTTCATCATATTAGTGGTGTTAACCTGAGCAACAAGGTACCTAAAATTTAATGTTATTTTTTACAACAACTTGATGAGACGTGTAGAGTTGCTGTTGCCAACCTGGAGAGCAACATGCAGAGAATATTTGCCTGTTTTACTGCTTCCTGGTTTCGCACTCAGACATTTTATCCCTTCTGCTAACACACACCAGACACTTCTATTACAGTTGCATTTTAGTGCTGGGATTTAGTTTCAGATGTTACTTTAGGTTTTGAGGGCAGAGCTCAGTGGGACACTCTAAGCTGCACAGTTCCTACAGCATTTTCTCTGTACAGCTATAAATAGGATTAAGATGCATCTAATTTAGTTGTGCCTTCTAGTTTAGCCTACTGCTTTGCAGAGGAGGAGTTAGGAGCTACAGGAAAGGTGAAGCAGCATAATTGAAGTCCTCACCTGATTCCCTTCAGCTAGCTTGCCCAGCTCATTACTGACACATTTGGAGCTGAACTGGTGCTTTCTGCCAGTCTCAGGCCCCTACTACTGACACTGACACATCTCATGTCAGAGCAGAGGGCTGCACTCATCAGTGCAGGAATACAGAAAAAAAACCTGTGGAAGATGAATTTAAGTGACTGTCCTTAGCAGCAGAAATATACACCTGACAAATAGTGAGATATGTGGGAAGAATAGAAAAACAGTTTAAATCTAATCCTATGATTTACCTTCTATGCCCCCATTAGATGAAACCCAAATTTGTCAGCTGTTAGCTGTCAGCTGATCAATCACCTGGGTATATTGGCAACAGAATCACTCCAACAGGTGATTTGTAGCAAATTGCTAGCATTGAAATATTTTTATGATTGTATATCTATCTAGTTCTATTCATCACTGGATTATCAAAGATGAAATGTGATAGAACAAGAGTGCCTAATACATCTTAGTTGGCTTCTTCACTGATTTATTTTTAAAATATCCCAGCTACTAGGATAGTACATATAACTTTCTTAATAGCATCACATAGATTTCAAATTTAAAAATTGACTGCAAGAAGATCTTTCTTCTCCTTAAAGCTATGCTGATCCTATTGTGTGACTCTGCAAAGCAATCAAACTGAGTTTATGTAAGTGTTCTCTTTTACGGGGAAACCTCACCCGTGCTGGAAACAATAGCAAAGTATTCATTAACTTTAATGGAAATAGGATTTCCCTCTTACATTTTTTATTTGGCTTTACTTTTTTATAGACAAACTATTGAAATTATATGAATTGAGTCGGTCATATATACTACTGAATGGTCTATAAAAATAGACAGATACATACCTGTGCATGTAGAGTAAAAGTGATCACTGTCACAAAGAAAATATTGTTGCATTACATTAGAAACTGTGAATTCAATAAGAGGGCTCTCAATACACAAGTAAATTCTTTAAACTAGACAGTCCCCAGTACTGTAGCATACATACAAATGAAGTCTACAAGATTTTAGTGCAGCTTTGCAGGTCTCCCTGTGCAATGCTTGGCTTTTTTCATTGGGTACTGATTTACTTCCTGTGCTCTAGAATACATTCTCTTTTTTTCTGGAAGAAGAAAATTAGTTTTGCTGACTTCACTTAAACCCTTGTCATTGGATATTTCCTCTCCTAAAAAAAAGCACTACCACTTACAGACCACAAAAATATATTCACTCAACAATTTTCCATGATGCTTCAATTTTAAAGTTAACAATAATATAATCTCACCTGAACAGAAGTAGATTTCCTGAATCACTATGCATGTATGCATTACTCATAGCAAGTAATGAAAATATTCGAGATATAGGTTTTGTGATGGAAAGCTGATTGTGATAAAAGGAACAAGAGGACAAAATCTCTTAAATAAAGGAAAATGGCACAAGACTTTGAGGCTGACATGATATGTAAGTGGAAATCCATGTGATATATGTGGTAAAAAGATTGAATTGTCATATTCAAGGTCCATGATTGTTAAAGGATTCTGGGAGAATTCTCCTCTGAAGATGCAATTTTTCCAGCTCATTGCCAAGTGCCATGTTTTTTTCAGATGGCTTTGCATGATTCCATCATCTTGGAGCAGAGCTCCGGGTGTGATGCTTTGGTCCCTGACTGCGTCATGCTGCATAATTGGGTGAAAATAGTTCACACATTTGTCATGACGCAGTCCAGCATCTGTAGCTGCACAACATTCCCCACTTTGTACTTAGAGTTTAGTGGCTCCATAAACAAATCCATATGACTTACAATAAACTAATGCAATTGTTTTCCGTAGCATGTATCTTCAGCATGGCCCAAGTACAGACCACTCCTCTGGCTATTCTCCTCTGTGCAAATGGATTATGCACCCTCTGTGTTACCTGGCTTGTGGTTATTCAGGTCTTTGCTCTGTAGTTTTAGTACCAGTTCCACCATGACTAACAAAAGGGGATCTTTCACCCAAGAAAAGTACACCAGTGGCAAATAATTAACAAGACTCATATATGCAAAATAGATTTGAAATAATTTCACCTCTACTTTTAAAGTGTCTTATTTATTGAAGCACTGACAAATATCTCAATAATAGAAGAGGTAATTGATGTATTTTGTTTTCTCTTTTTATAAGGTCTGAGTGAGATTGTTCATTCTCTAGTTTACTGTGGCTCTGCTGCAGCTCGTTACTGTGATCACTTTTCCTGAAAATTGCATCTTCTGAGTCTTTGCCTTAGAAAACCCTTTTTTCTCTACTAACTCCTCAGACTATGAGTGTACTTCATGATTTGAGCTAGAGTAGTGTTCACATGCTGAATTTTTCTTCTGTATTTGGACTCTATAGAACACTCATCAAACTACTAAGAAACTAAACTGATTTTTTTAAAAAAAGCTATTTTAAGTGTTTATCCTCTTAAATAAAAGAATGATTGCAATGCCTAGCATGGTCACAGTTTAAAATGTTGATGTTTAGCAATTCTCTTTTGAAGCTCTCCTACTGTATATACAAAAACATCCCATTGTTCTTGGGCTTTTGAGAAATACAACTGCTGCTGTAGCCTGTTGTGAAATTAATTCTAGAAATTTGTTTCCTGTTCAAAGGCTGGGTGCTTAAGACAGCAGGGGTTGTAATTAAAAACCCTTTAAAAAATTCATGGATATAATAAAGCTAACCAAGCCATTTCAGAAGTATGGTTTGTGTAATTGAGAAATAATGAAGTGATGCTTGTGGACGTCCATGCTGGCATCTGCTCTGAACAGCAATAGAGCATTTGCAAAGCTTAGAAAGACACAGAAATAGGAGGATCCTTGAAAGACAAAAATTATTAAGTCTATCTGATGATTTAATCAAGGCACATTATGACTTGAAGGGGAGAGTAAAGAGAATGTTTCACCGGGCATGAAGGAATATAAAACTCACCCACACCCTTTCTTCTGAAAACAATAGCTCAACGGCTACAAGTGCTTGGCAAGTTAAGCCATGTAGGCAGTAGGAGGTACAGAGATTATGTAATTCTTCAGCTATCTCCCATTTTCATTAAAATGGGTCAGCACAACTTGTACATAGAGTCTACTACAGGCCATAGTTTCAATTTATCTGTAATTGCCTTGCGCTGCTATGCTCAGTACTGTGCTCCCACTGTTTTTTATAGACTTGGCTTCCCTTAAGAAGAAGATTGGAAGAGGTTTAATGGCTGTCAGGGTGGCTGAAAATAGTGCTAAAGAGTCAGATAAGAAATGGAAACTTCTCATGAAAAACCAGCTGCTCCTGGACACATCCAAAGGAACTGCAGGTGAGCAGATTGGATTTTGGGAATGAGTGAATCATTAGTGTATGGTGGGGAGTGCTGATGGCTTGGTACAACTGCCTGCTTGGCTTTCAGGGGGCAGGAGAGCACAGATTATGGGGCTGGCATTTTGCTGCGTTTCTATTTTCTCAGGATATGCAATTTTCTGTTCTTTTCAAAGTCAAATTTAAATAGAAGTAGAAGCTACCTTGAAGCCATATTGCCCCCTGCATTTATATTCTAGTATTGCTCTGAGCACAGACATGAAATAAAACAGGATCGGGCTCATATTTTTTCTCTTATCTCCCTTACTTTTTATATTTCTCAAATAAGTGTTCACCTGTGAACCCCTTTTGCAGAGTAATTTCCCAAGGTTTACAAACCAACTTTTTAGTCAGCTGACTATTTTACAAACCTCTTATGTAGCATTTATTTACTATGTATAAGGATTCCCTTCATGAAGTTATTTTCCCGTATTCTTTAAAGTCCTTTAAAAGTGTATCCATATGACAGTTACTCCATTATCTGCCTCCTCCTGATTTTTTAAGAGGACTGGCTCTTAAAAATAGTTATCCTCCTGAGATTTCAACTAACTTCTCAATAGCTTACTGACCTTTACCTTTGATATAGACATAATTGTTAAAGGAAATACATTCTTCAAGAGTTTCATTCCTTCTGATTATGCCAGCTCTTTCAGAAATGAACAGCTGGTAAATTCGCTGAAGTAGACCTGTGTGGTGCCATATTAATGGAGTGCTTTCTTGAAGCAGAACAATGCATTATAGCTTTAGCCACAAAGTGCAATCTAAAAATAATTCTACTCTGCTCCAGACATATGTATGGATTGATTATTTTTCTCCTTTAGAGGTGATTCAGGCTATTAAAGTGTAGGATGAAAAAGGGAAATGTGATTAGATCAGGTGCATTATATCTTTATCAGCTTCCGGCTTTCTTGTAAGAATTGTTGGTTTTAGCTTTGAAATGAATCACTTATCATTTGCATACTTAAGTAAGACTTTACTTTTGGCAAACGGTTATTGTTGAAGTTTTAATGCGGAGGAGTAGAAATGAAAAAAATGATTGTCAGGTGACTTTGCTGAATTTTATTCAAGATGAAGCTGTGTTTAATGCTTAGTGTTTAATGTTTAGTTGTTCATTGTCTTTGTCTATGAAAATAGAAGAGTTCATTCATTCTGCATGACCTAATAATATGTCTTTAGAATGTGAAGCTTAGTTCCACATTTTGTACATGGCATGAACCCACAAAGAAACAAAAAGAAGTGGACAAGGTGCCTCCTGAGCTGCTGGACTTCACTGAAGATCAGCATATTTCTGGTAATGCATCAGGCTTTGGTGATGTTGAGGGGAGGAGAGGGGGAATTGCACGGTTCTGCTCTCCAGGGCTCTGTCTCCCTTGCCAGTCAGTTTGTGAGGTGCCTCAGCCATGCTCCCCTCTGCCCAACCTCTGCCTTCCTGCACACACTTTTTCTGCAGTGTGTTTTTTCCATAAAGGACAGACCTTTACATGCTGTTAAACTCCTCTTCTGTCCCCCTTTGGCAAAGCTTCTTAAATAACTGCTATTTCTTTGCCCTTGCCTCTTCCCAGGTACCCAAGAATGCCAGTTCTCAGCTGGACTTCTGGTCCTGGAAGCAAATGAAATTGTAATTACCTGCACAATCTGTGGAGCAAGAGCTACAGAAATCTGGCAACGACATTAACTGCATTTCTTTAATTCAAAGCAGAAGAATACTGCTACTTGCACAGTGAATACTCTGTGGTGGTGAATAGTTCTGTCATGTTGAAGAGCTTAAGAAGTATTTGGAGGGTGCTCTCAGGAACATGGTGTGACTCCTGGGGAAGGTCCTGTGCAGGGCTAAGTGGTGGAGTTGAGGTCCTTGTGGGGCACTACCAACTTAGCATGTTCTGGGATTCTGGGATTCTGTGAATTCTGAATAGATATAGTAGTTTAAAAATACAGTACAGTCTATAATGTAAGGATTTTTAATGCTGCCTCACAATTTGAATCTTTAGTGTCTCTTACATTCCCTCAAAGACAGTCCTAACTCGGTAAAGGTGCAAAAGGTGGATAATAGCTTTTGGCAGCTGGCTAGAGAGCATCTAAACTATTTTATATGGGAGGGTTTTTGAAAATGACCAAAACCCCAAATCACTTGCAACTTCATTAGCATCAGTAACCAGAAAATAACAAAAAGTTTGCATATGAATTGTCATAATCTGGCATTTCAAAGATGAGCGGGGCACTACAAAGATGGCACTAAGGCCGCTTCAAGCTTCTTGCAGTATAACTTTAAAATATTCTGTGGGTTTGAAGATTTTTTGATAACCACCAAAACTGTAAACATGACTATACTATATTTAGGGATTGTGAAAAAATGTGAAATAATTCTTCAAAAAATGAGGGATAAGAGCATGGTAACAAACCAGGGAATCAAATGGCTTTTTCACCAACAGTGATTCACGTTTGGGATAGACCCAGAGGCTATGTCTAAACCAGAGACCTGGAACCATTGACATACTTATGGGTCAACAAAGTACTGCAGCCAGCTCCAGAGGAGATAAAAATTGCTAGCAGCACTCCTACGCTTTTCCTGCTTCTGCAGAAAATGGGGCAGATGAAGCACAGTTTGTACAGCCCAGTGGTTAGATGCAGAGTGTGAATAAAACAGTAGCATTCCCATGGATGTCTCTAAGTCCTGCAGTTTCATATAACTGCTGAGTTATACTCAGGGATTTAATAAAAATATGTCTGATTTATGGTCCTGGCTGGAAATCAATGGAAGAGGATCGGCAGCAGAAATGTCCATTACTATTGGCATGGCATTCATACAAGGAAGCTTCTTGTGTTACAAACCTAGTTTTCCATTTTGAAGAATGACAGAGGGGTTTGAGAAAGATGTTTCTGTATCAGTTGTAGTATTATCCAGAAAATAGAATTCAAAGGGAGAAAAAGAATCACCAGTTTTCACATTTGTCATTTGAATGGGAGGTTATCCCAAAGGAGACTGGCAACATGAGTTATTAACTCAGTGTCTCTGTTAGGGCTGTTTTTGAGAAAGGTTATAAGTGAAAAAATTTGACTAAACTTTTTCTTTATAGATGGATGAGACTATTTTATCATGAAGTGTAGGGGGATAGAATATAAGTAAATAAAGGAAGTATAGAATATAATCTTATCCCCTAAACAGTTGCAGCTGAGCCAATTATTAAGGATTAGGAGCAGGCCTGATTTTAACAGGCCACACCTGTAGCAAATAAGAAGAGTGTTATAAAAGAGTAGATTGGTTGGTTGAGGGAACTGGAGTCAGTTGGCTACTCCAAGGATGAGTCAGTGTGAGAGGAGCTGCCTACAAGAAACATCAAGGATGTCTGAAACTCTAGTGATATGGAACCTTTACAGTGTAATGTTAACAGAACTCTTGTGCTATAAGGATGAAAATTAAGTGCTTGCAAGGCTGGAAACTACAATGGATGCTTACACCAAAGCCACATTAGATATCAGTGTTCTCTTCTATAAGGGAGAGGAAGGAACTGATTTTTAATTTTTTCCCTGTTATCTAGGATTGGGATTCTGAACTTCTGTATGTTTAAAGAAAGACTTTAACAGACTAAGAACTATTTTACACACTGGCAAAGTGTACATGGTCACATCCCACATGTGGACATGCTTTAGGGAATTTCCTTTGCTCTATTAAATGCTAATTTCTGCATGTATGACAAATTCAAGGGGCCAGTGAGGAAACTGAGGGGTTTCTGTGAGTTTTATATTCCTGATCCTAGTTATAATTGTAGATGGAATTTCCTGTGCATTTCTCCATGTCCTGAATTCAAATGCTTGCTTTCACTTTCTCTTATTTCTCATGATGTCACACTTTCAATGAAATAATGACTAAATGAAGGACACCCACATTTCCAAGGAGACCAGACAGCATCTCACACCGAGTAAAATTTGCATATATTTGTTTCTCTTTCTAATAAGAATTCTTGTGCTTCATGAAGTGTTTTTCAGCAGGGTGAAAATGCAGAGTGAGTTCCCACTGTCCCACCAGCATGGTGCCCCAGAAAGACAAGACTCTATGAGGGGGACTAAGTCCACCACCATCTTTCATCTCTCTTTGCTTTTCTGCTTGCCATTAAGCCCAGGGCTGGTGATGGTGCACTTGTTTCTCCTGCTGAGTGAACACAAGATGGCCTTAAAAAGGGGAATCTTTCAGCATAATGACATTATCATGCAACCTGATTTACTACTGGTGAAAGAGCCCATTGCAGCTTTTCTGATCATGTTTCAAGGTTTTGCCCCTATTCTCTCCAACCCTCCCAATAATAATGATGTAATATATTAAATTAAGTGGTAACAGTCTATGAAGCTGTGGTTATCATTAAGTATTTATGCTTCTGGAGTGTTGTAAACACACAGTACTCTAATTAACCACAGGTAGTCTGCAATTATCCCATGGTAATTACCCTAATTTGAATTGGCTTGTTATGGGAAATAGAATTTATTTTCTGCTTGGTACTGAAAAATAGAGTTGGCAATTAAGTAAAAACAGCAGTTGCTTCATCCAACTTAAAAAAATTAAATTGCCCTCATAGAGCCCGTCACAGTTTACACAATTGGAGCAGTTTTACAAACAAAACCAATAATCAGATCCAGCTTCCAAAGTGTAGATACTTTCATAACCTTGTCTCTCTGTCAGCGTTGACTGATAGCTGTGCTGCACAGAGGTCCATAAAAAAAAGCCCAAAGGGCTATGCACAGCACCCAGAGGCACACAGATCATTTGCTCTGTGAAGTTATTAGAGGAGTTAAGGGAGCAGTGAGAAAGCACACACTTTCTTTTGTTCTGGGAATAATTTAGCTGTAGATGTGGAGAGAAGAGTCTCTTGTTTAAACATGATGAGCAATATTTCTGATCACTCCTCTCCTCTCTTGGCCACTGGGAAACCTTGCAAGTGTAAGACAGGGAGATCCCAGGCTGTTTGCAAGAGAGCAGCTCTACTCTTGTGGAGCTGTCACAGGCAACTGGATCTCTCCAGTAGCCTGGGGAACTTGGCACTCATTCCAAATGTTCATTCCCAGGCCCCTGCCAGCAAGAGAGTGGAACACTCATGTGCAGGACATGGCAGGTGTACCCAAAGGCTCTTGGGCACCATCCTAAACCAAAGAAGACACAGGGTCTCTGGACTAGGCTGACTCCCACTGGCCAAGGCCGTGGCCTGAGGTGCTGCTGCACTGCTGCTGCTTAGCTCAGTAAAGGTGCTGTTGCCCTCAAAATTCCATCTCTACTCCTCCTTCCCCACCAGACAGCCCTATTCCTTACACACCAATGTTGGGATGCTGGGAATAGCAGGAAGCAAGAACAGCCTTACATGAAACTGCTCCTGGCAGAAGAGGATCTGTAATTGCAGCATGAGGATTGAGGGCAGAATACTGCCACGGTGAGGAATCTCCTGTTTCTAATTCTATTTTCCTATCTGTTCATTAATGTAATGAAAAATTAAAAAAGAAGTGTGGGGTGTTACAAAGTCCTGTCATACAAATGTATCTTCTAAGTCATAAATTAATGATTTGTTTTCTCCATCTGCTTTGACTGATGCAAACAGAACAGTCTGCTTTTGCTGAGAGTGGAAATGCCTCTGCTGAAATGATCTCATGGAAATAGGAAGATGCAAGAAGAAAATGTTCAAGTAGTCTGTAAAGCCTGCACACAGCTACAAACAGAAGGAAAGTTCACAAAAGAAAATAAGAGTTGGAGGATAGTGATTGATCTGTATCATATGCTGTCCTCATGTGGTATGTATGTATCTGTTTTCCAGAATTAATGAATACCCACTTTTTTTTTTTAACACTCCTAAACCATGACCTGCCTTTCTTTTTGTTATGTCTGTGACTGTGATTTTGGGACTTAGTTGCATTCTTTCCAGTGTTGTTTTTATTTTTTTTTGGCAACAATTACATTAGCTGCCATCTCCAAAGAGGAGTTTTTGCAGTTATAAATGAGGTTAAATGTGAAAAGTAAGAAAAGGAAGATGCTGAAGATGTGCCTGTATCACTACAGTACTTTGATAAGGTAATATATGCTAAAGTTTTGGAGACAGTGAACAATGGCTTCAGTCAGAGTAAAGAAGGTCAGTACTGTACTTCTAGTTAAATGATATTTTTTTCATTGCAGGAAATATGCAAAAAAAATTCTAAATTGTTTTTCTCTGTTTTCCAAATATCTTGAAGTTGAAGGCTAGCAAAACTTTGTGGGTAGATGTTAGCTATTTGCCTGTGGTTATGCCTAGGACAAGGAGGTATTGCACAGGGAGGTTGTTGGTGAAGTTTTCTGCATTTGTGTGGTAAATCTCAGAAGACCTTAAGGACAGAAGATGGGGCAATATGTTGGTCTCATTGAGAGAGTCAGCCCTGAGCTGTACCATTTGCTTCTTCTCCAGCCTCTAACCAGGGTATGTTGTGACTTTGTGGGGCTGAAGCAAGTGGAGGCATAATAGAGACAGGTGAGATTACAGAAAACAGTATTTTTGCTTGTTAGCTCAAATCAGGCTCTCAGGAGGAAGATAACTGAGGCAGCACCAAACTGGAGAAAGAGCCAGAAAGGGCAAATCTCTTTGCAAGGACAATTTATGGAGTACATGGCTGTCTTTCACAGAAATATTATTAAAATTGTATTAAAAAGTATGCACAAGCATGTCAATTTTACCTTTTAATTTCTCTCCCTTAGCTCATCCACATGTTGCCACCTCTTGTGTTTTTCCTTGTATAAAGCATCTTCATTTCAACAGTCTTCTCTGTGAAACTCTTCTTTCATTCCCAAGCATTTCCAGCAGAACCCAGCACAGTGTGACTCGCATGTGACATCCAGCTCAGCCCTGCCAAGGGATGGGGACCCTGGCCAGGCTGCTTTGTTACCAAGGTGGGCTGCAAAGTTATCACTCAAATCAACCCCTCTCACCCCCTCCTCTGTTGCCTGAGATGTTCATGTTTTTATGGAAGAGCCAGTTCCCTTAGTCCCTATTTTCAGGTTTGAGCAGCCCCTAGGAATTAACATTGAAGATGGAGGTGAAAGGACATCTGTCAAGGTGAAGGTCTGCACAGGCAAACTAGAGTTTTGGCTTTAAATGGAGTTTACTGGCCAGTACTACCATAGAGACTACAGACATGGATTTTTTTGAGCAGGGCAGATTGTCACAAGAGCCCTAAATATGATCCTTTTTCTATTTGCTTATTTTTGAAGTACCTCAAATTTTTTAGCTGAAGCAAGGATCAGTTACATTTTATGAATTTGTTCCCCTTCAGTGTTGAACCTTGAATACAGAGGAATATAATGGCAGAGGGAAACCAAGCACGGTCTCTGGAAAGATTGCTTGAAAACCTCTGCAAACCAGAATGAGGTTTAGGTGAAGTGTCTAAGTGAATGTAGCCTCCTTCAGGATTGCAAAGGGCATTGCCATCCAGAAATTTTGGCATCACTTCTCTGCAAGCTAATTCTGATTCTAGAAGGGACCTGGCCCTCACAGCATGACTCTGCCTTGGTCACCATCCTTCATAAGCAGCAGGTTTTATTTGCATTGAATGTCTCCTTGCTCCCGTGGCAATACCCTTCTCAATCATTCAGTGTAAGGGCATTTTTACATGATACTACATTGTGCTGTACAAATATGACCTTTAAATTTAATGTCATTTAAAAAAATAAATTTAACTGCTTAATAATTGCCAAAATGACATTTAGCTTTTGCTTTTTGTTTTGAAATATAAATACTTGTTTCAATTCCATACTCCAGTAAGAAATACACTATTTTTAATGGGCTCAAACACACCATTAAACTATTTTACATGTTACCACAGTATCCCCATTTTTCTTTAAGTTATTAATTTGTTCCAGCACTCCTTCCTTTGGCAAGAAACTCACTTGCATAAGTTGTTGGATCAGCTTTTGACTGATTTTGAACTCAGTGATTTTTTGCTTCAGCGGAAAGAAGAGCTGAGTAAAAGAGGTTTTAGTTTACAAATGTTTTTTCTCCACCAGGAATTTGAGTGTCCATTAACTCCAGCAAGAATGGAGACTCTTAGCACTTGGCAGAATGGGCTTGCCACCTTATCCAGGTTCCAAGGATCTGTGCTGCTGCAGTCTCATTCCCACTTGTCCTCTGTTTCTCACCCTGTGCTTTTCTGAATTTTTTCTTTAAGTGAAGGCATTGGTTTTCTTGGAAGAATTTGCAAAACCTACCCCTCCCTCTGCCACAAATATCCTGTAAGATGCAATACAGGTAATTTCCTAGAAGTGTGCTTTTTCTTCTTAGTGGGCATGTAAAGTGCTGCTAATCATTAGTGGGTGTTTAAGGCAAATGAAAGCCAAGCTGATGAGTGAGTGATGCCTGGCAGGTAAATCCCTTGATTCTCTCAGTTACTGTTAGTTATGTTGCTTGCAGCGACTCCTTCCATGCTTTGCTTCCATGGAGTACTTGGGAGACAAGGAAGATATTTATTAAAATTGTAATACTGCAATAGTGCAAGACATTTTTTCCTTGTTAAGATTCATTCTAAAGCAGTTCATTACAATGGAAAATGCAGTCTTTTGGAGCAGGCACTGCAGCAAAGCAAACCTTGAAGTGCTCTTGAAAGCTCTCAGCGGCTCCTCTTGTGGGACGTGTTGAATGTAACGACTGCGATAAGTGACTCACCTTGCTCAGTCTCACAGATACCAAACTGAAATGCACAGCTGGCTCTTTGGGGTTCTGCAACACTTCTGTTCACCGTGCTGGAGCCAGGATCCAGATGGAAAATTTAAATTCTGTGAGAGAGCCCATGTGAAAACCTTGTGTGCCTGAAGTCAGGCTGAGTTGTGTGTCCAGATCCTCAGGGGACAGTTGTTTTATGCTTTAATTTTCAGGAGATTTCAGTCTTAAGGTGAACTTGATTCCAGGCTTCAGACAACCTTTGCAAGAATACAACCCATGAGGCAGGAGGCTAAATTTGGATTTGATCCACTGTTGGCCAATAGCTCACTGTTGACGAGTGTTGAACACAGTCTGCTGGAGGCAACCCTGTCCCAAGAAGTCCCTACACTAACGGTCAGTAACTATGAAAGAAAAAGAAGGGAAACACAGCTCAAGGCCCATTACTTAGAGCATTGTCCTGAGCCTCCATTGCTGACACCCTTCAGCACAGTCTCCTGGAGCAAGCGGTTCTTTGCTCAAACCCCGTGGGGCTGTTCCTGTGTGCTTCCTCAGGTAAAGGATTCAACTTCTGTGCACTTTCACTTCCAGATATAGGAAATGGGATAATGCCTCACCTTAACTCTGTGCATATGACAGGTAAATGAGGGTAGACATCTAAAAATATTCAGGCATCTGAAGATGGAAACTATCACACAATAAGGTTTTCAAAATACCACAGGTTTCTAATTTCTCCTGGAGTGAATCACAGTGAATCACCTCAAACGCTTGCTGCTTATATGGGGCTCAGCTCCCAAAGGCTGTGTGAAAGGAGTTTGCACACAGCTTTGACCCTTCTTGCAAACAGGAATATGATTTTTTTATTTTGTTTTTCTTGAAAAATGACACTACTTTTGTTCAAGTTTTTCACTAAAATGAAGATTTACATGCACAAAGTCCAATAACACCCTTTTTTCGCCTGCCTACTGTTGCTTTGTACAGCTAGCTGACTTTTCAAGGGGTTTAAAGATTAAAATGCACATTAATTTGCAACTCTCTTTCTTTTGTCAAGTCTTGGTCACAAATGCAGCTTTATAAAGGCTTCTGGTTGATATGATTCAGAACATATTTTACAAAACCACTAGGCCCTGGAGAGATTTGATTTCTTTGTCAGTGAGAGTGATTGACAACCAAACCCCACATAATCTAAAAGGAGATTCAGAGGCAGGATCTGACACTCCATCACCACAGACCTGGCGAGTTCGCAAAGCCCTGCGCAGGGAACCTTGCAGGGGGCTCGGCGATGGGGCAGGCATTGATCAGGGGGTGAAGGCGTGTGATGAGCACAGTGTGCTGGGGGTGGCAGGGGAAGCCTGTGCCGTGGGAGAGGCTGTGAATCGCCTGCTGCCAGAGCATCTGTCCCTGAGCGCTGCCTGTCCCTAAGCCAGCCCGGCTGCGGTGCGGCTCCCCCTGCTCGGGGACACCCTGCCCGGGCCCCGCTGCTGGGCGTGAGGGGGACCACAGGGGTGGATCTGCGGAGCGGCTCCCCCTGCCCCGGATACCGGGCCCAGCCCCGCTGCTGGGCGTGAGGGGGACCACAGGGGTGGATCTGCGGAGCGGCTCCCCCTGCCCGAGGACACCAGGCCCAGCCGCTCGGTGGCCCCGCGGCTGGGCGTGAGGGGGAGCACGGGGATGGATTTGCGGAGCGGCTCCCCCTGCCCCTGGCAGGACACCCTGCCCGGGCCCAGCTGCTGGGCGTGAGGGGGAGCACAGGGATGGATCTGCGGTGCGGCTCCCCCTGCCCGGAGACACCCTGCCCAGGCCCAGCTGCTGGGCGTGAGGGGGAGCACAGGGATGGATCTGCCATGCGGCTGCCCCTGCTCGGGGACACCCTGCCCAGGCCCAGCTGCTGGGCGTGAGGGGGAGCATGGGGATGGATCTTGTCATCATCGGCGCGACTCGGTGAGTCTGGCAGCACCTCAAGCAGATGTTTTTGGCCACTGCTCCAGTAGGCTGAGCTGGGAAACAGCACCAAGTTTCGGCCCAGCGAGTCTCTCCCAGCCGTGCTTGTGAGTGTGGCCAAGCGCTGTGGGAGTGGATTCACAGAGCTGAATCTTTGCTGCAGCCGTCATCTGGGACAGCCGCTCAGAAACCTGTGTTACCATTATCATGTTACCAGTGCTAAGTGCTGAATCATGCACCTACCAAATCTGTCAGCAAAAAAATTTATAGGTACAAAATAAGTCAGTACATCTCTTTAAAGTTGGCAGCATTTTATCAGGGTAAGTATTTGGATCTTGTAAGTGTACGAGCTTTCCAAAATATTAATTTAATTGCACAGCCGCCTTCTTATCTAATTTGCCTCTAGCCAGATTTTAAAATGATTCAAACTTCAAAGATGATAGTAAACCCACATGCACAAAGACACTTGGAAAAACGATTTCTTTGAAATGTAACTGATTACAGACTAGTGTTGGTTCCCTGTGCTTTCTTTGCAGCATTAGCTCTTCAGTGGGCATGGAATGCTCTTGTAATTTGTCAACTGCTACCACCATTTATGATCAGTTAAGCTTTCTCACATTCATTAAAAACTGTAATTAAAAAACCAAAAAGCCCTCGCTACGACTCAGTCTCAGAGTGTGCATCTGGCTCTTGTTTGAGATGGGGGGGAAAAAAAATGAAGTTATGTCAGAAATTTCCGGGATGTTTTCTTTTGATTACCTCCTAAAGGAACTCTGCTGAAATGGTAATGGCTGGGAAATAAAAGAGAGAGAAAGACATCTTTTATTGAGGTGGAAAAGACTGTGGCAAATCCTACTACTTATGTTGCATTTTGATCTGAGAATGCAGTAGAGGACTAAGAGATCAGGAACAGAAGCTGCAAAATAAATATTATTGCAAAATATCTTTTAATATTTAGCCCTGTAACATCTCAGTGAACTTTACTTGAAATTTACTCTTACTCTCCCATGTTAACACAAAAGGGGATGATGAGTACTAAAGAAGATTTACCCTTGGTAGTGGCTACTACTGTATTTAATAGCTATATATTTATGTATTTTAAAGTATTAGGATATGGTTTCTGAGTATGTTTGGGAAAGAAAGAACTCTGCATAAGGTTTATCATATTGCACAAGATCTGCCACTACTAATAAAATTTTACCCCTTTTGTGTTGTTTTAGTGAGCATATGAAACAGGGAAGGTAGGATACCACAATATCTCTTGATAGAGAGGATGTACATGTTATAGTTAAAGCTTTCTAAACGATTAAACTGTCATAATTGTAAAGACAATGCTTATTTCCTCATAATTCCCCATCTAGATCTCATGAGAACTGTTAAAAAACATTTGTTGAGCAGCTGTCTCTAGAAGGAAGAGTGCACTAGTGAAATGTATTTCTTAAATGGATACAGATTTTGGTGGATTGCTGTTTGGAGTTCTTCTTTAAAAAAGATTTGAGAGTAAAAAAATGTTCACTTCTAAACACACTTAGTTTTCTACAAAAAAGAGGTTCAAAATTATATATATTGAGCAGAAAATTTGGAGTTACACAAAGTAATTTTTTGAAGGTGGGAGGCATGTGTGATAACTGCTGGCCTTATAGCTGAATTCAGCTTAAAAGAAAAAAGATGATCTTTTTCAAGACAAATTCCCTTTTTATCAGCTCAAGATTGTTATTTCTGTGATGGAAAATGGCAAAAGGGGAATTTCTTTGTTTGTTTACTTTTTGTTTATTCCTATGTTCAAGTGAAAAACACATCTTAAGAGACTGTGATGTCACTTGTGAAATCAGAGTCATAACACCACATTTGGCTCATCTAGCCCATTTGGGTTGGAAATGAGTCAATTATCAACTAATCCAGCTCCTCATCTTCCACTGGACCAGACTGCTCTGAGGCCCATTCACCCTGGCCTTGAATACTTTTCCAGCAATGGGACATCCATGTTTCTCTGGGCATCCTGTGCCAGTGTCTCACCACCCTCACAGCAAAGAGTCTCTAATATCTTATCTAAACCTGCCCTCTTTGAGTTCCAAACCATTGCTCCTTCTCCTGTCACTGCAGGTCTTGGTAAAATGTCTCTTTCCAGCTCTCTTATAAGTCCACTTTGATATATTGAAAGGCCACGATGAGGTCATCCAGGAGCCTTCCCTTCTCCAGGCTGAACAGCCCCAGCTCTCTCAGCCTGTCCTCATGGGAGAGGTGCTCCAGACCTCTGATCATCTTCACGACCCTCTTGTGGACTTCTGTGCAGACTAAAGGAAAGAAATATATGTCCTGTGCTTTATCTGGTCCCCCCTTCCCATGCAGGTAAATCTCAGGAATTAGATAAGGGGAAGACCCAAGAACCACTCCTCTGAAATGGTAGTAGACAGAGGGAGTTGTTTAAGCACAATCTGGACTGCTGTGAGGCTGCTGAATGTATCTGTTAAAATTTGTATCGCTGCTTTTTCATTAATTCTGAAGACAGTAAATTGCAAGGTTGAATTTGTTCTAAGCTTGTCAGATGTAGCCATTTGTCCACCATTTCCAGGAGGAAGAAATGGCTGCACTTGGACAGGAAGGGCAAAATCATGATCCAAAAGCAAAGAAGGGGATTTTGATAGTATTATGAAGCACTTCTTCAGAATGTGCTTTGCAATAGGATTATTTTAGGAATTGGGATTTCTGTTTCCAATTATAAAAGCCTTATGATGTTATTAGAAAATGCAAAGCTGTGTACATTAGCTTCAGAGGCACTGTGGCTAATTTATGTGTGTGTATGGGAAAAGGTGAGGAGCCTTATCCTTGCAATCTGTCTGTTTCTTTCAGTCCTTTCTGAAGGTTCTGGCCCCAGATCCAGCATGTTACTTAATAACCTGAAGATTCCTGGTGGCAGGAGCAAGAGTTAAAGCAAAAACACGCCAGAGGACCTGGATCCTCGCGACACCATGGTGGCTTGGGAGGTGTCTGCTCAGTGCATGTCTGCTTCCAGAGAGGGAGGAGAAGGTGGGTCATGACATGTCCTCACTGCATGGTTGAGGGTCAAGTTGAAAAACCTGGATCACACTGAAGTGAACAGCTACATCCAAACCATGCTGCACAGTGTACATAGAGATCATGTTTGGCTCGTGCCAAAACAGTCTCCATGTGAAAAGACATCAACTCTCCACAAGGTTGATTAGCTCAAGCACAACACAGGGGCAACATACACCACCAGAGCTATCTCTGTTTATGTTAATTTGAGCTAAATCTACCTCTTATGCCTTATTACAGCATGTAGACATATCCTTTCATTTTTTGTGTATATATATGATAGCATTCATTAAAACCACCCATGTCTGTCTCCTGGTAAAATTGAACAGTTTCACATTTTAGATGAAAATCAGAATTCAGGCTGAAAGGAAGCCAGGGTAGGCACTTTCTAATAAGGAGCCCCTGCAGTCTGTGGACTGCTATGGACTCTTTTAAGTTTTTCTAGGCATATTTTCAGGTTTTTGATTGCTTGGCTCTCAAAATCCATGTACTAAATTGAAGCAGCCAACTGATGTTTCAATTGTTCAGTGTGTATCTGTGCTGACCAGCTTTGCAGCTAGATTGAATTTTTGCTAAAATCTCCTCATCTGTGTCCTGGAAAATGCCTCTTCCAAGAATTGTTCAAAACACATGGTCAGTCCATGGTCAAATCCTCGTTCTATTGGACATTTTACCAAGAAAATGGTAATTTTACAAGTCAGTGCAGTATCTTTACAAACAGTAGTTCTACATTTCTCTCAGTGAACAATTAATAGCAGAGGGTTTCAGAAACATTTTCTACAGTGGTATAAACTAACATTTCAGTAGACATGACAAAGAAAACTTGTCTCTTTCTCAAGGGAAAAGTTCTGTAAGAAATAAAATAATGTTTCACTCTATAAAAAATTTCCGTGCAAGTAAGACCTCTTACATTTGATCTCTCAAATATTTGTATGAAAAAAAGGGTGTCAAATTTCTACCAGAGCTCTGCATGAAGTTTATTTGGATAACTTGTTAAGTTTGCCTGTTGATGTCTATGCCATGACTGACTGTCACTGATATGGCTAAGCAGCCTCATTTTTGGACATGGAGCTGTTTGGAAACCCTGAGGTAGGGAGAGGACAGTTTGAGTGAGATTCAAAGATTAGATATCTGCATTTCAGACAAGTGCAGCTTGTGAAGACCCTTGAGAAGCAGTGCATACTGTGTGTGATTCACATTAATCAGAGTAAATGAGACTGTGGTCTAGAAACACTTCAGGTTGTGTAGATAGAGGCATCTCCATTTGATAAGTACCAACCTTGGCCATCATGGCAAGCAAAGTCACAGTAAGACTTTGGTCCTGTTTTCACTTCTGACATGAATCAGAAGGAGGGTCTATACAGGAAAAGGTATATTCTGTTTGTTGTTTGTGGTTAGATCTGTATTTGCAGAGTGTGTGTTTGGAAGGTGTCAGATATTAATTAAGTACACAGATTACAAAGAAAACAATGCATTATATTTATGCTTCTAGGGTCTGAATTTCAGTGAAGGTTTGGGATGAGGCTACGGATGCTTCCTGCTTTGCCCCAGGCTTACCACCTCAATTTTGCAGAAGTGCAAAAGTCCAGTGTAGCTGATTAGATTTTGTTTTCTGGCTCTTTTTTATTCTAGAACTGGGAAATGCCAAATGTTTTCATCAGCCCTCTCACCTTAGTCCTGAATGCAGTCAAGTACCTGTGTGAGTCAAGTCCAGGGGAGGTTGCCCTTGCAAATGCACGGCTAAGGCAGGTGCAGGGAAAGGGAGACTTGTTTGTAAAAGCTTCCATTGGGTGTGGAAAGACTGGGGGAGCTGCTTTGGCACTCAGGGCACAGTAATGGTTGCTTGCCAGTGCATGCTCCTTCTTGCCCCACATCCAGAGTATTTGGCTCCTGGGCTAAGAAGGAACATGTAGAATTCTTCTGTTGGTTACTCTGTTCCAAAACTTCTAATGGAGTAATTTTGAGACCAGTTTGGTTTTTTATAAAAAAAACCAATAAACCAAACCCACCCCCCCCCCCCCAAAAAAAAAAAAAACCACAAAAAACCTCCTCCCAAAACCCAACAGTTTTCTTCAGTTTCTCAGAAAAACAGGAGAAGATTTAATCTTATCATAATTGCTGAATTTATTTTCAAGGTGGGAGAGTGTCAAAAGCTTGTAATCTTGCACTCATCCTTTAATATAAAACATCCTGATTGTAGTGGCCCAGAAAAATTAACAAGTATTCAAATAACCCTAACTAAAAAGGGTCCACCATTATCCAGGCTGCATGAGTCATTAAAGTGAAGGGTGAAGAGCACAGCAGAGTGGCATTAATCACTCAGTTCTGCTACAGGAAGAAAAGCATTTGTGTGATACTTTATTTATAACATACCATATGCAGATTTAGCTGATAGTCTCACAAAGACTCTGGGGATGATGATGACAAAAGAACATCCCACTTCTAAATAATTTTGTAAGGCTATTTAGTTCAATTTCATCTTAGACTTTGCATTTTTCTTGACAATAATACACAAAAGATGCTCATATTTTTTTTCCTTTTTGATGAAAAAGAAAAGCTTAATTTCCTGTTTAATGGCTTCTTCTCTTTTGGATTTTAGAATATGACAAAGACTCACATAAGTCTGAAAATACAATTTCATGACTAGATTTTGTAAGACCAAGAGAGAGAAAAAACCCCCAAACTTATGACAAGGCTGAAGGCATCTTTTTTAGAGTAAGTTTTTGGATGAGTTTTCTTGAAGATGCTCTCAGAAAAGTCATACCACAGGCAGCTGTGCTATTAGAAAAAGAAAAACAAATGGGTGAAGTAAAACACTGGATACTTAGACTCTCTGAAGAATACCCAGGATCAGAAAACAGAAAAGAAAAAGCAATCTGAATGGAGAAATGGGCCAAAAGGGGTATCAGTAGCATTGTTTCTGATGACAGGTGGTACTGGTGTTTTTGGTGTATAAATGTTATAAATTACCAGTAAAAAAAATGTACCTGGCTCAGAATAAGATTACTGGCAAGAGTCAATGTAGCTCTACAAGGATCTCAGAGGAGATGGTTAGAGCCCTGGACTGTGTTGGGCACAGGTTCGTGTTGCACAGCACTGTTCATAAGTGGGGCAGCAGACAGAGAAAATCTCAGATGTGGTTGATACTACAAAATACAAACACAGAAGAAAAGAGACTTGGTGCATGAAGAAGTGACAAATTCAAAGTTGACGGTACAAAAAACAACATATGGAGCTTCATATGCTATGGCAAACACCATAAACTGTAGAATGGGCTGGCACTTGAAGAAATTTTAATATGGTTTGATTATTGTTGTTATTTTTGACTGGAGAGCTGTTGCAGAGCTTCTACCAGGACCCAGCTGGTACTGATTAGTGTGTGGATCAGGACACACTCAGCAGTGCAGAGCAGCCAGACCCAAGCCCCTGGTGCAGCAGACCTCTGCCAGACTCCTGGCTTGGAGTGGCTGCTGGATGTCCTGTGGTAGAGCACACAGAAAGGTTCCCAGTCTGAAATTGCTGTGTCTGGACTGGAGGGTGTTCAGATTTGTCCACACACCACCATTCTCACCTTCCATAAATCACTCCAAAGAGCTGCTTTAAGATCAGACAGAGTATTCTTTCGATGTAGTCCATGGGTTTTCTTTTGGTGTTGTCAACAAGCTTTTCAACTATTGTTAATTCAGGTGGGGAGGGCCTGTGATATCAACAGAAAATTTTTGATTACAGTTTTGATGACAGTCATGGCCTTTTAGCTTCTAATGTGCTGCTTTGACTTAAAATTAAGTCTCAAACATTTCTGCATTTGCTGAAGTAAAAAAATGCTCTTGGTTTTTACATAGTCTTCAAAATTTTCAATACTGCAACACGTGGCAAACATAGAATTAATCCAGTGATATCAATAGGACTGTTCTTATGCTTAGAGATGCACACATCTCCAAGACCTTAATTCTACATTGTCATAACCATGGAATAAGACATAGGTGTGAGCTGGGCCTGATTTCACTAGTAAGCTGAAAATATTTTACTTTGAGTGGCCAGGTTCAAAAATTAAAAAAAAAAAATCACTCATCATCCTTCCTGGGTGAGTTAACCAGTCTGAACCCAGGCTTTGTGTTAAAACTTGATGGCATTCTCCTCCTTATGATGGATATATTTGAAAAAAATCAATGCTAATGCCTTCCCTTGTAAAGTATTGTCAGGATGAGCTAAACACATTCAGCTGGTTATTTCTGACCCACAGGAGAAAATCACCATCTGTCTTAACCAGCACTTCCTATCTTTGCTGCCTGCAACTTTTTCTGTCATATCTTAGTATTCAGCAGTCAATTTAAACTCAGAAACTTGATCTGTATTTGTTTACCTTTGCAAAACGCTTCTATTGTTTCAGACCTGTACAAATATTTGTGTGCCTGAAATCTTGTTTTCTCAGTGATGTAAATGGGACTAATAGATTGCCTGTCTTTGCAAATTGTGTCTTTTCAGCCAGAAAGCTTTTTTAACCAATTCATCTGAACTGATCTGAGTTTTGTAATGTCTTCCAAACTTGCATATTTTAACACAAAAAATCTATACTGAATTCTCTATGATCCTGATAGAGTAATTTTTTTTCCCTGTCATACTGGCTTATTTAAGCTCAGAAGTATGTGTACTCAATACAGCTTATCTTACTTTAGGATTCATAAATTATTTTGGTAAATTTGATTTCTATTTCAAGAAATTATTTTCAAGTTCATCCTGAGAAGACAACAGTTTTGTTGACAGAATTATTGACTGAAACCCAAGACACTGAATGAAGCATGATATGATAAAACTGACATCTTGTAAACATTTCTCTGTCCCTGAACACAACCTTAATTAAATCAGAGCTGCAACACTAAAATATTCTATATACACTATGCTCATGCTATCTGTGAATTATAAAAATCAGAAAATCACGGATATCTTAATAAGGAAATCTGCTTTTCTTTGGTCTCATTTTCTTACAGAAAGTTTCTCTGTCACATTTTCCCAGTTGCATTTTAAATTGTAATATTCCAGCTCTTTCAAGCTCTGTGAAATAAATCACAAGTCAAGAAGTCAAGTATTTATATTTCCTTCATATACAGTCTGTGAGAGCGCTCATATAGGCTTCCTACCTTGCCATGGGGAAGCATTTATATTTTACCTTGTTTATTCATGGTACAAACATGTCTTAGCTAATGAAAACAAGGTCAGTGGGAAATAATGTCAACAAAAAGTACCCAAAAGGTTTACATAAACTGCCATCTGAGCTTCTGTAACATGCAGATGTAACTGCTGTGGATAATAGAAATACCTGTCATTTCAGCTGTCAACAAACCTTGGCAAATTTACCCAGTTGCCCTTTGGGTGCTCCATTTGCTGCAGTTCTTTGACTGGTCTTGCCTTACTACCTTTCACAGGCAAAGTTAATGGCTCTGATCATTCCTTTCTACTCACTTCACATATTCATTCTGACTCAATTTTTTCTCTGACTCACAATCTGTTTCTATTTCCATAAGCATGAGTACATGTGAAACATGCTGGGTTAATGCGGAATGGCACAGGCATCGCAGTGCGTTATTCATACCTGTGTGAGTAACAGCCCCTCACTCCTTGGTACATGTGTATTGACTCGACAGCAGCTTCATTTCCTGCCTTCTCCCACTTATTCAAGCACTTGATAAACCTTCTTCTGCAGTGCAGGGGATAAATCCTCTTGTTCTCGTGTCAGAATGGAACTGCCTCAACATAACAGGATTACATCTTCAGCCAACTTTAAAAGAATCATCAAGAAAAGGAGGAAAAAAATTTAGGAGTTCTGATGGACTTGCTATGCTCTTGTTAAATCAAGACCAGTAGCTGACCTGTAGGTATTGCAACTGCTTCAAATACTGGGGCTTTCTGGTGGAAAGGCAACTGCACATGCAAATTCTACTGGGTACATTCTCCTCATGGACATATATTATTATGTGCTATGTAAGATGTAAAATGCAGGGAAATTTTGAGCAAACTGTGTGAAACTCATGATATATCTCCAAAATCCACAAAACAAACAGAAACTATTAGCAGAAGGAATATCCTTTCCTACACTAACATCTGTGTATATGTCCTTCCTTTGTCCTATGAGCAAAGGAAGCCAGGAAAGAGAAGAGATCTGCAAAATAATCACAGCATTATCTATTACTTTAAACATGACATTAAGGTAACAAACTGGCTGGGTTTTTTTTTGGGGGGGGGGTTTGTTTTTTAGATTTGGTTTTTGTGTTGGGGTTGTTTTTTTTTTTTAATACTGGAACACTGTTACATACAAATGTGAAAATCCTGGAGATTTCAATTTATCAGAACATTCTACTAATCCTACTTTTATACACAGATTATTAATTGACAAATTTCACCTTTCAGATATCTTCTAAGAGGTCATGGACTCACTAATTACTATAGAACAGCAGAGTTTAATTTTCTAGAAGCTCTTACTGGCTATCCAGAAATGAACTAGAGCAACAGCTCTACTTCAATTGCTTGATGGTTAAAGAATATTGGTAATATGTGCTGTGTAATCTACAATGCCAATACACGTGAATTAACTTCATTACATGCAGTAAGTCAGGTTCTTACCAGTGAAGACATCCAGGTGTAACAAAGAAATTCTGACATGCATAGAAGATCTGATGTTCAATCTGCCTTGAAAATGGCATAGTCTGTCTCTCAGAAACTTCTGATGGACAGGAAAGTAAATCTTAAAATGCAGTTTTAAATACCCAGTTAGTCAGAATTAGAGGAAAATCTGGAGCTGGGCGGCATAAGTGCAGAGGTTTTATTATTTCAGTGTTTTTGCTCTGCACAATGTTGCCAGGGACAAACACATCATATGTTTTGAAGAGGCTTCCCTGTAGTCACTGCAGCATCATACTGAGCACAGGCTCCAAAAGCCTTGCTCATAGGAGGATTGAGTCCATTTGGAAATGTTGGAGATGACACATTTGGTAAATAGGTATGATGCTGTGCTTTTACAGCTCCAAGTGGGTGGATCACTGGGTGTCACTCTTGGGTATAGTGGTGGAGGCAGGGAAGGAAGGGCAAAAAGAACTTGATTGGGCCAGGGGGAAAGCTCATTTCTTCACTGTAACATTGAGTAAGTGATATCACAGAGCAAATATTATAGTAAAACATGATTTTGGCTTGCTTATTTCCACCCTCCCTTGTTTTAATGCAAAACACTTTCTGGAAGTTTTGGATGTTTGATTTATTTGTTTGGAGGTTTTTTTTGTTTGGTTTACTGTATTTTTTCTTTGGCCACTATAGTGCTATAACAGTAATTAACATCCAGTGCAGTATTTTGTCTTGCTCAAAATTATTACAAGAATTGATCAGACTTTTTTCATCTTCAGTTTTCCCTAATAGCATGACCCTTCCAATTTGTCATTTGCTGAACTTACTCTCTTTACAATAGCAGCACAATCTTTACACAGAGAAATTTTATGTTAAGACTGTTATTTTAAGCTGGCCATTCACTAATAACTCACAGCAGCTTGGTTTTTCAGGAAATGTTTTAAAAAGCAGGCATCAGTGAACATAGATGCAATTAATATTTCAGAATAGCGAGCAAACCCACCACCCTTCTGAGTAATTTTCTGGATTATCTGAACAACCTGGAGATCAAAGTTTAAAATTTGTTGTTTTTTTCATGCAGGATATTGCATTTTGTAGGAGAACAAGATATGAGTTACTTATGCTGGTAACTAAAGACATATGAAGCATTTGGATACTCCAATTATCTTCTGACTCATTGATATTTGTAAACTCTCTGTGGACCTCCTAAACACTCCAGTGAAAAGAGTAGAGGTTATAGATATCTGGGTAATTGAACTGAACTCAAATACTTCATCTGGTTTCAGCAACATTTCTTGTATTTCTTACTCTGGAGTTCTAATTTCTTCTTGTGAAATCATCTTGTTGGGAAAAAAAAAATCAAAGCCAAACCCACAACACCTAAAACCAACTGCAAGAACCAGATTAAACAAATTCTCCAAATTGCATTTTTTGCTATGTATTAAAGTTGGTATTTGAGTGCACAGAGCAAAATTAACTGGAGGGAGATGCCAGTTAACTGTGAATGCATCGCCTCACACTCTTTCCTTATGAAACCCCAGGGACCTCTGGTGTTGGCAGGTGTTGGCATCTGCTCTTCCACCCATGGTCTTGGTGACACTGGTCTTTGGCCACCCTCCATGTCACTGGCCTATGGCCTCTCCTTGTGCACCCTCCTGAGCCCCAGGGCTGCTCCTGGGAGTTGCCAGTGCTCAGCCTATTGGGAACTTCCATCTTTTCTGCCTGGCATGAAGCTTTCCATCCCACCAGGACTGCTTGCTTACACATCCCTTTCAGAAGGCACATGCAAGAGGCTGGCAGTCTTTCTGAGGGGCCTTTATGTAACAGTGTGGGGTTTACACTCCTGCAACCTTCTTTGGGACTGGGATACAGGGATCTTCATACAGTAAGTGTGAACTAATGCTCTGTGCTGCACATGGAGTGAAACCTGTCTCCAGGCAGAAGTCCTGCTGGAGCTCTGGTAGTGGGAAGTGAGCTGTCTCCCAACATTAACCAGGGTACTGGTAATTTCTCCCTGTTTCAATATTTTCTTTAACACTGGATAGAATTAAATAGAGTGCAGAAGACACTTAAGTGGTGCCAGGGACTTTGCAGAGGAGTCTCATAGCCAGTTCCCAGAGGGAACCAATCACTGCTCTTTGCTCAGCAATGATGACCGAGTTACAGAGACTGCATGGGCTGTAGATTTAAACCCCAGTGTCCTCTTACTGCAGTTCCAATATCTTTATTCTTCCTGGCTGGAAGATGAAACTTCATATGGAGAAGTTCACTGAGAAATTCACTGCTTTAAAAGGGCATAAGTAATGCTGTTTGCTATAAACTTGTTAAACTGCGACATCAGTATTTGGGAGGAGAGTGATTATAGAAGGACTCAGTGAGAAGTGATCTCAATCAATGGACAACAGCTCAGAAAATGAGCAGAAATTTCTTGCCTTTAAGACAAAACTTAACTTGAACATGTGTCAGTTTATAAAGATAGAGAAAGGCTGCCAGTGGCAGAAATTGTACATCGAAACAAAAGAATTCTGTGGAACTCTTCTCAAAAATGTTTGTTGTAGTACTGAAATTCCTAGCATGCTGGGGAGTACTAGGGAAGATTCCTGGATGTAGCTCAAGTCTTTGCAGTTAGATACTATCAGTCATTAAAGAAAAACATAGCTGCTTAGGAAAGAGCAGATTGGCTTTTTGATTGAAATTCAAAATTACAGTAGAAGCTTGCGTGGCTTCCAGCCCCCTTTGCTCAGCATTCACTGAGGTCGTGCATTTAAATATATGTTGCTTTAGAAACTAACAGGGTATAAGGTACATTACAACTTTTCTGCTCAAATTGAACCAAATGAAAATTACATTTCATCTCCTGGAAACAATCATCTCACAGTATCATTGCCTACATTTGGCAATAGGTTTTGAAAGAGGCTCTCTGACTATCCTGTTATGTGGGTTCCTAAAGCTCAGACCATGTTTGTCACTACACATCTCTGTCACAGGGACACAGTGGCTTGCTTCTCATAATTTTGCCTTTATTTGTTGCATTCTTAACTCTTCCAAAAAAAACCAATTAATCAAGTGAAGGGAGAGTGAATTAGCCTTGGAATTTATTTATGGGTAAGCATGTTCTTGAAAGCTCTTAAATTTCTCAGTGTAGTAGACTGACAAGAAAACACACAGAAGCAAGAAATCAGAGACCTGCCATAGTGCATTTCTGATTACAGTTGCAATCTCCTCATTTGAGAGAATAGGTGAGAGATGCGTGATTTACAAATAGAACCCTTATAAACTTGACCAGTCCTTTGGGCTATGGATTCCTGTTGTACATCTCATACATGCCAGTGAAGCATTTGTATTCCAGGTACACTGCTTCTTTTTAAAATTCTTCTAAATTCTTCTTCTCATTTCACTTCAGCTCTGCCCATCTCACCTAAGACAGCACCAGTCATCATAGATGCATGTATTCCTCTACTATACTCTTTCTTTCATGACACACATTCAGTCTCAGGAGATTTGCTTTCACTGACTCTGTATTTTGAACAGCTTGAAAGAAGAGATGGCTGGAAGAAGGGTCAACAAGTTAGCTTTAAAATGATAAACAGACTGGTTGCTGGCATGCCTGAGCATTTTTGGGGCATATTTTATATTTTCCTTCTCCCTGGTGCTTCTTAATTTCATACAGAACCTTGAAAGGACCTCTAGTATTAATGAAGATCATGTAGAGAATGTATTTGGCAAAAACACAGTGTGATCAATCTGCATCTGTTATCTGAAGTAAAAACTGAGGTCAGAATTTGAATAAAGAGTATATGAATATTTTTGCATCTACAGAATAGCACATGTCAGTTTTCAGTGCAACTGCATCAAAATTACTGCTACTGCATACACTGACTGTATCAGACTGCATGGTCTTCTCCCTCTGTCAGGCTGGTAGGGTCCATGGATAGCAACTGCCAGCCAATACAGAAAACTAAGAATTGCCTCCTAATCTTGATGCCGATGTAGGCTTGGTACAAAATAATTTGCTTTGTGTATGCTGAAGTAGGAAAAAAGAAAAAATAATACAAAATGATATCGAAGTAGTGGGGTAATTTGTTAGCTAATATTGGTGTCAAACACAGGAACTTTCATGGTGATTTTCAAAGGAGGAAGAGAACTATCAACCAGACAGTCATAACAAGGAAGACTACTGAACTGGGAAAGAAAACAGTTTGGATGGAATATGTATGAGTTGAGGCACAGGCTTTCCTCAATCTGTAGTCTGCAATGAATTTTCTGTAGAAATCACATCTTGATGGAAGGCCCAGTTTCTCATTAAGCAAAACCTTTAAAAAAGTGAAGCAAAGAACCACTGCCCGCTCTGGAGATGGTCTTGGTGAGCCCTTATTTTCAGATAAGAACATCACTGCCCATACTCAGTTTACTGCCTGTTTTTGATATTTGAATGTTGGAGAACTAGAGCTGGAAAGAAATTATCCCTGGCTATGAAATCACATTAGCCTTAGCAACATATTTGACAGTTGTAAATGAAAATTTTCCTCTGACCAATGTAGAAAAGCCATTGCTCAAAGTGTCTGACCAAAGTATTACTATTTTTCAATGAACCTAGCTCAGAACTATAAATATATCTTGCACATGACAAGGTAGACTATTGAATAGTTTCACTTCTCTAGTAAAGAAGCAAAAAAAAGGAGAGATATTTCTCCTAGGATACACTGGAGTTATTTTGTCCAATCAAATATTTCCCAAGGCTTTTGAAAAATGGACAGAGGAGGATCATTGCTTTGCCTCAATTATGTGCAACAGAGAACTGAGTTCCTGAAGTGAAGGGAAGTCTCCAGGCTAATTGTCTTGTAAGCAGCTGTCAGACTCTCAAGATTCAGTTTATAAGAGCCTGCCCATACAATGAGAAGGAATTCTGTGTTACTGTGATCATCTGATCTGTTACCAGCAGAGCTCAGGATAAATTCAACAGTCTTGATGGGACTTGTACTAATGACAAGTATGAAGTATGCTATGTCCCAAATATTTGGATTTTTTTTTGAGTTGATAAGTGATCCCTTAAGAGTTCTGTTTTTCATTAATGCGTTGTTACCCAAACCAAGGTTTCCTATGAATGTTTGTGTATTTTATAATCATTATAGTGTCTATATTCTACCTTGACTACTATCTTGAGACCACAAAAGTGTTATGCCAATGAGACAGATCCTTTTTTAGTATCAATCAGCTTTTAAAACACACTAAAATCCAGAAGAATGCCAGCAGAATTTTCAAGCTTGTTGAGATTTGAAATTCTCCTGGAATTGTACCCTCTCACTGACAGGCAGCTGCATTGTGCAGCCATTGTTTGGAAAAGTTTCTCCAAGCTCTGTGCCAAATATGATACTGTGATTTAATTTTAAAGCCAGGAATGCAAATCTCAGTATGTAGACACTCAGATAACAGCAAAGGCAGAGTTGTCAGCAATCTGAGTCACTATGGCTACTTGCAAGAGTATAGAACACATAATTTGAGAGTGAACTGTAGAACTGGGATGAAGAGCACAGGAAACCTCTCCATGTAGGCAGTGAGGATCTAGTCAATTCTGTCCCACAGCACTGGCTTCTCTCTCCCAGCTGCCACCTCTGCCTTGGCTTACTAACTTCTCTTTGAGGTTATTGTGCAGGGGTTTGGAAAGCAGTAGCACTTTCTTTCAGAAAAAAAATTTCCTTTGTGCCACAATGAAGACACCTTGTCTTTCCTCAGGGGCTTTGTGTTTGAAATAAGCAGAAGGGTTGACAAAAGCAGATATAGTGTATTTGCTGCTGGGTAATTGCTTGGTTTCCTTAACAATCTTGGTCTGGGAATCACCTGGATGGACAAATTATTCTTTCCATGTAGGGCTTGGTTTGAGGCAAAAGGAAACCTGGGAAGGCAGAAGATAAAAGAATATGAGCTAAGGAAATTGGTGTCCTACTTATGATTGTGGTAAAAGAGGTCAGAATTTACCACATCTCTTGCTTAAAAGAAAAGATTCTGCAGCATCACTTCTGAGGGCCAGAAGATACAAGCAGGAAGAACACAGTAAACAAAAGCCGAATATGTGTTCTCAGCCATGTCTTACTTGCACTGCTATGAATATAATTACAGTAAACATGTTGCTTGTATTGCAAATAGAACCTCATTACTGTGAAAGGAGACAGTGGGAAAAAATTAGTTAAAGAAGTCTAACACTGAAAAACAGGGCTAAAACCACCCCTACAGACTAACTGTAAAGGTGTAAGAGTAGATAAATTCTCCACTGTTCTTCAATAAATGGAGGGAAAGCGTGTGTCAAAAATAATTAAACCAGCCAATATTTCACAGTCACTCAGTGTCTGAGTTACTCTTTTTTTTTTCTGTATCTAAATTTCAAAGCAGCAGCCTCCTTTCCTTGCCTGCACAGCACGCTGCTTCCAGATGGGTGACTTATGTAACTCTGTAAGAAACACCAAGTTGAGGTTTGAGGCGTGCAGAGGAAACACAAGAAGAAACCGACCAAGAGAAGAGAGGAGAGGAAGTCTCAGGGTAGCCAAGAACATCAATCTTGCTGCAATCCTCAGCCCCTCATTCCTTTCTGACCCCTACAAGGACTGCCAGGCCTGGGAGACAGGAAAGTTTGATGGACTCCATCAAAGTCACACATTTCTAGCTGCTTAAGAAAAGTTTCTCTTCTTTCTATGCCAATGTCACTGTAACAGTACAACTTTTCTAGAATATGAGGTATCCTTAAGCCTGTTTCTTATTTTCTGTCCTCTGATTCCTGCCCTTTTGCATCCTTCATGATGTATCTTTGTCATGTATGACTCCAGAGTCCTCCCTCTGTTTCTGTCTCCTATTCCTTTGTCTCTTTTGGAAGATTTCAGTGCAGGGATGGAAGAATGGAAATACACTGTTGCAAATGCAACTTCGTATCTTCATTTTTCTCCACTCTCTAATGATGGTTATTACTGGGAGCTGCCCAGCTGTGGTATTTGTTGCCTTCTTGACAATTGCCTTCTGACTAAAATACTGCCTAGATACTGACAAAAAAGGAGTGAAAACCCTTTCCAAATGATTTGCTCTCTTGGCTATGCTCCTGCATCACTGTTTCCTACAGGATGCACAGTACTTTATTGCCTGTTATAGGAAATCAGGGAATCCTACAGAGTGACAATTTCCTTCAGTCTCCAGTTCCTTGCTGACACTTTATTGGTTCACAACAAGCAAAAGTAAGTGTATCACTTACACTGAGAGAGACAAGAAAACACATTTTCTGCATCTTGAATCTTTCATTGATCTCTATCCCATCTGTCAATGTCTCTTTGATGTGCAGATACAAGCGTTTGAAATTCCCTTGATCTCAAACAATGTTAATACCCACTGCCTTAGCTATAGCAATAGAAGTTCCTCTTTGCTGATACAAGGCAACACACATTTAGCTCATTACATGTTGGGACCTCTACAATGGTTACAGCAACCATACTTTCCAAGATCTCAGTCTACATGTCTCAGAATCCACACTCAGTGTTTATGACTGTGATAAAACCTCTGCCTGTTCAAACAAGTTTATCCTATCTGTCTATTCAAGGTCTGCAGAGACACACTAGTTTGTGCAACTGCTGTATTACAGCATTATTTACCACTATTTATATGAAAATACTTATGTTGTCAACACTTTATGTACTTTGTCTAGATTTGCAAGATAATGAATCTTTGTGCTTACTAAAATAATCTACTTCTCTATTTCCTGTGCCCCTGTCAATATAATCATCAACTTTTAATTCCCTTAATATGGCACATTTTACTGGAATTCCAGTCACATGAAATGGAGTGTATATTCAGGGGTAAGCTGCCAACATTTTCTATAATCTACCTTTTGAGATAAATAAAAGCTTTGTCTTCCAAAGCAGTCATGTACCACTGGGCTTTGTCCCATCATCTGGCACCATCATCACTCTCTACTTTTGACATGAGATAATTTTGCATTTGCAAGTCTGTAAAAGGACAGGATGAAATCTTTGTCTCAAATTCCTATATTTATTCTAGAGCAACTTGCCCAGATGAGGACAAGCACTCATCACTCATGAAACCAGTTCCTTTCAAATCAGTCTGACACCCAGGAAAACAAGATGCTTTGGGAGGATGTCATAGGCTGTGGTCAGCAGTAATAGCAACTTTCTTATTTATAGTACTTTCAATGCAGAAGTACTCTGAATGCAAACATGAAGGAAAATTAAGAAAGTACAACGTAAGAGCAAAGCATTGATTGAGTAGTGGAGATGCCAGCCTGTGTCTAAGGAATGAAGGGCAGCACTAATTATAAATGTATTTGCTTTTATTGTCATGTTTTAGAACTTTAATGGTCATCTAATGTATTTTTTATGAGATGAATATACTTCTTTCAAAACCTCAGGAACATGTGCAACTGCTTTTAATTTCAGTGGGAGTTGTAAAAGCTCATTAGCCTCCAGATTTGTTCTTCAAATTTAATTAAATATATAAAGAAGATAACCAGAAAGCCTGAAGAGGCTGAGACATAGTCAGCACCAAAGCATCTTTCCTGCTCTTTTTATCCTAGGAATAGTCATGAGTTGATCAATTACCACTTTGAATTAAACTAATTGCACAACTTCCTGGGTTGAAGTGGGCTGCGGATTGTGTGTCCCACTTTGGCATCTCCTGTGCTGATCCTTTGCCTACACAGGGGTGCCGCAGATATTTCAGCGTCAGCTCAGAACAGACAAACGGCAACAGAATGTTTGTGGCAGCTTCACGATTTCTTTGAACTACCTTTATCCCAGAACATGAAAATAACCCAAATTTTCAGCTGACAGACAAAGTACTAATCCATTCCGTGCCTCACATTTTACAGACGTTGCATAATTTTCTGGCACCCAGCCACAAAAATTCTCATTTGAAGGAATGCTTTGTGGAATGAAAGCATCCAGAAGCAGGGCTTGCAGGACTTGAAGTGACCAGCCTCTCTGGAGCCCCCCAACCTTGTCCCAACTAAACATGCTGGGAAAATTGTTATTTTATAGTCATGGAGAACTTAATAAGCTCTCAGTAATGGAAATGGAAACACAGTGTCCCTGCCCTAAATAACTCACTTCAGTTTCAATGCCATGAAGGAGGATGGGTAACAAACCAGAATAGAACAAGGAGTTCTTGGGAGGAAGCACACACTAGCTTTGACAAAGTTATGCATAAACTGAGGAAGTATAAAACCATATTCAGAAGAAAATCAGTCACTTAGCAAAGGTCTTGCATAGCAGAGGACAGACAGAAGTAAAAGATTTTTAGGAAAAGAAAACTGTAAAAGAAGATTTTTTTTTCCCCTTGCAATTTTCTTGGGGGTTTAAAATAAAAGTGGATCAATATGGAAAAATCATGACAGAATGGAGCAGCCCACTGCCTTACACAGGATGTTCTGAGCATGGAGGAAACAGGCTGGTGGGGAAGCTGCAGCTGCAGGTATGTGCCAGGGTGTTGCTGGTGCTGCAGCAGGCCTGCCTGCCTGGGGAGGACATTTACAGCTCCCAGGGTTTCCAGCAATATCAGGAACAGGTGAAATGGCACAGCAGGACAAAGAGGTCCTGGGGATTATTAAAATGAGGTGCTGGAAGTGTTCACAAGAGATAAGATGTGAAGACCATTGGGGAGGGCAGAGAAAATAAAGATTTCACAGTAGCATGTCACTGATAACATGGCATCTTCCTACCTATTTGGGCATCTGGACCTAACTGTCCAAACCTGCTCCTGTTTTTCTTAATTTAATTTTTCTGTTCTTGTGGAATTTGCCTTCATTCTCTTCTTTACCATCACCTTTAAAGTACTTCTGCAAGAATGTTTTCCTCCTGCACATGCCATAACATAAAGAATTTTTCCTGACTTTTGATTTAATTTGTCAGCAAGCCTCAGCAGAAAAATTCTCTCTCAGTTCTTTACTTTAACTCTTAGTTTTTTTCTTCATCTGCCGTTAATTTTATTGATACTATTTTTCTCTCAAGCTCACTGAAAACCATTTCCAGGAGACAATACAGAAAATTCAGCATTTTGTTTCATCAGGGATTTATTCAATGGATTCTGGTTTCCCTTTGCCAGGAAATGGCTGTTTCAGAAGATTGCTGCTTAATATGTTAGAGTCAAGAAACACATAAATAAAATAAAATAAATATTTGGAGTAAGTCAAATAAAAATACCCATTATACTCAGAACAGGTAGAAAGCTTCCTACTTGTTTGCCCCATGCAAACATAGGGGGAAAATGCAGGAGTTATTTCCTGGGAGATCACCATGAGCTGTGCAAGTAAGAACACTGTTTTGTGCATTGTAAGGTAGCTTTTCAGGATGGAAATACCAGACAGAAATAATTTCCTAAGAGTGCTGTGGTTGATGGTAGATAAACAGGAGACACTCAGAGCTGAACTAGCAATGAACTCTTTTCCAGGATGGCAGTGTTGGCAAGATGTCAAAGCCCATTATCCCCTCTGGAAAAGCAGAGGGAGATACCAAAGCAGACAGACGCTCCCCTAATGCCTTGTCTAAACTACATTATTGATCTCTGTCAAGATCCTCTGCCTCCCTCTGTGTCTGGCCTGCATGAGGCAAAGCTGCAATGAGCAATCCAAAGCACTCAAATTACAAGAAGAGCTTTATTGATAAAAAAGCCATTTTTGGCTTTTTACCCTAGCTGTAACTGGGATAGAAATCTCCTGGGTTAGGCTTTGCAGCCCAGTGGGCAGATCATGAATAGATCATTCAACATGATAAATTCCTACATGTGTAGGCAAATTTTCAAAATCAGCACTTGAACTGAGATGCCTTTGCTTTTGCTCAGCCTGAGTTTCTTATATTTAGACCCAGATTTTTTGCTTCTCTGAGCCCTTGAAACTTCCACTGATCTCTCTCAGAGTAAGGAACAAGCAGTTGTTCTGAAAATCTAGCCTGGGGTGAAATTTGGACCTGCTGTAGTTAAAAGGAATTTTTCCAAGATTTCATCTGATGTAACTAATTCTGAACACTCAAGAATTAAGTGCTTAAAATTAAATGAATGTATTTCCTGCTAGGCAAAATGGAGAAAACTTTTAGCCACTTCTGTAAAGTGTATTACAATATCTGAAAAGCAGCATCTGTGTGATTGGGAAAAAAAAAAAAACAGTATCAGTGAAATCTTCAAAAACTCAAAAGAAGGATTCCTAAAATTTGTCTTATATGCCTTTACTTTAATTTAGATTTCAGTTACCTCCCTTGAAACAAGGAAAATTTTAATTTTTTTTTTTTTTTTGTATTTACATAAATTAAAGTTGTTCATACTGACTGTGAAGCCTGGCCCCTGGGGCACATGGTACATGTGGGCTGCCAGAAGGGCCAGGCCTCAGAATGTTGAAACAACCTCTAATGAGGGAGAGTATTTATCATATATATTTTATTCCAGATATGGCATATAAAATATACATAATGCCAATATTCAAGTTTGTAACTGCAAGTCTGCTAACTTCCTAAGATAAAAAATAATTATGGGGGAAGAAGAAGCTCTATGAATAACTCTGGGAAGAAGAAGCCCTATGGAAACTTCTCTGTAGCAGAGAGGAATCCATTTCAGACAAGCATAAGAGAGCTCCATTAGCATTTGTGCAGGTCCTAAGCAGTTACACAAGAATGCAGCTCAATGAGATTTTCTGAATGAGGAGATAAATAATAAGGCTCTTGAGACACATCATTTGCATTTAATAATAGCTAGAAAATGCCTTAATAAAAATGAGCAGTAGGAATACAGGGATGGTAGCCGGCTCACAAGATGGGATTCTGGATGTGGGGTTTCCACAGCTGTGTCCTAATTTAAGGGTCTAATTTAAGAATAAAATTAATTATACCCCAAAATATCTGGTTCTTTTCCACTGACTATAAAATGGACTAGAGGTGAGCACTCAGATGGGACATCCACATTGTACTGCTGGGCACAGAAAAACTTTACCTTCCTACAGTAACAGTTTATTACAGCAATCGTGATTTTTCTTTATATACCTCATTATATTAGCTTAGTCTCCATCTCCCTATCATAGTTTCTTAAAATTTTAGTTATCAGGCATTTGGTAGGGCTTTACACTGAATTCCAGTGCTTTCTATCTCATTGCTCTGATGGTTTCTGAGAGTATACAAGTGATTTTGAAAAGTCCCTCCCATTACTCATGTGGAAAAACATACAGGATGTCTGTGTTAAATATTAGATTAAAATTAAGTAATTAGATTAATGATTTTCTATCCTTTTCATCATGGAATAGTCTTAAATAATCCTTTGCTGTCTCCTCTCTTGGTTCAAGCTTTCTTTTGGGAGAATAGCTGCTCTCTTTTGCCATTCCTGGGCTGGCATAATTCACCAGTCTCTGGGCAAGAATTCCAAGCCAAACACCACGTCCAGTGGTTTCTATCTGGAGAGGATATGGGTCTTCCACATTCAGCTGTAGTGAAGAAGATTATAATAAAATAAAAAGGAATAAAAGATTGTGTTGCTACCATCTTCAATATTTCTGCTTCTCCTGAGGTAAGCAGTAGTATTGTCTGTCTACTCACTGCTTCATTGCTCTTATCTCAGACAGTATTTAATCCAAGCTAGGGTCAGAAGATTGCCTTGAAGTCTGATTAGAGATAAAATAAATAGTTCTAATATTAAAGATCTTTTATAGGCTGTGTTTTGTGAATATTTCCTTGACAGAGGAATAAGTATTTTTATAAGCTATGTGTTCAGAGTAGTTCAGTTGCTTAAGGGCATTAGCCAGTGCACATTAATTTGCAGTAACACTTTAAAGCTTTAGAACAAGATTCTCCCTGGATATTTGCGCCCTGGTGAATATTGTACAAAGGAAAAGGAATAAGATTTTTTTAGAATTTTTTTTTTGTACACCATGAGTTTAGCACTTTTCCTTCGTATTATTGTCTGTAAAACAGATCTCAGAGGTAACTTTACCAAGTGTCTCAGGATTATATTAGCTCCCTCAGTGGACTGTTGTGGGAACATTGCTTTTTTAGAAATGTAGCATTTACCATTAACTTCTGGAGGGAACAAGCTGAAAGCTGCAAGTGAATGATGCCCTGCCAGGCATGACTCTTGATGGCTGTGACAGGTGATTTGGAATGGAAAGGATGGTGAGTAAGATGAGGCAGAGAAGCTGAAGCACACATATCCATTATGAGCTTGTTCTTTCTGTGGAAGACATGATGCTGCAGAAATGATGCAATGATGCAAATCATGTTTCCAAGGAAAAAGCAGAAAATCAACGCTTTCTGATAGTAACTGTGGTGACATTATGGTATTCTGGAGCTAGGATAATGCAGGAATGGGGGACAGGGCACGTGAAACATGGCCTGTGCACAGGTATGGCCTCTCTGTTCTGGGAAGCTGCATCCAGCTGGACCAGCTCCTGGCTACACTTGGGCCCCTTGCCACATGGCACACAGGACAAAGGGAGCTGCATTTTCCCTGTGTGGGAAATCACAAAGATGCTGCCGTGTAGACTTCTGGTAAGCCCAGTCCTCCCCTATTCCAGCTTTGAGGTCTTTAAAGAATGTGATTCTTGAATTTTTAGTCCATCAGAAAAATTATGTGGCTGCAGCCCAGTGAGATCTGCGTGGGAAAAGCAGGATTCTTCTCACCTAATTTATGATGCCTCTGCCTCTGACGTAGATAATCTGCATCTGTTCCACTCACTGTAGACTCCCTTGGAATCAATGAAGAGGAATAAACACTTTTAGGACATGAATCATCTGATGCATTTTAGACATTTACATTAGAGCTGGATCACTTCCACTGTAGCACTGCCTATTTCCTCTCTATTTGATTATAGAGAGAACTTGGCTCAGAAATAGATGTCACCATCTAAAGTTAGGTGGGATGAATCCCACACAGACAGCCTGTTGTAGATGTGCTAACTGAATGGGAGACTCAGGAGCATCTTTTTTTTCATGGTGTTCTGAGGAGGAAGCCTAGAAAAGGACTGAGAAGGGGGCGATGACCATGTTCTAGAAAAATCTGCGTGTTGTGCAGAGAATAGAAAGTATAAGTGCTGGAAAGAGCTGGAAAAGGGAATAAATACTGCATTGAGATGATTGCAACTGATAACAAATTATTCACAACAGTCTAATCTAAAGCTGACTGCAAAGAGCTGTAGCAGAATCTCTTAATACTGTGTAACTAGATAATAAAATGACAAATGAAAATTAATGCTCGTAAGTGCAAAGTAATGCAAATGGAATAAAAATAACTCAAACTATTCATACATATTAACAGGATCTAAATTAGCTATTACTAACCAGGAAATAAATTTTGGAATGACTGTGAATAGATTTCTGGAAACATCTGATCCATGCCCTTGGGAGGTCAAAAAAACAAATGAAACACTATGAATTTTTGAGAAAGGGATGGAATAAACCCAGGAAATGTTCTTATGTCACTGCATAAATTCACAGTGCTTCCACAGCTTGAAGGAGTGTACAGTTCTTCTCCAGCAGCCTCAAGGCAGGTATAAGAAACCTGGAGATGAAATAGAGAAGGGCTGCAAGGTGGTCAAAGACACACAACAGCAAAGAGAGACTTCAGCTTTCCAGTCTGAAAAAGAGATGGATGAGAAGGTAATATGATAAAAGCCTGTAGTACTATAAATGGTTTAGGGAAGGTGAACTGGGAGTTCTAACACACAATTTTTTTGTCCTTGGGGTTGAGGAGATATCCAATGATATTATCAACAGTGAATTAAAAAAAAAAAAAAAAAAAACCACCACAAAAGGAATCCTTTTTATAATATTCAAAATTAAGTAATGGCACTTTTTTCAAGAAAAGGCCAAAAGGATTAAAAAGCAGATATTAGATTATATAAAAACTATCAACTTTCAGTGCATTAAACATTGTGGTCCAGTAAAAGTTCCCAAATATCATCTCCTAAACAACTAATTGCTGGAAAACTGCATTTATTTTATCACTGTACTTCTATTATATCATGGGATACCTCTGTTTCCTGAAATACTGGCTAATAAGTGCTGTTGAGTCCATGTTCTGGGTTAAACTGGCATTTAACCTGATGCAGTGTGGCAGTTTTTGTGTTTCTAAGTGCAACAAGAGACTGAGGAATAGCCAAAAAGAAACATGTTGGAGGAGGTCAACACCATGGAGGATGTTTGTACCATGGACTAGGAAGCCTGAGCTGAGTAGGGAACAGTTGTTGATTTCCTGGGATAGAAGCCTGGAGTAAGAGGTGGCAAGGAACTCCACTGAAAGGCCACCAAGATGTAGCAATATACATCTCTATCATGGAAAGCCATTTGACTTGGGGAAACAGGTGTAATTTATTGTTCTTTTTAGTTCAACATTATTGTGAAGGCAGAGAGGCCTTAGCTGAGGTGGGTTCTGGGTTAGCAGCCCTACTTGAGTATCATACCAAAACCACTGGACTTGGTTGAAAGGGGCTGCACTTTGGGCACAGAGAGCTCAGAGCAGCATGGACAGCTGGGGCTGTGCTGCAAAGCAACTGCAGGATTGCTTCCCGAGGACTGCAGGATGGGCTTTCCCCTCTCCCTCCTCCCACAGTCACTATGCCCAGTCCTGGACATTTAAAGGCTGAAGTAAAGAAACAGACTCAGATGCATTCCTTTCCTAAAGTGCAGCCTGTTACAAACTAAGGTAAGAAACTCTAGAAATCTGAGGACAGACATGCAGTTTTTTATAAGATAACTGGGCAGTGGATCATGATACCTTCAGGGGAGTTAGATCATAAGTGTAACTTTTCTCCCTGACTGTGACTGGAGACAGTGGAAAGGCTTCAGATCTGACTGTGTCCTGAATTGCTTATTCCATAAATGTTGTTTACATTATAATTATATAATAAGATGGTTTAATGGTAATTAAAAAACCCCTCAATTTTTATTGTTTACATTTTTGTCTGCAGACATGGATTCTTCTTTGCCTGGTATTAGCATGCAGAGTTGGAGCTAAGTCTTAACCTCTTCTCATTGCATTCAGGAAATCAATTTGTTTTGCTAAAATGAAATGGACATATGGTGTCAAGGAACTCCATTTGAGTGTGACTAGAGATACTCATGACTTCACCAAGGTGCCAGAAAGTGTTCTTAGTGCCTGCATTCTTCTGAAGGGAATAAAGTAATTTAGAAAGTGTCATACTGAGTTACTGAATTGATGGCAGTAGACTCAGGTCTATTAAGCAGGGTTTGGGATTGTACCCAAAGGGTCATTTTGTGTTGAACAGTAAGATGAAAAAAAAAGAGAAAATGCATCCTGATATTTAATCAAAATCCATTTATCTCTCCAGAACCACATCTGCAGCTTCCAGTGATTATCATCCTTCCCCTGCTTCCCCCCTCATCCATTAACATTCAGCAGAGGAAGGATGGGTGTCCTTTCTGCATTACCTAGTACCTACAGCCCTGTTCACTTGATTTTTATTCCAAACCTTTCAAAACCTCTCTTCCTGGTGATGGTGCCAACCACATGGGCTTTTAGATTCCTGGTGAAGTTGTCAGAACTGGCATAAACCAATTTGAATTTATAATTTCTTTCAAACTAGGGCAGATTTGGCTTGGCAGCCTGTGGGATGTGATAAACATGGAATTCCAGCAGCAGTAAGTGTTGTTTCAAGAAGCAGACAAATAATGTAAAGTTAACCTTTTATTTCACAGCTTTTTTTATCATAACCAAATGATAATAATTGTAAGTATAGATTATAATAGAGCTCTGCTCACATTGAATGACAATCATGGCCATGTAACATGGTAGTTTTTGCAACCCTAATCTAAGAAAAGTGACAGGTGCTCATGGCTCTTCTGCACTGCAGCTAGAGCCATGACACACATCATTGGAGCAGGAGTTGAGTCCAATCCATCATCTAGGCAGGGCTGGTGGGATGAAGGATATGGAATAAAAAGTGACAAACATCATTTGGGTGCAAAATCTTTGTGGGAACCAGTGTATTGTCACTTCATCCCTTCCAGTGTACCATGAACAAATCTGCATCTGTTATGCAACCATTTTATCAGCAGAATCTTAGCATAAAGTACACATCAAGAAAATGTTGAAAAAATAAGAACTTTTTATTGGAGAGATCAGGGGAGTTTGTTAGAAGCAACAGAGTTTTACAGCTGCCTTGCCAGACTTGATCTTGAGAAAAGTGAATTTCTACACTTAAGCCAAAACACTGTGATGCCTGTCTTCTGCTCTTGATTCAACAATCTTTAGATATGAAATATTCTGCTGTTGTCAGGATTTTCTTTTCAAGGCTGAAGTAACATTTGAGGAAGCTCAGAAACCCCCCCAATGAATTCAGGAGGTGTTGCAAGAGCATTTCAGATGCTCAGGTTAATGTACCTAAAATCAGTTTCCTTATTTCTAAAATATGTTACATATAAGTACAGCATTATAAATGCCCATAATCATAAAATATTTTCATCTTTAATGTTTTAACAGTACTACTAACACAGATATTCTCTGATTCCTAAAAAATGCTTTTATGATCTCTAGTTTGCTTTTAATGAAAACCTTGAGATTGCACTCTATGATCACCTTCCTTGTTTTTCAGTAGCTTAACTTTTCAAGAATGATTTTGAATTAAACCTCTTATTTAGGTGTTTTTTCTTCTATTTTCTTTAAGTGATATTTCCTCTCCCAGTCTATGTGATTTGGATGCTTTTCAGCTCTGATTTTAGTGTAGGTAATTTTCTCGAGAGAGCTTCAACACTGCATTCTACAGAGGATTTGTACAGCATTTTCCAAGGTGCTTATCTTCATATATGCATCAGAGATGACATGGTAACAACTTTGAATCATTACTAGAACCCTTGTCTCCTTCCACTTGCCTCCCAAGAAGTAAAGTAATTTCATTGCATTCCATGGTTTCTCTTCATTGACTGCCAGGCACAGAGCAAATGGTTAATGCTTTTAAAATAGGAAAGCTGAAACTGGTTGGAGTGGAAGAGGTTGCAGCCTGGACAAATTCCTTTACCACCTGCCAGGTCTAATCAATACCCTCCTTTCCTTTAATATGGTTCAAAGTTAAAAACCACCTCCACCACCATAAACAGCACTCAAGGGTTTAATTTCTCAAGAAAGGCATTTATATTATCCAGACATAGTATGTAGTGATTAACCCTCTGGACAGAAATTAGTAACTCCAGATGATGGTACATTTTTTTCCTATGAGACATCTTTAAATGACATGTGCTTCAAATTCACACTTTCCTTCTGTCATTGATGACAATTCCTATATGACTCTAGACACTCCTCTCAGGGCTCCCTGCAACTCCTGGGACATCCTACTTGCAGTTATGTAAGGAGGAGTGTTTGCTCTAAATACAAAGTAGAAATGCAGAAACTGAACAGGAATAAAGCTCTGGGCAAAGCTCTGTACCAAGCCTGGCAGCACTGACAGTGCTGCTGCATCACAGCCAGTTGCTCTGCCACCACCTGCAGCTGTCAGCTTCTAGGAAATGCCAAGTGTCATCATTGTGTACTTGGACCTTAAATACATAATGCCTCCCAGCACAACTCATAGCTAAACAGAACACAACTGCAGGGCCCCAGCCATGCTCTGTTGAACTCTAGTGGCTGATCCATTTTGCCAACTGGTTCACATTTCACAGCATAGATAAAAAAATATTAACCATAGTTTAGCTCATTTTTGAAGCTGCTGTGTCTTCTTCTTGCCTAGACTGGGGCCTTTCTATTTGCAGACTATCAAAAAAAGTAAAGTTAGAATTTGAGGGCCACCTTCTGCTGCATGTTTTATTAACACCAGCAATCAGGGATTCACCTGGAACACAGACAAGTTAATTCAGTATGGCCAACTGCTTCACCTCCCCTTCTCATCATCTGAAGTGTGGAGAGTGAAATTTAGAGGTTGGTTATGTAGAACAGAACCCACTGTGTGGGCACATCAGTATCTGCTGCTGCTACCTGCTGAATTAATTGCTTATCTAGGGAAAACTGGAAATCCGTGGGACTTGTGCTTTTAGCATGGAAGGACCTGGTTTCACTCTGTTCAGGCAATAGAGTTAGTACCCTGGGAATTGTTACACAAGTACAGTTACACTTCAAAACAGATGTTCAAATCCATTAGAGAAAAGTGCCAAGGCAATTTTGTAATTCCTATTTACGTATAGATATTTTCTATCTCTGTGTTGTCCAAATTGAAGTACACAGTCCTAACTGGCCTGAGCTCTTCAAGAGACAGCTTTCTGAAAGCTTAATGCTTTCTGAAAATGGTAATGCTTCCTGAAAAAGGAAGAAGGACTCTAGAGATGAAACTTGATGTACATTTCAGGAACTCAGCATAAAAGCAAGCAGGTTCTACCTGCCACCCACTCACTGTTCCCATGGCTAATTGCTGCAGGATTACCTCCTCTCTCTCTTCTACTGCCCATGTAGGTGAGCAATGAGTTCTGTAAGGGACCAGACACAAAATAGCCAAGTTCATTTTGCCAGGTTATTTTTCAGACAGGACATTTGTTAGAGTTTGGGGCAAAACCTCTTGCATTGCACCACAAAGATGGAGAAGAGGGTGTGAGGAAGAAGGCCAGGGATTGTTTAAACTGCTATAAGTTACACAGTTGAATGAGAAACTATGGCTGGGAATCAGTTCCATGTTTTTTCTCTCCTTCCCAACAAATGAATATTATGATTGTTTCTCTGCTCCAATCTCACACAGAAGCAAAATGGAGGGCAGAGAACTATAAAAAGGAAGTAATTCATCTCAGCTTCCTGTGAAGATCATTGTTTTTCTGGATGATCTTTTGCTTAATGTGAGCTTTGTGTGCTGCAACTGCAGGACTGTCTAAGAACTGCTCTAGCAAGTATCAACACTTATCAATGGGGAACAGTAGCTGATCAGGGTCATGTTCTGCCATCTGTTTGTTCATCTTTCCCATGTGGAAGCCTGTGAAAATTGGTCCTTCTTGTTTCTGCTAGGAAACAGCCACAAGTGTGGAGTGGACCACAGGAAAGAGGGAGCTTGGATCTGGGGGGTGTTGTTGGTTAATCTTAATTTTGTTTGTTTGTTTGTTTGTTTTGGTTTTGGTTAATTTCTTTTCCCCCAGAAATCCCCATACAAATACTGAAGGTATGCAATTGTTCACAACTTTTTTGCAAGGAAGTTGCTTCAGCAGCCTTTGGAAGCAGCAGGTCAAATGAGGGTGTCACCTTCTTCAGACTGAAGAAACTTCAGGTTTCTTAAATATTGAGCACTCAAATTCAGGCAACATAAGAATAAGTGAGAAAGCCTTAAGAATACAGAAGATTTTCTAAGGGAGATTGTTAAATGGTAACTGAGAGCAATTATCTTGTTTTAATGTTTATCTATTACCAGTGTAACTTCACTTGATTCTACTGTTTTGTCTCTTGATTTTGTTGTATCTGATTTACATCTTTATGAAAGAGATTGAGATCAAAGGAATGATGAAACCACTAAGAGTCACTTTGTCATTTATTCTTCTCACTGTCACTAAAGCAGGACAGTTTCATAATCAACACAGATCTCTTTATGAGCTTTTCCTTTACCCAGGAAAGCATTAAAGTGCTAGCCCAAGTCTACTGCTGTTTAGGAGGACATGTCTAGGGCTGATGTATATTACTGAGCAGAGATCCCTTCCCTTTACTATATTTAATTTTCCGCGCAGATGTTTATTATGTGGGTATTCTGGAGATATACATAAGGAAAGACTCATTCTATTGAGCAGGACATATAAACATGTAACTAACAGTCTTCTGTTGCAATACAGCTTTTATCTTTACATTTTGTTGATGCTTGTTTAGCTAATTATATCACTCATTGGTCACATCAAAGTTCCTGCTGAATTTACTTCAGCAATTTCACAGAATCTGATTAGAGGAGTTTTTATTTTCAGAATCAAATACAAAATGCAATAAAAGGCAAAAATAAGAAAAAATGTCACTGAACTGCATTTAATTAAACATAACGCAAAAAATAAGAAAGAAGGACATAAGTGAAGCAATTAGTATACAAGTTACAGTTGAGAAAAACGGGAGCCATACTTAAAGGAGAAATTGTTTGATGGAATGGTACTAAGGTTATCTGAGCTTTTTGTCAGTTTATGTGATACTTTGTTCACTTGCAATCAACTTCCCTTACATTTCTTAAATAGTTATATTTACATAAGATTGCAAAAAGAAAACTGCACTTACCTTATTTGCATTTTCATCATCGTGTAGTTAAACCAGCCACAAGATGGCAATACACCATGCTGTGAAAAGATAATTACTACATTTTGTCTGATTTTAACCCCTCCACAAATGGCTGAAACGTACTGCCTTTTTAGCTTTGGAAAAATTATTGCAGACTTTGGGAATCTTAATGAGGAACAGTCGCAAAGTAATTACTTTAAGACCCCTCCACTCCCACTAATCCCTCTGCTACTATAAACAATTTATTAATAATTTCTTTTCACTCTTCTGTTTCTCTCCATTGCTATTGCTTGCAGGAAACTATTGTTTGAAGGACTGAAAAAGCTATGGGATACAATATCCATTAGCATCCCTGCAGAAAGGGACAGATCTGTGCTGTTGGAGGCCACAGACACTAAAGCTGATTGCTCTTGACAGTCAAAGCATGGCTCCATCAGTAGTGAGAAAGAAACAGATGCCCTTGTCTCCTGGAATAATTAAAATAGAGACAGCCTAAAGTTATGAAAAAGGTAGAAATGTGAGGGTGCATTGTTCAAGGACATGTTCTTAGGGACTTCAAATGGAAAGTTCTGCAGTAAACTTTATACCATAATAGGAAGAGGTGCCAAAAAGACACTTGAAGGTTTTGTCTGACCGTAAAATAGCACTGAGTCACCAGTATGAGGTATTTGCAAGCAAGGTTAATGTAATTACAGGAGTTAGCAGGTGAAGCCTCAGATGTTCTGGAAGGATGTGGCATTGCTGTTTGTTTGCATTCCACTTGCACCACAGGGATGTGGTACGTCAGGGCACAGCTGGCAGGGCAAGGAGACATTCTCCTCCTTTTCCCTGGAAGTGTAAGCCAGCTTTCTGATGTGGTTGCAAGACAGGATGCTGGGAAGTGTCTGGCTGACGTACTGCATTTATGGAGTCAGGATCAAATTAATTACTAGATCTGAAGGCAGGAGGAAGTTTTCCCAGGTCACAAGGTCAGGGATTGTTCAATGTGGTTTATGTTTTCCTGAGTAACAGAAGGGGTCACGTACATCCTAAGGCAACCTGGGAATTTCATAATTTTCTTCTTTTGAAGTGTTGCAGGTGACTTTTGATCTTCTGCTACCGCCTTCAGCTTGTGTCACGTTGTGCAGAACAGGTAGATCTGTGGGCTGTCTTGGGTAAATGCTTGTTACACCATGCACTATAACAAAAGGGCTCTGGACTAAAAGATCTAAACAGCTCTTTGTTATATGACCCTATAGCACAATACTTCATCAGGCCTCGTCTCTAAATGCTTGGGTTAGAAAATGCTGAGGAATCACTGATGTAGCTTTAGATTTAGACATAAATAAGCAAAATATGGAACACAGAAACATAAAAAAATCATTTTGGTTGAAAAAGAAAATCATGGAGTTCAACCATTAACCCAACGATGCCAAGTCCACCACAAAACCACATCCGTAAATGCCACAACTACACATCTTTTCAAATACCTTCAGCAGAGGACTCAAGTACTTCCCTGCAAAGCCTGTTTCAGTGTTTGACATTTCTTCTTTCAGGGAAGAAATTTTTCCTCATATCAACTCTAAACCTCCCCTGGTGCAATTTTAGGACATTTCCTGTTGTCCTATCTCTTGTTGCCTATAAATGTAACTGAGAGACTGACCTCTTGCTACAAACACCTTAGCTGTAGAGAGCAGTAAGATCTGGCCCCCACTCCTCCCAGACTCCTTCTCCACAGTTTAGACAACCCCAGCTCTCTCAGCCAGTCCTCATAAGACTTTTGCTCCTGACTTTTCCCCACCTTCTTTGCCCTTGGAAATATTCCAGCACTTCAATGTCAAAAAACACTGTAGTGAGGGCCCAAAAACTGACCCAAGCACTGCTGAGTATACGGAGACAATCACTGCCCAGGTCCTGATGGCTACACCAGTGCTGATCCAGGCCAGGATGTCATTGGCCTTTGTAGTCAGCTGGGGACAACCTGGCTCATGTTCTGCTGCTGTCAACCAGCACTCCCTGGTCCTTTTCCCACAGGCTGCTTTTCAGCCACTTTCCCCCAAGCCTGTAGTGATGCCGGGGGTTGTTATGACCAAAGTACAGGACCTGGCACTTGGCCTTGCTGCTCTTCATACAATTGGTGTCAGCCCATCAATCCAGGCTGTCCAGATCCTTCTGTAGAACCTTTTAACCCTCCAGCAGATCAACACTCCCAGCCAGCTGGGGGTCTTCTGCAAACTGACTGAGGGTGCCTTCAGTACCCCCATGCAGATCCTCAATAAAGATATTGGACAGGTCCCATACTGAGCCTTGGGGAACACCACTTGTGACCAGCCACCAGCTGGATTTAGCTCCATTCACCACCACTCTCTGGGCCTGGCCATCCAGCCAGGTTTTTAGCCAGCAAAGAGCACACCCATCCAGGCCATGAACAGCCAGTTCCTCCAGGGAAATGTGGTGGGAAATGGTGTCAAAGGCTTTACTGAAGTCTGTGTAGACAACACCCGCAGTCTTTCTCTCATCTCCCACTAAGGGAGCCATCTTCCCACAGAAGAAGACCAGGTTAGCCAACACATTTATTCCACTTCTGTCATTTTGAGTAGTTTATTCCCTACCCCGCTGGCTTGGAATTGCCATCCTGCTACTATGTTCTCGGACTGCCTGCTGCTCATAAAGATCCAAATAAGCAAATCTGTTGAATTGTTGACTGTTCTGATGACCATGAGAAAGATCACATTTTATGATTTTCTATCCTCTAAAGAAAATCTGACGATGCAAACTGAAATCCTTCCTGCCTCTTGTAGACAGCTGGGCTACAGTTTATGACTGCAGTTTAAATTGCTAATACAATTTTGACTACAGTTCCCTATATTTCATGTATAGCTTAAAATTTTAACAAGGAATTATATGCATCAACTTAGGAATTTTTTATTAGTTTGCGCTGCGTGTTTCTTTATTACATCCACGAAAGGATTGATGCATGCCCTAATTAACCACTTTGATTCTTTTTATTGTAAATTGCATTTCAGCTAGTGTCTGCTCCTTGCTGATGAACACTTACAATGAAGACAAACATGTTTTTCTTGGAGGAATCACATTATTACAACATGAAATACATTGAGAGTAATTTAATGAGTAGCCTAGTGTCTTCTTCTGAATACTGTTTATTCTGGGTACACCAGAACAAAGACATTATGATGCTGATGGAACTGTTTTATGAGACTATAACCCACACATGGAATATACTCAAGCTGTAGGGTAATATATTAATTGTTCACATTGAAAAAGAAGGAAGGAGATGACTGACATTTATAGGGTTTGTGTCTCTCAAGTGCTAGATAGTTCCAGCTGAGTTTTTTGCTTGGGCTCCAGGTTTTTTGGTTTTTGTTACCATAATCATTAGTCTGTAGCAATCTGTGTTGTAGTTGTTATCAAAGTTGCATTATCTTTTATTCAACTTCATTTCATTGATGCCAGATTTGGAAGGAAAAAAAGAGTAAATTCCACCTCTTGTTTCCTCTCTTTCATGTGCGTAAATGTCCAGAAATGCCTTCACAACATCTATTATGCAAGAAATGCATTGTGGTTAAAAGGGGAAAGATGGAATACCCATAGAAAAATGTCTGTCTACCAGTTCATAACAGCTCTTTAGTATAGTCTGAGATGTGGAAGAGGTTATTAGAATGCTATGGATGCTTCAGAATTTTCAGTGGCTCTTTTTCTCACTCAACAATCGTTTTTTTTTTTTCAGAAAAAGCCTGTTTGTGAGAAAGGTTTCATCTCATTTTTTTTATGAGACATCTTTCTTAGTCTTCTGGAAAAAAAAAAAAACAAATCCAGTTTCTTTTTGACAACTAATTTTTCCTTTATACAATTAAGGCACTTCTAAAAAAATGACCTTCATAATGATCAAAACAGAATCTCTTTGTCTAGACAGGGTTTTTTGCATTTGCCTAATTTATGAATGCATTTTAGATTTTGACTTATGGCGATTTAGTAAGAGAAACTGAAAAATCTTAGGAATTTTCATAGAAGGGGAACTTTTTTGTGTGCAGCTTTACTGATTGTATGTCTCCCTGATAATTTTCTTTTATTAGTTCCACAGTCTACCTCCTACATGTGGAAAAGTATTTTCCTTCTATTCCTGTGCCCTTGGTCATAAGTCCTATATCTTTCTGATTTAAAAGAAAAGGACTCCAATAGGTATCAGTTTTGTTTCCTCCTTATTCATGGCCTTCTTTTTGATACTTTCCATTTGTTCCTTACTGGGTGTGGTACATGTCTCCATAGCTTTCTGTGACCATTTCATTCTGTGTAAAATGATGGCTACATGCTGCTCCTGGCATCTGCAGATGGGGAATTCTGACTGGATGCTGATTTTGCACACTTTATCTGAAATGCATAAGAATGTTATAAAGAGAAGTCTTAGATGCATGTTACTACTGGAACACATGTAGAACTCCAAGGGTTAAAAATCTGTCTGCAGTTATGTAGGAAGGAACAGAAAAAAACAGGAACAAAAGTCAGGACCATTCTCAGTGAATTTAGCTAAGAACCATGAACAGCTGTTTTTCTGCACACTATACTATCAAGGAACTTACGTGTTTTGTGGAGTTATTTTCTGTTTGCTTGTTTGTTTCCTGCTCATATATCCAAACAAAGTAATTCAGGAGTGACTCAAGGAAAACAGAATCACTTCTTTCCAGCCAGTTAAAAACACAGGTACCAAATTTTTCAGCTCCAAGTGTACCATTGCTGTGAATTTAAATGACTAAGTACACATTAAGATCACTATAAGCCTTTCAGCCAAACTTTCCCCATCTCTTTGTTCTCTCACTCTTTCAGCCATATAGATTTTCCTGATATCCTTCCTTTCCTTTTCTTTACTCTGACTCATTGATTACACATTACTAATGGATTTTTCTGTGCTTTAGTTTCTCCCTTTGTGAAATAAAGAACATCTATTTTTGCTGTTGTGTCAAGGTAATAGATTTATTAGGAATACCTCAGCTAGTCATTGATATGTTCCTCTTAGGAGGCAGCTCCTTAAATCAAACCACTGAGGTTCTACTTTGTGCTCTGAGGTACTGTAATTTCAGGTATTCAAATACTGCTCATATTCTAAGCTATCTTGAAAGAAAGTGAAAATACTATCTTACATTACAGTAGTAAAGTATTCCTGGGAAGAAGGTGGCTGGCTCATTTGTAAACGGGATGAAATATGCAAAATTTAGAATATCTTGTGATAGTGATTTCTATCAGTAAGACATAACAGTATCAGTTATGGTTTTTTCTTTGTGTGTGTGTGTGCATGCTTGCTCTGAATACTGCTTCCAGTAACTTATGAGAATTATAAAAGCAATGGAGAAACAGGCACTGGATTTGGGTGCTTTAGTAAAAGCATTGCCAGCAGGTCGAGGGAGGCGATCCTGCCCTTCTATTCAGCTCTGGTGAAGCTGCATCTGGAGTGCTGTGTCCAGTTCTGGACTCCTCAGGACAAGAGAGACATGGAGACCCTGGAATCAATGGCTGATTAAGGGACAGGTGCATCTCTCTTATAAGACAAGGCTGAAGGAGCAGTGCCTGTTCAGCCTCAAGAAGAGATGACTGAGAGGGGACCTCATCAGTGAATGTAAGAGTATTGGGTTTGCATGGCCAGGTTTGGTAGCAGGGGGGCTACAGGCTTCTGTGAGAAGATACTGGAAACTTCCTTCATGTCCAGCAGAACCAATCCCTTGTGGCTCCAGGACAGATGTGCTGCTGGAAAAGGCCAGGCCAAATTGAAATTATGGTAGTACCTCTATGACAACATTCTTAAAAAGAAGAATTTGAAAAAATTATTGTGCAGGTGTAATTACAGAGCAGGGGAAGGACTTTTCTCCTTGAGCAGTGGTAGAAAAAACATGTAATGAACTAACCTTAACTCTCATTCCCTGTCTCTCTGAGTTGCTGCAGGGGAGGAGGTAAAGCTGGGAAGGAGGGAGAGGTGGGGGGAAGTTGTTTTTTAAGGTCTTATTTTACTTCTCATTGTCCTGCTCTGATTTGGTTAGCAACCAATTCATTTAATATCTCTATTTCAAGCCTGTTTTGTCCATAATGGTATTTGGTGAGTGATCTCTCCCAGTCCTTATCCCATCTCATGAACCCTTTGATATATTTTCTCTCTCCTGTCCAGCTGAGGAGGGAAGTGAGAGAATGGCTTTGGTGGGTGTCTGTTACCCAGCCAGTGCCAGCCCACTACAATAAGTACCAGAAGGGAGTGTGTCAAGAGGATGGAGCCAGAATCTTTTTGGTGGTGACAAGCAATAGGACAAGAGGCAACAGGTAGAAACTGATGCACAGGAATATGAGGAAGAATTTCTTTCCCATGCAGGTAGGTAGGTGATCAAGCACTGGAACAGATTGCCCAGAGGGGGTGTGGAGTCTTCCTCACTGGAAGTACTCAAGAGCTGTCTGGACATAACCCTGTGCCATGTGCTCTGGGATGACCCTGTTTGAGCAGGGAGGTTGAACCAGATGATCCCACTGTGGTTCCTTCCAAACTGACCCAGTATGTGATTCTGTAATTTGTGCATGAGGTACAGAATAATGGTTGAGGTTGAAAGGCAGAACTGGAAGCCATCTAGTTTGAGGTCTCTATTCAGACAGGGTCACCTAGAGCTGTTGCCCAAACCATCCAAGTATGCGTAGGCTACATAGGTAGCCTGCACTGAGATGCTTGCTCCACATATTGAATATGAGTCTCCTCTTGAGGGCAACCTTGGCAAAGCTCAAAAACTCAATGCTGTTCAGGCCTAACCTTGAAGAATGAGCAAAAAACCTTAGCAGACATGCTATGAACTAAGCCTCATCCTCTCAAATGTGGAGGGAGCTAATCTGGCATGGTCACTTATCATAACTATTAATGGTCTATGGCTGTGATATGGCCTCCTTTCTCTACAACAAACAGAGAGAAAGAAATTCTCAGTTAACTCCTGCTTCATGGAAACATTTGGACTTGCTCATTTGGCCAAAGCTATGTGGAGAATCTCTCAAGAAGACTGTTCTTTCCCTCCTGCCTCCCTCCTGTAACTGCCTAAAGCCTCTGAAGCACAGTGAGTGCTTCATCTCCTTTGTTAACTGCCTTCAGACGGCTCGTTAGACAGCACTATTCACAGCTGAGCCTGGCTGTTCACCAGGAAACAAATGTTATCCAAATTTCAGTTCAAAATAGAATGAATTAAAGACATTTAATCTCAATTTCAGTCCTTGCTTGTTTTCCTCCAAGCTGCATAATTGAGCTGCCATTTCTAAATCATTGTTCCCAGCTTCTTGTCACTTAACATCTCTAGCATTTCAAGCAGCTTAATCTTAAATCCTTTATTGTGTAACCACATTTCAACTAGAAATAGCAGCAAATCCTAGACATTCTGAATCTCACCTTTGCATCATATGTAGCCAGTGTTATCACTGCAAAGTAAAAACAAAGCAAGGATGAGTGTGTAGTGGTCCCTTGCATTGAGTGGATAAAGAGGGGAAGGTGTCTCCTCTGCACATGCAGAGAAGTGGGATAGCACACTGTTAACAATCTGCCCTGTGTGGCATTGACTGGGTTTCCTTCTGGGAGCTGAAGGGGACTCTTGTATGGCTACTTCCAGATCTCTAACTTTATCAAAATTGACACCTTACTTTATGTTATTAAATATATAGAGCTTTATACATTATTAAAGTGAATTTCATTTTCATAGGAGGCTATAATTAGTGCAGAAATAGCAGAAATTGGATTAGTTATGGTAAAATTGTGAAACAGCAAGGAGGAATGTGGGAGAAACAGGTACTGTGATCCTCACCAACAAGCTGGGAGTTTAGTGAATCCATAGGTTACAAAACATGTTATGTCAGTACCAAACAGTGGAGTTTATTTCCTTTTATAACTTCAGTATAATTTTTTCCTTAACTGTTCTCCCACTGTCTCCTATCTCTTGTTGCAAATAGGGCTGTTGAAAAAAACCCCAAACCCAACAACCCAGTATGACATGGACAGTTTAATAGTAGACCTGTATTACTTGGGAACTGTGTTGAAATCATGAAGGTGCAGAGACTCAAGAGGCTTAGAATTACCCATGGGATCACTCCATCTAAGGTAGGAAAAGCACATGGCAAAATGGGATCAAAGGCTGAATTTTATGATTTGTCTTGAGTAGGGGAAACTATCTGTTGATATGTGTAAGATAGTATGTATCAACCACTTGCAAAAACAGCAACGTCAGGTAAAAGTACACATGCTCCCACTTCAGCTGTGAATCCTTAAAGCCAACGCTGGAAAATTCAAAATCCCTTTGGTTTAGAAAGCATTTTGAAAAGATTGTGTTTCTATCTTTTGTGCAATGCTGCCTGTGAAGAAATCAGTTCAGGAGTGAAAAGGCACACCAAGCTGGTTTCTAATGGAAAATATACGAGGAAATTATGTGGGAACTGAATAGAGGATCTGGAAATTCAGTTCGCTGTTGTGGTGGAATGGGAACATTCTCTAGGAGGAGGAGATTCCCCCTAAAATGAGATCTGGGGATTAGGATGGTAAAGAACTATGGGGATTGAGAAGGGTTTCAGTTTCAGGTTGATGAGGGTTTGGATTTCATCTGTGGAAGGAAACGGTACCTAGAAAAAGACTGTCTGTGGGGTTCTGACAATCTCTGAAAAAGACTGTCTGTGGGGTTCTGACAATCTCTGCCTCCTATTGTCAAAACCCCCATGCACACACGGTCACCTGTGCCCTCCCCATCCCTGCTGTCCCTGCAGACGCTCGCCTTTACCCGTCATTCTCCACGTAATAATTCCCTGCTCAGCCTCCCGCACGCTCTCACCACAAACAGTGTGGAGAAAAAAAGACGTATGAAACGTGTATGGCAGCAACCCTGTGATAAACGCAGAGATAAGGACAGCACTGCCGAGGACAGGCACTGTATTGCCGCTGGCTGTGCTGCCGGCGCCAGCCCTTCTGCAGCGGCCACGGCCCTGAGGAAGGGAGCGGCCCGCCGAGCTGGGAACTACGGCGGCGCTCGGCGGCTTTTTCCGCACAAGGCAGCGCGGACCGCCCACAACCTCCGCCCGGGGCCTCCCCGACACGGCCCGGGGCCTCCCCCGAACCCCGGCCGCCCTCAGCCCCTCACGCCGGCCCAGCCGGGAGATGGCGCTGCCCGCGGCGGCCGGCAGGAGGCGCTGCCCGCGGTGGCCGGCAGGAGGCGCTGCCCGCGCTGGCCGGCAGGTGGCGCTGCCGGGCTGGCCCGCGGCCGCCATTTGTCCGTTTCTCGTCGCACCGTGCGAAGGTGAGAGAGAGAAAAGCCTCTAGACGGATTCGAGAAAATGAAAGTTCAAAGCAAGCAGGATGGCAATGAGGACAGCGCCAGGAAATTCCTCCAGATGGATTTGAGAAAATGAAAGTTCAAAGCAAGCCGGGTGGCAATGAGGACAGCGCCGGGAAATTCCTCTCTTCTTTCCAACGCCCCCTCGTCTCCGCCCCGTTTTCCACAGAATGTAGAGTCATAAAATGTTAAGGTTTGGAAGGGGCCTCAGAGAGCATCTTGTCCCAGCGTCCCTGCCCTGGGCATGGACGCTTCCCACTGGAGCAGGTTGCTCAAGGCCTGATCCAGCCTGGCCTTGTACACTGCCAGGGCTGGGGCACCCACAGCTTCTCTGGGAAACCTGTTCCACTATCTCACCACCTCACACTAAAGAACTTGTTCCTAATATGTACTAGTAATTTCCCCTCTTTCAGTTTGTTCTCATTAATCCTTGTCATTCCAAGGCATCACTATCACTACAGTTCCTGACAAGAACTTTATGCCATTTGTGGGTGTTTCTGTGTGTTAGGACTTGTTTCAGTTGGGGCTTTCACAGTGCCAAGGAAGCAGAAAACAAGTCCTGTGACACTGGCCTGGGTGCTCAATAAAACTGTAGTGGATTCAGTGTGGGGATGAGCTTGTGGAAGGGTCCCTGTCAGAGCTGCCCACCTCCACAGGGCTTGGTTTAATCTGGAGATGCTTTAATGTGCATTTTGCTGCAAATGGTGCTTGGAACTGCTTGGTGTTGAGTTTTCCAGCTGGCACCAGCTGTGTGCCAGACGGGACTCACTATGTACTTACACTGACATTTTGAGACTTCATCTGGAGGCTGGTCCAAGGAAGCTGAGTTCTGCCACTGATAGTGCTGCAGTCAGTGCTGCTGACCCTGACTGGAGAAACCAGCAAGGAGTTCACCTTACCACCCTGAGGCTTTGCAGCAGGTAACCTGCTGATACCTGTTTGTCTGTTGGTTTCTCTGTCCTCCCAGCAGTGGAGTTCAGCCATGTTGTCCTTGTCAAGGACTAATAGCGTTTGTGACATTTCTACCAGTATTTCATAACTTTTCAGCAGACCTGAAATTGGCTAACCATGTTAGATAAGAGGAAAAAATAAGAGATTTATGTTTTCCTGGTTCTGCATACATTTTTTAAAATGTCAGCCAGCTTGGTAAGGAGAGTGAGACTTTTCACTTTAAGAGATAAACTTCAGTGTAAAAGTTTGTTTCTATGACATAGCTAAAAGTGAATTAACAGTAGGAAATTAAGAGCAGCCCAAAGTATCAGGAGGGAGGGAATTTAAATAAGGGTAACATTTTAATTGGCTCTAATTTCCAGAGTTTCATCTGTTTTGCATAAAACTGGCTAGAAAATAGCTGCTCTAAAACGAGTCTTGTGTTTCATGTCTATACACTATTCCATGTGCTTGAATAATATGTTTAAAAGGACACAACATGAGAAAAAAATGGCCACACTTACCAATATAGATTTCAGCAAAGTCAGATTAGTGATTTATGTTTTCAGCTGTCTATAAAAACATTTGGTAATCTGCATTACTTTTTTTGTGTTTTAGTTTATTCTTCTCATGACAGTTCAAAAAATTAGCAAAAGGGGGGAAAAAGAAGAAAAAGCTGGCTGTTATGGCTACATTATAAAATTACTAATAAGATTCCTTAAAAATAAACTTCATAAGATTACTTTAGACTTCTCAGCTGACAGTGATTGTAGTAAGTTGCAGTATTGACCATGGAGTTTAGAGGATGCCCACCTTTCTGTAGTCCTGAAGGCTGCCTGAGGAAAGATGCAAGAATTTAGCTCTAATGCAGTATCAGTCATTATGTGCTCTGACAGAATCAGAAACACATTTTTTACCATGGTAGAGGTTGTAGTCTTAGAATTAAAAAAACTTATGCAGCTGTAGGATACTCCTTTCATCCCATTCAGGTGAGCCTGCCTTACAATGCTATGCCCTAGACTCAAATGGGGATTTTCAGCTCAGTTTTCAGGAACAGCTGCAACAATAAGGCACCTTTTTAGCTGCAGTGCACCACAGGTGCACATTAACACTAAAGTCCCATGGTGGCAATAAGATCATTAGCAAATTGACTCATGTAGTTTCAAGACTTTCTTCCCATTTTCACCTGCTGAAAAATGTTCACCTCCTGTTTGAAAAGTCTTTCCCTGTCACTAGAGGACACTATTGAACAGAAAATGCTGACTTGAGCAGTCAGATGAGAGATTGCTTGTTCCCAAGTGCCAAAAACTCAGAGTGAAATTCAGTTTTCAGCAACTGATTTTAACTCAACTTACTAAACTTCTCATGGTTGTTTTTTTTCGTGGTTTTTTTTTTTGGTTTTTTTTTTTTTTTTTTTGTTGTTGTTTTTTTTTTTCCTGCCTGTACTGTCACTTTACTATCCTTACTCTTCTCCACTGGGAAAAACCCACTGGAATCAAGTCAGCCAAGTATCAGACCTATTTCACTGTTTCCCTCGCTGTTTCATGCATTTAAACTATGGTATGTCAGTCTGAAATAACAGTGGTTGTGCCAAAAGACATGGAGTAAAGAGAGTACTGGGTAAAGGGAATTTCCTCCATGAATATGAGGATGGCTCTCTTATTTTATTTGTGCATGTTACTGATGTCATTCTTCAGTCCCGTTTCTTACCCTTCAAGATCCAGAGAAAATTAGCAAGAGGCTTTCAAAGTGTTCTCTTGAAAAAAACTTGTGTCTTTCCTATGGAAAAAAGCAACAACATTTAACATATGACAAATAACAGGCACAAGAAATGTCTGTCTAAACAGAATGAGAGCTGCTGAGTAAAAGTCTGAAGAAACCGAGTTTGGACATATTTATGGCAGACTACTCCATCCCACTGGTATTAGCTTGCAGTATGAAACACCTTTATTTTGGAAACCATTTTGTGCTTTGATGTAACTGTCTGCTTATAGAATCTGGGAAAAATTCCACATGCTACACCCTGTAGACCTTTTCTGAGAAATGTAATAATGTTTCCTCATATAGGGAGGAAGAGATGTGATGACCTAAGGCATGTATTGTTGAAAACAAGGATGTGGTTTTTCCAGTATTGTCCATCTGGTGTCTTTCATAACGCAGTGTTAATATAACTAAGTTTGTAGGAGACCAGAAGCAAAAGCAACTTCTTCAGGAACTGCAGTAATGAAACCCTTTAACCAATTTTGTTCTGAACACAGTAAGATTGTAATAGATGGCTGAGAGCCAACACTCAGCAGTGTCAAAGGAAGCAAACAGATGATGAAAATAAATAGATAGAGAAAAATGTTTATACTGAGTTCAAGACATTGAGACTGAAGACACAGATCAAAGGACTACAGAGAGCTGCACAAACCCATGCTTTGAAAATCATCTTGCAAACCACTTGTAAAATATATATATTTTGTAGTAGTCTGGCTTTCAGTAAAAAGATGGAATAAATCACTTTGCCTATATTTTGGAAGTTTAAAAACTGTATGCTATATATGCCACAAATTTTTGGAAGTGACTGCTTATGCACAAGCACTGATTTTCCTGGAAAGCAGTATGGGTTAATTATTTGTTAAGTGAGGTGGAGTGCCAAGGTACAGTTTGTGATTCCTTCTTCAGATGCAGGTCTGGCTAGTTTCTATGTCCTTTTCCTCTCCTCTTAGAGAGAGGCCCTGTAGAGTAGCAGTCTTGTGAAGCATGTGTTAGCTTCAAAACTTACAAAGCAGCTCAAACCCACAGCAAATTGAAATACTGTTGTGAGCTGGCACAGGCAGGCCATAGGAAGAAATACAAAACCATGTATGAAATGCAAAGGGTAAATCAATTTTTGTTACCTCCCCAACCAGGGCATTCCCAAAGCAGCACCTGGCCAGAAGCACACAGGCAAGGAGGCACCATGGAGCGCTGTCCATGCTGGAAGATGCCCAAACCTGCCCTTCTGGATTGCTGAAGGTAATTTACCACTGTGCTCTGGTCTTTCCCACACGTGGAATCTCAAGCATGCTTGATTGGGTGCCTTCAGGTCTATCACAGGTCTGTGATATCCAAACACAGATATTCTTCTTGTCCAATACGCAAGACCAAAGAACAATTAGTATGATATATGTGGTTTTGGCACCCCAGCTGTAAGTTCTTGAGTGTATTTAGAATCCTCCTCGCTAATCTTCCATTATTTTCCCACAAATACTGAAACTGAGGCTAAGGAGGAGAGTACAGCTGGATGTTCCCAGAGTATATTGTGGCTCCCTGTTGTGGCCTGCGCAGCTGCTGGGGTAGAGCACAGTCTGTGCAAAGATGCTCAGCCTGCTCTCTTCTACACTGCAAAGCATGGTGAGAGTCTGCTCAGGTATTGTTGTTTCTCTTGGCACAGTTATGTACTGGGCTGTAAGAGGATCCTGAAACCTCCCAGCTGGTGTTTGTAGGGTCATTTACTGAAAATTGGTATCCATACCCTTTAGCTTCCCATCACATCTCAGCTGGCTAATTTTTTTAACTTCCTCTTCTATTTTTCTTATTGGTGTCTGAATCTAAGGCTCAGAGAAAGAAAGTAAAAAATAATTGAGAGGAAAAACATAAGAGTACAAGATCAGAGAGTTCATAAGACCCTTTTAAAGTCAGCCACTGGATTACAGAAATGCCATAAGTGCATGGTATATTACCTGCTATATCACTTTATATACAAGGTTATTCAAACAATAAACTGCACTGCCAGGTTCTCTCTGTATATAAGCACTCTAAGAGTGCTCTGGTTTGACCTGTGCATTTTCTGTGCTTCTTTTGCTCAGTTTAGTGGGTGAAATTTTGGGCAGTGTCCCACTGAATAATACATGTATCTTTTAATAGCATTCATGTGTTGCTTTGTGTAGGCACCGTCAGAAGCCAGTGCTGATGCAAGGCCTGGGACACACTTGTGACACTGAGTAGAGACAAGTATGTGGGACTACTGTGTGCGAGGCTTTGTCAAACCTCTTGGGTGAAGTTGTTCTGGTTTAGGGCAAATTTAGGAGGAAACCTCTGAAGGAGGTCCCTCTAAAAAGCAAATTCAAGCAGCTCCTCCCCCTACCAGTTCAGGAGACACGAGACACTTTTCTCCTTCGAGAAAAGTGGGAAAAAACCTGTTTATTTAACAAGCAAAGTATTCACAAAGTTGAGAAAATGAATAATATTAAACAATTGAACCTCTCTTTGTTCTGAAGAGATGGCAAATTCAGAAAGTCCTCTTGTAGCTCAGAGTCCTTTCTGTGGCTGTGTCCTCGGCTTTCTCTCAGTCTCTCCGGGCTCGGGTCCGGTGTCCCAGCTGCAGCGCAGCTTGTGGGGCGCCAGACGATAGTCCTGGTGTTCCCTGATGGAACAATACCTGAACAGGTCCAAAAATCTTCTGGCCTCAGCCAAATAAAAAAATCTAACTAAAGGCAAAGGAGAGCTCTCTCCCCTTATCTGTGCAGCAGACAACACACTGAGAGAGGTGAAGCTCTGTTGGTGAATACAGCCACAAAAAATTCCACCGCTTTTCCTTCTCCCCCGCTTCACTCTCAGACCTAGTTTTAAAGGCACGAAACTTATTTCTGGGCCAAACAGACAAATGGGGGTACAATTCAGCATCATGAAGTCACCCCAGGACAGAAGTGCATATGACACAGCCTTTTATGGAGTCAGCAGTTAGAGAATAACCTCTTCCATGCCTTCATTTAGATGCGCAGCTAATATGTGTGTTTGTCAAAATCTGCCAAAATAGCAACAAAATAAGGTGTTGAGATCATCAGTGTGTTTGGTTTCTACCTATTTTACAGGCACTGGTGTTTAATTTTCATAGTTGGCATCAGTTGTATCTGTTTTCTTTCCAGCCTCGTCACTTCTGGGTTTGGTTGGGGTTTTTTGTTTGTTTGATTTTTCTTTTCTTTTTGTTGTTGCTGTTATTTGTTTGTTTTAACAATTTTCTTACTCTTAGGTCATAATTTATTTGTTAGAAGAGTATTTGGAGATGTTTATGTTTTTTTCTCTGAAATACCCCTGCCTTGTATTAACATTAGCTGCAGAGAGGTGTTAACCTTTGGGTAACAGCTAAATATTTTCAAAAGGCATGCCCTTCTGCACTCTCAAAGCAGTGTTAGCTCATTTTATTGTGCAGTAGATCCCATCTCTCACTTGTGCTTGTAGATGAGAAGAGAAAGAGAGGGATCATCCTCTATTACAGATTTAGCTGTGGGATGAGGAGCAGAGAGGAGAAGAACTTAGATGCCAGATTTATATAACTGGATGCATGCCACTGCAGTCTCTGCAGCACAGGCCACATGCCAAATCTCTTTCTTAGCCTCGTAAGGCAGTTGATTAAATCAAGTTAGCTACTGTATGATTCTAAACGTATCTTCTTGTTGGCTCCCTTTTATCTAATTTTCTTCCTTCCAGAAGATGCTGCTACAGCTACTCATAGCATTGCTGACTGTGAAAATGGCAGAAACAGTGGGGTTTTTTTTGTTAGTTGGAGCAATGTGACAGTAAAGAATATCTGCCTAGGACATACTGCCCTGATAAAAATTCTGTACAGTTACTGCAGGTTGTGTCCTCCCACTTGTATTTCCTGACTGGTGTTTAATGAGGCTCTGTCCTGATCTGAATGGCTGGTAGAGCACGTGAGATGCCCATGTGGTTGTGCAGCACCACAGGCAGTGCTATTGAAGGAACTGAAATTCTCCCAGCCTTTTGGCAGTGCCATGTCTGATGTAACTGGAGTAGGTGATCTGTTCTCCAGAACATTGAGGTGGATTTGCTTAAAACCCTTTCTTACATTGAACTCTTAAAGTTCCACAAGATTTTAAATTAAAGAGACGTGAGATTTTATGAGAGTATACATTAGAATACTTGGTATATTTTTTCCTTAAATAATGAAAGCTGAAGGTGACTAGAGATGGAATAAAGGCCTGTAATTGCATCTCCTGTCACTGTTACTGCTGTTAAATTCTCTTTTCCTTCATGTTTCAGACAGCCCAGTAGCTTCCTGGGTTGCGGCAACTCTGTGAAGTCCTCTATGATCCATGGAAAGTTTCTGTCCCCTTACTTCAGAGCTTGGAGCATCAGCTCCCCTGCTTTTCCCAATAGTCTCTTGTGCTGCAGGCACTCAGTTCTTTGCTGAGCTTCTTCTCTTCTTGTAGCACCTTGTAGACTCTAGAGTTTTCTCATGCTTACAGTTTGGTGAAAAGGTAATAGCATAGACATGGTAATAAGTGGAAATATGCTAAAATTGATGAATTCTGGATAAAAATTATCCGAATTTTGCAAGAACACCCACTCTGAAATGAAACGAGGTCACTCCTGACTGGTGATAGCTCCCGTGGCTACATTACATCTTCTTCGTCTTACACAGGAACTCTTAGCATTCTTCCAGGTCATGATCCCAAAATCTGTGGTAGATGGTCCCCATAAGTCCCATGACAAGATTTTTTTAACCTTACTCTTTCTGTGTAGGACTTTACGAGTGATTTTTATGATTATTTGATTTTCATTTCCTCTCCATTTGAAACTTCTCCTGATGCTTTCCTTAAGCTAGAGGAAGTTGTCCATCATTTTTCCATTCTCCTCTGTGGTTATAGTTACTCCTGCTGCGTAGCTCAATGCTTGCTATGAAATGTTAACTAAGAGTGACATTTTTAGTGGTTGCATGTGGCCCACCTACTGCTGTTTTGAGTCCCTAAATCTGTTGCAGAAAAGTCTTGGTATTGATTGGAACAATACTGAGAAGAAATTTATTGCTGATGGGAACACTTACAATGGGGCTTTTTAAAAATGTGTTTTTACAGGGAAGAAAATGGTAAAACCAAAATTATTTTCAGAAAAGGTACGCATTTCAAACAGGGACTTTTAAACACAATAAAATATAATTTATTCTTTAATCTTGATATTTTGAACAGAGAAGTTTTCAAATGTGTTTCTGGGGCAGTGAACTCAATCTTTTGTCTTGTCCTTGGGAAAAATAATTTGCATTGCCAAATATGGTTTCCAAATTCTCCCAAAAATTTCTATTATTGAAACTGAGCATTGAGGTTGAATTTGAGCAATAGAAAAGCAGAATGGAAATTTACCAGCTGATCAGTAACCACTGGACTGGATTTGCAAGTATAGATATTCAAAAGTTGCCTGGACACAAGACGGCGATGTACTCTAGGGAATCCTGCTTGAGCAGGGAGATTGGAGTAGATGATTCCCAGTGGTCCCTCCCAACATTATCCATTGTGTGCTTCTGTGAATTCTGTGAATTCTTCTTTCAGGACTTCAGCATGTCTGTGGCAGTACAAGCAAGATAACTTCTTATTTTCTTGTTCCTTATAGAGGAGATGGTTGACCAGTCTAAAAATCCCCATGGAATTGGTGCACAATTGGGGATCTTGTTGACTTTGTAAAAGGTGTTGGCCCACTCAAGGAATAAATCATCATGCCAACTTGGCCAAATTTTAATATGAGTAACAGTAATCTTAAAAAAAGGCACAGACAAAAACTAACTATAAAACCAGACCATGATACAGGTTCTGTATTTATTTAAACCTCCCAAAGTTACCTACATATTCTTTCACATTTCTTAAGGGAACTTTCATATTAAAAATAATCTCTACGTTTAACTAGCTTGAGAAAAAATGTGATGATGAATGTTTCAGCATTACCTAAATCTTATTCTCTAACTGAAAACAGAGAACAATGACTTAGAAATTGTTTCAAATATAACAAAGTATACTGTTTCACATAACTGCATCCTTTCATTGATTTGTTTAAAATTTGCAATGATCACTCTGAAATAGATAAGCCTTTTGAGGGTATTTATAGTGTTTTTTTTGTTTACAGAGTACATTTGCCAGCCCTCCTTTAGAACATCTTTATTTTTTTTAACAGTTTATGATATTAAATCAGAGAACAAAAATAGTTTTTATATGTAATTTAGTTTATTTTGCATTTTATTTTTCACTTGCTTGCATGCTGAAAATGCAGAAGTGTTCAGGGTCACAAAATGGTTCAGAGTTAACACCAAATACAAGAACCTCAAATTATTTTCCTAAGCACTGGTTAAGAAAAAAAAAATATTCTGACTGTCAAAGCACCGTTTTGCACTGTCTGACTGATGAGCACCAGTTATAGCCACAGATTTTGTCATCCATATTATTTAGATACTCCATGAAGGGGGACCTGCAGTAGCAGATGTGGATTGGTCCTGTGGAGAGGTCTGGGTCTTTGCCTTCAGTTCCCAGGTAGAACCCATCAGCACTCCAACTGTGGTTCAGGAATTGGCTGAAGCTTGGGTTGCAATGAACTTGTTAACCTTTTACCTTCAAAAGTTCTATTTGAGGATTTTTATAAACAGTTTTAGGGTTGTGTGATTTACCTGTCACTTCATTTTGTTAAGATGGACACTGCTGTCAGAAATCTTGTAACTCAGATTTAGAGTTTTATCTCACCTAGAGCTTCTGTTTGGCAATAACCTGTCTCTCATTTGAGATGGAGGTTTCGATCAGTTCCTTTCGTTCTGTTCCTTTCTGCATCTACACACACACACATATATATACTTAAGCTAACCCCAGTAATTATCTCTCTTGGCTGATTATTTTGGAGGTGATGATGTGAGAGTCATAAGCATTCATTTCTGTAGCGTTATCCTACTCCACCCCCTCACCATGTGTTGAATTGCTATGGTATTTTTGTTCGTCTCTTGTCTAGTCCTCTCCAGCCTTCTCTTTTCTCAACATGGATTTACAAGCTTATAAGAACCGAACCTTTGTTATTTTCTCCTTTCTCCCCCCTTTTTTTTCTTCTCTCTTCTAACTGAATGTGTGTTAGTGAAATCAGGGAAGAAGAAAATTGGGCTGCTTGCTTTGCGTTGGTGTTTACTATGAGTCATAACAACAGCTTGGTGCTCTTGAAAACTTTTGTGGTGGGAGAATAAACAGCATGGATGCAGTAAGAGAAATGACAGAATGTACTGTACATGCAGTTCTCTGACTCAAGGACATAACTGTGGATGATGGGAGTGCATTTTGATAGAGGTTTGCACTTACTCATGCCATGGATATATAAATTTTCTGCTAAGGAAGCAAATCTGATTGCTCAAAGTTTGCCCTGGTTGCATTGAAACTGGACTTACTGGGAAGGATTTTGGCAGCAGCTGACTTTTCATAGAGCTATCCTAAAATAGGCTTGGTGTGAGAAGTGAGTTTGGGATGATAATTTTGACACTGACAGCACTCAGAAGTTTAACATGAGATGACGTATTCATCATACTGCTCTCCAGTTATCTGCCTGGAACTACCCACATTCAGAGTTTAAGAACTGTTTCATTCTTATGCCAGGAATTACCTTGTTCCCAAACTGCTGACAATTTCTTACAGTTATATTAGAGACAGGGTTTTGTCTTCCATTGGTACAGAACTGAGCATATATTAGGATCCTGAATGACTAGTCACACGCCACATGACGTGTATGCTGTCTTGATTTCTAGTTGAACAATCAGCTATACAACACTCTATCCCCCAGTAAGTGACTGAAACAAACAGTAAAAGATGGAACTCAGCCCTGTGGCTGAAAGTCTGTTTATCATGGTGATAAACAAGACTCTAGATAATTTTCTTTATGCAAAGTCTACTGGACAATAATTTTTTGACTTCTCTGTGTTCAAAGAACTTAATGCTGTTACAGGCAGCTTCCAAGATTGGTTCCAGTTCCAACATTTGGTGCAGAACACTGGGAAAACATGAATACTCGGACATAATGTTAGGCTGTTAAGGTAATATACTTAATAGAGTACATGTGAATTAGGACAGGAGAAAAACATCAGGATAAAGTAGAAGGATTCAGTCCAGTGATTTCAATTCACAGTGTCCAGTAAAATGTTTTAAACTATTTGAACAAAAATTGCCTGCATGCAGTAGGAAAAAAATGCTCACTAGACAAACAGTTCCAATGTTCAGCTCTGCTGGATGGTCAGTATTTGCCAGCTCCCCAAGCCATGCCAATTTACTGACAGTAATTTTACGAGTGAATAGTGGTGTTGGTTGCTGGTCAATTTCAGCTGTCCTTATCTACCAGTGGATGGACTAGACTATAAAGGAAGAAGATGGGGGCTACACTTACCATGAAAAAAATCCTTTCAAATTGATGGCCATGCAACTCAGTCTTCATACAGAAACATTCACCAGGAATACCAAGGAGCTGTTACTTTTATAAAATAATAATGTTCATGCATTGGGGAACTGAAAAATTCCACAATTTTCACAGAGTACATGAGATAAGACTGCCTGGCTTATCATGATATTCATGCTACTTATGGATGCAAAAGGCAAATAATGACACAAATTTGCCTTCTGAAGGAATATATAGCAAGTGATTTGTATCAGTACCAGCAGAATTGTTATGGGTACCTGGCATTGCCAATTACAAGCAAGAAGTAGGCTGGAGTATTGGCCCAGAACATGCTGTATTAGAATCTGTTTTCATTAGTAAGACTAAAGAGAGAGAGAGAACTATAAATGTCATTGACCAATTAAAACTCAGTGGGCTGTTTATGTTTCATACCTGGGCATCACTTCAGAAAAAAGTAAAATAGCCTGAGAGCTGAGGTAAGTATAGTATCAAGTTCTGAGAATAAAGGCAATTATATGAATGCCAGAGTCACACCTCAGTGTGTCTGCTGTGAACTGCTTAGAGCTGCTGGGCGGGATCAGGGTGCATGCAAGGTCAGGCTGTGCTGAACCTGCTCTCAGATGTTTCAGTGTTGGCTAAACTTTAAACAGAAGAAAAGAAATGTAAAAGCATGACTTCTGTCAAAGTGGTTCACCTCCTGTGAACAGAAGATATCACATAGTTTCTTGACTCAGGAGAATGGTCTGGGGATAAATTTTTGGACAGTGGTAAACTGTATTCTACCAAAGACCTGAAGTGTCAGTTTAGATTCACAGGTGTTTAGGAGCAGAAGGAGTCATGTACCTTTGCCTCTTCTATGATCTGGGATGCAAAACCTCATGCAAGTCCAGCATCAAGGCTGTGGTTTTTTACTGCATGATATACTGTATAGAAACTGTCTTAATTTGCATAAAGTGGATAGTGCTGAGCATCTCTAGTAACCTCTCCTCAGAAGTTATTTGCCCTTATAATTGCAGTGGTATGCTTTGCTTTTAGTCCAGATTTCTCTAATATTCATTATGCTCAGGTATCTACAAAAAGTATCTTTTTAATGGTGGTGTCTCTGTACTCTGATCGAGGGGGCTAATTAAACATTCTCTTAGATAGATTAAGTCACTTAGTCATAGTCACACATTTTATGAACATGTGTAGTTCTTGCAGTTTTTCCTAAGGCACTTCCAATTCTTCACTTGCAATGTGGACACCTATATTTGTCACAGCCTTGCATTTGGATCTTCTGTTCAGTCAGTAATTTAGCCATAACCCCAGCAGCCTTCTAAATTTGAGATTAGAGTCCTACATCCATTATGTGCTTCAGCATATGTTCTTTTTCATTAGATTTGTGTCTGGCTGTATTCAAATTGATGTTATGTAAATGAAACTATGTCACCAAATAGTTTCACCATTCAATCTGATCTGTTGCCACAATCAATTTGCACTCTGTTGCCCTTTTGTCATCTCAAATGTTGGACTCCTGGGTAATTCATGAAGAGATGGGTTTGCATGAGGACTCATGGTCAGTTTAGAAGTAATCCCTGCCAGTCTTGGCAAAAAATGGTCACAGCAGAGCAGTCTGACATTTATAGTTATTGTTGAAACCATCTATCAACCAATTCTCAATCTGTTTAGTTCATTCCTTTGTTATGTGACAAAACTAAATTGTTTATCACAATATTCTTATCAAGAAGTTTTATTAACATTCTTGCCATTAACTGAAACACAAATTAACCAAATGCATAGTCCCATCAACATTTAGGACCTATTTTCCATAAAACAGTGATTATCATTATATTGTGGCTGTATTCTGAATGATTCTCTTTACTGCTTTCCCTGTGATGATAATGCACAAATTGATATGCAGTTAACCAGGTTATTGTCTTTATCATTTTTATATTGCTAGCTCTCATTTAGCTTTTTTTCTCCAGTAATCTGAATAATTACTATTTTTAGTAAAAATTATTTTCATTGTGGTACATAAAAAACAATAAAAGATGACAATTGTACCAAGCAGTGAAGAAACATGAAACAGCAGAAAATCTTTTTCTGGTAATACTGTGCAGGATGGGTTCTTCTTGTTATGCTGGTGTTCAAAGATAATTGTACACTAATGGGAATGTAAATCAGGAGAAGGCAAGACAAAATGATCCTCTTCCAGGTGACTGTTTCCTTAATTCTCAGGTTTTTAATGTTTGTAGCGCTGGTTTGGTTACATCCTGCCTCAAATCATCAGCCATGTGGTTTGAAACATTCCAAAATTGGTGGTCTGGAATTGGTCTAATAGATTTATGTATTTGTATGCCAAATAAAGTATAAAATAAAGTAATCACTAAGGATTGGAACAATTACTGTAGGCTGCTAACCATATGTGAGAACAAAGTGCGTGACTTTCATATGATTAGAATGAATCAGAGGTAGCCCACTCTGTATTACAGTGACACTTCTATTAAATGAATTCATAAAATGAGTGCTTTAGATGGTATTAACCATAGATCTTTTAGATTGAAGGTTGTTTCTGTTTACATAATTTTGTTTAATGTGTAGTGTTTGGTTTGTACCTTCAGTTTCTTAGTGATTGCTGCATTTGAATGAGGCCATAAAGGAAAAAAAAAAGCCAGATGCAGGTGCTTTCCAAGTATATGGATGTCAAATGGAGCTGAAGTCACTAAAAGTGGCATTTCATTACATCTGCTGGCTTACAACGTAAGAATCTAAATATAGAAATAATTAAAGGCTTGCTTGTAATTTCACAATCAGAACTGCCAAGGTTCCCCTAGTGTCTGATGGGATTTAGATCAGACACTTATTGTCGTCAGTCACTGTTAATCAATATAAAAATTTATTGCTAAGGAATTAGGAGATTTGGGCTTTTGCCATTTTTAATTCTGTGAATTTTTTTACTATTATTGTAGAAAGTATATTTTAAAGCTCTGTGTTGTGTAAGCCTCGTGTCTTGAGGGTTTAGCAAACATTTGGCAGAGTTTGGAGGACAAAGTGTTTTGAGAATTGACTGGTCTAGGAATTAATAAACATGCACAAATTTATTGTATTTCTAAGTATTAAATGAGCTGCAATTTTTTTTTCCTTTTATAAAAAGCAAGCACAGTTTATTTTCATAAAAGTAAGTAATTGGTATGTAGCAACCCACGTCCTCATGAATAGTAGTCTTAAAAAAAGACCTGCCTGTCAAAAAAGAGGTCTCAAACCTCTTTTTGTTCCCTGCTAAATAAAAAGTCATCCATTTCTAGCTATCCAACCAATATAATCTTAACTTAATGTTTAGCTTGGGCCTAGTTGTATAGGGAAAAATACCCCAGCTCATTGCCCAGGTCTTGACATTTGTGTTCAGATCAGTAGTTAGAAGAGGCTGGACTGAATTTATTCCTGTCTTTGTGTTCAAGGAATTAGGTGGCAAGTAGGGGAGATGTATATGTATCATTTATAAACCAGCTGGAAGTCAGTGAGGTGTCACCATTGTTTTTTGCTGGAGCAGCCCTGGCAAGCATGTTGCAGTGCACAGTCCCTGTGCAGGAATGCAGCACTGGATAATGTCTCCCCTTGTGTGAAGAAGCATTAATCACATTTCTCAGGTTGGCTCACATTTCATAAGTTCCCAAGTTTAATATGGAATACATCTCTGTTGGCTCCACGTGTTCCATGTTTTCTGTCTTCATGAGAAAGAGAAACATGATTGCAGCAGACAAGTGTTTGGTTAATCACACTGATTTCTGTGTGTGCAGTTTGCACCTTTACAAAGAAGTAGTGCTTGGAAATGCATCCCTTAGGTGATGGGAGTCAGAGGGAATCTGTCTTGGGAAGAGGAATAAGGCTGTGGGGGCTTAGGAGTGGGAAGATAGGAGGAAGACTGGTCTCTTGGGTAACCTTTACATCAATTACACACACTTGCAATGCATGCTGTAAATTTTTAGTTTTTCACAGGTAGCTTGTGGGAGATGCGTGTGAAAATGTGATGGTTTCAAACACAACCCTGCACTGAAAGCACTCTGCAAAATTTAGAGGATAAAGGTAGAGGGTGAGGAAGCATGAGAATGCTACATGCTTCAGGTATCATTTAACAGTTTATAACCAGAGTAATGGGTCTTAAATATCCTGACTTTTTTTCAGGTGCCTAATCTACTAGATGGCACTTATTTAATAAGTAATAGTATTAATAACAAGTATTTAATAAGGTAGTCTTGACACATTTAATATGGACTGATTTATGAGTTTTTCTGTTGTCCTTTTGTGTCTGACACATTGACTCATGTTTATTCTGAGTCTGAATTTTTCAGGTTCAGACCAAGCTGGATAATGCTGAAGTAAGTACTTGAGAAAGGTCTCTCTATATTTGTATTGTGGACATTGGACAGCTCTGAGTCTTGTCAGCACATTTAATGTACTCACTTCTAGGTTAAGAAATGAACTGTGTTTGAAGGATAGCTCTAGGTGTAATTTTCAAAGTTGGTGTAACAGCAAGTTTTTCTGTTCAATTTTTTTTCCCTCTGTCTGGCTTCACATAGTGATGAATCAAGTGATGCTATGCTGTGTGTCAGATTATTTCCCAATGGATAGATAGGGAAACTGAGCAGGATTTCCCTAAAATAATCAGCATCCTAGTTTTTTTTTAAACAAGAAATTATTGTTTAGAAGTGTGTCTACAGGAAGCAATTAACAGAAATTGGATATACCATTCTTGCCAAGAGGAAATGACATACAGAATACATTGTTTGTGGAAGATATTCCTTTGGAAGTCATAATTCCATACTGTTCTTGTTGAGCAGGAAGACTGCCTGTAATCTTTCTTGAAATGTGCTTGTAAATATTATCCATTGGTAGCAAAGGCATCCCAGTGTCAATGGCAAGAGAAAGCAGCTGGACAGTGAAAAAATGGCTGCCAAGCACACAGTAGAAGGCACTTCAGACTGTGCCTGAAAGAATTAAAACAAAAAATAAACCTAGTGTGGGAGGAAGATATTAAACTCACTGAGGAAGCAGTGGCTTAAGTCTTCATCCAAAGAAGACAGCCTTTTTTATTCCCCTCAAGGTCTGTGGGGTCAATCTGTTTCTTTGCTTGTCGGTGTATAGTTCTTACAGTTTGCATGTCTATGAATAAAATACTTTGAGAGTCCCTGTGTGAAAAGTGTTGCCTGGGGTAAGTATAGTGGAATTTTGGGGAGAGACATTATAAGGATTGCTTATGTTTATATCCATTGGGCCTTTAGATAAACTTCAAAGATAACATATGGAACATTGCTTTTCGAATTCAGCAGATACAGATGTACTCTTAACGCCTGGGTTTAGTAGCAGCTTCCCAGGAGGGAATAATCTCTCTGATGTCTGGTTCACTTGGAGGCTTGAGGAAAGAAATTTCTTGTTTCAAACTTCACAGAAACAGACATGAATTAAGGAGGACTTTTTTGACCCAAAGCACTCTCCACCCAGCCTGTTTTATGATGTATATTAATCCAAGTAGCACAGGGATTCCCCCTCTTTTAACAGTGATATAAAAATACAGAAATCACCATTTGTAGAAAACTCTGGATATAGAAATCTTTATAGAGAAATTTTTTTTTCCGGTGCTGGGAAAAATAATCTAATCATACTGACCTTTGATTGAATTATTTTCTACCCTGAAACTAGTAACAGTATTTGCAAACTACACTTGTATCTCATAGTATGAAAAATTATTATTATTAGCAGTATATTCAGAGTCTGGTTATCATAGAGTCATCTGTTGAATTTCTGGGGAAAAAGCCTTGCTTTATTTGCATATTGATATATTTCAAGGCTAAATACATCTCCAAAGTGTAAGGCCAAAAAACAAAGTTATGTTTAAAGTTATGTGTTATTTCCAAGCCCCACTTGGAAATTAGAGATAAAATTGTCTAGTATTTCAGGCAGTTCCTGAGTTATGCCGTGTAGTCTGAGTACAGTAGTGCACTACAGTACTTAGAGCTGATGGCTGTTTTGTCTGGAGTATTTAATTTTAAGTGCAAACCTAAAGGATAAGGAAAGAAGAAAAAGCTAAGAAAAGCAAAGAGAAAATAAATGAAGCAAATTTTGCATCAGATAAAATTTGTTTTTCCAGTAAATACTTAGATAGGTCTGTAGTTAGGCTTTGTCTTTTCTATCTCAAAAGGAAAGTAGCATGTAGGCAAGAAGTTTCACTTCAGGGAGAGTTAATTATTGAACTGATTAATACAACTGTCTGGATACCAGGTAGCCACCAAAGCTGCCCTGTGGCTCCCTTCCTCAGCTGGACAGAGAAGAGGAAATATAATGAAGGACTTCTGAGTTGAGATAAGGATGGGAAGAGATCCCTCACCAGTTACAGTCATGGACAAAACAGATTCAGCTTGAGAAAATTAATTAGTTGAATTTATTGCAAATAAAATCAGAGTAAGTTAATGAGAAAATAAACCCAAATCTTAAAAACACCTTTCCTCCACCCCTCCCTTTTTCTTGCGCTCCACTTTCTTCTTGACTTCTCTACCTCCTCCTCTGCAGTGACTTAGGGGGCTGGGGAATTGGGATTTGGTCAGTTCATCACATGTCTCTGCTGTTCCTTCCTCCTCAGAGGAAGAGGTCCTCACTCTTCCCCTGCTCCATCATGGAGTCTCTTCAATAGGAGACAGTCCTCCATCAACTATCCAAGGTGAGTCCTTCCCACAAACTGCTCCAGCATAGGTCCCTTCCATGAGGGCAGTCCTTCAGCAACAGGCTCACACATTGTGGATCCCCCATGGGGTAACAAGTCCTGCCAACAAACCTGCTCTAGTGTGGGCTTTTCTCTCCATGGGGCCATAGATTCTGCCAGGACCCTGCTCCAGCATGGAATACCTATGAAGTCAAAGCCTCCTTTGGACATCCACTTCCTCCAGCATGGGGTCTTCCACACAAGGCAGGTTCATATTGGCTGCAGTGTGGACCTCCATGGGCTGCAGGGGCACAGCCTTCCTCACCATGGTCTTCATCACAGAGTGTGGGGGAACCTCATCTCTGGCACCTGGAGCCCCTCCTGCCCCTCTTTCTGCACTGACCTTGCTGTCTGCAGGGCTATCACTCTCACGTGTTCTCACTCCTCTCTTCTGGGGTTGCAGTTGCTCCTGTGTAGTGACTTTCTTCCCTTCTTCACTCAGTTATCCCAGAGGTGCTGTCACTATTGCTGATGGGCTCAACCTTGGCCAGCAGTGGGTCCGTCTTGGAGCCTGCTTGGTTTGGGTCTGTGGGACATAGAGGAAGCTTCCAGCAGATTCTCACAGAAGCCACCCCTGCAGTCCTACTGCTATCAAAACATGGCCAAGAAAACCCAATAAATCAACCAATTATTGGACTGAGGCCACAGCTTTCAGCATAAGCTAAACATGGATCTTTGGGCAGAATAAAATAAAGAATGGCAGAGGAAAAAAACCCCATAATTCTGAAAAGATGTACCGCCTTCTTTCAAGTCAAATAAATCAAAGAAACAGTGCATCTCATAAGTCACACTGCTCTGGAAAACACTGCCATTGCCCTATTCTTTGGATCCTTTGTAGGTGCATTTTACTGTCAAAGTTATCCATAGGTCAAAACATTCAGGTTGACTTAGATTGAAGGTACTTTGTTGTTCTTTGTAGATAGATAACAGGGAGGATAAATGTGGGGTGAGAATAGCTGCAAAGGAAATTGGGGCTCATTCAATGTGTCTTTGGCACTTTATGGCATGCACTCTAAGCTTTTTGAATTTTAACTCCTGTCATCTTAACATAGCCTGTAATTATTCCTCAGGGTATGTCAATTATTCAATGCCATTTAAAAGTAACTAATAAGCCATTCATTGGCAATTTTATGATTTGAATTCTATTGGCATTAAAGTTACTGATTTTTTCCTCTTCAATGAATATTTCCCAATAATTTGATGAAGTTTATTTATTATTTGTATGCTTGTGCTTTACTAGAAAATAATATTATCTACAAAACCTTACATAAATTTGGTACACATTAAACTGAAAATTAGACAAGTTGTGCTTTTTTCTTTTGGGTTAAGTGCCATTGTTTGAGGTAGGGGAAGACACTGTCTTGCAGTTTAATGATCACAAGCTACAAATTACTGCTTAGAAATGTTTCACTGCACTGAAAGCTTATTCTCAAAATGGATACATTTGGTAGCATGTGGGTATTGTTGAATAAGCAACACTTTGCTACACTCTTGCAAAGCAATGGCTGCTCTGTTTCCTATAACCAGAATTGGGAAAACCCCCTTATGGGAGAGCTAAAATTGCTTACAGGCGTATGTGCTTGTGTACTACACATCACATGTTTTGCATGAACTCTCTCCTCCTCTCCCTTCCCTAAATAGGTCTTTGAACTTTTATCAGCCTAGGACAGAACCAGTAATAGTCAAAATGTGTGGGCTTGGCTGATGGGCACTTGTAAATGTGGTAAGAACCATTTAACTCTGCTAAGAGCTCTCTGAGGAAATCCAGGCATCTTGCTCCTTTTGGATTATTTTATCACCTGTACTGGGGTGGCCAGTGCAGGGGTACTGCTGGTTGAGACCCAGTGGTGACTCACTTTCTACTCACTTTTCTTTGCCATTCTTATTCTCATAAAAATAGCAAATCTTGTGATACCTGTTCATCAGAAAATATTTTGAAAATATCTGTCTTCATTTCTGGAAAGTGTGTAAAGTATTCTCCTTTATTACCTTCCTTTGTTCCTTCCTGCCTTCCTGCAATGGAATAAAATGAAAATCTAGAGGCTGTGAGAGTAAAAAAAGGTTTGATTTGAAAATACCATGTAATGCTGCGCTGGTGTGTCAGTAACTGACTGGTGGCCCTTTCCCCTTTTTGAGCTGACAGGAGGGTATGAAACTGGTGGTGGCAGGGTTTAAGCAGCACAGAAGTTGAAGTATCTGCAGGAATAATTCTGTGTCCTGGGATGAACTTAGCTGGCCAAGTAATTTAATATTGTGTTAGTGCTTTGGGACACCAGTGACTAACTGTAGGAATGGTTTCCAAGCAAGCACAGTCCTTGTACAAACCTACAGCATTGTTCTTGTGAGAGGAGATTGAAAGAGATGGACTTTCAGCATAGTGATCACTGAGGAAGGAAAGAGAAGGTACTGCTTGGGAGCAGGCTTAAAAAGAAAGATGTAGATCAGAAATAAGGAGCTTAAAAAGAATGGTGTAGATCAGAAATAAGTTATAAGAGGAAAGAGAAAACATTATAGCTTATAAGAAAACATAGCCTATGAGAGGAAAGAGAAAACATTTGGAAGGCTCCCTTATGAAGAAATTACATCTAGAATAGGAAAAGCAAGGAGCAAAACAATGCAATTGAGATTTATAATTTCCATTATTCCTTTTAGAGCAGTGTTTAGTTGTCTCCAGACCAAAGCATAATTTCAATTATAATCATTTCCTAAGCAAGAAGCCAGTGAGGTAGATAAACATCACCCGTACTGTTACTCATGCTGACAAAGACACAGAAACTTTCAGGTATTTCTAATTTTCTGGAACTATAGCAGAGCTAATCTAAGAACTGCAAAGGGGAAAAAACTTTTGCCTGGTATTGTGCCTGGGCAGAGATCAAATCTAAGTTGTAATCAGCAACACAGGTTCCTCTGTTTGTGAAAATTTAACTGTCCATCCATTTAAGTTTTATTCTTCTTGTGGGGCAGATCAATAGCTGAATAATTGATTGGCTACTAATAGAACAGCTGAATTATTGAAGATTTTAAATGTGAATTTCATGATGTGAGATGATTAGAGACCAGAGCAGGTGCCAGGGGAAATTTTAAGTCAATGAATTCAAGAAGCAAAGGTGGAGTAATTCAAGACCCTTTAGTGAAGTTAAGGGTATGCCTGTCAATTCTTGTTCTGTGAATCCTCAACTTGTCCTTTCCATAAGTAATAAACCTCCTTTTCTCTCCAGACTCTGGAGTCCCTGCTTTCCCATTTCCCAGTAAGTCATACTGCCAGCACTTCTCAGCAAACACAAATTTACACAATGTCAGGATTCCATTCAAAATTATAAAATGTGTTATGGCCTGATTTTGCAAAAGCTTTGCTCTTTTTTGACCCAACTGAATATTTCCTGAAATAAACAGGATTGGAATAGAAGCAGACTGTTCCTGCTGTTGGTTGGAGGAGCTGTAAGTGTGGTATTACCATACTTTTGTCACTTGAATTTTCCTAACCATTCAATTAGCTATATATGTCAAAGTTAGTATCTTGGTGTTTGGCTACATTTTAAAGATCCAGCTTGCTGTTAGGAGCACCCCAAGACTTGGAATGGACATATAGGCATTTTTGTGATTGTCTTTTAAACAATTTCGTAGAATCATCAGGTTGAAATAGATTTTTAAGATCATCAAGACCAATCTTAAAGTTTGTAACCAAAAGTCTGACCAGCATTCTCAGCTGGTTTGAACAGTTGTGAATCATAGCAGAGTGTGAAAGCAAGGGTCTATAGCTGAAAATGTATGGTTATTTCTTCTCAGGAATATTTATGCAAGATTTTCAGAATTCTCTCATGAGCATGCATTAATGACTCTGACTTATCCATATGAATTAGAGGAAAACTTTCTGGTTTCCCTTGTATTTAAGTCAGCTTGTGCTTTCCACTACAAAAGCAATGTTTTATTTGAGAAGTCTCAAAGTCAGTTTTATAGCTCATCTCTGATGATAATCAGAGAGATTTTCTGTTTTAAAACTTATTATTTCTTGCTTCTTTCAGAAAATATTTGTAGCCAGAGAAAATAATAGAACATTGCAGCAGAAATGCTGTACTACAAACACCACAAAGGTGTTAAACCCAAACCCCCTGAATTTCAAGCAAATTCTAGCAGTAGGCAGGAAATGCTGTATTTATGTTGTATCAAACAGTGCATCAAAAAAGGGCAGACTCATGGGAGAGCAGTTGTTATTCGACTGTTTAAAATACATGCCTTTTTTTTTTTCTTCAGTTTAACAACTTTAAGGTTCCTGGAACATACATATTTACAGTACCTTGCAAAAAATACTGTTAAAAATTGCATTGTATATTCTGTGGTCACAAAGGGCAGACAGAAATTCTCAATAAGAATACAGGAGACAAAGATACAGTACAAAGGTAATATGAAGTGATGAACTTGCAAAGGAATGAGCTTTCCTGTTTTTAGCTAGTGGTGTAGGCACTTCTGTGCTGATTAGTAAGAAGTTATTAACAAGTTTTTTAATTAAAGTAAGGGAAAAATGAATAATTTTAGAAAATCCACTTATCTATTGTGCTGGTTGCCCATCCAGGGGCTTTCTAGTTAAAGGTTTAGAGTCTAAAGGAAGAGTAATTGAGAACTGAATTGTGTTGACAAATGTAGCAGGGAGACATAGTTTGTTCTGGCATGGCCTTAAATGGAAATTTGGTTATATTAGATAAGGGATCACAAATTCCCTGTTTAATATCATGTAAGGTAATCTAACATTGTGTCAAATGTATAGTAGCTTTTGACATAGAAATTTTGCTGTGTTGACTGTGTTTTAAAGCTTAGTATTCTTTGGACTAAAGACTTGTATTTCTTTCTCCTCCTCAGTCTGGAGTGCTGGGTGTGAGTGATGAAGGAAAGGAGAGGGGTGTTCTCCTGAGTGCTCTGGCATGTCCTGATTTTTGACTAGTGTTGGATAGTGCTTGTCTGTAGTCTTGTGGAACTCCAGCTGCATGTGTATTTATTATGCAGGACATGCTATATATCAGGAGTGTTCCACAATCCCTCTCTGAAAACAGAGGAGAAAATGTCCTCTGGGAGATGACATGAAAAGGACATATTAAGCTAGAAGTGGAAGCTTTGTGGGACTCTTTTCCTTCCCCTGTACTGATATGGTGGACAGCACAGCAAGCAAATGGTGATGCTGCTGCTCATGACAGCAAAAGCCCAAGAGTGAATTGAAGCTGGAATTTGTGCTCGCTCTTTCTGTCATAGTGTGCTCTTGAACAGTCAGCTGCATTCCTAAAGGAGTTATATATGAAGCATAGTGGATTCCAGCTTATCTTTTTTTCAGTTTACTCCCTTATCAGCCCTCTAGAAGGCATCTCAAAAGCTGCACAAACACTTAACAAACACTGATATTTTAACAGAAAGTTTGAATTGCACAGTGCTATTGGCTTGTCTCCATGGAATATTGAATAAACACAGTAAAATAAGAGTGAAAGATGAGAAATAATTTTTTTCTCTGTGCAAACCTATGCTAGGGCTGCCCTTACTGTACAGGACACACAATTTTTAAAAAAGCATCTTATTTAATTCAAACTGTGCAATTCAGTTTGGCTTGTACTACCCTTCTGAAAGGCATTTCAGAGCAGAAGAAGGGCATTTGTTGTAGAAAGTAGCACAAAACAAATGCCTTTGTTGGATTTCTATATTTCCCAGCTAGAAAAGTGTTCTGAAGGTAAAACCCTCTTTCATATGTGACTTGGGTGTATATATTATTTACCTTGTATCTCACTATATAACTCTCTAACTCTCTATCTCTGGTTTTAATAAAGAGAATAGAACATTAAATAGTTGCAATGCCTTTCATGGCTAATGGATGAAGGATGGTCTGCTAGTAAGCTATGGATAGGTTTATGTTTCATTTCAATACTGGTTGAATAGTCCCTTAAGTAAATAGGTCATGCCAAATTAAATATGGAAACCTTATATTAAGATAACTCCATTCATAAACTTAAAAACCAAAGGCTGTTGGTGAAGCCCACACTATTGGTATGGAGGATGCAATTTGTAGGATCTGCTTCCTTAGTAATGGTTTTCTTGCTTTTTAAAATTGCAGTTGGTCACACACCCTTACATAGGAAAAAAATTAGACATCACAGACACCCATTAATTCCCATGTATCATAAGACTCACAGTTCCAATTTTATCTGTGTTGTTGTAGGTCCTGAGACATAATTGAATGTTCAGATTTTCATCAGCAGAAATCATTAAAAACTCTTTCATTTAGGATTTCAGAGAACAGCATTTCTTCTGCTCATCTCCACAGAGACACCTCTAAAAGCCTTTTTCTAGAATTTATGAAAAAGGACCAAAAACCATTCTTGTATGTGCTCAGTCACGGGTAAAAATTCTGTTCTTTGTCACTGGCCTCCCAGAAAAAGAGCTGATCTTTGCCATAGAGCTGTCCAGAGGGCAAGAATTCAATCTGAATGGCTTTCAAGGGTTTGTGTTTTGTTTTCATTTCAATGCATGTTGTAATTAGTGCATAACTAAAGCCCTCAAAGTGCTGTGTAGGAACAGAATTCTGATTTTGCCTTTTGATTTGAAGCCAGGACCATTTAATGGAGGAATTCCTCCATTTAATGGAGGAATGTTTCTTACATTTCACTACTTGCTCTCTCTTGGTTCACACTAGGTTCAAACCCCTTTCCTAATGACACTTTCATATGATTGTAAAGCAAACCATTTTCAACAAGGCCACCAAATAGTTCTGCTCTTTACAATACAGGCCCTTGGAACAGGACGAATTGTTATCTTGAAAAAATAAGTTCATGGAGATGAGAAGATTTTTAGGTTATTTTGCTGTATTTTTAGGATGCAGAAGTTATTTGCAGAACTCTCCATAATGAAAAATAGATGTGTCTCTGACAGGATAATTACTCCCCATTGATGTGGAATATGTGTGGAGAATAAAAGTTACAGGACGGGTGAGAAAGAACTGAATCAAAACTACTTTGTTACTGTTACCTTGAACTCTCAATTTCTAGAAACTTTCCAGAAGTGCTAATTAATCTGTAAATGCAAGTTGAAGTACAGGTTTTTACTTGAAACATATAATTTTCTGTATTACTAGCGTATCTAATTGGCAACTAATAATTTATAATATGTATAGGTAGATCATTTAGTTAAAATATATTACCTCTCAGATTAGCAATGAAAAAGCTTTGACATTCTGCTGTGCAAATCCAGGGCTGTGTTACAGAATAATATATTTGGATTGGAAACAACACTGTTTCAGTAGTTTTATAAGTATAAAAAAAAATTAAAATATGTTTCCATATTTCACAGAGTACTCATGTAATTTAGTTGTGGAAGAGGGTGTCACAGAATTATTTGTTGAATCAGGCATAAAAATATTTATTACATCATAATATATACCTGAGAGCATCTCTCCAGCTGGTACAAGATTATTACTTACTAGGTATTCTACATGGTTTTGCTCATTATTTAAATGTCACAGGATTCCCCCACTCCTTTGGTGTGACAAAGCTTTAATCCTACAGCAGAGCTGTGAGTGGGAATCTAGTAAAAACAGAGTTGTGCTAGTTTTGAACAAGATGGCTCAGGCACTGGTAGCTGTCTGACTGTTGCTTAGAAGAGGGGAAGTGCCAGGGGAGCCAGGTTGTGCCTTGTGCTGCCACAGGATTCCACAGCTGGAATGCTGCTGTGCCTTGTGCCACCTCAGGAATCTGCAGCTGGAATGCTGCTGTAGAGCTGTTGCAGAGCTAAGGGCAAGAGGTCCCTGTCTGGGACTGTCTGCAATTCTTGATTGTCACAACAGGGATTACAGCCTGTTTCTGTAGTTTAGGAACTGATGTTTTGGACTAAGCTTTGGCTAACCTAGCTTGAAGAATTCAATTTAGCCTTCCTCTGTATGTTGTAATCCTTTGAGCACACCAGTTTTATCCATACTGTGCCCAGCTGTTGGGAATTCAGTGAATTTTTCAGGTACATGAGAAACTGTGGTAAGGGTTTTTTTTTTTTTGCAGTGTTATTGTCTGCAAATCAGGGGATTGAGCAGGACCTCTGGATCAGTCCTGACTATGGGTAAACACATTTCTCTTTCACAGTCAAGGAAAGAAGGAGGAAATGAGTGCCATGAGGAAATGCAAAGCAATTTAGATGTGGTGCTTAATCCACAAGGCATGGGATGCAGTAATTAAATTGTGACTACCATTGACAGAGGACTTGCATTCTCTTTCTGTGTTGCTCTTAATAGAAAGGCTTTCTATTCTTAGTATTCAAGAATGCTGCAGCTTTTTTTCTAAAATCTAATAGCTATATCCCAGTTTTCTTCTTAAAGTTAAAAGTTCCCCTTGGCTTTCCTTACAGTCTTTTCTGTCTCTGGAGAGACACTGCCTGTGCTGCAGCCTTTCATCAGAAGTGATATTGTTATGTTTACTTAACACTTGACCTATTATCAAAGAGGATGATTGTCTCTCTGCAGCACGTGCTGGGATGGGGTGCCTGGGTCACAGCAAGAGCAGAGTAATACCTGTTAAGATGGTCTGGTGAGGTGGATATACACATAGATATATAGGCAACAATAGGGATCTATGTGAGGGGAGTATTCAAGAATGAATCACTTAAGAGAGAGCAACTTATCCTGGCTCCACTGAACATAGGACTCTTTATGACTCCTGCTTGCCTAAAGCTACTCCTGCAACACCTCCCTTGAAAAAGTGCAGTGAATTGATAGCATCTGTCAGAATGAATCAGCAGGTATAGCCAGATGTTCCCTGAAGGGCTTGTGCATTAGAAATCATGGAAAAAGAGAGCTTGGTTGAAGGTCCCTAGCTCACACAGGAGGTCTTTTCTGTGCTGTGTTCCTTACTGGGAATAAAAAAATGAACAGCATCATGGTATTGCTAAAGGTAATGTTGAAATGGTAGCTCTGTTAGTCAGAACCGTATGTACTGCCCTTAATTCAACAGAAGTGTCTGTTGACATTGCTGGCACTCAGAGTGATCAAGGGTGACACAGACTTTCACGCTGTCTGCAGTAGTTTGCAATTTCTCTGAGAACAGGATCTTCTGGGGTGCAGTTCTCAGGTTAGGCTAAGATGTGTGTCAGAAAGCTTTTATAAATTTTTTGTGGAATGGAATCTTTTCAGATAGTACCGGAACAGATCTTCTCTACTGACATCAGCCTTCTGTGGTGCCTGGTGACAGGACTGAGGGAATAGCCTGAAGTTATGTCAGGGGATGTTTAGTTTGGACATTACTAAGAGTTTCTTCACCCAGAGGGTGGTTGGGCATTGCAACAGGCCCTCCAGCGAAATGGTCACAGCACCAAGTCTGACAGAGTTCAAGAAGGGTTTGGACAATGCTGTCAGGCACATGGTATGATAATCAGGGATGTCTTGTGCAGGGCTAAGAGCTGGACTCTATGATCCTTATGAGTGCCTTTCAACTCAGCGTTTTCTGGGATTCTGGGATTCTGTGATGTTGCCACAAAAAGGGCCAGTGTGACCCATGTACATATTTTCTGCTAAAATATGCTTATTTAATATCCTAACTACTACTAAAAATTGAGTTCATCAAGGTGGATAAAATTCTCATGAGTTTTGTGCTTGAATTTCTTCTTTAACTTTGTATTTTTATAAATAAAGTTCATGTCTCAGATTATCTTTCAGACATCAAGTGGTGTGGATTCATCTTACTTAATATAGACATCTATAACATTAAACTTTGCCTTGAGTTAGATGACTCTGAGCTGTCTGCAGCCAGTGCCAATGAGCAGGCAGTTTGAGGACAGGGTGCATGTTGTGGATTACATATCCATCTTGGGCTGAAGTGACTTGTGTTCCAGAAATTCCTCTCTCCATAGGACCAAAGAAGATTAGTTTATTCCTTCAGATAAAAACATCTAATCCTGGTCACATCACAATGCTGTCTCTATGAACTCACACCTTAGGATGCCTAGTACATTTACTAGTGTGCCTATAGGTAGTTTTATGTCTGATACTGGATTTGTGTCCATGTTATGGGTTAAAAGTATTTGGTTAACTTGGCACAGTTACACTGCACAAGATACCAGTTCACCTTACAAAGTAGAACGGAAATCCACTTGAGGTTTCTCACATTTATTTAGCTGAAGTTTATGTGCTTTCAAGAGGAGGAAACATTTCCATGGGTGTAATTTGTACCCAGGAAGGGTACCCTGAACTTCCTGTGCTGTACAGCATACATACAGCTCACAGACAAACCATATGACAATATCTGTGAGCTTCATAGCTAAAAACTGATTAATTTCCCATCACACTGCTGTACACAGTGTATTGCCTCTCCTCCACACCACAGGGATGCTCTGTGTGGAATTGCACTGTTCTTTTTGTTGGCCTTGCACTTTCCCTCCAAGAAGCCAAGACTTGAAGGATTAACAGAGAGCTTTTATCCTAAAACTGGAGCGGATTTTTAATGTGCATCTTTGTCAATAAATAGTGATCAAATTCAATGATGTCTTTAAAAATAAAACAAAAGTAAACAAAATTATTTCTCAAAAGAAATTGTCAAGGAAGAGCTAACACATCTCAATGATCCTCATCACAATGAAGTGTCAGCTTATGTTTACTGAAGGATGATAGTTTTCATTTGGAGATAGAAAATATAATCTCTAAATTTAAACTCCAGAAACTGAAGGAGGAAAGATGACTAAATGGAACTATTTTCAAGTTAGAAAAACTTTATTGTTACCTGAAATACTGTTCAATGTTAGTGCATTTCTTTTTTCTCATGTTTGCTTTGTTGGTTTGCAAAACACAATTAATGATATTTAGTATTTTAATTTTTTTATTAAAATTCTGATCACATGAGCTGTCGATTACTTGTTCCTCAGTGTCTGTGATTTTTAGTCTCATCCACTTTTCATTGAAAAAGGTGGTATTATAAGGAAACAGAATTTTATTAGAGTTGTTTTATTTTCTGTAAATTTGCTAGGAGATTGGTGCAGCTGCTCTTTATGGATACAGAGAACAGTGAATCTTTCCTCTTCAGTTGAAGCTTGAAGGACCTGAAGATACTCAGTTCCTCTTCAAATTAGGTTAAATTAAATAAGTCTCTTTTTATTTATAAAGAGCATCAATCTGAACTTATTAGTCATCCTTAATTCATACCTCTTCCAACCCAAAGTGTAAATGGTAATGCAGACAAGTTCTGGTTTGGAACATCTTACCTAGAACTGTTTCCTCATTTTATTTGTCTTCTTACTGCACTTTGAAAGATGTATTTGGGTAAACAGTTTTCCAGTTCCAGAAAGAGGCCATCCTGAACTCCCCTCAACAGTGAAGAACACCATCTCTCTTTTTGCATGCTGGAAATGAAAAGTTTGAATATGCAGATAGTTTGCCTATAGGAATTCCTTCTGGGTTGAAACCTGACATACACAACCTTCATAAAATGAAACTCTGCCTTGTCTATTATTGTATAATAGCCAACAGATTATGGGGGTGGGGTGGGGGGAAGGGGAAATGAAAGGAAAAATAGAAGAAAGTGGTTAGGACAGAAAATAATAGATCTGGATAATTCTGGATAATTTTCTGATATACTGTCAGTGAGTTGTCCCATAAACAGAATATATTATTAATAAATCTGCTCAAAGTAAATGCATTGTGAAAATATAGTAATTTACAATTATTAGGTATTTCATATACGAAGATATTTCACTGAAGACAATGAGGATATATTGCAAAGTCTTATGTCAGAGATTAATTCTAGTTGTTATCCTAAAGGACATTTTTCACCTGTTGCTATTTCCTTTCTTCTGTATGAATTAGTGTCTTTTGAATATGATAATGCCTGATTTTATTGTTCCCATGTTTTCCTTAGAAAGCTATAGCTCATATCTTGTGGTAGTGGAAAAACAAATTTAGTCTGCTTCTTTTTTTCCCCGTTAAAAAAAGAATCTTAATTTTTTTAATAGTTGAAGATTTTAAAGACAAAGTTATAAAAACTAAAATTTTGCAGTAGTATGAATCAAGAGAGTATTTAGAAGGCTGAGGCCTCTCTCTCTTCTTTTTGACAGTGTCATCAGAACTAGATAAGTGGCTGTATCTTTTAAATAGTTTTTAGGGCTTGAGGTAATTTTTTTCAGATAGTAGGTAGTGGAACTATTGCTTGCAAATGTAGTGATGGGTTTAATTAGGCAGTTGACAAAACTCTACAAATGTATAGCCCAAAACTGCCTTCTGACTTTTTATGCTTCTGTTGTAAGAGCCCCTGTTGAATTATGCTAGATATAACTTTTAAAGTTGTATTGAGTATTCATTTCGGTATTTTTAAGAAATATTGATCACCCATAATTTTGTGTGAGGGCTGCAGCTCCTCTAATTGTGGGAGTGCAGCATGTTCTCAGCAAGGAAACTCACTGAAGAAAGGAAACAAACTGTTCTCTACCAAAAAACTGAACAGCATGTTGAAACCTCATGCAAACACAAGTTAACTGCAAATGGAGGGACAAATAGGCTTGGCAGCCTGTCCCTAAAGTGTCATTCAGAGGAAAAAAATAAACTCCTTCACATGGAGTACATTTGAAGGGGGTTGGGAGATTATTTGAGATTTCATGTCAAGTATATTTGTTTCAGCAAAATGGAAAACTTCATGCTGTATTTCCTATATTTTTTTTTCAGTGGGTTGAAATGTTCTTGAACTGCTCCAGGTAGCACTGAACATAAAGTTTTCCCTCTCCTTCATTTTACTTAACAAGGAATAGGATCCACACATCATACCTGTGGTTTTCTTCAACTGACCTGAAGAACAGAGCAACTAGTTAAGAAGAAATTAGTGTTCAAAGAGCCATTAATCAGCTCTGGCTGTTATCCTGTATATCTGCCATTCAGTCTGTCCCAGGCATCTACCTGAACAACCCAGGACACAGGAACACTCTTGACAATGATATTTTTTATTCTTGTAGTTAACCTTATGTGGTGGGTTGCTATGCACCAAGTTGCTCTAGCAATCACTCACTTCTGTAGCCTCCCCCGCTACCAAAACATTGCCATGTAAACCAATATTTGTTAACTTTCATTCCATGCATGTGGATGCTGTCTCCACAGTCTATAGGAAAATACCTGTAAGAATATCTGCCAGATAGAGAGATAGAACAAAAGCATTATTCTCAGTAGGACAGGGCAGAAAATACAAAAAGCTATTACAAGAAAAGGTTAGGGAGCTCACTCAACAATTGCCATCATGGGAATAAAAACCCCAACTCAGGTAAGTGAATTTTATATTTTACTGACAAGTAATAAAAGAGTGGGATAATGATGAATAAAAAAACCCCTCAACACACTTTTCCCCCACTTCTTCCTTCCTTCCTTCCTTCCAGATGCAACTTTATTCCTGACTTCTCTACCTCCTCCCCACTGACCAGCTCAGGGAAACAGGGAATGGGGTTTTCAGTCAGATGATAACACTTTTTCTCTGCTTTCCTCCTTCCCTTGCTTCACTGTGGAATCCCTTCCATGATACCTTGTCCTTCCTGAACTTCTCCTATGTGGATCTTTTCCATGGTGTGCAGTTCTTCAGAAACAGACTGCTCCAGCATGGATCACAAATCCTGCTCCATGGATCACAAGAAAAACTGCATGAGCTCTCCATGGGATCACAGTCTTCTTCAGGTGCATCTACCTGCTCTGGTGTGGGTCCTGCAGGGCTGCAGGTAGATATTTGCTCTCCTGTGAACCTCCATGGGTTCCCTTCTGTAGGAGTGAACTACCTACTGCACCATGGTGTTCATCTTGGGCTGCAGGGGAATCTCTGCACTGGTACCTGGAGCATCTGCTGCCCCTCCTTCTTCAGTGACCTTGGGGTCTGCAGAGCTGTTTCTCTCACACATTCTCACTTCCTTTTCTCAGCTGTAATTGTTCAGCTTTCCTACCTTTTCTTAAATATGTTAGTACAGAGATGCTACCAGTATCTCTGATTGTCTCAGCTTTGGTTTGTCTTGGAGCCAGCTGGAAATGATTCTGTTTGACATCAGAGTAGCTTCTGGTTTCTCCTACACTTCTGTAGTTCCCCCCGCTACTGAAACTTTTCCACATAAACCAATATGCATTAACTTTCATTCCATCCATGTTAATGCTGTCCAAAGTCTAGAGGAAAATGCCTGTAAGAATATCTGGCAGATATCAAGATAGAAAAAAAATCATACTTTAAGTGTTGTGCATGTGGAATGTGGTATTATATAACTGGTGTGCTTAGTTGGTGTGTAAAAAGCAGTGTACCGAAAAATAAATCTATTAGTGTGCATGTTGTAATGAAACAGGCAACAGCTTTAAAATTAAGAATACAATACTTTCAGCCAAAGCCCAGGAAAACAAATAGAAAAAAATACATACTGCAAAAATACAAAATCAACCAACCAACCAAACCCCAAAACAAAATCCAACTGATAGGAGAAAGAGCAAAGGGAATTTTACTTTGCGTTTTTAGAAATCAGAGCTGACTGCTGTAGGGTGGTTTCAGCACACAGCTAGTAAATGTGAGTAGTTATTAACCATACCTTTTTGCTGCAAAGGAGCTGGCTATGGGGCTTTGCAGAAAAGAAGGGTAGACTCTCACCTTGTCCTTCCACTTTCCTTTGAAAGCTGTGAACTTCCCACCTCGTATCTGCTCCATCTCTTGGGAGAAATCATCCATCTTGCATTTCAGCCAAAAGTCTCAGCACTGCTCACTGTCCTGTGTTCTTCCATTTGTGACACTTGGTGGTTTTCATTTTGTAGAACTGACAGTTGAAATTAGGAGCCATGGAGGTCACTGGAGCCCTTGCTCAGCAATGACCCTTGGTTTCATCAGTTTCTCATCTCACAAAAGCCCTGGGACAGGACTTGTTAATGCTCTCATGTTCTACTTAAACATTTTTTTAAGCAGTAGCTCGATAATTGCTATGATTACTGATACACCTGACTTGATATTTAGGCTGGGGAATATGTAGCCTGTGAAGTACAAAGCACTTATTCATTTACTTGATCAACAAAGACATCTGGTCTTTCCCCAGATCTCTACAGTTCATCATTTGGGACTGACAGACCAGTGTCCAGCGGCAAAATTTTGTTTGCCTTGGGTTGATGAAATCCTAAAAATCCACTTGAATATGTAATAAAAGGCTAGAGAAGGGAGAGTGATTGTCTCAATGACAAAAACATTTCAAAAAAAAATTCCTCTTCTGTAATGAAAATTCATTCAATATCCTGAGATCTGAGCTGCTTTCCACTAGTGTCCCAATAGACCACGGTCTCTCAAATGAAGTTTAAAAAGTGAAGTTGAAACTATTTTACTTTTCTGAACTAAGAAGTTGTGTTAGATGGAGTGATGACAGTGGACTTCCAGTGGGGTAAGTGAAGTGGTGGTGTCCAGTGGCAAGCATTTGTTCCAGCTTCCTGTATTTATTAGTGCTGAATCAATTTTCTTCTCCATACACGATCAAGTTTATTAATTTGAGGTTCCTTTTCAAACATTATTATATTTAATTCCATTTCAGTATTAACTTTTAGATTTATACTTGTCAGTTTGTACCAACATTTATATAAATTATGTAACATTGTGATTGTCAGATTAAAATGGTAGGAGTCTTTGCTACGTAATGTTTAACATCAAACTACATTTACATTTGATGAATTTCAAAGAGTATTTTCAGCTTCAAAAATACATTTTTGAAAAGGCAAATATTTTCTCTAATAAGTTTTCAGTGTCCAGAGTTGAAATGTTGTGATTTAGAGAAGCACAGCTTTTATTTTTGCAAGTGGAATTATATTTAAATAAAAATGATCCGACTTCTGTAGAAGCATGAAGACATAGTCAGTTTTCCCTTCATATGACATCTGAAGTGATTTAGTCAAGTGTGTTTTTCATTTTAACAATACTGGATAGGGAAGAGAGTGAGGTTATTTGTCTTGCAAAAAAAAAAAAAAAAAAAAAAGAGGACTGTCTTTCAAGTATCTTGTAGTTTTATGAAGAAGACTTTAAGACTTTTTATCTAATCAGGTCACATCCCTTTTCTGAAGACCTGAGTAAGCTTTACATAGTTGCAAATTTTGAAGTAAGATGGAGAATCATGGGTGAAATGTATTCCACTCTTCTATATTTTTGAAAACAATTTGTTTTACCCTATTTTAAAATGTTTGTTTTATCTGTGTTCTATACTATGAGGTCATTTGTGTTAAAAATAAATTTTTTTGCTATTGAACATCAACCATCACAGTCCAAAGTTGCTGGCCTTATCTGAGAGCTGCAAACATACCTTTTATAGTCAGCCACAAGTACTTTCTTACAAGCTGTTTTTCAGAAACCTCCTTTTATGTCTTGGAAAACCATCCTATTCTTCTCTGAAAGCATAATACCTCTCCAAAGGCCTTAACTTTTTTTTCATTAACAGATTGATCTCCTACTGTAAAAAGCTACTCACACAGTGAACTATATTGATTAATTAAATTGGTAATGAGAGTGCAATTGACAAGCTAGAGATGTGGAAAATTGCAGGGAAAGAAAGGAGAATTATATACTTTCTCTCTGTGTTAAGTGTTCACCTTTGATAGCAAACATATCAAACATCTGTTCAATAACCTTTCTTCAAAGAATCTTAGAGAAGCCAGGCTGATGCAAATAGTCCCTCACCTTTGAGCTCTCCTACTAAGTTTGGATCAGACCTAATGTCCAGGGTGATGCAGAACAAGGAGAATGAGCTAAATGCCTTCTACTGTAGCACTAAAAAAGGAAAAGGAGAAAAACCTCAATGGGAAACCAGATATACTTTAACAATCTCCCACACCAGACGTACATATTTTCATCTCTAGCCTTCACAATCCAAATGCCTTCTCTCTGTAATGCAACAAGTATATTGGTTCAGCAAAAGTGAGCTACACAGCTGCACACTTACAATCCTTCTGTGCTTTCCAAGTTCTTTTAAAGAGCGGAGGAACAGGTGCCACTGATGCCAAGCGTAGCAGTGTCTTGCCCTGTCTTAAGATGGAGCTTGGTTCATTTACAGCTGAGATTATATGGCACAGTTGTTTGTGGCAGCCAGAGAGAGGCAGATAACAATTTCACACTAGTTATCTGTGACCTTTGAGAAATCTGTCTGAAGGTGGTTTCAGAGAGTAGAGACTGTTAGCACAGATTGCCTTGTTGCTGCCCTAGTTACACCTATACAAGGAAATAATATGGTGAAGGTGGTGTTAGTGAAGCCAAAGCAAAATATCTTTATTTGAAACATACCTGAAATTTTTAGCCAAACTCTTTGAAAACACACTTTGTGCCAGCAGAGGTTAGATGGTGATTGTTAGAACTTCTTTGTGATTTTTCACCCAAAAAAAGACCCTGAGAAGCGTGTTTGACTAAATTCAAGGCATCCGCATTAATCAGTGGTATGACAAATCAGAGAACTTATGTTTTTAATTTTTTTCCATTTTAGCTCAAATTATTACAGATGCCCATTTCCCCAGAGTTATATGGTATGGCTTTTAGGTGAGAATGGTGTTTCCCATTGTCAGTTCCTGGAGATTACATTAAATTTGTTTCATGAATGACACATGGATCAGGAGGGAACTCTGAATTTCTAAATATAATTTTCTAAAAGTTTCATGTACCTCAATACCCAGTCTAAATGATAGTTCATCTCCAAAAAGCTGCACTTTAAATAAAGCTGCCTTGCTTTTGGCTCCTCTTGTATAGCTCATAAATATTAATTTGATATGAAGAACAGAAAACCCGTAGCAAACTTAAGCGTCTTAAAAAAAAGAATAATACCAACTGAAAAAAAGATTGTTTTTTTCCTTAACTTCTTGCTAAAAATATATGCCAGGCAAATATGCAAATATCTAAATGTGCAAGGGCAGTATATTGACTCTTTAAATACATGGCCTTTAATTGTCTGAAGAAATTATTTTATCCTCGGGGGTCAGCATGTACAGCTGATGGCATTTTATAAGAAAGAAAACAAGTGATGCCCTTTTCTCTGAGTAATTTTATTTATTAATAAATTCCCGTCATGCTCCTGTAGGTTGGTGTATTTGGAATTTATATGGATTATACACAGAGAAAATCCAAGGCAACCAACCATAATTTCAGTGTGACCTTGACTTGTCTTGTGCTAGTAGTAGTAAAAATGATTGAAAGGATGGGCAAGAAGTAGGACTATGGAAACTATGTCCAAGTGATTTACTGCTACATATACTGTAAATATCTCCAGAATCCATGCTTTCATTTACCTGTAAATTGAGGCGTATTCTTCCATTCTAGACACTGTAGCCACTCCAAGGAAATCATAAAGAAAGGTAGAAGGCAATGAGAAAGGTGGAAGGCAATGAGAATGTAGGTGGAAGGTAGGTGTCTTGCCTGAGCTGAAGGAGACTGCTTTTGCTGAGGACAATGTCACTTAGACCAGTCATGAGCTGGGCTATACCAGCTTGCAAGGGAATGGTGCTTACCACTCTCAGATCTGGAATATTTTTTGCTTCTCTCAAGTGGGTAAACAAAAAAACTCAAGGAATTCAAAACTGATAATCAGTTTAAAAAAAAGCGTGACCTTGACTTGCTGGGTTGAAGTTGTACATGTGTGCACAAGAGTTACTTATCCTTCCCTTTTTCCAGAGACAGTGTCATGATGAGAACACTGAAGATTATGAGGGCCCTGGGGATACAATGGGAATGTGGCCTAGATTAGTATAACTAAAGTTAATATTTTAGCTTTGTGATCACTCTGTACTGGTGTCATACACTCTAATTCTCTAGGAATTACTAGAAGAAATTTGCAGGTTTTATCAGAAACCTGTCTTTTGAAAAAGATTTTAAAGGTTTTTTTTTAAGTGTACTGTTTCCTAGTACAAAGTATTCATCAAAGTACAGAGTCTGTGCATAGATCAGCTTCAGGCACCTACAGTACTGCAGTTTCTGCAGCCAGAGAAATCAAAAGCTCTGGCTTTTTGCTCTCACTATCCCACTCACCCACTAATGATGGAGCACAAATAGGAACATTTCTCACAGTATCATCTCTCTGATAATATGACCAGTAAGTTTGCAGGTGAAAAACCCATCCATTTTCTTATCCTTTCACATGCTGAGACAGTAGCAACTGCTGGTTTGAAACAGAAATTAATGTCACAATATACTCATATGCAAAAATAAGTGCCTCTTCTCAAGAATTTTATATTCTCTATTTTCAGGATGGGCAGTATTTTGCAAACTGTAGCAGGATTCAGAATAGAAGAAACTTTCCTGAATCTCTTGTAGCTGTAAACTGACATTTTGAGTTTGTTACTGATTTGAGTGGCAACTGATATAAGATAACCAAGCAAATAATATTAACAGGTTTTTTAAAGATTTGACCCAAGAATACTTCCTGTCTTTGATTGCAGCCTCATGGGATTTGAGCCCATCAGTTTTATATTATAGCCCTAATTTTCATAGACTCCAACTCTTCTGAGCTTTTGAAATATGCAAACTACTGAGCAGTAAAATCTCAGACCTAGGCTGCATTTCCAAGTCATGACTTCTCCTGAACAGGGACAGGAAAATACTTAAAATTTATATTCTGCATATTTTTAAATGTAACTTTATGTAATTTTACTATAAATTTGATAATATTGCTGAAAGCCTGAATGGATTCGTATCAACAGTCTAATAAGAATGGTGAGTAAGTTAAAAAAATCTCTGACAATTGTGGTGAACTAGATTTTATTTTTCTCAGTGCCAGTTAGAGAATAAGAAAGTCAAGGTAAGGTGTCTTGCAAAACAGCACATGAAAGCAGCATTGTGCTTACTGCAGGTTGTAGTTCATGCTATGATCTTATTTAAATTGTTACATGAGTAGTTCATCCTTTTCAATGTTCTCTCTTTAATGTTCCTGGCTATATAAAGGCATTTCCTCCATGTAGTTACATCCAGGCCTCTGGCATACACAGAGGGAAAGGATAATATTTAGGAGGCCTTTCCCATAGCCATTTCAGGCAGCCAGCCTATTTTCTGGGGGTCTGGGGAGCTTAGAATTGCTGGAGCTGTTGTAACCTGAGTGGAAACCTAGCAATGCAAAGTCTAATTAAATTAAAACTACCACTAAAAAACCCCCAAAAAACAACAAAAACAAAAAACCAAAACCAACCAAACAAACAAAAAACAAGGCAAGAGAAAGAGAGCAAATATGTTGTTGTGTCATCTTAGTCCTTGTTTGCAGTGGTTTCAGATCTCTCAATGTCTCAGTGATCAGGATGCCCACTACAGAGTACAAGATGTGCCCAAAGCACACTGAGCAATCTGTACAGATGTTCTGCACTCACTTTTGCACAGCTGTGGGCTACTCTGTGTGAGGACCAATGCACTCAAGAATCAGCCTCTGTTCTACAGTGCAAGTGGACTTTAAACATGTATGGGTTGTAGGCGAAAAAGAAGCTTTGATTCTTTGAGTTTTCTTTTTAGGCTGATCTAGTGAAGGAATTAATGCAATTTTTTTCAACAGTAGTGCAATGAATGGTGATCATGATCTTTCCCATGGAATTTTGTTGAGCAGAATCACTTCTAACAGCTTCATGATGGGAGACCTCAAGTAAATCTGTCAACCTTGAGAGGATCAGTGGGTTCATCCTGAGCAGTGTGGCAAACAGATCTGGGAGGTTTAAAAGCTAGTGACTGGCTTTCTAAAGTGCTTAAAGACTTTGTGGAGCTTTGCATAGGGTTGGAAGTGGTAAACCCAGTATTGTGACCTACAACATAAACAATTATTTAGCAACTGCTTTAGTTTCTCTTGGAGTAGTTGTTCCCCACTCTCTGTCCTGAGCTGTTCTGTACTGTTGCTAGGTACTCTTAAGTGCTTCTTATGTTTCACCCCAGTGGGGAATTGGGGACGTGATAATTGCAGAACAGTGGAGGTGGCTAATAAAACCATAGTTCTAAAATGAGCCCTGCTTTTTCTAGCTTATTATTTTTTCAGGAATTCTTCCTTTGGGATAAAAATCTCTTGAGTCAGAAAGGGATAAGGACAAGTGATACAGGTCTAGATACTAAATGAGTGTGTTCAAGGGATATTATCTACCAAAGAACTATCTCCCTCCCTAATTCATGGTTTATCAGGATGTTGTGCCTATCTTTTTTGTTTAGCTGGAGTGAGATGCACAAATGCAAAAATTGTGCACCTAGGATCCATTATGGACAAATGCCCCTGACATTAATAATGTGAAATAACAAAATTATTACCTTATAAAAATGTCTATTTTTTAAATTATTGCAGAATCTTCAGAATTTCTTTTACATGACTTTAGTTCTTAAAGATAGGTATTGCTGAACACTGAGAAAATAATAAATACAAATTAAGGTGTTTCATATGTATGTCTACAATTTCTATATACAAACCAGGATCTTGATGTTATTAGCCCTGCCAAAATGCTGAAGATCTCTTGGACTTGTTGTTATGAAGAATCATGGCCAAGTCAATAAGAATAAGAAGCAGCTAGCTAGATATGAAAACTCCTCCAGATCTTAAAAAATGGAGGCTGTTCCTCTCACTGTAGACAAGAGGACACCAGACAGCAGCTGAAAAGAAAAGCACTTAAAAGAGAAAAATCAAATAGAAAGGTAATTTCTATAAATTACAAAAAATGAGATGAAAAGATGTGAGTTTATATTAAAAAATATAATAAAAGTTTCTTGAACAAAATCACACACCAACTTACTTCCACTATAATTTGAAAAGTTAATGTATATTTTGGTAGCCCTGAAAATGAGGGACTGCTCATCTTGGGAGAGTTTACAACTTTGATTTTTGTGTGTCTTGGATGCTGAGAGCTCAAGAAATTATCGGCCTCAGACCACTCAGCAATACTCTTGGTAGCCAGCTGAAACATGCTTACAAACACCTGTGTGTGGAGCAGCCACTGTCACAAATTGGTTTGAGTGGGGTCCCACTGATGACAAGATGTGTGTGTATCTTGAAGTCTTGTATTAAAATTCTTAGTAGCTGTGCTTGTATAACTGAGGGAAAGCACAGCTGTTTTAATTCATAAATATGGCTGAAACTCCTTGGCATTTTTTATAAAGTGTAGACAGGTTGGTTTTGATTGTGAGACTCAAGGACTTTGCAGAAAGACTGAACAATGAGCCAGGAAAATGCTGTAAAGCATTTGTTGGCAATCCCAGCGGAATCCTGAAGGGCTTAGACAGAGAGCCACCAGACAGACACAAGTCACTGGGAAAGACTGACCTGAAAAGACCCATATAGCAGGTGCTATGTATGAGTGCAGAAAACTATTTTAATAATTAATGATGACCATAAAGGCCCTATTACAGCATAGAAAAAAAGTAATTATAAAGGTTCTGCAGCAGAATATGGATTCATTTATTTGATGTACAATTTGGGCTTTTTTCCTTGAGAAGTGTTTTATGTGGATGTATTTCAAAATAGAGTAATGTTTGTACTTTTGCCCACCATAGGATTTATAAATTACACAGCTTTTCATACCAATAAAATCCAGTATTGCAAGAGAAAAAGGATTTAAAATGAGAATGGATGATAAAAAAAAGTGCAAAGACCTCAAAAAACTGATGTTTGGTGAAAATGCCAAGTAGAGTGTAGGGTCATTGCCTAACCTTGCCCCTGACCAGTCTGCATGGTCTGCATGGTCTGCATGCCCTGTGCTGCTTCCCCTGGCCTAGTCCCATTAAATGAAAAACAAAGTTTTGAATTTGGGATAAAAAAATTTCTTCTAAGTGCCTATCTTTTTTCCCCTCTGTGTCATTTGGAGACATGCTTCTTAGTACCTGTCAATATACATTCTTTCTTTCCTTATGGGTGAAGTCTAGAAATTAACTTTGAAGTCCCTGGAATAGTGTCCGCAGATCATTATCTATGTACATCCCATTTAGTTTAATTGAGCTCCATTTAAACTTAAATATGTTGTCTTGAAAACCATTTTGCAGAACAGTCCTCAGAGTATCTTGGAAAGAATTCCAGCTTTGAAAAAAATCAGTTCAGTGTTCCTAAACTTCTGCCTGTGGAAAGTTAACATGATCTTGAATAATTTTCCAGGGCACTTTCCCCACTACTTTTAATACATTTTTAAGGAGCTCATTTTGTTAAGAGCATCCCAGCACTCATAATGAGTATGAGTAATACTCTGGTTTGTTTGCCTCAAACTGGAATAGAGTTAAAACACAGTCTGCTTCCAGGAGCCAGCTGGTCTTGAATTCTCTTTAAACAAAGAGAGAGAATAAAGGTTGTTCTGCCTAGGAACTCTGTGCACTGTAGCCTTCACTCTGTACACAGGTCATGAGCATACCTGAGCTCACAGTGACCTAAACAAACCCTGGTTCTGCTGGAATGACAGGAAAGGGGAGGCTGTGAGTTACTACTGTGCTGACCCCTATGACAGTGACCATATCTCACTAAGCTCTGGAGGGGGGCTTGGAATTGTCCCCTGGAGATGTTGTCTTGATGTTGTCATGGTTGTGACCATGAGAGACTCCATTCACAGTTTGTGTTGTGGGTTTAAATGGAGTTTCAGGATGGAGATCCAGAGATATCTTCTACCCTTGATGAAACCGGCAGTGCTTTTATCTCCAAAGAGGTGAATAAAGCCAGTTCAATCTCTCTTTTCAGTACAAAAGTAAACTGTAAGAGGAATACATTATGTCACAATAGAAAAATGGAAAGAAAGAAAGAAGCTGCCTGAAACTGCATCTGTTTCTTGAATGGCACCAGAGGCATTTCTTTTAGTGAGCCAAGTTCTCTGCAAGGACTTTGCTGGGAACATCTTGGAACGTAGCATGGTGCCACACTCCTTCCCACTTTTTTGCCTGGCCTTCCTTTGCATGGAAAACAAACATGAGATAAAGAACAGAACTGGGCCAATGTGGAGTCAGCCCTACTTCTACCATGAGACAACCAAGGTGTAGGAGTGGCCTTTAAAAAATGGGAAGCAGACCTTTGTCTAGTAATACAGACTATCTTAGTGGTACAGGACATAGCAATAGATTCCTTTGGCTTCCTCTGTCACTGATGTGAGAAACAGGCAGGTTTGAGGAGCTTCTGTGAACTACCTTTTTGGAGCTGCCTGTCTCTTTCAGTGAGTATTAAAGGAGTTTGGGCAGCTGAACTCTCACTGTAGTTACCAAAGTCTGATAGAATGCTTTGAGGTCAGAGAGTCCTTCAGAAGGGCTGAGCAAGGGCTCTGTCCTTTGAGTGTTTCAGGAATCTGAGGACTCAAAGTGATGCACAAAGTCTAGATCCTGGGAAAGATCTCATCATACATGAGAATTAGGAAGAATGGTTCACTCATTAGTTTTTGAACAGAAAGGAGAGAGGAAAACAGATACAGTCCTCTCTGAAATTGCATGTAAATTCTTTTTTCTAGTGACTAAATAAGTACTCTTCTACCTTGCTAGTGGTGTGATGCTATGCAATCTTTTGTGATGTAAGGTTTCAGCCAGAGGGGGCAGGAAATTAATCAATTCTAGCATGTGAGTGTCAGTAATTGTTTTTCCTAATATGAATTTGAAATGAAATGTATACTGCAAAGAATGTTTCAGTTCTGGGAAAGATCAATCCACTCCCGAGGCCCCTATCCTTGTTAATAAGTTGCTTCCTTGCAAATAGAAACTCAGTGATCCTTAAAATATCCAGAGGCTTGTATTTTAAAAACATCGATGCTGCTGCAGGCAAGGTGATTGCAGCCATTAGTTCCTCTATGTCAGAGGAAGATCTGGCATCAAAACCCCAGAGGATTCCTAAACTGTCTCACCAATGCCTTAAAAACAGAAAGTCCTTATTGCATTCACAGTAGGAAAATCACTAAAGTGGGAAACTTCCCCTTCACTAGTGTCTCTGATGAACTGGAAAAATCAAAGCAATTGTAGATGAGAAATATTGCCTAGGTTTCTTATTGTTTAAGTGTTTTACACCCTGCATGTTTGGTTCAAGTTTCATATATTCTCCTAGTAGCCATGAAGAATGAACTGGGAGACTGCTAAACTGTGATCACAAAACTTTATGGCTCCTTTTTTAGTAACCTGATGTTTTATGTGGCTTCAAAGATGTTTATAAAATAGATGTCTAGCCTTTCTGCAGCAGAGCCAACATTTTCAAACCAAACAGATGTGCTACTAGTACTAACCATAATCATTAAATAGTAATTGTATTGCCTTAATCTTTAATAATGTCTAAAATAAAAATTGTCAGAAAAACTACTGCCAACAAAAATTTTAATATAGCTAAATAGTCTTTAAAGCTGAAGTTACAATACAGAAAGCAATACCCCCAGCTGATCCACACTAAAGGGAGACAAAAGATGGAAAGCTGCTTTTTTGCTAATTTCTTCTAGTCTATTTAAGCTAACACAATAGATAAGGTCGTTCAGGCAACTTCAGGACCTGTCATCTACTTTACCTGTTTGAAAGTAATTCTTGAAGAAAACCTCATCAGAGAGGTGGAAGAGAATTGAAATTAGCATGAAATACAGCATGTGTTGCTCACTGCTCCTGATGTTTGTCTAAGAACCAACATGTAGGAAAATTGCTAAAGCTGGAGAAGTTGGTCAAGAATAAAAAAATCTTCCTTTGCAAAGAACAATGTGTTTCAGAGCAACTCCAGTTCAATGACCTTCTGGTGAATGTGGAGGGGAATTCTGGATAGCTCTGAGGTTCTTGTTAAATCTGCCTGGATCTTGAAGAACTGGATAACTGGAGTTTCCCAGCTCTGTAGCTCTGGGGGCTGTTCATGTGGCAGGAGAATGCAAGGGCTGAAGATCCCATACACTTACAGCTATGTGTGTTGCAGGTGGTGATGAAACTGACTGCCAAAACTGTTTGCCATTTAATATTGCAGGCTTGAACAGATTTTAAGTATTTGCTTCCAGAAGTGCAGTGAGAGACTGGGATGATGAGGATATACCTCTGTCTTCTGTTCTGCTTTACCTCACTCCTCTTTTCCCTTGTCTCTCTACAGACTTTATTACTTAGTGAAGGCAGTGTCTTCCTTTTTGGCCTTTCTGGTTCTCTTCTAGTTTCTTAGAGTCATGAGCTGCTTCTCTAGCTGATGGATGTTGGTAATAGGGGTTATAAGTGGCTGGAGAAAGTGTCAAGAACCAAGGCTGGGGAGGAGATAGGTGGCTGTGGTAGAGAAGACAACAGCTGCTTTTTAGTGATTCTCCATTCTGGTAGAGAATCCCTTCTCCTCTAGGAGAGGGACATCTTGCCACTAAATTACAAATGGAAATATTTAACTAAATTGTGAAATTTCTTTCTTTTTTTTTTTTCCTTTTTTTTTTCTTTTTTTTTTGGTTGAGAAAATTCCTCAGGAGAATATACTTTGTGTCCCCACTTTTTGTGAAACAAAAATACAAACAAGCCAGGTTCCTTTCATCCAAAGATGATCCAAAGCTCTTAAGTATTAAGCATCATAGAGCAAACTTTAACAAAGGTTGCTTTATCATTACTTACAATGGGTTTTCATTCCTTGTCTCAGTTTTATGTGGGAATGAGTGAAGACTGTGCCAAATATATTTAGTTTTCAAACAAACCAATAGAGTCGTGCTTAGGACATGATTAAAGAGGGTATGTCACCCGAACTGAGCATGTGTGTTAATAGAGATGACAAACTGTTACTTAGGACTTCAGACAGAGTTATTGATGCCAGGCTGAGCAGGTGTATTGATGAGGAAAGTTCCCTCTCAATAAATATGTAAATGTGTGTGTGTAGTTGAAGAAGAAGGGCAGAGACAGTCTCTGAGCTAATGGATGGTTGATTTTTACAGGCAGCAGTTCCAACTCAAGCATAACATTTTCCTTTTGTCTCGAATAATGGAGCTTGCGTGCTCTGACCTTTACCTGATCTGACTTTATGACTGTGCATCTCCCACTGGTGTTAGTGGGAAGAAACACAGTTAATGGTCTCTGTCAGTGTGTTTGCACTGGAGAGACAGCCAAGATAGCTGTAATTAAGATGGAGTAGCAGCAGCAGTCTAGCTATGGTCATAAAGAAACCCCATGCCTTTCTGGGAATAATGCTTTCACCAGGCTGTCTTGCTGGTTTAGAAATAGCTGTAAGGCTTTGCTCCAGCAATGCTTCCTACCCCATGATCCAAAGATGCTCCTTGAGATGTAGACTGTGGTCCATGAAATGACTGGAGTTGCTTTATTTTCTTCACATAAAAGTTCATTTATTTTCAAAGCAGTAATAAAAAATAAAAAGGTATGAATGAACAGTCATATTTTGCTCTATTTTTTGCTTACTTATAAAGGAGCAATTGCAACAATGCAGTGAGTTGTGGTAGCACAAAATGGGCAAAGATTTCTCAGGTAAAAGGAGACTGAGAAACTGTTCAACTCCATGCTGTTCTGTTGCAAATGGCTTGTATCATATATCCCCCCCAGAAGGAAAATATATTCTGAAGCCTAGCTGTGAGAGAGAGGAGGAATGACTGCCTAGTGGAAAATAATTTTTTGCACAGTTTATAACATGGAAAGGCACTACTTGGAAAACTTTTCAGAGGTTCTATTTTTGTGTTAAGGACCATACAAATATAAATGCAGAGTGGCAGGTCAGAGCAGGAACAACAACACTTTGTGAGCCATTTGTGACTGTCCTTAGTTCTCTTATCATTCTCCACTGAGCTGTCACCTCCTGCGGCATTGAACTACCATTTCGGGAACTTCTGATTTGGTGGAAGGGTAGCCTTTCCTTTGAAGGAAAGTAGGATGTATGCCAGTAGTTCAGAAAGGACCACAGAAAATTGCTGCTTGCCTCAATCTAATTTGCTGCCAGGGCTTTTCCCCCTAGCTATTTTTTAATGGGGTGTGTGATTAGTGGGGAAGCAAAGTTGACTTACATTTACAGATTGCATCATCTCTGCTGAATACCAGGAGTCCCCAAGGCTCTGGCACTGCTCTCAGTAAAACAGCAGGCTTTTCTGAATGGCTTGTATTTCTCCTACCATTAATTCTCATTTTTTTCTGCTTGTCTGTTTCCCCTTGCTCATCTAGTAAACTAAACTAAACTTATTTACCTCCCTCAGATCTGTTTTAGATTTTTCCTTGTGATTAGTCATCTGTTAAGAGAAAAGTGAAGCAGGTTTACAGTATTGCCAGTGCAAAGGTTGTTCACATGAAAAAGAAAGACCTAGCTACCAGGTTCATTGACAGAATTATGGAAATTTGCCTGTTGAGTAGATTACTTGCAGAGCTTTTTGCTGCATTGCTCTCTCTTTGCACCTTCTTACTTGGCCTTAATCTGAATATGTCTTCTGGTGCTGTATCATGTGGGTTATTGCTGCTAATTGCAAAATATGTCACACATTAAATCCAGAACACAGTGATATTTGGGCACACTTGTGCAGATCCTGAAGAAGTATAAACAGTCTAACCAGCTTAGTGCTTTTAATTTTAAAACAGTAAATGGAATTTCTATTTGCTGTTTATCCATTACAAAATTTTAAAGGCAGAGAACTTTTCCTCTAAATGTAAAGTAATCAACTCTTTGAGACTAAAATAAATATAAAATAAAAAATATAAGACTTTTTGTGGTGGATAAGGCTATTTTGTCATTGTCAGTATCAGGATACTGTCTGTGACAAGTAGCAGAAAGGTAGAGTAGAAAGGAAGGAACATGACTTTTTACACAGTAATATTTTTAAGGAAACTTTATGGTGACTTGCACAAAACAATCTTGGCCCATGCTTGGGGCTTCCAGGTACTATAATAAAAGCAGCTTTTAAGGAAAATATGATTTATTTTTTATTGCTAAAATCAAATGTACGAAAAATTTCCCCTTCATCACCATCCATGCCATTAATAATACAGCCAGTCTGAAGTTATTGTTGTTATGTTATTGTCTACATCTTTAGATAGAGGTTCTGAGGAAGTGAGAGAACAGAAGTGGTGGTAGGCTTAATGACTTCTGTTTACATTTAGCACACAACAAAGCCACTCACCATACAGCTGATAAGAAAGCTTGGTCCAAATCAGAGCATTTGAGCACCTAATACCTGCCATGTGTCCTTTATGATGTTAAAATTAGGTTAACGCAGCTCATGTTTTATGCACCTGGCAAACAGTCCCTGCCCTGACTTTGTACAGGCTTTCCATTCTCTCCCTGATATACCAGGAGTAGGAAGGAGCTGTTAGAAAGGTCCTGCAGAGCCTCATGGCACTATGAAGGATCTGGGCCTTTTAAAACCACATGTATGGGGTTTTTTTCCTCTTCTCTTTTGCCTTCCTTTTTTTCCCCTACGTATTCTTTGAGAGACATTCAGTGGGTTTCTTCTGCACAATCTTGTTAGCTGAAATTCTAGAACAGAAGGTCTTGAGGAAGCATTTTTTCAAGATGCTGGCAATGACAAAAGTCATGGGTGACCAGCAATACTGTGTTCACAATCTTAGCTGGAGGGGTAGAAATGACCATGGATGGATGATGGGAAGGATGAGTGATAGGAAGAGATTCTGCAGGGCACAGAACCTCAGCAGAGCATCTACCTCTTCATATAAGCTTCATTTCCCACCTTTTAAGCTCTTTGCTGCTATTACATGCTTGAAGACAGCTGGCCCATCCCTGTAAACTTGCTTGTTGGCTCCTAATCCAGGGAAAGCACTGTTGATTTTGTAAAATAAATACAACTTATTACTATTTGAATCACTTTTTAGTAAAACTTTTCGTGTACTGTGTAAGCTATTCTATCACTTCATAATTTATTAAAGTTGTCAGATTCCATGCCTTAAACTGAGAAACCTATGCTGCATAAATCCCATACAATTTTTTGCCAAAGTTCCTACTTTGACTATATTCCTCTGTCTTCTGATGTGCAGGATGCAATGTCAATTTGGAATAAGGAGATAGCACAAAATATATAGGAATTGGAGGAGGTGATGGATCCAAGGGCATGACAGCATCCTATTTCTGTACCTACTGAAAAAGGATGTAAGCAAACCAACCCCAAAGTCCTTAGTGTTTGAAGTGAGAACACCAAAATTTGCACAGCTTGGAAAAACTTTATTGCCCTAGCAATGCTGAGGGGAGGCACCACCAAATGCAGAAGGAAACAGGGAGCCCACAGCAGATGCTGGAGTGATACCTAGTGCTCTCTTGCTGACGTTGGTGAGTTATGGGATGGCAACTGAAATTTCCTGCAGGATGGTTCTACTTATGGCTGCAGCTGGCAATGTCATAGTGAGAAAGATAATAGAAGATTTAATCTAGAGGATGGTTTGGCACGATGGTTGCAAAAGTGACCCTGAATAAATTGTTATGGAAAAAGGTTCTAACCATGATGTAAGGTTCTGGAAGAAGTCTCAAGGAGAGGCATTGAGGAAGGGAAAAGAGGATGTCAGTGGTTCAGAGAGGGGTGTTGCTGCTGTTTGATGGATACCAGTGGGTATTAACAACCTGGCTTGCAAGGGACAGAGCTCTGAGGCAGGGGCTCAAGTCCCAAGCTGTCTCTCATGTTCTTACTACTTTGGGTTTGGTGGTTTTTTTTTGGTTTTTTTTTGTTTGTTTTTTTGTTGTTGTTTTTTGTTTATTTTTGTTTTTGTTTTTGTTTTGTTTTGTTTGTTTTGTTTTGTTTTTGACTCTGACCTCTTCCTAGTCAGGATTGAAAATAATAACCAGTACTTCTAATTTTTAACAAGGTAAGTTTAACACCAGAATGCCAAGACACCTTAATCAGCCCATTTTACTGTCTGACCCTGAATCATGATGGTCGATTCTGTTGTTTAATAAACCTTGGAACAGCACCACTTCCTTTCTATCTGCTTACCCAGCCTTCCTGAGAGGCAGGAACAACAGGTTTAACTGACCAAAAAAGTGGCTTGTGTCTGACATTAATTGTGATAAAATGTGACATTCTGAAACTGCCCTTCAGATCTTGTAGAAATGCAAAATTGTCTGGTTCTGGCCACTCTGGAGACTCAAGTAAATATCCCTATACTTAAGATGGGATGTTAACAGCATCTGTAAAAATTCAGGAGGAAAAACACTGCAGTTTTGGCTATGATTTCATATAGTTTTGGCTTTCTGAGATACTTATTTTTCAGTTGCAGAACTAAAACATGCCTCTCTTCTTTGTCTCTTCTCAGAAAACTAGAACTCCCAATCATTTAAATCAACTTTGTGTAAGTCGGGGAGACTTAGTGGCATACAGTATGGCCTTCAAATGCTGTATGTCAGATAAAGAGCAAGACTCCTATCAACTCACTAAAAGTCAGGACTTAACAGTAGCTCTTTTTCGGAACCCCAATGAAAGATGCCTACTGTGTCTAAAAAATGGGTTTTTTTAGCTCTAAATTGCCACTTACCTCCTACTCAGTATTCTGACACTTGGGACTATTTCTGCTTCATCCTTGAAAGCTTTCCCACTACATATTACCAAGCTGAAACTCATAAGCAAAGTCCTGTCCTTGCATGACTTCTTCCTCTAATTTAAATAAATTTTTAATAAGCAAAAAAAAAAAAAAAAAAAACAACCCACCAAAAACCAAACACAAACCAAAAACAACAAAAAAGGAATATTTTTCCTCTTTCCTCATGAAGATCTACGCAGCTAGCTCCTGCATGAGTCACCAGATTTCTCAGCTGATAACGCATCTATTAGATTTGTCTGTCCCCACCTTTTTTATGCATGAATTATTAGTGATCTATGTGGGAAGATTAAACATTTTCTTTTCTACTTATGCCATTTCATAGTATAAGCCAGGTCATCTTAATACCAGTTACTTTATAAAGTCAAACTGCCTTAATGTGTGTAATTCTGTCAGCATTATGAAAAATCAGTTTGTTGCTCAGGCAGTATACCATATAATATCTTTTTATAAATCTCTAGATGTCTGCCCTTACCCAGACTTTTCTCATCCAGTTTAAAACTTGATTTTACCTTTCATCCCTTTGTGACTTTCCAGGCAGAGTTTCCAGAGCTCTAGCTATGTCAAATCTTTAGGTCTGGTGCCTGAAGCCAAAGAAAATGTTAATACTTCCCATATAAGAACAGAGAGGGAAGGGTTGTACACATCAGAGCAAAATCTCATTTTATTTGTTGTCTAGCATGCCCATTTGTTTTCAAGGGTCCCTGTAGCTGACTACTCTGCTATCAGGATTAAAACCCTTACTGTGGCTCTGAATTCTGAGAAGCTTAGACATATCTGAAGAATTTAATTTACAGTCATATTAAGAAACATAAAAACTAATGCTTTTTGGAAGAACTCTTTAGTTTGCTCTTAGACAGTGCTGCTATTCTACAGCAGAAAAAAGAAGGCTGTCTCAGTTTAAAAGAAGAAAAATGTCTTCCCAGGCATAAAAAAAACTTTACAAACCTTAATATTAGAACACTAAGAAAATGTTTTGAAATAGCTATACTGCTATTTTTCATGCTGCCTTCTCAAAATATGAGTTAAACAATCTTGTGTACATTAATATGCAAAGTCTCAGCGTGACACAAGTGGGGAGAGATGAAGAGGAGTGAACAGTTCTTACCATGGCCTTACAGAATTAAAGACATCTTCTTAGACTTAGATAAAAATAGATACTATTAGGTAATGTTTGGAAATTTCTTTTTTTCAGATTGGACTTCCAGAGTTTAAGAAAGATAGGGAGCCACCTTTCACTGAAAATCAGTGTGAACTGACACCACCATTTTTTAAACATCTTCTGAACAGCCCAGCATGCAATATTCCCTTCCCTTCCCTTCCCTTCCCTTCCCTTCCCTTCCCTTCCCTTCCCTTCCCTTCCCTTCCCTTCCCTTCCCTTCCCTTCCCTTCCCTTCCCTTCCCTTCCCTTCCCTTCCCTTCCCTTCCCTTCCCTTCCCTTCCCTTCCCTTCCCTTCCCTTCCCTTCCCTTCCCTTCCCTTCCCTTCCCTTCCCTTCCCTTCCCTTCCCTTCCCTTCCCTTCCCTTCCCTTCCCTTCCCTTCCCTTCCCTTCCCTTCCCCCCTGTTTTTTCACTTTTTTTACTACTCTTTTTTTCACTTTTCATTGCTTCATTCAGAAAGTCCAAATAATTATTGCCTTCCTTGTACTACACCCTTCTACTTCTTTTGAAGAGGCTGATTTGTACAGTCATAGAAATGCTACATTTTTGTGAGTTGTGTTCTTTCTGTGTGCATATGTGTGGAAATGACAGAAGATCATCTGGGAGGATGCATAATTTGTTTTCCAACAGTTGTTGTATTTCCCTTTCTCAAAACTCTTTGCTTGGGCTGTCCTTTCTTACTGTGTTTTTATCATCCAAATTAAATTTTATACCAACCACTTCTATCTAAAATAAAGGTTCTGAAGAAATGTGCTGAAGTTAAACATAAATTCTGTCTTGATGCTTAAATAACACAACTGAGGAAGCCACCCAGGAAGCATCTGTATTTAACTGAGAGGCTGGGGTTTTTTTCCGATCCCCATCTTTCATTTCAAGGAAAAAAAAGCCTCCCTATAAGCAGACTACAAGAGCCAATATTGCCTATAGTAGAGATGGACAACTTCACATATTTTGATAATTCAGGTTTCTTAGCTGACTGCTAATTTCCTCTCCCACACCCCATCTAAATAAAGAATGAAAAGAAAATGAAATTAATGAAATCCCTCCCTTATTTGAAGGCCATTGCAAAGCTCCCATTGCATTTATTTGGGTCAAGACACTTCTGGAAGTATTTTTAATCATTTACTCCATTTATGATGTTTTCAAGCAAGGGAATGTACCAGTGCTTATAAACATCCCACAAGACTGGGAAATTGTCTGGGAGCAATTTGATCCCAGAGTGGCAAGGGTTGATGACCCAACCCTACCAGAAGCAGAATCCTCACTAAACTGAATCCTCACTAAAGAGGTAAGAGGCTTGTTGCAGAGAACTGGAATTACAGCATGTGCTTTGCTGTTCTCATAGCTGTGACTAAAGTCAAACCAGAAAAAGGAAGCTGATTCTAATAATATGGCTCTTCTTCTTAAGGAATTGAATGAACCAAAAGTCTGCATATGCCTCACTTGCTGCTCTTCATGGCCAGAAGGAGAGTAAGGGATGGAGGTCAGGGAGTTCAGTCGGTAATTCCTCTGGGATAGTGAAACTCACTAAGCTTAAAGCGAGAAGGGGAGTTCCAGGCACGACAGTTTCTGACAGTCCCACTTGTGTTTGTCACTTCAAGAGCACTTCATGCTGAACTTTCAATAGCAGCTAATTCAGTGCTGAATCAGTCTCTAAAGCATTCAGAGTAGTTGTGCCTTTGGAAAGGAAGAATCTGAGGAGAGAAGAATCCTGAAAAATGAAATGGAGGAGGGAATTCTGTGTCTAGGCCCTGCCCAAAGAAAAATTTCCCTATGTGTTTCACAGTTCGAAATGAAGCAAACTAAAATATCCCGCTTTCTTGAAGACTCCTTACAGTGAATCCCAACTATATGCTTAAGACTTATTGTTCTCACTGGAAGTAAAGCATCAGAAACATAAAAATTCTACTTGCAGAGAAGTGTTCTAATTTGTCCCTTTCTGCATCCCCACAGCTCCACTCTTGCAGTGACATTGACGTAGGAGTCAGTTCTGTCCAGCAGCATTTCGAGCTATCTGCTTTATATGGCTGGTTCCGCTTCATTTATTTTGACTCCTCTGAATTCCATCTGAGTTCCAAATTTGTATTTGGCTCTGCCTACCCAAGTGCCTGTCTAGAGTGTGCTCTGGTAATGACGCATTCCTTCCCTTGATGATGATGTAATTTTCCCCATCAATCCTAGTTTTGGTGAAGAATTTAGTAATAGTGATCATTCAGATGAAACATCAATAACATCTGCTCACCCTCTTTTTTCCTAGACTTATTTCTCTTTGAAAGGACCATCTGTTTCAGAGTACTTGCACTCTTCTGAAACGTCCCTTTTACTTTTGCTTTTTTGTCTCATAGTTTTATTCCTCTCTTTCCATCAAGCTCTGTAAAACTCTACCTTCTTCTGGTTCCAATAACTGTCTATAAGATTTGGATCTTTCCAACATGTCATGTTCTCATGACTCTGTTGTGCCTTGATTTTCCTTCAGTGTCCTACCTCTGCTTAGCCCTTCTTCCTCTGCTCCCAGAAACTCTTGAGATAAGTGACCATAAGGATTTGGTTTAACAGTGACACTTGTGAAGTCACTATGTCAACAGATTTTCCTATGGTAAAATATAAACTACGTATGCTGTTACATTCAGTGAACTAAATGTTGTTTTCTTTCTTTTTCCTACCTCCATCTTACATTAAACACATCTTTGTCTAATCACTATTACTAAATGAATTAGTGCCATTCCATATGGAATATGGAAATGCACAATTAGACAAAGATGGAATATGGAATTTTCCATATGGCGCAGAGGCTTTTTGGAAAAAAAATAAAAAAAAAAAATCTCTTCCTCACAAATATTTTCAGAACTGCCAAAATGACTATTGACATTTGCTAGACATATTCTCCTAACATAGCCTTGGTTAAGCCAAGGCATGATGCTTAAAATATTTGAATTTACCAGGAAGTTTGCTTTTCCTTCTAAAGACAGTGTGTTAGAAGCTCTTGTTTACCTGTGAATCTCTTGTTGGAGAGAAAATCATGTATTATGTTTCACATTTCAAGTTGGTTTTGCTCATCAGAGTAAAACGGTTTTTATACCAAAACAGTATGCTTTGGAAATCAGGAGGGCTCACTCTCAGTGTAGCCTGAAACATGCTTTGGGATCTTTGGCTTGCTGTGCACTAGATACAACAATAACACTCTCTTCAGACACCAATTGCCCAAAGGTTTATTTTGTAAACACTTTTAGATCCTACAGTGGAAAATGCTGCATGAAGTTTGCAGTTAATGATGTTCAATATAAAGCAAAGATACTGTAAATCTTCCTCAAGCTTTTTTCAACTGTTCTTTTGGATAATGTCCTGGTTACATCCCAGTGCAAAATCCTGTCTGGATTTCTCGTGTTCATTTTAACTGGAATAAATGCCATGAGTTTAGTCATACAGAGGAAATATTCACAATGTTCCACTTGAGGCAATTCTTTCAGATGATTCGCTTAGGAGACTGGGCTCCTTAAGCTCCCTCTGTCAGTGGAGTGGGACGTTCTTCCAGATGACAACTGACAGCAGGAGCTTAACAAATGTGTCAGTAGCTGTATCTGTACTGGTAAAAAGGAGGGGGTAGAAAAGATTGCACCCACATTCTTTTGGCAGATTTTGTTCTAGGTCCAACTAGGTCCCTTTCCATAGCACTGAGCATGTCTGGATTTCTTCTGGCCAGCATAAAATGGCTAGATGGTCTTAAGATATATGAATTTTTTTCTCCAATTAAAATTGCCTTAAATACTCTGATAGGCTGTGCTACAAAATATTATGCATACTCTCCAGACAGTGGTCCCTAGCTGGAATAAACCAGATTGAAAATTGGAGACATCTAGTAAGCTCACTTTAGAACAAGCCTTGGAGCAAAACACAATACATGGAATTAGAAGGAACAGAACAACAGAGTAAAGAGGTAAACACCAGAAGTGGACCTTCTGTAGTGTGGGTGTTCATTTTTTTCTGGTTCTTTGTTTGTTTGTTTGTTTGATTGTTTGTTTTTCAGGGAAAAGCAACTGAATTAGGCTGTGATCTTTCCACTGTTGCTAAGCAATGCCCAAGTCACCAACATCCCTGGCTCTTTACTTTGGTTCTTCAGTGGAGCACTGAAAAACCAGACTTCAGCTCTGAAGTACACTGTTGCCCCATATTGGGTGAAATGATTAATGTGGAAAAATTACAAAATAGGGAGGAAGACAGATGGAAACATTATAGAATTCTTTTTATATAGTTAAACCAAGGTTTTGTTTTCTGACTGGCAGCTCCCCTCTCTCTGGACTCTTGGCTCTGTCTTACCTCTCTTCCCATCTGTCCATGTCCTGATTTCCCTTTGGAAATGCCAAGTCTGAGCCCAAGACGAGGCTGAGACTTGAAACTCTTTAACATTTCCAGGCAGCCATGTGCAGTCTTATAGGTGGGAATGGAATCTCTGTGGGTTAACGTCTACCTACCAGAAAATTAATAATATCCTTTATCCTTCATCTTCCTCATGCCTCTTACCCAGAAGAGATGCTCTGTTATGCAATGCCAGCAACTGCATATGCTGCAGGGAAGGTTTTATATCAAATAACATGGAGGAAGAAGCATCTGCCAGTAAATAATAAACAGTTCTGAGCATTGTGATTGTGATTATAATAACCTAAATCCTAAGAATCCTACCCTATATCTCCTGAACTAGAACCATCATAGAGAGAACCCCATTTTGCTAGGCAGGGAATGAAAATTATTCCTGCTGTGGAGAACTTACAATCAAAGTACAAGATGGAAGACAACAAGAGGTTATTGCACATAGATAGGGAAAATACATGCTAAAAACAAAGAGGTGTGTTTCAATGTATTTCTTTCTGCTCTTCCCCTTCAGTCACTGCCAGTGGAAGGGTGAAGCCATTCCACATTAGGGTCATTACCGTGGTTTTGGGTTTCTTTAGGTAGCTGTGTTACTTTTATGCTTACAAAAAAGACTATAACAGGAAATCTGTTGTCCTCTATAGTGTAACTTTGCAATCAGGAACTGGAGAAGGGAAAAAAGTAGGTATGGAAAAGATAATGAGGCCTAATCACTTTTGGAAACCCTGACAGTTTTTTAATAGTGGTTCCCTAGCTTCTTGACTCTTCAGTGTTCCAAATTTCAATGGTGGTATACTTAATGCTTATGCTTAAATGACATCTTTCAGGGAAGTTTTGTCAATATTTTTGAAGTGGTACTGATTTAATAAAGTTTTGAATTTTCAAAAAAAAAAAAGAGCATGGGCAAAGGATGTCATAAACAGTAATAATTTCAAAGGAAAATAAAAGGATGTGCCTCTGTGGGGATAATAATAAGCTAATGTATGAACAGATAATGGTGGTTTAGAGAGGTTCCTCTGAAGGCTCAATCTGTTGTATGCTAGATCCAGCTGCCCATTGCCCAGGGGCCTCTTGTAGCTGTTGAGAGTTACTGGGCCACAAGAATGCTTCAGCCCATGCCCTACTTACACAGTCTTGCTTTGAAGGCTGCCAGAAATCTGTTGGCGAAAACATTCTTTACCACCCAAAAATACCCTTCAAAAAGAGTCTTTCTTTTTTTTGAAGGAGACAACCTCCCCAGCTGCCTTGCATTGCTATTTTGGTTTCTTGGTACCATTTGCTGAACAACTGTGCATGCTGCTATTCCTGTTCTCCTGTGCATAGAGTTTTACCAGGGCCACTGAGAGGGCTGGAGTTCTCTTGACCAGACATATGATGCAGGAGCACCTTCACGGTTCCTCATCCCCTCAGGTTTGTGGCTTTTCCAGGTTGCTTCCTGCTTGGTTTCAACCTTCTGCTCAAGGCAGGAGGCAGCAGGCTCACTGCTTTGTGACAGATGGTCCTCCTTGAGGTGAGTCCTTCATAGCTCTGCAGTACTGCAAGCTCTCTGGGATCAGGGAAAGGGACAATGTTTAATACAACAGAGCATCACCATTTACTGTTTCAGATCTTCCTTAAGATCTGTGAAAACAAGACAAAGGAGAGAGACATTAGGGAGAAAAGAGGATGGTGAAAGGAAAATCAGAGAAGAAGGGAGAGTATTCTTGCATCAGTAGAGCAGGTGTGACCCTCTGTCATTCTCTCTACAGATAATGAAACAGAGAGTTGAGTGAAAGAGAAGGTAAGGTGGTCTTACCTTACCAACATTTTGCAGTGGGTAAAAAGGTTTGTAGTAGGAAGTTATTAATATATATATTAAAATATACACTGGTTCAATAATTACATGTTTGCCAATAACTCTGGAGCCATCAGAGCATCTTCTTACAGCAGTTGACAAGAGCATTATTCTTTCTGAAGGTAGGTATGATAATTGTTTTCAGCATATATTGTATAATTCCCCATGCTCAAATGCAGCTATACTTTACTTGTTTTACTTAGTTATAGGGAAAAGGGCATTTTCATAATCCACCAGGAAAAAGTGTTTGTGAAAAATCAACTTCTTTTTTACACATTGGATTAGTTTTATGGGCGTTCAACATTGAACCTCCTTAGCATAACCCACTCTTGCCTGCCCAAATACAATTACTCCCAGGTTTTCAGGACTTTTTACACTCTGTGGCACTTCAGTTTCTGTGAGAGTTAACTGCTCTCTTTATTACTTCTTCCATTGTCAGCAGAATGGTGCTGAAATAAGTCTTAAAGAATCTTCATTTTTATTGAATTTTAAGAATAACTTCAGATGGAAGGTAATAGTCAAGAAATAAAACAAAAAAATAGTAAATGTTCTTCCCCGTGTAATTTTATTCAAGCCCTTGCATGACTGAATTTAATAATAGAACTGTTACTGACTTCAGCTGGGAGAGGTTTGTACCTGGTCTGGAATTTATTGGAAAAATAAGCCTGGAAATTGTGATGGATGCACTCAACTCCTAAACCAAACTAGTGGTAGTTTGGTTCATTCTCTGAAGGAGGTAAAGGCCTGAGCCCTAAATGGGCCAGCAATTCCTTTTGTTCTTCAAAAGCCACAAAGAGGCAGAACAGCCCAGCGAGCATCAGTGCACATGAGGCTGGAACACCAACCATGTGATTTACACATGAACAGAGTGTGGGCTTTGCAAGACTCATTTATCAAGGGGCAAAGAAAGTCGTGGATACAAGGAGACTCCTGCATATCTTTCCCATGGCATTTAATTTTGTTAATTAAATAAGTGAGTCAACACTTTATCCCCATAACTATGAGAGCCTAAGGGAGCCACCTTTGAGCTCTCCCTGCTGAGCAACCTGACTGCATGGCAGTGAGCTCCCCTTGAGCTGGGAAGCCTCTCAAGGTTGCTCCTTGTGACCTAGACACTTCTTTGGTAGGTGACTGCCATCATGCACAACTTTAGACAAAAATGCACTAAGATTTTGTCTTGGTAACTTTGATCTTTATTTTGGTAAGTTTGGCTCTGCCTCAGTACTTTTGAATCATTGTTGTATCCTTTGTGAAGTACCATAATAGAGTGAACCTTGCCATCAGATGTTGGTAAGCTGCAGTTTTATAACATCACATTTTAATAAAACCAGCTTTGCTGATATCGTTGACACTAGTTCTTTAAGTGGTATGGATTGCCTATTTGCAGCAAACTGGCATAGTCAGAAAGAACTTAAATCAAGATTCACAAGAGAAATACACAATATTCTTAGAATGTTTTCTTCAGAGAAGAATAAAGCTTAGAGATCAGAGCTTCATTGTAGGCCTATGTGTTTATCTGTAAGCAATGGACGTTTTCTTGTATCTCACTTCAAGAATTCTTTGCAGAATTGTTATGGATATATATAATTATATGTAATAATACATAATCAGTATTATGAAATATCATCTGAACTAAATATGGGATACTTTAAAAACCAGTAATCACTCCAGAAAATACACATTTTATGAGTTTTCACTTTCAGTTTGAGATACCACAGTAACCATGGTGTTTAGTTGGAGATTGGAAGGATGTTTCTAGTCTTCTTTTGTATGTTTCCATTATACATGTATCTTTTCTTGTACTAATTTTTGTTCAGAATTAATGTTAATGGTTTTACAAAATGCTGAAGAATTTTTTATTTTGTGCTTTATGCCTTTCCTTACAATAATGTTCTCATATGGATAAGAAGGGCAATTATGGAACTGGCTTTTATGTTTTGTAGTTTTCTTTTGCAAGTTATTTCACTTGATCCAAAGACACTTCAGGGCTGTGCATGATGCATGCACAGCAAATCACAGACAATATTTTGCCTGTCTTTCAGCTCAGAATGTTTTGTTCAACATCACACTACTTTGTTTTTGAATACGGCCTTAACCTGAGAGAAATATCCCAACTAACCTTAATTCATTCTTTTTTTTCATTCACAGATCCCTTTTCTTGCATTTGCTCTTTGTCCTTGATGCCTATTAAATCTCTGAATCTAAGGTGAAATGTGCTTCTTAGAGCTGAGCAGCACATCATCTCAGCCTTGTCTATCCCTATAACCCTATTTCAAAACTGGGGTTTTTTTCTGCACTGAAAATTTTTAAACCACTGTCTTTCTGACAGTTTCACATTTTAACCTGAAATATGCTGGGGCAGGTCTTGAATTATGATTTGGTTTTGCATTACAAATCCATTTCTTGTGGATGCTTGTCATGTTTTAATGCATCTCTACACAGATGACATGATTCAACTCTTGCCTGTTTTCATTGGCTTCCAATGGTTGAATGAGCAGTGCTTTTTTTTGTTTTCACAAAGGGCATGTGAAATGTACAGAACAGAAACAAAACACATTACACTGTAATTCACTGGAGTATTTTGTGCCCTTCATGCAATTTGCGTGACAGCCACTGCCTTCTCTCTGCTGTTGGAATCTTTGCCTCTCTGCTATTCCCTTGTGAATTTCTTTTGTTCATGAAATGCCAAATTTATTTGCCACTGCAAAACATTGTATATTCTTGCTAACTAGGGCATTCTTCTTTTTTTTTTTTTTTTTACCTGATCAGGACACAAGTTTGTTCTATAATACAGACTCCAGTGATAAGTCTCATTCAATTTTAAATGTCTTATATAAAGGAGCTCTGCTTCAGAGACTATTTAATGGTATTTGAAAGCCAGATTGCGACTTGAATTTTGTATATCTATAAATCATGCAACCTCCCTGAATCTTGTTTCCAAGAATACAGAATGTAAGGTATTGTATTCAGAGATACAAAAGAAGTGCCAGTGAGCTTTCTGCTTTGCACCACTTCAGATCCCAGAGCAAAGGTGGAAGTGCAGGGTAGTTACTGCAGAACAGGCCATCAGTAAAAAAAGTGTGCTGGCAAAGAGATGAGCGTGACTTCTTTTACACCATGTGGCTTCTCTGATGCTCTTGGTCCTTTTTTGTTTCGTGTTCAAACTGATAACTGTGGTGATAGGTAGAAGAGGTCCCTATCTATTTATCAACTGAATATCATCCTCTGAATTCTGCAGAAAATGTTTCCTCTTTCTAGTTATACATTTTCATCAAAGCTGGGCCATTTGGTGAATAATCAAAGGCCTTGCTTGCCTGTCCAAGATTAATCTGGGAATGAAACTCCTACAATATTTTAAGCAGTCAGGTTGTAAAATACAGATGGACTTCATGTAACTGTGAAGTGGAAGTTAGTGCAAATTCTTCCCTTTCCATTAAGATTTTGCCAATGTCTGTGGATGGACTGTAAAATAAGCTGTGTTATCATGGTTCCTGCAACAACACAAGATCTCAGCTAGACTTTATTTGTGATAGGCTGGAAGCCAAAGCTGACTAAACTTTGTAAGTTTCTTGATCATGACAAGTGAGACTAAAATAAAATATGGTATAAATTATACATAAATTATATAATATAAACTATATATGCTATTGGTCTGAAAGGGGCAACAGTGTGCTCATTGAATCTCATCTGACTGTTCCTTCAACTTTTCCAAATTCCTGTGGACTGGGGAAAATAGGACCCACAATTTGTGTTCACCTTGGGGATACCCTTTGTTGATTTACCTCATCATAGAACTTCCCTGTCTTGTTCACATTGTTGTTTGCTCAGGTGAAAAAAAAGTAGTGTTTGTTTTTCTTTACCTATTACAAGGTTATTCTGCATTTAAAGTTTCATTTGCCATATGTAGTGTCAGCTTCCCTTTTAAAAAGAGATTTAGCAAGTTCATAGTCAAATATTTTAGTATAAATCTGTTTATGACTATGAATACTTGACATTGGTGAGATTTCAAACAAGCCTGTAGTTAAACTGAATTTCTTCATATGGTCCATTACTTTTTCCTTCTACTGCAGGTGGTTCTTGTATAGTTAAGGTCTCTTAAAGACTGTACAATGATTTGTGTTACTTTTGCCACTAATAACTTCACAGAGCAGCAGATAAATTAATTCTTTCCAGGTGGAATGAGAAGGCAGAGTCCTGATTATTGCCATTCTAGGTGAGAATGTAATGAGATGTCAAGGAAAAAATATATTTGTGGTGTTTCTTCTCAAGTTGGATGTATTCAGTTCAAGAATAGCTTCTTCTGGAATGAAACAAAATTGTTGATGAGGCTTTCATATAAAATTAAAATGTGACTCACCTATAAAAGAGGTGTGTTTCTGTATAAAAGATCAACAAGCTTCTTCATATAAAGAAACTGTGTTTGGAACTCATTTGTAAGAAAGAAATAGTGTAGTTGTGTTTTTATTGCTTTGTTCCTTCATCCCGCTTAGGCATAACTAAGTCAGTATGTGAACATCTTTCTTCTGCCTTTAAATACAGTTAGTGGAGACTTGCTTATCATCAGCCCAAGCTACTGCCAAGAACTTCCTTGAGAAATAAGAGATTTATTTTAAGACACTTAGAAAAATTATCTGTCTACAAGCATTGGGACAGAAAAGTTTGATGACATTCAATTGCTGTTCCTGAGCCTGACTCATGAGAGACCATTTGACTAAGGAGCACAAGCATTCAACAGAGGATTTTTTCTTTATAATGAGATTATGAGATGCTTGTTATCATAGCTCTTTTCCATCTGGCTTCCTATCATTAGACAAAGCATATTGTTTGATTAATTTTTTTTTTTTTTAGAGTTTTGCTGGGTTCTAAAAAACTAATTGTTGATAATAGAGTCAAGCAGCCATAATAGCTGACTCTAAAGATACAATGCAGCATAAACAAGCAGAATATCTTGCATCTTTTGATGCTTTCTCTTCTACAAGATCTTTTTCCTTTTCCTAACAACCAACAGAACCAGCAAATGATCATACTGGCCCGTTTCTTCTTTATGGTGTAGTTGCTTCTTCTCAAGATGATAACAGAACTGCTATTCAGTTCAGCATCTGTACAAACATCTGTACAAACAACATCTGTGATAATGAAGCCTGTTGCCTTTGTATGTTAATACCAAAAGCCAGAAGAGCTGTGTCTGCCCCTCTAGTTTGATTAGTTGGGAAGCCATGCTGTGGTCCCAGAAAACTTCTGAGATGAAGGCCCTGGCAGCAACCAGAGAAATGTGAACAATGTGGATGCTACATCACAGCCTTTTTGTATTTGGTGAGATTAATCAGCCCCCAGATGTATAGGAAGAGCAGATGGACATACTGTGGCTGTGTGCTTTGTGCATAGCTCAGGGTAATTCTGCAGATATTGATCAGTAAAGAGGATGTTCTGTAAGCTGTGACTATAAAGTTTTGGTCTAGGTCCATAAGTTGTTTTTTATTTTTTAATAAATAACTCAATAGAAATATGAAATTTGAAATTTTAATATAGTGAGAGTCCTACACTCAGCTTTATTGGCTATGCCAAATGTTTTGTGCTAGCATGCCCTGATGTTGTCAAGCCTTCAATATATTGCACCTACAACACAGATGAACATTTTTCCATTTTCTTTTCTTTCTTTATAAAAAAATATATTTAGAAATTAATCCTGTATTTGCTTGATCAGTGAAAAACTGCTTTCATCCAATAAACTGTGAGTCTGTTGCATTTAAATCCCTAAAAAATTAAACTCTAATCAGTACAGTGAGCTAAATATATGATAATATCCAGAACCCCAGACAGAGTAAATTTTTCATTTGCACTGTAAAGGCAACTCTTTCTAGGACCATCTTAAATAAATACCCTGGCAATAAGGAAAGACAGTAAAAATTAAATTAAGCAAAGGCAAATGATTACTAGAAAGCTATCTGATAAAATTCATGGTAGGTATATGTTTAAAGTTCAAAACCAATATAACTTGGATTCTGGCATAGCATGTGGTCCTTCTTCTTACTGATATGATAAGCTGCAAGGTGGCTTTTTGAGTTCACCTTCAAACTTAAGAAGAGACCTAATAAGATGAAAAAAGGACAGGATTTGTGGTAGACAAACAAAAGCCAATTTTTAGAATATTAAATACATCTCTGGTAATTCTACCAAATCCAGTAAAACTATTGTTGGAGGAAGGTAGGCTTCAATGGAGGTAAAGATGACCATTAAAACTGAACTTCAAACCTTGATACAAAGTGAATTGAAATCAGTGAGAAGACTCATGTTCTCTACTTTGATTCTTTCTCTCTTCTGATATACAATTCTTCTTCAACACCACACTACTTTGTTTGCAACTACTTCTTGCAACTATTCTTTTTTCTTAAAACACACAATTCATCACTTATCACAATGTATACCAGTCTTGATAATTATTTTCAAGCTACTCTATTAATGATTTTGTGCATGCCTGGATCTTGACAGTCTTGAGATCTGAATCAAAATTGAAGCAAAATGCTGCCTTTTTAGGAAAGAAATTTAATACTCCCTATGTCTACAAATGCAGACTTCTCACAGCAGTATCTAGTGACTGGGAGATGTGGACACCAACCAAAACTGAGTGTCATACCTATTTTAAGGAGCATGAATACATTCAGTAGTAGAACAGCAGCAGATCTTGGCTTTTTAGAAGCATTTCAATTTTTTTTGTCCAGATGCTATGAAACACTTTTTTTTCTTTAAGCTTAGATAAAGATACCAACTGACTACTGATCCTTGAGTATAATAAATGTTCTACTTGTGTGTTTCCTTGATTCTAATGGAAAAGAGCAACACAGGACAGTGAAAGAAAGCACATTTATATGATATTGGTAAGTAAATGTGAGTTTTCTGCAAAGAACTATTTACCTTACATGAGATTCCTCCCTTTCAGGCTCAGGATTCAGGAGCTTCCCCTTTACTAAAAGCAGAAATAATATGGCAATGTAAAGTCATGAATTAGTGGGAATACATGTACTCTTTTTGTATATACATTATTATTCCCAGTCCAATGAGCACTTGCATAGATAATGGCAAGAATATGTTCTTCAGATAAAATGTCAGTTCAGGAAAATACTGATGATTAGGAATCGTTGTGTGGGAAAGTGGAGGTGACCTGGTTCTGCTTCTTCACTGAGCACATTTTCTCTGTATCTGATAGATTCATCCTGCATCAGCAGAATTAGGGAGTGGGTGAAATGAGATTTGAATTGGAATAATCACTATTCTAACATATAGAAGTTCAGAGCAACAGAAAAAAACCAAACACTTTTCTTTGAAGGAGAACAGGCCTTTGTCTAGAAGATCTTGCAATTATGTGGTGTTCTGTGCTGTGGTGTTCTATGCTGTGCTGTTTCTGCGGTCTTCAATCTCATTTCTTCATTTTTGTGGGGAAAAATTCGTCATGCATTCAAAATATCATGCATTCATGATATTTTGTGTGACCCTGAGACTGTTTCCTTGATATTGTTGCTAAAGATCTGTTCAGACTACAGTTCCTGTTCTCCCATCTTTACTGTCCACATGCCAAAAGTCATTTCCCCATCTTGCTTTGTTGCCAGGCTCTTTCCTTTCCTTGCTGGCATTTGAAGTTACTAAGCAGCTTCCCAGATTTGACCATCACATGTTTTAGTACAGAGGTCTCATCAGATTGTAGATTACTTTTATCACCTCTGAGGGAAAGGATTGTTAATGTGCTGGTGTGCCTGTTCTGTATTTCTAGGCAGAGTAATTGTCACTTAAGAGAACCTAAATAACACCATAATACAACACTCAAGATTGCAGCAGTGCAATCATGGATAAACAAGCTCCTGTCACCATTTTGCGTTACATTCTGTTCTTTCTATTAAACCAGCCTGTAAATTAGCAATCCATAAAAAAATTGGATCAATAGCAAACCTTTTGTTACTGGTAGAGAAACAATTCAGGGATATTTTACAACTCCAGTGCTTAGTGCTTTCTTCTCACAGTCTGACAGAAGTGATTAAAACAAAACACCTGATGATGAGATGGCTGTTGAACAGTAAACTTCTGGGGGTTTTATTATGATTTTTATTCTATTGTTTGGAACAGTAAACAATAGGGGGATATGGACTGTGGAAGAAGCACTGTTAGAAGAGTTTGTTTCTATAACAACATGGTGTAAAAATGGAGTTCCCTTTCTTAGCATCTTTCTTGAAGTGGAAAAATACCAGTTTATTTCAGATAAAAGGTATTGGACAGCACTAGCAGTGTGTGAGACAGTAAGTAGTGACAGATGGAGTTAAAAGCAATGCTTGTGTGTGTGCAATATTGCTCTAGGGTGATACAGATGTTTTTCAAATTGTCCGAAGTTTTTTTAAAGCTGCATGTATGTGTGCTCACCTGAAATCATGTTGCTCAGTCTGCTTTCTAACCCCTCCTTCTGATGTTAGCATTTTAGGAAGGAATCACATTAGGGTATTGTACCTGAGTAAAGTCAATTCATCACCAGCTTAAGATTGAACATTATTGTGAAGACGTCCTATAAATCTTCCTGTTTTCAAAGAAAGAAGAAAACAGAATGATTTTAGGGGCTGCCTGAGTGAATGTCTTTGAGTCAGCTGAAATCCGTGTACCTGGTAGTTCTTCTTCATCCTGTTACCTGCAGGACTCCCAGGACTATTCAGCCAGAGCCTGGATTAGTCCTATTCCACCTGGTATTAATATGACAGAGCTCATAAGGTTTATGAAGGTTCACAATACTGCTGATTTAATGTTACCTTTGCTGCTGTCACCTCCTCTTAAACACATACTGGCAAGTGGGTGTCTAGCTTTCATTGAAATATACACAAAAGACTAATTTAGAGAAGTCTTTTTCTGGCCGCTGAAAAGATGTGGCTTGGTGACTAAGTTAGGCTTTGTTTTTTAGCTGTTTATTGCATAGTTACTCAAATTCATGAGAGATATTTTAGGTGACGCACTCAAATATTGCATTTCAAACCAGAGAATCCAATATATCAACTTCCTGTCATTGTTCCTATTACATTTGAAGTAGTTTGTTCTGATTTCGGCAAGGAACTTCCAAACTTTTTTAAACTGTGAAAAATGCACGATTAGAATATTCTGTGATGGCTACCTACGGATATATCTGTTCCCTTTTATGTTCCTTCCAGTACCTCTTTTTAGGTTGTAAGGTATAATTCTTGTGGTTTTACACGTTGTGCATAAAACTGTGTAATTGTCACTCCTTGTAGCTAGTCCCTGGGAGTCAAACCAGATGTTCTAACTGCTTTGTAGCTTATACAGTTTGGATTCACTGGCCAGCTTAGAACAGATAACCTTAAACCCAGGTTGTGTTGAAAAAGGGAGCCCAGCATGGCTCAGAGGAGAACAGCAGTCAGTGCTGGGTCAATGGGGTTGGTGCTGGCATGATATAAGCAGTGCTGGGGCTTATCCTGTCCAGATCAGCAGCCTGACTGGGTGAGTTGGGTCCTTGTTCCTCCTGGAAACCTGGGTAGGAGGGTTGTGGGGAGGAGATGGCCAGAGAAGGAGAAACTGATGTCCTTGGTGGCTTTGCTCCAAGGTGCAATAGTATTGTGAGCAGGAAACGTCTCCAAGCCTTGTGAGAGAAAAGGATTCCTTGGCTGACAAAGAGTCAGAACCATCTCTGGGAGGAGCAGGTACTGTTTGGTCTCTGTCCCTCATGTGCCTCTTCCCTTCTTTGTGGTAATGGGTGTGCATTTTATTTGGGCAGTGAGGGAAAGAAATGTGCAATAGGTGGAAGCTCCGTTCTTTGGTGTTGATAAACTGAATTACATTCTCCCATCTGAAAAAACATTAAAATTATGTGCTCCATCACAAAAGTGTATATTTGTTTTCTTTAAAGTGAGCTCTCAAGGTTCGCTTTGCTTATTTAAGCACCATGTTCAGAGAGAATTACACTGGAGAGAGTATATGTATCCATGTGCAGAGAAGCATCCTTGTAGGGAGGACATGGTGTGCATGCCCTCAGGAGGAAATGCCCTTCCAACCCACACACCCTCTCAAGAAGGAATGCAAGCAGCAATACCTCTGCTGGCCTGCATGCAAGGCCCAGGACACATAGAGGAGTCTTTTCCCTTCCACCATGGGGAAAAGAAGAAAAGCCGGGTCTCTGGGAGGCTTTTTATTTCACAGATGGGATGTACATCCCTTCTTTGCAATCTGAATTCTAGCTGAATATTAAGATAGGACAGCATACAGTTGGAGCACTACAGACTTGCACGCTGACAGATTCAGCTTGTTCTTTCCAGATTGCTAAAGCTTATTTTAAAAGGTCTTATTATTGGAGAGCTTCCATTGTGTATCCAAAGCCACTGATATCTTACTGTCAATTAAAGGAAAACAAGTTGCTGTTACTTTTCAATTTAAGGGGGACCTCTCAATAAAAATATGTTTACCAACAGTTACACATATGGAAGTGTTTTAAAAATATTTTAAGTGCAGCGCAATTACCTAAAGGTGTGAAATGAAGTTCTTGTGTTCACTGCGTCACAAGCAAGGCCTGAAATTTAGTGACTATCAGGGCTGCTGGGCTGTTTTTCCATATATATGACCAATAAAATTAGAAGCCTTATCTCTAGGCAAACTCATTTCTATTTTGTTAGGTTTAGATGATTCTAGAAAAGCTATAGTATGAATTTCTTAAGCAAATACTTATCTCTTTACAGTTGCAGAGAAACACTGATATGTGAAACACTGATGCACTGTTCCATGCTCTTAAACACTTACTTTATACCATATACCTGTGTATAATGCAGAAAAGTTTGAAAGATAATTGTAGATTTCTGAGAAAAGCCTTGACTTTTAGCTCAGAAAAATATTATTGTGGTTTATGCAGTCAAATTATAACAAAATAGATTCTGGTTTTGGGGGAAAATGCATTCACATGTGAATCTATAATTGTAAAAGTAAGCCTCCTGTGATTCATGAAGCTAAAATACTTGTGGGTGCAAAACTGCTATAGTTTTGTGCAGAAATAGAAACGTTGAAGCACATGTACTTCACTGCACATGAATCCTGGGCTCACATCAGAAAAGCTGGTTAACTGTTTTTTGTTGCACGTCTGTTGTGGTTGTGCTGTTCTCCTGATACTTTACAGCACTTAGAAATGGCTTAGGTGACTCACTTTTAGGAAAAAAAAAAGGGACTTGGAGCATTTCTAATAATGGAAAGAGTGACAAGGGAAAACAATTATTCCCAAATCTGTTTCATTACAAAGCTCTTAAACTTTTTTTTTTTTTTTTTTTTAACGTACTGGAGCACAATAATTGCAACAGAGCCTTCACTTGCTTCATATATGTGAAATTCAGTGCATAAATTAGCTAAATGTGTCAAAAGACAACTGAAATAATATAGAGGGGTATATTATCAGTGGTGTTATAGCTGTGAGTTCTGCTGGTCACATCAGTCCTCTCACTTCAGTTGAAATTGACATTGAAATCTGTGTAAACTGAACAGCTTCCAGTTAGAAGGAAATAAAAGTTAGAGGGAAAAGCTTTGCATTCATGATATTTCAGGCGTGCTGTGAGCTAGAAGAGTCTGTTCAGATACACATATATACACAAAGAGACCTGTATCTTGTAAGGTTTCACATGATCTACAGGTACATAATATTATCTTATATTTCCTAAAAGAGCAGTGATCATGGAAAGTTTCTCCCTTGCTGCTACTGACGATGTCATCATGACTTCAGGTTCCTTCTGCCTTGCTGCCAACTCAATGCATGCATATTTTTGTACATTGTCTTACTCTTCTTGAGGTCACCTGGACAGCTGAAATCCCATGCAAGGGGCCCCACTAACATTTGTTAATAGCTCTGTTCCAGCTTGCATTGACACTATCAAATGACTTTGGCAAGGTGGGTGAAATATTAATGTATAATCTTAGAATTGCTATGGTTTGAAAAGACTTCAGAGGTAATTGAGTCCAACCATTAAGATGTCCAAAAAACATCCCTAAGGGCTGGTTTTCAGATATTCCTCCTTGTCATAGGTGGAATAGTGATCTGGAGGAAATGCTTTTTTTCATGCAAATTCAGAGCTTGCTCTTCCTTAATTTCTTCTCAGTGAACTCATTGCACGTGAAGCCAGAAATTTCTTAGTACATCAGGAAGAGACCTATGCTTACAAAGTACTGGTTGGAATTCAGATAAAGATATTCTGACACTTCTTTAAGTCAATTTCTATTGTATTTCTTGTAGGAAATGATAATAACTTGCCCAAGAATGAGAGGGCAGTTTGCCCTGCTACTCCTCCCCTGTACTCAAGATCTCTTTTGTTATTTGTGTTGCCACACTGTGTCTCTAGGTCCCAACTGTGATCAAGTTCTCATTGTGTGAGAGACCATAGAAATGGATTGTATGTCACAGTCCTTGCCACAGTGACAGCACAGTTTAGCAGGGGAGGACAAAAAGGGGTAGCTAAGGTAACAGAGCCATGCTGAGACTTGGGTAAAGTCACTCAGTGAGCAGCAGGAAGGAGCAGCCATGGGACCATTGTTTCCAAGTCCCAACTACACTGCAAAACTACTGACAGATGTTTCTTTTTAAAGGAAGACTCTCATCATAAAAAGAAAATGTTATTTTTGAAAATTTCCTTGCTAAAGAATCCTCAGAAATGGCAGACAGAAAAGAAATTGAGAAATCCTGGATGGGTCATTTGAAGAAGTATTACGTCTAAATTGCCTTGAAAAAGATTTGAAATAAGACTTGGACCACTTTTAGTGATATTCTCCTAGCTACCAACAAATTCAGTGGAAGTTTCCTGTTGTTTCCTTACATTTAGATAACTTAACAAACCCCAAACCCAGCTCTACACTGGTAGTTGGTTCATAAAATTGGTACAGAAAAAACGTGCACTCACAGTGACTTCTTTTAAACAATATTCTATCCATATTTTTATTAAAACCAGTATTTTCAGTTGGGCTGGGAAATATAATAACCAAAGAGAATCAGATCACATATAGTAAATTTGAGTCTGTTTAACTTTTATCAATATAAGAATTTATAAGCAGATAGATAAATCAGAAATAGAAAGAAACACAAGAAGCAGTCTTGGAAAAAACTTAGACGTGTGTGCTAAAAGTCCACAGTTTATAATGACGTTATATAGACAGGAAAGTAGAAAGAACAGACAGAGGGATGAGAGCAGTGGAGTGGTGAACAATGTGAAGGATGCTCAAGTAAGGGTTTATTGACTTTACTGATGTTAGTATTCATACCCAAGTCTGGTAGGAATATATGTCCAAATATCGATATGCTTTCCTAGTCATGTTTTTTTCCCCCTAACTAGGTCTTCCAGAACAGCTGGGAAATCTGCCCAAGAAACAGTTCAAGTCCTGCTCATTATCTTCAAAAAGGGTCAGTATTTAACTCATTTGTACGTAGTGTCTTTGTGAGCTATCCTGGTACAGACAGAGGGTTTAGTTATATAACACTAAATTCTAGAGAAATTCTGTGCGATTTGAATAAATCCATTATTCCTTATATTTTAAACATGAAATTTGACATTAACTAAGATAGATACAACATGTAATAAATTGTACATAATTTCTGTTTAAAAAAAAAGACTCTTGTAGACTCAGAGTGTTTACTGAAGTGTGTTGATTGCCTCGGTAATTTCAACTAAAATTAAAACACCTTACCGTCTGAATTTTTTTGAATTATATTTTTATTTTTCATAAATACAAGAAAGGTTAATAGAAAATTGCCAGCCATGAGTTATGAGTTTCAGACTTGTATTCCACTGGCTGCTGTACCACCTGTTAATAAGTAAACCAAGCAGCAGTTGCCACATCACTGAGAATGACTCATTTCTGTAATGAATACCAATTAGGATATCAACATATTCAACGTTCTTATTCAATATTCTTGTTCTCTCTCAATATTCCTACATTATTGCAAACTCATTTAAAGAGTTGTGTGGTAAAAACATTTATTCTACAGAACAGAGCAAATGAAATCACAAAAATATTTCTGTATCTCAAAAAAAAGGGGGTAAATTTCTTTGAAATTAAATGGGCTGATTGCAAATTTACATCTTTCTAGTGCAATGTTAACATTTTGATTTGATTTTTCTTATTCAGAATGCAAAAAAAAAATCCTCCCAACACAATTTTCTACCATATGGCAGTGCTGGCTTCAGAGCAGTTCTTGTGCTAGGCACTTTACTGTCTTCTGTTCTGCCCTGAAAATGTACCAGTTCAGCAGAACCCTGCTTCCATTGGCTCCTCTAATTTTAGTTCACATGAACAAGATAGGCAGGTAGCACTGACGAAGGACAACAGTCCTGCTATTCAAAGGCAGGGGAATATTTGATGTGAGAATTTTTTTCACTTGTCCAACTAGAGTCCTCATTGACATGTAGCACTGTTGAACAAAAGGAGCTGGGTTAATACACCACCTCCAAGTCTCATTTACCAAGGTGCACATTTTATAGCTTGTAGTGGTCCTCCTGACTACTGGTGAGCCAGAAATGAACTTCTACTCCATCTATGAAGTCCCTAAAACAAGACACTATGCTAGATGGATTTTGCAAAAAGTGAATCATGAGATCATCAGTCTCCTCACAGCTCTGCTTGGGACCAGATCTGGTTATTGGATGCATGTAGTTTCATACCTGGCAGCAATGACTTTTTATTGCAGGGTGCAGGGTCAGATATTTCGTTTGCCTCTTTCAAGTTTGGTGGTTTTGTCATTGGGGAGGAAGGATGTGGTTGTTCCAGGATTTAAACTTTCAGTATTTTCCCCTTTTCTGACCAACTTGTCCTTTGAACATATTCTATGATTGTGGAAATTTCATTTGATTGCAAACTTACAGAAAAAAAAAAAAAATAAAGGGAGAAAGTAACATCAACCCAATAGTGGAACTGTTCAAATCCTGTGTATGATGCCACGCATGCAGACAAGGAGCCCAAAGCTTCAATTAATGAGTAGAACAGGTCATTAATGAGTAGAACAGGTTTCCCTCTAGAGAGCAGCAACAGCACCTAACCTAGCAGCTAGGTATCTGCTCTCCTTTGTCACCTTGTCCCTAGATGTCCCTGGTGAAGTGACTGAGCTGCTCATTACTCATTTGCTAAATTGCTTAAGATACTAAGGTAAGAGGAGCCATTTTGGTTCTCTGTAGCCTACTGGGCTGTAATTCTTGTGCATTAAATAAGGCAGAAAGTGTTTGAGCTGCCAAGCTGGACTCCTGAAAGCAGCAATGCAACCAGGATCTGTCTTGCAGAAGAGCTGTTTCCTAGAGTCAAGCTTTTCAAGGTGAAAAGAAATTAATACTTCTGTATAAAAGGTTTTTCTCCCATGAAGACTTACATATATATATATATGAAGTGATGGTCTTGATGTGTCTTGATCCATCCCCCAAGAAGCCCCCGAAACATTAAGTCTGATGGGTTAGAATACACTCAGGCTGGGTGGGAAAAACATGCAGGTACCTCCCCTGTGGGTGGGGGAAGTTTTACACTGTCTTTTGCAAAAGGCCCTGGGTCTGCTGCAACACCTTTGGATCCCGTGCAGTCCTCTGGTGGAAGGCTTCAGGAATGGGTCTGGGGGTGCTTCAGGGGTCTCTGCTGGTTTATGGTCCCTCCTCAGCTGCCTCTCACATCAGCACAGTTAAGGCAATAGTGCCTCATCAGACCTTCCCTGCAGGGAGAGGGGAGTTTCACAACTGAGTGCAGTCTCCCACACCTTGGAACTCTTGGTTCATTCCAAGCATTGTGCTGATTTCCTAGGACATAAAAGTAAATATGATTCAACTTCACAGTGACTTCCTGATGCTTCTATAGATCCCTAAATAAATATTATATTCACACTGCACGCGATGCTGACATGTTCATTCAATGAGCACTTACTGCAGATGAGAATTATGTACAGTTAAAGTGTGTATAAACCTCTTAAAGTGATGAAGGGTACTCAAAGCTCTCTGATAGCAAACCTGTCATCCCTGGTATTGCTTCAGGAGGAACCCCTACAGAGAACCAGAAGTGGGGGTTTGTGTGCTGGATAAGATGTGCATACAGAGTATTCCCTGTGATACACAGAGAATGCAGAATATTGTGGCACTGTGAACTGCATGAAGGCCATTTATAGTGAAGAATAATGGAATCATAGCATCCATTAAGGTGGAAAAAGACCTCAAAGGTAATGATCTCCAACCATTAACCCATCACCATCTTGCTCACTGTAGTGTAGAACTGTGAGCCCAAGACTCCTGAGTGTAAAGTCAGGAAAATTCCCCCAGCACGGTCCTGCTTGCCACACAATGAGCCAAAGAGGGGAGAAAGAGCCTCCAAATCCAAACAGAGATGGGGAAGATAAAGGCTCTGTATGTTCCCAAATGCAAGATTCTTGGGGGACAAAGAAACCAGATCCCCTCTGGTGAGGAGCTATATCTGCAAAATGGCTCACAGTTATGCATAGGCCCAGTGTTTGTCTCACACAAACAGAAAACTTACAGGCCAGGAAGATTTATTTATACTTAGAAAAAACTTTGCATAAATACATAGTAAAAGGAAGTTTTCTTCAGAGAAACACAAATGAAAAATATTGTGAAAAATATTGCCTAAGGCTTACATGCTGTACTGTAAACAAATATGGATTTCACATAGATAATATGGGTGATTTACTGATAAATTCAAAATGTACAAATGTAAAGACAGACATAAAAATGTCTGTTCTAAATTTAATCATTAATTAAAGAATCCTGTGAGGTAAGTAATGTTCCATTAAATTTTTCTTCCTAAAGGAAGAAGAAAGGACTGGCTTTATAGTCAAGTAAAGCAGATGCTTCCCCACCACTCCCCATACAGAGACTTGACGTGTCAAGAAAAAAAATGCTGACATTTCTTAGCAATTTTTGCCTAAATTATACTTGCCTGTGCAAGTGCACAAGTAGTACTCTGCTAGATCTAGCAGTAGAGATGGATCCAGAAAACCAAGTCAGGTTAGGGTTTTGAAGATCCTCAGCTTCCTTGCTATGCAGAGCTGGAGTTTGAATTGATCAGTATTCCTACAAAGAAGTGCTCCAGGCACTTAAAGGGTGGAGAGCTTCATTTATCCTTGAGCAAAGAGTCCCTAGAAGGCCCATCACAGAGAAGAGATCTTTGAATTGCTGGTTTGACAAGGATAAACTATTAGGGAATCTATATTTTTACTTGAGGTGTAATTCAATTTTATGTTCATTTCTAATTCAATCTAATTTTCTGCATAATAAGGACACTGTGATTAATGAAATATAAATGGTCAAATGAAATGGCAGTTATGTTCTTCCTTTGTTAAAGGTTGATACATGACCAGAAATACTACCAATCTGGCTGGACAGTTATAGTACAAAAATCACAACACTGATTACTTCAGACATGTAGTTTTGCATTCAGGCTGTGATGTGACCAGTTTTGGTTTAGTTGAACTACCCAAGCTTGGATCTGAAGTTGTCTGCAGCATAATTCAGATATCTGATGGCCCCTCAAGTATGTGATTAAGCTCTCTGACCTTCCTGTGCTGTTCTTTCTTTTTCTACTCCTGACTAGATTAAGTTCTGTCCTAAAATCCATTCTCTCATTCCAGCTTTTGATTTCTAGTTCAGTATAATAATAATAATAATAATAATAATAATAATAATAATAATAATAAACAATTTCCTTCATTGCTTCTCACTCCATTACTGAAAATAATCCTTTAGATGTGTTACTTTAAATAAAATTAGTCAAGGCCACAGTTCCACCTCCTTCACTCACAGAAGCACTAAATCTGGTGTGAACCTTGTGTTAATGACTCCTCCAGGACTTAATTCTTACACTTGAGTCTTGGTTTACTCTCCTCAGACTTTGGTTTCATCTAGTTTAACAAGTGGGTTTTGGTTTGTTTGTTTGTTTGTTTGTTTGTTTTTAACTATTCCCATTTGTAAAGTGAATTTTATTTCGGTGAAATGTGGGATTTCATCCCTGTATCTGTGATCCATGTACACATGCTGCTGTTTCAGCTGCAGGCATTGCTCAGCCCAGGTCTGTGAGGGGTGGCCCTTCTGCTCAAAGCATCTGCCAATGTCAGCAGTTGATCAAACAGCTGGTGTTGCTTGAAGCTGAATTTAATTCACCTTCCAGGATGACAACAATTCTTACCTGCCATGCAAACAGATAAGGATTTACTGTTAGTACATTCTAGATACCATGGCTCCTTGGCTTTCAATTTTTTAATCAAGTAGAATTTTTTATCAAAACTAGCTAGCTGTGAGCATCTGTAGCAAAACTGCATCTAAAATGCAGATGATCTTTTAGGCTCCCTATGTGTTTTACTAACACTTGAAAAAAGAATTAATTCTGTGTGCAGTCTGAGTCATTTTGCAATGAACAAGCTGTTATTTATGTTTTAACATTTCCTGAAGAGACAATTTCTATAGAACATCAGGAGGCAGCCATAAAATGAATATGGAAAAAAATTGGGACAGAAGCAAGTAGATTTTTTTTTTGCAATTGGCTGTGCAGAATAATTTCATAGCAAAAGGTAGCACATGCAGTAGAAATTGCTGGCTTTTGTGAGTTGGCAGAAAATATAATTAAAATAAAGAAGTGACATCTTATGTGACAGAACCTGAGTAGGCAGCACAGCATTTATCACCTCCTGTTCACTAGCTTTTCTTTTTAAAATTAGTGAGATTTATCTTATATGACGCCTACTCATGGTCCTGTTGGCATGAGCAAAAACAAAAAAAGAAATATAGCAATGTAAAGTAACGCCAGGAGTTACTGCAGCCAACAAAAAGGGACAAATTCATCCCCGATGCTGTGAAATAGAACTGCACAAGAGTGAATAGAGGCTCCAAAGTGTTTTACTTCCTGGGGTTATTCTTGTTTGTTTTTTGGTTTTCTGCTCATACATTCTAATCCTATCTAGGCAAAGCTATAGATTGAGCTATCTTCTACAAAATATGAGTTGGATTGAGAGCTTGATTTCAGCTGTGCAAATTTGAAGTTATTCTGCCAGAGTCAATGAAGTCATTCTGGGTTTATACTTGAAAGCCTTTAATCAGAATATGTCAGTGAGCAGGAAGATATGGCACCTGAAAATCAATGGTTGGTGCTGTTGTTTTGTTGTTTTTCTTTCAGGCTGAGAATTTTGACATCTTGCTTGCTTGGTTTTCTGTCCTGAGTTTTCTGATTCATCCAGGCTGTGGAATGAGACCAGTAATATTCTCTATTAGGAGACATGGAATCTGGGAGGTTTCCGACAAGAAAACCAAACCAAATCAAACCAAGACAAACCTAACTTAACACAGTTTAATTTCAGAAGACTCAAACAATCAATGATTTGGAATGCAGGATGACATGACTTCAACAAAGAAATTAAGGAGTACTGTCAGAGAAATCAGCAGATAAGAGGAGCAGAGCAGGGAAGAAGATGAATAAATTTATGCATATATTTATTAAACCAGAGCTTGCAAAAGACCTCAAGCAAATCTGCAGGGAGTGGGTGGAAGGACTTGGAAGCACAATCCTTAGAATAACTACATATACAAGGTTTTAAAAACCTACTTTTAGGAAGGCAGTGAGGTGAGAGAAAAGGGTTATCAGTATTCAGATTTTAATTATTTATGTTGTTTCTGATGAGTCACTTTCCAATACCCACACTTGAAGAATGCTTCTAAATGTACCCCTCGGGTGCATGGAAGCACACACTTATTACAAGCTTGTGTTGATACAGTTATTCCTCCTTAGTGAATGGGATGGAGGCCAAAATCCCCTTCCCTCCCCTCCCACTCTCCTTAAGATGCCAGTTAACACTAAAAGTTGAGGCAACTATTGCTTGCACTCCAGAGAGAGCAAAACCAGCTGTTGTCCCTTTCTCCCCTCCTGTCTGGTGCACCTACGACATCTAGTCTGCAGTCATTTGGAAACAAACACACCAAATCTGTCCTTGGCTTTGTATGAGGTTTGAAGGGTCCTTACATGCAAAGGCAATGGCTTGGGCAGTATGTGGCTGGTCCCTTTTCAAGCTCTTTTTAGTCAAAAAACAAATATGTGGTGTGAGTGAAGCCAGTTTGTCTGCATACAGAACCATGAACTGCACATCACGTTCTTTGGTTTTTCAGTAAGGATTCAGTAAGCACCACACAAGCCTAAAAGGAAGGTACATGAATACAGCACTGCACCTTCTATAACATCTTGGTGCACATGTCACTGTGAAAAAGGAAAGGTGTGGTATTTTCTGAGACCCCTGTCGAAGGAAGGAAATTATGAATCTGACTCCATGTTCTTAGAAGGCTAATTTATTGTTTTATGATCTATATTATATAAAAGAATGCTATACTAAAACTATACTAAACTATACAGAAAGGGTTCTTAGAGAAGGCTAAAAGATAATAATGAAAAACTTGTGACTCTCTCCAGAGCCAGGACACAGCTGGACAATGATTGGTCATTAAGTAAAAACAATTCACATGAAACCAATGAAACATGCACCTGTTGGTAAACAATGTCCAAAACACATTCCAAAGCTGCAAAACACAGGAGAAGCAAATGAGATAATATTGTTTTCCTTTTTCTCTGAGGCTTCTCAGCTTCCCAGGAGAAGAATCCTGGGGAAGGGGATTTTTCCAGAAAATATGACAGTGGCAGAAAGGTGACAGGCTCAGGTGACCATGTCAATGCTGAGGACTTCACTGTGTATTTCACTCTGCACTGAGTGCAATGGGAGTTTTGGATGAATGATGACTGCTCTGCTGTACAATTCCATTACCCTGTGCTTATGATCTTGCCTGTCCTTTTTACTTATTAAGTGAGCTATCCTCAGACCATCTGTGTTTTTGTAGTAGCACCTTGCAGCCTTGGAAGTAAACCTCATAAAAGCCTAGTAAAACATCTGTGACCATTTTCTAGCTATCAAGATATTTGAGGACATTAAACACCAAGCTGTGTGGATACCATGAGGCTGCAGAATATGCAGAACTTTATCACAAAATTTAAGGTGACTGAATGTCCAGTAAGATCTGTTGTGTAGCAGTGCACCCTTTTAAGAGGTGTCTCTAGCAATGGTAGGACTGTTTTACATAGAGATCTATGACAAACAGCACTGTTGCCTTCCTGCAAGTTACCAATCTCAAAGTCATTCACATCCATTCATATTTTCCTGATCAGGGTATTGGCAACAACAATGAATTTGACAAAAGAAAAAGAAAAGAAAAAGCATTTACAACAGCAAGTTATAAACTGACATGTCTCATTTAAGCAATGTCACTTACAACCAAATATTTAGACTCTGAATCAGGATAATGAAAAAACATTTTCAGGAGTGTGATGGAGCTTCTGTCTAATTGACACTTGTACTTCCCTGCAGCTGGGGAGGATAAAGTTTCACAGAGGTATGAGCAAGTTGACAGCCCAAGTTCCTGCAGGCTTGACACAGTTTGGGTGGACAGTGCTTAAATCAGTTAAATCTCTTACTCTTCTTGCTAAATTCTTTTGCTAATAAGACAGAGGTGTCACCATAGTTTGTCACCTAGCAACCCCAGATGAGTGCACTGAACAGCTTTGAATGAATAGCTGCCGATGGATTCTTAAAAATAGCTGGTTTGTTTTGTTTGGTTTGTGCAAGTGGAAGGTGTGGTCCCCCATATGTGCTTGTGTGAAATGATAAGCAGGAAACTGAAGGGAGGGTGACACAGAAGAGGAAATAAAAATGGAATCATATGGTGTAACTGGCATGTATATATATATAGAAAATCTGCTTCTATTCTTTTAAGTCAGCTCTGCATAAATTTGCATGACATACTCAAGTTCCCTGCCTGTTCCATGGCATGCTACTCAAATTCTTTCCTACAGAAGAAATGGGAACATAGATACTTTGGTATGTTAAACAACACCCCCCTCATCACACAAAGTAGAAAAATTGCTTCAGGGATTCATTATTTGCTTACAGTAGGTTGTAAGATTGTTCATTCTTGCCTGCATTAGACTTCGCCCTTGTATTTTAGACTTAAATAGCAACTGGTAGCAATAATTGAAATTGCATTAATGGCAGCAGCTGGTGTAGGGGACAAGGGTGGATGTGGCCAGCTGCAGAGGGGAGGAAGGGTGGCAGCTATGGACAATGACAGCCTTTGCATCCTGCTCTCTAAACAGTGCTGTAGGGAGGGGGCCAGAGCCCTCTCAGCTCATCTGGTGAAGTCACACCTGGACAGGACAGGGTCACAATTATCCCACAGCAGGGTAATGTCTTGTAGCAATTAAAAACCCTGTTAGCCTTTGGGGGCTGGGTTTGCTTAATACTCCCTCTACAAGGACCAGCCCAATGATGCAAAGCACCTTCATGACCACTTCAACTGACCACCAGCAACTCCTCTTCCAAAGAATTGTCTCTTGGTGACTAAACTAATTGAGTAGTTTTACAAGGCCCTGCTGCCATCTTACATGTCATGGGATGTTCCTGTGAGAAAAGGAATGTAGTCATACTATGACCAACTTCTCTTTGTTTGGGACACTGTATAACTACTTAAACTTCTTGACAGATTGTATTAATAAATTACAGCGAGCTCTCATTTTAAATTGGTCCTGTAACATAATTTTGGGCATAATTTGAGGGTATAATTTTGTATTATTGTGCCCAATAAGGAACAGAGAGGTTGATTTCTTTAGAAATCCAAAGCTTCTGATTTCCCCAACATTAAAAGCCAAAAGTATTGCAGCTGCTATTTATTTTTGTGAGACACTTCTTTCATTCATGCGGTAATATAAAGCATATTATTTTTGTTCTGTGTGGCCACTTTAAAAATAAAGACAGCACTATAGAATGCTTCTGAATTCTTTAAAAGCTTTCTTGGGTTTTTCTTTCAGTTTCCAGTGCTTTGTTTGAAAAATAAGAAACACATTTTTTTTATGAAGCCTGTATTTTGAAGCCTATACTAGAGGACAAACGAAATTTTTACAGAAAGTGGGAGAGAGGTCAGGTGGGCTGGCTAACAACAAGGTGTCTTTAATGTTTTTAGGTTCATTGTCTCTGGGGTAATCCATATCACAATGTAGGCTAGTTTTTATTTAGTTAATTCAATAATTGAATAAACTGGTTGTCAGTTGTGTTCAGCTTATGCTCCTGTCTGTAAAGGCCGTTCCACACACTGCCCACATATTTATTGCAAGCTGGGTGTGTGCTGCTGTTGGCTTTTACACTGCCTGTGGGTGTGAGATATGTGTGGCTGTGCACACACACACCCCAGGGGTCCCTGAGCACAGTGCTGGGAGCATCCTCCTCCTCACGTAGGAGGAAGGGCACGAGTGAGCTCGGGCAAGGCTCCCTCTGGTCCTGCAGCCTGGTGGCAGCCTAGGAATGCCAGAGGTGTGGGAAAAGCCGTGATGTGAAACCCAGGGACCCTTAGGGCACATTTGCTTACCATCAGGGTCTTGATGAAAAATGTGAATGGGACTGCCCAACCTCATTTTCACTAGAGGGAAAAAAGATTTTGGCTAGCTTGTGGCAGCTGATAGGAAGTAAAATCTCAGCAAGGTTTAGGCAGTTTGCAAAAGGCTCTTAGCAAAATTATCAAAATAAAAGTGAACTTCCCATAGAGGCAGAAAATGCTTACATCAAAATGTAACTCTGAAGTTACAGACTGGGTCCTTTCATGCATTAGAGACTGATTGTTTCTTCTGAAAATTATGCTGGGCTTTTCGATTGTACATTTTAAGGTCTAATCACTATCCCATAGCATGGTGTGTGCCTGGCAGTACTGAGACTACACTTCATCTCAGAAGCTGGTAATGGATCGTCTGCCACTGATTGATGGCAACAGTGAGAAATGCTAATGGGAAGCAAGTTACTGTGATTATTTAACCATATCCTTATACTGAAATATACTTATATTTCTATATAAATGTGAAAAAAAATAAAGATGTAACAGTGAGAATCTAAATAATTTAAGATGTCCGATATATTAATTTTGCACTGTCTTTTGGGTCAGGAAAGAGTGATGGATCATCTTCATTCTTCTCTTGCATTGAATATTTTAAATGCCCAATTTTCTCTTAATTTTTAATATTTTCCCATATTTATGTTGTTATTATTCAGTCTTCTAATTTAGTAAGTGCTAGATTTCAGCTTTTCTCTAATTCTGCCTAGTCTTCTAGTTAGTTTAAGTTTTTATACTTTTTTTTTCCCTCCCTTTAATACTTCCAGAAGATAACTGGACTGTCATGAGCTAACAAGTCTCTGTGTAGGGTCAGAAGTTTTGTTTAACATTATTTTCCCCATCACATTTTTTCCTCCAAGCCCAACTTTGGTCATCTGCTTGAATACTGAGCTGCTCAGGGACCCTGGGTGTTGCAAAAATACACTAATTACATGTTTTCATACCCATGCAGTTGACTTGCTGTTGTGCAGTGTTTTTCTGTGACACTGCCATGTATCTGACAGGGCTTGCTCACTGAGCAAGGGATGTGAAGTTGTTTTTTGGATGCAGTTTCTTGCTGTGTGCTGGGGCAATGTGCTTATACCCTCCAAAATCCTTGCCATGGCTGTGGTAATGGTGTAGCATTTCTGACTCTTGTCTGCCTGTCACTTATCTTAGCTGTGGTTGGGGCTTAGATCTTCTCTCTTTCCTGTACACTAGATAATTACTCCCTGAAATTTGTCTCTCCATGTAAAAATCCTTCAGTTGCTAATCCATCAAAAAAGCTAAGGGTATTTTTAGAAATCCTGGGATTTTACTTGTTCCACCAGTGGATTTAAATTTTTAAAAGCTAGTTATTGAGTTCTACTACTATGTCCTTCTTTTCATAAAACTCTATACTGACTATGCATTTTTTATCAATATAATGTAGAAATGATGTTAATCCAGTATTTTGACAGTTATATGGTGATAAAGCTTGTAGGAAATAAGAGATGAGAAAATAAGGTCAGGAAGGTAACAGGCAGGAAGGTAAATGTTAAGTTTTTTGAAGCATGAAGTGTGTGAAGTAATTTGAGGGATTCGGTCATGAGGTTCACCTAGGCAAGTACTCTTTAACAGCAACCAATAAAAAACAGAGAAAGAAAAAATCCCCTAGGTAGATCTGCTGCACTTCCAGACACCCATGGCTTAGGCATCTCTTGAGATAGAGTGTCTTTTCATGCCTAGTAATCTTTTGTGCATTTTTTTCATCAGAAAACAAGTCTAAAATTTTCTTTACGTAAAATTTCCTGTACACAAAACTGAAGCACAATGAGTTCTGAAGTTGAAACACATATAATTCATAAAGCTACCTCCTTTTTCTTTAATCTCTGAATATTTGATGCTCCTAGTTTCTAAATTATGATTTTGTATATCTTTATTTCATCCTTCTTGGATTTTGTTCTTCCAGGCTGAAGACTTCTGGTCTATATACTGTTTTCTTGTCCAGATGCCTTTTTTTGCCTTGAGTGGTGTTGTTGTTTTCAGCATCCTCCTCTGTACCTTGTTTTTCTGTATGTTCATGGAAACATCCTAGAAGCATATTGATGTGATGAGGGATTGCTCCTTGAACAAAGAATTCTCAATCATATATGAAGTGATTCCTCTCCACTCTAATGAATGCTTTCCCTCTCTCTTGGCTGTCATGCATTTACAAGTTTGAATCTTAAGATTTTCTGCCATTTAGAACTGTTTTTATTTTCTCTCACATTCATTTGTACCTATAATAGCTCTTGGCAGATTACCATGCATTTCTGAAAAAGGGAATTTTCTCCGTTTTCTGTGGCTTTTGTTCAAGCAGTTTACATGTCTGAATTTACAAGTGCTGATCCAGAGTTTAGTATTACTTTGAGTGTGTGTGAGCTATAATCAACAATTTTAGGCCGCAGTTAAGAATGGCCCACTGAATCCATTAGCAAGGAATAAATGTGAAATGCAAGATAGAAATACTATAAAATTACTTTACTTCATTATGCAGGCAAAAAAGCTTATTCCTGGAAAAAAAGAAAAGTAAAGCTAATAGATTAGCAAACAGGTAAGTTCCCAGGAGATACAAAATAAAGAATTTTAGACTTTTCTTGGTATTGTGGTTTGATGGTGGCCCAATGCCAGGCACCCACGAGAGTTGCTCACTCACCTTCCCCTGCCACAGCTGGGCAAAGGAAAGAAAAGGAAAAAAAAAACTTAACAAAGGCTTCATGAGTGAGGTAAGGACCGGGAGAACTATTTCAAGGCCAAAACAGACTCAACTTTAGTTGAAAAATGAAATTTATTATTAACAGAATCAGAGAAGGATAATGAGAAGTAAAATAAGCCCTTAAAACACCTTCTCCCCTCCAGCCCTTCCCTCCTTCCCACCGACAGAGCAGGGACACAGGGCATGGGGGTTTGCTCTGTTCATCACCGAGATTTTCTCCCGCTGCCCCGGGAGAGGAGCCCATCCCCGTGAGGCCGTGGGTCCCTCCCACAGCAGGCAGCTCTCCATGGGCTGCCCCGGCCCGGGTCCGCCCTCAGGAACAGCGGCCGAGCCGCCCCTGCTGCAGCGTGAGCCCCCGCAGGGCGGGCAGCGCTCCCAGAGCTGCTCTGACCTGGGGCTCTGCCCTCGGGTGCTGCCCGCCAAGGACGGGGCTGCTCCGGCCGGGGAGCGGGGCCCGAGGCCGGGGCTGCTCCGGCCGGGGAGCGGGGCCCGAGGCCGGGGCTGCTCCGGCCGGGGAGCGGGGCCCGAGGACGGGGCTGCTCCGGCCGGGGAGCGGGGCCCGAGGACGGGCTGCTCCGGCCGGGGAGCGGGGCCCCTCTCCCCTGGATCTCCCACGGGAGCACAGCCTCCTCCAGGCACCCACCCGCTCCGGCCTGGGCACCTCCCCCATGGGCTGCGGGTGGATCTCTGCATCCCCCATGGATCCCGAGGGGCTGTGGGTGCATCTCTGCATCCCCCGTGGATCCCGCTGAAGGGGCACAGCTGCTTCACCTTGGTCTCACCACGGCCTGCAGGGGAATCTCAGCTCAGGCACCTGGAGCAGCTCCTCTGCCTACTTCTCCCCTGACCTTGGTGTCCTTGGTGACCTCACATGTCCTCACCTCCTCCTCTTCTCTGATTAGAAGGAAAAACTTCTGACTTTGTTTTGATTTTGTTCTTAAATGTGTCATCACAGGGCATTACCAGCCTCTCTCATTGGCCCAGTTTTGCCCATCAGTGCAGCCATCTAAAGAGCTATCAGGGTTTGGCTCTGCTGGCCATGGTGGAAGCTTCCAGCAGCTCCTCACAGGGGACATCTTTGTGGCCCCCCCTACCTACAACCGGGCCATGGCAAATCCACATTTGGTAATGTGGATTTTCTTTGTAATGAGTTGTAGGGATCACTTCTCAGTATGGAAAGTAAGCTAACAGCAGTATTTGACTTTGTTTTGGTTTTGTGGTTTCTTTTTACAGAATAATCATAACTCAGACTGGATCAAAGATAAGTTTAATAAACCAGGGACTTCATTAACATTTTGCGTTCCATATCTCATGACTGGATTAAAAGAACTTTCATGTTCTTTGAGGAGAAAATGTGTCGGCCCTCTATAGGACAACCTCAGAATCCCAGCTGGACTTGGTACCATAGGGCCAAGATTATACAAAACAGAAATAATCTTCATCCCTTCCAGTGTGCCTATATCTCTGCTTCAAAAAAGTTTAATGATTCACATATTTGTGCTTAGCTGTGCAAACATATTTTTATTTTATCCTTTTCCCCCTTGTACTTTGTAACAGCTGTATTTGAATTTTGTTTTTCTTACATTTTTACAATGATAATATTAAAATGTTACAGGTGTACGTGTATGCTTGTTTTTTCTTTTTGGTCGAGAGCTTAAACAGTAGAAAACATTTTGTTCTCCTTCTGGCAGGAAAGAGCTGTTGTTTTTGCTTGCAGTCCAGCCTAATTTGCACCTGTGTGCAAAGGGGACTTGAGGGAGGAGGAGAATTCCAGTGAGACTGGCTTCATTTTGCCACAGCTAACAGAAGAATAGGAAGGGTCGGAATGGGAACTGTTGTTTCTGAATGATTATGTCTTTGCAAAAAGTACCTCTTCAGGACCAGTTTTCATTCAGTATTACCACTGAATCCTTACTGGCAGAAGCAGCAGCCAGTCTGGTTTTCTGGAGATCTGCTGCAGGCAATGCAGAACCAATGATGATTTGTTTTCAGCTTTTACAACCTGTTATCCTGTCTGAGAGCTGAAGTTGCCTGTAGCCCAGCCCTGCAACACCTTGTCAGAGTACAAGTACTGTGTTCTGCAGCCCTTCCCCAGCAAATCTGGATCACCTGACAACATAAAGCAAGTCAGATCCCAGATGGTTAGTTCAAGAGAGACTATTTGTGGAGTTTCCAATAAAAAGTGTAGTGATCTCATGGAAACCCTACAACTTTGATGGACTTTCAAAAAAAAAATCTAACTACTGCATTTCATAAATTTGTTTGGGTGAAGAAGTGAACCAGATGATTGGATCACTGCAGAGAAGCTGCTTTTCTGCCAATTGACAGTCAAAATTAGGTAGAAAATTGCTCAGAGGACTGGAATTTAGTTACACAAATTTAAAATTAGAAGAACATTTTGTACTTTATGAAGGAAAACATATCTGTAACATCCGATACAAGCTAACATTAGTCAGGGTAATTAAATTCAATGTTTTAAAGATTAATAGATGTTTTACTTCAAGTGCTTTAGCAAGCACAGAGCTAGGAGGAAAAAAGTATTGCTCTGCTATGTTTTCTACTTTCATGTGTTCTCATACATTAATTTGCCAGGGTCAGAGAAGTGGCTGGTTGGGTGGATTCTCTTGATTTCAGGTAGTTTTCATAAGCAAATTACTGCCCTAAGGAGATAAACCCCCATCTTTGAAGTTATCTAAGAATTTAAAAATAGAACTGACTGAAAAAGTATTTTCAGTACCAAGAGAAGTATTGATTTATTATTTACGTTGGAAATAACCAGAAGGATTAAAAAAAAAAAAAAAAAAAAAAAAGAAGAAAACCTAATCTTCTCCCCATGCTATTTGCAGAATTTTTCATTGTAAGACACATTCTTGACACCTTCACATAGAATTGAAAGGGAAGTTGTATAAAGCTGTTTTCCTGTATTTCTTACCTTCCAGGCTCATAGAGAGTCAGGTGCACATCAAAATGATGAGGCCAGCAGGAATGATGTCAAGCCAAGCTCTGCAGCATGCCATGGGGAGATGGAGATGTTACTTCTGAGACAGGAAAGGCGATTCTTGCAGTCAGTTTGGGGAAACTGGCATTTAAGAACTTTTTGGAATCTTCAATATCTGTCCTCTGTGCAGTCAAGCAGGATCCCATAGCTGCTTGATAAAACCCTTATGAGCCTGCCTGCTCACAGCAAATCCCCAGCACAACAGTCAGCACTGTTACAGTGGAAGAAATTAGGTAACTCCCACTGATGAGCATGTGGCCCTTGCTGCATGTGAGGTAAAACAGTTTCTCTGCTGTTTTGCTTTGTTATTTTAAATCTTGGCTTTATTTTTTAATCCAGTCCTTATTTTTACAAAAACATTGTATAAATGTAATATCTCTGTGATCACTGACAATTTAAAAATGCTGAAAAAAAGTTTAGTCTTTGTGGGGCTGAACACTCCCTCTGTCAGCTCTTGTGGTGGCATCACTATGCCTCACAAAACTATCTGATTACATGAAGAAAGTCTCAAAATGGTTATCTCCCATTACATGGCATCAAGTATTCCCCACAGACATATGGTAACTGGCCAGGTCTCTCCTTTTACTTGGGAGCTTGTACTATGCCAAGAAAACCCCAAAACAAAGCACTTCATGCAGAATTTTGAGATACATGATAGCAGAACAGGCTTTTATGCCCTTCTCTTAAGGTGTTAGTAGAAGCCAAGCATAAACTAGCCCACAGGATAGCAGACATAGGTAATAAGAAGAAAAATTTCTGCTCTATAAAATTGACTATATAAATTAGACCAGTAACAGTATGAAAACTGATAATAGGCCATGCTAGATAAGATGAGGTGATTGTGCTAAGTGCTTTTGAAAGCAATTTTATTAAAAGACATGGATCTTATTTTTTCTGTTAGGTGGCTTCTTTTATTTGGTTTATTTTTTTCTTTTTTGTTTTGGTAAAAGCCCTTATTTTTTCCCTTTGTGTTTTTAATGGGCAGGCAAGAGAGGGGGAGTAGACTGTATTACAACAGAAGTGAGCAGAGAAAATCTCACTTGCTGGAAGCAGTAGTTACAGGAGATCAATTCAAGCCACAGAACTCATCCTGGCAAGCAGAACTTGCTCTCACGCAACCCAGTCTTGTAAGTAAAAAGTCTTTGCATTTGGAGTACTGCACATTGATGCATTCTATATCTGGCCCTCTAACAGTGATGAATTCAGAAAGGAGTCAGGGAGGTGTGTGCATCAGTCTTGTTATTAAGGCAGCTTAAAAATAACAGATTTGCCAGTGCAGAGAATCAGCAAAAGAAGGGACAACAAAAGATTGGATAGGAGATAGGTAGCATTACGTGGAATCAGCTGTGTTAATCAATTAGGAAGTGAAAAAGAGACAGCATTTGAGATCTAAACAGCAAAATCACAAAATAGAGGATTAATTATTTTGAACACTGGGTATCGAGAGAAAAGGCACTTGGTTAGTAAGCACCAGTTCATTAGGAAATGTAGGAATTGTAAGTAGCAGTTCCAAAGAGATGGAAGTGTTGGCCAATTAACACCTGCCAATATCATCTCTATCCTGTATTTTAAATCAATTCACCTTAGTAGGAAATGCTTGTGAATCTTGAAAATATTTTTTGTAGACAGTTCAGAGGATGAGATTGAAGCGGTGTGCTCCTTATCTGACAGTATATAAGGCCAGTCACTAAAAGAGGTCAAAATTGGTGACTCTTATAATTTTGAGTATTAACATTTTTATTTTAAAAGATTTTAGAAATAAATTTTGATGTTAGTACAGAAGTTCATGCAAATTAAAAAATGGCAAATATTTGATGATGAAGAATAAAAAACATCAGACATGAATTTTCACAAGAAAATGGGAGATAGTGCTAACAGAACTGGCCAAAATAGATGTGCATTTCCATAGGGAGAAACTTTAATGAAGGAGCAGTAGTGAAGTGAGCATGTGGCTGAAGATTTTTCAGACTTCTGAATTTAAAACTTCTTCTGGACTTGACCATATTCCTGCTGGGTTTACTGAATTTATTTTGACATTCAGAGCCAAGGGTGGGGGAGAAACCTGTTTGTTAAAAATTATCATTATGGAGAATCAGAAATGAGTACTCATTACTGAACTCTGGGAGACTACTCAGCAAGCAGCTGGCTTTGACCTTGCAGTGCAAAGACAGAGGAATGTGTGGGAGTCAGGGAGAACTCTGTCATGGCTTGACTGACATCCACCTACTCCTGTAGATGTGTTTGAGATGCACATTCTGTCTTCCTTTAGAAATCAATCTTTTGGGAGCCTGTTTTCTTGGAATGCAGTGTCTTAAATTGCTCTGCAGGAAGGGGATACACTATGAGGAGCAAATGGGAAGTTTATAAGATCATTCATGTTACACAGCAGCCATGAGACAAAAAAATACCCATGTCAACTATTATGAGTTCCATAAACTCCTAATGATTGACTGTGACATTGATTTTAATATGCAAATTAAGGCAAATGTGTTTAGTGTCAGGGGAGAAGAATGAAAATGAGAATCGGTTATGATTAAAAATCCCATACTGTGACTGGGAAGGAAAGGTATTCCACTGTCAGTGAGAGGTATGGCTGACAGAAATGTGTAAAGAGTGCAAATGAAGAAATGTGTATGCTGTATTTTGTAAAGAGGAGTGAGACATGGAATGAATGCAAAAAGGAAAATGTAAGAATTGTTGTCTTTACACTTACATATATGATATTGATTTGTGAAGTAAATAAGCTTAGCACATGTACCCGTACATGTGCCTCCTTACGTTCTATAGAAATCAGTATTCAAATAACAAAATAAAACACTGAAGAAAAATTGTCTTTTGATTTTCTGGTTTATGTACTGTAACTACTTTCATAAATGCTATTGGTTCCTATTAGAATTTGAATATCATTCCTATGGGGATTGGAATTTATTATGCTGCCCTGAAAGGTTGCCAAAAGTGAATTGCTGCAAAGTGAAATTAAATTGGGTTCCTTTCAAATATATAAGTATATGTAATACAAAAGTAGAAATATCAGAAGTAATGTTCTTTTTGTGCTACTCACTGGAATTGTGTTGAGGAATTTTAAGCAAATATATAAAAATGTCTTTTATGACATTGATGAAGCACCTTTATAGATAATTCACCATCATTAACTTGAATCCTGATTAGGCTTCAGCCTTTAAGAGCAGAGCAGAGTCTCCTACATTCTGTGGTGGGACAGCCCTTAATTAGGGCTGCAAAGGCTGTGCCTCCTAGGAGCGAGTCACTGAGGAGGCAGTGCCCTGTTTGCACATGGCCATTTGTATAGGGCAGGCTTGATTTCCTTCTGCATTGAAAGCCAAGGATGCAGGCATCACCTCCAGGAGAGAGAGAGGAGCACCTCTGTTCCCTCCTGCAGAACGCTGTGACTATGGTGCTTATTGCAGTTGTGGCTAAATACCACAACCTATTCCTGAGAATGTACATTTGCCAGGTAGATGCTGACTGCTGTTTCAGCTAAATATATTGTACTTTTCATGAGACTTTTCTATTACCAATAAAAATCACCCTAACTGGTTGTAGGGTGAGAACAGAAATATCTTTAAAAGCTTTTAAAGGCTTGAGTGCTTTGAAAAGTCCATCACAGAGAAATTTCATGTTGGAGCCAGGATGAGGAAGATCTGTATTTAGACTGTATATTTTGAAATAATTTCTGATTTTTTTATGAAGTATCTGTGTTAGTGAAGGGCTGTCATAGAATCACAGAAAGGGTAAGGTTGGAAGGTCATGTGCTCCAGCCTTCCTGCTCAAGCAGGGTCATCCCAGAGCACATGGCACAGGATTGTGTCCAGGCAGTTCTTAAACATCTCCAGTGAGGGACTCTGTAGCCTCACTGGGCAGTCCATTCCAGTGTTTCATTAACACATTGCTGCACATTTAACATCCAGGATTTATAGCTTCCCTTGCTACATTTTATGCCACCAGTGGGACTGCACATATTCTGTGGCATGCCTTTTATTAATTAGGCTTTATCTATTTGATTTGGGGACAGACAGAGGAACTTAATATATTATTACTAACTAATGAGCAAATTCTACTTTCTGATGATTAAATTTTCAAAAGTAATTTGAAATATAGATTGTACACGCTTCATAGGGAGGCATCATCAGATGGACTTCATTAATTAATCAGCAACATTTGCTGCATAGCATGGCTATGCAGGTGCTAGAATAAAATAACTATTATTTGAAGTTTTAAAATAAAATAACTATTATTTGAAGTTGTTTTTCACATTTTTCATTGTTCCATAGGAAAATAGCCCAGGGCTTATTTTCTCTGTGGTGTTAGCTCCATTTATGAATCAAATTCCATACAAAAGGAAAATGCCTTACTTTAATACGTGCTAGTACTTCTGGATGGAACTATTAATCTGAATCACCCCAACTGATCTTGTGTCAAGTTAGTGTAGCTGATTAGATTGTGTGGATGTGGACTGTATCTCTGTTGGTGCAGCAAGTCATGTGTTTGGTCTGCTGTAATTTCCTTCTTCATGATACAATAAGACAGTCAGTTTCTTCCCTGGCTCCTTCTTGGAAAAGAAAAAATTGTGGCTCAGCTCATTGCAGCCGATAAAGTTGTGTGCAATCCCCTTTAGAAATCTTTGTCCCAGATGCAGCCAGTGGTAGTGCCTTTCATGGGCTCAGCTCTCTGTGTGCTGTCCTGCAGTGACAAAATTTACAAGCTAACTCTGGCAGTGAAGACAGACTCTCCACTTTCTGCTTCCTCTAATGTCTGAAAAAGGCAAATTCCCTTCCTTCCTTCCTTCCTGCCTTCCTTCCTGCCTTCCTGCCTTCCTGCCTTCCTCCCTCCCTCCCTCCTGTCCAGGAGCCTGTGGCTGACACAGCAGAGAGGGCGAGGCAGAAAAGAAGCACAGGGCGAGGTCAGACACTTCCTTGATCTTTACACTGTAAAGCATCATGTCAGATGTCTGACCACAGTGGTCTGTCACCCTGGAGAACCAGGACCTCAAACCAGCACTAGAACTGAAGTTCATACTGTTAAAGATTGGCCTGCTTCATTGTTTTGCAAGGATTATATTGATAGAGAATGCTTCAGGGGCATTGCTGGGGGAGTAGCCACAAGACTGGTAAAGCTCTCTCCTGGAATCTCACTTGTTGGCAGAGAATCCCTTCAGCTGAACATGAAATTCCTACTGCTGATTATTCATCTGTGTACTGACCTTAAAAGTAAAATTGTTAGAGACAGAAATGGATGTAAGCAGAAACATGCTGATTAATGGAAAAAGGTTGGAAGATGCAGGTTTTAGTCCTGGCTCTAGACTATTTATAATCAAGTAAAGTAAACAGGTTACTTCCCCTGAGAATTAAGCTAAAGTCTCTACAGTTTGAAAATTATCCTCTGAATGTTACTTGATTTTTTGATAGTGACAAAGAAATCTTCATGGAGAAGGCAGAGATCGCACTGACAGAAAAGATTCACCTGTGTGGCTCCAGGAGGGAAAGGTGACTGTCAGGATGAGATGTGTTCTGCAGAGAATAGCTTTTAGGCCCTGAAAATGCCTGCTTCTTAGAGCAGTCATTGGAACAATGTCAGGAGAGCCAAGTCCTAAATTATCCTGATCTGGGACTGAGTCTGAACATTACTGCTAAATAGCTGCAACACAATAATTATCACAATAGGCTGAGATCTAGCCCTTTCCCTGCAAAGATGCAGAACTACATAAAATCAAGAACCACTTCAAAGAAATAAAAAGGAACTGCCAAAAGAAAAAAAAGTGGCATAACATGGTGATTGCCTAAGTATTATATACTGGAATGTCAGAATAAATGTATTCTATTTATGGAAAAGAAAACTTGGAAGAGAACTCCAAACAAGTTTTCAAAGTTAGACATCAGAGGAAGGGGGATTACTAGGAGTTAAGAGGCTAAAATGAACATCACATTCAAATGGAAAAAGAACATAAGTTAAATGCAAAATTAATAAGGTAGGAAAAAGAATACTTTAGGCTACAATTTTCTAAAGACATAAAAATTAAAAATATAGTTATTTTTCAAGCATATTAGAAAGCCTGCCAGAATGACTGTGGGGCCAATAGATGATCATTGTTTAATAGCAATTCTCACAGGGTAAAAATGCAGAAAAAATTAAACCAATTCTTTTCACTGAATGTCACCAGCAAGAAGGCATTGAAACCAGAGGGCTTTGTATTACAGGGATCAGAGTTTGAAACAGAACTTTCTCAAACAGAAGTGTCAGAAGAATAAGGTTTAGAAGACATAGATAGAGTGAATGCAGACAAATTACCAGAACCAGGTGCTATTTATTTGGAATCCCTGAGGGAACATAAATATGAAAATGAAAACCTTCAGCTATGCTATGGACTCTATTGATTAAATCAAGTGGTACTAGATGAGAATGAAATGGCAAATAAAAATGTAACTTTTAAAAAGGATTAAAATAAGATAGGAAATTCAGACAATCTATAAATTTGGTGTTTTGTGAGCTGTTAGGAGCCATCCTGGGAGTAATAGGCAAAACAGTGAGAACAGTATAAGGGGGACAGTTATAACAGTACAACTGACACAGCTTTTGTGAGGAGATTAGTATTTTTCAAATCTATTTGGATTTTTGATCCTCACTGAATACACTGAAAAAAGTGATCCAATTGATATTCTGCCAAAAAAACCCTTTATTACATGGTCCTTTGCTGAATTTTATGAGAGAAATTAAGTTGAGGTAGAATGGGGAGAAGGTCCTCTGCATGTTAATAACTGTTTAAAAAGTAGGAAATGTGAAGTAGGGATAAAGAGTCTTATTTCATAAGGGAGGAAGGTAATGGAATTCCTTAGGCATCTCTGCTGAGGTATTCACTGCTAAATCTACTAATAAATAGTTACACGTGGTATAATTGAAGTGTGTGTGCCTGTATAATATATGTCTGTGTATACTTATATCTGTATTTGAATATACAGATGACAACATAGCATGAAGTTTCTATTCTGTGTCTACAAATAGAAGTAAAGCTCTGAGGAAAACCTATTGTGTCTATACACCCACAGTGAGATCAGCAGCACATTACCATGCAAGACAGAGAGTCCAGAGTCACTGGGGATTGTTCTCTGAAAACATTGATTCAGTTCTCAGCACTGCTCAAAAAAAGCAGACAGAACATTAAGAAAGATATTAGGGGGAAGAAAAGGGTGGTGTTTAGTATTTTGCCTTTTATGATAATGTGAATAAGCATAGTTCATCTGCATCATGAGTACATTTGTGGAGGTCTGAGCATCATTCCTGGCATTTCTAAAAAAAAAGTTATATAATTATAAAAACACTATCAATCTCTCTTTTGACATATGCATACACTATGTGTTATTTATATAATATGGTAAGGATTGTTGCTGTATAGAGTAGATCCTATACGAGGAGAGATCCCTGATATGCTTCAGGTAACAAGGGAGAGGGTTGAGAGGACAGCTATCATTGGGCAGTAGATTTCAAACATGTGCCTTTTCATTCAGGGCAGAATTAGTTTTGGGCCTCACTGCTAGTAGTGGGAGATAAAAATATATGTGGGTCCAAATAATGATTGCAAAATCAGTATATGGAGATATGTCAGCTGAAATTTATGGCCACAGTGCCACAGCAGTCACTTTATTGACTGGCACTGCTGTGGTCCTGCCCCATCCAAGCCAGATGTCCTTTTGCTCCTGACCCATGACCCTCTTGTACTGACATTGGTGTCCACCTGAGGCTGTTTCAGGTCTCTGAAATATAGCACCATTAGTCTCTTTTTTGGAGGGTTTCTGTTTTGTCATCTCCTTTTAGTGCCTTGATGAAGGGGTGAGCAGGACCATGTTGTTGGGATGGTGTTCGTGTTTATATTGGCTCAATCTGCCTTAGACCTGCACCCTGAGCTGGGAGAAGGACAAGGAGGAAACTTGTCGGTTCTATTTCTTGCTGAAGCATTTTGCACAGGCTCTTGTCAGGGGCAGAGTGAATGGGGTCTGGTTCAGCTTGCTTGTGTTCTTACAGCTTATATTGGTTTGTTGGTTTGTTTCTGTTGGGTTTAGCTTCCTGGATGCAGAGAAGGAAAGCCAGACTTTTTCTCTCTTTTTTGAGAGCTGAAAGGCTCAGAAATTAATTCTAGGCCAGCGCTAATAGAGGGCCTAGAAAGTTTTTCATAGAGCTCTTTTTCCTCACCTTGGATGTTTCATCTGTTGCCAGAAGGGAGAAGAGCTTGCAAGGTGCTCTCACATTCTTGTCTAAACATAAGGCTCTAAACTTCCATGTTTCCTCTCATGGCCCTGACACAGTTAAGTATAAGATAACACATTTTGGATCAGAATTGGTTGGTCTTAGGAGTCAGGTCTCAAAGCTCTGACTTCCTATCTCAGACTCTCTGCCCTGCTTGCTTCATGCTTGAGTGGGACAGAACAGATCTGCACAATCCTGCTTGGAAACAGGATGTGTCTTACCTAAGCTGAGCTCCAGGCTATGAAGTTGTGTACCCCACAGGGGATGGGTGGACCCAGCCTGCTTCATTTGTGGACCAAACTGGACTAATCTCACAGACAGCTCCCATCAGGTAGATATGATTTGTAGAAGCATTGTTGACTAATCAGTAGCTCATGTTAACTGCATGTGTGGGAAGAAACCACACACTTCACATACAGATATATCAGCAATTAAAATAGAAGTGGGAATGCATGGAAGAGCTGCCTGTTGAAAACTATTCTCTCAACTCTTCTGAGAGCCAAGAAAATTCAGAAGCCCTCTGAAGCATTTTCTAGGTTGCAAAAATAAATATATAAATAAATAAAAAGGTTAATTGAAAATTGGTGTCACTTAAGTATTATGATATTCTTAGAAAGGCTGACAACTCCAAGAGGAAATACTGATGCTTTGCATGAAATATAGTGGTTTGATATCAACATTAACACTCTGTCTTTATTAGAGCCAAAGTATTAATTTCCCAGCCTTTGGAATATCATAATTTTACATCATTAGGTGCTATTCAATGCAATAATCATCTATTTTTCAAAAGTAGAGAGGCTTTAAACAGAATGAAGGAGGAAATGACTGTTTGCACAGGCCAGTAGATTTGTCTGAAACCATGTACACCTATTTCTGGTCTCTTGTTTCCATAAATAATAGATTGACAGTGGTTAGCAGAGTGAGACATGGCACATGTAAATGTCAGACAAATAAATTCAAACAGCAATTTTTTTTTTTTTTTGGTGATGAATAGCTCAGTGTAAAGTTCTTATTTTTCTAAATAATACTCATAATTTAATTTTCCTGGTCCTTTAAATGAACTCGAGGCTATTGTGACAAAAAATTGGGTGGAAAAATAGGAAAATGAAAAAAAGGAGAAGGAAAAAAAGGAAAAGGAAAAAAAGGTGAGTCTGCTCATACCTCCTGAGCAATTACAGTTGTTACATGTTTAACAAAAGGCTTCCTAAGTAAGACAGGGTAATTTGATGGAAATATTTAACTGATTCTTATTATTTGGTAGAAAAATCTAACTGATTTCTATAACTTACTGTATCTTATACCAACCCCAAGTGATGGCTTTAATACAGGAATGTGTTTTTTCTAACTGCTCTGTGTGGTGAGATAAGGACACTGAGCTTGACTGTTGCTCACAGAAGAACAGAGCCAGTTTATAAGGCATTCTGGGATGGAGAAAACCATGATAACATCATCTTGTCATCAGGCATTAGTAATCTTTGGCAAGTAGCTTTCTCTTTTTGATCTGCTACCCCCAACTGTTTTCTGGTGGATCTGTGGACTCTAAATTGAGAGTGAATGTCTGATTGAAACCAGACATGTTTTCCTTGTCATTCCTGGATTCCTTTGAAGGGAAAATATTCTCTGTGTGTGATTCTCTGTGGAATATGGATTTTTTGATACATACTGCACTGGATTTATTTCTTCATGCTTTTTCATGCTAATTTTTAATGATTAAAAATTATTAACTTTCTACAGAACCACCTGGAAAGCAGTGAGAGGGATATGGGGGCTGGGAACAGGGCTGGCAGCCAAGGGGGCCAGAGCCCAGGGCTTCTGTAGGGAGACCAGCACAGTGGAGAGATATAACAAATAGTCAGATCTCAGGAAGAAGAGAAATTCAGTTTGCTGGGATCTGAGGGACTGTGCAGTACTTGGGCACTTCAGAGAGTCTCTGGATTTGCTGGAACCAATCCTATCAGCAGAGATACCTCACAGAGGGAGAGACTGGATTGTAAACCTTCATTTGCACTCTGAGACAGTGGTTTTGGGTTGATAATGGTTAAAAATCTGTTTGGGGAGCTCACTTTAAGGAGATGATCTACACAGCTCCTGCTCAGATTTCTGTCTGATTTGGTGATCCTTTACAAACTCATCTTTGCATGTCACTAGTTGCCGCTGCCAAATACATTTCACACTTAACACACAGGTCTGACAGTTGAACCTAGAAAGGAGACATGCAAACTTATGATCCAGTTACAAGCCATCATTTTGAGTGATGTAGCATTGCAGGATCTAGGATTGCTTGGAAGAATTGGGTCTGTACAAAACAAACGCACTGTTTCAGAGCCTGTTAGTCATCAGTTTTTGTAGGAAATCATGATCTTAGTAATCTCCTTTATTTGGAAATATTTGCTCTGAGCATCTCCTTAACACAGAGACCTCATGGCATGTTCTATGAATGTCTGCAGAGAAAAAGTCTCCTGCTTTGCTCTTTGCCTCTTCATGTACTGAAACCCAGAGTTGTGGGATAGAGTTAGGATAATGATGAGATATTGTTATGCTTGTTGTAGACCAAGAGGTCAGAAATCTCTGCCTGTGAAATTCATAAAGATATTTAGAAAATAAACAACTTTTATGTATACACAGAAGTGTTACAGAACAAAACTGACTGCGTGCCATCTGCTTTTAATTTTTGAGTAAAGCTTTTGGTACTGATGAGCATTCCTAAAATCAGGCCCTCTGAGAGTTCACTTATAAAAACAAATAGACCAACTTTTCAGTGTACAAACTACTCTCCTTTTAAAGTTATCTGTATGTCAAAATATCTCCACGGAGCCTAAGAATGGGTCGTCTCCCTATGTGTCAAAATGACCTCCACTGTTACTCACAACAGTCTGTGATCACATCACCCTTGGCATACTGGCAGTCTGCTCCTGTATAAAGGCACATCATATTTCCAGTCAATTTTGTGTAAAGGTTCTTTTACTACTGCAGGCAGCATTTTCATCTGAGTTATATCTGTGGAGAAACATCTACAGGTACTGCTTTTTTGCTGAGACTATGTAGCACATCAGTGTGCCTGAGATGAATACAAACCAAATCAGAAACTGTAGCTTAGTGTTAAAGTAAAATATTTCCTAAGAACTTTCTGAAGGTTGACATTGATGACCTAGAGTGCTGTTTGCCATCCTGTTTTCTGCCGTGTTGATTGATTCAGCAGCAGATACTAGTTCTGCAGGAGTTGTTCAGTGTAGATTAAAGACCTAAGTTTGAGAAAATTTTGAGTCTGAGGCCTCTTACAATTATGTCAAGGTTGAGCTGGTGATGGTAATGGTTGAGTGGTTTTGGCATTTTCTGTCTCTTCTTTTAAACAATACCTTTATTATAATTGATGTATATGACATAAAAATAGTGTGTAGCCTTTGTCTCTGATACTTTTAAGTTATTATTCTCTGAGAGCAAGGTGAATATTTGGTACCCTGCTAGTGAGAAGAAGGCTACTTTCAGAACATGCCTTATACTTCCTATCTTCTCTCTTTTTCTTGTTTTCATCAGATGCATTTTTTCCATGATTCCCAAAGTCATGAATTGCTTGCATTTTGTACTGTCTCTGTCTCCGGAGTTTAAGATACTTGGGCTGAAGTTTGATGTATTAAGAATTTCCAAGTACAAACAAAGGCAAAAGCAAAACTGAGTAGCAGGAGCTGTTTTTTTTTTTTTTTAACGAAAATACTATGCTGGAGGTAACTGAGAATTTCAATGCACTAAAATTTAAGAGCTTTCCAAGTGAGAGTTTAAAAACGCCTAAACTCTATTTTGGTGTACAAATTAATGTAAATTAGTACAGTATTTTAATGAGGTGATGGAAAGTTGCATTAAAAAAAAAAAAAGGTGATTCTGGAAGTAAATTTATGAGGATTGTGTAGGATATGGATATATATATATATATGAGGGTGATAGATCAAAATCTGAGCATAGGAAGCAAACTTACCCAACCAAAGTATTGTGGAACTCACTATGAATGCTATCAGTATTTGGAAATGCCATTTAGTACTCTTAGTAAATACTAAAAACTGACTTTGCATTTCGTGTTGAGACATGAAATGGGTGAAAAAGTGTCCATTATGTTCTCTGGAGAAGCTTCTGCAATGAACTGTTGCAAAATTTTTAAGCATTTGTGGTGGTTTTGCCATGGAAATATGAGTAAAATTAATTAATCCCAAGGCTTGGAAAATTTATTCTGATCAATAAAACATATTCTGATCAGATTTAAAATAAATATTAAATAGATTTCAATAGTCTATTGAGGGATGAGGAGGAAAATGGGATTTTACTTTTTTCTGATCTTGTACTAGACTGAAAACTGTCTTCACAAACTAGGGGCATTAGTGGGATTGTACCAAAATGTTTACAAAGCCAACTTTTCTCTACACACTTCACAATAACATACATATCACAGAAGTTTTATTGAAAATTTAAGGAATTTTCTGAAGGCATGGGACGAACACTGTTCAGACCACACTGTCCTCAATTGGACCGAAACTGGGGTTTGTTTTCCAGTATTAAGGCTGTAAGAAAGTGAGCAAAACCATCCAGAGGTGCTCAGAAACCTGCACACAGATGCTCTCAGGGGTGGTTCGAGCCTAGACCTTTGAAAGATACTTGAGCCTAACATGAAGAAACAGGTCTAAAGCTGAGAAATGTTGAGGGCTGGACTAATTTTTACCTCCCTGTAATTTCACAGAGATAATGTTTCAGTGTCATATTTCAATGATCACCCAAACTCACAGGCTGTTGGCCAGCCAAAAGGAGACCTTGCACTGTTGAGCCACAGAGTGTCAAAAATGCAGCATGAATATTGTACAAGCTGCTAGATAACTATATGTTAATAAAGCCATCAAAATGCTGTAATTATTATTTATTTTTTGTTTTTATTTTTAGAGATTGATGTGCTAATTTGTGTCAGGTGGTGTAGTAAACCCCATAAGGTTAGCGAAGGCTCCCTGGAGAATTGAACAATAGGAATGCTGACACAGCAACTGATAAGTTCCTGTTTCTGACCCTCCGACTCAAAGACCTATCTTTATACCCTTATATGGAAAAATCATGTTAACCCTTAGCTACTGGTCATTTATGTATACACCTAACCTTTGTCCATTGGTCAGTTTTTGGATCCCTGCCAAGGCTATAAAAGGAGTGTACTGTACCCGACTAGCTGGAGAAGAAGAAGAGCTGAGACCCTTCGCAGACCCCCGAATAAAGCCATCTCCATGGAACAACTCGTGCATTCTTTTTCCTCCTCTCTCTCATCTGCTGTAGCCTCGAGCCAAGGGCAAACCGACCCAGCAAGCAAAGAGCTGAAAATCTTAAGAGCTGGCTAATCACTGTAAGAGCTGAATATCACCTTGCTTGCTATGGGGTTTGGCTCACGGCAATTTGGCCTGAGCTAGCTTGGCATCTGGGCTCTCTATCCCCCTGGGGACAGAGCTCCTGGGCTACATACCTCTGCTCTATGATAAGGCCTTAAAAGAGGCTTTAAGGTGGTGCTATTAAAGAGCAGTATAACTTGCAGAAAGGTTATGCCCTGATGGTTCATTTAACAGAAATGAGGTTTATTATATCCTCTAAAATTAATTCAGGTAAGAACCTGAACATAAAGGCAAATAGAGCAGGATATAATTGCTCTGTAGAAAGTGCTCTGTAGAGCAAGGGCTCACACAATGCCAGCCCTTCCAAAGGCAAACTTCATTACTGCTGGTGATGTCTCTTGGGGAGCAGGATGGCAGAGAGGCTGCTGAAGGGGGAGTCTTGCTGGTGCTCCTCAGGTTGGAGCCTCGGGCTGGCACTGACTGCAGTGTCTCAGATCTCTGCTGGGGACTGCTGTCACGTTGCTGTACAGGGTGCTGGGAGGGTGGAGTGAGTGGATGAAATCTTCCCATTTAATGAGCTTGTTTGACATCAGCAATTATCAGCTCACTGCTGTCTGTGAAGTATTTTCCCTGTTCCAGCCGCTGGGGTGCTGTCTTCCCGCTTGCTGCAGTGTAAAGATTAGATTGCTGTCTCTAGTGCTGAGATGCTGCAGGCTGAATGATAACTATGGCAGGCAGAAAGGGGGATTCCTAAAGTGCTCCCGAGAGCCTCGTTGATTTATTTATTTATTTTCCCCCTCACTGCTCGCCTGCAGGAGTCTTACAGCTGCTGCTGCATCAACAATCACTCCGGGTCAAGCCGCATTAGCCCGAGTGCTCACCTTCTAACAGATTCAGATTGATGAATCCAATTACAGGGCTTTACAGCCTGGTTAGCTTTGTTGTTGCTGTTATTATTGTTATTTATTCCTCTCTGCGTTTAGCTGTGCTGCAGCCCATTTTAGGGTGATTAAGGAGGTTCCTTTTGATAATGTTTAGGCTCAACAATATAATGACAGGGATGCAGTATAAATTTTTCCTTTTGTACGTCCCCTATCTGACAGCTGTTGGTGTGAGCCTATGGGTCTTGCAGGTCTCAGTATCCTTACTTCTTCACAGCTTTGATTACATTATATAACTTCATTTTCCCCCCAAAATCATTCTGACACAAAACAGTAAGGAAAACATTTGTTTTATCTAGTTGTTAACCAGATAAGACATTATAAAAGAGAACTTCTCAGAAAAAAGATAAGAATCTCTACTTAGTCTTTTAAAATGCAGCAGTTTCTTTCTTCTGTCCAAACTTATAATTCAATGGCGTAGGGCTGACTCATGATTTCCATATGCTTGGGACTGGCAAGAGAGACTATGTCTGTACAAAGGGCAGAGAAGGAGATAATCAGATTTGTGATGAATGCAGAAAAAGTCTGTAGCATTTAAGATCTTAACCAAAGTACTCCACGAGTCCAAGCAAGTTACAGTAAGAAAATTGTCTTTGAAAAAATTATGGGATATCTAACTGAATTTTCTACCATGGCTTCCATCAGTCTTGTAGTGTGTTCTGGACTTGATAACAATTAAAGCTGGTGATTAATTTTCAGACATAAAGCAGCTGAGAGAATATATAGAGTGGCACATTTTAGAAAATATTGCAAAGTTTTTCTTGTTGCAGCTCTGAATGTCACCAGACAGTTGTGTGAACTTTTAAAATTCAAGTCAGAGAATATCTTAAATCTGTCAGGAAAGCCATATTAAGGGAATTTAAGTAATAATGACGTACTATTAGGGAAAAAAAAACAGCTGGGATTTCTTTTCAATTTTTCATACATTTATATGGTATAAATGTCTTCCTTCTCTTGGTCCCCCTTTTCAATATAAGTGTTTCTAAATAACCACTCTGATGTTTTCTAACTACCTGAGATCCATTCCTTATGCTATCAGCCGCCTCTAGATTAAAATACTCTATACCTACATAACGAAATTCATGTGTTTACTCAATCCCAACTTTATGTGAACTAGTTCAGTGAAAACTAGGACTGAGCTTAAGTTTCTCTCTGAAATTAAAAACAGGGGGTTGAAATTGCAAGTTTTGCATTTTTATCATCCTCTTTATGTTTTGAATAAGAAATCAACAATTCCAAAGAACAAACTGGCTAAACCTTTTCCTCATTTCCTTTGATATTCATACATGACCCTGTGAATTATGAAGCATCTGATGAGAGGTTATTTTCTGCTGGGATCCCTGCTAAAATCATGCAGTTTGGAGATGTCAGACCACTATGCTTACTAACATAAGAAACAAGATTTAGTAGCACCGACTATCACATATTAATGTGCCTAAACAACTCTGGGATTGAAGGTGATTCACCTATTGGAATCCTGGAGAGCTGGCAGCTAGGACATAACCATCTGCTTCTTTTTGCACAGAGATGCTCAGAAGTTTAGAGGATTTCTTGGACAATGCTTTTCTTTAGATGGGTGGAATTAATCACCTAATGGGTAAAACACTTGATGGATAAAAAGGCAATGTAGGAAAGGCAAAATGCCACAGAACATTTTTTTCTTCAATGAGGTGTAGGGCTCACAGAAGAATTGGACTAATTTTTACCTGCTTTGATAAATGAAACATGTGGAAATGGAGTAAAAGATGGTTTGGAGTGTTTCATTAAAAAGCAAAGAAAATATTATGAGGCTAATAGTTTACCCAGGTGTCCCTGGGTCTCTGTGGTAATGGGAATATGACAGTATAGTTGACATAGGTGTTTGATCATTCTCAGTATCTGTAGATTCAAGATCTTCAAGCACAATCAACATCACTATTCTAGTTCTTCAACTTCGTGTGATAGATCTTTTAATAGAAAAGTCCTTTCTCTTTGGTGTGATTGTAATGCAAGTTCTGGCAAGGCTGGGAGGGTTTGCTCTGTAATTTCCCCCTTTGGATTCTTTTGTTAGCATTTATTTAGCTATACTTTCAAATTAGTTTTCAGCAATAACTGTCCAAAGCAGAATGGAAACAAACTGCTCACAGTTTCCTGGAAGATCTGTTTTTACAAATGACAATCAGCTTGCACCAATTATTTGAAAGCATCCCTCTTTTAAGAACTGATGTAGCTGAATCTGTGAGTACCATGACAATCTGCACCAATAGCAAGCAATCTAGCATGCCAGTCATTGCACTGCAAGTCAGTTGTGGGCCAAGTTGAGCTAAGCTTTTTGTGATACAATATAAGTCCAGAAGAGTTCAGTTTCACATGCAATCTTGTTTTTCATTTACAATCAGTTTCCAGACTTCATGTTTGTTGGGTGTTTTTTTTTTTTTAATCTTGAAATGCAATTTTGGTGAAGCATCTCAGCTAAAACACCTTAAAAAGCAAAGAAGTTCCTGTGAGAGCAGCTGTAAGAAATAAGAATGTGTTTGGGATCTGGAACCAGTTGCGTAAGATGGTTCTTCAACAAAGAATAAGTCATTATCTTCCTACTAAATCCAAATTCAGCATTACTCCTTGCAAGACATCATTTCCTTAACGTATCTCTTCATTTTTAAGGCTGATATATCTTGACACAATGGTAGCTGATGATAGAATTAGGAATGATTAGTCAAGACAGTGTAGCATCTGAATAAAGCTTTGACAGGGAGCCTGGACCCAGCATGCTGATATTGCACAAGCCATCTTGTTAGATACTGTGCTATGAATTACCCTTTTTCTTACATTTCTGATAAATATAATTATAAACTGCCAGCTAGATATTATTTAGTGGCTCTTCATAGCAACCACTCTTCATGGGGTTTCAGCTGAAACATGTTCAAGCTGCCAGTAGGGAGCCAGGACCTATTTCTGTGTGGGAAGGATCACAGTTTCACAGTGCTGCCTTCCAGAAATAGCAGGGAAATTCGTCAAGATTTTCTGTACATTCTCTCCTCTTCTCCTACATACAAACCCATGCAGCCTTCTGAGGATAGCAAACTAAGCCAAAATGAACAGTGTGATGTAATGGTTTGTCATGCTGGGGTGAGGCAGGACTGACCCTGCATCTCCTGACAGCAGTGCATGGTCTGCTTGTTACGTGAGAGACCTGTAAGCCTGACCCAGTCACCATCAAGGCCAAATACTGTGCCATAGGGTATCTGATGGCACACAGACTCTGCCAGTTGTAAAGGATAGCAAGGTGGCTGCTGTCTTACAGCAGAAATTACCAAAACCAGAGTATGCTTGGTCCTGGGTATGTAGCAGAGGGGATACCGAATGGAGGTGTCGAAGATTCTAAATATATGAAGATAAAATCTTGATATCTACTGTTGGAAAATATCTCCTTCCAGGATTATGTAGAATTCCACCAGTGGGAGATATAATTTAAAACATAAAAACACCTGAATGTAGAAAATGAAGTCTATGTCAAAGATAAGCTAGAAGATACTATGCTCATGTGTGTAGTTCAAGATGATGTTTTCATGGGTTTATTTTCAAGTGTATTTCACTGCAAAATAACATGGTGGGACTTTTTTGTTGGTGTTGGGTTTTGTTTGTTTATTGGTTTAGGTTTGTGGGGTTTTTCTATTTGTAAATGGAATTAGGTAAATCATGAGGCCATGGTGTATCAAGTGTCAGACTGGCTTACTTATCTTAATTTCAGCTGAGATCTAATTACATACTCCCCTGCTGGACTTTGCTGAGAGAAGAATTTGCTTATGATGTTATGTACAGGGAGTTGTGGTTAAGTGTCAAGTAGAATCTAAATCAAAGTAATCGTCAGTCTTTTTTTAATACCTAGTTCTCTGTGTTAGGCAGAGATTCCAGTTGCAGTAGGTCTGAGATGCTAAACCTTAGGGACATTCTGTTGTGTGTTGACTTCCTCAAAATCTCTGTGCAGGTTGGATATCCTCCTCCATATGTACATAAAAATGTGTGGAGATGTGGCACTGTCCCAGTGCTGTGTCTCCTCAGTGAGTACTGGACAAGTGAATTTGAACAGGGTGAGTTTGCACCAGCTGGAGGGAAAGTGAGGTTAGGAACAAGCAAGCAGTAGGTTTTTTTGCTTTCCCTAAAGTCATGGACTTCATTAATGCACTGTGATGAGGCTGCAGGACCTTCTCTTCTAGGAACCTTAGTTTGAGTGGGAGCATTGCATGGAGGTGCCACTTTTGTTGGAAGAAAAGGCAGTTTCAATGTCTGGACTTCAAAGATGTCTGAAGGTGATGTCAGACTGGCTGCTTATCTGAGGCCAGGGTTTCTCCTCCTTAATCATCATCACAGGTAGTTAAAACTGACTCCACTCTGTATTATTTTAAAGGAGGGTAAGGAAGACAGATCCTCAGCTGTTATCTAAACCTTGGTGGGGTGAGAATCCTGTGCACTTTTGTGACATGGGAATGAGGCATTTTCATTGAGGCATGAAGATTTAAGGTGCCCAAAAAGTGGCACCTAAGATTTTACTGCAACATCTTAGAATTTGCATTGCTTTCTAAAACATATTTTTTGTATTTTAAAAGTTATTATTAGATGATGTAAATTTAGTATAGATTTAACAATAAAGCGTATTTTAATTTATCATTTAAATTACCATAATAGCAGATGTTTTCCATGCTGTGGTGGCAGTGCAGATTTTATGTCCTTAACACATACCCAGGTGGATGTAAATATTAGTACAGCTGCACTGTTTTTCATATTCATCTGAGGAATCCAAAGACTAAATTTATTCTTCATTATCCATGGAAAGAGTATTTGTAACAGTTCGCAGCTAGATTAGTGATCCAAACAGCAGCCATATGCATATGGGTTGTTGGCTGGGTTGTTTATTACTTTTGAAACAATAGGTGAAAGACAACCCATTTCTCCAAAAGCTGATGACAAATGCAGACTGATCAACTTACTTCTAAAATATTTATCAAATGTACCTGTGGGTAAGGTACATTTTCAAAGAACAAACTCCTCCTTTAATGATGGGATTTATGCTTCTATTTGAAGCTTGCTGTTTTGGCAATTTGCTCATGGTTTCATGTTGCCACCATTCATCATATTATCTGAGCAATTTCCAGACAATAACAGGCAATTATAAATTCCTTGGAACAGGAACATTTGTGGGTTGTTTCATTACAAATGGGAACTAACTTTAAATAACTCCTCACTAGTCTTTTAGATAAAATTCCTAAACCCTCAAGGATGTGCAGACTCACAGCCACTCACTACGGGGGCTGGTTAGAGTTTCCATCTCTGTTTGACTCAGGCAATTTGTTTTTCCTTTGTAGGTAGGGGTTAAATACTGGCAAAGTGGAATTCTTTAGATGCCATTTGTTGTATCCTTAAAAATATTCCAGTATAAAGATTATGAGCAACCTTGCTGATGGTTAAGACTAGGTTTGTCTAACTTCTCTGAAAGCTCTGCTTCTGAATAGCTGCAAAGTTTCATCTTGACCTGTCAATACTTTCATTTTACTTTCAGCATGAAACCTGGCAAGCCTAATTTGTTTTGTGTTGCAGTTGCATTAGTCTAAGAGAGCACCAAAAAGACCCCGTAACTGAACTTCATGAGAATATTATCCCGCAGCAACACATAGGATCACAGGATGATCAAGTTTGGAAGAGACCTTCAGGATCACCTAGTACTACCATCAACCCAGCACCACCATAATGACCCCTAAACCATATCCCCAAGTGCCACATCCAGATGCCTCTTGAACACTTCCAGAGATGCTGAGTGCACCACCTCCCTGGAAAATTCTTTCCAAATATCTAATTTAAACCTTCCCATGTGCAACTTAAGGCCATTTCCTTAATGAGATGACCAGATGACCAGACCAATCCCCACCTGGCTACAACCTCCTTTCAGGTGATTGTAGAGAGCAATGAGGTTCCCCTGAAATTTCTTTTCTCCATACTAAACACCCCCAGCTCCCTCAGCCACTCTCAAAGCTTGTACTCCAGACCTTCCACCAGCTCCGTTGCCCTTCTCTGGACTCTCTCCAGCACCTCAATGCCCTTCTTGAAGTGAGCGGCCCAGAAATGGGCAGGGGATTCAAGGTGTGGCCTCACCAGCACCAAAGGGACAAGAACTGCCCTGGTCCTGCTGGTCACACTGTTCTTGATACAGGCCAGGTTGCCATTGGCCTTCTTGACCACCTGCCTCATGTTCTTCTGTCTGTTGACCAGTACCCCCAAGCATCTTTCTGCTGGGCAGCTGTCACACCCCAGTCACTTAAAGGGTTAAACCTAACAGTTCTCTTGCTCTAGGTAGACACAAAGGTGGAATACCAACCGGATGTCCTCAAAAAGTAAAATTCACACAAAAGTTTACTGGCAAACTATGGGAAATCAGGAACTTTGTCATATGATTCAGTTAAACATAACAACACTTATCACAGCATAGACTTAGCCCACTGATCATAGAAAACCTTTAAACCCATTTGATATAATGTTCCATGAAGAGAATTGGAAGAAGAAGAAAGGAAGAAAATGAGAAGAATGGGAAAGATATAGAAAATCAGACATATAGCTAATAACTCCTGGGTTCCAGTGATGTAAAACTCTAAGATGAAGGTAGAATTAAAGGACAATGTGCTTGCCTTGTGGTCAGGCTTCTTGAACCCTTGGCCCCTTCTGGGCCTTCCTCCCAGGGAGGACGTCAGTTGCTTGGCCACTCAGGGGATGGGTTAGGTGACACTGAGGGGCTGCTTCTGGTGTGTCATGACTGGCAGACACTGTGGGACTGGGGGGTATGGGGAGCAGGCCACTACCTCACCAGAGCAAGGTCTGACCTGCTCCTTACCATGCATTCCAAACAGCCCAAGATGTCTCAAACCAAATTACTCTGTTCAGTCTCTGACAGAAGCTCTCAAGCCCCTCTTCCCCCACCCCGTAGCATGGGGTTGTTGTGACACAAGGGCAGGACCCAGCACTTCACATTATTGAACCTCATGCAGTTGTCCTCAGCCTATCAGGCCAGTCTGTCTAGATCCCACTGTAGAACCTTCCTACCCTCCAGCAGATCAACACTCTCACCCAGCTTGGTGTTGTCTGCGAACTTACTGAGGGTGCCCTCGATCACCTCATCCAAATCAATGATGCAAATATTAAACAGGGCTGGCCCCGACACCAAACCCTGGGGAACACCACTCAGGAATGGCCACAAGTTGGATGAAGCTCAATTCACCACCATTCCCTGGGTTCAGCCATCCAGCCAGGCTTTGGCACAGTGAGAGTGCACCCATGCCAGCCATGAACAGCCAGTTGCTCCAGGAGAAAGCTGTGAGAGACAGTGTCGAAGGCTTTACTGAGGTCTGTGTGGACAACATTCACAGATTTTCCCTCATCCACTAACTGGGTCACTTTCTCAAGGAAGGAGACCAAGTTGGTTAAGCAGGACCTGCCTTTTGTAAACCTATGTTTTCTGAGCCTGATCCTCTGGTTGCCCTGCACATGCCAGGTGATGAAACTCAGGATGATCTGCTCCGTGACCTTCCCCATTACTGAGGTGATGATGACAGACCTGTAATTACAGGGATCATCCTTCCAACCCTTCTTGTAGGCAGGCATCACATCTGCTAGTTTCCAGTCACCTGGGAGTTCTCTGGTTAACCAGGACTGCTTGTCAATGATTGAAAGTGACTTGACAAGCTCTTTTGCCAGCTCCCTTGTTACTTTCAGGTGCATCCCCTCTGGGGCCATAGATTTGTAGGTGTCTAATTGGCATAGAGGGTCACTAACCTTTTCCTCTGGATTATGGTGAATGGTGAGATAGATGTAAGTAACCAAGACACTATTAAAAACCAAAATTGTTTCCGAATGTTCTTGTTCAAACTGGGAGTCAAAGGAAATAGGTCTCAAATGGTAAAACATTTTTTGTCACTACAATTCTGTAGTACAAAGTAACGAAAATCAACCAACTAAACCAACTAACAAGCAATGCCCCTGTATTGACTAAGGCCAAGGTTGTTATCAAAGAGCTATTCAGAAATCAGAACGGAAAGATCTACCTGGGACAGCTGTGTTGGAAATGTTTGCTAGCAGAACCTTCCAAGAAAGTTCATACTTGTGTGTGCTTTTAAGATAGAATATAGAACAGAAATCAGCAGCACCAAAAAGCTAGCAATGCTTTCTTACCCATATTGTAGATGTGTTAAGAGACTGAGTCAGAGGTTGTTGCAAACCTGAAATTTAAGGATACTTCCTTTCTGAGAATTTTGGCTGGCTAGAAATGATCTTAAAAATAGATAAAAGACATGATCTTTTACAGAATGTTTTCAGCTGCAGGAGAGTATTTTGAATGCTTCTTAAGTATATTAAGATAAACTCAAATGAAGAGAAGGTATTGGATTTCTCTGCGTTTTCAGTGCTCCCAGAGGTTATACCTGCACAGTGTCTCAGGTATAACTGTGTATTATGTAAACTGCATATTTTAAAAGTATGTCAGCAAGTATTGAACTGCTTCCCTTTGATCACCAAATCGGCTCAATTTTACCTAGCTAAGGAAGGGTGTCTGCTTCCTTGACAAAGACATTTCTCATTTGCATGAGGCTTTTAGCCTCTTAATCTTTAGGGACTCTAGGGAGTCAAAGCACTCTTCTGCATCAATAACCCTTCACATCAAATATCTGTCAAGAGAAGTACCTGAGGTGTTTGCTCCTGCTGCAAATATTCTTTAGTTTTTTGGTCCTTGCATTGGCTCCCAGGGTTCTTCTGTTGGCCTTCTGCTCTTCTTTGCCCAGATACAGCTGTTGAGGTTGACATTTCCAAAATTATAATTCTGCAATGGGGCTTTCATGGATCTGTGTGAGGATGGTGCATGATTTCATCCTGATAACAGGATGAGCTTCAGCGGATGTGTGATAGAGCCAGTGATGACTGATGTCCCTTAGGGGGTCTCACTGGGGCTGATACTGTTTTTGCTGGGGACATGGACAGTGGGATTGAGTGCACCCTCAGCAAGTTGGCTGATGACACCAAGCTGTGTGGTGCAGCTGACAATCTGGAGGGAAGGGATGCTATCCAGAGGGACCTGGACAGGCTTGAGAGGTGGGCCCATGCAATCCTCATGATGTTCAGTGAAGTGAACTGCAAGGTCCTACACCTGGGTTGCAGCAATCCCAGGGACACCGAAGGGCTGAGTGAAGAAGCGATTGAGAGCAGCCCTGTAGAGAAAGGTGTGAGGTGTGATGGTTGATGAAAAACTCAACATGAGCTGGCAGTGTGCATTCTCCACCCAAAAAGCAAACAAATCCTGGGCTACATCAAAAGGAATGTGGGCAGCAGGGTGGAGAAGGTGATTTTTCCTCTCTACTGTGCTCTTGTGCAACCCCACCTGCAGCATTGTGTACAGTTCAGGTGCACCCAACATAAGAAGGACATGGAACTGCTGGAGCAAGTGCGGAGGAGGGCCACAAAGGGGAGTAGAAGTCTTCCTATGAAGACAGGCTGAGAAATTTTGGGCTGCTCATCCTGGAGAAGAGAGGGTTATGTGGACACCCCAAAGCAACCTTCCAGTATCTGAAGGGGGCCTACAGGGAAGCTGAAGGGGGGACCTTTCATCAAGAACTGTAGTGATGGGACAGGGAGTAAAGGGTACAAACTGGAAGAGGGGAAATTTGGGTTAGGTATTAGGAAGAAATTATTTACTATAAAGATGGTGAGGTACTGGAACGGGTTTCCCAGGGATGTTGTGGATGCCCCAAACCTGGCAGTGTTTCCAGGCCATGTTATATAAGGCCTCAAGCAACCTGATCTAGTGAGAGGTGTCCCTGCCCATCACGGGGGTTGAGATGAGGTGATCTCTAAGGTCCCTTCTAACCTTAACCTTCTATGATTCTATTAATGAAAGAGCTGTATTCCTGCATGAGGTTTTTCAAGAGACAAGCTGTGTTACTTGGGAGGACAAAGTGGAGGCATGACTGTGACCCACCACCTGTACTTGAGGAACATGGTGGTAAACAGCTGCTGCTCAAAGAGCAGGAAGCTCAGGTGCACAGTAGCAGGGTTGTTAGAGGGCCAAAAAAAAAAAAATCTATAATGATTCTGAAGCTCCTTCTACTGCTCTTGGACATACCTGGGTGACTTCTGGGGCAGGGGATAGCAGAGGAAATAAAAGGGCTTAGCCACCAAGGTACTTTGGGAGGCATTACACAGCATATGCAAAGCCTGTATGTCTGAAGGAGTTTCTGAAGGCCGCCTGCAGTTCTAGGAAGAAGCCAGATGCTTTCCTGTGTCTGTACAAAAGCAACCATGGTATATCTTAATTTCCTAAGATAGTTACATTCTACTCAGCTTTCATTTTAAGAGAAATTGCTTCCACAATTTTATTCTGTTCTGTTCATATGACAGCTTATGTGAATGAGGCCTTCTTCCCATTTCCCAAAAGGGTACCATGATGCCACCCTTTTTCTCTTTATCTCTCTTTCTATCTTGAAAGAGAATTGGTTTTTAATTATCTACCTTTAAAAATTCACTTTGTTCTATTTTTTGTCAACAGGGTCTGAAATATAAGTGCTATTACTAACACAGTAAATGCAGATCATTTTTAGCTATAACAACAACAACTAGGCATTCATATCCATTAAATGCTAAAATTAAAAAAAATGTTTTTATGCAATCCAGTATAAAAATGTGTTCATTTTACTTACAACATTTTTGATGCTATCCACATTAATGAAAAGATACTGGGTTGGATCCACTGTATCATTAGCAAAATTTCTAGTTAATTGAGGACATCAAAGATTTTACTTATCACTCATCCCAAACAATCAAAAAAGGATATATAACCAAGGTGGGGAAAACAGGATTAAAATACATACATATTTTCTTTTAAATTTTAATCAGATTTAAGGATTTAGTCATGAATGGTTGAATTGGAACATCCATAAAGAAAGCACTTTTGCTTTGTCTCCTTTAATGGATGTTGATGCTTGTCAAGTAAAATTCCAACATGGGGAATTTGTAGTTACAAAGGAAGCTTATTCAAATAGACAGTCTACAATGGGATATTTCTCAATAGTCTAAACAAATAGAATAATATCAGATGTAAAGGGAAGCTATTAAAATGATAGAAAGAAAACAGTCAAAGGATTTATCTCTATTACATGGGTAAGAGATAAAACTAGAATATTCTTTAACTTGGTGTACTTTTTGTATGTTCCAGTGATGAGAATATCATAATTTAACAGTCAGGCGATCTACAATGGTTTGCATCTTTAATTTATTATTTACACATTCCTCAATGCCTTGTTGCTTACTTTATTATAAATTATTAGACAAGGAACATTAATGAAATTAAAGAAATTGGTTAAGTGTAGAAACATTCAATTTTGTTTGATGAAAAATTATTTACAAGCAAAATAGTGGTGAACGGGTTGGCTGTGAGCTTCATGGGCTTAGTCATAGTCTTAGTTCCTAAAACAGTTGAAGATCACACTTTGTGGGAAAAAAAAAAGATGAGTTGTTCTACTTCTGTGTCTAAGCCTGCAGTATAATTTAGATTTAGATGCTCCCACATTTTTGGCTTGGAACTGATTTCCAGTGATTTGAATTAATGTGGAGTTATTTGGAAACTTTAGTTTTACTTGAGGTGGTTTTTTATTTTTTTATTAAACAAGCAAAGGAAAAGCATTTTGTCTTTCTTTAGAGGCTGGTGCAAATATCTTGTGTATTTCCAGTCAGTGTAACTGTCTTGCTAAACATCAGAGTATTATTTTTCAGAGACATTTGAGGGGAAAAAGTAGTTTCTTTAACTTTGTGTTTCTTCTAGAGCTACAGTTGTAGGTGCCATCCAATTTATCTGTTAAAGAAACCAGTTCATACTTGTTCAAGTCCATCTGAAAACTATCCTGAGATGACCATTTCAGCTGAAAAAGGATATGAAGGTTTTCTGAATCAGACTTAGGGGAGAGAGCAAGGCACATACAGAGAATGTTTTCAGTGGCAAAACATATACATTCATTTATTATCATAAACACATACATTCACTTACTGTCACATTAGGGAGATAGATAAAAGTTACATATACACATAGAGAGAAACACGCAGAAGGCATTTCTACCATATTTATATTGCATACTTTCATGAAACAAATAATTTGTGTGTGCTTGTTCTTTCCAGGGCTGTGGCCTTGAGTCTTTGTCATACATCAGCCTTTCTCCGTGCAAGGTTACCACAAATAAGGTATTACACCCTGGCCCTGTAGATGAGGGTACCTCAGGTTCCTGTTAATAGATCATCTGGGGCAGATAAGAGAGAATGATCAGTGTTTCTATATGTATTCAGTCTTGGATTTCTGAGTAGCCAGTGGCTCTTTTTGCAGTCCTTTAAGGGCAGCACCCAAAATGGGACAAACTGCCTTTTCTTTGCCAGATTTCAGTTTACATTCTCCTGTCAGAATTGTGATTTCATCCACCTCTGCATATGGATCATGCCAATTGTTATGAGGGAAAGCCATAGTGGGAGGAGAAAAATTATCATTAAGATTTCTTCAGGAGGGAAGAGCCTCCATCGACTCTCCCTCAGCAGTAATACCCTTCAGTCACCCTCTGGAGGTCAGTGTCTTTCTCCCCAGGACCCTCTCTGAGGGCTGGCTTTACTTCTCCCAGAGAAAATCTTGCAACAGATCCAGGTCATGCCAGAAAACTCAACAACAGCTTTGGACCATACCAATCAATCCTTCGTATCCATGGGATCCTGTCATGCCCCAGCCTATTTGATGCGTTTAGGGGAAGATTGATTTGCTTTGGGCAGTGCATGGGAGAAACAACAATTCTCAGGAGGTTCAATAACAAACTGGTCATTAACCCAGAAAGTTTAATGTTTTTCTCCCCATTTGCCTTCCCCAAGAATCAGCTTGACTTTCTCATGGAGAAAATCTTACAGCAGGTCTGGGTTACCACAAAACATTTAAAGAGGTTTGATGCGTCCAGGTCACACTGAAAAGAGAAAAATTATAGCAGTGGGGAGCAGTTGAGATCAGACATTTCCTGGGTTGCCATGATCTTCAGCCAGAAATTCCAGCTTTGACTGGAAATCAGTTCTCCTTTGTCCAGGGCTCTGGATTATGTCCCTGTAGAAAAATCTGCTCTGCACTTTTCAGAGTAATCCTCCAATTTAATGCTACAACCCACTCCTGAGGGCAGAGGTGACTGACGTTCTTGTTAGTAGATCCCTTGGGATGGATTAGAGTGCATTGACACGAAATGACCGGTGTTTATAAATATATATAGGGCAGGTTTATTTTCAACACTGGCTTGCCTTGTCAACAATCCACTTGTGTGGCAAAGCACCATGAAGTTTGATATCTTGTGATGGTGGGTGAGGTACAGGCACATAAAAAAAAAACAGACTTGCATTCTAATTAGCAGAAGCTGTGAGTGGTGAGGATGACAAGAAAGGGATGACAGAGCAACACATGTAAAGGATGCTATTGTGAGTAACTGAGTGGTTCTAAATCATTTCAGGGACTGTGAGAAGTTTCGCAGATGACTGCTGTTTGATTGATGCTAGTGAGCATTACAGCAAAACAACATGAAGAAACAACACCAGAACAAGTTGAAGAATGAGCTGATAGATAGAGGACAATTATCCTCAATGTGTGAAGTAATATTTTATTATGCTAATTTTCCTTGAAAAATGGTGGCACTAAATAAGCTAGGGGTTGAAAAATAATGACAGATAGCAATGAATCCTCAGATTAAGTACACACAGGATGTAAGCAGCCCAGAGCAGATTTGTGTGTCAATTACTCAGATCTCCCATGTGATCTGGCAGGAGAGACCCTAAGGAAACAGTTACTGCCCATGGTAAAGTAGTTGGTGAGTGACAACCAGTCTGGAGAAATCTCTTCTTAGTTAAGCAAATTATAGACAAATCCTGCTAAAGTACCTCCTTTCAATGTGAGGAATTCACAGTGCAGGCAATAAGAGATGTTCCTATCTGTTGATTTGACAGTCAACATCACAAGACTAGAGAGATCACTTCTCTACCAATCCATCTGTTAAGATAAGACTTTGTGTTTCCACTTGTGCACTGCCTCTGCTCTAAGTGACTTCAGGAAATTTCAAGACACATTTTGAGCCAAATAAAATCAGAGGGTGGATCAGACCTCCTTGGAAGACTGAAAACAAGAAAAATATCCTCTGCTTTACTTTCTTGTGTAATTCTAAGATTTCTTACCTGGACACCAAGGACAGTACACATCAATAAGGAATTTTTGTCTTTAAAAATTATGTGATTCTTGTATCCAGTCCCAGAAACAAGAAGAGGCCAATGAATATATGAGAAATACATGAAATAGGGACCTGTGTCCATAATAATCTACTGAATTAACAGGACTGAATGAAGCAGCAGAACTTGCCTTTAGAGTGCTGGCAATGCCTGGGGACAGTGTCTGGATCCTCACTTTTGGGATGAACACAGGCTCCCTGATTTGTCTGTTGAGAACTTTCTGGAACAGATCCAACTTTGAAAGAAGGTGATTACCATGAAGAAAAGATTTTTCCAGACTAATCCAAAATCAGACAAGACTGTCATTTTGAGCTTCTTCACAGACAGGAACTATTGTAAATAGAATGGCCCAAATTGCAATAAAGACAGTTCTATTTAATTTTTTTTCTATTAGGCTTGCAAAGCATTTATTTCATGCCCTGGTATACATTTATGGTGAAATGCTCTCTCAAGTACTCAAAATAGTATGTAGGATGCTAAGGATGAATTATTTATGACCTTTCATTTTGTCTGTTCCAAGAAGTACTTAGATTATCATTCCTTTGTGATTGACAGTTTCATGAAAGTACCTGGCAGGTACTTCCAACCATAATTTTTATCCTATGTTTTAACATGTACTTATATATTATTATTTATTATTGATAAAACTGTCATTGACTTCTATGGGAGCAATGAAATTCTGCGTTTTTAGTAAATCTCAGCTTCAGAATCACACTCATGTAGATTAAAATCTTAAACTCCCAGTGACTCATTAGATGTAAAACGAAACCTTCTCAAAGGCTTTTGAGTTTTTTGGATTCATGTGCACATATGCTTATGGGGATGAGTCAAATGCTCTAACTTTTGAATATTTAGAACAATCTCACTCTTGAACTTCAGAAAATTTTGACATTGAATTTTCATGTTATTTAAGAAAAAAATTGTAAGGAGGAAAAGTACACAGAAACAAAAAGGGAGTATTAGAAGTGTCACACTGTTTTAAGTGCATGTATGTGCCTAGAATTTTGTTATGAAGCCATTTGACAAAACCACTGTGAAATTTTCTGTCAGTAACTTTATTCTCTTCTATGCTCTTAGAGCCACACAAATAGCACTGTCACTTCACAAAAATGTCATGCTTGATATTCACCAAATAGTATTTTACTGTTAACTATAGCTCAGGTTGGTTTACTTACTATTCTGAAGAAGCCTGGAAAATTTTTCTGTTGGAAATGCATGAGTATGGGAAAGTTTTAGTTTTTCAAACTTTAGCCATTTTGGAGTTACTGAAATTTGAACAATGTTCTGCTATCTTAATCAGAGTAATGTGTGTTGATGTTGTTGCTGACCTCTGCCAGACATTCACAGGTGAAACTTTTTATCAGTTTATCACTCAAAAGACAAGTCAGCCAAGGGAAGTCAATTTCATTCAACTCATCCACAAGCATCCTCCTTGGAAATTATGACTGCCGCCTGCTTGGGAGAGATTTTAACCTTGTCTGTAGTTTTTTAATCCTTTGCCAGTTTAAGAGGTGCATTCCCAGGTCTGTGTGCCACATGCCACTTACTTTCTCAACCCTTTAATTGGCAAGTTAAATGCAAGCTGAATATTTCCATTTCCCCATGAAAAATCTCTTTCCAGCACCACCTACCTTCTGAGAAGTCCTTCCAGCCATCTTTGGACTGGGAAGCCCACTGGGTGCCTTTGCTATGTCAGATCAAGCCCAGGCACTGCTGAACCCTGAGGGCTGTGCTGTGGAACAGGACAGGGCCTGTCAGTGTGTTAGAACAGCTCAGGGATGGCTCCCAGGTGACTTCCCAAAACTGTAGCTGGCAAAGATATTCCATCAGGTTCCTTTCATCTTTGTACTTCTGAATGGCTCTACTCCTGCTGATGTTAATGGTCCTGTTTTTTCTCACAAAGTTCTGTCATCTTTCCCACTGTTGCTCTTTGTCTTTCCATTTCTTCTGAAAGTGCTGGGGGCTTATACTCTTTTCTAGCTTTTTTTCTCCTTTTTCCTACTTTTTCATCCTGGAAAATTTATGCTTAGATTCTCAGCTGCCCTTCTCTTCCTCCATGTTGTAGTGCCTGCTGCTGAATAAAAAATATCCCTGTTTATTTTCTGTCTTCATTTTCTCTCACACAGAAATCCTTTTTCCCTCTGTACCTGTTGCTTCTTTCCAGGATTTTATGCCCACAGAATGTTCAGAGACTGAATAGAGATCATTTAGTGACTCACATGCTGCTATGCAAGGCACAGATGACAGATGCTGGTGTAAGATGTCACTGAAAGTGACTGAATGCTATAACTTGTTTGGTCACCTCAGGCAAGTCATCACTCTTTTTTGTTTCATCTCGGAAATGGCTTTAATTATATCTAATGCCTTTGTGATTTATGGATAGAAAACACTATGCACAATCCAGTTGTAAATTACTGTTGTTGCTGTCATTTTATTATTATTATTATTATTATTATTATTATTATTATTATTATTATTATTTCTTCTGCAGTCTAATTTTTCCCTTTAGCTCCTTCCAGTTAAATTAATGTTTATATCAACATCCTGAAAGTACATGCAAGTTTACCAATAAAGAGCAGCTTGTTATTATGAGGCTCATCTTTCACAATACAAATCTAAAGGGTTAAAGGAAGGGCTGCATTTGTGATACTTTGCTTTTAAGACATTAGTTGATATTCAGGGGTCCACTGTGAAACCTGCTTGTTGGTCACCTAAGCTTTTATTCTGAGAATCCTTTTTGTGAGTGGTTAGGAAACAACAAAACACATACTGGAAATTTGGGATAATGGTGCCAACTGGATTCTTTCTCTAATGGTGAGTGGTAGGTTGTCACTCTTTCTAATTCAATGAGATAGAGAGCTGTATCCTATATGAATGACCAGGATGCAGACTCCAACTGACTAACATTTATCAAGAAAAAGGTGATCCTCTTTCATGTCAGTGTCAGGCATTGAACTGCACTGAAGAATTCAGGATGCTACTCATACAGCAGAGTTGATTCACTAAGAAATGGTTTCAATGTACTGAGGATTGCTATTTTCTTCTCACAAATTTGTATGGCAAAACCACTAAAAGCAGGTTAAATACTGGAGTATTAACGGAGTGCTTAATGGAGTCCTTCTGCTTTTCTTTCATTTTTATTTATCCCTGCTTTCCCAAACCATTTGTATTCCTGATTTCTGACTGGATATATGGGAGCAGAGGGTGAGGTTAGGGGAAAAAAAAGCATTTCTGAACAATCAAGGTGGAATTTAGGCCTGCTAATTTCAGAGCATGACCACCCAGGGAGGGGAAGGTGTGGGTTGTGGTCCTTGCTGCTCATTATACACTCAGCTAAGGAGTTAGACTCACTCTTGTTCTCCTGGTTTGATGAATCTTGCATTCTTGGATGCACATCTTCAAAGAAGCTTTCAAAGTTACTTGCTGTCTGGATTTACTTTGCAGGAGCTGTGCATTTAAATGCCCTTAACTAAAGACCAACTGGATCCCTGTCTCACTTATACCAGCTGAGAAGTTCAACCAGTAGGTCACTACCCAGGAGGAAGGGAGTCCCCATCACCTTTGGAAGTCTCCTAAAATGGGTATCTAAAGCACTTCAGCTCACACCATTGTGTTCAGTTGTTGTCAGACTCCCATGTGAGTATGCCATATCTATATACAAGCATCTATCCTCTGCCAAGAGATGGACAACTTTTTATAGAATTCCTGTTTGGATTTGGGTCTGAATCATGGTTTAATTTTAATTTTTAGCTATTTTTTCCCCACTCACTGTAATATACTTAGATGTTCAGTTTGTTTCTTCATGATGCACTTCTCCTGGATTTGATATCCTGAAGAATGAGTGAAGACACTGCACATCATTCTGCCTAAATACCTCCTTTGTATTTGGTTCTTTAATCTGAACAACTGAGAATATGTCTTTAAAGCAGCTTGTTACAAACCGCTTAAAATCTGCCTCACACATAGTTCATTAAATGCTGAGTGATGAACACATCACACATTTATTCAAAATGACCTCTCTAATTAGCAGCTGTAAAAGAGCTGTCTGATCTCCTCCATTTATCTAAATGTACTGCAGCTTGTGCCTGTGGTCTCATGTCTTGTTAGCTCCGTTTCAACCAATTTCTTCAGTCATTGGTAAAGTCAGCAGGAATTAAGGCAGCTCAGTATTTTGAAAGATCCTGCTACTTTTCCAGGTGCTCAGATGTGGCACACATCCATGTTTGACCCAAATTCTGGGATGAAAGCCCTGAGAGCCACCGCAGCATACACCACCAGGAGTTAGGCAGAGCTCCCCAGTGCTCAGGAAGCTCCTGTTGGAATTGTTTATGGCTTTGGGCAGCTCTCCACCTGCCTGTATGAATGATAGCGCGATAACACAGCCATTAACATTTACAGTACAAATTATAAATCCAATTAAAAAGGAGGCTGTGAAAGCCCCTTGCCATGGCAATGTTCCAAATAAAAGAGGCATGTACAATATTTTACTTAAAGAAACTGTAGGATGAAATTAGGAGACCAATGAATGTATTTTTGAGTCTCTTTTCTTTGTCTGTTGACTGCCACTTCAGATCAAGATTACTAAATCTATACCGGGCAGATACTGAAACTCCTCTGTATTCATCCATTATTATTTTGTCTTTCCATGGCAGTATAATGATACGCTGCATATTTATAATCTCAGAAGCAGTCTCTAATTCAGTCACTCACACCATCTCTGTTTAGCAGTGTTTACTTTAAACTCATGGTTAAGTTCAGTTGAACACATTTGTTGAGAACTCAGCATCTGTCAGAAAGATGTTGCTGGGTCTACCTGGACTTTTGATCTGACCCAGAACATCCATTTATTTATTCTCAAGTATGTTCCTAAATTAGGAAAATGCACTGTATTTTATAAAGACCATATGGAGCCAATATTAATGTTCCACAATTCTTATGTGTTAAATACCAACAAAAGAATTCAATAGCTACTTCTCTTAGAAGAAATACTTCTATTCAGTTTTTTGGTAATTCTTTTATTTCTATAAAAGTTTGCATGAAATGGTATTTTACAGAAAAGAAGACACATGAAATTAAATGCCGGCAAATCAGGCAAACAAAATTTTCTGTCTCTGGATATCTTCCATTTGTTCATGTTTTTTCTAAATCTGTGAACAATATTCTGCTGTGAGATGCTGCATGTGTTTTGCATGTAGGTAGCGGCTGGATAACAATTACAGGAGGGCAGCTTGTCAACCAATTGGCAAGTGCTAAATTGAATTGGATATTCAAAAGCTGGAGTAAAAATATTTTGGTTCAAAGTTTAAGATATTGAAGTATACCATTTGGCACCAGAAGCTTTTTGTAAATCATTTTTCTTACTCTGCAGTCATGAATCATTCCAGCAGTGGGTATATACATTAGTGATTCCAGCCACAAGCTGCTGAAATTTGATGTTGGCTGATGCAAAAATGTAGCTATTACAGTGATTTGACATCTAGCTCCACATCTTGAGTAGACACCACTACCCCATTTAAAACTAATTCCTCAGGAGTGACATCTCATGCACAGGGATTATGAGTCATTAAATAATCATTTGGTAACACAGTGCATCCCTTGCCTCTGGAAGTGGTGTTCAGCATGGTGCCTACTCAATTAATCAACCTTAAAATAATACTTTCCACTCTTCTAAATTGCACTTTCCTTCTCAAGTTTGTAGAAAGGGCTCATTTAACTAGAACATGATTTTAAAGGTAGAAGTGAGCCTGGGCAATGTAACTGGGGTTCAGATTTGAACTCTGTCACAGGGCTGACTGATTGGATCTGCTGCCAAATGCTACCTTATGGCTGATTTGAATTGCTCTGCTGGTGCAAGTCAGAAGGAAAATCATCAGATGGAGCTCCCTGATGACCTTTCCTGTGGAAGGAAACCTGTGGAGCATGGAAATGTCTTGTGGGGAGCTTCATCAATCCTCATTTGTTTTAGTGGCCTTTTGGGGCTCTGAGCATCAGGGAGCATTCCAGTGCAATTGGGGTGTCCCTGATCAATGACCACTTCTGGACTTGGCTTACTTGTCCATGAAGGAGAGCATTTAGTTACCACACTCAGTCTGCTTGCAACAAATACAGCCTAAGTAGTTTAAAGCACAGATTTACAAACTATTTTTATAGGATACCATGGGGGCAGCAGCTATTGGGAACAGCAGTATCAGTAAAGACGAGGGCAGATCTGGCTCTGTGTCAGCTTGCATATGGCTCAAAATAGCTCCTGCACTATTAATGACACGTATTATAGCTGGTAACTCCTATTAGCCTCTGCTTTGCAGCTGAAACTCCTGCAGGTCTGGCTTCCAGCCCATGGCCATTTAATTCATGTTCTATAAATGTAATTCAGTATTCAGGTCTGATTCAAAATTTCTTCAGATTTGGGGCTTTGGCCTTGACTCAGCACTTCTGAAAATGAAAATACATGGAAATATCCTACTGAAAATATATACTGAATTAACCATATTTAGTGGATTTTTGATTTGAGAAAGCATTTTTGTTTGAAATATGATTTTATAAACACTTGAAATGAATACGTGCTTGAAACTCTATTTATTAGCTGTCTTATAACTGTTTTCATCATCTTGCATAAAATAGCAGTGATTTCAGCAAAACTTTGCCACTTTGTCTTACTCAAAGGCTTGACCACAGACTGAAAGACTCTAAAACTATTTATATAGGTGAAGTTACAGGACATGAACAAAGATTGTTGATGTAACAATAAACATTGCTATTCTTCTTGTGATTGAACTGGTCTAATGGCATCTTTAAACACTTCATTTTCTTCAGCAGGGTTCGATAACATTAAGCTACAGTAAATAAAATATTAAAAAATATTTTAATTTGCACATTTAATGGCAAATGGCCACAGAGTCATTGAATTGTTAGGGTTTAAGGATATTTATAAATTTATTCAGTTACTACGCCTTTATGAATGATTTGTAAGTTTGTAGTTAAATAATGATTTGACCTTTATGAATGATTTCATGTAATGCAGTTTTGTAAAATTAAATTTACCAGGAAATAACAATCATTCGCATATGGCTGATTGTTCATTTGCCCTTATGGTGGGGCTATTTTTCCCCATGAATTAATCTGTTTAAAAGTAGTTATCTGGTTATCTATGCTTACTCGATATTCAAGGAAAGAGATAGAAGGGTTGAGTAGTCTTCTGAGGACACTTATCTTTTTTTCCACTGACAATAGAGAAAACTGGAGAAGCCAACTATGTTGGCCGACTATGTTGTCCTCATGTCATTACATGGCATGAGGATAAGGACAGATTCTGCCAATTAAGATAGAAAAGATAAACCCCACTGTAATCATATTCCATATGGTAACCCCACTGTACCAATCATATTCCATCTGCTCATTGGCAGTTTGCTCTTCCAGTGAAATAGGCCAGAACTTTGCATATTTTTCATAAGATGCTTAATTTTTCCTGTACCAGTTGTCATCTATTGTCAAAGAGGAGCACCATGATCAGCTCTGACCTCCCTTAGAGGAAGGATGTGGGACTTTACTGGGTAAATTTGTTTGAGTACTAGACTACGTCTTTTGAAAAAAGCTACCCCAACTGGAGTAAAGGTGTGAATAATATGGATCTGGTATTTTTGCCTGAATGACTAGAGTCTCAGCTTTCAGCTGTAGTATCTTTCCAGATCTTTGTCTCCTGGTTGGATATCCCTTCATCATTGACTTGATTTCCCTTATAGATGCTTTGAATGAATTCAGCTCATGTCTTAACCCTTTATTGACAAGCTTAAGCAATTCAATTCTTTGAGTTACTCATTTTATGATTTTTTTTCCAATCCCTTTATATTTCTCATGGTTCTAGTCTGATTCCTTGTCAAAATGTGGATACTGTCACTGGACTGTATCCTAGTGCCAATTTTGCAGATAATAAAATTTCCCCAGTCTGTTATCTCTTTTGGCTAAAACATTTTGCTCTAGCTCATATTCAACAGATTATCCAGTATGGTTTGCAAATTGATTTCTGAATTATCATTTTCTAAGACTAAGTTTGCTCTTCTGTAAGGATGACATCTGGCTTCTTGTCCTGTTTTGGCATGAAACCATTTTAAATTGCACAGATTTTGCCTTCACCTTTTTTTTATCAGCTTCTTGTACATGATGTATTCCCTGCTTCATTTGAAATTCCTCTGGTATCTGTACACCCACAAGCTTTATCAGCAACACTTTCATACTGAGTCATCAATAAAAACATTACATGGCATGAGGACAAGGACAAATTCTGGGAAAGCCAAACCAGGACACTGCAACTTAGTAGATCCTTGGTTAACAATCCAGATCCTACCTTTTAACTATTTCTGTAATTCCAGATGTAGGATTTATAAAACAGAAGTGTCTGTTTGAAAAACACAAGGTTTCCACTTTAAAGCTGTACCAGCTTCTCTTTGCACCCAGTTAGTTGTTTATGACACATGGTTCATGAGGCACTCCTTGTCAAAGGGACACTGATATTTCGAAGAAGCATTGAGCTGCAGTGTCTGGATGTGAGGGACAAATATCTGGCTATGTGCAGGTTACAGGTGTGAAGTTTGCAGCCCTTTTTCTTGCCATTGCTTGGGATGTTGTCTGCATAATATAATTTATTGGGTATATCCAGATGCAAATACAGCATTTTTTTTTACAGACAATGCTAGGTAAATTCTGTTTTGTTAATTAAATCAAAGACTACTGTGAAATGACCCTGAGCATATCTTGAAATTTGCTGCAGTGTCCTGGTGGCAAAGCACAATTTGGGTCTTACAGCCTCTAAAATAACCACACACAGCTTAATGATACCCTTGTCTTACAAACACTGGGTTCACATTAAAAAGCTCACAAATCTCAGAGGTTTTGAGGTTTGGGTGCTGTTTGAGGCTGGATTAACTAATGTGTAGATTCTGGTAGGATAAAAATCAAACCTGTTTTTACTGAATGAATGGCAGGGAGAAAAACATTCAATTCACAGAAAGACCAACATCAATTCACTTCCTTATTAGTGACATGGTAAAAGGTCAGAGGGGCACTGATGTATGTTTGCCTTGTCAGTTTTTGCTGTAGTAAAGATGGATGGTCATACTGCTGTGCTGAAAAATGGCTTTTATTGGAAATTGTTAAGAGGAACACTTTGTGTAAGGTGCTTCATTTTTTTTTTAATTGTGAAAATACCTGTCTCTGAAAAATTATAGAAATTCTTCATTGTCCAGAAAAGTGAGACACTTTGCAGTCTCCAGTGTCTTAGATTTAAGCTCTCTGTTTAAAGTTCCACACTGGTGACATTTATTTTTCTCTGTTTTAACACATGCTTCCTTTCAGCAACGCTATCTGCCCATCAGGAATCAAAGCAAACCCAGATGGCTCAGGAACAGATGGCTTATGGTTTAAGAAGCATGGGTCAGAGTCATCCATACAGTGCACCAAGTTCACAGGAGTGCTCTTCCTACATCTAGAGATTGGGAGATGCTGAATCATTATTTTTCTTTGCTTTGCTATTGTCAGGCTGGAAAGTTAGCATGTATGAGAGAGTGAAACAGAAGGTGCTGTAAGAAGGAAAGTTCTGCATGCTCCACTCAAGGAAAAGAATTAATTTCTCATATGGTAAAAAGGTACAAGGTAGCAGTTGCAAAGACAGATATCTAAGAAGTATTTCAAAAATCTGCTTTGCTCTGAAATTATGAACAAGGCTCATGGAAAAAGTCTGATAAATTATGCTGGAGGCAGCCAAGGTGTTTCCAGGGAAGAAGAGAAAGGGAGATCTAGCAGCCTCACAGCAACTTCCCTATTGCATGACCAGAAATGTGTCTCTTACAGCAGACAGATTATTGCCTGACTAAGTCTAAACGGAGAGCTGTTTGCAGCCAAGTAGCTGTGATACAGGACACCAGCAGCAATTGCAGGATACTACAATTACATACTGCAGCAATGAGTCAGGTCAAAATTCTGTTTCAGAGATCTAAAAGGCATCTCACACAGATCACAGCAGCCAAACTCATTCTCTTCCCCAAATTTGTAGTAGCGCAATAAGTCTCCAAGACCATGTTCATCACTACTCTTCACTGTCTGCCTCCACTCTAGAGGGGCAGGAAAGAGCCCCAAAATTATGTCTACATGTATTTCAGATGTTTTCACATCCAGTTGTGTGGGGTAGCTAAAAACCAGGACATGGTTGGTTCAAGCAGTAGGACTATTATACATGACATATGTACACTGTGCCAGGAAAGTATCTTGTTTTGGAATACACATAAGGACAGAGTCCACACAGCATTTTTATCAGGAAATCCCCCCTACAATACAGTCAGGACTGTTATCCCTATAATTTAGATGAACAAAGCAACAGGGAAGTACACCAATCTATTCTTTCAAGGTCATGCAATACAGCAGTATATGGAAAAGAAACCCGCTCTCTTAATTCTTACTTCAGTGTTTTGTTTGCAGGCTGTAAAAGGGAATGAATGAAATTTTTTAATCCTCATAGCTTTTGCAGAAAGAGATAGTTTTGAGAAGGGATCTTAATGGGTGGGAAGATTCAAGGTAATCCTACTGACCTAAACTTAGTGAATATTTGGCTTCTCTCCTTTCAAAGACTTTCTGCTCCCTGTGTTTTGGATTCTTCATGGCACTCCAGGTGTGGCCTCACCTGTGATGAGTAGAGGGGAAGGATCACATCTGTCCTGGATTGCCAAGACAGCATCCCTTAATTTTGCCTAATGATGCCCAGGGCACCATTAGCCTTTATTGCAACAAGGCTCATTGCATATGGTCTTCTTGGTCTCCACCAGAATATCCCAGGTCCTTTTCTGTTAAGCTGCTTCCCAGGTGGACCATGCCCAGCATGAGGGCTGTTCCTGCCCAGGGGCAGGAATTTACTCTTCCCCTGGTTGAACTTCCTGAGATTCCTGTCAGCCCACTTCTCTTGGAGGTTGAGGTTCCCCTGCATGGCAGCACAACCCTCCATGGATCAGCGACCCCTCTGAGTTTTGGGTAATCAGCTGACTTGCTGAGTGCACTCATTCCCCAGGCTGCTTCACCATCCAGATCCTTAATAAAGATGGTAAGTAGGATTGAATTTGGTATTGTCCCTTGAGATGTAACTAGCATTGCTCAATACAGGCCATCATCTAGACTTCATGCCAATCTGTCCTGTGTTTTTGGCTGTATTCCTTTTCATACTTACCTATAAACTTCACACTAACAAGAAAGAATAAAGACGGGGAAAGGCATGAGAGAAAAAAAAAATCTCCCATACAGAAATTGAAAATGATAATTTTATTCTCTATTGCATTGTGTTTGTTATCTGCTAGACATTGCTCAAAATTTCGAGTTGGTCCTTGCCTTCTCTCTCCCTTTCTTGACCTGATCTTGAAAGAGAGACCTATCTGGAGGAGTGCTACCTCAAGGATCCTTGAAGATCAGCATAGGCAGGCATAAATCAGAAGAAGCTTTAGCATACTATATTTTAGAGTAAGGGCCAGTACTAAAGATATAATTGGGATAACTTAGTTCCTAAGTGTCTCATCTGAGCTTGAGGACAAAGACCCTGATGTTAGTTCTTACATACAACATTGCCTTCCTACAGCCTTTTATTTGGCTGAACTTTGCAAAACCATCCTGTCTGGTAGGAAATGCAGGGAATAATATGAAGCCTCTAATGGCTTGGTTTCAGAAATCTTGATCCTACCGTATATGCAATCAACACATCTGTGACTACCTGCTATCATCCTAAGTATGCCTTTTTCTCCTAAATACATAACCAGAACAAATATTCATCTCCTGCAGAAATGCTTAATGCTGACATGATATGGATTGATAGGAACAGAGCCAGAAGAGCAACATGAGAAATGTGTTCTGCCCGCTCTAGCTAATATTCTCAATCTCTAAGATTTCTGAATGTCATCCCAAGTATAATTTAGACCACTGAGAGGGTTACATATCCCTGTATTTTTCTTCCTGCCTCTCTGCCAGTCATCTTCAGCAAGCAAAATCAAATCTTTCCATGTAAGAGTTGTAACATATTATATCTACTTTGCATAATTTACTATAAAAGATGTATAGCAATGGAAAATAAAAAGTCCAATGATGGCATCATCCAAAACCTCTCCAAAACTTATAGTACAAACTGATTTTAAAATATTCCCTTTGTCTTTGAAGAACTTTAAACCTTTCTCAATGAAAAAGAAATTATCTCTTCTAAAGGGATAATCTGACATTTTGGATGCACAAGCCAGGGAGTTTTCCTTATAAATTGCATTGAAGTGTTCCCTGTATGATAAGTTTACATTGAAAGAGTCAGTATGGTGCAGTTACCCAAACCAGCTCTAAACAAATTATCCTGGGTACCAGCTGCTGGGTAACTCTGTTAGCCAAGAAGTCCATCAAGGCTAATGAGTTCTGCTGAGAGGCAGCCAGCATTAACTTACCTAAAGTGTCCTGTTGCCATGGCAATCTCTTGCTCCTAATTTGATAATTTGACTATTGTAGTGATTTTCAGCAGCTAAATATCTGTAGCATATATTTTGAATATTGTTTGCATGTAAGCATTTAGGATTTGGAATTAAAGAATTCAGAATAAAATTTAACTTTAGTCTGTGTATTTACACTTATAGGGTGTAAGGAACAGAATATATTTCATATTAACAGCTCTTTATCTCAGTGAAGCTAATTGTACTTCATGTGAAGGGAAGTATGGAACCTGAACTTATGAGAATATTGAAGATAATGTGGAACTGTCTGGCAAACTCACAGTTTCCATCAATACACTTCCTAATATATTTCCTAATGAGGGGCTATAAGTTTTTTGGTGGGGAAAGGGTGAGGTAAAGCCTTTCCATTCTAAGAATCAGTCTGCCATAGAATTGAGAATAGTATGCCATAATAACTTATAAAAAGATGCATGTTTTAAATGTGCTGTATACACCTTGGGGACACGGTAAAAAGCCAGGTTTTCCACTGGCTGTTCATGGATACCTGATGGGGGTATCATAAGTGTGATGGAGACCTTCCAGGCTATTCTTTGGGCTTCTGTGTGGTTTGGTGTACCAAATCTATCCCAGCTTTTTATCCCAATCGAATGGCAAAAGCTACATCTGCACCAAAGTAGAAATGTCTTTTTGGAGCTTCGACTAAACGTAAAATCCAGGTGGTCCTATAACCTTGAAGGTCCTGAATGAAAATAATTTAGAAAAAACTTAATGGAGGCTCACACATACAGAAATAACATTTTTGAAAAGAAGAGCCTTTTAACTACATATGTTCTACAATAATTTTCTTGGCATTTGATTTCTCTGACTTTAAACCTATTGACAAATGTTTTGTGGATCAGCAGGAAGGAAGCACGTGTATGGAAAATTATTTGTCCTGGGGCTGCTCTTGTCTATAGACTCTTATTGAGTATATAGATCTAACCTACGAATTCTCATAGAAAATGTCACTGAAAATAGAAGTGATTAAACAAAGTACATTTTTGTAATATTCTTCTCTCTTACAGACACTCATTAGAAATTTTAAGAACCCACCTTCCGATAAAAAGAATATATATTCTTCTCAGTAACAGGAAAGGAAGAATTAGGCCATGAAAAATATTAAGTTATTTCTGATTAGGTGCACTGAGATATTACAGTGACAGTGGTCCATCAGGAGCCCCACTAGATATATCTGCATAGTTAAAGACTGACAGACTTCTCTTCCAGATTAGTAAACCTCCACATTCGCTAAATATTTGGCCTTATGACAAAATCTAAAATTCTATGGGTGTTACATGCAGAAACATAAAACTCCATGACTTCTCTGCCTCAAAACAAAAAAATCCACTTATACCTAAAGGCAAAACCCCATTGGCATGCGTTTGAAATTGAGTGCTGAAAATCACTAGTCTTTTGGAAAATGCAATTATGTGCATCGAAAGCGTGTGGGTGTAAGAGCTTGAGAGACAGAGCCACATGGCATGGCTGTTTGCAAGTCCCCCATCTTTTTCCATTTGAATTCCTTTACTTCCCAGAAACTATTCTCCAGAATAAGTGGCACCTCCTCTTGGCATTTCCAATTTGTCACATTTAAAACATAACCAAAATTAACATTTTTTCCCCAATATTCAAACGATGAGAGTTACATTAGCTTTTTATCCAGGACAGTATGCTGAATAAAAGCTTTTTGCACCGTAGTTTTTTAAACTTTATCACATTAAACTCTAGTGAAATTATAGAATTCTCTTTCTGAACTCAAGCAATTTATGTGTTATGACGTGTTGAGAGTAGATTAATAATTTTTGGGAAAGGGACCGTAATAACCAGTCATTCAGCTTTGTGAGCTCTCAAATAGCACAAGCTGCTGAGCACACCCATGCAGTCCTTTGTCAGTTTAACAAAGTTAAGCTAAAGCATACTTTTCAAAAAGTGTACTCTAATAGGTTGAAGATTTTGAGTGTGAAACATGCCATACAACCCTTTATAGTGTCTTCCATTGGGAGATTATGGTCTCCTTTCCTTGTTAAAAATTACTGCAATGGAATTCCTATTGTGCACATTGTTGTTCCCTGGAATAAGAATATCTTATTGAAAAATAAGGAAAATCAAACTATTTCTCACTTTTGCATAAGCAGTTCTTCAAATTCTGCACATTTTTATGACTACTCATGGTATGGTAGTGATGGCCACATCATAAATATCCAGAGATTGTTTCCAAGGTGCATCCAGCATTTGTACATGGAATGTCAGTGCAGGCCAAGCCAGCTCTGCTGAGTGAATGGAGCTAACAGGAGCAGCACTAGCAATGGCACAAGCTGTGTCCAGGCTTTCCCATCACTGGGAACACACATCCTGGGGCTCTGTGCCATCCCTCTGCTGGATGCCGGCCCAGACACAAGCCTGTGCCACTTTATCTCACCTCTGTTGCAGCACAGGCTGCTTGGGTGATGGCAAAGGGGTGTAGGGGCAGGAGAAAAGTCAGTGGTGAGATAGAGGTTCAGAGCACACACAGTGAAGAGCTCTCTTACCTGGGAGCTTTGCTGACTGCTGTGCCAGTGTAGCTGAAATAACCAGCACCACTGACTGGGGGGAGAGCTTGGAAGTGACCAGTTTACTTACTGGGCTGTCTGGAGAGCTGACTGCTCAAGTGGGCAGGGGGATGTAATGCCGCCAATGCTGCCTGTAAGGCTGGACTTTGAGCCATGTTAAATATCATGAAAATTGTAGGAGCTCTTGCTCTTGTGTTTAAAACTGATTTTTACCCTACTCTGATGCCCACTACTAAACATCTAACTCTGAACTTGCTGCATGCCACAATCCCACTTGATTTTTTCTTTTGCGGCAGAATGAGTTAGTGTCATGATCTGAAGCAGAAAGATCTGTGCCATTTGCACAAGTAGATTTTTATTTCTACAAAGAATTGAAGGAAAATTAGGTTCAATGTGTTAGTTTTATTAACTGTTGTGAATGTTAGGAATGTTAGATGGGAATTTGATAATTAAAAGGATTTCAAGGGCCTGACAACAAAACTTCAGCTCCATAATGGAGCCACTTGAGCAGAGTGCTTGCAAATATATGATGGAGTTGAGAGATTAGAACATGGTGGAAATTACTGTACATTAAAACAAAGTAGTCAATAAAAATGCAAACACTCTGAAGTGCTTTAATAGGACTACACTCAATCACCCTCAAACAGCATTCAGTAACACATATAACAAGGATTCAGGGAAGCTTATCCAAACTCTCCTGTTCCTCACCTTTTCTGTAAGAAGGCTTAATCTTTGCTGAAAGATTCAGATTTGTCACTCTCTAACTCCTATACATTCATTTAAATTACTCTGAAGAAGCCTTGTATATTTAGGCCTTATTGACATGAAGCTTGACCTGAAGTCATTTGGAATCATCTGCGGTCTATGGAGCTGGATGCATGTTTGAACTCATGAAGGTCATTAAGATTAAAATGCTGAATGGGAGCTTGAGAGCTAAGTCACTCTGCATTCAGCTAAATGTACATCACCTTCTTGTCAAGGAGTTAAATATGTATTGCATAAATAACCATGGAATTCTTATTTTAGGTGGGAATTTAAACAAAATATTTTGCATTTTGAACAGTTGCCAAACTCTTCTTCAGCTCAAAACAGTGTAAACTTTTTGGCTTTGCCTATAGATTCTTTGATGGCAGGGTTTGGTTTTTTAGTTGGTTTTTTATCATGGAAGGCAAAAGTCTGATCAATTAATTATCTTCAACAAGAGTCTGTGGACAGAAGTTTTTCCTAATTTCTCTAGTAACACTGCTAGGTGGCAAAATGTACATGTACGAATATTTCCCATTCATTTCTGCTGCACACAAAAGCGTTAATTGTCTAATAATGCAGCACAAATATGGACAGCAGTTTTGTCAGAAATGTTCTCATCATTTTTTTACTTTCTTTATTTGCTGGGGGCTCTTGTTAGCACCTGGAGGTGAGTTGCTCCAACATATCGAGCACCAGCAGTCGTGCTGAGCAATGAGATGAGTCAGTCCAGCCCTGAAAGGTTCCTGCAGGGTGACCATACCTGCCCACAGCCACCACTACTGCTAAGAGCAGAAAATGAGCTACAAAATGTACAAGACAGGTTTTCATGCCAGCCTGTGTAGGGTTTTGGCAGCTGTCTCAACCTTTAGGGCAATATTTTTCAAACTAATAGCTAAAAAGTAATCTACAAAGGAAAGTAATCTCAAATGCTTCACCCCCACTCTTATTCCCATGTTTTCCAGAAGGACGCAAACACTAAGTTGGAAAAAACAGAAGTAACCAATTCACCTTCAGTGTTTCAGCTGTTAAATGATCAACAGTGTTCTTATAAAAGAGGAACACTGGGGTTTTCAGACTTCCTTTATAAGTAACAAATGGTCTTTGGAATTTAAAGAAGTTTAAAGATTAAATCATATTTTCTGTGAAGCGTATCTCTAGAGCAAGAATTTGTCAACCTGTTTTGACTAAATATTTTTGAAATATCTCAAAAGTAAAATCCACTGCCCCTCAGCAGTTTCTGATGGCACTGATCACATTACTGTATTTCGGGTGAAGCTACACCCCATTCAGTCTGATGTTGCAGGATCAGTCATACACTGTAAAGACCTACCACAGCTCCTCTTTTGCTGATGTAGCTTTTCAAGATCATATTTGTCATAATCAATGAAACACTAATTTTTATCTCCATCAGCTTTCCCAAGCGGCCAAAATCTCCCTGCTTCCATTTTGAGTGGTTCTTCAGGTTGCTCATAATTTAAGTATTTGTACTTTCAGCACTTACATCATTCAGAGCTTCTGTTGAAATGGGAATGAGTCATGTATCTCAAAATCTTTTTTCTGGGACTGTGGCCAAACAAGATCTTTATTTTTCTTCTTGCCTTCTTTTCTTTTTTATTTTTTCCCCTGTGCCTCTGTAAAAAAGACATGTCACTATCTGAAAGGGAAATACCTTCAGCTTGAAACTTTGCCCTCAGGTGAGGCTGTTCCACTGTTGAAAAATCTTGTGTTTTTAAATGTTTAAATAATAGATTAACTGATGGCCTGAATGTTTCTTAGAAACAGAATGAAAAATTTGGGTGATTTAAGATGATTCTGGAAGTTACAGAGGCTGAAATGCCTCTCAAATACAGAGGATGAGGACAGAGAAGCAGGGGCAGGTAAGGACACTGCTTCATCATAACAGAGGAGATCATCTCACTTGCATGCTGTTGAAAGACACTGACTGAAAAAAAAGAGGAAATTCCAATTTTGTTTTGGAATAGTATGTCTGAAACCCAGAATTATTATTTATCTCATATTGCGAACAAATATAATGGTGATTTCCCTGCAGACATGATAGTAAATGCTCTGAAAAATATCAATTACTCAGAAGAGACAATCTGAGGAAGTGAAAGGCAGAAGATTAATCAGGATTGCTATGTAAAAAAAATTCACGCCTAATAATCCTGATTTTTTTCAATTCAAGTTTTTATGTCCATCATCATGTTATAATGGGAAGCCATGTGAAAGGGGAATTTTCAGGCTTGCAAATAACAAGTAGGTCTTCCCCACATTGCTTAATAAAAAAGGTGGGGTTTTTTTATTGTTTGTTTTTCTATTTATGTTGTGTAGCTAATGGTGCATTTGAAAGGAAGATGAGAAGCCAAGCTTTCAACCCTCTAAGAACATGTTTAGTTGTTAAGAACATTCAGACTTTATTTGACAGTACATAGAGAAAAGTACAGACAGAAATCATGCTGGGCAAATTAATGTATTCCCATTGGGATCTGAGGAGATCTAGGCTGGATATATATCTTATTTCTGGAGGGTCCAGACTTTTTGAAGGCAATCAGAACTCTATCTGAACTTCAACACAAGAAAGCTTGAAGTATTAGCTGAGAGGAACGTTTACTAACATTGATATATAGATGTGAATTTTTTCTTCAGTTCTTACACTACATCTAAAATTGGGAAAGGATCTATTTTAGGTTATTCTTGTCAACATATTATTAAAAACTTGAATCTCTGTGAAAATTTTGGAAGCATTACCCATTTTAGTTGGTAATTTGCCAGATAAGGAGCTGTGTGTTTCAGTATTTGAATTAAGTTCAACACATATAAAGCGTTAACATATCCTATACTTACAAAAGATAGACTGCAAGTAAAAATAAAATTGGCATGATAAAGCAGTTTTTTAATTATGGAAAACTGCTACAGATACTGTTTTATTGAAATATGTCACCTCACTGTGAGGCTTCACTTCTATTAAGCTTTTTTCATCCATACTGTAGTTTCAAATCATCTCTAGCAATGATAGATCTCAGCTGGGGAAAGATTGAGATCCAGTTCTCTGCAGCAATGCAGTGTGGTGATAAACACAGTTGTAACAAATGTGAAAGAGCTGCTCAGGAAAGCAGCACTTTGCAGATAATGGTTTTAATTCAGACACATGCAGCTAATAGTGAAGGGGCATCAGTCTCAGCCTGCCAATAAGTCAGGCTGAGAGGTTCAGTTTGAGCATGGGTCGCAGTCCTGCTGCATGGCACATGTTCATGAGCCATAAAATGTGCCAGTGGCTAAAAAGCAAAATTCAAACTAGTCTAGTATCTCAGGTCATGGGATCTAATTGCATACAGAGGTTTGGAGGAAGAAGAGATGTTAGCTAGGGAAACAATTTGTTGACTGTTGTTAGCTGCACTCCTTTTCCAAAGCTGAGGTATCTCCTTCAGAAGTGTGGGACAAATGTCAACAAAAAAACCCCCATAATCCATAATATCCCAGCACAGCAACACAGTGTATTTTTCCCAAGTTTCCTTCACAGAAATGGCTGAAGTAGCTTCCCTGGGAAGTAAATAAAAAACTGATTAAATGTGATTTGAATTTAATTGTCTACCTTGAAAGGAAAATGGAACAATATGTGATGGGGATGTATTTTTCACTCTAATCATACTGGAAGATGCTTTGCTCTGATGTTGATATCAGTAGGGAAAAAGTGTGATTGATTTTTTTTTTTTTAGTAGAAAAGATGCCTATTTTTACCTCTTTTTCCTTTAGGTTCTGGTTGCCAGCTTCAAAAATTCAAGTAGGGAATCAGAATGGGGCTCAGTCCATCCTCACAAGTACAAGGTTGTGGCATTCAGGTTGTTTCCTTGTTACACAGGGGCAAGTCATGCTCTCAATGATGGGAAAAGTGTTCCACTGAAAATGTAATGTCAAACTGCTATGAGTAATCAGATTAATCAGTGCTGGAGGCACTCAGTGGCAAGTCAAAGAAAAGGAAGCAGTTTACATGGAGAGGCTTTTCATGAAAGCGCACGCATTCCTTTTTATCTGCATGTTTATGGATGGAATAATGTATTTGTAATGCCATGCTAGATGTAGGGAAAAAATATCCATTCTGTTAGTTGTAACTAGCCCAGGGCAAGGAGGATAGAAGTGGAGAAATGGAAGAGAGAACATGTCTTCTTCTCCCCAGACAAAGTTGCCCATAAAATAGGTAACTGATGTCCCACACTTACATCTTAACCAGCAATGACTTACTCCTTCAGCCTCTCTTGACTTGGGAAAACATATAATTAGATCAATTCTCAATATATTATACCTGATTAGATTGTTGCTTTCTCATGTTGGACTCTCCCAAAACAGCACCACCAGCTATAGATCTTAAAGGAAATTGGCCTCAGAAAACTTCAAAAAATATATTACACCTGTTATAGGGATAGATAAATAACTGTTAGATCAAATAACTAAATTTAGACATGGTATTGTTGTAGGTAGTGGTCCAAGGTGACTGTAGCTCATTACAGTCATCAAATAAAAACCAGATGACTATAAGGGGCTAAATTCTTGCTGGTTTACCATCAACAGAATTTTCTGAACTGCTGTATTATGAACACTTGCATAGTTACTCTTAAATATAAATCACTATGAATTGCTCAGGTTCCTACTGAAATCACTCTCTGAATAAATGAAGTCTTCATATGTTCGGGAAAGCAGTTTTGGTAAAACTGATGTTGTAAAGGTGTGTGACTTCAAGCTGAGTGAATGAAAAAATTTATGTGAAAATACAGGCCTAGGATAGACTCAAGTTTTTTGACAGACTTCAGTTTCATTATAAAGTTAGCAAGCACCTCTGTGTTGTACTTCACTGAAAGGATAAACCTATGATCTTCTGCTCAAGTTGTAGCAAATTGTTCACCTCAGTTTGAAAAGACAAAAATGTGACATTTGTTTTTATACCACATGTGGAACATGGTTTAAGATGCTGATGAATGCAAGGTTACCATTCTCTAGAAATCCACAATCACTTAAAACTTTCAGTGTTTTGTGTTCAGAAGACATATAACAGCTGTTATTTAAGAAAATGCTAGAATTTCAGGCACAAATTTCCTAAATTAATGTTGTCCTGAAGGTACTGACAGGGAGAGTTCATATACTGAGTTGGTAGGTAACAATAACCAGAAAGAGAGCTCCTCCCAGGTGGAGTAGGCTCAAATTACATCACTGGAAATGAGAGGAAGGATATGGGTCTTGCCTTTAAACTCAGCAAACTATCTCATAAAGTGTGAGCACCCAAGATAAAGCAACTGACTCCCTCTGACAACACAATTTACAATATAAATGCAATTCATACCAACATTTGCAGTTTTACTGCATTTAAATATACCTGCTGTCTTGAAACACCCAGTATTGCTGTGAATTTATCATCTGATTGCAGAGGTTCATCTCTAACTCCTACAAAACTGAGAACTAAATGTTTTAAAGAATTCAAGTCCTTCAAACAATCTTCTCTTTCATATTTTATTTTTGCATTCCCACAGAAGACTAACAGATTTTTATTATTGTAGTGTGTGCAAGAAAAAAGTGTGTGTGTGTGTGTGTGTGTGTGTGTGCGTATGCAGTAGCACATGAAAACTTGTAGTGGTATCAGGAGAATAGAGCCCCAAAGCTGACTGAGCCTAAATTGAGCCTAAACTCTGTCCTCCAAAACTACTGAATTGTTGGTTTTGCTTTCTCTAAAGACTCCTGAGAGGATGAGCCACCACCCAAGAGCTGTGCCTCATTTGAATGATTCCCTTGAGGTTTCATCTATACTTAGGGTGGGAGATGGGGATGAAGAGGGGAGACTGGCAACCACAGAGAACAGCTGTCTGAATGATGGGATGTTAATGCCTTTCAGGCTATGGCAAGTATGGAACAATTTGATTTCAAAAGTAGAATATTCTGATGAAATTGATAATTACCCTGCCACACAGAGAGCTTTCAAAATGGTTCTGAAAATAAGCACCAAATACTTTTAGTTAACTAGTGAGCCATCAGTTTTCAATCTTACTTTAGGACTTTTTCTATCATGTCTGTCTGATGACTGGACTAAGCGATGAATAACTCAGGAGTAATTCCCTGATTTTGATACCTGTCTGTTTTAATTTAGGCCTCAGATGGATGGTTTAGTTCAGCATAACAGGCTGCCCTGCATCATGAATGCTCTGTTTACACTTTTGGTCAACAGGAATCAAAAATGCCACCAAATAATTTTCACCATCTTTTGTCCCCACATGTCTCTCTACCAGGTTCTTTTAAAATCTGAATGTAAATCAGCAGTCCAAGAGCTAGATCCCATAAAGTATTTAGCCAATGCATGCTAGTAGAGATTTTTTTAGTGTTCAGCTTGCAAGGTAGTGTCCAGAGAAATAAATTTTTGTTCTCTCTGCAGTTCATGAGGGAAGTCAACTACTACTACTAGTGGACTTCTGGAAAGGAGCTGTGTTGAAGATGGAACAGTCTGTGCTAGACTGGCACTTGTTTCCTTGTAATAGTTAGTCATTCAGACACTTACCAAACAAAAGCATCTTGGATGCTTTACCTCTTTCTCATTACCATGGAAAAGTCATAATACAATGCCAGCTTCTTACAAGATGAACTGGATTGCCAGATTCACAGTGCATTAGTAAAATAAAAAAATCAAACCCATCACATGCAGAGAACAAATGTAATTTCTAGGTAAAATGTTCAAAATGTTCAAAATGTATGTAGGAAGCTGGGACTTAACTTTTGAGCTTCTGTCTAGGGGAAATAACAGAAAAATGATATCTTGCACCTTTATCAGACTTACTGCCTCCAGTGAAGACCTCCTTTAACAGAGTGGGTGCACATGCAAGATGCAAGTTCTATATGAAAATTCCTGATCTATGGCAAGGATTCAGATGCATAAAGTGATTGTTCGAATTTAGAAAAAAAATCACAGAGCACATATGACTAAAAGGACAAACAAACCATAGCTCATTTTTCTCTTTTGAGACAATGCTATTAGCTGAATTAATCTTGAATTGTTGTAAGACGAAGTGAGGAACAAACAAGTACAGACCATCCCAATGTACGGAAGGAAGTAAACTGTAAAGTACAACCAAGCAAAACCTATCCCTGGTATGGTCTGGTCAAATTTCTTCTTTGATAATAGGTGCCTAACCTTCTATTGAGCATACCCAGAGATATATGTCTATAATTTACCATAAATTTAATGCAAATTCTGGAAACACCCATGTGTCAGTATGCTTGGGTAAATGCTGACAGCTCACAACCCTATGCACATTCTTTAATGCATGAGAAACAAAGAAACACAAACAAACATTTTATGCTTACTTACTCATGGAAATGAGGGAGATTCTGTTTTCCTTTTTTAATCAATATATAAAAGAAAGCAGACATTCTGTCACCTTATCACCTCTGATTCTGTAGAGAACAATAAATGGAAAAAGATTTCAAGTAAACAGACATCAGTTGTTGGTGTGAGTCATCCTGATGAATAATGGTGATAATGAGAATGGTATATTGTGTATCTAACATGAAATCTCTATTTCTGAAATAGTTTGTTATTGTGCTTTATAAATTTTTTATCTTCTCTTTATTTATGTGGGGCACACAATGGCATACAATCATAAAATCCTTTGTGTATCTGTCATAGAAAAGGTGTAAAGAGGACAAAATTTTAGATAAAATGCAGTACTTTGAAAATAATCCTGATGCAAAACCATCTTAAGCAGTTGCATACTTACCCCGGTTTTTATGGGCTTGGAACACATGCAGTATAGAGTTCTATTAAAAAATGCTTTTTCCCCCATTTAAATAGTGAATGGAAAAAGCATTGTGCAAAATGCCTTTGTGCTGGAGTAGTAAATAAGAGGACTTCCTAACTGATAAAATAGGTTCCTTTCTCTTTTGAAAATACTATTTTTGCTATGAAAGTGATTCCCTGACAAAAATAGAAGTAGAACACAATATCAGAAATTAATTCTGCTACCTAACATGTGGTTCAGTCTACTCGAGACTGTTCTGGTACGGGCAGTTTAGACAGAGGGAGACAAAGACAGGACTGTAGATGCCCAAATGCAAACATGCGCTGCATTCTTTCCTCTTCCCCTTCCTCTTTCTCTTCCTCTTCATGTGCCAAGTTGGTAATATCTCTCCAGACCTGCTCAGGAGTAAAAGGAAGACATAACTGCTGTTAAAATATAAATTCGTTCAAATGCCACTGGTTATCTAGTTATGTCTTTTGGCTGAAGTGGTCACCAGTCAAAGAAGTTTGTTTTTTTTTTCTTTCCCAAGGCAAGATTACAGTCTCCAAAAGAATTCATGGGGGGCATTAAAATCCTTCTGGCTTGACATATTATAATCTCAGAAGAGATTGTGACTAGTCAATAACACAATAAAAAAGATTGGACATAGACATGTGTTTTTATTTTACCTGTTATTTACAGGACAAAAAGGATGAAGTTAAAGCTGTTTAGGGAAGGGTTTCTTTTTTTTTCAATTAAGGATTGTTATAGCAAAATTATTGCAGCATAAAATACAAAACATCAGTGGTTGTTAGTTGTCACAATAGTAAATTTATACACAAGAGAAACAGGGAAAAAAGAAATTGGTTAATAACCGTATCCCTTTGAAATTCTCCTGACCCTAAGACAGTGATGTGTAAAATCATTTGTTGCTATAGTAAATGTCAGTTTGGTACTGGTAAGCATTTAATCAGCTTTCTGCTTGATACATTTAATATGACTTCAGTGTTTTACTTGAGGAAGTAACACATCACCTGGTGAAGTGACTGATGATGAATTCAGGAGAGCACTAATGCCAGTTACAAAGAATCAGGTCTGTTTAGTGCCCACATTACCTCAGCCCCCATGAATAATTCTCTGTCTTGCAGAAGGTGTTAAGTAAAGCCATTAACTATCCTCAGCAGCTATGGATAACTTCCAGCAAACCACAGAAACCCATAAACACAGGTAGTATACTTTGATATGTTGTCTAATGTAGAACTTTCTCATATTTTCTAGACTTACTCATTTATGGAAGCAAAGTAAGTTCTCTCTAAATTCTAAATCAGAAATGTATGTCTTACTGCTTCACTTTCTGTTTCCTAATTTCAGATTGCATAATTCACCAGTCATGGCTGGACATCTCTCCCCAGATCATTGGAGAACATGGAATATGCTGGAAGAAGAGTGTCTCCCTCCACAGTCAAAGTGGCACAGCTTGTTGGTACAAGCTCAAACAGACCCAGTATGTGCACCAATATTTTAGAGGTGGATTAGCCAGTGATGATGTGACCCAAGGTCACAGTAGAAGGTGGTGCTGGAGTCAGCAGCAGAGTGAAATTTCCTGACTGTCATCTCCGTGCTGTCCTCTTGCATCACCGATTGCTCATGTCATCCAGACCTACAACCTTGCAGTGTCCCTTGCACTAAATAAATAAAATAAAAGCAAAACTGTGACAGGGGAAAGCCAAAGACTCCAAAGGGATGAAATGCCACAAGTAAAGGTGGCCTTTGCCAGCAGAAATAGATATCTTATGTGCACATAGGTGTGCTACCCACCCATCTATCCACAAATCTATACACACATATGTATGCTTATATTTATGCTGTAGTTCTGTCTTCAATTACAATGTAACACAAAATTTTTGACAGAATTCCCTAATTATAGAATTATTACAAATCCATATGGTGGAGACAGAAAACTACTCATCCCTGTGGCCTCGTGTCTACTTTTGCAGGGGTCACTCCAGTGCTAGAAGGTTATCTACTGCTACCTTGATTCAAAGGCACTTAATTACTCTTAACAGGGTGTAAAGGAGATGGGTGAATTAAGTTATTTTCTTTTTTTAAAGACATCAATCTCTAACTGCATTGTTGTAGATAGAGCTGGGGAGTTTGAGAAATGTACTAGTGAAATTGATTACTCAGACATGTGTGATTATGATTCATCTGGGAGCTTGGAAAAGAAAAGATGCGCAAATTCTTCCTCAGCCCCATCAATTCTTCCTTTATTACTTTATTTGAAACAAAGCTTTAACAACAAAGAAAACAATTTTATTTTATGATAGCCATAGGAAGAATAAAAGATTTTTTTTATACCTACCTATGGCAGAACTACAGGCTAAATATCAGTTTGAAACAGTGGTTTTCCTCACTTCATTTGCTAACCATTTCAAAGGCATTGCATTCTCATTTCTTTCAGGCAATCATAGATTTTGGGGCTGGAAAATTTGTTCTCCTACTAAAGCAACAGGCCAGATACTCTTGAAATCTTTTGTCTGGCAGTATCTAGTTATCAAGTACTCCAAGAAAAGTTAAAAAGGAGATTGTGCAATTGATAAACAATTCACCCTCGAGGGTTTCAGATTTTTCTCTGGATTGTGGGATGGCACATCAAGGCAGCAATACTGCCAAAGCAGTAGTGTTTTGTTTCCTCCTTAGTAAGAGTTCTGGATGTTTCTATGATGAATAAACACATCAATTTCTCTTTAAAATACTATACTAATACTCTTGAAACATTCTAAATGCCTTCTTCATAGGTGTTGTCATAGCTGACATATGAAAAGCATCCCTGGGCTATCCAACCTTGTAAATAGTTTTCTCCCCCTCCTCTCCCCAGGCCTTAGGTCTTTTCTGACTCAGACTCCAGCTGTGTGCATTCCCACGTGCTGGCATGACCTGGGACATGACTACATGAAGCTCTTGTTCCTAGTTTGTAGTTTTTACCTGTTAACCTTGGGGTCCTCTGCATGCCTGACAGCTGGTCCCATCCCAAAGTGTCAGTGCCTCTAGGGAGGGGTAGTGTAGTGAATAATGCAATGAGCGGGCAGTCTGCTTAAAGTTGTTTGTTGGTTTTTGGTGGTTTTTATTTTGTTGGTTTTTTTTTGTTTTGTTTTGTTTCAGGACAAAATCACTGCTGGTAAAAATACCTGTTTAATACCAAAATATATCACTCCCCTTTTTAAGGTGCCTGTCCACCCTCTGCATGGGGACTTTGGAAAGACCAGCATCCTCTGTGTGTTCCCACAGGGCCTCCCTCTACCAGCTTGTCTCCTAGCTACAGCTTTTGATCTGCCCTGGACGTTCCTAAGACATTCAGCACCATTTAATGGGGATTAAGATGTTTTTAATTGTTTATAATCGCTTTGACCTTCTGCCTCAGCTGAGATCCTGGAATTGTGCCATTGCACTTCAAGCAGGAGTAGTGGCTTAGGGCAAAGCAGTTTGTAGAAAGAAGTAATTTTTTTATTGGCCCTACTACTGTGGGTGGTGAAAATAGTTATCTTGCAGGAATGCAAAGCCTTGTGCAGGTCTGAAATGAAAACTGCAACCTTCAAGAATAAATGCATATAGAGAGCAATTACTCTCAACTTAATTTCTTTATGTTAACAAGGTAGATTACCAGAATTAAAGGCAGCTGGTGGCTGTCAAATGGAGACAGTGTCTTAGCAGAGGGAAGGGTGATAAATTGTTAGCTCAAAAATTTTCATCTATTTCATGAGGTTATTTCAGGAGCACAGTAGCCTTATAGAGGTCATGACCATCAGTAAACATTTGACTAAGAATCACCATGCCAACTACACTGTAGGATTTATGTCTCAGAATCCTAAAAAAACCTGGAAAATGATTTCCATTATCTAACCGCTCCAAAATTATAAAGTAAAACAAGAAGCAGACTAAAATGAAGCGCTTCTGAAAATTCCCTAGCCAAAATGTTATAAAAGTAAAATACTCCAAAATGTTATAAAAGTAGCGATGGCAGGTACTGATCACAGGAACCAGCACAACAGCAGCTTCCCCAGTCTCTACCTGATAAAGAACCATTCAAACATCTTCAGTCAATGAAAAATCTGCTAACCAAAGGTGAACTGTCTGCTCTGAAAGCTAAAATGTTTCCTTAGAGGAACAACCACATAAAATGCTGATTTATGGCGAATTAGAATTACTTTGTTGACTTTTCCCTCATGTTTTTGTAACAAGACAGAAATTAAGTCTAGTACCCATCCTCATATGCCAATTTCAAGAAGAAGACAAGGAAACATATTGAGTCTGAAGTCTCAAGGCAAAATCCCATCCCTGACTGCTCTATCAACTACATATGGAAAAAAGCCAGAAGAGAAATAATAAGCCAGCTATCATTACAATTTTTTCCTGTCTCAGAAAGAAAGTCTGTCCTAAATCAAAAGTAGTGCAAACATGCAATTAGATAACACTATGACTAATGAAGTCAAGGAGACTGTGCAGAAAATAACATTTTCTCTCCAGTGGACCAGTTAATGACCATAACTTCCAACTCTCCATAGTACTGTCATGTCCACCAGGAATGTTCCCAGCCTGTCCATCATGTTCCACTCCCTGTTGGCATCCTGCTTTGTCCTCAGTATGGCCCCAAGATATATATCTAACTTTCAGTGCTCCAGCCCATGTGAAACAAATATCATCTAGCCCATCCTCACCCATGCAGCTTCATTTCTGTCAATTTTCTTCAAAAACCAGGCACAGTATAAGCATAAAAATAACTTTATTACATTTTGACTTTATCATGATCTAACTAAAAAAAAAAATAGGAAAATGTAAAGGAAAATTAAAAAAATCCAAATCTTTTTATCACTAAGGTTATGCTCTATCTCATATATGAAATCTTTATTATGTGCACTGTAAACATGGATCTCATAATTGATTTTTATTTAATTCAATAACAATTGTCCCTCCATCAAACTCCTTTGAATGTAATTCCACTGAAATCACCTTAGATAATGATCAGCACCAAACTGCAATTTACCACTTGTGGTAAGACACTCATGGATAAATATGCTTGTCTGAAGAAAATCAGCCACTGCTCAGCTTTTCAAACCTTACCTCATTTGCTGCAAAAAGATCACTCATGGAGAACACCTTAATTATTTAGAAGTCTTCCTGGACAGGAATACTCCTTGGGCAGGTGGTTGGCATCCACTTGGATGTGTCAAGCACTATTGTTACCAGCATAATTTGGGACCAGTATAGTCAATAAGGAACAATTTACAAGGTCTTAAGTCAAAATAAATGTCAGAAGCAGAACTCCTTCCTTTCACATGGCTGCAGCCTCACTAACTTCAGCCTCAGGAACAAATACTCAGCAGGTACCACTGTATTTGAAGAGCAAAAACTGAGTTTGACAAGACAACTCACAACCACAATCATCCTTGGATCCCTTATGGGGCATTTCTGCAGCCCATCCACTGTGCCACATTTCATTCCAGACACAACAGCCAAGACTAAACAACCATGATGCACCAGGATGAGCTCATGGAGTCGAGGAAGGACAGAAACTTCCATCTTCCAGTGGGGGATATTGCTCTCAGTGCAGACACACCATCCCTGAGATTTTTGGTGTTATCCACAGAGACACAATGAAACAGCAAAACAGGAAAACAGGTACTAGAAATCATCTCTCTTACTAGTACTAAGAGATTAAAATCTCTTTTGAAACTTGTTTTCATTTAACACATTCCACTCCAACACAATCACTTGAATCTTGAAGAGGGAAATATATATTTTTGACTTTTGTCCAGAGTATTGAATAAGCTTTTTGTCTCCGCAGATACTAACCACATTTTTTTTCAGACAGCCTGATGGCTTAATTTCATCTTCCACTGCTGCTGTTTCTATTTCACACCAAAAGGGGGGCTGTCCAACCACTAGTGTGACTAGTGTGTCCAGCCACTTCTTAGCTGATTCCAGCTTTAACACACTAGTCTAATGAAACATTTCCCTTTTCCCCACAGACTTTGATATAGTTCTGCTCTTAGACCATCATGGTTATACTACTTCTGCAATACTCACACACAAAAATATTGTTATATCTCTGTATCCATGATATTCTTACATTTTAGCTCCATGACTGTCATGCAGACTGGACTCCCAAACTAAATTATTTATAGAATTACTGCTGGATTTCTGTGCTTCTGTGATCCCTGCCTCTGTTATTTGGGTTTAGCGTGCATAGAAATTTAAATGTTTCATAGCCAGGTCTTTGCCTGGGGTAGTGCTCCACAGTCCTTAGGCCACAGTGTGGCTCTGCCAGCTGACAGTGGCACCTGGTTTCAGGCTGGGAATCTTTGCCCCCAGAGCAGCCTGTGAAGCCAAACACACCCAGCGCCTTCTGGAACCAGCAGCTGTCAGAAACATGTTCATTGCAGAAGCAGTGGGAACATAATCACATCCGACATCTATTTAGTGTTCTCCTAAGTAACAAACACTGCGCTCGCATGGAGCTGGTAAAACTGTTATTATCTCTGAAAGGGGAGAACCAAGGCATAATGCAGCCAGAACCTTAAAAAAAAAAGAGCATGAAAATTTTACCCAAATAGCTTGGTTTTCAGAGATAATAGTCATTCACACCTCCCACTGAATTTGTTTTTTAGATGCAAAAGTCAGAATGAGCTGCAGGTGCTCAACACCTCTGAAGATCAAGCCAGACCTCATGGCTGACTAATTGGGAGGGGGAGGTGGGGTGTTTGAGGTGGGGTGGTAGGTTGCATCTTGCTGAGGCTCATGATTTTCCCAATGTGGGCCAGGTACACATGACATTTCAGTAACAGTCTGTTGAATGTGTTGCTTCTCATCCCAGAGTTAATTTGTAGGATCACATTGCCTCTCAAAGCAAGATTTTATTTTCCTAGAGTTCTGAATGAAACCTAGTTAAATCAGTTAGCATATTGTTCTCTGCACACACAAGAGAGCTGAACATCCTTATTCTTTTCTAATTACATAAAACCAGCATTCAGGAACTAGAGAGCCACATGGTCCGTGCAAAACTGATTAGAGAGGGCACACATCTTGCCAGTGATGAGGCAAACAGAGCCTGACTTGGTGCAGGCTCATGACTCCCTATGAATTGTGTCCAATTTCCTGGGGGCACTGACCCTTAGCCCCTTCTTCTGTGAGTGAGTGGTGCCAACATTACATTTCAGAGAAGGAGAATGCTTACATTGTTTAACAGCAAATAGCCAAGAAAGCTCTGAGACATGTCTGTATCTGTTACCTCTACTGCCTGGCCATCAGACAGCCTGGTCCTAGGAGCAAGCATAAGTGCGGGGCTTTTTCCAGGAGTATTTTCCAGTTTGTCACTGGAATCTGACCAAGTTTTGTGGTTTGGAGTGTGTAAAGCAAATTTGATGTGCTGTGTTTAGCTTTTGATGGATTTGTTTTTTGTTTTGTTAATTTGACTGTCAAGGTTTTCAATAGCATCAACAGCAGTAATTTAGCTTCTGTTACCTGTTGTGGGTGGCTTATGTAATGTTAAATTCTTTCTTTCCTGCAAAGCATCCAACTGCCAAGACCATAAGCATTATATAAATTAAATAACTAAATGAGAGGCTTTTCAAGGACTCAAAGAAAATTCAGGGCTTTAGTATTGCTCAGAAAAAAGCAGAATGACAGGTATAAAACTATTAGGATATGATTTCCTTTCAAAGCAAATTCTATGCAAATACTACCTCCCTCTAGAAGTGAGTAGGTGCCTCCACCAAGGTCACGGTGCTTTGTTGCTAAGCTTCATGTATGTGAGAAGAAAAAGAGAACAACTACTTTAAAAAGCTGTCTCCACTCTAGGAGACATTATCACCTCTGCTGTACGCAGAGAAATCAAATTATTTGTCCAGCAATAGGAATCACCAGGGCTTGCCCTCTTCCTCATGTGTCATTGTGTCTGCTTTTTCTTCCGTGTGCTTGTCCTTCCTATGCATAACCTCTCCTTCCTTTACAAAGAAGACTCTAAACAGAAGTCAAACCTGAGCCCTTTTTCACTGTAGGACTGCAAGTAGTTTTGAGTTTTTCTGAAGATTTGAATTTTGAAACAAAAATTATGCCACTGTACATTTGGCATTAAATGCCACAATAAAAGGATGCAGAATCAATGCAATTCATGGCAATTCCAGCTCTGGGCTCTCTGAGGGCTTGTAAACTAACTGTAGTTTTTTCAACACTGCCATAGTCCTCTGTCCTGTTGGCCACTCAAGGGTATCCAACATGTTTTAGCTGATGGCACTGCTCCTTAACAGATCTTTACATGCTGGGACACGGTAGGATTTGGAGTGAGAAATGAAACTGCAAACAAATCCCACTGTTCCCAGATGGCATGGCTTAAGATTGTTATCTCCATCTTGTCAAATCTCATTTATTTACTTTAATGTACAGAAAATATATATTTAAGATTTTCACATTTATGGAAATAAGGGAAATATAGTATTTGGAAAAATTGCACCACCCTTTATTAAATACATGAAAGATCCAGTAGTAACTGTAACAACAGAGATGGGGTGAATTCATTCACTAGAAATGAAGAGATAATTCAGTAAAAGGGCACACATGTAGTAGAGAAGAAGCCCATCAATAAAAAGCAGCCAGATAAAAAGTTTGATGCCCTGATTGCACTCTTTATGGACCTCAGCTATTAACTGTGCTATAGAACAGGAAAAATAATTTTCTGCAAAATTGTAAATCAGTTTTGTGCCATCAGATAAAATATTATGTGATATTCTGAATTAGTCTTTAAAGTGACTGCTCTCAGATATGCTCATATCAGGGGTAATAGAAGAGCTCTGTGTGAGATGCTACACATTCAAGGAAAATAAGTGATAATGGCAATCATAGCTTCAATAAACCTATGATAAATCAGACACAGATATATGCCAGTCTAGATGTAGCTTGACAGTGAAATCAGCCATTGTGCAGGATGTGAAGAACATAAAAAAATATCCAAAAAGTTACTACCTTTACAAGGTGCTGGCAAATAAGAGGGGAAAAAGTATGGGCACAGCATATCTGTCACGTAGGTCACCATTTATTGCTGTATCTTTGAACGGAGTGTTTGGAAATGTAACTGTAGCTTGTAAGGGAACTGAGCACAGAAAAGAAGTTCTTCATTTCTTGCTCACCTTGATTTAAGCAGTGTCAGGAGTAGTGCTGAAACACAAACACACTGCTGAGGGGGGAGGAAATCCAATTTCTCCCTCCAGTTTGCTCAGGGAGTCAGGTATGGGGTTTATGTCACTGAGCATTGAAGTGGTGAGAATAAGGCAGCATCTTGTTTCAATTCATCTTCCCAGAGTGGCACTTCTCAAACACTTTGGAAGTGTAACCCACTTTTGGCTCGTGCTTGTTCGCCCTTTTTGCTGGCAGCTGCTCATCTCCAAGGCAAGGTGGTGGGAATTGGCTGGAATTACTGGCTGCTAGCACTGCCACCCATTTGCTCACTCTGGTTAAGCTGAGCTGCTGCTGGCACTTAGAGATAGTTAGCAGCTATCCAGCTAGTTGAAACACTTGCAGCCCAGAAATAAAAAAATCTGTTCATGCTAAGAATGGAACTGCAACCAGCTTAGGAGGAAAGTGTATTGCCACAGATATATCTCATCTAGCACTTCTCAGCTATTTCAGCCTCTATGTGGTTCCTCATCCAGGGCAGTTCTGGAATTGAGGTGTAGCCATGGCGTTACTGACCTGCAAGAGACTTCCTGGATCATTTGCTCTCACTGAGAGCTATTTTGACCCTTTCATCCGCTTGAGAAGTTACATGTAGAAACAGAAGTAGTTCTCCTATCCCTGGAATGTTTCTCCAGTACTTTTGTCATTAGAATCCTGTTGCTGATTTCCAGTGATTTGTTCTTGTGCCAATCCCCAAAAGTTATTTTCTATTTTTTGTGTGTGTTTGTTTTAGAGGGCTTTTTTATTCCTGCAGGGCCCCTGTCTCCTCTGCCATACTTATTCATAAACACCAATTACATGCCCTCTCCACTGTTATTTTTCTATCATAAATAAATTAAGCTTTTCTGTCATATTATTCTGATTTTCCTTACTCCTGAACATACTAGCAGTGTTAGATATCTGCAACTTTTTCTAGGGCTCAACAGGACAGAATTTGATAAGGACTTCTAGAGGAAAGCTCTACCTTTTAGAGAAGCCTTGATGTGTTCCTATTTCTACTGGAAACCCCACATGTATTATACCCCAAGGTTGGTTTCCACTATTTTTTGTTTGATTACCTCGGTGAATCATAATTATTGGTGATCATGTGCTGCATCCAGGACCCTGCTATTTGAGAGTCCAGAGGTACCTATAAGCTGTACAAGTAAGATTTCCGGGAGTGGATGAGGAGTCACCTTGCACTAAGAGCTGCACAAAAGGGGGAAAACCCAACTAATTTAACATCTGTAAACCTCATTATTGCAAACTCTGCTTTCCCATATTTTGGAAAAGGGAAAAATTAATAACAGAAAAACTGGAATTTATTCATTTGTCTAGAAGAACAATTTTTACATGATTTAACATAAATTTTACGTTATTTTTTTTAGTTAGTCCTGCTCTGTGTTTGTTTCTTAAAGCCAAATACAGTTTTATAAAATGACTGTTCTTAAAATTTGAGCCACATATAATATAATTTTTTCTTTAAATGGATCACTCAGACCTTATTCTGTATTGTATGATGGCAGCTCAATGCTACATCTCATGCACCTGTGCTTGTGTTTTTTGCTCACAAAACTCATAAATGATTGCTAAGTCTTCTGTGTGCAAAATCAGTCTACAGCACTCAAGGGTAAAAGAGCGCATGACTAGAAAACTGTGGTATCAGATTTGATGAAGCTCAAAAAGGTGTCACCTACCAAAAATGTCTTTGAAGCATTCTGGCCAGCAGCAGTGAATTGTGCTGTGTTAACAATGTGCTGCCTGCAGGTTGAGGGAGGGGTTTCTTCTGCTCTGCTCAGCACTGGTGAGGCCACAGCTGGAGTGCAGAGTGCCAGCACTGGGCTTCCCAGGGAAAAGAGAAATGGATGTACTGGGCAGCATCTTGTGGTGGGACACAAAGATGATGATGGTGCATCTCTTCTGCAGCAAAAGGCTGAGAGTGAGCTTGGAGGAGGTTCAGGGGGTGTCTCATCTACATGGGTAAGGGCCTGGAGGGATGGTGCAAAGATGAAGCCAGGCTCTTTTCTGTGGTGTCTCCAGGCAGGACAGAGCCAATGGGTACACACTGAAACACAGGAGGCTCTGTGTGCACCTCAGAAGACACTGCCACTGTGAGCAGGACCAAGCCCCGGCTCAGGCTGTCCACGGAGGTTGTGGGGTCTCCATCCTTGCAGATATCAAAAGTCATCTGGCCGTGGTGTTGGGAAACTGGCTGGAGATGGTCCTGCTTGAGCATGGGGATTGGATGAGATGATCTTCAGTGCCTCCTTAGAATATCAACCACCCTGTTGATTTTGTGATTCGTTAATTCTGTGATTTTATGATACTGTTTTCTTATGCAAAACCACCCTCTTCTTTGAAGGAAATATAGTAATCAAATTTAGGTTACATGGAATATCTCCTTAAAAAAATTGCATGTACCACTAAAGCTAAATATTTGAAGGAAGGACATTAAAAGTTGTTGTCCTTACGCAGTAAATTTTTTGTGGGAATGTCTATAGAGAGATTGCATCAAGTATTCCAGTCCAAACTTTCTGTGCCTTGCTTATGCTTAGAAATACAGCATGTTCCCTTCCTCATGAAAATTATTTTCAATTTAAAATCTGTTTAAGTCATATATTGAATTTCCCTATTTGGGTACTTGGATAGGTAGCAAGAAGATGGAGAGGGAGTTGTTTTGTTTTCATATTCTGATAGGTGCTTGAAAGCTGTGCTATTAGCTGTATGTGGAAACGGATACCTTTTGAAAACAGTTACAGATTATGGGGATATTATTTCATGTTTATAAATTAGACTCCTAAGGGGAACACGTAAGTGGCAAATTTGCATGTCCATAATTGACTGATGAGAAAAGCATAACTCTCTACTAAGTGCAGCTGTTGACACAGAAGAAATGCAATGCAAGGGATTTGAGAACCTGAGTAGAGAGAAACTGTAGATATCAGTCAGAAACTCTCTCTGTTTTAATTTGGCTAAACTACTCTAGTACACAACTGTAGCTAAAATTACCATCAAGTAAGAGAATAGCAGAGAAATTCTAAAACTTGGATAACAATAGTCACAAGTTTATGAAAACCAAAAGAATTGCTGCAAGCACATCATGAATAAGCTGTGGTCTGGGAATTGAATTGGGAAAGCTGAAATCCAGTAACCAGTGAAATTCTGCTGTTGTGAAAATGTGTGCAACCAGGAAAAAAATCTGTTGGTCCTCCTCTTGCAGTGTTGATGATGGAGATCCCCCCTTTTCCACTCTTCCACACCAGGTACTGTCAACTGCCAACTTCTCTTAGGAAAAGATATTTGCAGCACTTTGTTAGAGTGCTTGAATTACTGATGATTGTTTGTTTGTAACATATTAATCAAAATCTAGACTGTATTGTGATATTCACAGTTTTGACAGATGTCCTTCATGTATATAAGAAGTTCAATTATGTCCAAGGGGAAAAAATAAAGTGAGGCCTTTAATTACTTCAGATCATTTTAGAAGATAGCTAAATGAAAATACCACATGAGCAGCAGGAATGACTTTCTTAGCTGTCTAGTAGTGGAGCTGGCATGAGAAACTCAAATGCTGTGGGCCCCTCTTACTGCAATATCTCAGCCAGGCTGTTATTTTGCATGAAAACAAAGTTCTATAGGAGGCAAGGATGCTTCTACATCTCAACACCATAGTGGATTTTAGCTACCATACCTTGTTTAAAAAAAAGAAGTTTAAAAGCTTATCTCTCTCCAGATCTCTAGAGTTGCAGAATTTTAAACTAGCACTCAAGCTACACCAATAGTGATGACCAGTGACTGTAATTCATAGCAAGAATATGCCAGCCCAGACATTGGAGAGTGTGGGGGGATAGAATGTAAGAAAATAAAGATAGTGCAGAAGGTAATCTCACCTCTGAAGAGTTGCAGCTGTACCAATTACCAAAGATTAGGAACAGGCCACAGCTGTGTCCAGTGAGGATGAGTGCTATAAAAGAGTGGGTTAGCTGGGTAAGAAGGGACTTGGAGTTTGTAGACTGTGCTGTGAAGAAGAAGGAGGAATTAGTGCTGTGAGGAGCTGCCCTTTCAGCTGATGTGAAATCACCAAGAAGGTACAGCACTTTTGCAGTAAGATGACAACAGGAGAGGGCTATTTAGGATGTACTGGTGTCTCATAACTATGTTTGGACAATAGAATATTTAAAAAACAATTACTTGAGTACTTTTCATGCAAATATGTATATCTTATGTTCTGCTTCAAATTAGAAGGGACACTTGTATAGAAAGAGGTCTTTTGAGGTAGAGAGGTTAGAAATTAAAGTATGAAGAATATCTGTTTAGATGGATATGTTGCTTAACACTTGCTGTGCTTGTGAAAACAGGATGAGAGACTAGAACAGAAATAGAGGGTTAAGTTCTTTGGGAGGTGCATAGTTTTAGAAGAGCTGTCCCACTCAGAGCTGAATAAATACATACCTACTTCACAACTTTTATCAGTTGTAGCATTTTTCTATGTACCACTTTGTTCATCCTATTTCCATAACCATACACAAACTTTGCAAGTGTTTTATGTGAAGATGAGGCTTAAGTACAAAAGAAGGCGGAGATTAGAAAATGTCAAAAAGTATATAGGCACGATATTTCCTAGGGTGGTGGGTGTCACAAGCTACTGAAAACTAAATTCTTGCTTGATAGAAGGCCTGTAGCCTTCAAGGAGGTGTTGGCCCTTAGCTTGACTGTCTTGCAGAAAGAAATGTTTTAATTTAACAATCTGCATCTATTTTCACCATCAGTCTAATGCCTCGAGTTTTTTTATCTTTCCTTTTTTTCCTTCTTTCTCTCTTTAATCATAAATGTAATATGATTCTAATTTCCTTTACAAAATGCAGAAAATATTCTTACAACCCTAAGAGTCCATGGCTGGCCAAAAAATGCCACAGGAAATGTTCCATTTATTAAAGGACTTGGAAGAAAGCTGGCTTGATTACACAGTAAATCTGCATAACAGAGCATAAAAGAGGAAAACATCTTCTCCAGAGGAAATAGATAAATGCATAGATAGTATTCCTTTGAGGGGTATTTTATGTATTTCACAGGAAGCCGGTATATTGTCTAATGCTTTTATTTCAGGCTTTACGCTTTGTTTTATGAAGCACATTGAATCATTATTCCTTGGGGGAAAGTTTGCTTTAGTTCCTCACTCATGGCAATTCAATGAAATCACTTTGAGCAAAAGGTGAACGTTTGTTAGCAGTGCACAAGAACTTCTGTGACACTTCTCTATGATGGCATTTACACCTTCCAAATCCTCCTTGTTACACTGGTTGCTGGTGTGTAAAATGAAGCTCCACCTGCTGCAGCTGGATTCATGTCTAACTTTCTGGAACATACTGAGTTTCCAGAAATGTGACTGATAAATGAAGCACAAACTATGTTCTATTACTTATCCTGTGCTATAATGGCAGTATTTAAAGTTCTTTCTTGGCCCATGTCTGCTTGAGTATCTCGGATGAATAAATGGCTCTGTCAAGACATACCTGACTGAGAAAGGCAGCAGTAATGTAAAACTACATGAACACAGGAACAGATGCAGCCTCTTATCAACGCAACCCCTTATGAACTCTGTAAGTTGTATTACCAGGGTGATAATTATAAAGAATGTAAAATACCTATGCTTTTAACCTAAGCAGAATCCTAACCTAGCCATGATCAATTACCTAGAGATGGCTGCTTATAGGAGGGCTGAAAATTTTACTTCATCCATAGATAGGCAAAGATGTGTAGACACAAGGGAAAGCAGTTAAAATTTGGCGTGAAGATGTTCTTGAAACTTGAGGACAGAGATGTGTGAGATGGAAACAGTCAAATTGCTTTTGGAAGAAGCAGTCTGTATGGGATGGGGAGATGAGTGTCTAGGGAACTGCAGAAGGGCAAATGCAGTAATTGAAATGGGAGCTGACTGAGAGAGCCCTGAGCATTTCTGTTTTGATATGGTGGAAAACAGGCAGAACTTCATCAGGAAAGGAAAATAACAAGGTTAGGAAATGGATGGATTCATGGCAGAATGAGAGTTATTTAGTCAGGAATGATAGTGTCATCACAGTGGAAATGTTGTCTACAGGAGACTGACAGGTGGAAAAACAGAAGTTGGTTTCATGGCTGTTCAGAGATTTTGGAGGCAGCCTGACATGTTGATTCAAGTCCGAGAAAAGGAGCTTCAGGTTAAACGAGCTGATTTATGAAAATTAAAGAATATGAAAATACACTTGTGTGTCTGTTTTCTGTGTTACAAACAATCTGTGAGAATGACCTAAGTCCTTAAAGCAACAAAGCCCTGGCCTGCCCCCTGCAAAGAGCTTGTGTAAAACTGAAGTTTCTTTTCACCTGCACATGGCATGGTTGGGAGTCCTTTCCTTGTTGAAGAATACAATATACCATCATATTTTGATCAAAACAAGTGCATTTTATATTTCTGGAATGGGTCAAATCCTTTGCAGATTAGTCAACAAAAATAAAGGCTGTGCAATGCTAATCTGTTTTACAAAAAGTGTTTACAATCTCAAGAAAGTAAGAAAAGAACATCCTGTTTTACAACACCTTCCAAGCACGCTCCTGGTAACAGACTGTGAGTTCAGACATCATATTAATATTGAAAGAGGTGATGGCATTAGCTTATTCAGTTTCAAAGGCTAACTGAAATTAAATATCACTTTCATTCTTTATTGGTTTCACTTGTATTCATCTTTCAATTAAAAAGACACATATGAAAATGCACAAAATGTTCTCTATGCTCCTACACTTTTATGATACTGTGGGCATGTGCCTAGATGTATAGATCTGCAACTGAATTTGACCTTATTTAAAATAAAGCAGAGAATTTCAAATTGTGACTTATTTACTGTGTCTCTCAAACAGCTATCTAGCTCCAAGTACTGGCCTAGATCACCACATGTTTACATTTATACCCAAAAAGCAATAGGAATTTTTTAGAATTTATAGCACTCCTACAAAACACTTTAATTTTGGTGAACTTGGCTTGTTTTGAATATAAAAAGGATCCCTCAAAAGACACTAAACCCATTTTGGACATCTCTGTTTAAATTCCTGAGTACTTTACCAAAGGACTCAGTTCATCTGGAGTATGGCACTGCATTGTGCCCACAAAAAAGCAAAGAGCTGGGCATAAATCAAGGCAGTGACAATGAATAAGCCACTCTCCCATCTACCTGCCATGTGAGCTGTGATCATACTTGTAGGGTTGAGGATTGTCCTTGACCCAAGCAGACACAGGGCACAACCACTATGGTGTGAGATGTTCATTAGGATCCAGTGCATTGTGAGCTAGGGAGATGCACAAAAACCCTGCTACCCTTCTGATGGGACCAGCACTGTGTCCAGAAGAATGCCCCTCAGAAAGATGCTGCCCTCTGCAGTATTAGTGCTGGCTGTCTTCTGCACTGGCCTTGACACACCCTGGGAGCACAAATTCTGAAGGGTATAAAGCAATTAAAATGTTCTGTCTGCTCCTTACGGAATGAGAGGAAGGAAACTCATCAGGTTACAAAGAGCCCAAAAAAAGACGCGCATCTGCTTGTGTCATCATCAGCTCATGGGAGGAGCAGCTGGAGGATTCCTGGCTCATACTTTGGATTGTTAAAACAGGGGGATTGGCCCATGGGAATTCATGCAATAGAAAGCTGAAAGAGAAGCCTGCATTACTATAGGGAAAAGTCTAATTGTATTTATGTTCATAACTTTTGCAATCATGCAAATAGCTGATAAAACAAGAAGAGGACTCTTGGACCCTTCTTGAGTAACCCAAAGAGGTCAATGGATCAGGAGTCAGTTTAGCCCAGAATATTACCATCTGGTGATCAAAAAGTGTATAGTCCTCAAATGAACTTAGAATAATGGCATTTATGGGGGAAAAAAGGACATGCACTATATAGAGTTATAATGAAGTTATAATTAGGAAGGAATTGTAATTGAGGACCAAAGATAATGTAATCTACATTGTTGTAATGTGAACTATAATTGACATAAAGACACAAAACAGGGACACGCAATGTGCATTCTGCAGACTATTTTCAAAATAGAATGTGCTATAAATTAACAACTGTTAAGTGGAGGTGTCCCAAACTTAGAAAGGCTTAGGAATGCTATTCAATTTCTTCTCTTAAGAATCACAGAATCACAGAATAGTTAGGACTGGAATGGACCTCTAGAGATCCTCCAGTCCAGCCCCCTGCCAAGGCAGGGTTGCCTGGAGCAGGTGACACAGGTGGGTCAGGTGGGCTTTGAGTGTCTCCAGAGAGACTCCGTGACCTCCTGGGCAGCTGTTCCAGTGCTCTGCCACCCTCGATGTAGAGAAGTTCTTCCTCACGTTGATGTGGAACTTCTTGTGTTTTAGTTTGTGACCATTATTTTTTGAAGTATGCAAAAATATTTAGGTTTGTTGAAATTAAAACCTTTAAAAGTATGTATCTAGTATGAAAAAAAATTTATAGTTTGAGAATAGAATTTCCTCTGAAAACAGATGATATCCTGATAATATCCCCTGGATGCTTCAAGAAGGTTTATCAGAGACCTACATCCAATCTTCCACTCTTGCATTGAAATTTTATTTCTTTTTCCACTGCTGTTAATGAAAACTCTACTTTTCATATTTATGAGGAAAAATAATTCTGATACCCTGTCATTTTCACAAAATACAGAACTTTTGTATTTCTACACAAACTTAAAATACTTGGAAGCAACATTAATTTGTTACTAGCAAAGCATGAACAACACAGAAGAAGAGGCAATTAGTAGCTGCATGTCTCTTCCTAATTAAAAAGCACAAGAAAATTTTAAGAAATATGTGATTGTTGAAAACAGTTCTGGTTGTTTACAGCATAACTGCTGATAAAAACAAAGGAAACTTCACTGCTGCCTCAGTTAGACATGATTTCCAGGAAGGACACAGCTTTTTCCACTGTACTTAACAATGTCTTCCAAATACTCATAAATTTCAGATTAGGACTGTGAAAGTGCTTGATCTTCAGTTGTTAGTAATTTCTAACTTTTATTGGGGTATGAAATAAATTATGGAAATGGTTTAGGGAGAGAAAACTATCCACAACATGAGTATGAACAATTAAGTCTGCATTGTAGGTATGAATTAAAAACCCAAGTGTCTTCAGATCTTGCGTAGGAAGTGAGGAAGGGGGTAGAGGTATCCTATTGTTACTATAAAACTGGTGGTTTTCAGGGTTTTCCTTTCAGAAGACACAAATGAACCTGCAGAGTCAGTCATTCTTCTGAGCAAGACAACTTGGAGAGACACAGATTGTGGCCACTGCTAACAGAAGTGTTGAACCCTCAGGGGAGCTGGTGAAAGTTGTGTTTATTGCTGTACCCTGTTCCTGATGCTCCTGTGCTGCACCATCCCACACCCAGGTCTGTTTCTGTTCCTCAGCTCCTCAGAGCTCCCCCTTGACTCCATGGTGCACAGCCAGGGGGTTTTAGTCTCTCCTCCTGCACACAAATTCTGTGCCCACTCCAGGGAGGATCGAACCCCTCTCTGAACACCCTCTGGTTTGAGATGACTGCCCGCAGCTATTTCCACATTATTGTTTTCCAACCAGTTTTGATACTTGTTGTGGTTCCATCGTAAAGAAGTTTCCCAAGCTTGGTCACCAAACTATCATTGGATAGAGTCAAAAGGGCAGTGCAAATCAAAATGTAAATCCTGGGTTTTTTTCTTCCAACCCCAAACCCTGTCCTGCTACCATGGAAGTTGGTTTGTAGTCTGTTCCTCACAAACCCATGTTGACTGTTGTTTATCTCCTTGTTATTTCCTCCCTGTTTACAAGCTAATTGATTGATGAATTGTCATCATATATCTGGAATTGACATTAATTTGGTTTGCCTGTGAATCTTTTCACTCTTCTTTTTTTTCCTGGTTTAGAACTAAGTCCCAATTTTTTTTCTTTTCTATGGGAATGTAATACCTGATCTGCTCTCCTATGGATTTCTACAAGCAGAATGAATTAAAGTAAGGGTATCACAGACTCAACCTTCCAGCTTAGCTTTTAAATGTCAAGACAACACTGAATATAACTCAATTCTTTTAAAAGAAATTCAGTACTTGTGTAGTTTTCATTCCTCAGTTCATCTGATTGGAACATAATCCATATACAACTAAATAGACCAATTATGAATAACTTTCCTTTTCCTACTCCTTTGGTGAGCAGCCCTCTCCTCTTGCCCTACAAACTCAACCAAAAATGAAAGTAAGAGCTAAGGAGATTTTGTTCAGAACAGCATCGTTTTAGCCTTAACAATAGAGGGGAGCTACTGCCACAATGCAATGTCTTCATCCTGTAAAAGATCTCAAGTAATTGGATTCCTTTATCAAAGGCAATTTGACTCTCCACTCTAGTACTTCTGGGTAAATAACTTCCATGCAGCAAAAAGAGTCAATTAGCTTGAAATAACACTTTCCCACAAGCATGCAAAATGGCACTGCTTTGTTGCATGCTGTTGAAGAATAAAAAGACACCCACAGTTCTCTGCATACAAAGTTAAAATACAATATTGAACTGCTGAGTGAAATTGTGCCTTTTCATGTACACACTGCCATTTCAGCAGTGTTTGTTCAAAAGTCATTACTAACCTTTGGCATCTCATCTGGGCTACTGAAAACCTGCCACTAATGTTGCATTAATATCTGAGCAATGGTAGAATGTAAAAAAGTCAAGGAGTCACAACTATGAAATGGAAAAGCTAGCCAAAATCTATGGTAAAATCAGTAGAATATTTCAGAAATGTAGGAAAAAAGCTGTGCTTAGTGTTATGTTGCAAGTAGTAATTTTATGCCACTATCTTACAGTCAAATAAATCCTTACACCAAAGTAATTTCCACCTGTGTTTTTAGCTTCTAGCTTAACCTTTCCTTTGACAAGGTGTTTTGTTTGTCAAGAGAGAGATGGGATAGAGGAATCAAATTTGTTATAACAGAAAAACTCAGCGTTTTTCTTAATGGAGGATTGATCTGTACAAACAGAGCTGTCTACATTGTAGGCCACCAGCCTGACCTCATTGTGTGTGTCTCCCATTAGAGTCAGTGGGAAAAAATGGGCAATCCTACTGCAGGGTGCAGCCAATGCATTTCAGATCACCTACCTTTGGATGAGGGGGATGAAACCTGCAGCATGCCTGTCACTCTCCACAGACCATAAGTGCAGCCAGCTGGCTCAGAGGTAAATGCTCACTGGGCACATATTTCTGTTAAGAGGAATAAACACTTCCAGAAGTCTGACAATTATCTTCTGACCGCCTAGGAGCAAGAAGGAAATATTTCTGAAAAAGCATCTGGAGTAGGTGCCAAGCTCTAGAATGCCCAAAGTAAATTATACTGCTAAAAAGATGGCTTCTTTTGTTTTTCACTTACATTTCCTTGCCTGGAGCTTTCCTTGGTCAGTTCTCATGAAGCAGGATGGTCTGTTTGAGACAGCTCAGCTCCCCCAGTCTGCACAAGGTGCTTTTTTTGTTGTTGTACTGCCACAAGTGCTCCCTGAGTCCTGGCTCAGGGAGGTGTGGGAGGGTAAAGTGGCTGTGGCTCTTCCCACCCCAGAGGCAGTAAGGCCAGAGCTGGCAGAGGCAGGAAAGAGAGAGTTGTCCCTGCCAGCCCCTGGGTGACATTTGAGCATGGAGAGGTGAGGAGTCAGAAATTCAGGTGTGTTGCTCCCAGTGGGAAAGTTAATCTGCTATTCTCTCCTTGCTGCCCCATCAAAACGAAGGTTGTTTTCCTTTCTGTCCAAATGGTTGAAGTTTCTCTATATCCTGGGGGAATTTGGGGGTTTTTCTTCTGTGTCCATTCATCTCCTTTCGGATTTTGAGGCCGTAGCCCTACAGATGAAGAAGATGGACATCCATCAGGTCTAGATTTTGGTTAAAAGTAACAGTGAGTCCATATAGTAAATTAAGGGTTTATATAATGGATCTGTCACTGAATAGAATCCTGCAAGCTATATCTGTGCTTTCCCCTGGATGTGAACCAGAAAAGCTGCCCTTGTGGTTTACTTCCCTGTTGCTGGGGTCAAGGCCAAGAAAGTGTGTATTTATGAAACAGTTATCCACTCTCCTCAAGTTCTAACCACATCTTTTACCTATTTTAAATAGGGAAAGATTATTACTTCATTTCTGTCTAGCTGAGCACACTCTGGAGATGCAACACACTGCAGTAGCTCTTGCAGCTTCAGATAGCCATGGAAACAGGAGGCTGGGAGCAGGCTAGAAATGTGCCAGGGTAACTACCTAGGTTCTCTGATTTCTCTTTCTGTGCTTGTTTTCTTGCTTAGTGGGTTCAGGAAGAGATTCTGGCTGCATCTTAGTGCATTAAGAATTGTGCATTTATGAAAAGAGAAAAAAAGTGCTAAAAATATACATGTAAAATCTGTGCTCCATCTAATGAAATTGATGATGGCAATCCCCTCTACTAATAATAAGAAAAATCCCAAATTCTCCTTTTTATGTGACTTGTTGATGTTTATGCAGTTTGATGATGTTTAGACATTATAGTAAGATAAACAGTCCATTGGAAAATACTGTTGGTATTATCTAGGGTATATTTACATGTCTCACTGCAGGCTCCATCTCCCTTTTATATGAACAATACACAGCTATGTGTTTATACATAGCATTCTGATTTTCAGTGATGAATTTTTCTCATTTTTATTTTTAGTATTTTAACTTTCTTTACAGAGTAAGCATTGACTTAGCACTTACCATCTTACTGATGTTTTTTCCAATAATGCTTGCCACATAGAATCACATATTTGCTTAAAAATTAATAACATTAAAAGTCTTATAAAGTCTTGTCTATAAAACCTAAATTTTTTAAATGGTCTTGAGAATTTTGTATCATGATAAAAAACGGGCTATATAGATTGTAACTGTAAGTCCTGAAAATTTGACTAATAGGAAAGAAAGTATAACTTCACCTCAACATTTTTTGCAAACTCCAGAACCACTATAAATGTATTTTCTGGCCTCAAATGTAAAATGACTCAAAGGCCAGATATTTTTAATGAGGCTCTGGCCCTACAGTGATGGCTTTGCAGGCTTTGTAGGAAAGCCTTCTGCTTTCCACCCTTTTTTTAAAACATAGTTTAAGCTTGTTTACACCTGAGGTTTAAAATGCATCCACAGAGTGAGAAATGGGAAAAGTGCAGCAAGAACAGGCACCTCAGCAAAATTGAATGCTTTAGAGGTGACAGTCCCCATATGACAAGGAACATTTAGTGATACAGAGTGGGTCTGCCTTTCTTTGCTTCCCGGGGATGCAAGGGACACAGAAAAAGAACAGGCTTCTGCACATTTCCCCTGAGACATACACTGATAGAAAGCCATTAAATCAGTTCAGCCCAAAACATAAGGAAGAAGTGAGCCTGATTCTGTGCTTAAAGCTCTGGTGATATTTACATGGGCTGAGAACATGAAGCTTTTTTTTTCCAGTTTACTCAGAAACTTCTGGGAAGTTGCAAATATTAGCTGATATTTCTTGAATATATATTGGATATATTTCCATGCTGTTTGTTCTTGAAGGGAGTGCAAATCCTCTATGGATTAGCTATGGAGAAAAAACAGTGGTGAGGTTTTGAACTATTTGTCCATTGTTTCTGAAGTATTCATCTCTTTCAGTGCCTAAGTCAATTCTTCTGCCATGGCTGCAGATATAAATCTCCACTGGCATTGGAGTTAGATTGGTGTATAAAAGCAGCAAGTAGGGAGAGGAAATAAAACCTGTCCACTGGAGCTGAAATTGAGTCTTTTTCTTTCTCCTTATTTGGTATTTGTAATCTCAATTTTTAAATTCAGTGTAACAGAGCACACTACAGAAGGGTCAAGAAAAGATATTTTATAATCTTCAAATGATATGTAATGAAATAGAGAAAATTACACCTAGGAAAGAGACTCTCAAGCTGGAACAGGCAGGTCTTTTTCTTTCCGGCAGCCATCTGATTTCATGACTTGGACATCAATTTATAAAATTCATAGCAGCATTTTAGTATAGCTTGTAAGATCATTAAAAAAATAATTAAAGCATATAGGAAACTGTAAAATTAGAAGCACTTTCCCAAGAAAAAAAAGAGAGACCTTGTGAGAGTCTGTCTGCATGGAGCTGTCACTATGCTGAATTTTTCTCCGTGGAGTGGAGCCAGGGCTGGTGATGCTGGGAGGCCTTGTGGAAAGCACGACAGAGGGAAAAGGCCAAGCACTCCCCATGACTCAGCTCATCTTCCTGCTCTAAATGTCCTCTTGCTACAGTCACACTGCTTAATTTTTCATTACTCATAACAAGAGACATCTGAGATTGCCAAGAGAAATTTGAAACAAAGGAGATTTTCAAATTAAAAAAACATATAAACTTAATATTAGGAGTAACAGCAGTCTATTAATAATGTAGGAAACTAATGATTATATTAGAGAAGAATTCAAGATCTTTCTGACAGAGTAAATGTTACCCACTGTATATCTTTATTGCCCCAGCCATAAAATCAGAATAATTTAATAATACTTCAGACAATAAATATTAGTCTTTTCCTGAGGAAATGGTGGGTAGCAATCTGAAAATAATAAAGGCAGTTACAAGAAAGCCACATAACATAAGCAACCTCTGCTTCACTTCACCATGTTGTCTCTGCAGGTGCCTTATCAGCAGCACCTTTCCTGCTTAGATAAGGAGATTTTGGGTGAGTGTCTTCTTTTCATTCCCACCTGGTGACCCAAGACTGCATAGAGCCAAGGCTCACTGACCCTGGGCAAGGTGGACATTGCTCAGGTGGCAGCAGAAGGCCCTGCTGAGACTCCAGCACAGGGGCTGTGCCTGTCCCAGAGCCCACCCAGCAGCTGCAGCAGGGCTGTGGGCTCGGTGCTGGGCAGTGGTTTTCTCTGCTGAGGTAGTCCTGGAGAGCACAGGAGCTGACATCTCCAGGCAAACATCATTTCTCACAAGTTGAGGAGTACCAGAAATGCATTAGAGAGTTTATGCCCTGGTTAAATATGAAAGAGGCTACATTCAGACCTGAGCAAGATGTGCAAAAACGAAAGCATTTGGTAACAGATGGCCACTTGAAAGATTTATAAAACCTCCCCCAGCCTTGAGAAGAGAACTTGAAATGCACTTACTCTGTGTGGATGGCAAAAATTCATGGTCCCAGCAGGTTAGGGCTTCACTTTCTGGGAAGAGGGCTGTCACCTGCTTGTACCTACTAGAACACAGTACTGAGTTGTTGCAAACTTAATGTGTTGTATACCTTGTGTAGTCCTTCTTTATTTCATCTGTCCTCTCCCATGCCTGCCATAATTTATCTCTACTCTCCAGGGAATTGTTTAATGCTCCCTCCAGGTCCCATGTAGGCATCCCTCTGCACTTTTGTCTGCATCATACTCTCCAGAAGTGTTCTTGCAGATGAAGAATTGCCTTGGTTGTACGAATGGGCAGAAAGAGAGGTTAGGGCATATGACCCAGGAGTGTGACTCTCTGTCCCAGATCTAACCTGTCTTCCTGGCATCCAGTTTGGTTTTCCATTGCCAATCCAAGCAGAATATGATGTTAGAGAAAATTTTTAACCTCTCTTCCTAACTCCTCTCAATTCCTGCTCTCTCCCTTGCTTTCGACAATTTCATTATCCTGCCTGTCAATTATTCTTGTTACTTGGGTGTTACCTGAAGTCTCTCTCAGTTCTCACATCAAGACTATGCAAGACTCTTCCACAGAGTTTGTCAAAGATACAGCCTTTCTTATCCATCCATGCAACTGAAATTCTTGTCCAGGGTCTAAGCTGTCACCTCACATCTCAAGCTAAAGCAGTCTTTCTAACTCTTATCCATTCAGAATGATTTTTTACATCCAATTTTCCCAACCTGCCACATTTACAATAGCATCCTTGTCTTTGTAAATCTTCATTAACCCTCCAGAGTACCAACATCTGCTTTCTTCTCAAGGTTTCCTTCTGTGATCTATCACTTCCCATCTTCTATACAAGTAAACATTCTTCTTTCGCCTGGTTACCAACCTCTCACCAGTTTTCACATTTTATAAAAAATAATTTTTAATGCTGTTCTAGTGCTTGGAAAAATCTACCCTGCAAAAGTACTTAGCTATTTCTCTTCAGATCCTACTTCTTCCTTGAAGATTTTCCTTGGCTGCAAAACCAACAAAAATTAAGTATACTGCTCCTGTGGTTGTACTCCTGCAATGCGGATTAATATCTCCTGAAGTCCTTCTGCACCTCCATGGACCTGCATTCCTTTGGTCTCAAATTGTAGATCCAGTGGGTTAGGAATTAGGGCTTTAGTCTGTGTTTGTCTGGTACTGCAATGTGTGCTCAGAAAGTAATTGACCCTTGTGTCAGCATTTTATCAATGCAATTCCAAAAAGGGCACTTTCACTCCATCCCCCATCTTCAGGGTTTTTGTTGAAATTAATAGCTGAGAGAGACAACTACTAAAGCAAGAATTGAAAGTGGAGTTCTGTAGTGCTGCCTCACATATTGTGTTAAAGAACAAAATACCTGTTATTCAATTAATTTTCTTCCTGTGAAGTAAGATAGGTACACCCAGGCCAGCACTAGAAGTTAATCCTCCAATCAGTCTTAAAAGCTTCCAACAATACCACTTACCCAAATGAGGATATTTTACAATACAGTGCTGAACTATTGTCCCTTCATTTCTATTAATATCAAGTTTGATTCTCTGTTTCTGCAAAATTAAGCCAACAGCAACTTTTCCTGTCTCCTTCAATTGGCAAAACAATTCATTGTATTGTGGTTTCTGCAGAGAGTTTTTTATATATTTAAAAATTATTTTTGTTCTCACTAGAAACAATAGATTTTTTTTCAGCCTTGCTTTATAGGCTGCACTCTGCAGTTCTCTAGTCTTTATTGTTTCTTTCTTCTCTGCTATTTTGCTCCTTTACTAAACTTGCTGCTCAGAGCAGCACTCAGTGGTTCGTTACTGACCTAATCAGTATCAAGTAAATAAGTAAATGGAAACAACTACTTCCTGTAATAACTTATATATTAATACATCTGGGAATGTCATTAGCCATTTTCAAGGCAGGATCATATTGCTAGTTTATATTCAGCTCATGATATACAATGCCCCCAGGACCTTTTCTGGCAGAGTTGCTGCTTCACCAGTTATTCCTCATTTCGTATTTGTGCGTTTGATTTCTCCTTGCTAAGTGTATCACTTTGCACTTGTCTTTTTTGAATTTCATCTTATTGATTTCAGGTCCTTCAATTTAACAAGATCATTTTGAATTCTGATCCTGTCCTTTGAGGTGCTCATAACTCCTGCTAGCTTGGTAGGATGCTCAGCTTTTATATGCATACAGTGTCTTTTATCATCCAGATCATCACTGAAAATATTTCATAGACTCAAATTTAGATCTGACCCCACTGGAAATGCCCTCCTATACTGACAGTGAAACATCCACACTTTCAGAAGGGATTTTCAATTAGTCTTGCATCCATTTTAAACCACTATTTCCTTGACCATATTTTCCAATATTCCTATGAAAATATTGCCTGAGATGGTCAAGGAAAAAAATAACTGGGAATATCCATTTGCATGTGAAGCAAAGTTTCAGAAAATACCCAAAATTTCCCAATTTAATTGAATGAAAAAAAATACGGAGGAAAGGTCAGGAAATAATCAGAAGCTATACTCTGTTGCAGCCTGTTGGGAAGATTGAAAGAATAATTAAGCTATCAGACAGATAAGCTGACAAGAGCACTAAAAATTTAAAGAAGTTATAGTGAAATTAATACATTTCTGAGATTCCATGCAAAATCCAGCTTTTTGAAAAGGATAACAGAAAATGTCCAGCTTCTTGATTAGATGTAAAATAGAAATAATCCAGCATTAAACTAAGTGAGCTTTAAGATTTATAAATAAATATTTTGTCATTAAAACTAAGCAATTCTGAAAATATACATAGTCACATTACAATGCATCAGCTCTTAAAGGGGGATGAAGAGTCAAGTAAAGATAGGTAGAAGGAAACTCCTTGACATGTTGTGGAGCCACAGAAATAGCCAGAAGAAAGCCCTCAAACAGATTCACAGAAAACAGTCCTGTCAGGGCCTGGTAGGTTACCCAGAGCACCCCCTGTCTCAGGGCAGGACCTCCTTCAAAACCTGTTTTGAGAGATGTTAGTCTGACCTCTTCCCAAAACCCTCCTGTGCTGGGGTCTCTTGGGGATCTGCCAGCAATCAACTGCTCTGCTTCACCAACTCAAATGGTGTAGAGTCTTTCTTGAGGAACAAACTCCCTTTTCCTTTCTGTAATTTCAGCCCTCTACTTTCAGTCCCAGTCCCAGCAGACAAGAAGAGCAATTTGGGCTGGACAGAGCTGCCAGCCCCTCTGGTGCTGTCAGCGCTGTGCCTTTCACCAGCCTGCTGTCAGGAGCGGTGCTGAGTGTGGAGTGGGGATGGAACACATCATCACAGGGCACAAAGCTCTGCAGACTGGTGAAAAGCACTGCAGAAGCTCCTATTCTGGATGACCTCAGACCCAACAACTGAAGCAAATTTGATGACATGGGAACAAAATCTCCTTTGTTCTGGTCAAAATGAGAGACACTACAGTACAGGGGTAGACAGCTTTTTTTCACGTGGGACATTATGCCGTGGTGAAATCTCATTTTTCAATGTCTTATCATTGATCCTTCCTCCTGTTATTTCACCATGGCAACATTTTGGTCCCATTACTGGGTATACAATTAAGATTTCAGATTTCTAATTTCAGACTGCAGATGTACTGATGGATATGAAGCACCCACGCCTGAGATGTATTATGTGTGCTACACAGGCAGATCCTCTGCAGCAGAAACCTATGCTTGCTTTTCTACCCATTACACTGCCTTAATAGTGTTTTCCTCAAACCATGCAGCAGCCAGAAGGGAAGTGGAAGGCAGTGAGGCAATGAGAGAGTGGAGGCAGCAGCAGAGAGGCAGCTGGGGCAGGAGGGAAGAAGGTGTGGATTAGGGTAAGTGAGAATGGTGGAGAAGGACGTGAGAGTGATAACAGGTCCTGAGGGTGCAGAGCAGAGATGGAGAAAGTCAAAAAAGTGGGACATGAGATGGAGTCTACTGGGAGCTCAGCAGGATGGAAAGGAGGTGATGTGGGCAAGGTAAGAAAAGCCTCCATGCAAGTATTAGAGAAAAGGTGGCATGTGATGAGAGGCATGATTAAGGTGGAGGAGAAACAGAGGGAGCAAACAGTTTGGGTAGAGGGAGGCTATCAGGTAATGGAACAGACTAAGGAGGTCAAGAGTGACAGCTTTCTCCTCCCAGCTGTAAACAAAAATTAAATGTTTCAAACATCTGAGTAGCCAGAATCTGCCCAGGCATGTGCCTTTTCAATCTGGGATAACTGGAGATGATTGTGGCAGGCTCCCTCAATTATTACTACATTTTTGAAATTTAACTCTTTACAATTTAAAAATCAGCCACATATCTTGAGGGACAAGCATTGTACTGAGAGTTTTTAAGATAGGAGCTTGGCACTAATACTGTGTGCAGAGAAAGCATTTCCTCTCTGCTTGAATTCTCCTTTATCTTAAAAAGAATAAAAGTAAAATGTAATAAAATGTATCAGAATGCATGACACCTAATCACATAGCTTCTTATTTGTATTCAGCAACAAAATCCTTCTGAGGCAGCAGTTATTAAGTGCACAGAATCCCATAATGCTCTTTAAATATCATGAGCAGGAGCAGCAAAGCGCAGGGGAAGTGAAACTGCTGTCTCATGGCTCTGTTGTTTTACCAAGCCAGTGCCCAGTGCACATTGCATTTTGGTGTTTGAATTGTGCCTGCTCATCCTTGGTGCTCATGGGAAAGACAAGTGGGCTCCAGTCAGTGCTGGGGGAAGTCTGGCTTGTCAATAGTGTGGTCACTTTCAGACAGCATTTTGGAAAGCTCTTCAGCTTATTTATTTCAGTCTCACCATGGTGGGATCTCTGAGTGATAGGGAAGATTGTAGATAGAAAAAGGAAGGTGGGGGAACAACAACAACAGCAACAACAACAACAAAACACCAAAAAAGAAACAAACAAAAACCAAACCAAAAACAAAACAAACCCAAAAACCAGAAAAAAAAACCCCAAAATAAAAACAAGCCTCCACAAACAAACAAAAAACCCAAACAAACAAACAAACAAAACCCCCAAAACCCCAAACAAAACAAAAAAACAGGAAAAAAAAAAGCAACAGTGTCCCCTTTTTGCTTCTTTGGTTCCAAAACTCATGTTCCTTCAGTCCAGACAGGAGAGACACATAGAGAGAGGGCTTTTGGGGTAAGTGATGTCCATGACTTCCTGCCTGACTTTCACTTAGGGGGGTGTAGTCTGAGGTTCCCCCTTTGCAATTTGTCATGCCCATCTATTTTACCATGAGCCACTGTGATGCCAGTGCATTTCCACGAGCCAGCCCAGCCCTTGATGGCCACCCTTGACTCAGCAAGAAGCCTCGAGGCTCTGCCTCTGTGCTGGGGTGAGGAGCCAGCAGCTCTCCAGCTGGGATTTGTGCCATGAGCCTGCGCTGTGCTTGGGAGGACAGGGGACCAGGACACCTCCTGGGGTGCTGGCACAGCCACCACTGCCTTGGCCACTTTTCTCTTGAACTGAAGCCGAAGAAGCCCAATGAATGTGCTCTTGCCTGTGGCAATCCCCAGGATGGGCAGGAGGCTGAGCCCCATCCTGAGGGTGCTGCTGGACCTCTGCACCCTCTAAAGTACAAAGGCCTCTGAGCAGTGGGGCTGAGGTTGCCAAGGGACCCACAAGGCAAGGATGGGACACAGTCCCCACCCTGGAAAAGCTGCCTGTGCCTCAAGAAACAGCAGAGGGGTCTTTGCCAGCTGCCCCTCATGTTTCTGCTTCATGGGGGGGGGAAGGATCAAGGCCAGCCAGCAGCACTGGGATAATCCCTGGTGCAGCAAGAGGGGGCTGGGTCATGGTTCTTCATGTGTGCTGTGGGTAAGAAGCTGACAGCTGTCTGCTTTGATAAAGCTGAATTTCATAAAGGACCCATCTTTCTCCAGGTTGCTGCACTGTGTATGAAAGTGTCAACAGTAGCTAAGAACCTTTTGCACTCCAGACATAAAAATACTAGGGCTTCCACATTTATATGCCTTTAAAAAAGCTGATATAAATGCATAAAAGAAAGCTGAAATTCATGGAAATTACTGCCCTAAATTTTGTGTCCCCATATCCTAGTAAACTTAGAGGCAGACAAGAGCTTCTTTTAAGGAGGGCAGGGAAAATCCAAACAAACAGACAAGCTCATAGACTGCCTAGCTGTGAATTACATTTTCTTTCTTCTTGATTTTGTGAAAACCTGCTTGCACCTGAGAAGAGGAAAAGTCTAACTTCAGCTGCCCTATTTACACAACAAGAGTGTGACCAAGAAATCAATGCACTTAGAGAAGAGAAAGGTACCTCATAGTAACTAGGTCATAAACACTCTATCTCTCTTTTGCCTTGAAGCCCTGCTCTTCTATTTATTTTGTGTTTCAGTACAAAAACACATTGCTCTTTCAAAAGCTTCATTGCCAAACTTCTCCTTAATGTGAGCTTTTATTTTCTGAGCACTGGTGCATTGACTATTACAGGATGTGTATACAGTATGTAGTGTCCATCAGAGAAACAGAAAATACCAAGGCCTTGCCTTGCAATATCCCCTTCTGCAAATAATGCAAATAAAATATTGTTCTCATTATTTATGTTGAACATTTACTCAAGGGCCAGATAACCCTTACCCATGTTGTATTGTTGATGTTCTATTGATAAATGTGATAGGTGTTTTACAGGGTTGAATTCAAGTGTTTTAGTGATGCAAGCTGAGATAATGTGGATGGCAACTTGAAAGGCAACTTGACCTGAAAATGAGCAAGCCACCTTGCAATTCTTCCAGGTTTTCTTTGTCCAAAGAGGTTTTGCAGCCCCAGTGCAAGAAAGTGGGTGGGTCTCAATTCCAATCACTGTGACATTTTTCCTCCACAACCCACCAAGATCATTCCCTGTTGTGTAACTGCCATTACTGGAGGTACAGCAAGGTCTCATGAAATCCTCATGGGCAGTGAGACAGGTAAAAAAAAAATATTCAAGTTATTCATATTTTGATTATTCCAGTCATCTCAAGCAAGAGCAGTGGTAAAAGTGTGATAATTAAATTCTGAGAAGGTAGTAAGTCAAACACTGCTGCAGAGTTCTGCCATGGCCCCAAAATGCGGCAGCAATGAGATCAGAGATTAAATGGCACGTCCAGAATGTTACAAAATGAAATTTGTTTTTGCAACAGGAATGCTAATGTGTCTGAGCAAATGTATTCACAAACAAGGACAGTCAGTGCAAGGGGAGACATGCTTTGCAGAAGTAATGACAAAGGAGAAGTTAATGGGCAGCTAATGAAATGGGAATCAGCAACAAGGCTGAGCTGAATTGACATGCATTGCTCCTTTGCCCACATAAACTCTTGGTAATTCCAGCAGCAATTCCAGCTTTCCTCAGAGACATGGCTTGGATGACTGGAGCAGCACTGTGGGTAGAGTTTCAGGATATGTTGTAGTTCTTAACTACATTGCCAAAGTCAGGATTTATGGGTGGGCAGGGAGGAAGAGGAGGAGGAGAAAGCTGCTATTTCCTGGAAAAGGTTTGACACAGAGTGAGCATCCTGGTAGATGGCACCTGGGTCTCTGAGAAGTCAGCAAGCCTGAGGGGAAAGCTGTTAGTGCTGGGGACTGTGGAGGAGATGGATGAGGACAGGAGAAAAAGGGAAAGAAAGGGAGGAGAAAGAGTAATGATGAGGTGGTTCTGACTGTTAATCCTGGTGACATGCTGCTGTTATGCCTTTTTAAATTTTTTTCTTTTTTTTTTTTTTTGTTTATTCTAAAGAGCAACGAATAATAATTAAAAATGCAGAACTGCTTGACTCAAAAGATTGTTTTTACCCAAGCTGCAAGTTCCAAAGGGAAAAGCCTTTCTCCAGTTTTGGTGGAGAAAATGTGTTTCTGCATAGAAGTTCCCAGGTATGGAAAGAAGCAGACACATGTACATGCACTTTTTGAGATTGGTATAGTTTAAGTGCAGGCAAGCTGGTCTTCTTATTTTCACAGTGGAGGCTATAAATGACAGTCCTGCAGTTCAGAGAGGGAAACTGTATTTTAAAGTTTCATGTGGGAAAGATCTGAGGTATTTTGGCAACCACTTCGCTTAAAACCTTCTCTTTATTTTTAAAGGGAAAAATATTTGTTGTTGCTGAATTCATCATACCTGACAGAAGTTTGTATAAACCTGCACAAAACATTTTTTTCTTGGTTTATGCCATTAATGGAAAAATTTCACAGAAAGAGATGAAGTAAATTTTGTGATTAAAAATAATCAAGTAAATTCAGATATGATAGATTTCAAAGAGCACTGCAATTATGAAATATTTAAATATTAATTGTTTTGAATAAATGTATTGTCTACAGTAATTCTACCAGTTGCATTTCTGTCATAGTTTTTTTAGAACATTTAAGCCATGTAGTTTAATAAGAGGTGTTTATGTGCCAGTGCTGGAAACAAGGAAATTATCAAAAGTGTGACTATAGAAGGTAATTTCTCGGCATCCAGTGTGGTTGTAATGCTTCCTGAAGTTTTCTGTCCAGACTTTCAGAATTTTATCTTGATTTCTCTGCCAGCTTAAACAACAGCTGCATAACAGCATTCCTGGATCAAATGGAGCACATTGAACAAAATGAAAGAGGAGGGATGAAATCTTGTCTGCAAAGATCAGAGAGGAGACCAGGAAAGCAAGTCTGTGGAATTGTTCATCTTGCCTGCTCTAGGAGATGGACTTCCAGGGTTGTCATTGTTTATGCAAGGCTTTTTCACCCCTCAGTGCTATGGGCCCCGTTTTCTGCTCCTGCTGATTTGAATCAGTGCATTCCCACAATCAAAGGAAAAAGTGGATTTACAGCAGTTACAGAGCCCTTGGACATGTCCTGCACAGATCAGTCAGCCAAGGCCCAGGAAGTTACAGATCCCTGGTCTATCTCAAAATGTATCTCTGATATTCCACAGAGGCTTTTACCCCACTGACACAGTGCATTTGTCAGAGCATTAAATCTGTGTTAAAAGGAAACTTTCATACCAAAGCTGTCAGCACTGTCATTTCTGTTGCTTTTAATGATGGAAGTGTGCAATGTGAGACCAACCCTATTTTAATTTCATAACTGCTGACTCTGAAAAGCTACTATTCTCTGGCCTTTTTTTAGTGTTTTCTCTCATAACAATTACAGTTTGGCTAATAGTATAAATTATCACTTGCTTAAAGCTGCAAATTACAAGTTGCATACTCCCCAAGCCTGTTTTGCCCAGAACACTTCTAGATTAAAAGAAAACCCTCATTTCCTCTACCACTGTTGATGGGGTCTCAGGGAAAGAAAAACATTCCTTCCATCATAGATTTCATTGTGTGGTAAATTCTTCCTCATCTAGATATTGCAAACTGCATCATAATATATTGATCTTACTTCTTGGTGGGTTTTCACACTAAAAACTGTTTTCCTTTGGGTGTTGGTCTTGTTTGGTTTTGGTATTTAACGATTTTCAGGTAGGGTTTTTTCATTAATACAACATTGTGGAAGGAGATGGAGAAATTCACTGCAACATCCTTGTCAGTCACAATATCTCTCTCCTCATCCCCATGGTGAATCTCATACCTTTGAATGTGGGCCAGGAATGAGACAGGAAGGGCAAGTGGCTATCCAGGTGTCTGACTGTAGGTTTGTGCTGCAGATACTCTGCACAAAGTGGGACTTTGAAGTGAGAATCATATAAATTAAATCAATGTGTATATTATGTCATTTATAGTCCAATGACATTGAAAATGATGCTTTTTAGTTACAAGTAATAAGTTAAACTTAACTGCTCAGAGAATTTAACTGTGGACTAAAAGTGGCAAGGAATACTCAGATAATACAGTGACTTACTACAGCTACTAAAAAGAAGATAAAACATGTAATTAAATTTCACTGAGGGAATATTCTCTTTAAGAAACATATGTACACTACAAATACCTTTTAAAAAGTTATCTTTTCTAGCAAAATATCTGAAGGGCAGAAAGTAGCTCTATGAGAATATAGTGAAGTTGTTCTCTGCAAAAGGCAGCACTCAGTGCCTGGTAGACAACAGAAAGGGTTTATACACCTGGCAATAGTGAGTGACCACTGAAGTGGGCAGCTATTTGGCAGAGTAGTCATAGACCTCTGTCAGCAAAAATACTCAAAACTTTAACAGCCTTCCAAGCACAGTGTACAGAGTGGAAACCACCTGGCATATAGCACACAGCTGTATGATATTATTTTATATAATTATTATTAACAAAACACAGCTGCTGGCTGATGTAGATCCAGCCTTTCTGAGCCATCTGTTTTTCTGGAGGACTTTAGTTGAGAGAACCAAAGCTGTCACCAGGGTGACCATTTTCTGCCAGTTGTTTTATGTCTGTGCCAGAAAAGTGACCACCCAGAAATCCCAGCACTGACTTTAAAAGCCTGGGAAGTGTTTCCTCTTTCCTCCCCCAATAAACATGTCTTTTTTTCTATGTATTGTCATTTCTATTAAGAGGTGTTTAAAGTTAAATAGACACTCCTCTAAAAACAAACAAACAAACAAACAAACAAACAAACAAACCAGCTCCAAAAACAAGAACAACAGAAGACATTTTGAAGCAGTACTTAGTATTTTCTGTTGATATGTGCTGTTTTGTATTCAGACTCCATGCAGTTCCCACAGTGTGTTGCCTCAGAGCTGTGACACTTCTGAGGCTCAAGCCTTCAAGAGGGGGTTACTACAGAATTGCCAAGACTTAAAACTTTCTATTCTCTAGTTTATAACTTCCTTGGACTAATAGTTTCTGTAACAGCTCCTCAAGCCTTTCACATTGTTACAGTATGTATTTCATCAATTTCAATATTGCTTCCAGTACAGCTCAGTCCATCTTGAAATGGAAGTACATGATTAACCCCTTCAATGATTTCACTGCACTATAGTGAAAGCTGTTCATTAGTCCAATATTTGCAGATGAGAGTGGACTTGGTACAAGCAAATTATTTCACTTAAATCTTGGACAGGTACAAGTTAATTTGTGATCATAATGTGCTTTTGCTGCATTTACAAAAGATAAACAAGGCAAAAAAATCTTTTACAAATATCGGAGTGTTCTGACTTCATTAAAATATCCTCAAGTGCATTTTTAAACTGTTTAACCAACAGAAGCATCTTTAACTTTTCTCTGGTGCTTTCATAGTGGACATTGTGTCCCATCTTAAAAACAAGTAATTACATGCCACAGCATCCAAACTAAATAAATGAAGTTTCAAGTACCAGATCTGGGAATAGTTACTCCATTTCCCTTATCTTGTATCCACACACTTCCTGTGCCTGTGAAAACATACTGTCCAAGTGACTGAGAATATAAGAATCCATTTTCTCACAGACACAGAAGAACTTGGAAAAACATTTCAGGATCTGAGAATTTAATTCAGTTAGTTCATTTAATGTTTACCTTATTGCAACAGCAAGAGCTACCTCATAAATAAGTTGTTAAAATGAAATGTCCCTTTTAGACTTCATTTTCTCCACACTCTTCTGTCAGTTGACAGTGATCAATAGATAACCTTTCCACAGCAGGGCTGAGGACTGCAGATATTCCTGTATGTTAGGACATTTCTGGTGTCACTGACTGACAGCAGTGTGGTCTGGAGTGGAAGAAGAGCGAAGAAGAGCACAGTGCTCTAGGCTGCCCTGCAAGAGCTGGTTAATCCATGTGCCCCACTGCTGCTGCCCAGAGGAGTCTCTGTATGCATCAGTCAGTGCACCAGGCAGGTTGTGTTTCTATTTACAGCACTTCTCTAAGTCTCTTGGGAGCATTAGCAAAAATCTTCCAGACATCCCAGATTCAGGCTTCATGGCTTTTCTCCTTTCCAGCCTGAATTTGGGGCTTGCTTCCTGACCTCCAAAGAGGTTCAGGTACATACATGTCTACATCCCAGAAAATGAGACTGAGGCATCACCATGGCCACCAGACACTGATGCATGGCCTGTGACAGAGGCAGTCTTTTATGCCATATTTGTTTCACTTCTCAGTGAACTGTTAATTATTCCTTGCAGTTCAGAGAACAGAGTTTACAAAATCACCTGGCAAAGTGTTTCTGAGAAAAGGCACATGTCCCAGGGTTATGGACCATCTCTGCTAATGAATGGCTGAGTGGCTCCTGTGTTTCCCTTGAAGAGATCACATTGCATATTCTTGGCTGAAATGGGAGTCAGAAGATTTTTCAACCAAGGGAGACAGTACAGCATGTTTTAGTTTTCTCATTTTAATATACATTTTTGTAACTTCACAGGCACAAGAGTGACAGAATGAAGAACCAAAGCAAGTAAAACTGCTTTCCAACATAAAGTACAAATTTCCTTAATTGGATACTCTGTAGATACTTGGCTTTTGGAGGAAACATGTTTGACAACATGTGAGGCTTTTCCATGGTTTCATTAAATAAATCACTATTTTTTAAATCAGCAGAGGCAAGTAGGCAGCATTAGACACCACTACCAGAATAGTCAGGCTTCATTCAATTTTATTGAGACTCAACTCAGGGTTTGCATAATGTCAAGGTGTCACAGAGTTGCAGTAGTGGATCAATGGTGTCACACTCTACAAGCTTCAGCTTGGCCAGTTCTTGGCTTTCATTCTGGAGTTGCAACATATTGATGAAAATGGCTACATAAAATCTCCAAAAATGCTAATTTTCACCATAGGTTGAAATGCTTACACAAGTGAAAAGCATATTGATCCTCATGCCCGTCCCTTCCACTGTAACTGCTGCAGTTTAAGGATTTGATGAACTGTGAAGATTTTGCTTTGATTTCTTTAATAGGCTCTAGAAAAGGCAGAACAGTAGAACAATTTATCTGCTGTATCTGTGAGAAAAGAGGAGCCATGGACACTCCACCATCTTGGAAGATATTAAATGATGAGGAAAACAAATGTTTAAATTTAGATGATAAACTTTTTTTTTATATTTAGGCCTATCATTTATTATTGCATTTGTAAGTCATCTGCCACCTGGGAGTTTATAATCTGATTTGCCTTTAGGCAGGTATTTTTCAGCTTGTTCTGTCTGAGGGGCTTCCTTGCTAGGAGAAACCCTTGTCATTTAATAGGACATGGGAAGGGTGCCAAAATGTTATATATTCACTCAGACTGGAAAAAAGTTCGTAGTAAAAAATGAGGTCATTTTTCATGTGCTGCTGGTGAAGGATAGACAAATTTAAGGCGCATCTGCATGTGTGTTGGTTTGTTTTTTTCCCTGTTACGTGGAGTATTATCAGCCACTGTGTTTTCCACAGGTGGGAAAACACTACCCTAGTGACAGCAAGTCATATATTGGTTATAGAAATAGAAATTATCACAAACTGAGAGGGAAAATGAAGAGAAAGGGCAGATAAATTGTTTTGTTACTGCATTTGTCTTTCATTTCTGTTTGCAATCAAGTATTGGGTTGAGAAAGGTACTGGTTCACCACCAAAGTCCAACCTGGGCTAAAAGAGATTGCCAAAATTAGGAGTTGTGAAATACTCCAAAAGGCAATTTACAGTACTGTGTTTCAGAGTAAATACATGTTGAATTTACATCTTCAAGCTTATATTTCGCCTGACTTTTTTCTGGGATACAGGGAAAGAGCTTTGCAATTGACTTTGTTCCGAAGCTCTGATTTCCTACTATAAGAACTAGGAGCATAATTTATTTACTTTTATAAAGATAAAATTTCTAAGAAAATATCAAAACATGATTTATTGCCTATCAGTATTTTGCAAGATCTGAAACTTACTAAATCCATTTAAATGTAAATAATAGCTGTAAAATTTTGTCTCTTTCATATACAAATGAAAAGGTTAAGAGGCTGAATGCAGCACAGTCCAAGAATCTAACCTCTTTTAATTTCTTTTAGATTTATGTAGAAAGGCCTCCACTAATATGGAACGAACTAACTCTTTCTTTCTTTCTTTCTTTCTTTCTTTCTTTCTTTCTTTCTTTCTTTCTTTCTTTCTTTCTTTCTTTCTTTCTTTCTTTCTTTCTTTCTTTCTTTCTTTCTTTCTTTCTTTCTTTCTTTCTTTCTTTCTTTCTTTCTTTCTTTCTTTCTTTCTTTCTTTCTTTCTTTCTTTCTTCTTTCTTTCTTCCTTCCTTCCTTCCTTCCTTCCTTCCTTCCTTCCTTCCTTCCTTCCTTCCTTCCTTCCTTCCTTCCTTCCTTCCTTCCATCCATCCATCCATCCATCCATCCATCTCAGACCAGGCTATATTGATATTTTTCACAAGGCTTATTTTCTCAGTTTACAAATTGGGACTTTTTCATGGTAAATAATAAAGTTCACAAGACAGCTGTCCCTGAAACAGACTGGAAGTGGGCAGGATTAGGTTGGATATAAGGAAGAAATTCTTGACTGTGAGGGTGGTGAGGCACTGGAACAGGTTGCCCAGAGAAGCTGTGGATGCCCCAGTCCCAGAAGTGCTCAGAGCCAGGTTGGATGGGGCCTGAGCAAGCTCCCTGTCTTCAAGACAATTCAGGCACCAACAATTTCACTTTGCTCTTTCTCTGTGTCTCTGGTCACACACTGGCAGTTTGATCTGGCCAGGATATTCAACCATAATGAAAAAATCTGATATAGTAGTGGGCATAACCCATTAACAATTGTGAAACTAAGAATAGTCCACAAGCCTTCTGCATCATTCAATTCACCAGAAATTACTGATAGTCAGAATCTGGGAGGTGAGGAAGCAGAATAATGAAATTGTCTAAGTACTCTGTTAACTGCATATTGTTTCTTCACTCAGTAGATTGGATAAAAGTGAAAAATTTTTCTTTGGGCATGTTAGATTCCTGACCAAATTCACCCATGAATGCAACTAGTGCATAGCTTATTTCTCAGCAATTTGGCTAGTGTGTAGGCAATTTGTACACCTAGACACATTAAAAAGAGCAATTCCTCAGTTTGGTTTCTGGGTTTACTGCAGTTGCTCTAAGTATTTTCCATTCTCGGGATGCGTGATGCAGCAGGATTACTTTTGAAACAGGAATAATACTCCACTTATCTTTAAAGTTGTTAAGCAACATTTCTCCTAAAACACAGTATGTCTGCTTTCCTCAAACCAAGTAGTGAAAAAGAAATCTGCCTGGGGGCATGAGTCCTGAGCAGAGTCCAGTTTTGTAAGCCTGGGAAGCCCTTGGACTCACTCAACAGTGATCCCTAAGGCAGGTTGTTTTCTCGTGTTAAAACAACACCACGGTGGAGTTCCTTTGTTCTGTGATACAGCTTTGGTGTTTTTCAGATGGATTCAGTTGCCTGAACATAATGACAAGGTTCTTTTGGATAGCTGAGAGCGTGGAGTTTGTCCAGGATTCAAAAAAACATTTTTTCTGTATAAAAAGCTCACATGTTCAAGGTCTTGGAAACAGCCTCATAGCCAACCTGGGTGCAGGGTCTGGCTGTCTATATAGAAAAGCACACCTAAGGACTATCAAGGTTTTGTACAAAAATACAAGTTTTTAAAGCTTTGGCATAAGGTTTTCCTACTGACTGAGACTATTATCTGTTATGGGGGAGAAATGCATGAGAATAGGAAATAGAGAGTGATTCTTGCAATTAGTGTCTTCAGCATTTTAATACTACAGAATGTGTTCAAACCAGTGCTCTTAATATTCAGCGATGGATATTCTCTTTCTACCCCTCCATGACCCTTTGGGAATCCCAGAATAGGTCAGGTGGGAAGGGAACTCAGTGAATCAATCATCTGGTCCAATCTCCCTGCTTGAGCAGGGTTATCCCAGAGCACATGGCACAGGATTATGTCCAGACAGTTCTGAAATAACTCCAGTAAGGGACTCTCCTCACTCTCTCTGGTTAATCTGTGCCAGTGCTCAGTCACTGCACAGGGAAGTTCTTCCCCATGGTCAGGTGGAACTTCCTGTGCATCAATTTCTGCCTCTGGTTCTATTGCTCAGCACCACTGAGAAGAGCCTGGATCCATCTTCCTGACACCCTGTTCTCCAGATGCTTGTAGGCAGTGATAAGATCCCCTCTCAGTTGTCTCTTTTCAAGGCTGAGCAGACCCAGCTCCCTCAGCCTTTCATTGTAAGAGTGATGCTCCAGTCCTCCAATCATCCTTGTTGCCCTGCACTGGACCTGCTACAAGTCTGTCTGATCCTGAGGAGCCCAGGGCTGGACCCAGACCTCCAGACACGCTCATCTCACTGGGCTGGGTGAGGGGCAGGATCACTCCCTGCCCTGCTGGCACTGCTGTCCCTAATGCACCCCAGGGTCCCACTGGCCCTCTTGGCCCCAGGGCACTGCTGGCTCATGGACAGCTCATTGTCCATGGGAGCCCCAGGCCCTTCTCTGCAGAGCTGCTTTCCAGCAGGGCACCCCCAGCCTGTGCTGGTGCCTGGGCTGGTCCTTCCCCAGAGCAGGACCTGCATTTGCCTTTTCTGAACTCCAGACCATCCCTCTGCCCATCTCTCCAGCCTGCCAAGGCCCTTCTGAAGGGCTGCCCAGCCCTCGGGGGTATCGGCCCCTCCTCCCAGCTCTGGGGCTGCACTGAGCTCACTCAGGAGGCCTCTGGGCCTTGGGGGCCACCACCAGTGCCAGGCCTCCCGTTAGACCTTGGGCCACAGTTTATGACCCTCTGGGGTCAGCCACTCAGCCAGGTCTCAACCCACCTCCCCATCCCCTCATCCAGTCCACACTTCCTGAGTTTGCCGATGCAGATAGTGTGAGAGACAGAATAAGTTTTTGAAGTTTAATTATGCAGTCTGGGGAGTTTGTGCATGAGAAAACCATTTGGACATGTTTTAAAGCTGTGGCCTGAAGATTTCAATGCTTGTTCTGTGAGAAATACTTCATAATTATTTACTTTTCACCATTTCACTCACAGGGATATGCATACAGTTATTACAGCCTCTTCCTCCATAGAAATGTTCTCTCTTTCAAATGAAAAGGTCTTTTGTTTCATAGGTTTTTATGTTTGTTTGTTGCCTGTCATTACCTCTGACTGCTTGGGGAAAAATTTTCATTGTGGTAAAGCCACAGAATGACATCCTGAGCAGGAAGGAGTGTTATCCAGCTCTTGTGAAATGTGAACACCACTCCTTCTATACCCAGTTATAGACAGGAGGATACAAACTACGCACGTCTTTGAAGATGTGGGTCCCACTAAAGATGCACAGGGACACAATTTCTAGCTTTCTCCTTCGATTCCTTTCCCTCTAACATTCTATTTTGATTTTGACCCCTGCTGCCTATCAAACTGATGTTTTCATCAAGCTGACTGTGATGATTCCTTCTTGTCCCTCTGGGCCTGTTAGTAATAATTTAGAATTCATATTTTTCTCAGGTACATCACATTCATCAATGAAGGATTTTACTGACCACTTTATTGCTCACCAATGCAGTCTTGCTTTAATTCTTCCCAACTAGCTCTAGTTTTTATTATCCTGCCTATTTTTAAAACACCAGCAGACATTTGTCTATTCACCAGCTGCCTGTGCTTTCAGATGTCTCAGGATGAGACGTGAAGTGCTGATCCTACTGCATATCACTGTACCATTGCACCTGTGACTCTGCCCACTGTAAAGCTGACCACTACCCCTATTCTTCTTTCTCTGAACTCTAATCAGCTATCAATAAGTGTCAAGTTAGCTTCTTAAGAACCTTTGTTGAGCAACCTTGCCCAAAGCTCTTTAAAAATTACCAGGATGTTTTTAACAAAATTATACCTCTTTAACAGTCACTGATTCCTCCAAAGAGATTTGACAAGTTTGTGCAGCATGAGTTCCCTCCTCAAAGCCTTACAGGCTTGTCTGCATAGAGAAAAATTTTTCCATGCTTTCTCTAACCCTCTCCTTTATTGCAGAACCTACTGATTTCCCCAGGACAGCTGTTAGATACACTGTACAAGTACAAACAACGAGTACAGCACTAGTAGTAATTTTCAGCCATGGATTTTAAAGCATTTAAAAGCATTTTAAAGTTGTGCAGAAAGTAAATGACAGAGGTGGAAGCAAGAGAGAAATGAAGGGGAAAAGAACCAAATATACCCACAAGCAGGGAGTGTACAAATCCCAGGTTTCTTCAGGAAAGTTTTTTAAGGAACAGATTTAGACCCCACAGATTGCAGAAAAAAGATTCTTGCAGAATTCTGTGGGCTTTGGGTCAGACTTTAAATCCTGAAACCCTCAGTATCCTGCCAGCTCCCTCATCATACCAAAATGTACTAAAAAATCTATCAGAAGACTGGAGAATACTTCAAAGGAAATATGCACAGAACCCCATAGGAAAAAGTGTGTTATAAATGTGAACTCAATTTGATTTACTCCTCTCTTTGATAGTAGAAATATCCTGTAGCTGAAAACAGCTGTGAGCATACTCAAATATGGAAAAACACCATTAGTGGTCTTCTTGTCCTTGGGCTGCTAGTATAAAAAGAATCAAGGATTTCTGCTAGTCATACAGGTAGGAATTCACTGTATTTGTGCATAAAATGGAGGGGGAAAAAGCCATTGTGTTGGTTTTCTTTTCTTTCCCTTTGAGAAAAAAAAGGATTTAGATTTATCAGGTCCAATTTAGAAGGTCAAGTATCCACTGGATTGGAAGGAAAAGCTGTAATGTCAAGATAAATTTCAGAGGTCAGTTTCCTCTACCTTGGGACTTTATTAAAGGACTTAAGGACATAAGATCGTCTGGTTCATTTGCATTGTTTGGACATGTTCTCATGCCTTTAATAAAGGCTGTGTTGCTTCTCACTGGCTGTGCACAGGAAGGTTTAAGGCACACAGGAGGTTACACACAGAACACCCTGTGTGGAGTATGATAGAAGAGACTCTTGCCCTCGTATAAACAAATGGGAAAACTTACCAGAAAATCAGCAAAACAATGCATGTCATGAACAGATATCCATCTTTCACATTTTTACAAATAAATGTTACAAAAATTTATTTGTAAATAAATAGAGAGAATCTTGTGTCAAACAGTAAACATTCTACCACAGGAAAACACTTTGGAATGAAGTCATCACAGAGAAAATGTGCCTCTTCTTTGGAAAGGCCATTCTCCAAGAAAGTGTGTAAGGCTTGTGTGCATTTAGCAAGATGAGGATGGGAGGGAATGTGCATGCTGTTTGTGGATCCATGAGGGAGAAGAGTGAATAAATTCTGTGTGGGAATTAAAATTCTGCAGATTTTACATGTTATATGCTCAGAGATAACATTACTGCAGAATTTAATAGACACTGGAAGTCTATGATACGTGATAATATGTCCAGTCTATATAAAGTCTCATGTTTATCCATACAGAACTGTTATATGTGGTACTAAATAATAATAATTTTTAAAGAATTAAATTTAGAATTATTTCTCAAAGATAACTATACCTGCCAGTTATTCAAAACTGTCAAATAACTTTTAGCTGCTGCTAGAATACATGGTAGCATTAGCAAATCACCACTGTAACTCCTCATTTCCTCAAAAAATATAATGTATGAGTCTTGTGGAAGTTGTTGACTATTTTTGAGGGCAAAGTATCAATTCTGTCAGAAAGAAAGATATTCCATTTCAAATTTTCATGACTTGCCCAAGATCTTCCTTCCTTTCTCTAAATAAAAAAGAATTGTTCAGGTTTCATTGCAGAGTTATGCAAGACAAGGCATGCTGGACATAGCTGACATTGTTGGGAGGGGTGATCTGTGGTGTACACTGCTATCAGTTGATCAAAGCCTCTGCAACATTTCTGGGATACCAGAGGTCCTCTTCAAGAATTTATGTCTGTAATGCAAGCAAATTGTTGAGATTTTCAATGAAAATCTTTGAAAATCTCCATACAAAAGGCAGAAAAAGGCAAACATAAAGAGAATAATCTTGGTGATCAAGGAGATCCTTGCCCTTGTGAATAGCCAAATGCTGTTGGGATACAAAGAACAATGACAATAAACATGAAATAAAACAATACCAGCCACTTGAGATGGAAAAGGGACAAAGACTGTCTGAACAGCAGCCCAGCTTTATCTCCACAGGTCTCAGAAGGTCTTCAGAGAAATTGTGGGAATTTTGTAATTACATTGGTGACTCTCTGCCATGCTGCATCACAGGATTCCTGTACACAGAAGGCACAAAGGAGTGTTCTGTTTCTGAAACAGGCCTGGCCAGAGGGACAGACACATGGACATATATGTCTATATATACATATATAAGCATATGTCTATATATACATATATAAGCATATGCCTAATAGGCGTAATAGCTGTGTATACATACAGCCTGCCACAGCCTGGCAACCTGAGTACCATGAGAGAAACCAAAAGGTTGTTTTCAGAATTGCTTGCTCCTTGGAAATTGGAACATGTGAAATTAGTTTGTTATAATTACCAAGATTTTTGATCCATCCTGAAGAACTTAAACTAAATTGTTTTGAATGATGTGTTTTTTTGCATAGACCTTGCCAAGAACATGTATTTTGTGAGTCTGTATTTTGCTGATGTCTACTGGCATCCTGAATTGCTCATCCCTACAAAGTGCTTGTCCCATGGTCAGTATCTTGTGGAGAACTTGAGAATCTCCTTGTTATAAAATCTTCCTTTCCTGCTTTCCTTAGAGGGTATGTGAGGCCTTTCGGGTTTCTAGCAACAACTCATTACAGGATACTAACAATCTCATTCAAATTCTTTGCAGTGGAGAAGAAGTTGAAATTGAGACTTTTTTTCCAAAGGAAGCAAACTAGTTAGAATTCTGTATTTTTTCCTGCTCAAACTGGAAACAATCAAGAACTTAAAAAAATAGTTTAAGAAAATAGTATTTTTAAATGTAATCAGCTCAGTTGTCAAGATTTACAGCATTTGACAAAGCAAGTCTTCATTCACCCTCAGATTTACCATATGGAGTGTTTGTGCATGAGAAATGCTCTAATCTAACCCTCCAGTGGCCACATGTAAGATTTCCCTGTATTGTTTAGTGCAATACAACAGCCACAGAGGTATGAAATGTCTTATTCACTCTGTGTCTTCAAAGTATTTGTACTTCTGAGATGACAAGAAAAGCCTCCACATAAGTAATTTGTGGGAAGATAATTAAAACTACAGGTCTTTCCTTCTATGAAAATACTGTCAGGTATCAATTCTTTTAAAACAAAATTTATGTGTAAATAGTCACAGCACTGAATGAAGTGATGGGTACATAATGCAAATCAGATGGGATGGGGATGATTCTCCAAACTTAGCATCTAGCTCTGAAAACCCTTTCAGAATTCCTAAATAAGAGCTAGAGCATGCAGTGGGGAGTGCAGCCATTTTAAAAGTAGGAGTTAATGCATAACTTTCAAGAAATCATTTTTCTTTTAACTGCATCTTAAATATTCAAAGGCATTTTCTCTGCAGAGCAGCTTTTAAGGGGATTGGTATGCCAGACACACTTCATGTTGTCCTTATCTTTATTTAAACAAATCAGCTTGGTGCTCTGAAGTATCAAACTATAATCTGAGCTGAGCAATGTCACAAAAAGAGCTGTTTGTACATACAAATAGCATCTATTGTACCAAGCACAACAGAAAACATCGAATGTTTTCAACTATGAAGTGCAAATTTTTGGCTAAGGGGCTCTACATGTAGGAATCATTTGTCCAGAAGAGTTGAGTTTATTTAATACTAACTAAAATAATGAATCCTGTTAAGAAAATCTATTTGATAATATCCTCATGCTTGAAAGGAATAAGAAAGATACAAACATTTTCAATATAATTAGATCTTGGTCAGACCTATGGTCATCAATTAATAAGCTATACATTGACATAATAATGAGTCATAGAATGACTTCTGGAGCAAGCAACATCCTGAAAATCCAGTGAGCCAAATAGGGAATCATCTAGGCTTTTTTGGTTAAAATCTTACAGAAAAAAATTGAACATGTAATGATAAATACTGTAAGCAGGAGATCGGGGAGCTTAAACTCAAATATTAGCTAAAACTCCTCACCACTTAAGTGTAAATTTACAATAATTAATTTTCAAATTGCACTTTATGTTTAAGAGGCATTAAAAAGCATTTCCAGGAGTTCTTTTGATTATCATACCATCAACAGAGAATACACAACTAACAGCATCTGACACAGAATAGTTTGACTTCTAGATTTTGTGTTCCATAGTGACTAAAGCACATGGATTTTGATCCAGAGCTTGGTGCTAGGTGAAAAAATCCTTTTGGTTTTAATAGATTTTGTACTTATCTCACAGTAACCCTTGTCCCTCTTTTTGTTAAAACTGAATCAAAATGATGCTTGTGATTGCCAATCAGTAGCATTGGTTGGACCACTCATTCCTATCTGTGAGGAATACTGGATCACATATTTGGGAGTTCAGACACACATCAGCTTTCTAGAGAGAGGAAAAAGAGAAGAATAAAAGGCAAGGCAAGGCAAGGTGGGTTGGGTGAGTATAGAATTAATGCTTGCTTTGGGATTGTGATTATAGATATTAAGTGTGCAGACTGGTGATATAGAGATAAACTGTCATCATAATAAGCATAGAGGACCATAAAATATATACATTACAAGTTGGTTCTCTGTATCTGGTACTCTGCAAGACAGCTTGCATGTTAAAGCCTTTTGCTGGTCCTGTAGCCTCAGTGAGAATGGACTAAATGCAAGGAAAATATTTGAACTTTACCTACTTGAACTTAACAACAGGCATTTTACCTATATGTACCTTCACTGCTTTTCTGGATGGAGCTGGTGAGCTGGATCTGGAGAGTGCCCTTTAGAACACACAGCATTTGAACTCCCCAGCCTGTCAGGCAGTTTTGGGCATTTAAAGGAAGAAAAATGTACAGAGAGAGTAAAACTACCCAGGTATTACTGCAAAGGATGCTATGAATCATTAAACCAAAATGGTATATGAAAATCTTTGATGATGCCAATGAATCCACCAAAAAAGATATCACATTACTTTAGCCTTGGATTGTCCTTCAGTGATTTCTCATCAAGCCTGGTGCTTCTGCCATTTTCTCCAATTGTCAAGATCAGATAAAAAATGGATATTCCTTTATGTACCCTGGAAAGTATGGTTCATAGCTGTTGTATAAGGAGCAAATTATTCCTATTCAGTCAGCAGCTGGAAATGCTGTATGAGGCCTTTAATGCTTTCTAGGAAAGAGAGAATTATGTAAGACACAGAACAATAAAACCACCAAAATTAGCTTTGTTTCAGATTCAAAATGTTTACTAATTTCCAACAAAAATAGGGCCCTTGCTGTGTTATGAACAGATAATTGGCAAGTAAAAATTTGAAAGAATTTGGTAGGATTAAAAAAAGGACTTTTTTTTTAACTTCCTAATGCTGAAAAAATTGAGACATTATACGGAATGATCAAATCTTTATAAGAACTGTCTAGCAAAGTTAAAGGAAGATTTTAAGTCCTGGCCCAGGACTGTGACCATGAGGCTGTCCTCATTTTTGGAACTGAGAAATAAGATGGTGTAAAGTTGACTCCTTAAAGTGGTTGTCACTATTTCTTAAATTATTTTTAATATGGCATTGAATTCTTATCCTTCTTCTTTCATAATAAAAATAGTAATGTGCAGCTTGGCAAACACCTAATATTTTGACATCAATACATTAAATAAATGATTTTCAAAATTGAACAGCAAGGTTAAAATAAAGAAGCATATTAGAAGTGATTCTTTGGACAGTTTCAGGCATACTTATTTGCCTTTAAGTATGGGCATTTAAATGACTGTAATTAGAAGGTTGGGTGGGGACAAAGCAGATTTAATTTTCATACAAACCAATAAAACTTCCAGAAGTATTTCATTCCTGTGTAGTGTCAGGAACACCTTGATGTGGTCAGTATGCTAGAAATAGAAGATACAATCTTGTTTCCACAGAAGCCAGAATGTGATTTTTCCCATTGGCTCCAAAGGCAGCAGCACTGAGCAGTAAATTAATGCAGAAAATGAAGCAAAGCAAGATGTTTCTTTACTAAAACAAAATGCTTGTTTTGTGCCAATACCAAGGCTGATGCCAATGCTGCTACTATATTGATGTAAACTCAATTATATCCCCTACAGCCTTATTGAAATTAAACTTAAAAATTAAACAGCACAAAGGCAAATTCTTCTGACACAGCAGAGTCTATAGATTAATCATGGGTGCTTGAGTATTGAATGCTTGAAAATACTTTTGTACTCTCTGCTATGGCTATGTTCCCCCCAGCAAAAACCACAACAATATAAGCCAAGAACCCACCTTTCTTTGCATTAAATTCTTCTCAGTGACAACTGATTTCCTTGGGACTCTGTTTTTCTGTACTGCTCAGTAGGCAGCTTGAGTCAAAAACCTTCAACACCGCAGCTGATTGTAGATGGTGGATTTATGGATGCAAAACCTGCAGCAATGTATTGAAAAAAAATCCTTTTCCTGAGGTCCTAGGCATTAAAGCCATGACATTTAGTGCAATGCTCTGAGTCAGGGTTATCTGTCATGCCTTAAAAAAGAAAAACTAATGACTTGCCAGAAAAAGTCTTTGATATATATATGTGGTTTATATTCTAAACTAAACTTCACAAAAAGTTTTATTTTTCTGCTAGAGAGGCAAGCCATGTATCAAGACTTCTGTACTTGGCCGTTGCTGTTGCAGTCAGTGAAGTTTGACACAAGCTTCCATCTGCAACCCCAAGTTTTGATGTTTGACACAAGTTTCCATCTGCAACCCCAAGTTTTGATGTTTGACACAAGCTTCCATCTGCAACCCCGAGTTTTGATGTTTGACACAAGTTTCCATCTGCAACCCCAAGTGTGTTGCTGTCCCAATGTACTGCTGTTGCAATCCCAGTTCTTTCAAGCCCTTAGTGTATAGCACCCCCTGTATAACAGAGACCTTTGATTGTGCATAAAACATGTTGGTGATCAAGAGAGATGATCTCCACAGTGATGACTCTGCATATTACCATGGAAATTACCTTAGGATATTCTGGTACTGAAGGTGGTTTTTACCTAGACTTTGACACCATTTCAAAGTGTGGGACCTCATTCTCCTGGAGAAATTGGCTGTTCTTGGTTTGGATGGGTATGCTCTTGGCTGGGTGAAAAACAGGCTGGAGGGCTGGGCAGAGACTGGTGGGGAATGGACTTAGTTTTTAACTTGGATTAATTTTAACTGAGCTGTCACTGATCACTGGCGATGTTCCCCAGGACTCAGTGCTGAGGTGAGCCCCATTTCAGACTGCTATCAACAATTTGGGTGAGGGGATCATGGGCTCCCTCAGCCAGTTTGCAGAGAACCCCACCTTGGATGAGAATGTCAATCTGCTGAAGGGTAGGAAGGCTTTACAGAAGGGTCTGCACAGGCTGGATCAATGGACTGAGGCCAGACATGTGAGGTTCAACAAGGCCAAGTGCCAGGTCCTGCACTTGGGCCACAACAGCCCCAGGGAGCTGTCAAGGCAGGGGGAAGAGTGGCTGCAAAGCTGCCCTGCAGAAAAGGAGCTGGGGGTGCTGGTCAGCTGCCAGCTGAGCATGAGCCAGCTGTGCCCAGGTGGCCAGGAAGGCCAATGGCACCTGGCCTGTGCCAGCAATAGTGTGGCAGCAGGACCAGGGCAGGGGTTGTCCCCATGTACTCAGCACTGGTGAGGCCACAGCTCAGATCCTGTGTCCAGTTTTGGGCACCTCACTGTAAGAAAGACACTGAGGTGCTGGAGAGAGTCCAGAGAAAGACTAAGCTGGGGAAAGGCCAGAGCACAGGTTTGGTGAGGAACAGCTGAGGGAACTGGAGTGTTTATGCTGGAGGAAAGAGGGATCAGGGGAGACCTTTTCACTCTCTGCAACTCCCTGAAAGGAGGCTCTTGCAAGGTGGGGGTCAGTCTCTTCTCCCAAATAACAAGAGACAGGATGAGAAGAAATGGCCTGAAGTTGCGCCAGAGAAGGTTTAGATTGGACATCAGGAAAAATTCCATCAGAAAAGGGATTGTCAAGCATTGTAACTGTGCTCAGGGAAGTGGTTGAGTCTCCATCCCTGAAGGTATTTAAATGACATGTAGATGTGACACTTATGAACATGGTTTTTTGGTGGACTTGGATTGTGTGGTTAATGGTTAAACTCAGTTATCTGAGAGGTCTTTTCCAACCTAAATGATTCCATGTTTTGGCCCTTCTTTTTAGGGCTTCTTTCTCCTTTAAGTACTGTGGCACATGTGCCTGAACATATTCTAAGTGCCTGGGTATTTAAAAAATAGCCTTACCAGGAAGTTTATTAAAGTCAGTTTGACTTCCCTTTTACATTACCATGAAGTTTAATAAGAGGTTTCCATAGTGTTCTCTTAAATTGCTTCCAGTTTCCTCAAACTAATGCTGCCAAGAAAAACAGACTCATCTTTGCCAAATGTTAATATTCTGGATTAAGAGAAGATCCCACTGTTTTCTCTACCTCTTTTAAAATGTCTGCAGTCCTCAAATCACTTTTAAAAAGAAAAAAAGAACCCTGCACAAAGCATTTTATTTCATTATTGAGAATAGTAAAGGATAATAGTAGGGAATGGTTGGAGAAGAAAAATCTGTGTTTAAATCTCCTTTAAAGATACCACACAAAGCAGCAGAACACTCCTCTGTGTTAAAATGGGGTATGGTTCAAGAGCAGCATATTCTGCTTTCTGCACAGCTGAAAGCATTTTCTAGCATATTTATCTTCTGCCTTAGCCAGTGCACATTGTCAGAGGGAATTAAGGGCACTGTTATGTAACAGCCTTAACTCAAGATCACTAACCCAGTAACCTCAGCAACTCCATTGTGGGTCTCGTTTACACTTACCCATTTTCACTTATTCATTAAGTGAATTTAGCTCTCACTTACTTGTTGCATTTACTTATTTTCAGCATGATTTCACTGACTTCGTTTCTAATGTATGTGTCCTGACTCTGTTGGCAGCTCAAGATGGTGGTTCAGAAACAGCCTATGCTCATCTTAAAAACATTCTCACTTTCTAAACTCAATATTGCAGTTCTTTTAGTCAATGCCTGAATGATTTTAAAACCCCTCCTTGATCTATGTACTGTTTATTTTATAGACTCCTTAGTTTTGGGGGTTTTTCCCCTCAGGAGTTTGAAAGCAGTAGCTGATTCTTCTCTCTGCTTTGTTTATTCTTACTGTCATTGCATGGGGACTACAGGACAGCCAAAATAATACTTTCAAGATACCCTAAACAGCCCTAAAATTAATGTTCTGCTGTAAATGCAACTTGCAAACTCCATTTTATCTCATTATATTTGTGCCTACGAGTACAGGTCAAATTAAAATCTAGAAATACTCATACTTCCAAAATCTGTATATACACAGTAAATACATAGGAGAGATAATATTTTAAAGTTCAGATACATTTAGTGAATCTCAATCTACAGCCAGACAGCAGCTTTTAAGCAAGCATGAGGGAAGTTGTACTATGTACAAAAATCCCAAAAATTTTGCTAAAGAAGAGCAAGTTTCTCTCAGTGAATTTGTAACACTCTCCATTACAAAGACCAAGATTCCTAGTGGGACTTCTGACTCGTGTTCAGCTGTCAGCCAGACCTTGCCTTGAGCTAACTTTTATTTGAGGAGGTTGGCGAGGTTTAATAAGCTGTGCACAATGCTCTGCATTGTCTTCCATCAGTCCTTTCATGCAGTGCACTTGCCAAGCTCTGGCTGCCTCTGGTGACTGCCAGGATCCCAGGGAGGCTGGTATTGGCAGAAAACTCTTCAATGGGACAGGAAGTTTTATGTGAGTTGAAGGAGGGCTCACAGCATGGTTTCCTCTTGTTTCTGCAGCCACACTGCACCTCATTGCCAATTTTTCAACACTATCCTTTCTGGTTGATGGCTGAGGGGGAAGGCAGCATTTGCAGAAGACATTGGCTTGAGTCTGGCTGTTTTTCTTGGGAATTCAGAATGTTGATGACAGAGTCCTCTCTGTTGATTTACTACACACAAAATAAGGCATGCTGCTCTGGTTTCTGAGCAAGACAAAATTAATCAGCTTTACTGCCAGTACCTTTAGAATGTAATCTCTCTGTTAATTTACACAAATGTGATGGAGTTCACCAAGGATGAAACATCAAATCCTCACGAATGGTCATGATGCTGCTGTTCAAATGGTGTACATACTTCTAGAGGATCAGATGTTACTAAACATTAAGGTTTAGTTAGCACTTTTTTCCTGACAAATCACAGGATCAGTATTTGGACAAGATTCTTTTCTCCTTACTTTGTTTGCTGATAAGACCTTGCTCACCACATACTAATTTTTGCCTATTGAGGTCACACTTCTTGTTTTTATGTTCAGCACAGGATTTGGACTGCATCAGTTGCCTTTTTTATGACTAAATTAATCTCTTCATATTTAGCACTGGATTACTAGCAAAACAATTTGAACTTTAGCTGGCTTCTGTTAGCTTGGATAACTTTGAACACAACCCTTGCAAATGATGTGAAAGAGTCAGTATGAAGCACTAATATTCTTTTCCAGCAGCCTTTCGACTTTGCTGAATACAAAATGACATTTTATTGTCCCAACTGGAATGGATAAGGTCACTCAGCCATTTGTCTTTGCCAGAGTAATTTAAGGTCTTTCTTAAAGAAGGAGAAAAAAGAAGTTCGATCCAAACTATTATAGAGTTGCTGGTACTAGCACCTTATTTTACTGATTCACAGAGATAATCTTTCTGTTACCTCTTTCCCTAGTTAAGGTCAGATCTCAAGTGAAAATTTCCTGTAATTTCTGGTAAAATCATTTTTTCCTGTTTTATTTATTATAACATTAGGCCTTGGCTGGAGGACAGTATATGGCAAGTCACATGTGCTGAGGTACATTTCAGTCATGACAGAAGTAAAACGTTGAGAGGAAATGGAATAATGAACATTTTTGTCCAGAAAGTTGCCCAGTCTGGATCTGGTTTTGGGTCTCCAGACCTTCTGCCTGTCACAAGTCCCACTTGTTACTGACCATGCTGGAAGTTGCTTTTATCAGAGCCATATCCCATCTCCAGCAGTATTTTCTCAGCACAGTCATTTATGACATCCTAATTCAGCACTTCTCCTTAGAGTCATCTCTGACATTTAAACGCACACTTTACAGAAAGTCCAGCTATCTGTTTGGGCTCATTTTTTTTTTTAATTTTTATTTTTAAAGTGGCCACAATAATGTGAAGAGTAGAGATTGTTTTGCTATCCACCTGGTTCTGAGTGAAAATGGAAGTGTTGATTTAACAAGTGTACTCCCACATGGTTGGGGTCTGGGCTTTTTTCTCTGTAAACCACAAAAAACCCTTGAGAATGACTGAGGTATTTTTATGAATAATCCCTTGCATTGTATGGCCAGGGTCACCAGAGGCCAGGAGAGCTCAGGGGAGGCCACTCTCCATTGGAATTTGATCCCTTCATTGTTCTGCCAAAGCTGGAGTGCTTTGACCTCTGGGGCACATTATAAATCTCTGTTACTCATTCAGACTTCTGCTCTGAAGCATCCACTGTGGAAAGAGTAGTGGACTCTGTATGGTTCCAATGAAATGATTCAGCCCCCTTTAATATTTCATACATGTGCAGAAAGCACATCATGTGAAATCATCCATACCCTGGCAATGTCATACAAATAATTGCTGAAGAAGTAAAAGTTGAAAATGGGTTTGATTTTACCCCCATTTGCACAATTCAGTGAAACACAGCTGGGTACACAATTTTAAAACACTTAATTAGCATATAAGGTGGCATTGCTAGTTTTTACTGCAAGGGATGCTTTCCCCCTGCTTCTGTATTGAGAGGCTCTCTCTGATTATATGGTAGTCTGGGAGAGCATAGCACCACAGGCAATGTGCAAAAGACCTGTCTGAAAGTTTTGTGCTCCTTTTGTTTGTTATACCTTAAAAAAACCAGTTACTCATGCAGCTGTTCACACTGGGGTAACAAATCAAGGGGCAACTTGCAGCTCCTCATGCAGTGAGTAGCGAGGGCAGGTTTCTGCCCTGAAAGGTGGAGCTGAATGAGCGGTATGAGTAAACACTGTCAGCTGCTTCACGGCCCTGGCGACAGGGGGAGAAAGGGATGTTGTGTTGTGGTGGAGGGGCAACAGTCAGAAGAGAGGCAGTGTCAGAATATCCTGCAACCATTACACATGGTGTTAAACAACAGTGGATTTTTTTTTAAATGAATAATCATATCTACAACATCCAATTCACTAGGCATTTGATCAGGTCAGAATGTAGACTTGCATTTCTAACTGGCTTAGACCTCAATGACATTTAAGTTTCCAGTTTGCAACTTTGAGTCTATGTTTCAGCATTTGCCTCCCCTGCACTTTTTTCTTCCCCTGCCTCCCTGTTTCTCATAAGCACATACACGCAGATCAAAAGCTAGAAGCTCTGTGAATTCTAGGGGTTTTTCTACAGATTCTTATGTTTGTTGTTATTAAATTAAAAAACATCTGTGTTAAAATTCATGCTGGTTTATTCCATTTTGTGCTAGTAAAAGCATTAATGAAATCTACACCGAATGCCGAAAAGAAGAATTCATTCTGCTGTTCTGTAGCAAGTAGTTAAAGACCACCTGTGAGCTTACAACAGCTGGAGTGAGTATGAAACACTATTAAAATTAATGCTCTATATAATTCATGAAAGCTACCTGTGTGACATCTGACAGATTTACCTGGTTATAGGCCAGCTCTGCTGCATCTCTTGCTACTGACCTTAGCCCACAGCGTCCACTGAAGATGACAGAGACAATTCTTAAATAAAAGTATTGCTGAAGCAGGCAAAACCCAGTCTGTACCTGTAGTGACAAAATCAAATTTTTAGGCACATGGTATGCTGAGGCTATTCATGCTTTCTGCAGATTCATGGAATAATTTAAATTTAATTAATGAAGCAGTTAATAGTTACTGCACTGACTGCAGTCAGTGGATCACTTCAGCCAATGCATTTTGTAACAGTAGGAGTTCATAGAAGGCATTATCAGGGAAACCAACCAGCAAGGAGTTTGAATAGTGCAATCTTGAGGTAACAAAAGCATGAATAGCCATTTAAGGCTCTGGATCAGATACAACTGGCTGCAGAATGGTGATAATCTTTAAGTGTGATATTCTTCAATCCAAACAGGATTTGGATTGAACCCAGGAAATAAACCAAAACCCTAGGCAAATTACTATTAAAATACAGACAACATCAAAGGCAAGAGCAAAGAAATAAAAAGATTGAAAGAAATGTGTTGGTGCAAGGATAATTTATTTTCATTTTATCAACCTTTGCACATGAGAAGATTTTTTAGTTTGTAGGACTGCATATTTTACAACCATATCAATACAGCAATTCACATTTTCCTCTTATACTGAGCTTTTCTCCAATGTTTCTCCATTACTGAGTCCATGTTTTTATTTGTTGGTTTTTTTTTCTTTTTCTATTTCCTTTTCTCAAAAGCCCTCTTGACATTCAGAGAAGGGAGAGAGAGATAGATATTCTCTTTCTCCTCCCATGTAAGTTAGAAAGCAACCAGAAAAATAGAAAGATTAAATTTCTTTTGGCTGTTACTGTGACAGAAAAATAAGTTAATTCATTAAAATTTTTTGTCTAGAGAGGAACACAGATGGTTAAAAGAAAGTTGCCTGTTCTCCTAAAAAAGAAAGTTAATAGTTCTCCCAAAAGATGCTTGGTGCATTTTCCCTTAAAGTCAATCACATCATATGATCCTAATAACAAACAATTACAGTCAAGACAGATCAGTACAAAATTTGAAGGCCCAGCTCTTCTATCCATTCCTGGAAAATTTCCACTGGCACAGAGTCCCATAAGGTACCTGGAGCTGAGATTCATCCAAAGATGAGGAGAAATCCCTCTATGCTGAAACAGAGTGGCAAAACCAGGAGAATGAAGTTTGACACAGCAAATGACCAAAGTAGCTACAAAGTCAAATATAGGAAACAGCATCATAAGTAGTTGAAAAATCAATTTAAGGAGCATGACACACACTTGGATACTGACATTAAAAGTAAAGTGTGTAATCACTGTTAAGCCTACTTTTGTGCTCTAATGAAATCTATGCTGTGACCAGATGGATTTTCCATATTCAGTAATTTTTCACTGGAACTTTTAAAGAAAACTGTTCAAACAATTGTAGACTAGATGACTAAGGACTGTATGTCTGTAAGAAGGAATTACAGGTTTTGAGCAGCTGCTTTTGTGTACCAGGGGTTTCTCCAGTCCTCTCATCAGCAGGCAGGTAACACCATGAGGGTGTTTGTGGGAAAGGTTTAATCTTGGCACACAGAATTCCAAACAAAGGGCCAGGGATGGTGGGATGGTGTGGTGCTGAGGAGCTCTTAGGGAGACTGGCACATGTCAAATTGCTGGGATCCTATTTCTCCCTCTTTCTGGGTTCTATATTTTGATATGGACACCATCTGGGCCCTATCCTCTGATTTTATTGTAACAGCTCTTGAAGACATGAACAACCTTTCTTTAAGTTCCTCCTCCATTCCTGTCCCACAAGCAGGACTTGGTCATGTAATCCTTTAAGTGCCTCTGTGAAACAAATAATTCATGAGATAAACACTTTCAGTTTAAGCAGTGCAGTAAGCTGCAGCACTCTCTTTTCTGAATAAAGGCATCTCAGTTATGCATTAAAATGTTCTCACATGCCAGGCTCCAGCTTTCTTACACATCCATGCAGAAGAACCTAATAAGGGCTCTGTACAAAAGTGATTAATAATTTCTTGCTAAGTTAGGGGAACTGCAGTAGAAGTTATAATTGGGGAAATCTGCATGCAGATATCAGATATCAGTCAGATATCTCCAGTTTCTACCCATTATAAAAGATGACAACTTCAGAGACTTTGTTACAAAACCACCTATTTTATATTTTCACTTAAATATGCACTGGGGGTTTTGCTAAATGCTGACTGTCAGAACAAAGGGTCAAAGCTTAGTGCACAAGCATAAATACGTTACTCTAATACCTTTTATTTATTTTGGTATGCAGCTACCTTCTTCTATTTGTCTCACATCTGTCACTCAAAAAACTAATAAATAAGTGTCAAGTCAAGACAGGAAATCCCCTTTCTTCACACTGCTGCCCCTAATTTAACTTCTTTTTTTCTCTAGTGAAAAAATAGAAAGACTATTTTATTGATTTTCTGTTTAAATTTTTTGAAAAAAGGAAGTAGGCTGACCTCATTAGCATGCGTTTGGTGATATCAGAATTAAGTTCTGGGGACTGTCATCCATATCATCCCTGAAGTCCATTTCCTAAATTAATTTTAGCTTTGGATGCTTCTGAATAAATAGAGATTGAGCCCCTTCCATTTTTTTTCCATGGTAGGCAACAGGCAGAATGCAGGAGAAGACAAACTCCCTATCCTGTTAAGAGTCTAAGCCCCCCAAAAGTAAAACAAGGTCTTGGAACCCACTGTCTGACAAGAGGTCCAATCGCTTGCAAATTTGGCAAGCACTTCATGCTAAATCAGATTAACTAAATCTCCTATGCTATGTATCTTTCTGTGACTTGCCAACAAAAGACATTTCTGAGACTAAACACTGATTCGAAAGGAAGTTAGACAAATCCACTCCAACAACTATCTTTGTCATTCCAAACAGAATGGGAGCATTAAGAGGAAAAGTGAAAAAAGCCCACAAACCCCCCACAATTGCACATAGCTCCAATGAGATGCAGAACTTTACCATAAGTGACATGGTGCAATTTTTTTGCATTTTATTGAAGTGAAGTTGAGCACAAAGGGTGGAGCACAGAGAGACAGTATCCTGACCACCAAATCTGTCCATGCCCATTGTACAACCCTGTCTTTGCTTTGGACAGGCAGGCCTCACATTTACTGGACAGTACTTCCAAAACACCCTGCTCCTTGGAAGTTACAGTACAAATAGGTTTTAAAATTTCTTGTGGTTTTACCCCAGCTGGCATCTAAGCCACTGGAGTTAACTCACAGCCACTCATTTGCCCTTTCCAGTGAGACAGGGGGAGAATCCAGAGGGTAAAACTGAGAAAACTCATGGGTTGAGATAGAGTTTAATAGGTAAAACAAAAGATGCTCACACCAGCAAAGTGAAACAGGAAAGCCATTCAGCACTTGCCAGCAGCAGCAGGCAGGTGTTCAGCCATTCCCAAGAAATGGCCTCCATCCTGTGTGACAGCTGCTTGTGAAGTGCCATAACTCCCAATGTTCCCCTTCCTTCTCCTCCCAGCTCACGTGCTGAGCACGACATTTAAGGTGTGGGATGCCCCTGTGGTCAGTTGGGGTGAGCTGCCCTGACTGTGTCCCCTCCCAACACCTTGTGCACCCCCAGCCTCCTCACTGTGGGCTGGGCTGGGAAGCAGGAAAGGCCTTGAGGCTGTGTAAGCCCTGCTTAGCAATAGCTAAAATATTTGGGTGTTATTACACTCTTTCCATCACAAATCAAAACCACAGTCCCTTACCAGCTACTGTGAAGAAAATTACCTCTACCCCAGCTCAAACTAGCTTACCAATGTAATGGTTCCTTTACCCTGCTTTGATGATGCCAAGGAAAAAGATGTATCTTGTTAGGTTTTCTTCTTAGCAAATACCTAGATTTCTCCTAAATATGTTTATATCTAGCTATGCCTCCAGGCTTTGTCCACAGAATATGCCCCTCTGCCTCTGTAGGGGGGTGTTAGCCTGAACCCTAAATATTCCCATGGTGTTGGCTCAGGTGGCTCTGCATGACATGACATTCTTCATTTTAACACTACCCTGATTCCCCATCCTTAACTACAGAGCACTGTCAAGCATCAAGGGCTGGGCCAAGGGCAAGCTGAGAAAAGTTCACAAGAAAAATAGTCTCCTGGGACCCATCCTTCCCCAGCCTCACCCGTGCCACTGACATAAAATTCAAAATTATGGATAAGAAATGTATGAAAAAGAAAAGATACCTTGTTGTTTATAAAAATACTGATTAAAGGATTTCCTCCTCTTAATTAAAAAATAAATAAATATTTAAAATGAACAGATGCAAACAAGAACCCTCAAACTAATTCACTTTGGCTAATCAATTCCACATGGAAAATAAATTCATGCAAATCTAAGTCTTCACAAGAACACACCTTTTCAGTGACATGTTCATGGGGTCATTTGTTTCAGATTAATAAATCAGACAGTTCTAGCAGCAGCACACTCACCAACATCAACCTCTTTAATCAACAGTTCATTTGCTTCATGGAGGAGAGTTGGCCTCCTCCTGATTGCTATTTTCTGGTTAAGAATATGCTGAAGCTGTCGGACACAGGATGCAGATGGGTTTCAAGAAGGGCTGGTGCTTATTCTGCCCAGTGGAGCATGCTGGAAAGCTTTCCTTGTACCCTGAAATATTGGGCATTTGTCTGGTAATTCTGTGTCAACAAAGCACAGGCAAAGTAATTTCTAGCACAGGAACAATTGGAAAATAGACAATCAAGGACCAGCAAAGAAATCTCAGAATGGGAGCACGTGTTCCTTTGCACTAAAAGTAACAAAGGCAAACTTAATTTATCTTTATTGATATGTTAAATAAATTGAAGTTTCTTATCCTATTTGTGTAATGACATCCACTGATCCAGTAGACTGAATTATACTGATATTTTATGTGTACAACACATCCTTGAAACTTTAGATTTTATGGGGGGAAATAGTAAGAAAAGAGGGTGAAAGTCTGAAGTTCAACTTTCCTTACTGAAATCAGTGGTGAGGTTGCTGCTGGTTTCAATGCATCAGCCTCAGAATTTTGCTGATGCTCAGAAAGCATGAACAGTCTGTAGGATGCTGCTTTTCAGCCAAGGCCATCTTATGACCTAGAGTTTCCTTTTCATGGGCAAGATCCCCTCCTATGGTAAAATTCTCACAGTCTCTTCTTATACTTGTGGTCTTCAGTGTGTGTGCTGATTTTATCCCGATTTATCCTGATTTTATGCCAAGCTGAAAGGTGTTTGTGCAGCCCAGCCTGCCCCTCACACACTGGTGTCCCCTGGGAGTGACACTGCCCAGAGGGATGGTGTGTGGGGAGGGCACTCTGGCACTGAAGCACAGCAATTTAAATGTGATCTACCCCTGTTTTTTTGGCTGGTACAGAAAACTTGTTTGCAAGTCAAAACCTGCTTTTTTTAACCAGCTCCAATGTGTGGGAGCCAATCATCAAAACGTGGTGTCTATTTTGGTCTTGTTTCATTATGTGGCGGTCTTTAAATTCAAGTTCTGAATGGTTTATCATAAGTTATCATAAGAGGTTTATCATAAGTTGAACTCTTCATTTTCAGATCTGCAGATTGAATCATAAAAACAGCCCTTGGAGAGGGAATTTATAATTTTACTGTGTGGTTTTAAGCTCAACTTTTAACTCCATATGCAAACAAACCTGATTAAAGATGATATCCAAAGAGCAAAAACCGTAAGTTTTTTAAAATTTTCATTGACTTGGAGTTTGCAGGTCAAATGCTTTCCCCAGTGAGCCATGAAGAACTGTAACTGTGTGCATAACCCTTCAAAGCAAAATACATGCTGTCATGTGGCCCTGATCCCAATTCCCTGCTCTTAACTGCCAGATAAATGGTAGGTATTTGTTGCATACTCATTCCTTTAGGGCTTTTAAAGGTGAGAAAGTATCACTTTAAAAACTTGTTTCAAAATCTAATATCTTACACTTGCCTTACACTTGTTTCACTATCCAGTTACTATGAGAATCAAAATGGTAATCTCTATGGTTCCTGTGATGCACTGGATTAGTAACTGGAGAACTCCTTTAACCAGGAGGAGCAAAAGGGGGAGACATCCACTGGATTATTGTTTGTGTGCATGCAAGCGTTAAAAACGAGAAAACTGAAATATAAACCTTGTAAATGGCAAGAAAAGAAAAGAAAGAAAAGAAAAAAGAAAAAGAAAAGAAAAGAAAAAGAAAAAGAAAAGAAAAGAAAAAGAAAAGAAAAAGAAAAAGAAAAGAAAAGAAAAGAAAAGAAAAGAAAAGAAAAGAAAAGAAAAGAAAAGAAAAGAAAAGAAAAGAAAAGAAAAAGAAAAGAGAAAAAAGAAAAGAGAAAAAGACATAATGTTACCTCTAAGTTAAAATGTGATTTACAAGTTAATGAAGGTGATGGCAATTCTTGATAAAATGGATTCAGATATTCTTCATAATTATATTATTGCAATAACTGGAAACTGCAGTAAGATTTTAATCTTCCATTGCTCTAAACCTTCCAGTGAAAAACAAGTTAGCAAAAAATATTCTGTGCTCCAGAGGGTGTGTTTGTGCAGTTTCAGGCTGTAAACATAGATGGAACAGATGATAATACAGAATGGAAGAGGGAGAATGGAAAGGGGAAAATGGGGGTTAAATACATAAAAATGAACATATGGCTAGAATTGATTGCAGCAATAGTTTCAGCTCCCCTCACACTGAATTCTTTAATCTTTCATTTCCTGGCTTATTAAGGAAAAGGAAATAATGAGAATGCAATAAAAAATGCACATTTGTATGTTAGCCAGAGAGTACAGAATAGTGCTTTTACTAATTTGCAATTTAGAAATATTCTGTGGAATGAACAATGAAATTCTCTTAGTCAGGAGTCTGGCTCTGAGTCATTGTGAGGGATGCAAGCTCTCAAGTCAGTCTTCTCTCCAGGTTTGAGGAAAGTCCTTCTGTTTCCAGACATTGGATGCTCCAGTATTTAGCAATCAAGAACACTGATGAGTTTTCACAGAAGTAAATTCCTGTTTTTTCTTGGGTTTTGCTGACAGATTTGTAAATGCAAAAGAGTTCTGAATGGGAGGCTGCACTGAACCATCCATTTAAGAGTGTTAATAATGAACAAATGGAAAAAGTTCAGGTTAATGACAGCATTAATGAGAGGCAAGCCTGTTAAGCAAACAAGTTTTACTTAAAATGTTTACATTTTTTTGAATTAAAACTTAAAGCTTCAGAATAATTTTTAATATTTAAATTTCTATTTCTCATTTCATTGAAATAACTGGACTGTAAGTGGATCCTTTTTTACTTTTATTCTTTCTTTGTCCAGCATGACACAAAGTAAGAAAAAATTAGTGTAAGAGAATTTCATCACAATTTAAAAGCAGAACAGGACATAGGAATTTCTGTGCTAAGACCTCTGAAACAGGAAAATGTGAGGGGGATGATAAAAGTGATTAGCTGAGAGCATCTCCCTACATGCTTTGGGCCTCAAGTCTTCAGCTGCTGGAAGTCACCACAAATACATTGATTTCTTTCAAACCATGCCTGCAAAGGATCTGGCTCCTTAGTTTGAGTAGTCTAATAATGTACTAAAAAATAGCTTGTACTGACAGGCTTTTAAATGACAACATTTAAAACAAAAACATGTGGTTACCAAAAAGAGGGATTTTCAATGTCTTGGTGCTACCAGAGAAAACTGTGTTATTGCAAATGCACAGCTCTTTTGTGATACATCACACAACCCATGGGGGAGCCCCTTCCTGGGCTACTGCCCCTCAACCTGATGTAATTTCTCATTCCACAGAGGACTGTTCTGTGAATCCCAAGATTTCCATTTTTAGAGGCTTTCTCTCATTCTATCTGTGAAAATATTGCCTATGACTTGTAAGCTGCTGTTCAGTTTCCAAAAATCTCACAGTACATACATGTGCCAGTGGCTTTACCCTGATGATCTCAGGCTCCAAAAGGGGCTCATATCTCTTGTGAGATGGACTGACAGCTGGCAAGAGCTGTGCCAAGCTTTCCTGCCTCTTGGCCTCATGAAAGGACCCTTGGCCCTAGAGATTCCTTCCATTTTTCCTCTGGTGTTAGCTATATATTGCTTAGCTTCCTATAATCCCCACCTTGTCACATATATTTTGTCTTCCAAGGAATGCCCTGGAAGGAAAAATTATGCTTTCCTTTCCCATAAAACTCCCTTTCCATTCCCTTATTGAAGCCTTCTGGCTGAGCTGTCTGAAATGGTACCGAACAAGCATTTACACACAGGGATGGAGGTGGCTGGTCACCACCTGCCTCACTGAGCTGCATCCCTGGGAGCTCAGGTTTCAGCCCTTTGTTCCCTCCATGTGGAAAATGCTTCCCTGGAAAGAAGAGGGCATAGAGAGTTAATGTTTGAGGAATGCAGGGCCAGGATTAATGCTTGTGGCAATTAGTTACTCAGTGGAGCTGCCTGTGCACACCAGTTTTCCTGAGGCTCGACACAACGGGGAATTTTACTTACCTGAAAATTCTCTTTTAACCTGAGAAGGGCTCCAAACTTCCATAAAGTTGGACACACGTATAAGAACTTGAATCTTCTAACCCTAAAGCAGTAAAATCAACTTTATTTACAAAACCTGGCTTTGAAATACAACCCTGAACTATCACAGAAATAAACCAAGCAGAGGACAACCTCACTTTGAGCCCTGATCCCTCACTGCCAACCTCAGTGCACACAGGGGTGGCTCCCTCCTGACGTGTGCAGTCTGCAAAAAGTGAACTTGCAACACATGCAAAGAGCATTTCTGGAATACACACACAGAATTTATAATATCCATTATATGCCTCCTCCATGCAAAAGTAAACTGTATTTAAAGGCATTATACATGCTTGCTATGTAATTACATCCATCGGAGAGAGCTGCTTCCCTGCGTTCCTCTGCTGTTGCCATGGCAGCATCCCCATGTTTGCAAAGTGCAGGGCACACGCTCTTAATTATACTCACAAAGCAGCTACATTTCAAAGGAATACAATAAATACAAAGTTGAAGTGAGGGTGCTGCACCGAAGTGATATGAACAAATATACTTTTATCACGTCTGCATCTCATGCACACTTCACACCCATTATTCGAGCATTCTGCCTAATTCCCCAGTTCCTTTTGTGCATTTTTGGAAATAAACCAAGCAGAGGACAACCTCACTTTGAGCCCTGATCCCTCACTGCCAACCTCAGTGCACACAGGGGTGGCTCCCTCCTGACGTGTGCAGTCTGCAAAAAGTGAACTTGCAACACATGCAAAGAGCATTTCTGGAATACACACACAGAATTTATGGAAAACTCCAGATTTTTGTCTGCCAGAAAATGCAGTCTGTGTTGCAGGCCCCAGAATTATCTCTGCTTCTAACCTGGGAGCTGACTGTTTATGAAACCAAAGCAATTGAGAGAGATCTTTTCATTTGTACCGATCAAAATGTGCCAAGGGGAATGTCTCCTTACTTAACCACTATAAAATGCCATCTTTGTTCTCCACTCCCACTGGTGCCCAAATCACCCACCCAGCAAACGCCTAATGAGCTGCCCCCTTGCTGTAGTCACCTGTCTCAGTGCCACCGTGTCAGTTTTGGTGACAGCGAAGGTGACGCAATCAGTCTGAGGTGCCAACATGACACTGATCAAGCAGAACATATTTTGATGCATGAACCACCAGCTTGGTGCAGCACACACCACCAGCACAGTCTTTGCTTCCTTGTGGATGAATAACATGGAAATTGCAGTTAATATAAATTTACATTTTTGGAAATTTACATTTTTACCCCTATAAAGAAACAAGGGATTCCCTCATTCTGAAATTAATGCTCTCCCTGAAGTTGAACAGGGCTTATACAGATGCTGGATTGCAGATATGAATTATGTATTTTCTGGGGGTGGAGTGTCATGCAATTTTAGTGTTATTCAAGCCACAAAGATCCATCAGGGGAGAAGTAATTAGAATATTTCAGAGACCCAGATTTACATTTCTTAAAGCTTGTGAGCAAAATGAAATTGGCTGCCTCCAATTTACATGTCTGCAAATCATACCATGAAAAACCTGTCAGATCTCAGCTTTTGGATTTGAAACCTCTGTGGGGAAACCAGGTGCTCTGGCAAATTCTGGTGTTGCTTTGATGTCACTTGTGCACAGTTAATTCTGAAATAAATATGTGCTGAGGTGTAGGGGGCACTGTGTTATTGCACGTATATAGGCAGGTGTGGTAAAAGCCATTGGATCAGATTTACAAGACAGAAGCCTTATTTTCCAGCTTATTTATTTCTATTCTTAGTTTCTTTTTTCATGTGTGTCTATTTTGCACCTTGTGCATGGGAAACTGGTGTTCTTACCAGGGTATATGCTCTCAGCCACAGGAAAATGAAAGAATTCTGCCTTATTAATCAACTATATTCTGACTTAATTATCTGAGTAAGCAGTGTGGCCTGGATAAGCAGCAGGGCCTGCACATGGCCGACACATAAGAACATGTGAGCAGTAATGATTATTTTGTTTCAAAAAGGAAAGCAATTCTACAATTTGGCCTGTGAGCTGTGGCCAGGTGCTGTGTATTTTCTGGCTCTCTATCTGTTCTGTCCAGGTAGCTGCCATGGCTCCCTTAAAATTACAGTGTCTATCTTCTAGTAGACTCGGAGTGCCATTTGACTCCAGCCTGCTGATATGGGGGGCAGAAGTCTTTGGGCTGCCCTGGCTGGAGCTGTGGATTGAACAGGAGGCCACAAAGCTCATTCAAGGCAGAAGTTCGTTGTTTCTTGTACCAGCACTGGACTCAACAATCCATTATGTTTCCTTACTCTGCCAACAGAATAAAAATAATTCCAGAGTGGTTTGGACTGCCTTGTGCAGGCTCACATTTCCAGACCTTTTTGTCTGCAATAGTTTCCCCACAGATCTGAGAAACAGAATAATGGAATCACAGAATGACTAGGTTGGAAGAGACCTTCAAGATCAGGAGTCCAATCCATGCCCTAATACCTCAACTAAACCATGGCACCAAGTGCCACATCTAATCTTTTTGTAAACACACCCAGGGATGGTGACTCTACCACCTCCCTGGGCAGACAATTCCAATACATTATCACCCTTTCTGTAAAAAAACCTTTTCCTATTACCCAACCTTTATTTCCCTTGGTGCAGCTTGAGACTGCATCCTCTGGTTCTGTCAGTGCTGTCAGTGCTGAAAGAGACCAACCCCACCTGGCTACAGCCACCTTTCAGGGAGCTGTAGAGAGTGATAAGGTCACCCCTGAGCCTCCTTTCCTCCAGGCTAAACACCCCCAGCTCCCTCAGCTGTTCCTCACAGGATTTGTGTTTCCAGCCCCTCACCAGCTTTGCCTCCTCTGGATGTGCTCAAGCATCTCAACATCGTTCCCAAACTGAGGGGCCAGAACTGGACATGGTTCTGGACACAATGTACTGCTGAAAGCAGAAATTATATGATTTAGGCTGGTTTATGCCTATAAGTATTTGGTAATACACACAGAAACATACCTATATATGCATAGACGTACATGTACATGGGGAGCCTGTCCCTCTACTGCCCTTATGTGGAGCACAGATGTTACATAACGCTTCCATCCGGGAACAGAGGAGCAGGGATATGACTAAGCAACAGAGCGTGACTTATGAATAACAAATTGTGCATATTCCCAAAGATATTTCTTTAGCTGATCTCCAAGGAAAGAAATCTCCAAAATTAATACATTTGAGAAAACTCCCATCTTCTAGAGGACTGCAAGGAGATAGCGGAGGACAAAGAGCAAACAGAAAAATAGGCAGAATTTATTCCATAAATTTGCATTGCTCCTTGTAGATAACTTGTCTCTGACAATGACTTCATGCATTGGTTCTGATGATTAATATGTGGGTCAAGAGTTTTCACCACTGCGCAGCAATGAGGGAGACTGAACCCCAGCTTGCAGCTGAAGGCAGAAAGCAGACCCCTCTCAGGCACCAGAGGGCATGTTGGGCAGATTAAAAATCAGCAGGGTGGGATCTACAAAGTTCTATCTCCTGATTCTACTTGACCAGAAACCTGCATGCAGACACCTACAGCTTTATCACCCTCTTGCCTTGCCTCTTCGTGTTGTCAGCATCTCCTGCATAAACCAGCATCTGAAGATATCAGTTTGCACTGTATGAGCCCTGTAAAGGGGTAGCATCAGCTAGGCAAGCACTTCTAAAACCTTTGAGCCAGTTCCTTTTCTGGAAGAAATAGGCAGAGCTCCATTCCCACCAATAAAGCTGTGCCAGATGACTCCTGCTGGGTCTCTAGAACTCAGATTTCTCAGAGAAAAAAAATCTAATTGATGGTAAAATAAGAGAGGAGGAGGGAAAGCTTTTAAATTCCTGAAAGATGATTTGGAGATAGAAAATGAAGGGCCAGGGGCAAAGAAACAAGGGCACATTTGAAATGATTCAGTAAGTTAATGGGGAAAAAGATGGAAGAAATATCACAGATAAAGGGAGAAAGGTGATTATTTGCCATCTCCTCTCTTAATCCACATTTTGTCAAAGCAATCATGATTTTCCCATGGAGACAATATGACCATCTGATCCAAGGAGCTTTCACTTAGCATCTGCTTGCAGCAGCAACCCATCAGCCCTGGAATCCTTGCTCATCTTAGTGCTGATTGGGTGATTGTATGGAGCTGTTCATTATCTGCTGAATTTCTAAAACCTCCCCTTGGAGCAGGTGCACCTACACAGGCACCACAGGACAAAAGGCACTGCTGAGGTCCAGCTCTCTCTTGCTGGTCAAACAAAGCTGAGTTAGTAAAAAGCCCTCTGCAGTTTACTGCGAGGGGGAAGACCCAGGGAAGAGTGCCATGAAAGGCTGGCTCCAGAATAGGCACCTTTTTGGACTGAGCCTTTAAACTCAAATTCTTTCAAAGGCACAGTGAGGCCAAGCCTTTCTGCTGCCCTTTTCAGATGCTCACCAGTGGCATGGTTCTTTATTTCCTCTCAGATCCACTGTCTCATCTGTACTGGCTCTCTGTGCCATTCCCCTTGCTTCTCCCCCAGGACAACACAGTGTGATCTCGTTTATTAGTCTCGCTAACAAGCCCTTGTTCTTTATGTTTTCTCCTTCTCTTTTGCTGTCTTCTTCTATTAATCACAAGGCTTGCTTCAGTCTGTGCATTTCACAGTTTGCCGTGACATTATTTCTCCCCACGCAGGGCAGCACCCCTGATGTGGATGTGCTCTTGCTTCCTGGGGACAGGCATTTGGATTTGGACAGGCATTCCTGAGTGACAGAATGCTCAGCACAGTTCAAGGCTCCACCCTGTCCAATATGATGCTGATCTGGACAGTGAGGGCAGCTGATTTCATGGCTGATTGCAATCTGGGCCAGACCAAGCCAATATTCTTTCTGTAACAAATGCTAATAAGTTTCATGATGTGGATACAATTTTGATCTTCATCTGAAGCCTGAATGTGAAGAACCTAATAACCTACCCCAAGGAAATGAAGTGAACACCTGCAGTTTTCCCAGGACCAGTTCAACTGTGGACCAAGGCTGAAGTATTTGAAGTCCAGCATTAAGAGGGGAGGGATGCATGTTTGGGCAGGCCACTGAAACCTTTAGCTCCAAAGAGCTACTACCTGATTTGGAAAGACTTCAAATATCTGAAAGATGAGCTCTGTATATATTTAGCTTCCAATTATAAAAATAACTAAAATGAGTGCACACTATAAATTTTTCCTTGATGATATTTGTGTCAGAACTGGTGATAAGACAGTAGCACAGAGATGGCAATTTGAAAAACTCTCATTTTTTATGTCTCATTTCATACCTTAGACCAACTCTCTAAGCTTCCCTGCAGCTGTCAGCTCTGTTGAGATTTATTCACCAGCAATCAAGATTCCAGGCATTTCCAGGCACATTTACACTGACATGCTCCCCTCTTCTCACTAGCCCTCATCTATGCCCACCTCTTCTCTTTCCAGCTCCATTTCTGTGGAGGGGTAGAATGTAAGAAAATAAAGATAGTGCAGAAGGGAGTCTCACACCTGAGGAGTTGCAGCTGTACCAATCACCAAAGATTAGGAACAGGCCTGCCCTTAACAGGCCACAGCTGTGTCCAATAAGAAGAAGAGTGCTACAAAAGAGTGGGTTAGCTGGGTGAGAAGGGAGATGGAGTTTGGTGGCTGTTCTGTGAAGTAGAGGGAGTCAGTGCTGTGAGGAGCTGCTCGTGAGAAATCACTGAGAAGGTATGGGGCTTTTGAAATATGATGACAACACATTTTGCTGCATTTTCTCCTCTCCTTAGGCAGGACAGTGATTCTGCTTTCCTTTCAACATACTTTCCTGAACATGGCCACTCTAAGACTCAGCAGTGGTGAGAAAGTGCCATAATAGAGATAGCAGGGTTTGGGGTTTTTCATTGGGATTGATTTATTTTGTAAAATCATAGAATAGTTTGGGTTGGAAGGGAGCTTTAAAGGTCATCTAGCTCAAGCTTCCTGTAATGAGCAGGAACATCTTCAATTAGAGCAGGTTGCCCAAGGCCCCATCCAATGTGGTTTTGAGCACCTCCAGTGATAGGGTACCCCATCCTCTCTGTGCAATGTGTTCCAGTACCTCCCCATCCCCAAAGCAAAAGTTTCTTCCTAATATCTAGTTTAAGTCTGTCCTCTTTTAGTTTAAAACCACATACCCCTTGTCCTATCACAACAGGCCTGGTTAAAACCTCTATCCTTATCTTTCTTATAAGCCCTGTCAAGTACTGGGAGGCTGCCAGAAAGTCTCCCCAGAGCCTTCCCTTTTCCAGGATGAACAACCACAGCTCTCTCAACTCCCTGTGCTCACGGGAGAGGTGCTCCAGCCCCTGAGCACCTCTGCAGCCCTCTGGACCTACTCCAACAGGTCCCTGTCCCTCCTGTGCTGAGGGCTCCAGAGCTGCATGCAGTGCTCCAGGTGTGTTCTCTCTCGAGCCACAGCTGTGCTGGAGATAACACAGATAACAAAGGTAACACCTGCTAACACCAACTGAACGAGCTCTAGAAGTAGCAGAGCAGTGCCAGCCTAGCTCTACTCACAAGGAATAAATCTTAACCACTGAGATGGTTGCTCTGTGCCACTCTATATTGCATTGATCAGCTTCAGGGGCTCTGAACATGCTCCTGCATGGCATAGGGGAGTGGGGAGGGATTTCACATAGTTCTTCACATTCTGAACTCAGAATGAGAGGGAATTTCTATGCAGCTGTGCATGTGAGCTCTACTAAACAAACACAGAGTGCAATACTCAGCTTCTTTCCTATTTTTTTTTTTTGCTTCCTTCTAACATCTTCAAACACCCCAATTAGCTGTTCATGTAGCAAATGGTCCCATTTATTGCAAGCTATGTCAAAGACTTTTAGCATGGACTTTTGGCAACTGAATTGTAGCTTTTCTTCTATTGAAATATTCCCTTTTTGGTGAAAAAAGGGGGTACATTTTCTAGGTCTTGTGCATTTGACTGAATGCACTAGTATATTATGACCTTCCTGTGCACAAACCTTTTTTTTTAGCCTATGCTTTGTACTTTGAAGAGCCACTTTAATGGAGCTTCACACGTGTGAATGTTTTTCTTTGCTTTCATGACAGTAAGTACTGTAACATATTGATAGTTTCAAGGAAGGTTGTACAACTAAAGGTGTTTGCTTTCTTAGAGTAAACAGACACTTCTGATTCTGCTGTTTAGTTTGGTCAAAAAGTATTACCAACCTTCCCCAGCATGATATTTACATAGAAGGAATGCAAGCTCTTGTCCAGCTCAAGTGATTTTTGTGGTCCCATGAGTAACAAGATATTAGTCACCAGAAGATCTTTTCATCTCATTTATTTTTACCTTCTTTTCTGCTAATAATTGTATTATTCTGGTTATGAACTGCCTACTCTTTACTCAGAAAAAGTCAGCTTCCTGGAAAAATCTGCCAAATGAAGTTCACTTTCAGCTTGATGCCTTGGAAATTAAGACAAATTAATGGTGTATTGACTTGGACATGAGTTTGCAAAACAGGAACCACTTCAAAGCTACTCTTCTGACTTTTCAGCAAGCATAGGAATATGAAAACAAGGGCTTTATATATATTGGACAGAAGAAACACTTGAACTTCTACATCCTTAGGCCCCTGATGTGGGATCTCCAGGCTGTTTAGATGTGAATCACTTCAGACCTTTTCCAGCTGAGCAGCAAAGCCCATCTGGTGCAGATAACACTGGCTGTTGTAGGAACAGCACAATGGTTTTGCAATATGAACAAAGCATAAAGAGGGACAGGTTGCAAATTCCTTGGAGATGACACAGGGGAAGACCTTTCCACTTATGAGACAGTGTTAAACAGGCTACTTGCAGAACCCATACTTCTCCCAGGACCTCTGCTGGAACAAGGATCTGGAATCAGCATCCTGCCATGTTAGCAGATGGACATGAGTAAGGCAGCCAAGAGAGCAGAGAAAAAGGGATGCTTACAGGGAAATCACATAAAGGGAGCTCATCCCAACTGAAGGATGCAGACAGCTGCTAACAAGTTTGTTAAATGCAGTGGAGAGACATGATTATAATATGATTGTACACAAGCAAGGAACTGGGATTAAGACCTCAGCAACAGCAAAGCAGGTTTTACAGTATGAATCACCAGCAGACAACTACTGTTGTTTATGAAAGCAGGTTCATTACCCTCTGCAGGCAATGCTGTGTCTTGTCACAAGATGAGGCTGAAGCTGGCATATTATCCTTGCTGAGACCACGTGCAGCTCTGTACTGCTACTCAGCATGAACAGAGCCATCAGAATCTTTCTCTAAACCAGCAGAAAAATGCATGAAATTTGCCATTTCCAAAAGCTCAGCTCTGCAGTACAACTGAATATTGTTGAGGGCTTCTAGCTATGCACTGCAAATAAAATGGCAGAATTAGTCTGTTTGCCAACAGGTAGTGCCCAGTCTGCCTATTTTCCAGTTGGATGCTATTTAAGGATCATATAAACTGCTCTCCTGCTGCAGTAATAGTACATTGTAATAAAATTGTAAGTTTTGCTACTGAAACACACCTTTGTATGCTTTTATGTGTTTATTAGGAGCTGTGAAATTTAATTAAATACAGGGCAAGCATTTTATCTTGTCAGCTCAGCTGACGGGTCTGACATTCATTGAGCACAGATGCTCTTCTTGAAAGATCTCTGTTCTGTCCTAGCTGTTAATCCTGCCCCTTCTCCTATGGTTTTTGTTTGGTTCTTTGTTTGTTTCAAATATGTGTATGTTCAATTGCATACGGGGATTTTGCAGCAGTGAATGTGAGGACAGCTTTTAGTATAGGCTACAGAAACACAGAATGGCTTAGGTTGAAAGGGGTCTCAGAGATTGCATAGTTCTAACCCCAAAGTAGATGATCTTTAAAGTCCCTTCCAAACTCAACAATTCTATGATTCTGTGAATAAACACCCAGTGTATTCTGAAGCCTTATTGTATATCTACAAGAGGACACCTGTCAAAAGCAGCTAATAAAGGAGACAAACTCTTATTTGAGTCCTTTCTAGCATGGTTAGAGATTAAGGATGTAAAGTTAAGACAACAAATGATTTGTGTCAATGTGCAGACTGACTTGGAGGGTGAAATTTTTGAATTGTTATTTGTGCCTTAGATTGGCTCCATGGGAGGGATAGGATACATCAGGGCTGGGGGCTGCAATGCTGCCCTTAGCCTGAAAGCAGGAATCCCTCTGAGGCACCTCAGTTGCCTTCATGGAGCAGACCAGGGTAAGAGCATCCAGAGGGCTTGCACTGGGGGGCTGGGAATCCTGGCACCTAAAACAGGGTTCAGAAGACCCTGGAAACACCAGAGCTTCTGAGATTACACACTTCTATATAGGAAGCCTACATGCAGTGCCTACATCCTATATGGATGGCCCCAGCTCTCATGGAACTGGCTGTTGGCTTTTTGCTATGAATTCATGTGTGTTTCAGTCCTCACCTGGAGTGACCACTGACAAAACAAGGCAATAATTCTGCTCTGTCAAGCAACTCACTGCTGAGCCCACCAAGAGAGGGTGACAGCTGTGATTTTTGTGTTAGAAAGTGAGCTGCACTTTCTAGTGGAAAGTAAACAGCTGACAGGTAAAGCTGTTTTTGCTTGCGGTGAACCTGAGAGAGTTTCAAGAGATGACTAATTCATGAAAGTTTCTATTGACCACTAGCCCAACCTCTTAGACACTTCATCACCTCACAAATATGCAATTAGTTACTTTTCCTTCCAAAACCAGCTCAGAAACACACTTCTAAATTGTGGTATCACTTATTAAATGATGCAAACCCCTCATCCTTAATGTGTCATGGTCTGGAAAACAACAGCCTTACTGATAACAGTACACTGAGACCTTCCTTTAGGTTTTGTTTGGAATGTTGCTCTTTGGAGATTCCAGCATGCCTCACTGAAAACCCAGAGGATTTAGGGCTTCCTTGCCAGGGCTGGGACTGCAGAGAAGCCCTGGGAATGAATGGGCTCCTGATGCGTGGGTGTAGCAGTCCCCAGAGTGGTGGCAAAGTATTGTGATGTTAGTCACTGGCAAAGGCAAGGGCAAACAAACAAGAAGAAATTCAAAGAGAACATCAAACCACTGTAAGCAACCTGAATTATGCAGGAGTCATAGAGTGAACACCAAGAGAATTGGATAGGAAAATTACTGAAAAATGTATAGCAACATCTGTCTTCTGTCTGTATCGGACTCGAAGCAGAGCTGGAGAACCTATTTTGATGACATGCCAGGCGAAACAGAACTGTTTCCTGTCCCTCAAAGAAAATGAACGCAGAAAAATGCCACAAATTATTTCTCCTTCTACCACATTAACCTATTCAGAGCCACCTATCCACTTCTGTAGGTCTTACAAATTCAGAGGAGGCAGCGCCAGCCCCAGCAGCAGTGCTCAGTCAGCTCAGGCTGTAGTTACCAAGGAGCTGCAGCCTGGTGCTGAAAGGGGGAAGCTGCTCTTCTGTCACTCTGGAATATTTCTGACCCAGGGTGAGCCCATGCTGAAACAGGGGCTGGTGGTCATGGGAATAGATGGGATATGCTGTCAGTGCCAGGAGCCGTGTGGCTGCAGGGCTGCTGCCATCCCAGCTCCAGGGCCATCAGAGCTCAGTTAGAAAATGTCCCTGTTGGGTTCAGCTGTTGCAGCTCCAGGCACAGAGAGCTCTGGGAGAGTAGAGAGGTGGTGCCTGCTCTGCCTCTCAGATTTTTCCCATAAAATTCATGAAGGAAAGGCTGTAGCAGTGCCTCCTCCACAGCTGATTCTGTTTTTCTGTTCAGCAACCAGTCACCCATAAGCTGAAGTGTGAAGTTGAGCCCTCTGGAAGAAAATATGTCAGGCCCTCAAAGGACATGTGGGGCACATGGGAATCTCACAGGCACCTCTGCTCTGTGCACATCTGCAAAGATGCCAGGAAGCAAAACACTGTCAGGATTACATTACTGGAGGCAGAGATAACAAAGCAATATATTTAAGCTAACAGTTTAGTTTAACAGTCCAGGACAGTGTCATTAATAATGATTTCTAAAAGATAATTTATAAAAGACTGGATTGAACACCATCTGAGCATTTTGACAAAAACATAAGACTATTTGATCTCTCGTTTGTTTTTTTTTTTAAACTTTTGTGCTTTTTAAAATGGATTTTATAAATCTCATTTCATTTTTCTGCCTCAAGTACATTAGTTTCTATGGAAACATGGTAGTCATTTATGTGCATGGTGTTTTCTGACATCCATATGGGGAGTATAAGGACAAGTTATGTCACCATTGTGAAATGCAGGCATTTATGTGATGCTTACCATGGTTCTATGTGCAAGAGAGAGGATGAGAGACGATATCTTTGGTCTGTTATGTAATAGATGCAAAAGCCCAGATACAGGGAGGCAGCAATGAGCTGAGCTGTAGAATTTAACACATACACTCAATACATTTATATTCACACCAAAGAAGAATTTAGGATTTACTTTATGTTTTTATTTTGCCTATTTGGTGCAACCGTGCCTGTCTTCCCTGTGTAGAGCAACACTGAAACTCAGTGAATTAATTACCACAGATAGCCTAATGATGTAACTCATCCTTCCTGTGACAACATCCAGTATTGCTGAAGGAAAAAAAAAAGGAAACAATCATGCTGTTTCTTCTTTCATGAAAATGAGAAAATTATATTGTGACACCATCTGTAAATAACAGAACCACTGGCTGTGTAAGTATTTCATTCAGGAACATAAAACAAGTTTCCAGTGAGTCATACTTGTTCCTTATGTTTTAAATAGACTTTAATGAATCTACATTTCGTATCTTCTGAAGGGTTAATGAAACCCTCCCTATTTGAAGTATGTATTAAAAAGCCATGGTAGTCAGTCCAGGATACTTAGAGAATAAAATTATTGCTGTACCTTGGCACACTATGGAGCTAGAATGCACCCACACAACCTTTTGCTGTTATGTGAGCTCTGCACTTTGGGAAGTAGCACTGCTCATTGAAATTACCACAGCATTGCTTCTGATGCATCTTTTGCTTTTGATTCTTAATATTCAGAACCATAGTTTGACAATTTTTTATCATTTTTACCATTAATTTTCTCTATCAAGACATGGAAATCATCTTCCTTGAATAAACCTCAGCAATACAAATTGAGCTGCAATGGGAACATTAACCTTTGATGTACAAATCAAGCAATGTTGCAGGTACTACCACAGGACTAACCACCAGCAAAAAGCTGCAGCAATATGACAGGTAGGATGAATTAAATCTAGCAAGCAACTGAACCAGCATTTATTTACTAAGAAGACACAACAATACAGGCAATGTTATCACTTATTATGAACAACACAATGAAAAACATACTTTTTCAGACCCCTCCAGCTGATAGGTGGGATTCTCTGTATTCTTTCAAAAACAAGTAGATTTCAAATGTTTTGATGTCTCTTGCTGCATAGGAAGAGTTGTATTTTCCCTAAGAACACCATTAGGAGACACATAAATATCCACATTTCTCTGTCAAACCACCTTCAAGAGCTCTTCTAGGGGATTTAGTACAGGCTGCCAATTCTGTCAGCAGCTTAGATGAGCAGAGACAATTGTCCTGGTGGTGCATGGCAGGACAGCTCAGCGGCTCCTGAATCATTCATCAGCTCCCCAGCAGAGCTGAGTGGAGCATCCCAGACTAAAGGATATGGGCAGGGTTGGGCTCACACAGGGACTGAAGGGACATTTCTCCATATAACACCTTGTTGTAGTCAGTATCTTTAGCTTTCTTTTTGTCATGTCTGAATTGGGAGTGCTTTAATCCCCAAATTTTCAACCTTAGACAAAGGAAGCCATCTGTACAGGCAGGGCTTTGTTATTTATTAGTCAAAATTAATGGAAACCAAAAATCTATTGGCATGAGGGCAGATGAATCCAAATGGTTGAAAATGTGGAATTGTGATACTAATGGGAACAAGACAGCATTTTATCCCAGCTCCCAGGACTTGGTTAGGAAACAAATGACACCAAAGAGAAGGTAGGTTGTGGTTCTGGCAGGTGGGTATTGAGCAGAAGAAGCTTATTTACCTCATGCAATGTGGCATTGCCTGATAGCCTTGGTTCCTATGCCCACGAGAGCACCAGCACCTGAGCCATTGTCACCTTGCTGGCAGCTGAGAGGTCCCTGTTCCTCCCCTGGTCAGTGTGAAAACAGCCCAAAGTGGGCTGTGATAGAGACAAGCCCAGGAGCTGCTGGCAAGAACAGTACTGCAAATCCCTGCAAAAGCACTGGCAAGTCCAGGTTGCCCTGACTGAGCCCTGAATCTACCACTAATTTCAGTCCTCAGTGAAATGTCAGACTTAACACTGCTCTTCTAATAGCTGTCTCTGGTTCCCTGGGGTTTGCCATCAAGGGAAGGTTGCTGGGGCTCTGGCTTGCCATGTCAGAATTTGGTGAAGAAACATTTTTATTTTATCTATTGTGTCTATACAGCCTGAATTCTCAAGGCATCCCAATTAATCTACAGTGGGGTGATTCCACTTTAAATTAATTTGAGGCTGAGAATCTGCTTTTGAAGGGAAATGCTAAAATACCTGTCCTGATGCAGGAAAATCAGGTCTTGAAGTATGTGAGTGGCACTACTATAGGATAAGGCTTTTGCTGAGTGCAGGATTTATTTTGGCAATTCTTGGTACACTAAATTCTGCATCACAGCTTCAGCCTCACACTTCTGTATGTTTTTCTCTCTCTTGTCCTTCCAAGGACAGCTGTCTGATTTAGCAGGAATGTCAGAGGGGTCAACTAGGAAACGATCAGCCTGGTAAAAGCAGAACAAGAAATGTGAGTGAAGGGAAACACGGAATATTTATCTCAGTCTTGGCTCTGGGATGGTTCCAGATGTCAGTGCTGTGTCCGTGGTGGAGACAGCAGACAGGCTGGCCACCACCCTGAATTGGTCCTTTAGGATTGTCTTCCATTTCCAGCCTGAAAGTTTCCTAGGAAAGAGTGTGGGTTTCTCAACATATTTTTTGAATGAATTTAATGAAATGCTGTAGGTAGCATGATCTGGTGTTCCTTAATATCCCCTATAATACCCCTAATATAATATCCCATAGGAGGAGTGTGGAGTGGGTCTGTGTGTGGAAGGTTGTCCCCCAAGATGCTGCAGCTAACACTCAGGGCTGTGGCTGTTGAAAACAAGCTGTGCTTCTGGCAGATCTAAGGAAATCTGCTCCTATTTAGCTTATGTTTATTCAACTCTCTGTAAACTGGTCCTTTTCACTTCACTGTCCTTTAAAGGCAGCCATGAATTTCTCCTCTCTTAGAGCTTTCTTCTGTCACTGCTATAAAATATGAAAGTTGTCCATGCAGAATCAATAACAAATTCCCTGGTGGACTTTGGGCAGTCTCATGAGTGTTATAAAGTCAAATCTCTGCCTGGGAGAGCTACTTTAGTGATTTTGTTCTGTTTTATTCTGAGAGAAGTGAAATGATATGAGGACTAAATGGGACTTTTTGTTAATTAGCACCACAGCTGGAGCAGAGGCTTTCCCTTGGCTCCTCACAGGCTCAGCTCCCAGTGCTGAGGTGCAGCTCCACTGGCAAATGTTATTCCACAGGGCTGGGGCCTTTCCCACATGGCCACTCTTGTTCTGTCACCTCTGCCATCCCCCAGGGTCAGAGCTGTCATCACAAATTTTGGCGTGGCTGGGGATTGATGCATTCATTAACTGATCTGAAAACTGAAGCCAAGGCACCTTCCTGGATGTTGGCCAGGACTGGAGCCAGGCTGGGGAGCAGCCACAGGAGCGTGGCCAGCCAGGCTCCAGCTTGAGGCATCCTGTGGAGCAGCTTTGGCTTCAGCAATTACTCTGTGCCACCTTGGAGCAGACAAATGCCATGGCCACGTGGTTGTCAAAACTACCAGGAGATTAAAAAAGGCACTTTATTTTAAAGTTGCTCAACTTCATCACCCATTCACTGAGCAGAACCAGACAGGAACCCATGGGATTGCACCTGTTGTCCAGATGAGGGCTTGGCAGAATCTTGGAAAAGACCTTTGGTCTACAAAGACATCTCGCTCTGACCAGCATCACCTGAAACTTGTCTGGGCTCAGCTTCAGAACCAAGTGCTCTTTTTTCATTTTCATAGTTTTAGTGGCATTGGATGATCTCTCTACATCTCTATATTTCTATATCTATATCTCTATGCCTCCAAGTCTCTGTATTTATATAATCACCAGATTTTTAAAGACTATACATACTCACACACACACAGAGCTATATTATCCCCATCATCTCTAAGTGCTACTGCATGTTGTCATTTCCTAAGGGGTTCCTGTCGTTTTTGATGAGGAGACAGGATACCATGAATATTTTTAGGACTTTGAATATGGCAGTTTTTCAGTGGCTCTGTTGCCTCAAAGGATCTGTACCAGAGGGTATAGCTCAAATGTTTTTCTCTGAGCCTCACAAAGGTGCTAGGAGCAGTATCAGAGTCTGTGTGGCACAGGATAAAACTGAATCAGGGATTTTTCCTCCTCACTCCTTTTCATTATGCTAATATTTAACAATAATTCATCAATGAGCTTGCATGGAATTGATATTTTCTTGGAAAGGTTCTTGTTTTAAAATATTCTTTAGGAGTAGGGAACAATCATCATCAGCCAACAAAAAGGGAGCAGTAGTGCTTCAGTGAAGACAAAGGTCATCCCCACCATACAAGAAGAAATCACAGACAACAGCAGTGAAAGGTTGTGTCACGACCATCACAAACCCATTTTTCTCTCAAATGTGTGAGGTTTGAAGAGTTATGCTGTGAAAAATGTCCAAACTTCTGTGAAAGCATACCATAAATGAGAAACTCCCTGCCCTACCTGTGCCTCTCACAACAGAGCTTTCCCAAGGAGAGTCCTTATCAGCCCATGTAGCCAGAGGAAAAGAAGGTAAGAGCAGTCCAGCACCCAGCAGTCTTCAGCTGCAAATTATATTGTGTACTGATTCAGCTAAATAACTTTTACAGTTTTTTTACTAAGGGATGTGGTGCCTCACTAAACTGTAAGCTAGAATTTTGGTGATAGAAATTATTTATATATATGCTATCAGTTATTTTTTTGCTTTCAAAGGGCAGCAGTCCATTATTTTTTCTGTGTTGGACAACTCTATTTTAATTTTAAATTATGCAAAATATTATAAAAGTATTCATTTCTAGTCCTTTATGGTATATGAGAATTATCACCAACTTCTCAGCAAGAACTTGAGTGCTTTTCTCAAGAAATTTGGAAAATCAAAGCAACTGGATTTTACCACCTCACACTATAGGAAAATGCTCGGCTTTTAGCAAGTGTCTGCCTTCAGTTGACTTTATTTTCAACTATTTTTATCTTCAACTAATTTTATTTTCTATCTTGGGTTAAGAGCAAAATATCTGAGAATAGAAGCTTCAGAATGTGTGACTAGAATTTCTTCGACTCACAGATGTAAAAACCCAGCAAGTCTAATAGAGAGCCAATGATCAACACTCAAAGATGGCCAACACCCACAGCTCACCTCAGGAGGAAATAGCAGCTAAACCAGTACTGGTGTCAAAACAGCCTCGACATTTCTCCAGTGCTATTTGACTACACTCAAAATGCAAAAATCAAAATGCCAGATTCTAAGATTATACACCATAGTCTCTCTCTGTAGGAGTTAGATCCTTTTGCAGTCTCCTGCACGAGCCTCTTTGAAGCAAAAGGATTATTTTTCCACCATGTTTTGCATCTGACGTCCACTTACTCTTTCACATATTTATGTTTGTTGGACACTGAATTATTCAAATGTCTGATTATGGTTGGTTAGAAACCAATTTACTACAGAGAACACATATATCCATACAGTCCTGCCTGTGTTTGTTATCCTTCTGAGGCCCCTCAGTAGGAGCAATTTTTCCTTTCCCTGCTTCGAGAGCACAAGTCAGGTCACAAGGGCTGCACACACTGGCTTTGCATCAGCCTGTGGCAGCATGCAGCCACTGGTGACTTCCTCCTGCCCCACTTTCTGCAGGGCAAATCTTCTGTCTCACTGCTGCCTTTTGATCTCCAGCTTGGAAAAACAACTTGTCATGGAACTGAGCACAAAGTGTGGATTTTTGCACACATGGATTTTGGATTACGCTATTTCATCTGACCACTTTTAGAGAAGTTTCTTACCAAGATGTTGTACTCCTTGGTTTCACAGTGACCTTATGTCATTCTACTCTAAAGCTGAGGAACACCAAAATAAACATCCACATATCCACAATGTACTCATTAATAGACTGTAGATCTATTTCGGATTATAAATGACATGTGCTATGCAAGGAGATAAATTTCAAATTTGGAGCACACACAGAGTCCATAGCCTATAAACTGACTTCTACCATGGCCTAGGAAGGATCTTAATAAGATACTAGAGAAAGTTAAAGAAAGAAGGTCAACATCACAAAAAGGATACGTTAATAGAGGAATGCAAATGCTGTGCACCACAATCAATATGAAATATTGATGAGATTCTAGAATAGCTTTATTTAATACAGTGCTGTTCAGATAAACACAGTGGCCCAGGTAATCAAGGTATTTAAAACACAGAAATGTTCTCAAGACCATTTTCTAATGCCTGTACATATCAGAGCTGAGCAAGACAATCCAGGCAGGCATCTGAGACCCATGAATGAAGGGTATACAGGGCACTGCTGAGAAAGCACATGAACATGTAGGTAAAGCTTACTCCATGTACCATCTTACTCCATGTAACATTTCCTCTAAAGCCTATCTCTTTTTCCAGGCCACCCAGCTTGTATTTATGCTTGGGATAAATGAACAGAGCCATAAAAAAGTGCATTCTTGCAAAGAGACTTTAATAGGGGAAATCCTTCCCTGGACTGCATCAGTCCTTTGCACTCTGTCCTCACTCTGATCTCTCCAGGTACCCCCAGGCAGGCTGGTTTGGCTGTGCTTGTGGCCTGGGGAGCAAGGGAGCCTGGTCTGGATAGCACAAAGATCCAGGGGCAACTTAGTGCTGTCACTGTGCATTGCAGCAAGGTGAGGCACGAGGCAGAAAACACTACACCCTGCTAGGGAAACTTGCTTAGGTGAAAGCAATTACTCACACTGAAACTGGGCCAGAGAACTCAGCCTAATTGCACTTACCATTAATGCATGGCATTTCAAATACCTGACTACTTAAAATGTCTTGAAATTTGTGCTGATCAGAGCTAGCTAGAAATCCAATGCTACATTTTTAGTGATTCCTAAATTATTACTGTTGTTCTTAATTACTCAGAGTTATATAGCATTTGATCAGTGCTTCTGTTACATAAACACATGAGCTGTTGCTCCAAGGGCTAAACACCTGGAACCTCTCTGTCTCTGGTTGCAAAGGACAGGGCATCAGGGCCAGTCACAAGGCTGTGGAGAGATTTCACCTGGGGATGCCTCAGCACCTTCTGCCTGCCGAGCACCTCAAAGACTTCCCTGTGAGATGGGTTCCACCTCATCCAACACTGGCTGGCTGTCTCAGCCAGGTACCCAGCACAAACCTGTCTCTCTGCAGTCAATAAAGAAGGAGAGACATTCAGAGTGCAATTTATTTCATCTGTCTCCAGCAGAAAATGAGTAATTTCCCAAAGAACTGTTTCTTTACTCACTGACTACAGGAGAAGCTTAAGAGGCCATCCATCCACATTCTGTGCCCTCAGAAGTACTAAAAAAAACTGCAAGCAACCATAGAAAGGTCTGTTGCTAAAGAAAATTACTAAATTTCTTCAAATCCAGCCAAGTTCTTATGAACTTGATTCACACATGAAGCCAGAGCCTACATATATATAGCCCACAGGTTTTGGATGCTTGGTTGAAATACAGTAAAATTGCAAGAGAAGGGAACTGAAAGATAACATTTTGTAATGGAAAAGTGTTCACATTAGACAGTATTAGACAGTGTCAGGCACTGTAGAAATGTTGGCATAGCCTGGCAGCCTAATTTTCTATATGCCATGTAATTACATGAATGGATCTTTTTGTACCTTAGAGCTGCTGAGAGATATAAATGTACCAGTGTGGAATTGGTGGTGTTTGTAGTTTTGTTCATGTCCTTTGGTTTCCTGGTACATTGAAGACATTACACAGATAACATGCCCCATTAGATGCATACCATATTCTGCAATGAACTAAATCATACTCATTTTATTTACAGAGAATCATGAGGATATACTATTTTTGTCTGAATAAATAAATAACAAATGCATGCACAGTGCAGTTTTGATGACTGGGATCCTAAAGAGGCGTGTTACTGACTGTAACACTTCAATTGTGCTTTTCTCTGTTTTCCACATTAAGTGTTTCAAAAAGGACATCCTAATAAGAGACTGTGCCTCCTCGAGAGACTCCCTGAGCAGGCTGTGACACATGCTTTTGCACATGTATATCTGAAAATTCAAACATGCTCCCTTTGTCCAGATTAGAAAATGGACTACTAAAAACGTGTCCTGTTAATCTTTTGCAAATCACCACTAATCTTCTTCCCACTGTTTTTGGATACTCTCCTTTGGATTCCTCTGTTGTTAACTATTTGATCAAGGAAATGTAATTCCATCTGGTCATCACAGCTCCCCCTTTATACTTCAAAGAAATGTCTGCATGTTTTTCAGGAAAATTATTTTCCACTATTTCACACAGAGCTTTATTTTTCTTTAAGAGTGGGTGAATAGAATGTTCTGTATCAGCATGTACCAGCAAAAGCCATAGGCTGCAAAGGTTTCCTCACTGCTTTAGCAAAGAATAAAAGTGTTTATTAAGGAGTTTGTTTTCCACATTTCCTGAGATAAGAATACAGATTATCAGACTGTTGTTTCAAACTAGTCTCAATCTTTTTTTCTTTGTAAAAATAATACATGTACAATACAAAATAACATAACTACACTAATAATACAAAAATAATACATGGTCACATCTAAAAAATTCTAGGATATTAAACTTAAAAGTGCTATTCCTTTTTCTTTAAAGAAATCTGGTATTTTTTTGTTTATGAGACACTATACCTATGAATTATTGAGAAATAGAAAACAATCTCTGTGTGATATTTGAGAGAATGAATTCTTTCTTCGTAGCTTTCATTGACAGGGAAGCAAATTGCAGCAATAGACAGGTAAGAGCAGCCTCCCATTCACAAATCCTGATCTCCACGGGAAACATGAATATCTGTGGGAAGCACAGCACAGCAGGGCACAGGCAATCCAGGAGGTTCCTGGAATGCACTGATGATACATTCCTTCTCCAGGTGACAGAGGAGCCGCTGAGGAGAGGCGCTGTGCTCTGCTGGACCTTGCTCTCAGAGTGAGGGGCTGCTGAGGAATGTGAGGCTCAGGGGAAGCCTGGGCTCAGTGACTAGGGAATGGTGGAGTTTGAGATCCTTGGGGCAGTGAGGAGGGTGCACAGCCAGCTCAGTGCCCTGGACTTCAGGAGAGCAGATTTTGGCCTCTTCAGGGATCTGCTTGGTAAAGTACCAGCCCTGAAAGGAAGAGGAGCCCTGGGAAGCTGGCTAACGTTCAAAGATTGCCTCTTCCAAGCTCAGGAGCGATGCATCCCAACAGGGGAACACAGGCAAAAATGCCAGGAGGCCTGCGTGGATGAACAAGGAACTCCTGGAAAAACTCAAACACAGAAATGAAGCCTACAGAGGATGAAAGCAAGGACAGGTAGCATGGGAGGAATACAGAGAAATTCTCCAAGCAGCCAGGGATCAGGCTGGGAAAGCTACAGCCCTGATAGAATTAAATCTGACCAGGATGTCAAGGACAACAAGAAAAGCTTCTATAGGTACATTAGTGATAAAAGGAAGACTGGGGAATGTGGGCCCTCTCTGGAAGGAAATAGGAGATGGGATGTGGAGAAGGCTGAAGTGCTCAATGATTTTTTGTGTCATTCTTCACCAGTAAGCTCTCCAGTCACACCACCCAAGGCACAGAAAGCAAAGGCATGGATTGGGAGAGTGAAAAACTGCCCACCATAAGGGAAGATCAAGTTTGAGACCATCACAGGAAGCTGAAGGTGCACGAGTCCAGTGGACATGATGAGACACACCTGTGGGTAGAAAGCTGGTGTATGAAGCTGCTAAACCACTTTCCATCATATTGGAGAAGTCATGGCAGTTCAGTGAAACTCCCACTGATTGGAAAAGGAGAAACATAACCCCCATTTTAAAAAGAGGAGAAAGGAAGACCTAGGTAACTATAGGCTAGTCTGTCTTACCTTTGTGCCTGGCAAGTTCATAAAGCTGATCCTCCTGGCAGATGTGCTAAGGCACACAAAAAAGGAGGAGGTGCTCGGTGAAAGCCAGCATGGCTTCACTAAGGGCAAACTGTGCCTGACAAATGTGGTGGCCTTCTATGATGGAGTTACAGAGATGGTGGATGAGGGAAGAGCAGCTGCCACCACCTGCCTGGATTTGTGCAAAACGTTTGACACTGCTCAGCGTGACATCCTTGTTTCTAATCTGGAAATGGAATGGATATGGAATGGACAGATTGTCCATTCAGTGCAAAAGGAACTGGCTGGATGGCCACGCTCAAAGTGTTGTGATCAATGTTCAACATCCAAGGGGAGACCAGTGATGAGTGGTGTTCCTCTGAAGAACAACAGATATTGGGACTTGTTTTACATCTTTGTCAGTGACATGGACAGTGGGATTGAGGGCACTAGCAGCCCAGAAAGCCAAATATGTCTTGGGCTGCATCAGAAAGCAGCATGGGCAGCAGGGCAAGGGGGGGGATACTGCCCCTCTGCTCTCCTGAGACTCCACCCCACAGTGGAGGACAGTGTCCAGCTCCAGAGCCCCCAAAATCAGAAGGACATGGACCTGCTGAAAGATGATCAGAGAGCTGGAACACTGCTCCTATGAGGAAAGCCTGCAAGGCTTGGAGTTGTTCATCCTGGAGTGGAAAAGGCTCCAGAAAACCCTACAGCACCTTCCACTCCTAATGGTTTACAGGAAAGCTGGAGAAGGGCTTTTCACAAGGAAATGTAGGGATAAGACAAGAGGGAATGTCTTACTGAAAGATGTCTAAATTACATATGAGGAAAAAATTATTTACTGTGAGGATAGATGTGGATGCCCTGGAAGTGTTCACCACCAGGTGGAGGTGGCTTTGGGCACATGGTCTCGTGGAAGGTGTCCCTGCCCATGGCTGGGCAGCTGGAACTGGATGCTCTTTAAGGTCCCTTTCAGCACAAACCATTCTCTGATTCTATAAGTTTTGAATTTCTTCTTGGGTTACATAAAAAAATATACTCTAGGATGAAGTGTCAGTGTATTACATGATGGACAAGTATCAGAATGTAAACAGTCCAACTTAAGAAACAGTGGCAGCAGTCCAGCAGTACAGGTATGTGTGCTCAGAGTCCCATATGTGAATATTTCTTATGCTTAACAACAAGTGCATGTGTGTTTTTCCAGACAGGGGCCATAACCTCTGCCCATTCCCATTGCAGGAGAGCTGCTACCACTCCCTGTCCCGTGCTTCCACACAGACCTTGTTCCAGGTGTTGCACATTCATGTCTTTCAGGTTCTGAAGATGGCAGGTTAACCAAAATTAAATTGTTCAAATTAAATCAGAGAGGAATTAGAGAAAATTGTTATTTGAAGCTGACAGAAAGTGCAGCTGCAATTTGGAAATGAAATGCAAGTCTAAATAGAAGCAATGAGGGAAGAGCACAGGTGTGTTGCATGAAAACCCTAGCAATGAAACCCCTCTGTGATATGTGAATTGAGAATTGATTTGGAAAGGGTAAATCTATCTAGACAGGCATGTACCGAACTGTAGCAGAAATTCATAACCTTTCACCACAAATAATCCTGAATTTCTTTCTACATTTAACTGATGAAAATTGGACATCACAGAATTGGAATCACTCCATGACGGAACAGTTTAATACAAGTCCATGCAATAGCATTCCATCTTTGGAAAGATAGAAGTTTGGGGTGAAATCCAGCTTCTAGTGAAAATAGGTGTTTCAGGATTGCCTTCCTCTGAGCCCAAATCCCTCCTAGGATCTGATGTTACTTTTGTAGGACTGTAGCCACAGGCGTGCAGCAGCCCCTGTGTCTGTAGGAGATGGGGAGAAGGTCCAGGCAACTGGGACTGCACCATCACCCATTTAGGAGAGCCCATCCTGGGTGAGACTGCCCTAAATGAGCTTCTTTTGTCCCTTTGGGAGGTGCATAATTGAGGGTCTCCTGGGGGTGCTGCACCCAAAGCAGCAGCCTATGGTTTGCTTCTGGGGTTTCTGTTTCCTCTGACTCTCTTCTCCCAGGAAATGCATTAAAGTAAACTCCAAGTGGGGACTCTGCAGAAGGGACCACACCAGGCTAAAGAAATGGAAACCCTGGATTACATTATCCCCAAATTTGCCAGCAGAAAGGCATATCTGGCTCCTCAGGGGCACCTGGGGAGGGACAGACACTGTCTTTGGAAATTTCATTGCCATGAGTGGAATGGTTCATTACCACGGAGTCTTTTTTAGCAAATCTGTGGCATATAAAGTGGTACTGAAAAGGTCATGCTGTTTAATGTAGGATAAATAAAAGTGATCTTATTTTAGCAAGAGTCAATCATATTTCGGTGTTTTAAGGCAAAGACTGTGTCAAGTGCCAGCATCTTTGGTAAACATGTTTTTTATCATTTTCTATAGCCCACAGAGAGTAGAAAGTGACCTTGTTTGAGGGAGAAGTACCAATAATATGTCAAAATATTATTTACATCTTTCTCCAATTTCCCAGGTTTTCCTAATCCAAGTGACTGAATAAATAAAAACCAAATTGAGATAATCAATTCGAGGGAGCTTGATGACAGGAAGTCTAAAACAGAGGAAAAACACTCAAAGTGCAGAAGCAGCACTCCAGTTTGGCCATAGGGTAAATATATATTTAATAATAGAGCTCCATTATTATATTTATATATTATGATATTGTGCACAGAGTAGAAATATACATAATAGAAGGAATAATTAATTAAAAAATTATAAATTAATTCCTTAGTCTCTTTCAAAAATCCAGGCACACATGGTATAAACTTTTTAATAAAGTATTAAAATACTTCACTTAGAGCGCCCAGCATAATTATCAGACTGTTCAGACCAATACACCAGCTACAAATTACTTTTGATAGCAAGATGCCAAACTGAACACCTCCAGAAAACCAGAACAGATGTTCTCTGGGATAAACAATCTGGGTCATTTCTGTAATTACACATTTGCATGACAATCAAATTACTTTGCTGAATAAAATATTTTTTCAGAATATATTCTTTGTTAGTCATTAAACCAAGTGGCCTGAGTGGCTCTGATGTGGCTTTTTGGCCTTCCTCTTATCCAATCCTCACTTCAGTGACCTCCTTAATCATTCAGTTAACCTGTAAAAGATGAAAAGCAAAGCCTACGTGGTTTGTCAGTATTAACATGAATAATGGCAATTATTTTTAAGAAACCAAGAGGAATTATGTTCAACACAACAGGTTAAAAATGCTGATGTAAAAGTTTTATGAGAGCTGATTTCTCTCAAAATACACCAAAGTAAAGTAAATAATGCATGTGGAAAATTAGGCGGTGCAAGAAGCAAAAGAACATTAAAGGAAAAAGCTCAGACTCTTTTACTTTGAGCACGTTTCCCTTCCACAAGCACACAAATAACACTGCTAACCACAAACTTCTCAGATCTGCTATGCATAGATCAGTTTATGTTTTGTCCAAGTGGGTAAACCTCACCATTACATGGATGGGCAGGGTGGCAGTGTGCCTTGCAGCAACCAGCAGCAACTGAACGTTCCCAGAATGTATCTGAGAGTCTGAAATCTGATGGGTAGGCGCCAGGGGAGGGGGGGGAACAGAATGGAAAGGAGACAGGTAAAGACAAAATAAAGCTGTGGGAGATATGACAAAGATCTAAACCTAGTGAGGCTTGGTATGTACATAAGTTTCCTCTTGTAATGTCAATCTAAGAAAATGTTTCCCACATTTTAAAATTTAGGGCTGTTCCTACAGTAACACTATTTAATTGCTAAAAGGGTATTCTTCTGCTTTCTACCAAAAATGTGTTATGGGCTTTGCCCTCATGAGATAGGCTCAGAAACTCATTCTCTCGTTGAAATGCTTCCTCTCATGTTTAGTGACTATGACATTAAAAAAACCATTCAAATTTGCTGGTGTTTAGTTTAGGATAGTTTTCAAAAAGGTCACTATTCAAAAAGTGGCAGCAATATGGATTGTTTCATCTGGAAATATTGGGAAATGTGGGTACTCTAAAATTTGGGCATTTTCAGAAAAGTAAATTTTCTGGCATGAACACTTCAATACAAAAACTTTAAGCAGTTTGTTTTGCAGAAGTTATACTAACCTGAGAGTTCAAAGAAATGAAATATTTTAAATACTATAGCATATTTAAGCAAAATTTCAAAATGAACAGAAATGCAAAAAGTCAGTGTTTCAGTCTACAAATCTCTTTCTTTTTTCTTTTTTTTTTTCTTTTTCTTGCACTTCCTGTCCTCTTTGTCCCTGGAGTAAGTAAAAAAATCAAAATTAAAAGTGGAGGAGGAGGAAGACTTTTCCTTACTTCCCACTGGGAAAAAAGTTAACTTCTCACCAGAAGAGAAGTTGGCTGCTATTTTTGGTTTTCAGTATACTGTTAGTGATAGAATAAGAAAATATTTGAAAGCTTAAAATGTTGTTTTTATTTATTCAAAGGGTCCTACTTTTCACTCCCATTTTCATCTGGGGTGGTGAGATGGGGAGAATAATGGAACACAAGGATTTGCCATTATTTTGACATATAAATGTCAAGCATTATAAAAATACCCTCCTGATTCTCTTTAGAAGTGGTATTTCCCCACAGAATGCTGGTAATGTAATCTTTTTGAAATATTCTTATTGAAGAGGTCAGGCCTTTCAGCTTACACCTTAAACAATTTTAGCTTTCACACACACATAACCCTCACTGAACTGCCACCCTTCATGGCTGCATCCTCAGGAGGCTCCAGGATGAGATGAAGGCTGGAGTTAAACACTTGGGAGCAGCGCTGTGCTCCTGCAGCTCCTGGGCAGCCACTGCCCACGGGGGGTTCCCACCCTGGGCTGTTCCCTCGACAGTGAAAGATTTTAAAATCACAAAATTCGGGGAGCTAGAAAGAAAATTAGGCTTAGTAGGCCCCGGGAAATGTTAGACCTTGTATTTGCTAGATCATGTTAAACTGCACCTGTGAAGTCAGTATATGATAAATGATATAATTGTTAGATGTGATTAGATATAATTATTGTTTTAAGAATCACGAAAAACTATGTCAGGAGTTTGAGGGGGGATCACGAGAAACCCACGCTTGGATGAAATCAATGTATACAATAGAACAATGCAAGTTTAATAGTTAATATGTAAGTCATATAATGATAGAATATAAAAACATGTTCATCCCAAACCCATGTCAGAGTCAGATTTGGGTTTGTCTACTCCTGACACCCAGAGCTCTCAATAAAAGCACCTGCATAGAATCATTAGTGATTATGTGTTCCTGGACACCCTGAGCAGCCCCTGGGCGAGGCAGGGGATGGTGTCCCTGTGTCTGTCCCTGCAGAGCAGCCCCTGGACAAGGCAGGGGATGGTGTCCCTCTGTCTGTCCCTGCAGAGCAGCCCCTGGACAAGGCAGGGGATGGTGTCCCTCTGTCTGTCCCTGCAGAGCAGCCCCTGGACAAGGCAGGGGATGGTGTCCCTGTGTCTGTCCCTGCAGAGCAGCCCCTGGACAAGGCAGGGGATGGTGTCCCTGTGTCTGTCCCTGCAGAGCAGCCCCTGGGCAAGGCAGGGGATGGTGTCCCTGTGACTGTCCCTGCAGAGCAGCCCCTGGGCAAGGCAGGGGATGGTGTCCCTCTGTCTGTCCCTGCAGAGCAGCCCCTGGGTGAGGCAGGGGATGGTGTCCCTGTGTCTGTCCCTGCAGAGCAGCCCCTGGACGAGGCAGGGGATGGTGTCCCTGTGTCTGTCCCTGCAGAGCAGCCCCTGGACAAGGCAGGGGATGGTGTCCCTCTGTCTGTCCCTGCAGAGCAGCTCCACGGTGAGGGCTGCGAGCTGGGGCACCCACCCAGCCTCGAACCCCTTCAGGCTCATTGAGCACATGGCTCCTGCCTGAGGGCACCTCCATGCCACCCTGTGCTTCTGGTCAGATCCCAAAGCCCAAAACTCAGAGTGATTTGGGGTTAGGTTTTAATCTGGACTCAAGCAGGTCTCATCCCCAAGTGAGTGCTGGAAGATTTCTGCTGGAAAGCCCTTCCTCTTCTCCTGCCTCAGCTTCAGAGGAAGCAAAAGGCCCAAACCCAAACACCAATTAATAGAGCCAGCCCCCACTAACCCAATGAACCTGAGTGCTCCAGGTGAGCATCCTCAGCAGAGAATGAAATGGACTCTGCCCCCACTCCTTAAATAAGATTTTTAATAATATAAAAGGCCTCTGTTAGACATACAGTAAAAAGCGTGAAGAACTGCCTCCACCCCAAACACAAGTCAGTGTGAAGTATTTTATGAGCTCAGTCAGTTTTAGATCAGTGTAAAAATAAAGGTTTATTCTTGGTGAACAGAGCAGCATAAATAACCAAAGTTATTCTTCAGGGAGAAGTGTGAAGATGCAAGCAAAAGAAGCCTGAGAAAAGAAAAGCCATACAAAACCAGAATTTGTCTTTTTAACACCACCTGTATTTACAGTATTTAGAATACAGAAATATATATAGCTGTGGTGCATCCGGCAGAAAGGTACTTTGAAAAAGCTTCCTGCATGAGAACTTTCAAAGATTAGTAAACAGATATTCAAGAGAATATTTCAGTCTTAACTCCTATTTTTAAAGAAATTAAATCCTTCCAACAAATATCCTTAACACCTTTCCATAATTTGATATAAACATCACACCCTCCTGAGACTTATGAGGACTTCAAAGAACTTTCTCCTTGTCTCTGTAGTGCTAAAACCTTTTCTTTCCAAGATGTGGTGGGAATTGATTTCTTCCATAGATTTTGTTTCCGTGCACTCCATTCAGTGTAGGGAGTTAGCAGCCTGCTTCCACAGCAGGCCTCAAGCTCTGTGCCACACAGACCTGCAGCGCAGCATCGCTGTGGCCAGTGTCTGCCCACGAGGTTTCTGCTGGTTTTGCCAAGCCTCAGCACTGAAGCCTGTCCAGCTTGCTCTGACTGACCTGCCCTCAGCTTCACTTTAATTTGCTTTAGCTGTAACTGCAGTTTTCCTTCTGACCAAGGGCCTGTGGCTATTTTGGTTTGTTTTGCTTATTGCTGTATGGTACTGCTGAGGTTTTGTCACTGCGCAGGAGTGGCTCAGAAGGAGAAATTCCATCTTGGTGAGGCGGCAGTGGCTCTGGGATGGCAGGTCCCGTGTGTGGTGTAGGGGAGTACCAGCGCTGGGTGACAGGAGATGGGGCACATCTGGAGACCCCAGAGCTATAAACAACTCAGCAGTGTCAGATAAAGAAATGCAGACCTGAGGCTGGACAAAACTGATTCTAGGGCAGCAAGCAGAACAAAGAAACAGTACCTAGCATATGTGTAAGGCTCTGCTCTGTCCTTAGCAAATTCAGATCTGATGTAAAGATCAGACCATTTTAGAAAGAACAAAGATGCAAATGCATGTTAGCTGACATGCAAAAATGCACCCAAATAGATCCTAGAGTGAGAAAAAAGAAACTATCAACATGAACACCAAAATCCTCCTGGTGAAGGATAATGATGAATAATCCATCTGCCAACTCCAATACCTGAGCAAAAGCAGCCACCCACAGGCCTGAAAGGGCTGGGGAAGAGGGAGCATTTCACCAGGAGAAGGGGTAGAAACTAAGGAGTCAGTTTTAGCTGTATTATTATTACTACTACAGTTGTAACCTTTTCTGCATAGACAGTCTTTTCTTTCTGTAATAGTTGTACATGGAGTAGTAATGACTTTTGGATTAGACTCCTAAGGTTTCAATTATACTAACAATAAATTTCTGCCTTTATATGTAAGTTGCTTCTGCTTTGCCCGTAAAACAAGATATTGAGCACAATAAGTAGCTTCACTAGATCTAAGTCATAAAAATATTAGTTGTACTGAAACAGAATCTCTTCCTCAGGGGTTTAATATGGCAGACTAAACAATCTCAAAACTTTTAACTCAACACAGCATCAACTGAAGATTCATTGGCATTTGCCAAAATGAAAGGATATCATGAGGTCGATTTTCAGGTGGCATAAGCTGGTTTAGTTCTTTAGCTGAGTGGGAAAAGCAGAGCCCTCATTTCAGGCTCTGTTTCTGGTGCATGTGTCTTCCTTGAAAACCTGAGGTCTGGCACCACAATAAGAGTTACTCTGAGGGTAAAATCATGCTCCATCTGAAGTCAGTGGGAATTTTTCCACTCACTCATTTGTACTTGAGGTTTCACCCAAGGGAATTTCATCCAAAAGCAAACTCTTCACCCAAACAAGTCCAGGAGGAAGGAGATCAGAATAGACCACAGCCAAGATTGAGTCCTCTGTTAGGACATCACTACCTTGCCTTGTGCACACCTGGAAGTGAAAGCATGAACACATCCCATGAAAATATTATGGTAACACACAGTAATCTGGACCCACTGTCTGTGGGATTATCCAGTTATGGTTCAGAGACAGTGGGTGCATTAGATCAGCTGATGCTTGTTATAAATATAAATATAAAAGAAACAAAACTCAACCAAATGAAACTTATCCCAAAAAACAAAACCCCCAACCAACAAAAACAAGAAAAAAACAAACAAAAAAATCCCCCACAAACAACAAACAACAAAACCAAAACCAAAACCACAAAACAACCAAAGAAACCAAGGAAAAAAAGCCAGCAAGAGGCGTATCATTACATGCACCTGTTATTAAGAAAATGCAACATTATTAGAGTTATGACTAACTGGAATGCCTGGAAAATATTTACCACAACAGAAAAAAATCAATCAGTTATGGATGTATACCATATATATACATCTTACTCATTTCCTTTGGGTTGCGTGAGTAACTTTTAATTAAGCTTCAGGTTAAAATGTGTATATTTGAGTACACATATATATGAGGACACCTAATAATGCTGACCATAAACACAATATTTTAGTTCCCATAGGAAATGTATCAGGAAGGTTGCTGGCCTATTTCAGTCAAGGTACATCATGTAAAGACGTAAGTCTGAAAACCAAGACTGAAGGGAGTATGACCTCTTCAACCTGGGTACACTTCATACACCCAAGGAAAGTTCTCCTGTTGTCCTTGAGATAACCAGTGGTTTGAGATGGCTTCATGCCAGAGAATGTGGCATCATGCAGTGCTCTCCTGACTCCTGCTTAAGCACACACATGCCCAACATTGCTTTTGTTGCTTTGTCACATTAGCCTCTGGGTTTGTGAGCATAGAGTTTGGGCTGCATTTACTCAAACTTAGATTTTCTGAGAAATTAAATGTGCAGGTCTGAATTATTCACTATTGGATCATTTTATACTCTGTTGAGAGGCAAAGTTATTTCCAGAGGGCAATTCCTCTTCCTGTAAGATCTTTAAGACAAATCATCTTCTAGAAATGCCTGCTTCTCTTAACTGGGCTTTGAGGGTGACCAGCTCAGACTGAGATGTCTAAAGTTTGCTTTCTTAAGGTTAAGCAAGATGCATCCCTCCCAGAGACTCTGTGGAGGCTCACAATGTTTATCAGTTCTTGCCTGTATCTGACTGGCAAAACAATATCAAGTGCTATGTGTGACTCGAGATTGATGATTGCTGTCAATTGGAACATTTTGTATTTTGTATCTACTAAGTTTTAAATTTTATAGACTGAAGTCAGATAATGACCTCCGAAATTATTTTTTTTCCACAGAGAATTCATGGTCTGAATGATTTTACATCACAAATTTCCAATTTTTGGTGAAGTTCTTCAAATTTTAAAAACATTCTTCTTGGATAATTATAAGAAAATAGATTCTAAACAAGGTATATATTATGTTAGAACCATTTCACACAAAATATAAAAAACACTCAAGCATCCCAGCCATTCTGTGAAAACAGATCCCTACGATCACTTAGAATTTTAAAACATTATTTTAATTACTAATTTAATTGCCCTTTTGTTTTTAAATGAACATATGAATGCTTTCATACTCTAACCCCCCCAATTAACTGCATTAAAGTAAGCACTCAAACCTTCCCAACAGTTGTTCTAATAACTTTTTATTAGCAGAACATTAATTTTTGACAAATTTACTATGAAGTCTCTTGCATCAGACACAAGATGATATCCATCACTAAGCTAAATGCCATAAAAATACCTTTAAATGCAATACTAAACTTAACATAGTGGGAAAACATAATCTCTGATTGGGAAGTTCATTTTATGAAGTAATCCAGGAAAGGGGAGTTGAGCTCTGGAGTAACCTTGGGATTACTGCTTCCTTGCCAGATGGAAAATCTCAGGGATGACACATTTGCTCCTGAGGGGGAAGGATGCTGCCCCTTTTACAGCCTACCCACTCCACACCAACTGCATCAGTCTTGGAGGAGGTTATGGCTCCCGTCCTCCCTCCAGAGGAAAGGCTGATGCAGGGGGAAATGGAGGGAAAACCTCCAGGCTGTGTTTGTGCACAGGGGCAGAGAGCAGACTGACAGGGGCTGGGCTGCTGAGGCTCCCAGGTGGAGCAGGAGATCCCAGCAGGCACATGCTCATGGATACATCACAGAATCATGGAATGCTTGGGTAGGAAGGGACCTTGAGGATCATCTCATTCCACGCCTCCTGCCACAGGCAGAGACACCTTCCACTAGACCAGCTCTCACACATACACATATAAACACAGACAGACACACAGATTGCATTTTTAATGCTGCATTTGCCTTTCCCAAAGAGCATTTTGTTTCTTTCCTTGCTGTTGCTGCCCTTCCAACCAGTGTAATCAGGGGTAGCCTTAGACTTCAGTGTGACCAATCTCAGACACTGTAAATCCAAGCGTCATGCGCACCTTGGGGCCATACAGCTCCTCTTGGTATCCAGTCATGACTCCACAGTCACTTGACAGTAGTGGGGAGCCAAGGATTTCAAAAAGTACAATATCTGGTACCAAATCCAAAGTTTATATCTGGAAGTGTAGACAGGTATTCATGAGTTTCATTAGCTCAAAGCATCTTTGGTCTTGTCCCTGGGCTGTAAATTCACATGCAGCTGGAGGGCATTTGTTGTGCCGCTGGAGTCTTCTGATGTAAAAGAATCCTTTTTAATTTTTTTTTGTTCAAAGATCCAACTTCCATATGAGGCAAAGCACAGTAAATTGGGACAGTTCAGTTGACAAACTCACTTCAGCTGTGACAGAAAGATGACTGTAGACATACCTTCAATCAGAAGAAATGAAACCAGAAATCAATCTCTAATTTTAAAAAGAAGAGACAGAGGTATAGAGAGCATGGCATTAGGCATATAGGAGCACATTAAATGCATTCCTGATATTAGATTTAGTCCAAAGAAAATATAAACTGTGTATAATGTGTTGGACCTACCATTACCAACACCTCACACTGCCCGCTGGCAGATGCTGTACGAGGCAGAGCAGCCAAATCTGTCCCTTGGACCCAATGCTGTCCTGGAGGGTGCCCTGGATCCAAGCATCCTCAGAAATGTGCACACGGCTTGTGTTGGGGATGTCTAGAAGGATCATGCCAAATTAAACTGGAACTGGACTAATGTGGATGATTAGAGGACAGAACTTGGAAATTAAGTGGGGAATTGTTATTTGAGAGGATAGATGTATCTGATGGAGCCATTACACTTCAGGGGAAAAAAAAGAAGTTACTTATTCTCCAACAAACAAAAGCTAATTTCTATTGGAGAGCTAGTCCTAATATAGTATGTCTTTTTTTTTTTTTTCAAGGTAGAAGTACTTAATCTTGTGTATTTATTAAGCAATTATTACAGCAATTTCAGTGCAATTGCAGTTAGCAATGGGTTCCATATTAGCTCACAAACAAGGAATGGTATTTGTAAAATAGCATAGTTTAGGCTTCCTGAACTAACAAAAATTGTAGACCAAGCCTATTATGAAGGCATGCAGGAAAGTTAATCAAATAAATGTGGAATGTAAGTTTGCCTAACCTGCAGGTTGATAAACGCCATATGGGTGCTCTTACAGAGGAATAAAATTGCTTTCATTTTTTGTAGCTTAATTCTGTTTAAATTGCTGCAAACTCCAGCCTCTTTATTCTGAGTGAAAACACATGTCCCAGGAGTTTAACATGCTTGAACTTATGCCTGTTAACTTCACCACTTGATTATCCATAACTTTCCCAAGTTTCCCCACCCAAACTTGCTGTTAAAACAAGTCATTGTTCCTACTTCCATACAAAGTGTTTAAGCAGGCATAGGAACGTGCTCCACACCAGCTGCACTTCAGCCATGTGGGGCCCTTCCAATGTGTGCTTTTGCCCACGTTTGCAAGTGTTCAAAAAAGTTAAACTCTCAAAGGGAGACAGAAAGAGAACTAATTGGAAATCTTTAAAGAAATCTGGCCCCTTTCTATGCACTTCTTCTGAATTTGTCCCAGGGGCACTGGACCCACTTCTTTCTCTTACATATAAAAGTTGCAAGAATGGCAATGCACATCCAAGAAGACTATGACAGACTAAAGTTGTTGTCAAGCCTTAGTAAGAATGCTGCTTTCTGGTCCTCACCTTTACCAAATTCCTCAGGAAGACAAGCTACAAGTTGTTCTTTTGCACTTTACCTGCAAAATGTCCTTTACCATTCAAGTACTTCTCGATGTACTTTTGCTGGTTTAACTTTAATGTTTAACATTGCATCATATTTCTTACCATTTAAAAATATGAGAAGTAGTAAAAAGAAAAAACAAATAAAGAAAACCAGATCAGCAATAAATTCAAGCTAATTCATGGTTGAGGTGCCAGACTTTTGCCCAAACTGTCTGACATATGTTTGATGTACAGGATGACAAGAAACTTCTCACAGCTATTTCATTAGTGTGCTCCTAAATAGGGCAAGAATATTCAGAAGATGTGCATCACCACTAAATAATTCAATCATTGCAGGTCTTGTTCTATGCAGCATGAAGGCAATATTGCCTTGATCTATTTTGGTAGAGACTGACATCAGATGTGGCTTCCCACCCGTGGCAGGAGTGCCCCTGGCATCATACAAACCACTTCCAAGGCCACAGCCAAGGCACCTCCCTCTTCCTATATGGATGCTAATTTGAATTGCCCAGAAACAGCCTGTTCACAGGCCAGAACTAGCAGCTGTTTATGCAGGCATCCAGCCTGTACCTCACTCAGGCCATCCCTGTCTCCTGCCCTGGCTGACCCCAGGCTCCAGCACTGCTGGCCCTATTTGCCGACACGTGGGCTTGAGAGATGAAGGCAGTGGGAAGGGTGGGCTGTGAAGCTGATGCCCCAGTGTCAGAGTATGTGGTTGGAGAAGATGTGAACAGCAGGGGTAGAGACAATATTCAGTGTCACCACCAATGATGTCAGTCTGTTTTGGATGTGAGCAGCCCTATTGTACAGCAACGATTTCAGTGTGTCTACAAGTAACAGCTTAGAAAATAATTTAGAAATTAATTATAAAATTGATACCTCTCTGTGACTCTGGTTAATAGACAGTTCCTTATTTTCGCTGTTGTTAAAGGAAGTTTTACATTTTCTGTGTAATCTAGATGAGAAAAGTCCAAACCTATCTCCTTTGGATGAAAAAAAGTCTAAGCTTCATGGATACTGTTGCTACATACATCTTCATAACTGTGTAACTGGACTCTAGGTTCCTTATGAAAATAGGTCTTGGATGAGAAAATCTGATTTTTTTTGGAAACTCTGGAACTATATTGAGAAAAATGTAGAATATTAGAATTATATCCAGAATTACAGAATACAAGAATTATGTCAATAAAATTCCAAAGTGATTTATCTTTTGCTAAATGATACCCTAAATTTTAATACTAAACTTTGCATCTCCTAGTAAGTTTAGATTATTTAATATGACCATATGAAAAATCTTAAACTATGCCAAAATTTTGTGGTTGACCTCAAATTCAGCTTCTAAGGAGAAGCAAATATGTAGGGAACTTATGCAAGAAAACATGCACACACTTTTAGAACACTCTATAACCAAAAGTCTATGAGAAAAGGCAAATATGTAAAAAAGAGGAGGCAGCTGAGACAAAGCATTGAGAGTTAAAAATATTTAGCTGATGCTAAATATTTTTAAAAAGAGAGTTCAGAAGTGTTGCCTATCTTACTCTGGTATTTTTAGATTTCTTTACACATCTGATGATCTGGAAAACTTAAAAACATAATATTATTTGAAAAACCCACTTACTAGCTAATGAATGTATCCTTGCTGCATACTGTAAGTGATACACTGGGCATGCCAGGGGCAGCAGCCTCTCCCCCTCCCTCTCTGTTCACCGCTATGTCAGGGCATCCTCCTGTGGACACCAGCGTTTTGTTGAGTTTCTTGCTGTACCAAACCTTGTGAGATAAAAATCTCAGGGTGCTGTGGGACAGTCTTTTGGGAGCATCACAACTCTGGGAGTTGTGGGCTTTATTTTGGAAATGTCCAAAATGGAAAAAGAGCCCTGAGGCCATGAGGCTGAGAGCCAGGACTCTTAGACTGCCAGCTGTGCAAGCCCCATAGCTTGCTTAGCCTTTCTGTGCCAAATTTTTGACCACAAGAAGAGGAATATAAACATTTTAGATGGAAATATTACACTTTTCCTTGTCTTAATACTCATACTGCTTGAGACCCCTGAGTGAGAGATGCTATATAAATATGAAAGCAGTGACAAGTGGCTTTGTCAAGCACCAGGACAAATAGAGTGGAAAAGCTTAAAAGGCCAATCCCAAGTATGCACACATGAGTGCATGCAGGAAAAGAAAGCCTCAGCTTGCTCGAGACATCCATGCACTTCTTGAAAGTTAATGCAAATAAATGGAATTGCCTGTATGAATATCATGAAGCAATATAGACTGGAAACAATTAAATGAGTCTGCCTACTCTGTTCTGTGGCAGAAATATAAACTACATGCTGTTTGCATTCAAATGTCACATCAAAAGATTAGGTGCATAAATTTGGATATGTAGTTGTGAAAAAATGCTTCTGGAGTACAGGAATATTAATCTACTGGTCAATCCTTCCCCAGCGTAGCATGTTAAAATATTAACTTCCCTGTAGTACCAATTTCCTTTTGAATATATGATTAAAAAGTGCTAATTTTACGCATTTTTTAACTCTTGTGTATGAGTGACTTACATTGACTGCAAAAGTACACAATCCTTTCAGTCTGACATAGTTTTCTCCGATGCTTTGAGCTCCTCTAAGTAGTCACTTGACTACAAATTATAACACACTTGACTTTTCAGATCTAAAGGATAGCTTGAGATATTTTTAAGCTTTATTCAAAGTGTGAGCAGTGCACATGCTGGATTAATGTAAGTGGAAAACTAACTTTCAAAAAACTCCAGTGTTTTCTCACCATAAGTGTTCTTTTTCTTTTATTTTTTCTGAAAATAAAAGAAGAGAATAATATACAATCTTGTGGTTACATGACTGTATTTCCACAGGTTTTATGTTTTTCTGTTGTTGTTGTTACTTTAGAAAGAGCTAATGTGACTGATAGAGCAGAACAATTTATCCTAGAACTATATATCTTTTTGTGGGCAGAAATGCCATGATGAAAAAATAACAAAATTGAAATATGATACAACTTTCAAAACATGAAAAAACCCATTGCTCTTCTCTTTGACAAGCTTGTCACAAAGGTGAGACTAAAACAAACCTCCAGATACTCGATATTAATAGGCAGTGAACAACAAGGTTCCTGCTCTCTTCTCATGTGCCAGGGTGTTCAGGGGAAAGCAGCACTACCCTACCTAAGTCAATACATTGAATTCTCTGCCATACACTTAACACTCACTTGCTTGGTGCTTTGAAGTTAATGGAGTTATTCTGAAGTTAATTGGGTTTAACTCAGAGGAAAATTGGACCCACTAGAATGAGCACTAATACAAAAGGCTTTGGAAGCCAGCCTGCATTGCTGGTCAGAGATTAACAGTGCAGCAGAAAAGGACCTCTCAGAAAACAAGAAAGACAGGAGGCTGATGCAGAGGAAACTTGCCCACTCTTTTGAATTGGCAGCTGTATCACATACTGTAGTGGGGAGGCACTCAGCACCACTCTCCACTAGTTCCAATCAATTTTCTCCTCGGTTCTTCACCACAAAAGTATGTGTATGATGTAGGATGAACAAAAGAGAACTGTCAAAGTAGTTAGCACAGGTCTGGGATAATGGAATAATGCTTACAGGGACCAGAATTAGTTAATCATATCTAATGTCTTGAAATGATACGTGCAACGGTGCTGAAAAAAAATAGATCCAGAAAATACATTTTGTCGATTGTTGTTTGAAAATCTGTTCCCAAATTAAAAGGCAACATCACTTCTATCTTCTCACAGTAACATTGGATCAGTTGGTCAAAATAGTTTCTGTGATCTCAAACCAAGAGTGGTGCCACCAGCTACACCCTAAATTTCTTCCATGGTTACTGAGTGCATTTGCATAGTAATTGCATTTACAGTACAGTATGCAAGCCCACATAAAGTGCCCCAAATAAAATTAATTCCTAAGACTTTTATATCCTTCAAATAAATGCATATTAACCAGCAAGGTTTTATCTTTCCCATAGTGACTCATTTCCTTCTTCAGCAAATGATCCCTGTGTAACCCATTGACTTTCTCCATGACTATGCACTAACAATAAGACAGGTGCCATGTAAATTTGGATACATTCATGTTGATTTATACATTTGTAGATAATTTAATCTGTAATTACTGAAGATGGTGACGGCAATTTTCTGTAGAATGCAGGAGGAAGTGTCAGATGTAAAACCTGCTCAACATTTTCCCCTGTTGGGCTGTTACTTTCTCTCTCCTGGACTGAAAGGAAAAAATGGGCACTTGGTAATTTTTCAAATACACCACATTGAGTTTATGTTAGATTCATTGCTAGCATTGCCAGCAGGGAATACCTTTCCTTCTAATATGAGCTATGAACAAAGGACACACTTTTGGTTGTGCATGTTCTTGCTTGGCAAATAACTGATGCTGGCTGCCAAAAGTCTCTCATGAAAACAAAGACACATCATGGTCATTTAGGCAGTAATGGCCATTTGAGCTGTCCTAAAATTATCTCTGACGGCTGGAGAAGCAGTTGCACTTTCCTCATTATAGACCTTGCCAGTGGAATTACACAAGCAGCTTTTCTCTTCTGTTTGACACCTGAGTGTAACTGCTACCCTGCTACAGCTGCAGGCTGGCTCCAAGTACCTGCAGACACAAACCAAGAGGGTTCAGTGGGCAAGCAAGGACTGCAAAGGCTTTTGTCCCTCCCTGCGTCACCAGTTTGCACAGCAGGTCACCCATGCCAAATGACCAGATCTGGAGGTAGACTGAACCCAAAATGTTGACTTCACATAAGGGCTCCAGGGAGGGTTTTTAGCTGTGGAATCACCATGTACCTTTCTGGCTTTTCTATTTCTATTGGTTTTCCATTAGTCAAGACTGATAGAACAATATTTTTCATCTGGTAATGGCAGGAGACCCAGTCCATGGCTGCTATTTGCTGACTTGGTTCTGAACATTGTTCACTTCCAGAGTGGACAGATGTAATCCAGTCAGCTGAGAAACAACCTCAGCTCTGGAGTGGAAAATGTAAAATTCAGGCTGGTTCAAGAGACAGCGGCTGACCTGCAATGAGAATGAAAGTGGGCAAATAAATCATTGTGATATCTGCAGACTCTGACCTGACCTTCATCAGTCCCAACAGACTCATTCCAGATTATTTGCAAGATGACTTATTTCTAAAAAGCCATATGGCCACATTTGCACAGTAGGAATTCACATCAGCACAATGCATTATGCAAACTCGGATACAAACCCTGTGCACAGATGTAGGGCAGGTCTTAAATTGGATGCAGCTTAATTTTGGGTATGCAACCATATATGCTGCAGCAGTGCAAATGTTAATAGGCACCTCTGCTACGTATCTGCTGCTGAAGGATTATTTGAACAAATCTGGATATGCTCATGCAGTGTTCACCATGTTGTTCAACATCACAAGAGGATGTTTTCCCAGTTTTCTCTGGGATTCACTCCTTCAAGAGACTGGAATTCTCACAGTTACCTATGCTCTCTGGCTAAAATACAGGAGTCCTCTCTGTCATTGCTTTCCCACTGTAATAACTTTAATAATAGTAATAAAGCTAGATGAATTGTGTGCCTTTTCCTCCTTCCCATGTTGAGCAAGAAGAGAACCAAAAATCTATATTAATTAGGTTATATGGTAGGCTCATTTAATTCTCTAGAATGCTCAGAATACTATGGAGAGGAGCACAATGGAAATGCCTTGGAATATGAGATTAGATAGGTGTGATACCTGGGTGTCACTGGGATACAATAAGAGTTTTTTTTAAATTGGGGTGGTTAAAGGAATCTGAAATGAGATCGTGGTGTGCATTTTCTCTGAGCAATTATTAAAACTGCAGTTCAGAGCTCTGCCAAAGTTTTCGATCTGTGACTCCTATGTCCTGACTTCCCACTGCTCATCCTTTGAGAATTACAGAAACAAAAGCTTCTGGAGACCTCAGGACTGGGGCAGCACCATGATCACCATCAGGCTGTCTGGGTTGGAGGATGGCCAACTTTCTATTGGGACTTTGAGGCTCTGAAGGTAGAGGGAACTAAGAAATGAGAGTAAATGGTTTCATTTGTAGTGTGCTATTGACTATTTATCCTCATCCTACTGCTTTTTCAAGCACAGGTATGGAGGGGCAGGGAAAGACAGCTGTTGTGATACTTCCAGTTGATTCTAAACTCTTTTGAGACAGAGCTTAGATCACCTTCCCAGGTCACCTCCAGAGCACTCCAGGGTTCTCCTTTGGGATTTATGACACCCTCAGGACATCCTTGATCTTTGGTTGACAAAGTAGAGGGATTGGGAGACCAGATGGAGACTGTCCAGCCCAGGCTTCTCCTACTGGAAGCTTTTTTCAAGACATAGTAGAGCAGAGCATGAACTGAGACATGGAAAGCAATGCCAGAGCCTGTGGTATGAATGCAGGTTCCATCCTTAATTCCCTAGGAGAAAACCTATCTAGATCCTGGAATATTTCCAGGCATAAGAATGCTCAAATGTTGCCCAGAACAGCTAACACCTCCCAGACAAGTCCCAAGCTCTGTTAGGGTGTTGACATGTCCAGGAACAACCCAAAATATGCTGACTACACGCAGTGGCTTGGTTTTGCAGGTGAAGGCTGTTTAATGCTAGGGACATAGGCCACTCTGTGGTAGCTGACACCCATGCTTGAGAATGAGCCAGGCACTATTAATCCAGCAGAGCTCAATTCATTAGCTCTGGTACAGCAAGGAACAAGAAAAATAACAACAAAAAGCCTTTGTTGAGCACTTGGGCGTGTTTTGGGAGGAGCTTGTTTTCTTCTCTGAATAATTAGTTTTAACTACTTATCCTTGGCTGAATTCCTACTGAGTCACTTTAGGTGTTTCAAATGCATCCTGTCCAATCTACCTATGTATCATATTGCTTCCCTGTCACTCCTTTCATAATGCCACCTTTTTGTCTTGACCCCTCATTCCTTTCTATACTGATACATTTCCTTCATTATTACAGTTATTTAATACTAGAAAAGTTTGCAGAAATATCCCTTGTCCTTCCCTTTGATAATAACAATAGTCCTTTTCCTTATCATTGTTTCTTATGCTTTAACCAGGTCTGGCTGTAAACAGAAAAGAACCATAAGAAGCTGATGGTATAAAAAAGTCCAAACCATAGTAATGATGTGATATATGAATGCTGTGTAGTACTTAGGTCTAACATGTACTCTGGTGAAAATCCATCTGCAGGCATTCTCTTGATTTGGCCATTAGACTCCCAAAATTCCCACTGATTTCAATGTGACACCATATGGACAAACCTTTAGGTCTATGTACAGTCCAAACAGACCTCCAGGAAGAATTTGGAGTCTGGGAAGGACAACTCATAGTAGAGGATCTTAGGTCATAAACTTATCTGTAAACATGAAGCTGCATGCATTAAATCTCAAATAACTTCTAATCATAGCCTTATCAGAGCACATCAGAGCATATTTAATTGTAACATCAATAAGCTGCTGCACACCAGGAATATTTGAAAATATGTGAGTTTTTCCATTTTCCTGTAAAATGCATTTAAAAGCAACAAATGCTTCTTGAAATTCAGGACAATTTCCATAGAAATATTTTTTAGAGGAAGTTGTAAGGTATGAGAAATAAAGCAGACCTGTCAAGTTTTCCTCGTCAGTAGGAGCCAAATTATTGCTGTCCAGTTCATCCACAAAAGCTGGCTGATATGAAGTCTTCTGGCACTGGAAGATTTATATTCTCTTTAATTTTTTCAGAATAAATACTCTCCAAGCAGGATGAAGCCCGCACAGCACGAACAAAGAACATGCTATATTTAAGAGGTCATGTCTGACTTTGAACATATGGTAACGATTCTTGAAGTCAGAAATAAAATGTAATACTTGTAATATGGCATGTAATACTTTTTGTACTCCACCAAATTACCAGGGAGACAGATTGTGCTTTTCTGAGTATACTGACAAATGTCCCTCCTCATTATGATTTTGCCCTTTTTGTATTACCATATCATTATTCTTTTTCTTCTGTACTCCAGTGTGCAATTTAGATGACTGCGTTCTTTGGCAACATTAAATATTTTCAGGATTGCTTAGAAAATTATCAGATATTTATTATTCTTCAATATGAATTCATCAGCAGAAATATATACCTCAAGGGGAGTCACCCATTGCATTTAGCCAAACCAGCCAACCATTCCAAAGGCAATAAAATAGCATTTATCACCAGGAATAAACTCCGACATTTCCTTCTAATGAGGTTGCCAAGCTGAATCTTGTCGGCAGCCATTTTACATTTGTGATGCAAATAATGTGGGGACCTGAGTAGGAACCTGATGTTAATAATTAGTTGCTGTTTTATTTTATAATATTTTTTCTATATGGTTTTAGCACAGAAGCACACTTCCCTTGGGTTTCTCATTGTTTGGGGCAGGGCATTTGAGCGGCAGTTGTAGAGGTGGAGCCTTAGCTGAGCTGATGAACAAACAGGATCCATGAGCTTGTGCCTGAAAAACAGAAAATAAGAAGGCCCATGTAGAATAACCTATGTGTATTTATTTTCACAAAGGAACAGAAAGCTGTTCTTTGAGGTGGCAGCTCCCCACACAGCTCCAACTCAGTGCTCCTGAATAACCCTCTGCATCTGCAGGGACATACCTGCTGCCCCTCTGCCACTGGCTTGCACCTTCCTCACGTCAGCATCGCTCTTTCCCATCTTTGTTGTGAAGCAGCACCAGCTGGGAGAAACCATGAGCTGTAGAAAGACAAGAGCCTTCCACATTTCCAGAGATTCCTTTTCTTTTCAGTGACAAAAGGAACTAGAAACTTGACTCCACATGGAAGGAAATGATGGATGCAGTTCAGGCCAGGGAAAACATGATCAGAGGAAGATAATTCCCACCACCACAGGAAGGTTGAGAGAATTTCTTTGGCAGGCATCAATACAAGAGAACACATCAGATGGTTGGGGTGGTCCTTCCTGGTAGTCAAAACCTATTAAACCTTTGCACGTCTCCCCAAACCTGGGAAACGAGGAGGTCTCAGCAGGCATTTAATTGAGTCCACTGCTTGAGAGAGGAAGTGGGACTCAGATTGTGTGGTTTCTTTTTTTTATTTTAAATGAAGAAACCTAATTAAAATTATAAGAATTTCCTGGGGAAATTCTCAGCCTTTTCATTTTTTAAGAGCCTTTGTATTATAAAGGTGTTTGAAGTCCTTGAATTTTTACCCTTTAGCCAGCTTTAATCTAATTTTTAATCTCTTAATAGCCTTAATTGAGTTCTGAATACTTTAAATTATTAAACATCTTTGGGGGATTATGATTTCTATTTCTGATTATACAAAATAGTATCAATTGCCCAACAACATCCCCCCCACCATTTATATAAAATTAAACTACCAGGGATATAAGGCACATACTTCAAGGCCAGGATATTTGCATTGGAAGCACCTTAAAAGACTTGTGCTTTCAAGAAGGTTGAAGATGATGAGTGGTAAGAAATGAGGGAACAGCAAGATCCCAATGTAGGCCCTAAGTCATTGGAGGCTTGTTGTCTTTTTGCCACCTTTGCTGTACAGGTAGAGGCTGCCCATGGCCACGGAGCAAGCAGTGGCCACCTGCCAGGGGCAGTGGGTCATGCAAGTCCCCGAGGCACAGCAAGAGAGCCACCTGCTTTTCTCAGTTGGAATGGGCCTCCTTCCCATCCCCATGCTCCACTGCCAGGGACAACTGCTCAGATTTACACCCCAGTCTAATTCAGCTTGGGTCTTCAAGAGCATCTAAGCCCCTTTGCTCCTCTAAACTTTCTTATCTCTCTTACCTTATCAATGTCTACCCTTCTCAGAGGCTTACTACCTTACTGTGCCTCTGATCATGAACCTCTCTCTTCCTCCTTTGCTTGCCCATGGCCCCTGGAACCAAGGCTATTTGTTATTTCCCTCCCCCTAAACCTTGGAAGATGCCAGCCTTGGCCAGGGCAGCAATCCTCACTCTGCCGAGGCACCAGTTCAGGCACCACTCTGAAGTCAAAAGGGCTCTGGGGAACAGAGGACAGACAGCAGCCCTCCCCTTAAGGAGAATAGCAACTTGCTTCACACCTTGCTGCAAGCTGTGGAATAAAATATTCTCTAGAATGCAGATATGGCATCCAAAACAGGTATTTGCAGCATGAGCTAGTACCAGTGGAAAAGCTCGATTCTTGTAAAATGAAGCCTCATTTGTAAAAATCAGGAATTTATTTGCTATCAAAACACAAACTTTATTAATATGGAGAAAGTATTAGCTTCTTTTCCACTTTGCTTGCTTTTGCTTTTTTAAATTTTACTCCAACTTGTTTTTATTAGACCTGAGCTTTAGTTACTGTTAATTTGTCTCCGCTTGTTTTCATCTCCTACCTAAGAAACAGCTTTAATATCCAGCAGCAGAAACAACATCTTTTGAGAGCTCAATTTGTTTCTCTAACTTCAGGGCAAGATTTCATTTCTGAGCATCTCGCATATTTTCTAGACACTCTAGCAAAAAGTCCATGAAGCTTCTGAGGCACCTCAGAACTCATCACTGATACCCACTGAGAACTCACCACTGGTACCCGCTGTAGAGTCTGGCTTTATATACAAAAAACCAATGACTATTCAGTCTACTATTTTTAAAACCTGGATCTAGCTGCCACCATTATTCAAGATGAGCAGTGCTCTAGTTCAGTTGTCCTATTAATTAAATATGCACAAAATGTACATTATTGGACAGACTTGAACTATTTACTGGTATTATTTTCAAATCTGTATTGCTGTAGCAGCCAGCTGAGCTCTAGGGAGGTTGTTTTTTGATAATGTACCATGCCAGAAAAGCAGTATCATCTGTGAGCTTGCAGAGTGAGGTGCTGACCCACGAGGCGTGTGTGCTCAAACTTAGCTGCTGAAGCTGTCCATCAGTATCTGTGGCTGCTCAGAGAATAGATATCTAAGCATATATGTAGTTTTATATTTCTGAGTTCAGACTGACAGTTCAATTTTAAAATTATTCCTGTTCCTTTCATTTTTTTTTTTGCAATATTGAGTTTTATTGTGTACCTCCTTTTACATTTACTACCTAGTAAATGCTTCCTCACAGGAACATGTATATTTTGACATATTTTTAAACATATTAATTTTTATGCACTATATGGATCAGAGTAATTCTAAAATATGAGTTAAGACATAATTCTGTAGTTCAGTGTCTCTGCAGGAGACTATCCCATGTGCTTTACGTAAAAGGCCTGACTCATACAAGTGCGATAGCAAGATGAAGGCCACTAAACTGAAAGATTAAAACATCTAAAAGACATTGGTTAAGGCATTTTGGCTGAAACACTTTAGTTTTAGAAGGTCAGCAGAAAAAGTCATTCAGCTCTCCTTCTTACCCTAGAAAGAGAGAACAATAATAAAATCAGGCAGAAATAAATTTAGAGCAAATTAAAAAAATAATTTTATGTAGCACATGTCCTGACTATAGAATTCATTGCTGTAATAGGTCACCAAGTTAAATAGCATGGATGGATAATTTTATCATTACTCCTGAGCCAAGTCCTCCCTACCATAGCCAAGCCAACAATCTTCAGTGAAACTGAAACAAGATCTAAGTAAAACAGTGGGATTTACCCCAGTATTTATGACATGGTTATACTCTGTGAGAAGAACAATAAAGGTAATTAGAATCCATGCTCAGCACTTCATCTGTTTACTGAAGTGGAAGAGTGAACTCCCTTTTACCACCCCATAATTTGATAAAACCTCCATAAAGGGGTTTTAAAAGTAATAGACACTGACCATGGGGACAGTCCTGGGTCGCAGATGCTTTACTGAGAAACTTGCTACAGCTACAAATTACGCTGGCAAGCTATAGGAAACCCAGGGCATGCATAATTATGTACTATAGGACTACATACATACATATGTACTGAGAACCTGCTTCCCATCCTCTCCTACAAAGAATGTTTCAGCCCAATGAGAATTAAACAATGACGTTATAAATTACATGGCAGGCTTCGGTCTGATCTTGCATATTTAGGCTTTTAAACCTTTCAAACTACTGGTTTCTAATTAAAATTATGACATGCCCTTTCAAGAACAATAACTCAGTATATAAGGATCCTGCATACCTTTCAAACCTTTCACAAGGAAAAAAGTCAGCCTTAGTTTGCAAGTGAGTTTATTGTTTCTGTGGCTTTAAGTAACACAACCTCTTTAGAAGCAGACGGCCTCGTCATCGTGCTGGCAGGAATGTGACACAGGAGACACGAGTCTAGAGCTAAATTCGAGGAAAATTACAGTGTGCAAGCCCCAGTTTTCAGTAAAAAGATTCTTCTCAAAGATAAATAAGTACAACCTTTAAAGTGAGAGCCAAGTCTACCTAACACTGGTGGGGAAACCCTTCCTAGGTCTCTAGGGAGAAGCATTCCCAACCCTATGGCTGCTTTACTGCCCCTCATCACTACTACTTCAGCCTCACATAACGAAGTGGGAAAGCTCCTGGCACTGCCTATACAGCACAAAGGAATTGATTCCTTTGTTACTACCACTTCAGGGCTGAGGGAATCCTCTTTTTTCCTCACACACAGATATGAAATGTCAGTATCAGCAGTTGGCGTTCAGCAGCCAACACTGTCAGAGGGAACATCTCGGTGGTCATTGCCTCAGCCTTGGCAGGAGAAGCAGGGTGAATGCAAATGCAGGCAAAGTCGTGTATTGGCCAACTTACCAGCAGGAAAATAACCTTTAGCACTATCCTCTGCCTGGAGCTCCAGAGGGGGATGCCACCTACTCGGAGCAGAGGCTCCTAGGAAGGGTGCTGGAAAAGCCATCCTAGGAAGAATCGTTGTGCACTCGGGAGGGGTTCCTACCAAAACACTGTGCCACAGGGCCCATGGGAATTGCCTTTTTTGGGGTAACATGCAGTATGATGCAGCCTGGGGAGACCGAACGAGGAGAAAATGACCAGCTCCAGCAATGATGACCCGCTGCAGGGATGGTGGATTTTCACACCTGCCGCCTCCATACGTTCGCGGTGCAACCCGCAGCGCAGAGAGGGCAGAGGAGCACCCGCGGTGCTCTCTCGCCGCGGTCGCAGGGGTCCGAACCCCATCCTGCGGGCTGACTTCGCTCCCGTTTGGCCCATTACCGCACCCTCGGCGTGAGGCAGGCAAACCACAATCCTCTCCTCTCCCTCCCCTGCCGGGGCTCCCCCGCTGCCGCACACCGCGGCCAAATGCCGCCACCGCGCCGGTGCTGCTGGCACGGCTCCCTCGGGGCGCCCAGCGACACCGTCCATCACTGCCGTTTTACAGCCGGGCTTCACTCTCTCAATAAATAAAAAAGGAGAAAAAAAAATTACTTTTCCCGCCCACGCAGCGATTCTTAATTCAAGGAAAATAAAATCCAACAAACCCACACTCCGAGCGCCAGCTCGGGGCCGCTGGCTGCGCTGCCCCGCTGCCCGGCCCGCCGGGAGCAGGTGCTCGGCGCTGCCGCCGCCCCAGACCCCCCTCCCGCCGGCGGCGGCACCTTGCGAGTCATCCCGGCTCCCTCCCCCCGCCCCGGGCGGCCGTCGGGTGTCGCTTCCCATTTCACTTGGAGATATTTTCGGGTGGCAGGAGCCGCCTCGTCATTTCCGCCAGGAGAAAAAGACACCGGCGCGGCAGCCGCGGGGAGCCGCGGGAGCCGCTGGGCACGAGAGCGGGCAGTGCCGAGCCAGTGCCCCGCTCGCCGCCGCCAAGGACCGACCTCTCGGCGGGGCCGGGAGCCGCCGCCGCTGCCCGCGGGTTCGCGGGGGCGGGAGGCGTCGGAGCGTGCCGCCCCCCTTCTCCCCCTTCCTCCTCCTCCTCCTCCCCCGCCTCCCCGCCGAGCCGGCAACATGAACTGAAATCCCCAGAGAGGCACAGAGGCGGCGAGCGAGCGAGCGGAGCGAAGGCAAGCGGGGATATAGCGGGTCTCTCCTCCCGCCGCCGGGATTCCGGGCAGCGCGGTCCCTCCGCCCCGCACAGCCTCGCCCCTCGCCCGGAGAGCGGCGGCCGCCCGAGCCCCGCGCCCCCGAGCCGCCCATGGCCCTCATCATGGAGCCCGTCAGTAAGTGGTCGCCGAGCCAGGTCGTCGACTGGATGAAAGGTGAGGAGCGGTGCCGGGGCCGCGCGGTGCCCTCTCCCATCACCCCCCACCCCGCCCCGCAGGTGCGGGGAGCTCCGCGGCTTCCCCCGCGCGGGGATCCCGCCTCCTGGCAGCGCCGGCTGCCCCCACGCTTTGCCTGGGCTGGGAAGGGAGGCGGGAGGCCGTCGGGGCCGCGTCGCTGGGGCCGGGGGCCGCGCTGCCCCCTGCCCCGGGCTCAGAGCGGGGACGGCGGCTGGCGGTCCGCGGCTGTCCACAGAGCTGGGGGAGGGGGCCGGGGACGGAGGCTGAGCCCGGGGGTGCCCGGCGGCGGAGGCGAGGCTGAGCCCGGCGGTGCCCGGGGTGCTCCCGGGCGGCGACCGCGATGTGGCGATGGAGCCGCCCCCCCCCAGCCACCGAGGGACGCGGGAGAGTGTCCGGCTGCCCGCGGCGGGAGCGGCGCGAAACGTCTCGGGAATGGAAGTTCAGCCGAACGTGCAGCCCCCGCCGGTGCTGGGGACGGCCGGGGGAGACTCGGCTGCGACCTCCCCCGCCAGGAGGGGCCGGGGGGCTCCGCGGGCGGCGGGGCCGGGGGTCGGTCCGCGCCCCCGCTGGTGCCGGGGCTCCCCCCGCCTGCCGGGAAGCCGCCGTGCCCGCGGGAGCCTCCTCCGGGCGGGCCGGGGGCTCCGCGCCTCGGGCGGCCCCGTCCCCTTCCCCGGGGGCTGCGCTTCAGGATCCGTGATTGAAGGGAGCGCGAACAGGCTGGGCTCTGCGCTGAGTGTGCTTGTTCCGCTGCTCCGCTTCTCCCGCTCCCTCACCTGTCCTTCCCTCAAATAAACTCTGATGGGAATAAAATTTGGACCTTTTGGAAACGCTTTTCTTTTATTCTCTGTGTATGCCATTCTGACGTGGCTTTAATGCTGTAATGTGAAAAGGTATTTTGTTTAGTTTTTGTGTAGGTTTTTTTTTTTCGCATTACCTTTAAGTTAGGCTGCAGCTGTGTTTTGAATAAATCACCGTCTAGTGTTATGTATCTTATTATAAAGATAGAATGACCGGATGGGTACAAGTTTTGAACAACTGCTACATTGTGGGAGTTCTTTATAGCATGCTGTGTGCTACCAATGTGACAGTTTCATCATCCTTAAAATTTCAGGCATATAGCATATGTTTTCAGTTATTCAATCCTGGCATTTATAGCTGGCGAGTTATAATTGTATTTAGTAACATACATAGTTTTGCACTTTCGGAAGCATTCTCACTCTATAGAATAATAATTGAAAAGAATGATGTAATACTTTATAGCCTGAGAAATTAATAAATATTAATAAAAAACTTGAAGAAGCTACAGATGATCAGTATTAAGAGCAGACCATTTTCAACATAAAAGTGTTTTTTTACAGCAATTTAGCTTCCAACGTTTTTACTTCAAAATGAAAAGATTGTGTAGGACTTTTTTTCTAATCAGTGTCTGAGATACCTTCCCCATAATTTGGGGAATGCATAAAAACAATGAATTTGCAGATAATGCATTTTTAAAATGTCTAAAAATGTAATACATCAACTACTTTTCATAAATGACAGATGAAGTACATTGCATACTCTGCTTTTGAATTACATTATTATAAAATCAGTAATTTGAAAAGAACAGGCTAAATGGTAGCATTAGAAATTGTGCTGCTGGATAGGCATTTGTAGTTAGAAACCTGTGACTAACACTCAGAGCTGCAGATCTTTTAGAAATAATAATGTAAACTTTACCAAAAATAAAAGGCAGTTATTGCAGTCGTGCCCTCTTTCTGGAATACAAAGCCTGCCTTTTAGTGTTTAACCTGTTTTATTCTGGCCCAAATGTTTGATTGTTTCTCTGGAGGACTTTCATTTTTACTGAGGGAATGAATATATGTTGCTTCATGCTTCCATTTCTTCATTTTGTATTCTGTGTAGCACGGGAACTTTCGCTTAGGTGGTGCAGGGAGCTCAAAGCACCTGCCTGTGACTAGCCCTCTTGGAGAAAAAGCACCTAGGGAGCCACTCTACTTTCAGAAGCTGAGCCTGGAAACGAGTATGACCAGTAGCTGGGGGCAGGTTTGCTCCTGCCTGATGGGTCACACCTTGCTGAGTTTGTAGGAAGGGTGGTAGTGGATAAGGGCAAGCGGTCTTTGCTGCAACAACTTTGTGTTCCTTACTCATAATTTTAGTGTTGCAAACGTTGGTATTGCAATCCATATGAAAAAAATATTCTTCTAATGCTTTAAGTGCTTTGTTTCCAGCAAATTCTGTTTCTGAAAGTCCCCAAAATAGCTTATTTGTGTTTTAAGAGGTACCCAAGACAAGTTTGATAAGTAAAACATGAATGTGTCTGTCATGAGAAGTTTGAAAGGACTACAGTAGTGGTCTTTGCATTAGTGGCAGTCAAGTCTGGCTTGCATAAATTACATTAAACTTCAAGATGTGAGAATATTTTGCTGACTTACTGGGGGTTATTTTACAGAATTATAAATGTTGAACTTGGTTTTAACCTCTTCCTTGAAGTGCCCTGCTATGTCAAATGCCTGCTCAGAGCAGCTCTGTAAAGAAAATTCTTCCAAATAGATTTTGATGTTCAAAGCAATATCTTTCCTGAAAAAGGAAAATCCTACTGTTCAACATTGTTTATAGTTATCTGAAAGCAAGGGGAAATGAAACACTTTAGATTTTATTGTTCTAAGTGTTTTTGTGATGGTCTTGTTGGTATGACCTGAACATTTGCAGTAAAAGGCCTCATCTGGAATTCTTTATTTAGGCAAAAGAATCATTACCTCAGTGGCATTTTGCTCAAAGAAGTGATAAAGTGCTGGAACTGAAATTATAAGATGTGAGAAATGAACATGGGGAAAGTATTTCGACTCAAAGGGGTTAGATGAAAGTGCCAATCCCTGGGCTGAATGTTTCTATAGGAAACAGACTCGAGACTGGGTATTCATGGAATAAATGCAGTTTCTCCAGTATCTTGTCAATTTTTAATCCCTTGACAGACACATTGTCTGTGGATCCCTGTAATGGCCTAATGCCAGTGCTGCTGAGTTACAGATTTGTATGTACCTGGAACTGGTTGTACAAATAATAACTACCTAAATTTTGACTATGAAAATGTGTATAACAAGAAGTTGTGGACCAAAGTATCAGTTAAAACTTTGTAAGTGAATGGGACGAAGTGAGGAGAGCCCATGTCAGCATATGAGTTTTCCAGGGTTTAAAGTGAACCCTGAAGAGGAACTGTCCTAGAGCTGGAAAAAGCATAGATGGATTAGCTCATCTCTCCCACAGGATGACATATTGTACATGGAGGATAAAATGCACATTTAAATTGATTCAAACAATGAATTATTGTGATTTTTGTATATTCAGTACTAATTTGTATGGATCAGTGAGATGAAAGTGTGTCAGCCACCTCCTCTGCCTCCCCTCTGGAGGACATGTGTGGATTCCACTGCCGGGTCTCAAGACGTTGACACATTACAAAGGCAAGTGTCATCAAACATCATGGCTTTCACTCACTCAGGAGAGGAACATGCCAGATGTAGTTTAGATTTCTGAGGCTCTGAGAACACTTAGGACACTCAGTTACTTACCAAACATTAGGATGTTTTTAACTGAGTCTTCTAATCTAACTTCTTTGGTCTGAGGTTACTGATGATTGCTATATTTTGATAAGGGCTTGCTGCTATTAACAGGATTCGAATTTTGATTCAGTACCAATCTCTCAATGGCAGAATCTGTTCCAAAAGGCAGTCTACCTGAAAACAAAATCGATATTACTTTATCTAACAAAGCTTAAATATTTATTTTTTGCTTGCTGAATGATGCTCATGGGGCTTATATGAAACTCATACAGCTTAAGCTGTTGTAATGGTAGTCATACTCAAGAAGCTGACATCTGAGGCATGGGGTTGCCTTTAAAGGCTTCTAATGCTAAGGAGTAGGGGCTTTTAACCTCTATGAAGTCTACCCTACCAGGGTTTAGAAGGATGCAAATATTTAGAAGGACTAGGGGGAGAGGAGCAGAAATATGAACGTGCTAGCAAAGTGAAAGCAGAGTGCAAAAGTTCCCCGTCTGTATGACTGAATATTGCATGGGTTTGAGAACTGTTTCTGTCTGCTGTTTGTGTGCTGAAGTTCATGTCCATTTTCAGTGGCATGTGCGTTTGCAGAGTCATCACAGGCTGCCAACAACTGTGCTCCACTTGGTGTAGTGGGAATTATATGTTACTCATCAAGAAAATGCAACAGTTTGTGGGAATGCTCTGACACTAAATACTCTAATACTTAATGATGATTTAAAAAAAGTATTGCCATGGGGATCCTCCTACTCCTGTTCGTGCATATGCAGAGCCCTAGGACTATTTTGGCAGCACCTGGGTTCTGCTGCAGTTCCTGAACCATCAGTTAACAGCAGGGAAGCTCATCAGTGAGGTCACAAATTCTCTCACAGCTCTGGGATCTAACAAACCAGTTTAGGCCTTAAAAAAAGTAAGGGTGAATCCTGCCTTCAGGGTCACTATCAGACCGACCTTCTTTTTTGGCCATGGTTTTCTCTAAAGGCTGACATGGACTGAGGTTAGGGGGAACCTTTTTCTGGAGGATAGGATGGACTATGGTGTTACAAAGGCATGTGAGCACCTACTTTATGGTAAAGAGGAGGTGTGCTTCCACAAATGTATGTGCCTTATTTAGGGCTTTCAATTTTGTCCATCATTTCTAGTTTTTCTTCTAGTGGTATGTTAAGTTAAAGCTTCTTTCTTATGCTACTTCCCTTCACATTGATTTTGGCAGGGCCCTTAAAAATTGTGACTATTGGAAATAATATGGAAAAGGCTGAGTTGTCTCAGGGAAAAAAAAAAGCTGGATGAGAGTATGAAAAACACTTGGATTCTGAAACTTGAATTCCTTGTCAAGTGTGTGTAGGTGACTGATGAGCGTCAGAATAGTCATCAACTTAATAGTCATTGCTAAGTGCCATATGTGGAATAGATCAGGCATTTTACAATTTGTCAGCATTAAAACACTATTTTCTTTCTTCAATGTAAAGCAAACTAAAATTTTACAGTATCAGAGGGTACATGTAGTACTCCATTAGCTTTGAAGTGATGCTATTAAATGGATTTATGGCTTTTACTGTAATGCCTAGCAAAAAAAGCTGTAGAAAAATATGAAATAATGGCGTAGCTGTAGTTTAATTTTGATGAGCACACAACCTCTTTAATTTATGGATATTTACTCTGTAAGAAAGTAACAAGAATTTTAGTTGGACAAAGTGAGGGACTTTTTTGGAGAGGGGAGTTTATACAGAGACAAGTAGTCAAGAGTCAAACTGCACTATTCCAAACTTTAGTTTAAAGGACTCCAGCTTTAAAACTGGATTGAAAGCAGTGCTGGAAGATCTCTCTCTCTCTAGTTTGTTTATTTTTCCTGTGCATCTCTCACTTTTTGCTTGCCCTTCTGACATGAGGAGTTCTAGCAGTATCAATGGCTGCCACATCAATCACGATGAAATGTTTTAGAGCATCTTTGTTTGTGATTAGAAAACCTCTCCTGCCATTGTTTATCAGCACAAAATGAAACTGCAATTGCAACTGGGATGTGTCAAAGCCTAACAGCCGGGTGTTGCCATAGCAAAGGCGATGTTACATAAGTAGCCACTCTGCAAATAATTCATGCAGCCAAATTTTAAGCATAACATCAGAATTCATTTCTAAATTTATGATCTTTTTAGGAGGGAGCTTTCCTAGATGAGGTCATTTTAGTTGCTACTAAAATTGATGTCCTTAGTTGTGAAGCTCTTTTAGCACTGCCCATTTACACCTTTATTTTGTGTTGAACATATTGTTCTATTTCTGAAACATCTGTTAGTTTAAATATGGCCTCACAATATGTTTTCTCAAGTGGTTTTTTGCAACAGTTCGGTACAGCTCTGTATTTTGATCTTACTCAAATTTATTTGCACAATGCAGTATTAAACCAAGCAATTTACAAATTACTTTTCTGGTTAATGGATGTCAAGAATTTTGCAAGGCAGCAATATTAACCAGATCACTTTTCAGATGAGAGGATTGAAATATATATACAGATGTATTTTTAGAATCTTTGCAAGTAGTTGTCTTTAAGCACTTTAACAATAATAACCCAGGCAGTTTTATCTTCTAAACCCCAAATTGACAAATGGTCTAGCCTTTCTGTCTGATCTGCAGAAGTGTAGATAACCATTTAATCTCAGTTAAGTTGCTGTAGCTTGTGATTGTGCAGTATTTCCCAGAGTCAAGTAGTAATATTTGTTACCATTTTCCAGAGGAATAAGGAGAAGCTGTTTCCTGAGAAATTTCTCCCTGTATGGGCTTCAAAGGTGCGCAGTGAGGAGAAAGAACTAATTCTTCAAGGCTTCCATTCTGTTTAACTGCTTTTTTTTTTTTTCCCTAGAAGTTACAATATCCTCATTAAATCATAACTGCACGGAGGATCACCTGTAGCAAGGGCTTACTTTCATCAGGATAACAACTTTAGATTTTTAGATCCAAATAAAGCAAAACTGTGCTTTCACATTTACTGCTTAAATTATTTTCTTAATGAATACTTTAAACCTTCAGTTTAGAAGCTGAATAGTTACCAAGACAAATGCTGAAGAATAAGTTCCCAAATAGCTTGTTAAAAAATCCTGTCCAGAAACACCGTGTTGGGAAATTCTGAAAGGTCAGATTTTCTTCATTGATTTCTTCCAGCTTTCCAAATGCGTTTACTTTCTCTAAAAGATGAAGTGAGTGATGAAATCAATCTCTAAAAGATGAAGTTTTCAGAAGAAAAATTTTGGGGGCCCAGTATTACGCTCATGTTATAAGAAATCTACTGCTACAGGAATCTGCTCAGAGCATTGTCAATTTCCTGCTATGAGACAGGCCTAGCAGGGCAGTTCCTCTTCAATTTAAAATAGCTGACTGTCCAAGAGCAAGGATCTGCTGCTCCTCATGATGTTCCTTTCTTGCACTTGAAGGATGAAGGGCTGAAGACACAGATCCAAGGGTCTGGGGCAGCCAAGATCTGGAATGCTTAATGCACATCCTCTTGTATGCACATTTTTGCCCTCCCTCTGTATGGGGTTTAGCAGGTATCTGGGAGACAAAATAAATTTTTCCTCGAGGTTTTCACTGCAGGCATTTTTCTTATGCAAAGGGAATCCAGCACTGTCTATAGCCAATGATTTTATAGTACCAGAGGCTTAAAAATCTACCCCATTTTGTGCTGCTTATCTGCCAGATAATATTATCTTGAAGAAAATGGCAGTGGATGTCATCTTGTAGGATGTTTGGCATTTCCAGCTTATCCTTTAAGTAAAAATTTAGGGCACTTGGTACCTCAGATGAAGTGGCTAGAACAGTAATTTCAAAGTGTTTGGCTTTACATGATTAACATCTGCTGCAGTACCATATGGTGGGAATTTCCAAGTAAACTATTAATTAATACTGGAGTGCACCAGAGTAAGCCTTAATTAAACTATATTCAGCTTAAGTGTATTATTTTAATATAGTCAGTTACAAAGTGCTGTACTTTTGTACTGATACCTTTTTCTGTTGTGTGAAGGAGGGGGAGAAGTGTTGATGAGAATTATTTGAACCTTTAAATTGAAGGTTCAAGTAGCTTTTAAAATAAGCCTCAAGCATCCACCAATTGAAGGGTCTATATTTGGTGGTGTTGAGTTGTGCGTTGTGAACGCTGCGGCGACTCCTCTGCTAGGATTTTACTGGTGTGGGGTGTGGGTGGTCGGAGGGTGTCCAGCAGAGCTGCACGAGCCATTTCCACAGAGCTTCAGATATTGCAGATGGGGCTGTGCCTGTGCCACGGGGTCTAGTAGCACTGGTGGAATGATAGATTCCTGTGTGAGCTGGCCAGAATAGTCTGGAGGAGTGTTGGGGTAGCAGCTGAAGTTGTCCATGAGCGTGGGTAATGCTGGGACCTCTCCTGGCCTCTTGTGTTTGGAAGGATGAGCATACCCATGTATAGAGCTGAGCAGCTGGCAGGATCACCTCTAAAGGGCTCTTCCTCCCACAGGCAATGATTGTCAGCTGTAAAGAAGTTGATAACATTACTGGTTTTGTTAAAATGTAGAATTTATTTTTAGTTTGGCCAGATCCACCAGTTGCCAGTAGCTACAGCTATAAATGACCTATTTTTAAATATGGTTTTTTTCCCCTGTTTTCTCCTCCTTCATCTCCTTTCTCTCCTGGTAATCTTCACATCAATAAGGAGGTGAAGAAGTCCTTCCTCTGCATATTGAGGCCAGGTAAATATAGGTGGGATGTGCCAGTGTTGTCTGAGTAATTCGCTAGGTGGCATTCTTCCCTCTGAGTCAACACTGAAACCCTTCATGGGAATGACAAGAGAACTTGGACATTTCAGTGAGATGCCAACCTGAAATCTTGACCAGGTGTGGTTGCTGAGGGCTTGCTTCATAGTAGTGGGAGAGTTAGCTGCAGCATGCTAATTAAATTCCATGTTAATAATTAAAATCTTTGTAACTGGATTCCCCTCATCGATATCCATTACTGACATGTGCCTGCCTTACTTTCTTTAATTGCTTTGTAGTTTTGTTGATTGCTTTTGTGTAGTTGATAGTTTGATTTGCAAGGTGCAGTGCTATTCTTGTCCTTGTTTTGTTTCAGATTTTTTTGTTTGAAGAAATATTGGTAGAGGGATCTCTTGAACACAAAGTAGAAGTTGCTCTCTAAAAAAAACATCTTTGCTTGTGTACACTGAACAGTTGTGAACCTGCACTTGTCCAGCTTGGTGTGCACTTTTGAAACACCAAAAAAGTAACAATTTTCTTCTTGCTCAGTGTGAGTGAAGTGTAACTGGAGACTTTTTTGTGAGATATCCAAGAAGTACCTTCTTGAGTGTTCAGCATTGACTGACCTCTCTGGCTGTGTGTTTATTGTTGCTTTATCATCATGGATAGAACCGTGTGCCTTTTGTCTCCATTTCTCATCAAAGATCAAGAATGGCTGCTTTTGGTAGATTTTATTTTATGAGAGCTAATATGAAAAGAATCCTAACCAAATGTATTAGTCTGTTTTTATTTTGGTCCACTTCCACTTGTTTCCAAAATTTTTTGTAAATGCAGGATGACAAAATGGTCCTTACTGCTTTTCTAGAGGTGTTAATTGTGTCAAATGTTGCAGTCTTCAAATATTTTCAAATAAAAGTATATGCTAGTTTAACCTAGAATGTGGAGGCTTAATGTTTCTTAAATTTATTTTAATGTTTTTTGAGGTAGTGTTGGGTATTGTGCCCCACAAGTCCTCTTGAAAATACCAGCAGTCTGTAAGTTCACTGTTGGATACTGGACTTCAAAAACAGATGTAGTTTTTGTTGCTCCAGTCATTATTTCATTGTGTGTTTTAAACTGCCTGGATATTAGCTGTTTAATGCAGTCTGGGGTCAAAAGCCTGTTTCTGGAGTTCTGATAACTGAGTCCAAGAACACAGTGTAGTGTGAATAATTTGTCATGCTCTGCGTGTGGATTTGACAGAATAATTTCAGTCTGGAAGTGTAATCATTGCATATTCAAAAAATTCCATATAAGTGTCAATCTGAACTTTTGAGGGACACAGGACAGGTTATCATTATAAAAATAAGACAGGTCTATGACAGGGCTCCTCAAGATCAAGTAAACTAATTTTTTAAAAGAACTGGATAGTTCATAGCCTTCAAAATACTGTTTTAATTATGAATGCTTTAGCAAACTTCATTACTGAAAGAGCATTTGGATGTCTATTGAGTTGTGGTGAAGCTACTGTTTGCAAATATAGAAAGTATAATGTGTATGTAATCATGAAGTTTCTGTATTTCCTATGATTACCATGTTTTCTTGTTGGTTTGATAGGATTTTTCTGGATGTGTTTTTTGTTGTTCTTCTGTGTTTTTTTTTTTTTTTTTTGTAAATTGGTTTTGGCATTCCTTATGTACCTTGGCTTGAAGAAGACAGCTGAAGAGTAGTGGCAGTGAAGAGGTGGTAGCCATCTCACAGAATCATAGAATTGTTGGGGTTTGCAGAGACCTCTGGAGATAATCCTGTCCAACCCCCCTGCCAAGGCAGAGTCACCTGGAGCAGGTGACGTGGGAATGTGTCCAGCTGGGTTTTGGATGCCTCCAGAGAGGGATACTCCACAACCTCCCTGGGCAGCCCGTTCCAGTACTCTGCCACCCTCAAGGTAAAGAAGTTTTTCCTCATGTTAAGGTGAAACTTCCTGTATTTTAGTTTATGGGCATTGCTTCTTGTCCTATTGCTGGGCAGTATTGAAAGCAGTCTGGCACCATTTTCTTTGCCCCCATTTCCCTTATGGAAATGTCAATATTTGAAAATGGTCTTGACAGTTTACCAGTCCAAGGTCTTGAGAAACAGCAAAACAAAAATTACTTCTCTGTGGAAATACCATGTAGTGGATAGTATTTGCTAGATGAACAAATGTTTAAATCTGTTGCAGAGGTCTAAAGGTAGTTTCTTTTCAGTTACTAAAATTCTACAAAGTTAGTTTACAAGGAGCTCACCAGTATTTTGGTTGATCTGTCTTGGACAGTAAACCCCTTTCCTGTTACTCATTTGGGCATCATCTGGTCTCTCTCTTGCATCTTTTCTGTTGTTGTTCAGCTCACTGTAAGCTGTGCTGAACTGTCCAATTATGAACTGGAGGTAACTAATGCTAATGAGCTATGAGTGAGTAAACCTAAACAGACTGGGCAATTAATGCCAGCCTCTGTTACCAGGGGTTTCATGGGTATTCCTGACACTCTTGCCTTCCAAAGTGGGGTGCAGTGATGTTGTTCTTGCTGCCTGGGCATCCAGCTGCTGTGACTGTGGGACAGAGGCTTGAGTCTGCAGAACAGCATGTCCTGAATGTTTTTCACCTCTGCAGATCTGAGCAAATTCCTTTTTCGAGGAATGAGTGCTCCATTTAATGGAATAACTGAAAATAGAGCTTCAATATGTGACAGGTCCCTTCAAAAACCCAAAAATTAATTAATGTTTGTTTTCTAGTTCAAGAGAAGGTAAAGCTGAATACAAACTCCACTGCCCACTCTTTTACTAAAAAAATATTTAAAAGACCTTTACTTTACAAAACATTTGTTTTTTGTTTGACAGTATATTGTAGTCTGTGGTGGGAATGGTGACATTTTAGATTCAAAGGGAAAATGAACATCTTATAACTCTTCATTTGTGCATGTAAAAAGTCAGGAAGAATGAAATAAGACCTAGAAACTGTAATATTGTCATTTCATTGGATTTTCTAGCTTTGTTTGTGTTCAGCAATGTGGTGTAGGTAATTGACTTGTATTTATCCTAAGAATTAAAATAGTAAATCCTAAGAATTAAAATTGTAAACCCAAAGCCTTTCCCCTCTTGTTTCATGCTCTCAAATACTATGAGGAGGTTCCTGCAGAATGCTGTTTTGATAAATCTTACTGAATCAAACAAAAATTACAGTGAGACCTCTGAAGGCAAAGATTGATGTGTGTTGGGATTTAGTCTCAATCAATGATAAATATTTTTATAAAATGACAAATGTATCTAATTTTCTTTTGATAGAGTCTTTGAAAGTGTTATAGCAGGTTACAAACTTGTAATTCAAAGTTTTTGAGTTCAAAGTATCTCAGTAATGCCAAATGTTAGGCCGGTACTCACTAGAGGAAAGTGGCATTCTGTTTACAATAATTTGGAAATGGGCATTTGGAAGAGAAGGAGCTTTTTGGTGGTGTGATTTTGGTGTTTAAATATCAAGAGATGATTTTTAAAATTTTTGTTTGTTTGCTCTTGTTTTGTTTTGGTTTTGTTTGATGCTCACTATTTTAGGATTTTTTTTATCCCTGTGGAACCGCTCCAAATAATAAATAGTTTACTGGTGAAATTATGCCATGAGTGTTGAGAATAATAAATCCTTGTAGTTTCTGTAGAAGAGCACACCCTTAAGTGGCATCAAAGACACTAAAAAAAATTGGCTTGAACTTTTGATGAGTTCTTAAATGTGTTTCTTTCAAAGTTACTATCATATGACAGATGGGGAGTAAGCTAGCTGGGAATTCAGAGAGGTCGGATACGGTCAGGTATAAAGAATTGTCTGTCTGATTGGTTTTTTGGGGATTTTTTTTTACCCTTTTTCCCCCCTTCCCTTAATGACTTTTTGCTGTGACATATGTGACTTAATATTTGAGTTTGCTCTGTGCACTCTAATCCAATTCCTTTGTTTAGTCAAATGAATGTTTTTTGTTTTGTTCTGAATTTTAGCTATTGGTTTCTGCATTAAATGTGCATATTTAATTAGGATATGTTATTAAAGATTAGATTCTCACAATGGGATGTGTGCCAGCTCATGAAATGAAGTCATGCTTGTCAGGAGATAGTAAATAATAAGCTTAGGAAGGTTTAAAAGATGTGTCTTGCAAAACATTAGCCCCTGTAATGAGTGCAAAGTGGCAACAGCACATAAATATCAATTGTTTTTCTCCAGTGGAGCCGTTTGAATATGAGTTTTCTTAATTTGAATTAAATTTTCTTTTACCAGTTTAATGAAACAAGCAAGAAGGGGCATTTGTCTTTTTGGAAACCAGTTTCCCATCCCAGAACAATGGCTTGTTTTGAATTGAAGGGGAACAATCCAGCATTCATGCAATATCTTGTAATCTCTGTTCACAAAACCACTTCAAGAAATAAGAAACTGCTGTCCAGTGAATCTCAATTTAGCTGCAAGGATGTGTCTTGGATTCCCAGCTTGCTTCCAGGACTGTCTATATTTTGTTCTTCATTTTACCCAGAATCTTCTAATAGTCGTGGTTGCAAGGGCTGGGAGCTTTAGGTTCCCTGTGCTCTTAAATGCCTTGAGCATCCTGGCTGGTGTGCCCAGGGTGGCATTGACAACAACAGGATCTGGAGGCAAGGATGTGCCTGTCTGCATCCTAATTTGATCAGACAAAACTGCCTGCAATCATGCCCTGTGATCTGAAATTCAGGCATCTAATTTCTGTCTTCAAGTGCCTGAGTCTCTCTCCTTGGGTCTGGGCAGACTAAGTCTTCTGCTAATAAGATGTGCAGTGGACTTTCCACTGATGTTTTTGATGTTGCCCCTGGTGCTTTTGGGAAAAGGAGCAGCTGGCACAGCCTTTCTTTGGGTTGCACCTCCAGCAAAAAGCAGAAGGGAAGATGGGGACCTTATGTTGGAATGCAGTTGCATGATGTGGAAAGAAGAGTCCCTTAAGTGGAGTGGAGAAAAAAATGTGTCTATTATGCATACACACATAGTCACTTTTTAAAAACATTATAAAATAGTGTATACTCAATATGCTGTGGGTACCACGCTACCATTTTTGGCCAACGTACAAAACACTGGTTCTCAATACTGGAGGGACTTTGAATATCCTACAGGTAATTTTGCATGAAACTCTTAGCCCAAGTGTCTAAGAAATGATAGAAAATGGTCCTTTTTACTGCTGATTTTTTTTTCTCTGTGCTGCTGGACCCCCTTTATTGCTGGCATTTCTGGGGAGTTACCAGTATTACAGTAGCAGGAGAAGGGGCTGCTCATCACCTGCTACTTGGGGATACTGCTCTGGTGCCTCCTTGTTACAGGGGAGGGAGAAAGTTTATTGTCTTATGTCATCTTCAGTTTTGGTGCACTGAAGCATTTCTAACTGACTGTCTGCTTTTTTTAATGAAAGAAATTTGTCTTGTAACAGCTTTATATGCCCAGCTAATTAAAACCACTGTTATATTACTTGCCATGTATCCTCTTTGTTAGGCAGAAATTGTTTGCACTTTGACAGATTAATTTCTTGTTGATACTAGTTTTGTAGGATGCTGCTGGCTCGGACTTATATAATGTAGAAATAATAAGGTGTTTAAAATACTGGCAAATACAAAGTTTTGTTAATCATTAACACAGAAAACATTTTCAGTCTTGTTTAGCTTCATAAGATATTGTTTGTTCTGCCTGTGTGAATGCCTCTGCCTTATGTGGAGACTAAGCTGAGTGACCTTTAGTTTGATACATGAAGCTTGGGAATGTGTTTTAAATAAAGAAATGGTTACAATGCCATAATCCTTTTCTAGTAACCTTTTTAGAGGGAAAAATGCTCTTTTTTAGTGAAGAGGCAGGATTGTCTATTCTTTCTTGGGCACTCAGTGGTGGCTGATGTCTTTCAAATTGCTTGAGGCATTGTATGTTTGTTCTGTGGTGTTCTTCCACACCAATCTGAGCTTGCACAGGTGGGACTCGGAGACTGCTGTGCTGCCTGTCACTCCTGATTTGAAAGTGGAGGTCTGAGGAGCTTCACCCACCTGGGAAGACTGAGCCACCTCCTAAACAAACCATACTTTTCCTTCTGTCTTTTGCCAAAAGCTGTGGGGTGGATTGAGGATTAACAACCTCATTACTTTTCTCCCTGCCGTCAAGCAGTCCCTTGAAAAGGTTTTTGGTGGTCATGATGATGCAGATTCTTAGCACACTGAAAAGTGAAAAAGTCATTATTAGTGGCTTAAAGTTTCACGCATGAGGTTGGATTCTTTCTGTGCGTACAGGAGTCTTAAAAATTAAGACCAACAACCCCCACCTGCCCTAAAGTAAGGGATGGGGTGGCCTTAAGTAAGCACCTCTCTTCATCCCTGAGTGAAGAGGATGTTGCAGCCTGAATGGCACCAGACAAGGTGAAGTAAATAATTGTGTAGGTTATTTGGGGGAAGAGATCTGGTCACCCAGTGGTAATTGCTCATACTTCTGCCTGAGCAGTAGAAGCCATCACATTTTGCTATCTGGTTCACCATTATTCTGACTGAATGTAGGAGAGATGAGATGTTTGTAATTCATAACCCACTATGTTGGAAGAGGACTGGTGCCAGAAACTAACTGAATGGGTGCCTCTTGTCTTGGGCTCTGTAAAATGTAGGCCCTGTATAACTTTGTCACATGTAAAAAGAGAAAGGCAATGTATGGACAGAAAAAAAGGTAGTCAAACTTTTTGTGTTATATATGTTATCTGATTATTTTAAGCAAAAGAAAAGCCTTCAGTATAAAATTCCTGCCTGGCATAACTTTGGTTTGATCTTGCACAGCACGTATTACTGTTACATTGAAAAGCAAGACACTGGAGGACAGATTTGTGTTGATGGAAAATAAGCAAATATACCACAAAAACCTAGTTCAGAAGTTCTTTGAAGCTTTATGAGAAATACCAGAGCTGTGACAAAATACTGGTACATGGTGTTGCAATGGCTATATGCTGATTCTGCATCCTGTTTATTCTATGGGCAGATGGGGCTTCTGTACACACTGCCTAGTAAGTCACCAATTGTGACTGTAATAGGACTGCAAGGATTTTTAAAAGTGCTCTGAAGAGAAGTAAGTGTACCAGATAATTTGGTGAGTTTGTACAGTGTGCTCATGTGTTAAAAGAAGCTCAGAATATCAGCTGAGGTCCTCAAGAGTACTCACTCTTAGTAATGATAGTAAATGCTGACATTCTGGTAAGCTCTAGCTGTTATTTGCACCAGTATTTGAGATGTTTCTTAAAGGAGCATTTTAATGGGTATTTATGGACTTTCTCAAGGAAAATTCGAAATTACATTATCTTACAGTTCGAGACTAAACTGTTTCTGAATTTGCATAAAAGAAATTATGATGCTAAGATACCAACACTGGTAGGAAAAGCATCGAGACATAGAAATTACAGAAAACAAAAAGTTACCAATGCAACATATCATGTATAAAGGATACACCAATTTTCTTGTTTTGTTTTCTAATGGTAAAATATTACGACAACTGCTTATGGCATTTACCATAGGCCAAAGGTGGATTATAGGGAAGGGCAGGTGGAGATAGAAGGTCCTTCTAGGTGTGTCTTTGGCATTATTGGTGTGGACACTGAGCTGCTGGTGTGGGAGCAAGGTGAGGGTGGCAGGGTCACTGCTGGAGGAGGCTCTGGTGCTGGCCAGGGGGCATCTCTTGCCACAGCCCTGAGCCTCCCTGCGGCGTTCCTGTTCCTGGGTTATTGATGTGCTCAGCAGGGGGAAGTTGCCGGGCATGTGAGACGGGCTTGCATCCAAGGAAAAGGGAGTGAGAAAGTCTCACAGGTAACAAAGAGAATTCTTTCAGGTTGGTTGGTGTGGAGAAGGCAGGGGGAGGGTGGTGGTGGTGGTGGTAATATTGTGGTTTTATTTGAGTTAGGTTCTGAAATTGGTGGCTGCCCTTGGTCTGTGTGGAGCACAGGGGAAGCAAGAGCCTTCCCAGCCGATGGGTGTGAGCCAAGACACCTGGTGAGACAGGTGGAAGACAGTCCTAAAGGGAGTCACTCTGTGTCACCAGTGCTTAAGCCAGCAGGTCTGGGATGTTCTGATTCTGACTCAAGCCAAGCAAAAGAGTCAAGTTTATTCATTGCTCCACTGCAGTGAGAAGCTCTGTAACAATTGACAGTTATGTTCTGAACACTCATTAGCATTTCAGATAAGCTATTAAAGGACATGAAACGTTTAATCACCGTGTCTTTTCTTGTTAGCAGTAGTCGCTAGCAGAATGCTTAAAAAAATTTTTTTAAGTAATTAAGTGAAAAAATCGTACTTTAGCAATTTTACTTGGGATGCAGCAATTTCAGTCATTGAGATTACTACCCTGAGGAAACTATGTTTTCTTCTCCCCTAAATAATGTTTTTTACCTCTTGAAATATTAGCATAATAATTCTACATGTCATTTTGAAGCCGAGAAGATCCCCTTTTACTGCCTCTGTGTGTTTGGGCATTTCTAGTTTGTGGTGCAAAGGTGGAACTTTTAGTCAGATTGAAACTGCTGATTTCTCATCTTCCAAAGTCTGCTATTTAATGAAATATAAGCGTGATACAGCAGTTTTCTGTAGCAGTGACACATTCATTGGATTGCTCTTCTCTTCCCTAATATTAGTTAGCTCTTAAAAAAGCTATTTGGAATAGACTTCTGACTAAGTTTAAGAAGGTGCTCTCTTAATTATAGATTAAAGGAAAATTTATAAGCCTCAGAAATCCTCAAAATACTGAAGCACAGTCTTTCAGCTTGATATTCAAAAGGTTTCAGTAAAATAAAGCAGCTAGTTCTTTCAGGGGTCTGTAATTATAGGACCTATTTCTTAAATTGAGATCTGTTTCTTTGCACAGAACCAGCATTTAATCAAAATAATTTTCATATAACTACTTGTGATCTAGAAGTACAGAATATGTGAAAGATAAAAACAAGCACCCATTTTTAATGGTACGTTCCAGGGAACTCTGAAGGGAATGCCATGGAAAATACCAGTGAGACTTTGCTAATAAACCCCTGTCCTTCCCTCTACTCTTCTAAATAGCCCAGATCTTTCTCAAGTCATGTCCGGAGACATCTTCACCATGACTGTGATGACTGTGGTGACTCCTGCCAGCTGTGCTTTTTAGGAGCATGCAGCCAGCTCAGTACCTAGTGGTGTGTGGCATCCCGTGGCATCCCATGGCATCCCATGGCAAGGGCACTGGGAGGAAGCAGCTGAAAGGCTGAGTGAAAGTGAGAAGATGGGGCTGTGGCTTTCTGAGGCTGCTCCCCTGGTTCTGAGGAGGGTGGGTGGCTGTTCAGCATGGGGGAGCTCTGAGCAGAGATTGGGCAGGTTGAGGCAGAGACAGGACATGGTCACACTGAAATCTTCCCCAGATGGAATGGATGCAGGGAGGAACTCAAGGTATCCACACTGCAAGGCATGGACAGGGGAGGAAGAGCAGTGGGTTTGTACAGGGAATTTGGGGATGAGAGAGACGTGACACTTGTGGGTGTTCCTGCTTTTACTGAAGAGTTGAGACTGGGCTGAGATGTTGTTTTTTCTCTTTGCCTCAGCCAGCCATGGAGGAAGAGTGAGTGGACTGCAGGTGATGACTGCTGCAGTCAAAGGTCTTGGGAAGAACTGAGATGCAGGAAAAATTGACATTTTTTTCCTATAAATGCTGAATGGTAAAGTTTTCTGTGAAACCTGACCGTGAAAAATAACCCCTTGTTGTGTTTCTTCTGCATGCCAATGGAGTATATTTTTCTGCTGGCATTTAGAGGATGCTGAGTCATGAGGACTGGGTTTGCAGAAGAAAGTCATCTCCTTCTCTGTGGAGTTTGGCTTCCTTCATACAGAGATAGGAAGAACAACCTCTTTGCAGGTCTGGCTGAAGTGCAACCTTGGTAAGAGGTGGGCATGGTGAAATTGGAGAGTAAGATGCAAACAAGAATAGGTCAATTATTACTAGAAATAAAAATACTTTTGTGGGCTTGACAATATAGAAAATATTTCTTTACAAAAGGGAAGAAGGATTGTATATACTGCACAGCTTGTAGAATCCTAAAAATGCATTTATCCTCAGCAAAGCATCTGAAGGTGTCAGAAACCCTAAGATGTAACAAACACCTCACAAGAAGACATCTGGGACCCTGATTCTTGAGATTTCAGTGCAGCTTTAGGCTGGAGAGCTTTTTCCTGTAGACAGTATGGCAGGATTTGAGATTCTCTGAAGAGCTGAGATTAAATCCCTTAAGTTTGATTATTGGGTGTTAATGTTCAAAACACTTGCAGATTTTTTTTCCTAATACATTCTATATGTATTCTATTCTAACATCTATTTTAATACATTCTGGTTTTCCATTCTATAACATGGAAAATTCTTGAAGACCAAATTAATAAAAAGTTAGGATTTAATTATTTTGCCAGTATTAAAACTAAAATGAAGGAAGAAGTCAACAGGCGTTATGGTTGTATAAAACTGCATCTGAATTAATTTTGGAATATATTCTATAATTTAACACTGTCTAGTAAAGTATGTTTAATTGGAGGGCTTTTTAAAAATATTTCCAAATGCTGATGCTTTTGAGATTTTCACAATATTCTAAGGTAATGACATTATTTTCTGAGAGAGACTGTGCAGGACATACTTAGTCTGATATATATATATTCCTTCAGTAATATCAATTAAATTATTAGGACACGAGTAGGTCCACAACTTTCTGCTAGAACTGAAGCTTCATCACATAACAAGATGTGCAAGCTCACACTTACATAAAATGTTAGTGTGATCTGCATTAGTCTCAGTAGGAGTATTTACTGTCTCAAAGTTAAAATCATGGATGCCCTCAGAAATGAGGCCCGTATTTGAGAACTGCAGTGGAACTGTGGTACATATACCTTAAAAAGCTTACTCTGGGGATTTTCTGATTTTGACTTTTTTATTTCTGCAGCTTTAATACTGCATTTGTGCTAGCATCTACCATTCAGTTTGCATGTAATTGTTCCTTAGTTACTTTATTGAGGGTGGTATGTTTCTGGGTTGCCAGTAGCTGTGAAAATCATGTAATAATGATTAGTCCTGTAAAACTACTTTTGTACTGGCAAGGACCTCTGTTTTATCTCAGATGAAAGGTTTACTTTCTGGGAAGCTAAAAAAAGCATTTGTTGTTTTTTATGCCTGTACCCTCATAAACTTTTTCTAGTTGTTCTCCTCAAGGCACTTTAAAAACATTGCTTTCTCATTGGTTTTGTTTAATTGCTTTTAATTGTTTTAAAATGTTTAGGCATTCACAGAGTGCTGTTTTTTTTTCCCCTCAAGATGGGAATAGACTTTGAGAGGATTTAGAAAGTACAATTGCTGCCAGCTGTCTTAGAAACACATTTAAGCTTGCTAATTTACTTGGTAAAATTCTTTCAAAACTCAGAAACTTTAGGACCTAATGATTTAAGTTGGGCTGTGAAAGCCTCTAATTCTCTGTGTCCAAACTAGCCTTCCTCATCCTGTGCACAGAAAGAAGGGAGACGTCTTGGGATGGAATTCAATAGCATCAGGCCAAACACTGAAAGATTGTTTGCACAGCTGTGCCTAAGCGGTGACCAAACTGTTAAACAACCTAGCGGGGAGAAAATGAATAGAAACGCCTGTTGGCCAGAGGAATGAGTTTCCTGGACAGTGCTCAGGACGTTATGAAGTCATTGCACATGCTGGGTCAAGGCTTTTACCCATATTTTCCCCTTGTGCTTGGGAAGACTTCATGCTTTGCTTTTTCATAATAATATAATTGGCTTAAAGTATCTGAACAAAATTCTGCGCTGACTGACGGATGATGCACCATGGTGTACTTACCTTTAACTTCAATTAGGGAACCTTTCCCTGCCAGTAAACTGATTCACTGATGTGAGAGGAGACAGTGCCTGTATATCTGTCTTGCTTCCTTGCAAATTGTAGATTATGAAACTGGACTACTGAGCAATAATTTAATCAGTGGCATCAGAAGAGCATTAAGCTCCATTAAATGTTGGGTCACCATCAATGTCAGATGAGTATTAAATTATGGCTTGCAACTTAGTAGTACTCATCCAAAAACACAGTGCTTCAGTTCTTGGCAAGCATATAACAGTTTATTATGAAACAGATGCTTTAGAGCTTAACATATGACTGAAGTGTCAAGTTGTATCAGAGAAGATGGTCCCAGCAGTAATGTGGTGCTCAGACTTTGCGAGACACATGTTAGCAAATCGCTCCCTACCTCAACGATGTGGGTTAAAATTGTTTCATTAACAGCATCTCCTGTTGAATGCTTGGAGGTCAAAGCAGTGCTCTGCCTGCCAAAGACTGGCTTACATAATTCTGTCTGCAAATGGTGGAGGTGCAGTTCTCCTGACAAGGAGGGAGGATCCCTACAGGCTGCTCACAGTTTGAATTTTTATGTAGAACAAACACAATTTTCTCTATGGTTCTAGCACACCACAATATTGCCAGCTTGGAATTTAGAAGATGTCTTTGATACCTCTGTTGCTAGTGACGGATTTTCCAAGTGACATCAGTGAGGTGAAACTAGTAATGCCCTTCTGGATGGCTTTGCTAATGTCAGCAGCAGTTCTCATGCAGCAGCTAAATCTTGAGCCTCTTGTCAGTCTGCTGTAGAGCTCCTGCCACTTAGGAAAGCTGCATGCTGCAGGAGATGCTGACCTTGGAGCTGTGCAGGGAGAAAGGAGGGTGAAAAATGGATGCTTGGATAAAATGTTTTTTCCATTCCTGTTTAGGTGGAAGGATTACAGGGTGGAGCTAAAGAAGAGAGGGTGTGGGTTGGCCTGGGAGAGTAACAGATGTGCTGAGGAGAATTTTTCCTGGTGATGGTGCTGGGAAAGGAGTAAATAAGAGTGATGCTGGTGTAGGTGGAGCTTACCTGCTCTTTGTGCAAGCGTGAGCTCATTGGTAAGATGGCTTCTCCAAACAGGAATCTGAAGAGGATCTCTGTACCCCTCTGCTGAAGGTGGTGCTTAGGGTTCTTGCAGAAATGTTGTGTGTGGTTAAGATTTTCTTATCTGATGGTAACCACAGGTTGGCCACATAGTCTTATGAGCACAATATTGGGGCAAGATAGTTAAAGGAGTGTTAAAGTTTTTTATTTACTGAGGATTGCGTCACAGGTGCTCAGGTGTTGCCTGAGCAGCAGTTTCTTATTGCTGAAACCATAGTACTTTTTTTTTTTGTGGCAGTGGACTGCAGATGAAAATGCTGCAGTTTCAGCTGAAAAGATGACAACTGGCTAGAAGGCAGTGGTCTTCAGGCATGAGTCCTATTAATTGGCTACAGGAAGGGCTGCCTGAGGTGATGGAGCAGTGTGTTGCAAAACCACTCCAGTCAAAAGTCTCCAGAGTGTCCTTCTGCCCGTAATTTTCACCCCAACATTTGGGGTTCATTTGCTTTTTAAAAAGTACTGTCCCAAAAATCTGCATGTCTGATATTTCTCTTTTCAAAACTCTACCAATAACTTGTTGAAATTTTGATAGTAAGCTATTATTATCAAGTGTCAGATATTCTTTCCATTTTCTACTTCTCTACCTATTACAGTTCTGAAACTGGCTGTTATGCAGAGAACCAACTCTGATGGGAACTTCATCAGAGCAGAACCTGTCATGAGGAGAGTTGCACCTTATCTTAGGCATTAGAATTGTCACTTCCTCTCTACCAGAGCTTAACTTCATGCATGCTTTATTATTAAAAGCCCTGTTATTTCTGAAATAGTTCAAGTTAGGAAAGACATTCTAAAAGAACTGAAAGTTTTAAGGTATTACTGTTTCTTAATGGGGGATGAAGTAAAACACAAACACTAGCATGCATTTGATGCAATGCAAGATCAGAATACAGCTGTTAGATACATGGTTGGGATTTGGAAATGGTGGTGAAATTGTGTTTTATACCTTAGAGAAATGCAAATTATGTGTTTCATACTTGGACATTTTTTCTCTTAAAAAAAATAAACAAAAAAGCACTGTAAGTCTCACTCAGAATGTTATTTTTCAGTGAACCCAGAGGAGTTTGTGGCAGGTAACAGGGACAGTCACTTCCTTGAGTCGTTAGCAACAAGTAGGAAGACATGCAAAGTCAGCCAGAGCTAATATCAAAATAGTAATTATTGACTCATTAATGTTTTACAACTACTTGAAATTATATCTGTCCAATCTTCCGTTTCAGGTATGTTTTAAAGGTTAAGTATGGTATAAGGAAAGTCTTATACAGTAGAAAAATCAATACATATAAAAAGTCCTATTAAATTCAGCAGAGTGAAAATTCAGGGGTTTTCTTCACCTTGTTTTTGTTTTTGTCTGTCTTTGATGTCTTATTTTCCTGGCATTTGATTAGGTATGGATGAAGTGCTAACAAAATACATAGGATTTTTTATGCTGTTCTCTTATCACTTTTCAATATAAATAATGCTTAAATGGGTAGGAGATAATGGAGCAAGACCAGGAAGTATGCTACAGTTGGCTATATCCAGCTAGCACAGGAACTGCTAAACAGCACTTAGTGTAAACCTCCTGCTGATGTCTTGTGGAAATGGGCAGGAATATCCATAATCAGTGCACTTTATCCCACGCTGACTAATACAAGTATTTAGTTCTACCAGCCAGGGTTATTGCAGAATAAAAGATGAAAATCACAGAAAGAAAAGGCAAGCTCAAAATTATGTCAGTGGTAAAATTTCACCTGTTTTGGTTTTGTTTTGTTTTACTTTTTTTTTTTTCTTCCTTTTATCTGATAAGCTATGGCCACAATAAACTAGAGCTGCAGTTGAACATTGGTTGTTTCCCATGCCTTCCATGTGCCTTAGGGCAGGGCTGTTTGTCAGTACAGCTAAGGAAAATGCTGGAGAGCATCACTGTACCTTGTGCTGCCTTCTGGAGAGTTCTGTACAAATAGAGCTCTCAGTGGCAGCATGTTTTCTGTGATGTTCCTGGCCTCTTTCTACATGAATTGCTTGGGAGGGTGAGTGTGCTGTGCATCTTCCACCTCCCCACAGACAATTGTCAGTGTTGCCTGCAAGAGTTGAAAGTGTGGGAATTTCAAGTTAGGATTTCCCAGCATTAGGCCTCTGAATGGGTGAAGTAAATGTTGTGTATATATCTGCATTATAAAATGTTCGTAACACTAAATGACAGCATTTTGCACAAATATATTTAGTGTGTAATACTATTATTTAATGAATTACCTAATCCTGTCTTTGAGAAGGAAGTTTAGGGATTCATACCATTAATTTAGTGCTATGCATTTAATAGTTAAAAATAAATTGTTATTATTTCTGTGTGTGCCCATGTTACTTTCCATGTGAATGTTCATTTCACTTTCCTGGGAATGTAACATTGACAGGACTTGAAAGAGACTAATATGTCACTGTAGATTAATTCAGTCTTTGAAGGGTCTAATTCCTAGTTACAGCTTTTTGCTCATATGGATAAATGGTACAAGCAAGTGATTATGTAAAATGAGAAACTAACTAAAATGTAGTTTACTTGTCACTTCAACAGATCTTTTTTGTTTTGTTTTGTTTTTATGTATTTCCAACCTCAGCAAAACTGACAACATTATTTTGGAAAGTATATTGCTAAAGAGAAACAAAACCCAACAGATATATTTTACCATGATCCAGTTGTGTGGCTTGCATTTCCACTTTACAAGCTTGCAAGCCATGTTGTAGATTTTACATGATGGAATGTATTCTTCATTTCTAATGAGTCAGAGGAAGAGTGGGGAAGAGCACACATGTAAAGTTATCCTTGCCTATTCTCTTATGTTAAGCTCTCTGCTTTGGATATAGTTTGAAGCAGATTGTGTTAGCCAAGAACTTAAAACCAAAATGTTTTTACTTCTTAACATATCTGTGCACATGTAATAAAGCTGTAGTTACAGGACTGTTTTTAAGGTAATTTGAACATATTCTGTCCAATTATGGTTGATGTCATTAGGGTTCTCTCTTAATTCTGAAATCCTTTCTGAGAGGAGGCAGATAGAGCCAATGAATGCTGGATGATTTTGCTGGTCATAGAAGGAAAATCAAATGTAAGGGGAGGAAGAGTAATTTGAAGCATGGATGAAGTAATTGTATAAGTTCTCCTAACCAAACTTAGCATCTTGTCCTCTGTCGTTCTAGAGAGAGGTTCAGTGCAAGTGTTGTTCAATGTAAGTGTAGCAAAACTACAGAATTGCTCCCATTGCAAAATAATTTGGTTTGTTTTAGCCATGCTGTTGGGCTGTATCAAAACCACAGCCCCTCTATGAAGACATGATCAAATAAATCTTGGAGCCTTATTTGAACCATTAGCAGATTTCTCCAGTGCGTGGGAGACTGTAAAGTACAGAGGTAAATGAAAGCTTTAACAACTGTTGTATTATTTCTTCAGGGACACAGTGTTCCAGCTTGTGCCAAAAGGATGCCTTCTGGCATAATGAATTATTGGCAACAAAGCTGATTTGCATGGTGAAAAACTCTAATAAAGACTGTGGAGGGGTTATCTGACTATTTTGCATAATAGCATATATATTAGCCCATGGGAGGGAGGAGGAAGAGGAGGCCCCTTTATGTAACAACAGTGTGTTTCAGGTGGCTGCTTCAGAGCATGCTGTAAAAGTGCAAACATGGGAAAGCATTTGAGAGAACAACCAGTACTTATTTACTTACTTGGCTAATGTCAGGGGTGTGTTTGGCTTACAGAAACATATTTTGACTGTCTAACATATTATAGTTGTTTATTCTCTTTAATATATGATTCATTTATATTTTCCAGAGGTGTGGAATGGTTACTGAGACATTGTATATGAAGTGATGAATATTAGAATTATAGCTTTCCCTTTCTTCTTCAAGACACTCCTACACATATCAAAGTATTTGACCAGTTGTTTTAAGTTACAGATGTTTCTTTGTCGTATGCAGGGGGATGCTCAGCTTTTTCTGCCCACAACTCTAAAACCGTCCCAAGTCTCACACTGTGCTGAGTTGTGTGAACTCATTCTAAAGAGTTTTGAGCCTGGGAAATGCATGGGCGTTGTGAGAAGGAAAAAGGAATAGGAGGGAGTTCACTCAGAGTTTGAAGAAACTTTCCCTCTTGTCCTGCCTGGTGCATGCTTGAGCATTTGATGCCTTTGCACTTTCTATAGTTGTATGGTGTGAAGCACAGCTGCAAATAATCATGGGAGACAGTGAAAAGCTATGGAAAATTAAGGCTTTCATATCTTAAGTCCTGAGGGTGTGTTTCAGACTTAGCCCCTTCTAAACTGTTGAAGAAGCCAATACCACACCTATTTAGACAAAGCCTGCCATCCTTAGGGAATATGGTGGTTGCATTTCAATGCTTACAGTAATATTGGGGAATTTGATAGTTTGTCATTGTTTCTTGGCGCAAAATTGTTTGGGGGCAGGTGCTGCACATTAGTGCAGCTGTGCTCAGAGATGTGCAGCTGTAGCCCATGGCTGGGACAGATGGAGGGCAGGTTTGCTTTGCTCCTTTCCAGGTCTGGCACTGCTGTCTGTGTTGGTGGTGTGCTTGAGCCTGGTGGTACTCCCTTCAGCCTATTTAAATGCCATCAGTGCTCAGTGCTTGCTAGAGAGATGCGTTGGAGAAGTAACAAAGCCACACACTGTTATTAGATGGTCAGTTGTTTTTCCTGTGTAAACCAATGGTTTAGCCTCTTTGTGTGCTGGTACCAGAATATTGTATGTTTGGGATAAGCTGTGTTTTCATCTTATAAAGTTGCTTTGTTTTAAACCCCATAAACTCTGAAGTCAGAAGGACACTGCTGAGAAAACCTTTTTGTTGTGCTCATTCATATATTGCTTTGTACTGTATGAGGATCCAATTAGTAATAAAGTTACTCCTTATAGTTGGATCTGTAATAGCAAATTTGTAGGAAGCATCAAATCCCTACTGTGGTAGTGATGCAGACAGCAGTTGTACAAGGAATCATTTTAGAGAAGAAAAATTGTAACATTTGAAATTTTAACATTTAATGAAACACAAATCAAATAGGCGTTAGTTAATGGTATTTAGATCCCTAATTTTATGGTAGTGGTTGAAAAATCCCTATATGCTAAGATAGTTGTAGTGTATTCTAGTTTATTTGTGATAATTGGAGCAGAAATGTGGTACTTTGAAGAAGAAGTTAAACATTGAGTGGATCCAAGGAGATTTCCCTTTCCTGAGGTACTCTGCAAACTAGAGTATGTGTGAAAAAAGGGGAGAATGATTGTGAGAATATGAAAACTGCAATGTGAAACAGAGTAGAAATGAAAGTAGCTGTTGAGGCATTTGCCTTTATTAGCTAGCCAGTGTGAATTTCTTGGGAAAAGAGAAGTATATTGACCTTCCTGAGTCAGGGCCATATCTCCATGTATGTTACTTTGTTCAGTCTCTAGCATTGTGGGACCCTGAATAAGGCTAGACTGGCTGGATTCTTAAAAATCATAAGCCTGGATCATAAAAATATATTATTACATGTAAAGTGCCAATGTCACTTTTGCCTCTTGCTTTTGAAAAGCTTTGATTGTACATTCCTGTTGTCAGTTCTGCTCCAAAAATCATAAGGGCATAGACTTAAGTAAGAAAAATAATGTAATTTCCTCTTTGAAATTTTAGGGGAGTACTAAATTCAGTCTTTAGTCTTATAATCTTAATGCTTGGATAACTTTTTGGAGAACTTCTGGTTTTGGATTAGATATTTTTGAGATGCCTCTCCTGTTGGGCTGAACTTCTAACCTTGAACTTAAAAAACTGTCAATTTATACGTTTTACTATAAAGTGAATGCACACTTTCTCATCCCAGCCCCACTGGGGCTGTCCTAGGCCCCTGCAGTTGGGTGTTGTGATTATCAGGAGTAAGTGAATGTGTTCCTTTCATTTTGCTTCATTTGAGGGATTCCTGATATTTAATGATGCTGTGGGTTGTTTGGCTCCTCTCCTTTCCACTGTCAGAGATTTCTGCTGCCATTATCAGCGGCGCAAACTTTTCAGCACACTTCAGCAATTCTCATGTGTAAAGGCCACAGCTGTAGTTGAACAATGTGTTCATTGTAGTCCAATAATAAAAGTCCTAAATATAACAATAATTATAACCCCTTACATTGAGAACAATATTGATAATCAGGGATACTAATCCTTGAATTTCGTAGAAATAAAGCTCGACACTGGTTGTTGCAGTGTTATCCATGTTTTAAGGTTTAAAAGACTTTGCAAAACTAGCACGTGGTTGTGTAAAGATTTGGCTTTGCTAAACAGATAGGCATAATGGAAGCAAAAAGTACCCAGAGAAATACAAATGATTACATTTACAGGCAGCTAAACAGAATGCTGTGGATACTATTCTTGTAATTAACGAGTCCAGCTTGCCATAATAAGCTCTGATTATAAGTAGTCTAAATTGATTTTATTAAAATAAGCCCTGTTGGACACAGCACCCAGTTTGGTCTTGTGTATCTTTAAGTCATGCTTGTAATTAGTTCTACATGTACATTTTTGGTTTCTCTTGTCTCCTTTAGTTTTCTTTTTTCAATAGAACACTTTTAAATTGGTCAGTGTGAAGTTCTTTGTAAAGTAGGGCTTTTGATGAGACATGTTTGGTTGACACAGTCTTGATATTTCTCTAATTTTCTGATGAACAGAATTGCCATGTCATACAATTAATATATCCAGGTCTTATAAGAGGGCAATCCCAAAAAGAGAATGCATCTGTAGGCATAGAAATAGCAGGTCCTTCACAGTTGGATTCCTTGAGCAGGATTTAATTTTTAATTGCAGAATTCATAGTGACTTGAGACAGTACATCTTTCATCTCAGGCTTCTGTTTTGATCCATTGCTGTCACAAAGACACTCTTGGACTCCCAGGTTCTTGCCCAGTGTAATGCCATCTCATTTGCTTGTGGCTTTCCACTGACCAGCCACATGTCCTTCTCCTGACAAGGACCTTAAGAAGAACAAGTCAAGAGAGGCTGAATTTGAATTATGTTGCTGCTTTTCATGTTCACATCTCTCTCTTGTGTTCTTCGATTTCCAAACTTAACGTGCTTTTCTAGATGTAGTAGTATATACCCAGTGGATATAAAGTGGGTTTTTTAATTGTGTTTCTCTTTCATTATCTAAAATAGTAGTTTTTAGTTAGCAGTACCTTTCAGCTAATATTTTGACTGAACATTTGAAAATTCTTAGTAAAAAATACATTTAAACTAAAATGCACATAGAAAACATGTAATTTTATGCTATATTCTATGAATACACATTATGCTTGAAGGAATAATTATTTGGATGTTCTTGGTAATTTTTAATGTTTCTCTTTAATGCTTTTGGAATTTTATTTTACTCTGCTATGTCATAGAGAGGGAGAGAAGGGAGTGAGAGTGAGAATAATTCTACAGAGTGAAGAGCAGGTATGTTTTGCAGTTAGAGGGCTTTTACCTGAAATTACAGATAAACAGTGCACAAAGTGATTGTCCAGCTCTTTTGCAAGTACCGCTGTAATCCAGGCATTTGAAAATTCTTTTTTCATTAATCCAGTACCCATTCCTTAATCTGGCTGCAATTAATGTGCTGGATTTTTTTTTTTTCCAGTTTCAGATGTATCATAATGTTTTTTCAGTCTGTACTGAAAGCTGCTTCTGGTGGTTCATGGAACATCCTTCCTCAGTGCTCCTCTGGGATGGGGCATTCCTGTTTTGCAGCTGTCGTGTTCACAGTAGGCATTTGCCATCCACGGCACTTAAAACACTCTGTTCTTTGCACTGTCTTCATATGTGACAAACAGATGACTGTGACATCTGTTTGCCACATATGAAGCCCAGGAGGTGCTGAAGACCCTGAAGCAGTGAGCATCCCTTCTGTGGGCAGAGGAGAATTATCTTTGCCTCTCAGGTGGGAGGCGGCTGGCTTGGCTCGCCCCTGCTTTCTGTGCTGACATTAGGACTGAGTGGCATGGAGAGTTTCCAAATGCCCATCTCCCATGTACAGGTTGTGGGGGAAACTGGCATTTCCTAGTCTTTCCTCTCATCATTTGGTTCTGGGGAGAAAATGTGAGTGGGGATAATTGCCTGCTGTGACCTGCCAGCAGTGTCTGTGCCCAGGAACAGCTCTCTTGGTGGAAGGGGAAGAGAGAGAGTAGTTTTCTGCTTGGTTGCCTTGCTCTTTGGCATAACTAAGGCTTGTACTTTTGTACAATTAAAGTGAATAGACTAATAGCCTATCAGCCCTGGATTAGTAAAGCCTAGGTGCAAATGCATATGTCATGGCAAAAATTTTTTAACTTAACAGGAACTCGGCTGAATTATCAAGTTTGAAACATATGTAGACTGATGTGCAGTCTCAAAGACTGACAGTCCTTAAGAATACTTGGCTTAAATTTAATGCTGAGCAGGGATAAAACAACTGCAACTTTTGAGAGGTCACTTCCATCATTCTTGTTTAGGAAAAGCATTGCAAATAATAGTTTGCAGTATGAAAAGGCATTGGGATAGTGCTACATATATGTACACCCAGTTTATATTAAATTCTACCTTACTTTTCTTTTTCATGGCTTGGTAAATTCTTTGCTGCATTCCATTGCTTGAATTTGTATTTGTTAAGATATAAAAGCTGTTGGAGTTGAGGTACTCCTTCTGTTCAGATTGAAAGATAAATTTGTTTGCCTTATATTTAAAGAAAAAAGAAAAGCCCCAGACATTTCATTTTGTTTCTGGTTTGTTCGGGTTTTTTTTAGGAAAGCTGTGTGCCTTTCCTTCCCATGCAAAATTATTCCATGTATTGTTTGTATGTTACTGCTTTTCAGTAAGTGCTGTGTTTACAGAACAAGGACTTGCTCATGGAAGTTGTCAGTTTGTGTCCTCACTCTGATATACCAGGGGGGTAGAAAAATATACTCCCTTGTCAAAGTTTCAGGTATTAAACCTGTAATCTTCATCATCTTTTCCTTAACCCAAACTGAAAAGGTGACTGATAAGGACAGAAGGTCTATTATTTCCACTGTAGTTTCCCAACCATGAAGAAAAAATTATTTTACTGCCAATTTGGGGAAGATTATTTTACCTCGTTGCCTCTGTTTTAGAACTGTATCTGAGCAGCTGATTTTATTCAGATCTAGCCATAGAAAGAGCCTATTTTAATATTATTTAATCTCTTAGAGGTGGAAGAAAAGACTGAACTGCTTGCAGAGGAGGAGCAGACTGAGATCAGAACCTCAAATATATTTCATGGAGAGGCTTATTTGAGTTTCAGTTACCACAGATGTACATAATGTGTTGTGGCACTGAATTACAGGGCATTTTGTTGGTTAGCTTGTTTCAAAAGATGACCTGTTACACGCATCAAAATAAGACAATTCCTCAGAATGATCATGAAGTTATTAGTTAGGAGACTGTGACCATGGAGGATTTCTCTGGAGGGTTGGACTGGATCTTGCAGTCATATTCCAGAAGATCATATGAATAAGAAAGTAAAATTAAACCTTTCTTGATCAGTTTCTGTGATGCTGTTTTAATAAAAGGAATTAATTACACAGAAATCTCTCTGATTTGCATCTGTGAACTGTTAAAAATTGTTAGTAGTTTGATGAATTCTGAATAATCCCATGCAAGGTAGACCTCAATGGCAGATTTGGGAAAAAAACCAGCTCCAGCATGTTCTACTCACAAGAGAAACTTTTCTAGATGAGGGTTGGTTTTTGTTTTTTATTTTTGTATTTAAAGCATTGAGTCTTCTGTACAGTTTCTTTTGGAGGAGCATTTTTTACTTTCTTGCTGGTATTTATGTATTTAATCCCACAAGAGAGGTAGAGCTTGCTTGAGATTAAATGTAAAGAGTTGTTCCTTTTCTGTCAATGCCCAGAATGGTCCATCTGTGTACACAACACCTCAGATACACGCCAGCTAACAAAGATGGGCAGTGTTTTAACATTTTCATTGCTCTTGTAGGTGTGAATTGAACGGTCCAGGTAATGAGTGATAATGGGGTCTGGACAGCATGCAGACTCCGTGGTTGATAAACTCAGGTGAAAAGCATGTGGGGCAGGGTAGTTAAAATCATTGGAGGTCTGTGTTATTGCTGGAACTCAAGACCAGGGATCTTTCAAGGAAAAAAAGGTTATAGTGTATAGTTTTCTTTAAAGAGTAGGTTTAAAAGGAGAAGGACTATCATCATCCAGTTTAAGAGGACGAGTGCTGTACTTTACCTCTCTTACTACTTAAACACCTGTGCCTTTACATATACTTGAAAAATCTCACAGTTATTTTGGGTGAGGAATAGAGTTGTTGAATATAAGACTGTTACTTGAGTACTGACACCACAAAACCTGGTTTTTATATACTCTGGGGCCTTACACATCCAGAACATAATCATGAACCTGGCTTTTGGACTGAAGCCACTTCTTGAAATATCCAGGGGTGCTGGATGCTCTGCAATCTTAATCTCACCGATGGCCAGGAACAGGGAGCAGTGCATCAAACCGAGTTATTTGCTGGAATTGCTGTGATATGGGGATTGGGTGACGTCCTCTCATATGACAGAGGGGAAGAAGCAGAGCAGCCCTTGGCAGCTAGAAAAATTGCTGACTACATTGAGGTTGGGTGGAGTTTGGACTTGCAGGAAATGAGGAGAAGACAGTACTCTTTAGATGTTGTTTTCATTTAGCTTCCTCTCCAGGCACCTGGTGTTTTTTGGTACATCTTGTCCTGTCCCAAGTTAATGGTATCATCAGCTGGGAATGCTCATTCCCTGCAGCTCCCCTCCTGTTGATTTGAAGGCAGCAGTGGCTGTCTGGATGTGTTGTGGCTTTGGGGGCAAAAGGTGTGGGAGAGGAATGCTGGCCTTTTTGTATTATTATCATCATCATCATCATTGTCATCATCCTCATCTGTGTACAGTTTTGTTTACAAGAAGAAGAGTTGTTCTTTAATTTAGAAATAAAATGACAGAAATAAATTACTTTAAAAGGATGCTTACGGAATAAAGAGACGTATTTGTAGCAAGCTATTCTGAAAACGTCATCCAGTATATGGTTAAATTATTTTGTTGTTTCCTGGCTGTAATTTTTATGAAATTGGTGAGTCAAACAATTGTCAGTAATATTTTTGTTCTCTTAAACTTTTTTCTCACGCTGTAGGGACTGCATGCATCCATCTAGATTACATCTGAATGACAAAAATACTTAGGCAGCAGGAGGAGGAAGAGTAATGCCTTTACATAGAATTTTCTGTCAGTAACTGTTTATTAAGTGCATCTGTGATGTCTTATTCCCGATTTGTGTTGCTAGTGCCTTAACTGGTAATTCATTTTTTGATACCTGATGGCGTTGATTATTTAATGTTATTCTCATTCGGCAGTCTATGTGGGTTTTAAGCTCAGGAAGAGCAGAAGTACACTGAGTCCCTCATCCAGATCATCAATATTTTAAAATGGACTGGCCTCAACAGAGAACCCTGAGGAGCATCACTTGTGACCAGCCACCAGCTGGATTAACTCCATTCACCACCACTCCCAGACCCCAGTCATCCTGCCAGTTTTATACCCAACCAAGAGTACACCCATGAATTGCCAGTTTTTCTAGGAAAATGCTGTGGGAGGTGATGTCAAAGACTCTTCTGAAGTCTATGTAGACAATACCACAGCTTTTTCCTCATTTGCTAAGGGGGTCACCCTGTCACAGAAGGAGCTCAGATTGGTCAAACGGAACATGCCTTTTCTAAATCCACGCTGCTTGGGCCTGATCTCCCAGTTGTCCTGTATGTGCCGTGCGATTGCACTCAGGAAGAGCTGCTCCATGACCTTTCCTGGCATGAGTTCAGACTGAAAGAATTATGGTTGCCCACATCCTCCTTCCAGCACTTCTTGGAGCTGGACATCACATTTGCTGACCTGCAGTCAGCTGGAACCTCTCCAGTTAGCCAGGACTGCTGGTATTTGGTGGAGAGTGGCTCAGTGAGCACTTGCACCAGCTCCCTCAGTACCCTTGGGTGGATCCCATCCAACCCCACAGACTTTTTTTGTGTTTAAGTAACATAATAGGTTACTGACCATTTCCTCTTAGGTTATGGAGGCTTCATTCTGCTCCCCATCCCTGTCTTCTAGTTCAGGGGACCGGGTCCCTGGAGAACAACTGGTCTTGTTACTCAAGGCTAAGGCAAAGAAGACATAAAGTACCTTAGTCTTTTCTTCATTCTTCCCTACTGTGTTTCCCCCCACATCTAATAAAGGTGTAAGATTCTCTGTGGCTCTCCTTTGCTTGTTAATGTATTTATTGAAACACTTATTTTTTCTTTTATGGCACTGATCCAGTTAAGTTCTAGTTGGGCTTTGGTCTTTCTGATTTTCTCCCTCATGATATCCCTGTAGTCCTCCTGAGTTTCCTGCTCCTTCTGCAAAAGTCATAAACTCTCTTTTTTTTTCTGAGTTCCAGTCAAAGCTCTCTCTTCAGCCAGGCTGGACTTCTTTCCTGACAGCTCAATTTTCACCCTGTCACAGAACCACGGAATATTCTGGGTTGGAGGGGGCCCACAAGGATCATTGAGTCCTGCTCTTAAGAGAATGGTCTGTACAAGGATCTACTTCCCCCCCAGCTTTGGTGCGTGTTAGCACCGTGCTCTGACCAGCTGAGCTGATCTAAGCAGCTGCCTATGGAGGGGGCCTCTCCTGCCCTTTTTAAGATTTCTTTCCTAAAGAATGGGTTGAGCAACTTTTTTGATTGGAAAGGGCAGTGAAATGAAGGCAATAGCTTCAAGTGCTTGATTAACCCAGACCTTTAAGTGGCTATGTTTTGGAGGCAGAAAATCAGGCAGCAGGCTCTGGAAGGACATGGTTGAAGTCTGCTGGAACTAGGGACTTTCTCCTGTATCTTGTGACTGGAGCACTTCTTTTACAGTGTGTTTGTGTGTGGTTTAGTTTCAGTGTGTGAATTCTAGAGGTTAAAGCCCTATGAATATTGTGTTGGTGTAGCATGGACAGAGTGTGGGTGACTCCTGGCCAAGGGCTGAGCCAGGAACAGCAGGCTGGCCTGCTACTGGGGCATCCCTGCCTGCAGCACCAACATGTTCCTCATGAGACTCTTGTGAGGTGTGGCTACACCCTGAAAAGCAAGAATGAGAAACAAAAATGCAACAAAACCAGTTTCAGAGAAGCTTTATGTTGTATCCCAGGGCTCTTACAATATAACTGGGGCTCAGCAGTCAGATCAATCTTTTATATTCCATGTATCTTCAGATTTTTCAGACATTTTGATTAGCCAGTAAGAACGTTCTTGGTTTCTTCCAGTCTAATGAGCAGATGTCTTTTCACTATTAGGGATTGTTTGATGACATTTTTCAGAAAGGTTGTATTTCTCAAGAAATTAATGCATTTAGAGCTTTGTCAAGTCCTGTTGCTTGGTAGCAGTCATGTTGATCCATTGGAAAGTATTCAGACAGAAATGTTAAATGGACCACCAAATACCCAAGAGTCTTACTTATCCCCTTGGTACCTGAGCGCACATGCTGCAGAGCTTCCTTGTACTGCTGGCTCTCTTGGGCAAAGATTGATGGGCCAGAGATGTGTGATGGATTCTCTCACAGTCTGCAGAGCTCTTTGCTCCAGGTGAATGTGTGGCCAGCTGCATGCCATTGACTCATAATCAAACTGAAAAGGTAGGATATGGATGCCCCCCAGAGCAGGGCCTGTACAATGCTGCTTCAGCCATGTCCTGAGCAAATGTGGTGCATGACTTTCAGCCATGTTTTTTGGCACAATGGGTCTGTTTCTGCTCCCTGTGTTCTGAGAAGTGCAGCCAAGTCTTGATTTGAGTGGCTTTTCATGCTCATTTGTGTGCTGTCACTCCTTGCAGGTCTCTTTGTGGTACATTGAGCTGGATCTGCTGCTGAGTTGGGGCCCAGTTTTTGCATTTGCAGTGCTACTGCCTTTCTTGTTGTCTAGAGCTCTTTGCAGCTTGTTTTAGAGGCTGGCATGATCTGTGAACTTTCAGGTGTCTCAGCAATATGTGAGTGACCTTGGAGTGGGAGAGACACTTTGGTGTGGCCCTGCCACTTTGTGTTTGACTTTGTGTTCCATTGTTCCCTTTTCTCCTCTCCCCTTCCAGATGTGATGGAGGCATCCCTAGCATACCTGTTATTAGGGGCTGCCAGATTGACATTCATAGCACAGTAAACTGCAAGAATTCATGGCTTTGTTCAGGTTTCAGGAGCAGTTGGTATTGTCCACAGGTATAAAAGCCGTAGCTGCTGTAGCTCTTTGAATCTTAAGGTTCCTGAGTAACATGAAGTTTTTTTAATGTTAAAGATAGAGCAAGAATCCTCTTCTGCCTCAATTTTTGGCCAGTTTTATTTCCTACTAGGGTACAAAATGTTGCTAACTTTTGTCTTCTCTCCTTTTGTCCTTTTGTGCAGGTCTTGATGATTGCCTGCAGCAGTATATAAAGAACTTTGAGAGAGAGAAGATTAGCGGTGACCAGCTATTACGAATTACTCATCAGGAACTGGAAGATCTTGGAGTCACACGAATTGGCCATCAGGAGCTTATCTTGGAAGCAGTAGACTTGCTCTGTGCACTGGTAAACTTCTTGGGGCAAATGGGGAGGGGTGAACAGTGTTCACATATTCACACTTCCTGTATCAAATTGTTAGCCCTAAAGACTTATCTAAGCAGCTCAAGAAACTCCTGATTTGTAATGTGTGAACAGTTTAGCATTTTAAACCAGGGGCAAGATAAAGGGAAAAATCTACTGATAGAGTGATGTTTGTTAAATAAACTCGTATCAGAGATTTAGGGCTTGCATATCTGTCTTTATAGAATAAAAGTTTATCTGAAATCACTAGTTTCTAGAGAAGCTAGACTCTGGTTTGGAATGTAAGATAATTATATATGTGAATGGTGTAATTGAGTGTTGGTTGCCCTTTACAAACAAAATGTTCTGATATTAACCATGTCGTTCTTCACTGGTCCTTTCATACAAATTATGTTTTAGATGATTTTTTGAGCCTGATGAAACAGACCTGCTTGTATTTAACAGTTGAAAGGATTAAATACTGAAGAAATTATCTTATGTATAAATAATATATAAATTTTTGATGGGGCATAGGGAAGGATTTTGGTAATGGTCTTTTCAGTCAGGTCATGTCGTGCATAACTAGGATTATCTGCTCAGTGAGGGGTGTGGTGCTGACTTCACCCTCCTTATGAACTTCTAGTGTGCGTCTGTAAAGATTAGTGATAGATTGGGCACACAGCATTCTCCACTATAGAAAAGCTTGTGAATAGCTCTGTTTAGATGTACTTCACTGCCTAAGGTGCTGTTTTGTGGGTTTTTAGTACATGCTATTCTTCAAGCCTCAGAAGGAGCTTTTAAGAAAGCTGAATCCTGGGAGAGGCAATCAAAGACGGTAGGCTGAAAGGCTCTTCAGAAGGGCTTGTTGGTTCTCCATATGCAGCAGCTTTTCTGAATACCCTGTTGTTACATTTTTGGGGTATTGTGGAGTGTAATGAAAAGGAGAGAGTGGAAAAAAAACATAACCAAAAAAAGTTATGAAAAAGCTTTCTCCTTTTTTTACAGGAAACCATTTGATTTTAAACACAGATTATCTTCAGTAGAATACAGTTTCTAGTAGCATTGCAGTGTGAGTCAGTACAATAAGTTAACTCATCAATTTGTTTTTTAAATAAGGAAGTTACAATCTTAAAAAAATGCTACTGATATAGAAGGGAACATAAAGAGTTATTCACAAAGTACTTTTCTTATCAGACAATGCAAAAGAAAAGAAAGTAAATACTTCAGTTAACTGAGAAAGATAAAGTCTAAGTTAGGGGGAGCTCCAATGACCATTTTTCCCAGTCATACAGAGAAACAGATTGTGGCTCTTTGAAAAATAAATTACTGTTAGGGAAAAAAAAACCCTTGTTTGTTAGCTGAAATTTCTTTTTTCTTTGGTATGTAATTACAGATATAATCTTCAGACAAACAAACACAACTTGTCTTTGTAGCTCCTTTATCTTAGGCAAAAGTATATGGAACTAAGTTGAATATAAAATAAGGAATTTCTAGCAGAGGCTTAGACTTAAATGCATGCAGCAAGACCCTCTGTTCCTAGTTCTTGTTGCACATACAGTATTGTCTGCTTTTCTGAGTTTGTCTTAAAGAAGATTGCTAAAACACAGTGGTATGAGTTCAGATTGCCGCTTCTAATTTAAGATGAGGTTTTTGCAGTCTCACAATTAGCTCCCAATGGCTCCTTGGGGATACAAAATGTTATTGTTATATTGATTTTAGTGGACTTAATTTGAATTTATTGTTTACCAATCAGATAAACCTCTTAGAAAATTTAATTCAGAGGCAATCCATTTGGCTGTACTGGTCCTATACTTACAGGCTTTTCTTTTTTATTGCATCTGTGAGTGTCTATCCTGGGTAGGGCTTGTCTTTTCTTCTGATTTGACTTTAATATTAGCTGTATTGTTTAGAAGAACATTAAGCCTGACTCTCCAATATAGGATTACTGCTAATTCAGATAGTGGATATGCATTTTTGTTTTCAATTATCTGATTTTTTTTGTTAGTTTCACAGGAGTTTGACAGAGGTTTCATGATAGAACTTAGCATGAGTTACAAATATGTGATCCAAATGAGTTAACATCTCTTTGGATGCTGGAGAAGATGGATGGTATGATGGGCTATGAATAGTAAAATTAATGATGCATTGCAAGCTTAACCCAAGATTGATTTAAAAGTAAATATTAAAAAATTAAAGGATTGTTGCTTCTGCTTCTCCCCCCTTTCTCTCTGGGTTAGTGAGTGATCACCTAAACAATTTTTGGCATTGAGTACAAGTGAGGGGACAGAACCCCTCCCATTGTTCATCTCTGTTCCCACTCTGCTGGGGAGAGTTTTCCAACACGGAGTTTCTGTCACTTAGGAAAGCTTCTGCAAGGTTGATTGCTGATGTGCTTTATTCCTGCCACCCCTTCCCAATATTTTTTAGGGGTAAACTTCTGCTTGCAGTTCCCTGGCAGCTTGTGGATATGGCAAACAGCAAACCAGCTGCTTGTGTTGCATGCCTATAATTCACAAGGCTGCATTTTCTTACCAGGGGAAGGTGGAGAGCCTGAACAAGCATATCTGGCTGGTATGGAGAGTGCAGGGGACACGCCAGTGGGGACTGTTGGACTGTGCTAAACACACAAACTGCCACAGTAAGAGTTGGGAGCCAGTTATGATTGATAACACATCCTATTTAAAGGATGTTCTTTATGGGTTTTTGACAGAAGGTGGGTGGGTGGCTGGCTGTGGTCTCTCACATTATTCGCCTCCTGTCATCAGCACTTGCAGCAAATGGATCCTCCAGAGTTTGTGAGCTGATCAGAGGACAAATGGTGTCCGTCTTTAGAAGAGTCTCTCTTGGCTGCCAGCCTGCCATACTGTGCTCTTGACAGCAGAACAAACATTCAGGGGGTGATATTCACAGATTTTCTTTTGCTGTGAAGCTTCAGGGAAGGAGGAATAAAGTTTTTACCCAGCTGCTACTGCTGTTATAGGTCATGCTTTCTGGTAATGATGGGGGTTTACATCCTGCACACCTTCACTGGAGCTGAACGTGCTCTGGGAGAGGGCAGGCAATCTAATGAACATAGTTCATCTCTTCCCTCTCTCCTTCAGACTGGGAAGGTGGGGGCATGTTCAATAGATTATCATGCCTTGGTGCAGCTTTGTGTTTTACAAAATCCATATGTCAGAAAGGCCACGATAAAGGAAATGTTCTCTGTGCTTAGAAGAAATAAGTAGTGATGTCTGTGATGGTATTTTGCTGCTGCTAAGAGTTTGTCACATGTTTTTCAAAGTGAGAGACCTTGAGAAGCCACCATGATGGATATATGCTGGCAGCATTACTTAATTTCTAGGAAGGCAAATCTCCTGTTCTTGTCTTTCTGTTTAAATTGGGACAAGCAATCAGACTGGCGGTGTCAGCAGGTAGATTTTTACTTGATGTAGATGAGCATTTTTATTCATACTAACAAAATCACCCCAAAAAATTCATGTCTCAAAACTGGTGGAAAATGATAGACTGAGGAATTACATGTCCAGCTCTAGAGATACAGAAAAAACTACTGAGTCGAGTGCCGTGTTTTTCCACTATTCACAGGTAATAAAACACACAGTTGTTCACACTGTTCTAACAGTTGCCATTAAGATCTTAGCCTCAACATGATCCTTTTCAGTATGTGTGCGAGGGTGAAGCTAGCCTTATGCTGCTTTTCATTTAATCATCAAACAAACAAGAGTGTAGCAAACTTCATCATCACAGAATGTGACAAGCCTTGTTTCTTTGATGGTTGCTTTAAAAACTGAATGTGAATGAACAATGCCAGTAGAAAATAAATTGAGAAGAAAAGGAGATGATGCACTGGGAGAAGAGAAGTGATAATAAAGAACAAATTCCTTAGATAGTGCTGTCAGATCACGGTACCAGTCATTGAGTTTGGAATGCATTGGGGGATCTTGTAGCTCCTGCTATACGTAACTGGCCTAAAAAAGGCAAAGAAATTACATAATTCTTTTTCCATCATCTGTTTGTCAGGAGATGGAGTTTCATTTACAAAACTGGGTATGACTGATTTTTTCCCAAAAAACACTACACGCTGCCTGGAGAACACAAAAACTGAAGACTGCATAGCCAAACATGACTTCTTCCATCTTTAAGAAAATGATCTAGTTTACCACAATGCCTTGATAAATGAAATGCCAGATGGAGATTCCTTTTTTTTTTGCTTTCCTAAATATCATGTTCATTGTGTTTGCATGAAGATTAAATTAGTTTAATTTGATTTTGCAAATATTTTTAAACAGAGATCCTAAAGTAGATGTGTTGTTATAAGAATATTTGAAGAGCTTCAGAAATAATTTTTGGGTGCTTTGAAGTTTTACATTAACAAAGAACTTTATGAAGTCCCTGTGAATTTGCAAAATAATTCTTCAGGGAGTCTTAATTTGTGTAGAATAGAGTTTAGTTAAAAAATGAAACAAAACAAATTTTGCTTTATAAAGCATACTAGTTTCAGTACTAGTTTCATGCTAGTTAGTTAAATCTGCTATGGCTGTACAGGAGTTTATTGCACACTATATTTGAATCTGTAAGGCTAGAAGATTGCAGCAGATGAAACAGCATTATTATTTGGCAGAGAAAACATTGGTGTGCACTAACAGCATGAAATTACTTATCGTTTACCACTAACACAAAACATTGTTATGCAAATGAATGTAAAAAATAGACCTACTTTACCCATGAATGATTTGATTCCTCTTAAGAATTATGCCTTTTATCTTAATTTCATTGTCCTGCCATTTTTCACTCAGAAATACTTTTTTTTGCACTTATCACTAGTCAGATCTTAAAATTGTTTTGTCAGTAACAGTGAATATTAGACTTAATCATTCTGGTGCTAAATGAAGTAGGCTTAATTTCAGAATGGAGATTTATATGTAGTGAAGGTGGAATTTACTATTAGTATTCTGAATGCTCATAGCAGAAAAAATTACTTACCATTTTCACTATTGCCCATTGCAAGTTAAAGTTCTGCTTATATATCATATATCATATATCATATGCCTCCCTGTCCTCAGCCTGAGCTAATCTAACTGCAGGGCAGGAAATCCTGAAGTCCATCACCAGATCAATAAAGCTAAGGAGCTAAAGAGTTTCTGATAGCTCATATAGATCACATTGAAAATGTATTAGCAAATCTTTTACTCAGAACTGCAGTAAACCCCATCTTGTGCCAAAGACAGTAAATGCATATGCATGCAAAGGGTGAACATCCTTCTTCCCACCAGTCTCAAGAATCAGTCTTGGATCCTAGATACTTTTTAATTGTGGATTTTGTTGTTCATGGGGTTTTTTTTCTTTTATTTTCTTGCGGGTTTCCCCCCCCCCCCCCCCTTTGGACTGCTTGGAGGTTTGGGCAAGCACAAAATACATACCCTGGTTCATAGAGTCATAGTGTGGCTTGGGTTGGGAGAGACATTTAAAAAGTTGTAAAATCCCAGTTAAAAGCAGACTGGATAAAAAGAGCTGTTACAATGTAAAATGTTTTTAAAAGGTAGTGTGTTCATAACAATACTTATTTCCTTTTTCAAACAATTACTTTGAACTGCTGATTAGGGGTATAAGACTTTTGGAAATGCATGTAACTGGATATGGAATCTGTAGTTCAAATTATGGAGAAATAAGAGCATTTGGCTGGCTAGGGACTAAATTACACAAGAAAGTGAAAAAAACCAAAAAAGTAATGAGCATTTGGTCTTTCAGAGGCTGTTGATTGAATAAGAGAAAGAAGAATAGTTTATATAATTGCTCTATTAGTGCTACAAAGCATGGCCTTGGCTTGGCTTTTTGACATGTTCCTTGATTGTGGTGTAGAAAAAGAAGGGCATTTTTCAAGGAGATAAGATGATGACTTCATAGTCATCTTTCCTGGGTTCTGCAAGGCTAGAAGTATCACACCCCTGAGTGTTTTTCTGACTATAAACATTTAGGACAAATATTTATACTCTTTTAAACCGTTTGCCTTTTAATCAGTGTGTGTTTAATAATTGCAGTAAATGATAAGTGTCATTTGAGCTATCTGGGGTTTCTGTCCTTATCTACTTATTCTGTGTTTAAGAAACAGATGTGTTAGGATCATGTGTTGTGCACTTCTAAATTACCCCATATGCCAGTGCTATTTGAAGGAGAGATAACCTTAGTGCTAACATTTCGAGACCCTGGAGGAAGGGCCGTTGGAAATATATGTTGTAGGCAGATCTGATGAGGTATAAAGTTACATAAGGCACCTTCCATATGACAAGCTGTGATATCAGTTGCTAGCAGCTTTGGGCTGGTAAGCTCTCTGCCTCATACTTTGTGGGATGTGTTCAGCCAAATGTTTTGGAGAATGAGTTTCAGATCCATTTTGTTCATTTTTAAAATCAACTTCATAGGCAAAGGGTGGAACTTTTCTTGGTGAATTTTTGCCCACCACTAATTTTCAGGTGTGGTTGTGAAATGACTGCATGTGCTGTGATATCTGTATGATGCTGTTTTGATTATTCATTTAAAATCTTCCTCAGGCTTTTCAAGAAATGAGGACCCTATGAACTTTACTGTTTCCAGGTTGTTTGTTTAAAAGCAAATAAATAATACAAACAGAAAGGATACTCAAGAATTAAGTGTGGAAGGCAAAAGCACTGAAAGATAGTGAGGAGAAGAATTAAACTCACCTGAGATGATTTTAACTCAATTTCTTAGCAGCTATATGCTATTCTTGCCTAAAACTCTTGTGAATAAGTGAAAAATTACTTTTTATTGCATTGGAGAGAAAACTTACTATTTCATTCTTGTGATAGTTATCCTTATTACTGAGATACATCAGATGTAATTGAGAAGTTGCACTTCTTTACACATAATTGATTGCTCAGTACAGCTGTCTAGACTATAAAATTTGTCTTTTCAAATGGTTGCCATTTTCTTTCTTCTTTAAATTATATTGTTTGTGTGTGCTACAAAAAAATAGTTACCAAATTAAAATAAACCTTCACCTTCTTCAGTTTACACAGTCATGGTTGCCTTCTGCAGAGGAGCAGCAGAAATTAATCAATGTAAGCGCTGCTATCTGCTCCCTTGTCTGGTGAAAATACTGCTTTTATTTTCTTCTTGCCCACAAGCACCAGTATTACAGTAGCACCTTCAGTTCCCATCTTGGGTCTCTTCAGCAGAACTGAACACTGGTCTCTGCATGCCTTTTGTTTCACAAGGTTTTCAGCTTTCTGGGCTGAAGAAAAGACAAAGGGATTTAGAAAGGTAGGCAGAGAGGCCATATGTTCATTTCCCTGTCTTGGAGTGTTTGTAAGAGTCAAACAGTGTCACTGAACTTGATACAGCATTTGTGCTTGGAGACCTAGAGATATTCATTGTTGCATAAAAGTTGTAATTAAGACAGCTGTTCTAAGGGATTTCTGGATTTATTAATGGGACTGTGGTTATGTCTGTGTTGCACATTTTACTGTGTTTAGACCTGAGCTTGGCTTATTAGGTAGCTGAGATGGCCTTACACTTGCAATGGGCAGTATAAAAATACCCTAAACTAAAGTCCTGGTATCTTCTAGACAGTCTGTCTAAGCTAGCAGAGATTAGTTAGCCCTGTTCAAGTTTGGAACAATTAACTTTTCAAGCGTGCTAAAAGTGTCAGATGCACTTCCTGCCATGCAGAATCAAGTGAATTTAACACCATAAATAGGTGAGGTCTAAATTTTAACTTTTTTTTTTTTTTTTTTTTTTTAATTGAGGGAAGCAGGGAACACAACTACTGAACATTTATCAAACTAGTTAAAGAAAATTTTGCTTTACTTCCACATTTGGTTTGTGAACTTTCTTCCTGCCTTTGGGGTGCTGGTGCAAGGATAGGCTGGCAGAGGGACCAGGCTGGTTCTTTTCACAAAAATACCCAGCAAAACTCCTCAATGGTGATTAGAGCTGCTGCTTGTCAGCATGTGAAGAAAAGAGCTACAATTCCTCACTCACACTGTCATGTTAAGGCACAGAAAAGTAATTAGCAGGTAAGATGTCTATTAATAGCTCCCACCACCTTTAGTTCAAACACCTGCTGACAAGCTATTACTCTGTGTAGTTCAGCTTCATCAAGTTCTTGTTTTATGATTGCCAGAAGGGACTTCATTAGGGCTGTTTCTGTTGGGGCAGGGTACCTCTGAAGACACTCTGTGGCCTCTCATTGGGGGAGTGGATGCCTAGACTTGTGTCACTTCTCGTAATCTCTACAGGCATGCAGAGATTTCTTTGTGGCTCTTTCAGTGACTGTGAATATATTTTGGCTAATGAAAGCCCAACTCGTGCTAGTGCTGGCTAAATGCAGACTAGGGGAAAACAAAGAACTGTCTCCTTTGCCTGCAATTATCTTCTGACAGTGCTTGAAAATAAACGCAGCGCTTTTCTAACAAAACCGTGTTGTTAATAGTGCATTATTGAATATAAAGTATGATTCAACTTGGCACTTTTTATTTAAGCAAGCTTTTTCCTAGTATTAGAACACACAGCTCTGGTTACTTTTAATGTGGGCCAGAAATATTAGTGATAAACAAAGGAGGATTTTGTTAGCTTGGCTGCTGCTTTAGGATCCTTCTACTTAAAGGCTTCAATAAATACAGCTGCCCTGAAATATATTTTGCCTGAAATTTATCTCTGTATTTTCCATCTCTGGCTTTATCTGTATGATATTACAGGTGGAGCTTTACCAAAGTCAGTGCCATCCTCATGTAAGACTGTGGATTCACATGTGGCCTAGGCACAGTGTTTCATGTTAACACACACACACAGAGACATGCATTTGATGAATATGTTTTAAAACAGGCTTTGAATCTGTTAACGCTGCCTCTTCCTTCCCTCATAGCTGATGGTGAAAAACAGCCTCTGAAAAAGAATGTGACTGTAGGTGGCCATCACTTAGATATTAAGAGGGAGCCACTAAGGTTTTGTAGCTGATTTTCTAAAGAAGCGTATACATAAATGCAGCCTATTTTCCTGTTGTACAAAAAACCTGATTTTTTTTTTTTGTTTGGTCTGCAGTGTTCAATGTTGCAGGTTTTCTTTTCTTCTGGTGCTCTACTTTCTGGTGGCACTGGAGGTCTGTACACTGCCTGCCAGGGCTCCCTCTGGGGTGGGCATGGCAGCCTGCACAGGCTGGGAACCAGCACCTGCCTGTCCGAGCAGGTGAGGGACAGACAGGGTGACAAAGAAGAGATGGCAAAAGAGGGGGAGCTGAAATAATCTGGGGTTGTTGAGGATCTTTGGGATCCCACCTGGGCCTCAGCGTGGTCTCCCTTGGCTGTGGGCTCTGTGTGGGGCATGGCTGCAGTGACAAGAAGGTGCCTGGCCTTGCATGGCACCCTTCCCACACACCCCCTCCTCACCCACCTTAGTTTTATATTTGGATTATCAGACTCAGCTCCTTAGGAACAGCCTGCTGAATTAAGAAATTCAGTGTTTCAGTGTGTCAGAAAGAAGGCAGCCCTGTGAGAAGGCCCGTGGCTGACCTGCAGCCTGTGGTTGTACCCCCACGTGTGTGGGTGTGAGTGCCATGTTGTTGGGGCTGGTCTTTAAGACATTTTTGGTGATGTATCATTCATCCAGAATATCTTTCATTTATTTCTTCCCCCATTAATTTTGCCAAAATGAGCTAGATGCTCAAGAAGCAGAATGAAGTAAGAACAAACCTGTTACCTTTTTCGAACGTACTCCCCCCCACTCCTTAATTGTGCTTCCTCAGCAGACCAACCACAGAAAGCTGCAGGAAAAAACAGATATATTTTTATCTGATGTTTATCTTCTTATTTTAGACTGATTTAATAAGTTATTAGTTATGAGCCATTTAGCTGCATAATAAAGTACATTTTTCTTTTCAATCCCAATTAATTGTTTTCATCTTGTAATTTTTTATTTATAACCTAATGCTATCTGTTTTATAATTGCTCTTAAATATGTGCATGGTGGAAAAGTTACTGCCCAAACATTCAATTTCTCTAATTGGGATTGATTGTAGTGGCAGGGGACAGCATCTGTGTAGTTGAGAAACATGCCTGAAAAGCCTTCCTTGCCCAAGATAGGGATGTTCACAAAAGGTCCAGTAATGGTTTATGAAGTGCAATCTTAGTATATGGTCAGTGGCCCCTTCAGCTGAGTTCCAAAGTGCATTTTCTGCTGCAGAAGGATGGTTGTTGGTGATGAGCTGTGTGCTGTAGTCTCTCCTTTCCATCATGAGCCCCCTTGGCATGGGAATGGATGTTATGGGAGGGCTGGGGGCTCACTGGAATGGCTTCAGTATAGTGTTCCTACAGTCCCTGTGTAATAAAAGGGGATTAAATTCATTTAGTAGATGGTTTGGATTGGGAGCAAGACAACTGTTGTAAATAATCACCACCTCACATCGTGCCCCCTCAATTCCAATAGAAAAAGACTAAAGTAAATAAGCTTCATCAGTCTTAAATTAGCATTGACAAGTGTATCTCTTCTCCCTTCTCTCCTTGCGGGCAGATTAGCATGGGAAGCAAACCAGGGGCATGGGAGGAGAGCTGGGGAGGTCATGGAGTGTCATTAGGAAGGAGATTTTTCTGTGTGTATCTGAGGGGCTTTGTGCATTCCACTTCATTGTTTGTGGTAGGAAATGGTCCATGTTCTGTAATGAGTAGCCCATTTCATTGTCAACTGAGCAAGTTTTCAGCACCCTGTGCTAACACCGTGTGATGTGACTAAAGTGAGAACCTTCAAAATTCCATAATTCTCTTAGAGGAGTACTAAACTCAGGTCTGTGCAACTGCTTATTCCTTTGCAAAGGCAAATAAGTCCTTTTTGTAATGACTCTATCACTCTTCGTGTATGTGAGGAAAAAAATATTTTATAGAAATGACAAATCGCTGATGGTACTTTATTATATTGTAATTGAACATTAAATCAGGGCCTTCTTGAGGGCTGTTTTGGTAACACTTGTACTTCTGAAGGATTTTCAGCTACTGTTTGTTAATATTGTTTGTTACTACTTTTTGTTAATATTTCTGCATAATTATTTATGTCTCTTCTGCACAGCTAAGGAATGTAATTTAAGCGAGTGACTCTTAAATGGAAACAAAGTTTAAAAATTGACTTTAAATGAGTGAATAATAGAGGATAGAGATTGTGCAGGGCAGCGCTGTGTTCTCTGGTATGTGATTGTGGTGATCCTTCACTGCTAAAAAAGAATTTAAGTATGCTAATTAACTTACTTCGGTCTCTGAGGCCACCAAAACCAATTTAGTGCCACACCATGTCCATGCTGCATACTTCTGCTAGTTGCAAGGCCTGGTGCCAGGTGTGTCTGAGGAGTTATTGTGAGTATGGACATGGGGTACCAATCCCTTATCATCAGGTCTACAGAGAGAACCCTCTGATGAAGGCCAGGTTGGATGGGGCTCTGAGCAACCTGCTCTAGTGAAAGGTGTCTGTGCAAGTGGCAGGGGTGTTAGAACGAGATGGTCTTGAAGGTCCCTTCCAATCCACACCATTCTGTGATTCTGGTCATCTACTGACAGTGATGCACTGCTTTGAAAAAGAGCTTTCCAGACTAGGTTTTTCTTTGAGATGTTTTTCTCAGTACACTTAGAACAAGCTAAAGGATCACTCATAATTTTGCTCTTCTTTTGTTCTCTTTTTATGCACTTCAGAAACAGAACATTCTATACATTTAAAAACCACTGAGTGGGTGTATTTCTGCCTTAATTACTAGGAATGAAGTAGAAGATGAGTTTTGCTGTTCTTGGTTCTTCTGTTCATCTGTAAAGCTAACTTTCTTTTCTTTTCTTTTCTTTTCTTTTTTTCCAATGCAGAACTATGGTTTGGAAACAGAAAATCTAAAAACCCTTTCTCACAAACTGAATGCATCTGCCAAAAATTTGCAGAACTTCATTACTGGAAGGAGGAGGAGTGGTCACTATGATGGAAGGACCAGTCGCAAATTACCAAATGATTTTCTGACATCAGTAGTGGATCTGATTGGAGCAGCAAAAAGTCTTCTGGCTTGGTTGGACAGGTAAAATCTCCCAAATGTCTCACAGGTAACCAGATCATGCACACGAACAAGCTTCAACTTCTTTACAAAATGTAACATAGAAACTGAATGGAAGCAGAATTAGAATTCATTCATATGTTCCAAGGGGATGTTTGTACCAATTCTTTTTTTTTTAGGTCAGCATGCAATTCAGATTAGCTTTTCAGTACAGTACCTTCATGTGCACTGTGAATCTACACATATATACACAACACATATAAGGCAACAGGAGGACATAATTTGGTTTTATATGTATTTTTTACTAATACAAAGCAGCAATATAACCTGCATAAATCAGATTAATTGCATTGATACTATGAAGTTCACAAAACTGATAATACTTTTCATTTTATGGATGTCAACATATAATTCCAGAGTGTGTGTGTGTGTGTACAAACATGCATGTTGTGTTTTAGGCTTTTTTAAATAGCCTAAAGGTAGTGCTATACACTTTTACCTCTGTTACCTAGGTCGTATGTGGGACCAGGACTGAAGTGGTTTTGCTACATTTGTAGTGACTTTCTCTAATTATAACAAGAATAATACGCAGGTATTTAAGATGATCGTTGAAATTAGTAAAGTGGTTGAAATTAGTCTATGTGTAAGTCTTTATATAATGCATCACAGTGGATTTTCATCAGAGAAAATAAAATGCTTATCTTGATTTAAAGGTGTATCTTGTTTCCAGCAGCTGAAGTTTTGTTCAGAGTATGATCTTTGTGTAACTTTTTAAATCCAACAGAATTATTTCGTTTTACTGCTGTGTGCTTTGTGTTTAATTTTTCTGAGGAAAACCAACTTCTCTCCCATAAATGATTTCCATATAAATGGTTTGGGTGAGGCCTGAATCTTTTCCACTTCTTAAGCTAGACTGCAAGATCTTTGTTTTGTTCAAGAGATTGCATTGCTTCTTCTTTTCTACTCCCTCTCTAGCCCTTCTCCAAGTTTGAAACCCAAAGTACCTAAAGTTGGCTCCTAAATTTTTCTTTAGATATTTAACATCAGTGTGTAGAGAATTAGCTGCTCATGGAAAGAGTTTAGTATTGAGACTTGAAAATTTGGGAGTATATTTTTAGCTCTGTCTCTAACCTGTTAGTGCTTGGAATATCTATAGGCTTTGCTTTTTCTCCCTGCAAAATCATTATTGGCAGAAAGCAACGTATCATACTGGGTTTTGAAACAGAAAGTATAGTAGAAAAACATGTTCTTTTGCAAAGATGAGTCAATTTTTGCCAGTGATTTCTATTGAGAAATAATCTTGTTGGTTTCTCATTGAAACTTAAAGACTGTTTGTTAGTAAGAACTCAGAGTTCGTTTTCGGTTTTGGTTGTTTGGGGTTTTGAGTTCTTTTTTTAATAGTCTGTTATTCAAAAGTAAATTTCATATATATGTACACACATTCAACATATTGAAGAACAATGGGTTTTTTGCAACTAAATATAAATTTAATAATGGAAGTTCAGGAAGAAGGTAATTATTAATGCTAGGAAACATATGTATCTGAGGACTGGTGTGTCACTGTAGTACTGTGCACTGCATGTACTTTTTGCATTTAGCTGAAATGAAATGACAGCTGATCAGACCCAGGAATTCCAAGAAGTCAAAAATGAGGGAAATGATGGTGATATCACGCTTTCAGCAATGCTGTCTTGAGTGTCCAAAGAAAGCTTCAGATTTCCAGGAAAGTTCTTTTGAAGATCTAAACACCTGGTTCTAAGAAATGTTTTCTAAAACATTTTAAGAATTTTCTGATTTATGAGCGTCTGGGTATTTTGATAAAGTTTCTTCTTCCTTATTTGTGAAGACCCCAAATGAGGATGAAGGTAGGCCAATAAATACATTTTTCTCAGGAAGTGGGAACATCTGGAGATCAATATGGTTCTGCTTTTTGTATACCTTCTAAGAAAGTATTGGGGCCACTAGGGGGAGATAGAAAGACTTAAAAAATTGATGAGTAAAAGTTAGGAACATGGATTTAATTTTATTCTGCACACCTGTTACTATCAAATCTAGACCCCAAATCTTAGATTTTTGGTTGTTTTCTAGTACCAGTTCTATCTTAGGTTGTGAGAGGGAAGAGCAAACCATTAGGGTGAATGAAGTGGCTGTTAGGGTTGTCCACCCCAGTGCCCTGCTAGGCTGTCCCTGTGCAGTAGATTTTGAGGTCAAGTCTGGGAAGAGCAGCTGGCAGCAGCTCTAACTTGCATAGACATGCAGTGATGGGGTTTTATACATAGGGAGTGGTGACAATGCCATACAGGTTGTGCTTCCCTTGTTGCTGTAGTGAGTGCTCTGTTTATGATGTTTCTGTGGGACACTTAAGATCCTTAAGGACTTTGTTAGGCATGGCACAGTTATCTAAAAGAGTGTGAGAGTTGTGATGTGTTGAGTTACTTTCACTGTAGTCTTGCAGTGCTACTGTGCAGGGCCGATCCAAGGACACTTTTTGTTCCAAGTCTTTGCCTGGAGCAGTCCTACTTCCAGATGTATGTCAGAAATTGAGTTTTACTGAAAATTAGAGTAGCTTTTATTGCCAGGCTTTAAAGGTGTTTTGGTTTAGTTCCATTTATGAGCTGGAAACCTTAAAAGACAACTCTATTTTCAAAAAAAGTTGTCTGAGGATTTTGAGGAGCGTGGAATAACTCTCCTGTAACATGCTGTAAGGAAACTGTCATCACACTGATACATTTGAGTCTAATTTTAACTTCCTGTTACTTTCTCAGCCCACAAAATGTATCCTCTTTCAGGAGACTTCGTAGCTTTAAAACCTTTTGTTTTATACTTTCTCCCTTATCTTAAAATTCTTTCAAGCAAATTTCCTGACAAGATCGGTGCCTTGAAAAGCCATGAGTCTTTTGTGAAAGGATGATGCATTTCTACCTGACTCTTAACGTAATTTAGACAGATGGAAACCCACACTTCAGGCTATAGCAAGAAACTACTTACCTGATCAAAGCAACTTGGCATTGAATATCTCCTGTGATACTTCTCAGGAATTACAGTCAATCAGGTCTTCTAGACTTCCAGGTAAATTGCTGGAGTTCTGTTCAGTCTTTACTCCTGTAATTCATTGAAGTTGTATTCTTTGGAATAGAAATACATGTCACCTTTCTTTATCTTCCTTCTTCTCTGATGTGTCAGATTTCTGGAAATTCTTCTGCCTTCTATAGGGCTGATTTACTCCATCCTGGTGAGGAATATTTAAAAATGTGTAATTAAATTAGGATTACTCATTAAAATTCACTGTTGTGGATTTGCACTATGAATGTGTTCAATTTTTTGGTGTAAAGCTATTTCTAACCTCATGAAAATATTTTTTTTCTATACACTAGTATGTCCAATAGTAACGGCACATTTAATTGGAATTGAAATTAGGCATATTTATTTCTGTTAATCCTTGTTAAGGTTTCATTCTTAGACCACACATTTACAATCCATCTGAAAAACACTTTATAAAATGTTGCTATGTTGCTTTGTGTGTGGTTGTGTTGGTATTCACCATCTCTCCAATTTCTGTATTATGTATACATTATCCATCCATGGCTTTCATGATCTAAAAGCAGCATGAACACCTCAAGGATTTTGAGAGCTGAAGTTACTTTTTTCCATCTTTATCAAAATTCTGTTAGGATTTTACCATGTTACTTGCATCTTCAATGACACCAGTGAAAACTTCCCAGTTGTTGTCTATAGGCAAGCATAAACTGGAAAGCAATGATATCATAGGGATCCCAGAAAATTCTTCTGAGCCTCAAGTTTAGAGCATTTACCAATGCTTATAAGTAGCTTTCTCTCTGGTTAGGACACAGCCAGGTCTTGTACTGCACTCCCAGCTCATTTCTTTTCTACTCATTTGCTGATACCTATCAGTTGCAGTACTGAAATCACGATGAGTCCTGAATTCCTGAGTGCTCAGATTCGTCCAATAGATTTTCTCCCAGATCTTAGCAGACCACCTGACAGGCAGACAGAAAGTTGTATCTTCTTCAGAAGCTGGCACAACTCTGAGTGTTGAGTTTGTCTCCTAATGAGTCAGAAGCTGCTGCAAAGTGAAGACAGCCTTGGGAGCAGAAGGCTTTTACAAATCCTTTAAGCACCTCATTGTTCCTCTTCCACTGTACATCATATGTTTTTCGTTCATGGGACAGCTGGATTTAACAGGTACAGCTCATTACTGTAGTCTTGACTGGGAAGAACTGCATTGTTCTTTATGGAAGAGGAAGGATCCTTAGCAAACCTGGACTGAGGTGACATTTGAAGGCAGCTTCATGAGCTCTGTCTCTTCCTATTTCTCTCCTTGCTCTGCCAGCACAAACTTCTGGTGATGTCATCTCCCACGTTGTTCCTGGTTTGAGATGTTCTCTTCATTCACCTTCACCACATTCAGTTGTCTTTGCCAACCAAAATCCCTGGAAACCTGTATTTCCTGCAGATTGCACGAAGCAAGAATAGAATTCTTAGTTGTGCTTCTGGGCTTCTTCCTGTCTAGTCTAGTGTCTAGGCCATGTTATCTGGAGCCAGGACTTCTTATACCATATATCTTATGCAGTGTCAGTAGAATATTTTGGACCTTAACAATAGGACTAATATCTGTATAAAGTATAAATGCAGACTTAGAGAATAGTAGTGAGGAAGGATTGGTTGTTTTTAGGGCTACATGAGTCCTCATTAAAGAGACAGTAAGATAATGTGGTGGGTTTTTTTCTTTTAAGAGTTTTAAGAAAATACAGTCAACTTCCCGTGACATAACTACTACAACATTTTGCGTCTGTTGTTGTGTCACAGGTTTCAATGATCGTGAATTCGGATTTGTCAAGCACCACTGGATTTTTTTAGTGTGCTGTTTGACTCAGCCATCTGTGTGGGCAGAGATTCAATATGTCTTTCACAGCAACTCTTCTGTAGCTCTTGTTTTTCATACTAGCACTATCCCCTTTTTGGAAATAAAAAACTTGAACTGCTGCTGCAGATTATGCTGCAGTCTAAGTAGGAGAAACAAAGAGATTTTGTGGAGATAGACTTTTGTATTCAAGACTTTCAGTGCTGTGGCCAGAGAAAAGCTATCAGGCTGACAAATGTGCATCAGTCTGATTAACTTACCATGTGCTGTCTGGACGCGTGGTACATAAACAAAATGGAAGAAGAAGATGAACAAAAAAACCTAACTGTAGCTAGAAATTGTTGGTTATATAAAATATATGGTAAAATTGCTAATAGAAATAAAAAAAAAGATGTAAACTTTCACAGTAAAAGGCCTTTTTGGCAAGTCTAGGTCTGCTTTTAGGGTCATTCACAGAATAGTGGGGTGTATTCCTATAACTTCTAAACCTCAGGTGGATAAATTATTTTGGTAGGGGCATGAATTGCTACAATTCTGTGAAGCAGTTGTATCCATTCAGAAATCCTATTAAATAAGAGTAAAATCTATTCCTGAAGTTAAGGACTTTTGAATGCTTCAGTGGCTGACAGCATCAGCAGGATCTCCAAGCCTTACACCATGGACTTTTTTTGGTGATGCTTTGATGCATCAGAGAAGTGCAGCCCGCAATGATGTAAATGCTCTTGGTTTATGACTGAGCAAATCTGGGTGTTCAGGTTTAGCACACCCTTTAAATGTGCATTGTGTAAAGCATTGTAGTAGGAGAACATTCCCCACACCGAAATGGATGTCCTTCTTTTCGCCATGGTGACATACACAATGCATACGTTTCGTTCCATTGTAGGTGGAATGTATTCAGCTGGATTTCTTTGCCTCATTGTTTTTGGTGAATGAGCCCTGGTGATGTTTATGGCGTGACTGTTTTGTAGTTTTGGTAAAGAGGTGCGTTGTTTGAAAGCCCATAACTTCTTTCTTACAAAGAAAATGTTACTGGTTTAGAGTCTCCTTTATTAGAGACTTCATACAGTCCTGCTAGCTGTGCTTGGTTATTACTTGTCCTGACAGGGTAAATCTGCTTTATACACAAGGTGGTGGGAGTAAACAAATGGAACCCAAGCAAAAAGAAATAAAAGACTTTAGTGATTCTTAACTCACCACACCAGTATTGCACTATCTGTCAACTGGGTTTCAGCCTTAAACCTTTGAATCTTGTTTCCTTTATGCATTTCCCTTTTTGCTGGTTTGAGTGGTATACCAAACCTGTCAGTAAGTGCTGCCTCAGAATGCTATGGTACTTAACTGTATTGTGCTCCTGGAACAGCTGTAGAAGTTTAATGGAGCACTTATTTAAAGAATTCCTTTGTCCAGTGTGAATTTTACTGCATTCTTCCCTGATTCTACATAAAGCAGTTCCATTAGAAATACAAATGAAATGTTTGTTTCATGAAAGCCTAGAACTATGAACCTTAGATGGCTTAGGCAGTGTATATACAACAGTATTGTGCATTCAGATTTTTATTTGACCTCAATATGTTGCCTTTGAAGACTGCGTTATAGTACTGCTTTGGTTGCTTCTCTCTTTGAAAGATTTTTGACTATTATTTTTAATCAAAAGGCTCTGAGGTTGTTTTCCCTTGTTAGGATGCTAAAATAAGTATGATACTGGTTTTAAACTGCTCACAGTGTTTATTGTTATAAAATATCTCAGTACTACAACTAATGGTGAAATAGGATTAAATTTTGGTTTGGGTTATGCTTTTACTAACAGCCGTCTGAATTTGTCCAAATTGCAACTTTTTAAAGTGAAATTGTTATTTTGATGTATTATTTCCCCTTAATGCTATATGAAGAAGACAGATGAGGAGACTAAAGCATATGAAGACAAAAGTTGATAATGTAGAAATGAAATACTGGGGGTATGCATCTCCTTTGCAAATCTTTAATTGTTTTTGAAGGATTTTTCTTCATGTGGAATCAGTAGTTGGGACTATTAATAGCTGTTGAATTCTATTATTTCTTAATTCTATGATGGAATTAGCTGTGCTATGTTAATGTGGCTGGCTTTTCTAACAGTCGATCAGGGTGGTTATATGAATGAATATTTAATAATATAACTCATTTTTTCATTCTGAAAGATTCTGATGCTGTTAAAAATGCTAATTAGGTCTCAATTCGTAAAAGTGTACGCACATGCATGTGTGTTGCAGCCTACATTGCATGTGTATAAACAGTCACATTTCAGAGGTGTTAGATTATTTATGTCAAACACTGGTTTAAAAAGGTGTGAAAAGAACCAGTAGCCTTTTCATGCCTTGTCTTAGGAAAACCTTACATCCTATATAGATCAGGGCACTGAAGTTGATTGACTTCAGTGTTAAAAAAAAAAAAATTAAGCACCAGTGTTTTTTCCCTGTGGATGAGGTGTTTCAAAGCCCCTAATCTTGCCCTGGTGTCTCATAAGGTAAAGGTTCACAATGTGGGTTTGCACAGTGGAAAAATATCGTGGTTCCCACTTTTCCAGCTGTATTCATGATCACAAAATTAAGTCTATTAACTTAATTATCCTTGAAACGTATTACCCACTCATTTGTAAAAGTGGTTTGAAAATAACTAATGGCTTCAAGTGTTGGAAAGGAGAAGGATGGACAAAATGTGAGACTAAAGGCAAAAAATACCCTGCATGTGTTTGCAAAAGCATTCATGTGATTGTGTAAATTTATTTTCCTTAAGACACCAGGAGTAGAAGGGTTAGACAAATAATGAAAATGGGAAACCAACAGAGGTTTGGAAGAGGAAATGTGGTAGGAGCTACAAAGGTGTTTTCATGTGGGTGTTGCAAGGAAATCGCAATTTTGAAGGAATTACAAATTACAAATTACATGAGAAACAGTGAAAAATCTTCCACAAAGAGGGAAATGTGTATTGGAAATATCTTGGAAATGCCTGTGAGAGGTGAGACAATGAGACACAGATCAATGTTACAGCAGGAAGTGAGACAACATGTGGCCCCAGACCAAGGCAGTTCTTTACTTCCTCTTTTAATTTAAAAGCACCAAATTGGACAGTACAGGTGTTGAAAATTGCAAGTTTTTCTCAGGGAATTTTCTTCACTGGAGTTGTATGAGGTTCCTCAGACCTGAAGGTCCTAGGGTCTGTGAAAAATGTGGCTTTGAAAGAAAAGCATAGAAATTGCAAGGTGATAGAAGTGGCTCTGCCAAGCCAAGGATATATATATATATATTTTAAGTAGAGAGAAGTTGTCTAATTAAACAGGGAATTTCTTATACCTGGTGCAGATCTTAAGGAAGAAAGGGTTTTAGCAGCCACCTGAAGTTACAGTATATGTAGGCTTTATTTGCATTTATACAAGTTGATTCATCTATTCACAGTCAACAATATTGTGCTGTATTAAAATTATAAGCAATGGGTATATTACCAATGAAGAGATTTTTTTTTGTCAGATTGGTATTTTATACTGTGTCTCATGTGAAATCCATTTGGTGATCCTACAATGAAGTTTCTGTTGCTATTTTTTTTTTTTTTTGAAACTGCTGGCATGTTGTTACACTGAATCTTGCTGGACTTTGCCTACTGAAGTTGAGGCTTGGGATGGAGTCCCAAAATACATTTCCTTTGGAGGCAAATATTTAGAGAGGCCCTTACCATTCATCCAGCTGCTTATGTAGAAGTGGCTGTGTAATTGTGCATGCAGATTGCCTCCAGGGATGTGGTCTGAACTGGGGATGAGGAGAAAAGGGAATTGCAATTTTACTGGTCCAGTTTGCAGCAATACCCCAGAGAGGCATCTGCAGAAATTGATGCAAGGGAGTTGGTTTAAAAGCTACAGAGACCTGCAGAGGAGGCAATTGGAGGATCCCTTTGGTTTTCTGCAGGAGCAGAGTTGATTTAAAACATGAACCTGCCTCCTTATCTTTTTAAGTTGTGAAGCACTTCTCAAAATCTTATATCTTAGCTGTGGATGTGTAGTAGTCTTCTTCCTCCTGCTGACACCCTTGCTGCCTGCTTGACATGCTGTTGCCAGTAAATCTTCACTGTGATAACTTAAATGTAATTAAAATGAGTAATGTCTCAGTCCCTTTGCCTGCTCTTTCAAGTCAACAAAGTTTATTTGGGGCATTTCTAATGATTTTCACTAAGAGAAATGATGGTAAAAAATACTCTTTATTTTTTCTCATGAACCGTGAAACCAAACTAAATTACAAAAGTATGAGGGAAGATGATGTGGTATTAGAAGCCAAAGCCTACTGTGTGATTTTGTTTAGAGAAATGCTGGAGGCTGTGAAATGTCAAATAGATTCCAGTTGTGTAATTTCAGGATCAAATTGTATTAACACCCATACTTAAAGTAAAATAATACTATTTGCTGGCTTGATTCCATTCATCTTCAATACAAGTAAGTTCCTAAATGAACATGACCTTTTTAAATCAAGGTTTCAGCTAGATTCCAGAACCTTGATAGTTACAATTATGGAAGGAAGAATCAGTGGTTTTGTACATCTTGACTACTGTACTTCTTCAAACACAATTATCACAGAATCACAGAATCCCCTGAGTTAGAATGGACCCATCATGATCATTGAGTCCGACTCCTGGCCCTGCACAGGACACCCCAAGAATAACACCATGTGCCTGAAAGCATTGTCCAAATACTTCTTGAGCTCAGTTATGGTTCCTAACCAAGCAGTTCAGTTACCTTTCATCCTTTAATATGCTCATATATCTCCTAAACTTCAGAAGTGATCTCTGGGTGTGCCTGTGGGTTGGCCTGCTCTAGTGTGTACCTACTGTATGGTTGTCATATGCTGCAGAAAATTTTGACTCTGAATTGTGAGTGTATGTCTATGTCCAGTGACTTTCATAAGGCACCTTTTGGAACTTACCTTAGCTTCCAGTGTCTGTACTTTAATTTTAAAAGAATATACTGGTTTCCTCTCTAGAAAATAAAGGCAGAAAGTGTATGTCATTGCGTGATGTATTATATAAAATTAAAGCTGTTAGACTTAATTAAGCACACCTCAGAGTTAATTCTGTCTTATGAAGCATCAGGGCTGGATTGAGAGCCCTAGAGAAGAAAGAGAGCATGAGATGAAACCATCAGAGACTGGGGAGTTCACATGGGGTTATTAATGGACAATTCCAAATCTGCCTGCACTAAAATTTCAGTAATTCTGTGTTTAGAATTACTGTAATTTAGAAACCTGTTAGTTTCTAACCAGTAGAAACAGATTATTTACAGCTATACTTGGACTCGCTTATAGCAAAGTTCTTTGTACTGGAAATGTCTTCAGGCTTAAATAAGGAAAGCATAATACCAAGCAGTGCTGTAAAACTCTTCAAGGTATATTCAACTGTATGTGAAGTGATGAAAGAAGCCAGTTGGGGAAGGTATTAGTCACCCATCCTGATAAAAAGACAACCTCACTATCCCCTGTTTTTTTGTGTGTTTTAAATGTTTGAAGCAGGTTATTAGAGAAAATGCTATCTTTGTGATGCTAATAATGCCCATAAAGTCCTAATAAAGTCAAGCTCTTGCATCCTCTTAGAGAAAATAACAGTCCTGCCTAGTGTTTGGCTACTTCCTGAATAAAGGATGAGTCACATATATGAGCTTGCAGTTTGAGAGGCTTGTAGAACGCACATCAGATGACTGCCAGCTTCACTAACCAAATAGATTTTAGCAGTGCCTCTAGAAGGCAAGCAAGCTTTCAGGTAGGCAAGAATTTTAAACATCCTAATACGAAGTTTTTAAAGGCTAGGACACATGTAGGTAAGGTCTGTGAATGTTGGATTACACTGTTCATTTCACTAAGCAGTTCTGACTGTAGCACAGTGTGTGGGCATGTTGGGTTGTGCTTCCAGTTTAGGCTTTGCAGCCACTTCTCAGCATTCATTGATGCATCTCTGGCTTTAAATGCTGTTTCCCCCTCTAGATTCTACCTATTCCAAGTCCCTCTACTACTTCCCCCAGATATTAGATCAAATCCCAAGAATCCCAGTGAATCAGCCAAAAGCTTCTCTGATCTCATTTGCATCTGCACACCGTTCATACCACAGGAGGTAGTGCCTCTGGATGTCTTTATAAGGGTATTCCCAAACCAGTGCAGAAGGCCAGCTGGGCTACTTCTGGGGGAGTAAAGGTAGTCCAGAAGTCAATTGTTAGAAATAATGCTTTTATAAAGGGAATTTCTGAAAGAGGAACTTAAAACTGCAAGTGGATATCTGGATATCTGCTAGTGCTATTCAACTTTTTTCTTTTTTTTTTTTTCTTTTTTTTTTTAGATCACCTTTTGCTGCTGTCACAGATTACTCAGTAACAAGAAATAATGTCATACAACTCTGTCTGGAACTAACAACAATAGTACAACAGGTATGAGACAGTCTGCTTAGCAGTTTATTTTTTCTTGAATTGTAAATGGCTGTTACCTTCTTCCCCACAATTTTATTTAACACAGGCTATATCATTGTCCAACCAAAATAAGGGAATACTAGTATTTAGTAAATGCTTTCTAGAAATTCTATTTTCTGGTTTTTTAGTACTAGTTTGTGTTGTTCTGTGTATATGGCTCTGCATATCTCATCAGTAATATTTATCTTGGGTTCTCTAGTATAATATAATCGCTATAAAATGAGGTAACTACCTGATAATTTGCATCTTTAATTTCTTATATTTTGTCTTTCAATTTTAATTGCCTGTTTGGTTCAAATGATCTATATATATTGAACTTTAGTAATCCTCTCTTTCCTAAGGTTTGTATTATCTGTCTAGCTGTTGAAACATGTTGCCATGGGGTGGTTAGAGTATTTTGATTATATTTTTGTACATCCTACTTTCAAGAAATCCAGAAGTAGGTACTGAGAAGTAACTTGCTTAATGGGCTTCACTGGGGAATGCAAACCTGGGAACCTTCCCTGCCTTTCTGTCTGTGGGTTAGGTCTGTCTCCGTGTCTGTCCGTTGTTCTGCTCAACTGTAAAGTCTCTGCTGCCAAGCAGAAGTTTGAGGGATTCTTTGCACTTGAGAAGGTAGAGTGAAAAAAGGGGGAGAGAGTGGGCTAAGTAGGAGCGCTGAGGACGCTTTCTGGTTTTCACAACCATCACACCAAACTAAGAAAAACTAAACTTCTGACTCAGCTGTCCAGACTGGTCATTTTCCGCAGTAGCCGTGCATCGCTGTCTGTGGATAGTTTTTATATGAGGGAAGGAGCCACCTGATCAATTTTCATCTGTCCCCTATTAATGAGAAAGTGGGTAAAGTAGCACCACAGCGGTATTTCCCAGGAATTAGGTCATTATCAATTATTCTGAAAAATTCATCCCTATCCATGATACTGCTAATTCATCATGGTGTAGGTTGATATTTCTCTAGGTGTATTTTTCAGTGTGGATGAGAATAAATGTTACTATTTAATACCTTTGGAGAGCAGCATTTTTACCTTCTCCAAAAATGACATAATTCTGCAATCAGGAAGTAGTTCATGAATCCATACTTTGAAGTCAAAAGGAGCATTTATGTGCCTAAATTTAAGCATGTACTGAAATTGAATTGGGCTGTATTCAGAAGAACAATAACGAAAAATTCCATTAGTAGTCTCAGACACGTGGTTTGAGCTCAACTTAAATGCATTCCAATGGTGCATTTCAAAATGTCTTAGCTGCTGTTTTTTAATATGCTCACTGAACACACTGAGATTCTTCGTTGTGCTTTCTGCTGGCGGTAAATTAAATCTTTGAATATCACGTGGTTTTTCTGCCTCGGAATCTTGTTTTCTTTTGTATGCAAAGTATTTTATAGTACCTTACTAGCTTAGGGTTTTTTTTGTGAAAAATCTACAAAAGGCAATGTTACAGTTTTTCTTTTTAACAGCAGAGAACAGTTTCTTATAATGCTTAAAGGTTTATGAAAGGTATACAGTCTGTACATTTTAAATAACTTTGAACTTTTTAAAGACTTTTTTATAATTTAAAAACAGAAGTTCAGTAGCTGAGTTTCATTAGGAATTTTTTGTGTTGTTTAAGTTATAGTCAGTGTTTAGATTTATTAACCAAAACAAAAAAAACCAATTCTTTAGTCAAGATGAAGAATAAAAAGCACTAAACTTAAGTGGCTTGTTTGAATTATTTTGCACATTTTGAAGGTAATTGTAGTACTGTGTTTCTTCATGGAACTAAATTATATTGGGTGTCCCCCTCATTATCAGAGCTAAATGGATAATGAATTAAAATGACAGTACTGCATCGCTTTTATAAGGATAAAGTCTAAGAAAACCTAATGAGTGTCTATATTTTAACTTATAAATAATTAGAAAAGCTGGAGTTGAGACAGATTTTGGCATAAAATGTGGGAAGATGTGGGGCATGCCAAAAACATGCTTTGTTTTAACTCTCAGGTTTTTTATGTGTGTTGCACATTGCCCAAGGCTTGACAGGCCAGTGTGCAGTAGATATTTGCCAGTGAGAGCAGGTCCCTCAGACCACTGCAAGTTATCACTGTAGCCTGCACTAATCATCTGCTACTATGCAGCTGCTTTATTTTGGCTGAGGTATTTTTTCCTCCCCCTTAGGATTTTAGGATTTTGTTTCACAGCCTCTTCCTGCAGGTTTTGACTCATAATACTGTCCTCCTTGCTGATGGCTTCTCTAATTCAGGGCTTGCATTCTTGTTAATTTTTATTATAAATTCTTTCCTTGCAGAAAAACTGGAGGGGAAAAAAAGAATTTAAAAACCAAACAAATCCATGAGACTATTATTGTTTTTGCTACCATTTCTTTTCATTTTCTCTCCTACACATCTGTCTCTCAGTAGCAATTGAATGCTGAGCATGATCTGTACTTTCTGTTTCCTCTGCTATGCATAAAAAAGGCCAGTTCTTTTCTGATGGTACAGGATAGATGTTAAAGGACTATGGGTGATCAGGTTGTGTGTGTGTGAGATTGCTTTGGGTTGTGCTTTGTTTGCATTTGGTTCATTCGTGAATTTAGATTTGTGTTGACAGAATTACTCCAGTCACAAATGCATATCAGGAAGAATGTGAGAGCCTGTTCTTGATGATGTTCATGGAAGTCTTGTTGTTGACTTAGATAGTTGGGTTATTCAGCTTCAGAGCGTGCCAAGAACTGATCGGTCCTTTTGAGTGTGCTCATTTTGGTTTAGAAAGGTAGCAGTAGCTCGACTGGTAACTGTAGGGAACAGAAGATTTCTTGTTTTCTTGGACAATCTGTAGATAGCTTTTATTTTTATTCTCGATGCTCTTATTCCTCAGAAGTTCATTAAGGTTTCACTAAAGAAGCTTTCTTCTTTAAAATTGAAACCCTGGGAATCTTGGGAATATCTGAAAAGTCTAATTTTATATTGACTTTGTAAGTTACCAGACAGTAAAGAAAACTTTGCTGCTGAACACAATATTTCTTTTGCTGCTCTTTAATAGTGATCACTAGTAGCCCTCATCACATGTTTTTTACTTTCCTTAATCAGCTTTCACAATGATTTGCAATGTTTATTTCGTTTTAAAACCACTGATGTTTATCTTGCAGCTTTAGTGTGTGGTGGGATTTACTCAGGAGTATGCTGCAGTAGAAGCATAGCTGTAGGCCTGTAAATACTCCTTTAGAAAAGCTTCACTGCACTTAATTCTCTGCCTAAAGACCTCTTTGAAGAGCTGTGGTGGAAGCAATGCTGTGTAACCAGGGTGGAGATGGAGAGCAATCACTTGGCTGACATGGATCTGTCTTGCATTGCTGCATAAAGCACACTTCTGACATCAGCTGTCACAGCAGCTTCTGGAGGTAACCTCAGATTTTGGATGACACAGGGTGAGAACCTGAGTGATGCAATTTGGGAGGTGGCAGCCAGGATGGAAGATAACAAAGCGAGAGCAAGATAATCCTACACAAATGCACTGTCTGGACTTTATGGGCACCTGTGATTTTGAGATAAAAGCTGTCCTATAGAGCACACAGAAGTGCTCTGTGCACTGCTTTAGCTGAGAGGTTTGGAACTTTTTTCCCATTTAAAGACATTTGAGATATAAAAGAGAAAGCATCCATATATCCCTTGCCCAATGGATGCACTTCCTATCCCAGGGGATATTTCTGTTGGCTTTTAGCTATGGCTGTTTCTCAGATAAAAGATGTTGAAAAGGATCACAAATTATTTCTTGGGAAATGCACTATTTTTTATGTCATTTTTTAGTTTTGTAATCACAAGGCTGTAAACTCAAAAGAGAAATGCTTCAAATGTTAAGTTTCACTGAGAAATGTCAGTAGAGGCTTGTTTTCCAGTTAAAAGGATAAAATGGAAATTTACCTTCCTAGCTCCCCTGCTCTGACTCAGAATTCAAATGCAGTGATATAAAGTGGTTCTATTCATTTGCTAAGGACAGTATCAAAATCATGAATGAAGAAGAATAATTAATATCCTGAGTACCAGTCTTACAAATTATCTCTCATCTTTTCCATCACAATTCCTCACTTTTGTTTTTAAGTCCTAATTATTAAGGACTTTAAGGACTCACTAAATATAGCTTAAAATTTTAAAATTTCAGGTCATACCAAATTGCTAATTATCTCAGGTATCTTTAGCTAATAAAATGGTTTTAATAGTTTCGTGGTGTGAAGCTATGATTGGATCATCATTAAAGCTGCTTTGGGCCTCCAGATTGTAGGGATTTTCAAAGCAACATGTGTTTGCTGGAGACAGTTGCATCTTAAATTTTAAATTTTTTCCTTTACATTTTTAACATTATTCTTTCCACCCCAACTTTATTACCAAACAGAATTGATTGCAGAAAAAAACTTTGTTAGCCTGCTGTGGTAATAATAATTTCCTTCCCACCTTTTTTAGATAAAAATACTGCATGATGGGGAGGCCACATTCTTGAAGTTTTTTATTTATATGCATAGCACACTATTTATACAAAACATATTTGGTAAGTGTTCAGGTAAGGGGTAAGTGTACAAATAGGTAGCTAGATAGATGTAGGGAAAGGTAAATAAATACCTCCCCTTGAAAACAATTCACAGGCAATATCTGCCTATGTATATAAAATCAAAAGGGTATTCATATGAGAATATTGTAACTCATTGTCTGTAATGCTGACAGGAATTCACTTATCTTGTATCCTTCATGTGCTGCTCTTATGCAAGATTTTCTATTCTATAGGTTTCAAAGCAGCTCTCAGTAGTGGAGTTTCAGGATACATACTGATCTGTGCAGTTATTCTCTTCACTTTTGAAAGTTAATGTGTAATGCATATAATGTATATATAGTCAAAAATAGAAACTAAAGGATTGTGGGAAGCCTGAAATTGTTTGTTTACAAGAAGCTATATCAAAGTAGTTTAAATGTATGCTCATGTATGCTCTTTAGCAATGGTTTTCTCTTTTTCATAGTAAAGTAGCTTATTCTCTTAAAGCACACTTTTATGGAAAATTTCAGATGTAATTTAATGTAATGTAAAAAGTGCCTGAGGTACTTAGCATTGATGCCTTTTTCTGATTCTGGTAGTTTGTTTCTTCTATTTGATTATACAGTTTTTTTCCCCTTGAAATGGCTTACTTGTATATATATTCTCTTTTGCTGTAAGTTTTGAAGTGCTTTTTGAAATGGAATTAGGCATGGAATAACTGAAAGATTAAAAAGTCAATAATAGTCTGTTGGGATGAACCTCTGCTAGAACTAATTTGATGACTCATTAGTTGTCATTGAGATAGGTGCTGTAAAGAGGTATGGGGTTTTCTTCCTAAAGTTGTGTACTGCTGTATATGTCTGTGATGTGACATTATCAAAGCAGCTTATGAAGCTGCCACCCTGTAAAGGTGAATTTGTTTTCTTTTCCATTCTCAGAGAAAGTAATTTCTTTTCCTAGGGGATAGGAGGAAAAAAACCCCAAAACCCACAAAAATACTCAGGATTGCTTAATAGGTAAAAAACTTAGTGACTAGAAAGCAAAAATGAGTTGGCTTGTTTTGTTATTTTTAGGCTTTTTTTTTGTTTGCTTGCTTTTCTTCCAGATTAATGATTGACAGTATCTGAACATGGGGGAAAAGTGAAACACAAAGCAGAATAATTTGTGAAAAAAGGAGTATTCTTTTTGACAGGGCATATGTAGCTGTTAAAATTTTTTAAGAAATGGAGCTTGAGTGGGTCAAGGTGACAGTGAAGGAGTCAGGGTCTGTGGAACTTACTCATGGAACCACATGCAGAAAGTTGGTGAAAACTGAGATAAAGTGTAGATAGGAGAGAAAATGTGGCTTTGTATCTCATGTTTCCTTTAAACAAAAGCTTTCTTTACAAGGCTGATGTGGGCACTGTCGGTGCACCCTGAGGGGCATCACAGCCTCCATCTGAATGAGGCACACAGGATATGCCACTCTTACTGTGTAATTGTAATTCTTTATACATGGTAACTTCCATGATTAATGAGGATGTGTTGTGTTGGTCATATCAGTAGATGTGAAGCCTGAGACTCTGCATTTCTATTCCTTTGGACACTGATCTCCTTTCCCAGGGGCAGAGCAGTCTCTGTAACCAGGTACAGTGAAGCAAATTCCAGTTCAGTATGGTGAGTTACAGAAACCATGTGTTGCCAAGGAACCAGTAAGAGCCTTAGGCATAAATTAGTGTAGTTTCTGTCTTTATTTCAGGACTATGTATGTGTTTGTTTGCTTAAATCCATTACAAATACATACATTTGAGATGATCCAATATGAAACATTGAAGTTGTAGCTGAGCCTGGAATACCATCTATCTAAATATCAGTACTTTTTTTCCAGTTCAAATAATTTAATTTTTTCTATTGGCAAATAACCACCTAGAAAAATATAAAACATGCAATATTTTGCTGCAGTTGTATTTTTAAAACCAGGATTATTTACCATGACACTACTAGAGGAAAAGCAGTACTGAAAAATTAAGAAGTTATTTGCCTCTAAATTGTCTTGGAAGTGACATTGAAAACTTAAGAACTGCACAATACATTGTGCTACAAACTCTATTTTGCATGCCAATAATAAAACAGTTTGGATGCATGAGGCTTATTTATAGGTGTGGGAAGTGTTTTGAGTTTGTTTTTTTTTTCCTTTGGATGTGTGATTTTTTCTTCCGTTCCTATCTCTCATCTGTTGATAATTTCAGTGGATTTTTTGCCTTATGAGAATGTCACCAAGTAGAGAAATCATCTGAGCAGCTGAAATTTGACTTAGACCATGTAAGCACTTACTTGGATTCTGAAGGATATATGGCAAGTATCAGTGATTTTAGTTGGTGCTGAAATACTGGCTGTGGTTTCTGACTGAATGGTGTACTGGCTCATTTTAGAAAAAACGAAGAGGTGTAACTCTCTACATGCAAAGTAAGAATGAATATGTGACCAGATGCCTAAGGAAAGCAACATGATGTCTTTTACAGAAGGGGGGAATAATTTGAAATGGAAAATTACTTCAGAAAGATAGAATAAAAGAGCTTAGTGCACCTATTGCAACTCTCTTAATCCAGCAAGCAATTTTCCCCAGTAGTTGCTTGGTCTGTGGGTGATTTATGTAAGTTGTATTAAATTTCTACATGAAGTATTCTGTTACTATGGTGATAGGTGCCACTCCACACAGATTGTTTAAATAAAATTAAAGCAATTCTTTGTACTCAGTAAGCTGGGTAATTGCTATTAGTTTGTACACAAGGGTTATGAACTTAAAGTACTGCAGGTTTATTGCATTTTCAGGGAAAGGCTCTAGACTTCTAGAAGCATGTGTGTAGGTTGCATAAGAAATGTCCTTTTTTATGGCATTTATTTAGTGGCTTGCATTGTATTTTCCCAATAGAGTTTTTTCCTTCTCCTCTTACTGTGATGCCTGCTCACCATTCTGCTTTCTCCCACCTCTCTCAGTTCTTATTCACATTTCCAATGGGCAAGGACAGAGCGGGTCCTGCAGATTCAGATGAGTTTACTGGCTTTAGTGTGGAGGGGAAGGGAATTAATTACAATAAAATGAGGATGTTATAGACCCAGTGGCAAGAAACTGCAGGAATTGAATAACTGTAGCATAAGTGAGAAAGAAAGCAAATATTTCTGAACGGCAGTGGGAATGAAATCGACAGGATTTGTGTGGGAAGCGAAGAGGAGTTGAAAATGGCACCCAGGTTGTGAGCTTGTGGGACATAAGGTAGTGGAGCTGTTGACAGAGATAGGGAAAGAAAGAGGGAACAGGGAGTGTTTGGGAAGAAACGTGATTGCAGCTCTTCAGCATCCTGTGTTAGGGCTGGTGGCAAATATCCAGAAGGAGATTCTGAACTGTGAATGTGAACAGAAGGGCTGAGAGATCTGTGACTCATCCGCACAGAGATGATAATTAAAGCAGCATGATTTTAGGAGGCTGCTGAGCAATAGGGAAGAGGTTGCAGAAAAGGGGAGAGTTGAGGATAGAGCTCCCTGGGACTGTCACAGTTGAAACAGCCATAATGGGAGACTTTTTGAGCAGCCCACTGGAAAGAAAGTCATGGAAATAGCATATTTTGGGATGGTTACTTAGAAATACAGTGTAGATTTTAACAGTGTCTGTGGAATTTTAAAAATTCATTTCATGTGGCCGCAGCCAAGGGTTACCTATGCAAGCATTGAGTGTTGTATAGCTTAGAGGAGCTTGCTATTGCATTTTAGTTAGGTAAGAGTAGAAGAAAAGTATTTCCTTTCCCCCTCTCTCTGTTCCAACATTTGTAATTTTCAGTGTCCAAGGCCCATACCTTTCGTATCCAACAACCTGCCAGACCTCAAAATATAAGATGTGGTAAAGCACATCAGGAAATGGCTGACTGTGTCATGCTCTTATTTCTTAGCACGTTGCCAGAGGAGAATGTTACCTGCTTACCAGCTTCTGTAGCTTTTGGGGCATTTAAGGTTTTTTGTTCCTTGTACTTTTAAAGGGGGGTTGGAGGAGGGGGTTGAAGGGAGCTGTGTATCTGCCAGTTTGCTTTCTATTATTCCAGTAATTACCCAGACCTGCCTGTTAATCACAGTCTAAGCAGGATTCCATAATATCCATGAGTTTTCTAATCATCATGCTCTACAGAACACAGCATTTTGTCATAGGCAGCCATAGCCTGGGCTGCTTCAAAAGCAGGGAGTGATTCCCCCACTCTACTCCATTCTGGTGAGACCCCACCTGCAGTGCTGCATCCAGCTCTGAGGCCCCCATGTACGAAGGATGTGGATCTGTTGGAACGACTCCAGAGGACGTCACAAAGATGATCAGAGGGCTGGAGTCCCTCTGCTATGAAGACAGGCCAAGTGTTCAGCCTGGAGAAGAGAATGCTCCAGGGAGACCTTATAAGCAGCCTTCCAGTGCCTAAAGGGGACTACAAAAAAGCTGGAGAGGGACTTTTTACAGGGGTTATGTAGTGACAGGACAAGGGGCAATGGCTTTAAACTGAAAGAGGCCAGTTTTAGATTTGATATTGGGTAGAAATTTTTCTGTGTGAGGGTGGTGAGGCACTGGAACAGGTTGTCCAGAGGAGTTGTGGATGCTCCACCCCTGGCAGTGTTCAAGGCCAAGCTGAATGGGGAAAACCAGCTGAGAAACCTGGTCTAGTGGGTGGCATCCCTGCTCATGGCAGTGGTATAGGAACTAGATGATCTTTAAGTCCCTTCCAGCCCAAACCATTACAGGATATCATTCAAGTGACTGTTTCAAAGCTGTCATTGTTTATTCCTGCCATCAGCTGAATTAGATGTACTTTCAATGTATTTTCCAATTAGTGAAAGGCTAAGTGAACTCAACCTGTCTTACCCTTTTACCTGTTTGGAAACTATGTACCAGTGTCTTTGTCTGATAAAAGTGATAAAGATAATAATGAATGAAAGTACACTAAAGGTTATGAAACTTCTGCCACCTTCATGTGTTGGCCAAGCTTTAGACTTTGTCATCATTATTGTTGAGAACTTTTGTGAAGACCTTCAGTGATGACTTCAGCAAAACTCAGTCTTGTGGCTCTCTTGCTTTAGCTGAATTGGGCAGAATTCAAACCAAATGAGCCCTTCTAGAGCCAATGGCATAAATTCCCTAGACCCAGTGGCACTCAAACAGGCACCTTGGAGCCAGAACAACTTATTTTGCACTCCTGAGACTGAGGGGGCTGGAAGTTATGATCTGGGCATTCTCAAGTTAATTATTTTTTATTGTTGCTAAGTAGCAAGACCAACAGATCATCCATTTGACTTACACTGCTATTAAAGTATTCACTTACAGTTTTCATCAATTTGAGATGCAAAGGGATGTAAAGAAATTTTTGGTTTAATTCCATCCAATGGCTACATTGCTCAAGAGAGTTTTATGCCAAAGGTTTGGCGATATATGAGAGTCTGAACCCCCTTTTAAGCAATGATTTAATTCACTAGTTTTGTTACAAATGGAAAACTGGAGCTGCGTAGCTTAGAATATTTTGCATGACTTGAAAAACAGTGGTGACAACAATTCTATCTGACATGTTTTTAAGCAGTATGTAAAATCTAGCCCTCTTGAAACTCGACATGGAAGATGAGTGGGATTTCTCATGCATTTTCCAGGTAGTTTTACTACTACTTTTAAATGGTGTTCCTAACACAGTTACCTACATTTTTATCTGCCATATACTGGAAGAAACAGTGCACTATTCACATACATAAACATAAACATGTATTAAAAAGCTTAATCACTTTGTTAATAATAATTAGCTTCCTGTAAATTCAGTTGGACTGCAGAGAAAAAGAAATGAAGAAATAAGTGAAGAAGCTCCACCACAAGCATCATAAAAGCTACCCAGAGAATTGATGATTTCATGGCAAGCTCTTGCTCTACACAGGTTGCTCCAGTTGAGTGAATCACACAGGCTGCCTTTTTAGGCAATGCTACTATCATATGCATTTACAAAGGACATTTTTGGATTAATATGTTGCCTGAAAATTTTGACATTTTGTTCCTGAAAATCGTTTAGTCTGGTTCTCTCTCAGTTCTGCCTAGGAATTTGCCTTGCCTTATAGGAAAAAATAAATTAGGATGACTACATATACATGAGCAACTAAGGCATTCTGCTGAACAAGCAAATATAATGAAAGGAGTCCACTCCATCTCTGGGTACTCTGATGTAAGGATTACTAGAAATACTGAAATGTTGGTGAAAGATTTAATGCATATATTTCTGCATTTCTCCCTTTTTAATAATCCATTAGCTATTTCTGTGTATATATTTCTTTTTCTGAGCTAGCATAATTTTATTCTGAAGTAAAGTTATGGAGTTGACAGGAACTTAAGGCTGCCAAGAAGAGTGCAGTGCATCAGCTGCCTGGAATACATGGCAAAACCACGAATAATAATAATAATAGTTGTAGTAGTGGTAATAATGATGGAAAATTTTAAGATTATAGCCTGCAAGTATACTGAGAGAAGTGTGACAGGTAATTGCGATAGGTAATTTGACAGGTTGCCAACTTGGACTTGTAAACCACATCATATAGATGCAAAAATAGAAATGTTTTCTGCAGAATATTTATCCCACAGTTATAGTACTGGAGAACTGCATTAACATTTTTTATCTGTGGGACATGGGAGCAGTAGGGTAAGTTGGCAGGTTGTCTGTATCTCAGTTCTTCACGTTTTGAGTTGAGACTTAATCAATGTGGGTGCAAAGAAAAAAAAGAATAAGAAAAGTAGTACTGTAATTAGCTGATCCCATTCCCCACTTCAGTGAGATACTAAGACAAATGTTTAAAAAGAAGGTGGTAATACTGAGGATAGAAAAAAAAAAGGAAAGAATAAAGCATCATAAACACTGCTTTTGAAAAAAAAAAAGTCCACAGATATTTGTATTTTGTATATGTTGTCTCACATCTGATTTGTTTCAGCAGTATCTGGACTGGGATGGGTAAAATGTGTACATTTTGCAGTGTTGTCACCAGTCAGTGCTGTCTGATTCAGTGGGTTTAATATTAGCATCCTCAGCAATTATTCCTTATGACATGGTAGGATCTGTGCAGATATAATTCAATTTTTTTTTTGTAGAGACCATGTGAAGGTCAGAACTTATGGAAGAAAAAAGCAATGCCTCTCAGTTACAGTGTGGTGTAGGTCTTGCTAGTCTTAAAGTAGGTTTTGAAATTGTACTGGGATTGAGTACAATTTGAGTGGAGAAGAACCTGCTCCTTCATTTGTGTGGTTTGTTCTTGCTGCTCTTATCTTCCTCCCTTATTGCCTTTTTTTTTTTTTCTTCTATATTGGAGCTCTTGTTTTTCTTTTTTTAGGATAGTTCCAGCTGTATGACAGAGTTCCCTTTTGCCATTTTTGTGCACGCGGCAGAGCTGGAAAGAGTGACCATGAAGATCTGATATTAGTCATAAAGTTTGTTCCATCGTATTTCCTTTTTCTTGTGGATGACATTCTGCCATTTTTCTCCCTTAAACTACTAATGGCCAGTATTCTACTGTATCTCCAGGAAATTTAAATTAACACAACTTGTTTTTTTGCTTTATTAACAATGTGTGTCATTAATGTTTTAGAAAATAATCCACAATTAGAAGATAACCTTACAGTGTTTCAGCTGAAGTTTTGTTTGGTTGGTTAGAAGATCACATAGCCTAGCTATACATACAGTGTGGCAGTGAATATATATGTTCAAAGTTCAGAGAATAAACAGGTAGAAGTAATACATGTCCTCCTTGCTGTAACTGTGCCTTTCAGTTCAGGGATAATCACAGTATTGGTTTAACTAAGTGAATAGCAAATTTTTAGCTTGTGTAGGAGTAAAGCTTGGTTGCAGATTTTTGTGTATATTCTTGCTTTTCTAAAGTAGAAAAAAAGTTGATGCTAAACTTGCATATGATCTGTTTCTTACCTTAATTGCAATATTTTGGTACTCTAGTTAAACAGATATTAAAGAAAACCTTTAAGGAGTAAGATATAGGCTTGTATGGAAGAAAAAGACATTCTGCAGGTGTGGGTGGTATTGCTACTAAGAATAAAAATTTATTTCTAATTGCATAGTTAGAGACTTTTTATAGTTCTCAAGTGCTTTAAGCTCTTTTAGGTGAGATGAAATGGGTATAAAAAAGCAATAACTGTAAATGGTAGAAGCCCCCAGTAATAACCAGTAAACCCAAGGGGTGTTTGTGGAGGGTGGGCACAGTTCTCTTCAGCCCTTGCTTAAAGACAAAGCACAGGGCAGCAAAGGGGAAAGAAACGGTTTCCTGTGACAGAAAGTGGCATGTGGCTTTTGCTGCTGGGGTTGTCCTCCAGTTTTTCTGTCTTTTATGGTTTACTGAACTTTTCTCTTGCCTGCATGTGAAGATGTAGTATGAACAATCTGCTGTTGCTATGTGATGAACTTATTTAGCAATTCTTTTACTTAAGCCCTGGATTTTTAGGGAATGGTGTGTTGAGGATGGAGATTCGAGGTGAATCTATTCATAGACTGGATACCTGAGAAGTTTTCCACTTGTTTTACTATCTTTTGTGGATTCAGAAATATTTTAAGTTTTTATATATAGTCTTGGTTTGCCAGAAGAAAGCATATTTCTTTAGCTTCCTTCGTGATTGTGGGGGAGTTTTCAATTCAAGGATTTAGCAATATTTGTCTGTTATTCACTGCTTTCTTCTTTGTAATAAACCCCAACAGCAATTGAAATTAAATCTTTCTTCCCTTAGTAGTTCTCAAATGGTATCCTCTTTAAATTGTGTTTAAACTTATAGTAAACTCTTCCTATTACCAATGAAATTATGTCTGCTTAAAAACACTTTTTTCTTTAATATAAATGTTGCAATCTCTTCCTGCTATTTTTGCAAAATGATTCATAAGTAACCATGCAGAAAATAGATGTATCCAGATTGAAAATGTTACATGCCCTCCCACATAAAACAATGAAATGTGTGTTTTGCTACTAAGATTGCAAATACTTCATTGATGTCTGCATATAATTAAATGTGTTAGATTTTCTTTCCGGCTAAACTTACTGGCAAATGTTTCCTGAATGCCAACAGCTGTTATTGGGAAAATGCTTCCCAATCAACCTGCTACTTCTGCATACATGGCTTTATATAAAGCTTAAGGACACATTGGCTTTTCTTGCCTGAGTAACACTGGAAGTGTTTAATGGATTAAAAGTTCTTTTTTTTTTTTTTTTAAACACTTGCATACAAAAAAGTTGGTTTTCTAGTAGGATAAATTGATTTTAAAATGAGACTTTAAACATGAAAACTCAGTTACATCTTTCATGTGATTTGTTAGATAGGACGTAAAGCATCTGTTCTGAATCGAGCTTGCACTAATTACCACAAAGTTACAGCACCTGAATGAACTCGAGTGGTTCTTTCACCAATATTGATTGTATTCTGTGTGCTCTCTGCCTTGGGAATTCTATTTCTTTATATCCACTGGGATTCTGGCCTGTCAGAAAAACCTTTGCAGTCCCAGCCCCCCATCTGTTGGTGTTGCTTATGGAAGCTGCCTCACATGCTGCATGAGGTAATGAGAATGTACCAGGGTCCCAGCAGGCTGGGTGTGCCTCAGGTTTAATGGGTGAGCTTTGTGAGAGGTGTTTCTCCTCCTTCTTGTCAGGCTGTGTTATAAACAATCAACTTCCGTTCCTTCTCCACCAAGGTTCTCCTTCCCTTCTTCAGCAGTGTGCACAAACGTCAGTTCAGCTCAGCCAGAATCGTTCATCTCAGTCACTTAAGACTGTTGCTGGTATCTCTGATTTCCTGTGGGACCATTAGAAGCAGGTCATTTTTGTCCATGCTCAGGGATGGCTGCTGGAAGGCACTTGGGTGATAGACGTGTTACTAACTGGTACATGCCAAAGGAATGTAAAGTGGAAAGAGTGTTGTCTGTCTCAAGGAAGGAAACAACTAGAGCTAGTGAATAGATATAAACATTTACCAGTATCTCCTTTCCTTTAAGTGGTAGCTTTACACTTTCTTTCAATTCTGTCTAAGTCTTTGAAATACTTAGTTTCATCCTAAAGACTTTTCAATTTGGTTCAATTCTTTTAATGGTAAGTCAAAGAAGGAAGAGTGATTGGACCAATTTAACCTGCTTTTTCTGCTTTACTCTTTCAGGATTGCACAGTATATGAAACAGAGAACAAAATTCTTCATGTGGTGAGTACCATTTGGATTTCTCATAACCAAGTTTGTATAGACCACATAGAATTTTAGAGCTGTGTGTTTTGTGCTTTTTGTATGCAGTGCCAGTTTGATAACTAACTAGACTGGGTGTGACTTAGTGAATTTATGGAACTACTTGTGAGCAGTTCAGGAGCTTTGAAAGAGTTTGTGCTTGTCTGGCTCAGGCCCATCTGTTATTTGTAAACCATGATTAGAAGAGTGATGTTTTGAAAAGGCAGTTTTTTGAGAGGGAGATGGTTGCTAAACTTCTATGAAATAATTTTTTTTTGTGTTAGTGATATAGCTTAATTTATACAGCTTTATTCCTCATAGGAGCCAGAAGATAGCCTAATTATAGGAAAATAAATGCAATGTTTCCTTTTGAATTCTCAGCATAAATACAACAGTCTCTTCTGAGAATCTTTAGTTCTATATATGGTAAATAAAGCAGATAAAAGTTATCAGGGCATCAGAAAACATGATGAGTTTAAAAGCTGGTGTATAGAGTGTCAAAAGCTTGAGTAAATCTTGTCTAAGAGCTGTACCCAAATTTTGGGTATTAAATTGTGTTTCAAGTTGTGACTGAGCTTTAGTGAGTATTAAGTTAACCCACAGCTTGTTTCTAAAAGTTAGACTTGAAGATAATCTCTTTAAGGGTGAGTAATGAGTTAGTTTAATTTATTTCACATTCAGGTAGGTTTTGATATCTTACTGTTATTATTCCCAGAGCTTAAGCCAGAAAATACTGCATTTCTTTAAGTGATCTTCCCAGTAAATGTTGAAATGCTTCTTTTTCTGTTACTTATTTTATTCATAGCGTACCTGTATGAAATGCTTGGCAGGCTGAATCCTTTAAGCTTTTGATGCTTTGGTTTCACAGTGAAGTGGAATAAAAAGTCTCCTTGTATTTTTAAGTTTCGCTTACACTTTTTCAGGTGTGAGACATAAAGAATTAGCAAATTTAGTGGGGCTGACATTGTCATCTACACTAGGTCAACCTCTGCAAGTATTTAAGTAATAAAATCTTTTATTACATAATCTTGGCAGAAGTTGAAGGGCTGTGAGTTTGAAATTTGTATATATAGCCTGGTTTTCAAAGCATGCTTGCTGTCTGCTGTAAGAGCTGAGTGTTCTGAGATCTTCTATATGCACTATATACCTTACACAAATTGGCAGAAAGGACTGTAAAGGAAGCTGCCAGAATTTAGGACTGAGGAAACATCACTTTATTCAGTCATTAGCAGACAGTTTTGAAGAAACTGAGAGGGGTTAATTCAGGATACATGAGTACGCAAAATTGAGACAGGCTTCAAAAGTTATTGTACATCATTCAGACTCTTGTAGGTTTATTTCTTTAGTCTGCATTGTGGTCACAGGTGGGCATAGGTATAAACGTACTTTCTGTGATCACTGCTCAAGCTTGAAGGGAAACATAAGCACAAACAGAGCTTTGAATGCCTTAGTGAAGCCGTGGGTTAAAAATGACCTTGTAAGGATTGAACACATCTATGGATTACATGTAACTTGGAGCATTTCTGACCATGGCGCATATCAGCTGATCGGTGGGATTTGATGGGGGAAAGGCTGACCAAAAGCAATTGGTAAAAGAGGTAAATCTGTGACTAAATAATTAAATTATGGCATTTGAGATTATAGTAGGCACATAGAAGATCCTCATTGTATTTTCAATTTGAAAGATAGTTTTTTACATGTGCAGGTGAAAAGGTTGATGAAAGAATTGGAATTGAAAGCACTCACAATTCCCTCTAACCCTTTTCCTTGGAAGATAGAAAAAGGAGTCATGGGTTTAGCCCATTAGACAATCTGAAGGGAGCAATCCAACAGTGAAAATGGGTTTCTCTGGTACAAAAAGAACAGCAGTAAATTGTGGGAAAGGCACAGAAGGAACCTTGAGTTAGAAATACTGTGAGAAATAGGAAAGATTGAGAGGACATGTGCACAGATATTGTAGGAGAGAAAGTAAATTCTCTCTTTTTAAATTCCAAGATCACACCATTCCAAGTCCATTTTCACAGTCCGTTTCCCATCTGAAGTGGTGTTTGACCAGCATCCCATCCAGCTGCCTTTGAATGATCAGATACAAACATAGAGCTGCGTTTGCTCAGCTTAGACAAGAAGGTGAATTCAAACCTGTGGGCTCATCCCCTGTAATTTCATGTACCACTTTATCTTCATGACACAAGGAAACAACTTTCTCAAAAAAGTGAAAGGAAATTACTAACAATCAATCAGCATTTCATGCAATTAGCATAAGGAAATCCTATTGCAAGGTATTGTTCTTAAGACTGAAGTCAAATTTTAAGAGAGCCTTTTTACATAAGTAAAATAGAACTAGAGCTACAGAAATGAAAAAAACAAAAACCCAAAAACACAGCTTAAAGGACAGTTGTGTACTCTTACTTGTCAGGACATCAAGATATTTAACACCTTAGGAGCAGACTGTTGGATCAGGGTAGTAGATTTTTGTGTTCTGGGTTGAACATCTCCATTGTCCATGGAATGAAAAGGGGTTTGATTTTGGTTTTTTTTCACTCATGCTGTGGATCAAGGGCTGGAGCTCTGTAAGCACAGATCTCCTGTGGGGATGCTGCCCTGTTTCCCCTGGAGTGAGCCTGTGCCAAACTGGGGAGCAAGAGGACATGTGGACACAGTGGGGATGTGAGACCATCCTTGGCCATTGAATTACACACAAGGAAACCTCCAAAGTCAACCCATTACTGAGTCTTCATGGCTTCCTCTAGGGGGATAGAATAAGAAAATAAAGATCGTGTGGAAAGTAATCTTACCCCTAAGGAGTTGCAGCTGGGCCAATTATCAAAGATTAGGAACAGACCTGACTTTACAGGCCACAGCTGTAACCAATGAGAAGAAGAGTGCTATAAAAGAGTGGGCTGGCTGGGTGAAAAGGAGCTGGAGTCAGCTGGCTGTTTTGTGAAGAAGGAAGAGTCAGTGCTCTGAAGAGCTGCCCATGAGAAACCCCAAGAGGGTGTGGAACTTCTGTGATAAGGAGACAACAGTATGGAACCTCTGTAATAAGGTGACAACAGCTTCCTCTAAAGCGTGGTGAAGTAGGCAAGATCCTCAAGTAAATGACTGATTGGTTTGCTTTAATTAGGTAGGCCAAAAAACAGTTCATGTGCTCGTATTCTATCAGCACTAATTTCTTTTGAAAAGCAAATAAATGCCCTCTTTCCTTCAGAGGTGCCTGTGTGTGACATGTGGAGATGGCAGAATCACCTTGTCCACAGACAGCACATTTAAGTTTCACTTAAAGTATTCATGTTAGCTTTTCAGGATTTGCTTTTTCAAAAATGGTGTTTTGGGAAGACAGAACTCTATAGCTTCAGCATATATTCAAGGAAGAAATATTTTTGTTTGCTCCAACCAATATCAGTTTCAAATGCTTTAAAAAAGTATTTTAATTGTCACTTATGTTATTAGGTTAGGCAGGAAACTGATCAATATTATTCAAGTAAATATATAAAATATATCTAAATGAAAAAGGTCTGATTGAATAATTATGAAGTTTTAAGATGAAATTACCTACTTGAACTTATTTCTTCTAAGTGGAGTTTCAAAGTGTGTCTGGGGAGAAAAATGTTTTTTCTATAATTTTTTTGTTCTAGAATTGTAGGAATGTTTAAAAAAATACTTAAAGAGACTTACATTTCTTAAGGTTTTGGGTTTTTTTTCTGTGACTTCATTCTCAGAAACACTTGGTTTCTGTGGAACAAGAAACATAAAACCACACAGGAATAATATGTTGGGTTCTGCTCATTAAATTTCTGAAATGTTCATGAATAAGGAGAAGTGCCTCAGATTTCTGCTGCCTCATTTCTCAGTATGTTTTTTCCTGGGTAGCTGTTTACTAAGTAAGCAATGTAATAAATAGTTAAATAATATTAATAATAATTTCTTGATATAAACAGAAATGAAATAACACTAGAAAATAATACTAACAGAAGTAGATGGTAGTAAAAATATTATTTTTTTAGTATTTTAAAGAAGAACAGGCTTAGTAACACACAGGTTCTAAATAGGAAAGGATAAGTCATAGATGTGGTGCTACCTTCAAAATTGAAAACTACTATGCTCTTGCTAGTTCATATTTAGAATCTTTATATTGATTTAACTTGAGATGATAAAGTATTTAGAAAATTGCTCAACTTAAAAGGCTATCAGTTTATATCTGCTTATTTGGGGAATTATATGTTAATCCTTGCAAAATTCTGACTGGAGTTTTAAAATACTTGAAAAATAATTCATTGATTCCATCCAGCTGTTCAAGGCTGTATTTGATGGAAACACCCAGTTCAGATTAATCCATGTGAAGCAATAGAGTATTAAAAGAAGAGCAAATCTAGAAGAACTAATTATAGAAAGTAGACGCCAGGCTTCAGTCAGATTAACAATAAGTTTTAACGGAAAAATTTTAATATTTTTTCTTTTAACTTTGTTAGTTTAATTCCATAAGAAAAAAGGACACTTTTCTTAAGGCGTTTCCCTTTTTAAAAATTAGGCTGCATTTCCTGCAAACAGAAAATGCAATTTTTTTTAGTTGAAAAACTGTAGAAAGCCATCTGCAGAGGGAAGCTAATACTCAGAAGTTTTTTCAAAAGCAAATGAGCTATGCAAATTTAAAAAGAGTTAAAAAAGCAAAAACAAGCAATGGATCAGAATGTTCTCTTTTTCCAAGAGCCTTATTAAAACCACAGTGATGATAATTTGCTCCTGCCCACTGTATTTGAATATTTGTTATAAAAGTATAATGGACTAAAAATACATTGTCAAAGGTATCATTTTATAGTCTTAAAAAAAAGAAGAAAATGTAACCACTTTATGCCTTTCAGGAGTCTATACCTTGTAAATTGAACTGAACAAGCTTCAGCTTAATAGAAGCTTCTCTTTTTGCAGCCAAAAGCAGATGTGGTTTGCTATTTGAACTTCATGTATGCACCAGTGCACGTTCAGGCCCACTTGGTTTTAAGACTGCTGGAGTTACTGATGTGTTCTGTACAATATAACAATTTTTTTGGACTAAAATTAATTGGTTAATAATGATTTGGTTCAGCTTAAGTTAATTAATTAGACTTCATTCATCTTGGACAGCTGTTACTAACTGAACAGACTAAGCTTAACATTACCCAGACATTTTTTTCTTCTTGCTAGTCTTGAAAGTCCATATGTCTTCCTGGTATCCTGTTCCTCACTCTAATGCCATAGGTGGGGTGCTGATGAGGGGGGCTGGTGCTCTTCTTGTCCTCAGTCCAGGGAGCATGTTTAAGCCAGGATGTTTCAGTATTGCAAATACTTGGCAAGATAGATTTTAAACTTGGCCACTAGCCTGGGTAAAAGGAAGGACAGGGACAAACTTCAGTCTGTTTGCTTGAGCAGAAATGCTTGCTGACCCTAGAGCTGCCTGAGCTGAGCAGACAGTGGATGGACAGGTTGAGGAAAGGCCACTGAGGCTGTGTCCACAGGTTCTTCATCTGATGCAGAACACAGACATTTTCCCTGTACAAACTGAAGTAGCCACAGAGAATCGAAGCAGATGCTAAACTAATTCAGTCACCTTTAGGTCCCCAGCCCCCAGCTGAAAGAAGGAGCAATTGTGGAAAAGCTGTTAGAAAATGGTACCTTACAGTATAAAAATACAGGTAGAAATGAAGTATTATCTGTCATTCTTCATGCTCTGAGGCATAAAGAAGTTGCCTACTGAGGGAAAAATAATGTTTCCCTTTGAATTTCTACCAAACAACGAGGTGCTGTATGGTGATATTTTTTGTTCTCCTTTGAGTCATTTAGCTTTGCACATAAAGACTGTGGTGTAGCTTCAATCTGCAATTATAGGTGTGTCACTTGAATAGAGAGGAGAATTTATTACTGAAGTGCAGTGATGAGTTACTGCAAAAGAGAACTGAAATCATTGCTTTAAGGCTCCTAGTGAGAACAGGGACCATGTGACAAAAAGAGAAAATGTAATTATCTGTTGGTTTCTCTCAGTTAATCTTTTGTAACTTGCCTTTTTTTTTTTTTTTTTTTTTTTTTTTTTTTTTTTTTTTTTGGCCTGGACAAATCCTTTCACTATGTGCAGATACCTTGCACACTGGGAGCTGAATGCAGCTTGAAAAAGGCTGGGGATTTTTAATGCCTGCTGATTTTTGTGGGAGCAATTGGATCCTCAGCTTCCTGTGTGTCTTACTGTAACTAATACTGCATTGCAGCAGGCAATCAACACTTAAAAAGGATAAAGGATGCTGATCTTGTTAACAGTGTTTTCATAATCAGAGGTGTAGTTTTACAAAGTCTCCAAAGGTACAACAATTTGAGAGAAAAGGTGACTACCATCTGATTTTAGTGGAACTAAAATACATGTCTGTGATACAGATTGTCCTGAATAATTCTGTTGAGAAATAATGTGTTCAGAAATCATTAGGAACAAAGGAGTGGAAGAAGTGCAATGTTTGAGTGCTTTGCCATGTGGCAACACCTTTGCCTTGGAAGGCCTTGATCCACTGAATAGGTCCAAGATCTCTTTCCTTACAGATGCCTCGTGGGGAGGAAGCACCTTCATGGTGAACAGACTGTTTTGTTTGTACACTGATTTATGCTGTTTAGCATGTTATTGACACAAACTGTGAATGAGAGATTCCTGAGAGTAAAGGCAAGGAAAAATGCATAATTTTGCCTGTGTCAGCTCTTGGACATGTTTCCAGTGAGGACCTACGTACCCTGCCTTTGCAGTGGGCAGAGAATATCTGCAGTGTGTGTGCTCCTTGCTGTCCTGGCTCTCTCTGGACAAGTTCAGAGTTAATGAAAATTTGTCTTTACAGAATCACAGAATGACTAGGTTGGAAGAGACCTTAAAGATCAAGTCCGATCCGTGCCTTAACACCTCAACCAAAACATGACACCGAGTGCCATACCCAGTCTTTCTTTTTTTAAACACATCCAGGGATGGTGGCTCCACCACCTCCCCAGGCAGGCCATTCCAATGCATTATCACCCTTTCTGTAAAAACTTTTTCCTAATATCCAACCTGTATTCCCCTTGAGACCGCTTGAGACTGAAACATACACCAAATAGATACCTGATCCTACTTATAGTTCAGCTCTTTAACCAAGGAATATTTAATGAAAATATTTAAATGTATAATAGTTTATAGGGAAAATGTGCTGCATTATCCCCATAATTAATTAATGTTGGACTGCAGTGAGAATATATAAGGAAGCTGTGAGACCCAAAAGACAATAGTCTTTTAGAAATGCATCGAAGCATATGGCAGATTTTTTTATCCTAGCAGCTTGGTGATTTTGGCACCTAATATTCCCAGAGCTCCTCATGAGGAATATTCACACCACCTTTTTTTATGATTGCAACCAGTTAACTGCACTGGAATGCTGACCACCATAGGCATTGCTGTGAAGACTGTCTGAACCCCTCTCATGGGGGGCAGAGGTGCAGCTGCTCCATGGGACTATTTAATGCATCTCAGCTTGGGCTTCTGCTCCATGCCATATCCTGGACTTGCCCTACTCCTCTCCTTTCCCCATCATCTGTCAAGGCAGCTGGGAACATGTTTTTTAATGAGGAGCCACATCTGTCAAATGTCATACCTTGTCTCAGGCGGTAGGAACACTCCTTTTCTGTGTATTTTGGCATCTTTCTGCAATGCAACAGTTGAAAATGGGAGAAAAATTTAATTCACTATAAAAAGAAGTTTCTCTGAAATTGCTAAGAACGCCATACATTTAATGGGTTTAGAGGAGATTACTAGGAAGAATAGGTGGATGAATACAAGTCTAAACGGATATGAAAAACTCAATTTTCATCTGTAGAGAATTAGAGAATAATTTATAATGTGAGTCTCTTCACTTTGCAGAAATAGCTGAGTGCTCTGTAATTTTTTAAGCAATTTTTCAATAATTGTCAGTGCAGTTCCAAGATGGAAGTAGAAATAACAAGCCAACACTGTATTTAAAAACACAAATTAACAGAAATCTTGCTTTCATTTTTATTATGTAATTTCATATAATTTTACCTTTAAAAAATGTCTGTTCAAAGCAATTTTCATGTGTCCAAAAGCCATTAAAGAAGCCCAAATTTCAATAAAGTTCTCTTTTTCACTTTTTTGTGCTTCAGATAAAGCACAGCCCATTCTTAACCTCATTTTATATATTTCTTGATGTCCTCTTTTCAGTAATGATTCTGCGTCATGAAAGAATAGAAGGATGGTGTATGTGACTATATTTGAAGGTAGTATTTTTCCTGGAAGAAGGTCATGTTGGTATTATAAATTTTGTTGCATTTTCCATTTGATTCTGATTTGCTTATTCACCCTGAAACATTATTGCTCAATAAAAAAGCAATTTTTACGTAAACCTAAACATTCAACTGTTTTTAAGTACTTTAAAGAGGAGAAGAGTGTACTGGTCTGTAACAGGATTAAGATGTCACTATCATTGGTTGGGGTTTTTTGGATATTTTTTTGTGGAGTTTGGTTTTTTTTTGTTTTGTTTGGTTGGTTTTTTGGCTTGGTTTTTTTTCTTTGATGGTTTTGTTTGTTTTTAATCACTTCTTAAAAATTTTTCTTTTTACTTAAGATATTTGTAGTTTGCAATTTGGAATTATAATGGTGATTTGGCAGGACGTTTTATCCCATTTTACAGCACTTTTCCATACCATTGTTGCAGATGTTTTTACTGTAAGAACTGTACTTTGGGATCTTGGAAGATTGATTGGAACAACTGTTGTGTGCAGTTGTGTTTCAGTCATTTGAGAAGAGTGGTTAGCTTTCATCTTTGGAATTTCAGAGGAGTTAAGCTGGTTCATAATTGCTTTTGGAGATGCCCACAGTTTTGGGACCAGAAGAATCTCCTAATCCCTGAATTTGCTGACAAAAGATGGATTGGAAATCTGAGTAGAGAAATTGTTTAAAGTTGCTGAAAGGGGACTTCCTGGAAACTCTCAAAAATCACTTTCTTACAGAGAATTATTCCTACTTCTTAGAAGAGCTTGTTCAGGGAGTGAGAGATCAGGAGATAAAACAGTACCAATTTCACAGTTCCAGCCTTTTTAGAATTTTTTTCTGTCTTGCTGCAGAGGCTGCCAACAATAACTGGTTTAAGAGTTATCCCATTGTAAAGTGGTGCTTTATTGTAATCTTCATGTCTGCAATGGTAAATCATGTTTGGCAGCTGTAGAACATGGGAAACGCAGTCCAAAGACAATTAGCATGTTTTATTAGTATAGAACTTCAGAGTTAATGGGAGTTACCTGTCACCATCAGGAGCCTGATTTTCATCTGTGCTGAACAGCTGCACATTCAGTGGAAATCAGTGGGCTTTGAGACACTTGCTGTCTTTGCAAAAGATGTGGGTGGGGTGGGGGCTGGGGCTCACCACACATCCCTGTGTGCCTGAGCAGGGCATCTATCCCTGAGAGTGCATGGGAGCCCTTCTTTGTCTCTGCTCAGATACAAAAGCATTGGCCTCCTGCTCTTCCCTGGTCTGGTGCTGTTCAGGGCCATCACAGATTATGTATTTCATATTATATTGCTGCCTGAGGCCTTTCCCCCTCTGCCTGGTATGCACTTGAGAAACATGGTGATTTCAACTGTATATTGACATTTGAATAGTTAGCAGTGGTCTGCTTATTGTGACTTTTTATTTTCTTTTTTCTTTCCTAGTGTAAAACTCTCTCTGGAGTCTGTGATCACATTATCTCGCTCTCTTCTGATCCCCTGGTTTCCCAGTCTGCCCATCTCGAGGTGATCCAGCTTACAAACATCAAGCCAAGTGAAGGGCTGGTAAGAAGTACGCAGTTAATCAAACCCATCATCCAGGATGAGAAAGTGATGGTTTTAAAATAAATTGTATATATGAAAATAAATAGGACATTTTAGCCTTTTCTATTTTAAAGTTTGAAAACAGTTTGATTCCTTTTGATAGTTTGGTTTCTCATGCAGCTGGGCCAACAGGAAGGGATTTTATAAAGCTGACTGAAATATGCAGAGTTTAGTGAACAGGGAGAAATGAGTAAGAAATCTTTGCCATTTATACCAGCTTCTGAAAAATGGTTCAGATTGTTCTAGGATCTTGAAGTCAGAAGGGACTTAAATTACTGAGATCAACTCAACCAAGAAGTTTGCGTGGGCTTATGCACAAAACCTGTCAGATTCTGGAAAATGTTTCATAGTATCTCGGGGATACAAAGCTATTTTATAAGTTATTCCAGGGCTTCAGAGCACTGCTCATAAGTTACTAATCAAATTTTACTGCAAGAATTCTGCATTCTTAGTTAGGTGCTTGTGAAGGCTCTTAATGCAGCCATCCTGTGTTTGTTGTTAAAGAGCTGACCATTGATCTCTTGTTTACTGAAGTATCCAACACCTGCTGCATGGAAAAAACCAACACTGGTAACAATTCCAGATGGATGACTTTACATCTTTAATAATATCTGTTCCCATAATTTTTGGAGGTAGAAAAGAAGATGTTCAGAATACAGTTAAATTTTTTTTTGTCTAGAGAAATAGCTTTTGCAACTTCTGCCCAAGCTTATTCTTGTTCCATATTCTTGAATAGTCTTGAAGGAGGACTGCCATACTCTTTGCAGCAGGTTTTTGATGTTGTCTGGTTGTTGCAGTTTTGGAAAATATTTTGGTTTGTGGGTGCTTGGTTGTTGCTGGGTTTTGGGTTGATTTGTTTTTCTTGGCAAAGTTGGTATGCCAAGTTATTTTGAGCAATTGTACACTAAATTAATTCTCCATTCTTTTAGAAAATTGCAATTAAAATATGAGAGAAACCCCAAAAGCTTGGATGAATAAATATGGCCCCATCCTTTGTTTTAGTCTGCAGTTTGTTTTCCCTTCCTCTTCTGGCTTTTTTTTTTTATCTCTGAATCCATTTTAAACTTGTCCTTCAGGATTTCAGCTTCTTATGGATTCTCTGCTCCCTCTCTTTCCCTCCCTTTCCCCTGTAGTCAACCTTTTGAACCACTGCAGTCAACCTCTTGAAACACTTTCTTCTATTGTAATGAGAAAATCTTCCTCTTTCTCTTGGTCGCTCTTTTATGAGTGCTGTCCATTTTTATCTAAACTTGAATTTTTTTTCCTTTGTCTTGTGGCTGTTTTTCTTTTTCTTTTTTTTCCCTTCATTTAAGTCTTTGTGTAGGTTGTTATGAACTCCCAGGGACTGAGAAATGTTGAATGGTATTTTTGTAACTAAGAGTGTGTTTTGTGGGTCTGTTCCTGCTGGGTAGCTGATGAGAGAATCTCTTTCCCTCTCTGTGCCTCTGTTTTATACCCTCTGTCTGTCACGTCTGTTTAAACTGGAAGCTCTTCAAGGCAGGGTTTTTTCTTTTTATGTATTTGTGAACCAATTTAGCAGGGCCTTGATGTCATTGTCATAAAAAAATTATATGTATTTTTTTAAAAAAAGGAAAATAGCAACCATGCTGTATACAAACTTTAGAAGGATGCAATGCCATTTTGACACAGTCATATTTTTTTCCCTCATCCTTGCCTGTGGGCCACTATTGTGTTGCCTGGGCCTTGTGCCTCTCCTGTAGATTGTGAGCTCTCCAGAGCAGGCACCAAGGATGTGGATTCCCACTGGGAGGGTGAAAATCATCCCCTTCCCTTTGGAGCCACGCCAGTCTGGCCAACAGATCACCTGTGTCTTGCGCCTCCTGGTGATTTACGTGCTCTTGAGTTCTTGGGCTTCTGTTTGCTTTGTAAACTAATACCTGCCCCACTGAGTGCTGAGGGTGTCAGTTTAAGAACTGTTGGTGGAGCTTGGAGTTGTGAATATTCTCTACACATCAGAAATGCTGGGATAAATGTGAAGCTCAATCATTTCTGGACCTTCTTCCAGGATTTGTGCAATGATGGAGGTAGAAAAATGGTTTATTGTCAACTTTCCTGTAGATTTTTGACCCACATGACAGTTCTGTGCTGGCTTTACCAATCACTAAATAAAATGTTGTATAAAAACAGAAGGACTTCAGGCAGAAGAAAAAAGACAAGGATGGTTGCTAACTGGGAAGACTTTTTGTCACCTGTCATAAACAGAACATCTGCTGTCTCAAATTCAATAGCTAAGAAGCTAAAGTAAATCTGGGAGAGGAAAAGCAAAGGACATGACAAGGCAGTTAAAACGTTGGAAAACAATGCTGTTTCCCTAAACTCGTGGTAAATATATGATGGAGTTGAGAAAATGCTTGACGCTTTTACAACTTAAAGAAGATTGGCATGATCAGGATATTTTAATCAGCACAAATATTTCCTTCACTATGTTTGGTGTTTTCGTGTGGAAACGTAAGTATTTGTCAGAGGTAAATGTAAATTTTCAGACTAATACCTGAATGAAGAAGAATCAAGTAAACGTGTTACCATGTCTCATAGATACTAAAACTAGCTAATATCTCTGACTAAATAACCTTTCAAGAAACTAATCCTGCCAAGCAGAAAATGCTGTTAGGGTGTGATGTAGAGAACCTTTTGTGTACTGGGTAAAGCAATGTTATGGGTGGGGTTTGGTATTGGTTTTGTTGTTTGGTGTTTTTTTCCCCCTTTTTTCCCTCTATCCATATGTCTTGTGACTGGCTGCATTCATGTTCTCCAGTGAGTGCTGCTGGGGGAGGAAATACAGCCTGCAGTGGCTGTGCAGTAAGGGTGAAGAGTTCATGATAGGAACTTACTTAACAAGCCTTAAACTGGATTAATGTGGTCAACTTTGCGATCAGCAACGTGCTCCCATGTGTAATCCTTTATTTTTTTCTATATTTTTCTTTATGGACTTTCAAGTTGTTTCATCTGTATCAGTAAGCAGAATTTAATTTTGTATGTTTTTACATTATTGGTATTCAAAGAGACCAAACTGACCAGCTTAGATAGTATGTTTTACCCTGAAACAGACTTAAAAATGTTGCTGCTTGGCTGAAAACAGTGAGTATATTTAGACAAAAAGCAGAAAACCAAGTTTTTCTTGGGTAGTTTTTCTGCAACAATCACTTCCTACTTTATTTTTATTTTTAATATAGAACAGAATATCAAATCTGTAGCAAAGGTTACTCTTGACTTTCAGTTGTTTGCTGTTCATATAATCATTTTAATCCCAGGTAAGTGACTGTGATGTGATCACAGGGTTTCAGAAACACAAAGGTAGATTCATCAGAATATGGGGTTCCTTTTTGCCTGCTGAAGCAAAACCAAAAGAAACTTGTAAAAAATTGCTCATAAAATACAAGTCATTGATACAGCAGGGTGTGGCAGCTGATTTAAGTGTACTGCCTACTCCCTTTCCAGGATTCCAGTGCACTACTATTTCTGATATTTCTCCTGAATTTTTTAGTTTGAAATACTGGAAGAGCTGGGAAAGAGCTATAAACAGTGTTCTGAGAGTTGTTTGGGGTTAAAGAGGCATGTGTGACTTTGGGGGGCTCCATGAAAGTGGAGTCAAAGTAAAAAATTCAGTTACATGTGTGATAAAATGAAATTAGTATCTTCTTTCTTTTTCCTTCCAGCATTGCATAAATATTGAGAAATATGTTATAAATATCACATTCTGTTTTCATTATTGAAAAAATATAAACAAAAGCAAAGAAAGGGGAGGGAAAAAGAAAAAAGCACGAAAGGTCTCTTTTCTAATCCTTAATCACCAAGATATATTGTAATGATTGATTTCAAATTAGAGATCTATCCATAACTGATCAGGACAATCTCTCATCTAATTAAGCATGAGTTACTCATTTTTTAATCTAAGCATACATTTATTTCTGATTACTAAGTTGGTTATCTTATGGTTATTTTAGTCATAAAATAACTGAATTATCTTTCCTTTTATCTGGTGTAACTGATTCTTGTAAATTCTTAGGGACTTATTTTTGAATACCTAAGACTGTATCTACCAATTTATTTCAGTGCAAATGGACTGAGCGCACACTGATCTCCTCTGTATTCTTGATTGCTAAAAGTGCTGTTGATATTTATGCAGCCACAAGGAGGCAAAGAAAACTTGCAGATGTCTGTGGTGTTCTTATTTCCATTCCAGATCAAACAATTGTAAGCCAGAAAGGTTCTCTTCTCTGTACCATTTCCCATATATTGTTCGCTTAAAACAAGGAGTGAAGAAACATGGGTGAAAGGGACTTATTTTTGTGTTGCAAAATGTTAACTCTCCTCATTTAAAAGCTGCCTTATATCAAGAATTATGTTGGCTCTTGTAAAATTAATGTGACATGGTACAAATATAAAATTTATTAATTTTGCACATGTGGAATAAATACAATCTAGGATGGTTATTTTTCGGCTTCCTTCTTCCCTCTCTTTTTTAATGTGCGTAAAATCTTGATCCTAGCCTTTAAGAACATTCTGCCAAAGTTCTTTCTCCTCTTTTGCATTTTCAAAGTCTTTTAAATTTATTGAAAAGACTAGATTGGATGTGAATTGTCCACTGGAATGGTAGCACACTTGGATGAATTTACTACCCTTGGGAACAATGCTTTGCGCAAAACTAAACACTGTGTAACCATGAAGTGTGAGACTTTTCCCTCAGCTTTCACCCTGATGTTTAAGGTTGAAAGCAGTAACTCACTGTGCATAAAAATAAAGATGTGGCTTTCTTCAGAAATTGCTCTGTTTGGGGACCTGACTCAAAGTTCCTGTCACCATGGTCACTGTGGTTTTAGCTCTTGCCATGTTGCAGGGTGTGTGGCCCAGTGGCTTAGATGGGGATCCTGAGAAGGATTGAGATCCCCATTAGTGGTGGTTTGAGGGTAGCTCTGTGTACCAAGGAACAGATACCAACATATTTCAGCTTCTTGTGTGGCTCATTATGCTTCCTGTAAGATATCTGTATATGAGTGTTAAGATGTGTGTATATTATTAGTGTTTCCCTACCTCACAGGGGTGTTGTGAGGATAAATGTATGAAAAAGCCATTCTGTATTTGAGTTGAGCAAAAGCTGTGGGATGGATCCAATCAATGGACAAATTGCTGAAGGTTCATAGAGGAGCTAGAAGTTGAAGGATGATGTCGGGGGTTTCTGGCCATGTATTAATTAGTAGGTTCTGGATTATTTTACCTTCTAGCTGTGGCAGCTGAATGTGATAACTGGGTTTGATGTGATTAACACTATGTAATTGTGCAGAACAAAATAGGAATTCACTTTTGAGCCCCTATCCAGAGAAACTCAGGAAGTCCCTGGCTTGTTTTACTGTGGATATTATTACTTTGTTAATTTAGGTGTACTTCCTCATAACTGCTACCAAAATGTCTGCCAGTTCTGGTCCCAATGTAGGTTAGTCCAACTTGATTTTTCTTCTTTGCCTCTTTACCATCCCTGCTCACCAGTGAGTGCACTGGGCTCCTCAGCTAGGGACAGACTTCTCTGTGGCACTCTGATTAAGAAGAGAAAGAGTAGGTCATGGAGAGGATATTTACTCAGGCACTCAATGTTTACCTGCTTTCTGTAAAGTGGTTGAGGGAAAGGAAATGCCTCAGAAATTATTGGATGCTCAGAATGTGCCAGTTATCTCTCCTTTTTCCTTCTCTCAGTGTCATAGTAGACGTTAAAATGTTTGAATTGAGGCTTGTTGGAAAGACATATTTGAGACACTGTCTTGGACTACCCATGCAGGAACTTCTGTCTGTTCACAAGCTATCCCTCCTTTTTCATACTTTTTTGAAAGAAGTGGGGTAGCTAACAAAGTTGATGTTGAATTTTCCATCATTGAGTTTTATAGCTGAAGTGTTCATTGGGATGAGTGAGGCTATTGAGAAGATCTTACAGCCACTTTACAGGCACAATTCCAAGCACTGGTTTGAAAGTTGTGTTTGCAGCATTGCCTACTGAAGACTCCAGATCTTTTAAAACTCAATGTAGTTTTCAAAGCAAAATAGACATATTGATCATACTAAGGCAATTTGTATTTCTGGGACTTCTGGGAAGCCATTGTTCTATTTGTAGTTGAAGAAGTGTATTTAAAAATACTGGGGAGTATTTATGGACATAACTGTGATAAACATTTTAGTTTTCTATTGCTAATTAGGGCCAAAATGATTTGGATTGTTCTTGAAGCGTATAAAACAGCACTTTCCTATGCAGAGACAAATTCCTCATGGCATGCATTAAAGTCCACATGTGTTAAAGAAAACAAAAAGAAAAGAGCGATTCTTTAAGAGCTATGCAAGTTTTGTTTGGATGGTGATGGTTTGTGAAACACTTTAAAAATTCTTTCCCATAATGTCTTTTTCTTAGGGTATGTACATTAAGTCAACATATGATGGTCTTCATGTAATTACTGGAACAACAGAAAATGTAAGTATTGTTAATACTGTATGTTCAGACCTGGAAGCCTTTCTGACCTTACCTGTGGTTAATGCTTTCCCTTTGCTATAAACTACATTTTGCTTGCAAACTTGTGCTGGTTGGCTGTTAAGGACCAATGGCATGTTGGACAGCAGAGATGCTTGTGCTTGTTTACCTCAGAATTGAAAGGGTTGTTCCCAGTTAAGGACCAAGAGAACCAGTCTTGATGTGTTCTTGCAAGACACCTAAAATGCTCTAGTTGATCCAGACAGGAAGCAGCTGTCTTGGAGTTACTTTGCTCTGTGAATAAAAGATAAATGTCTATATTATATTTAGGCTGTTTTGCTGAAGTTTGTTGCAGTATTAGACAAACAGCTTTTATAGTTTCCATCTATCAAGCTTCATTTTTTAAGAAATGAGTGCATGGAAATGGACATCCCTTCACATTGACAAATAACCATGTATTTCTGCATGAACTTCTGAGTAATGCCTATGGAAAGGAACACTTATTACCAGTGTACTAATTCTCACTGAAGGCATTAAAGAGCAAGTAAAACATAAGGCTACTTTTCAAAAGCCTTTGAAATACAACCTACTTCCCTTGTACTATATTTAGGGAACGAACTGGCTGTCTGTTAGGAGTTGAGAAAAATTATAATTTTGGAGGAAAAAGGCTTCTATCCCTAGTCTTCAATTAATGTGGAGCAATCACTAAACAACACTGAACTGTTCCATAGTGGTTTAGTCAATTCCTTTGAAAGATTTTGATGGCATTTTCTTAAAATGAAGCTGTCAGAAATGTTTGTTTTATCATGCTACTGTGTCATCCTATGGGATGTGCAAACTACCTACATGACATTTACAGCTGCTGCATCTGATCTGCAGTGAGGTTCTGTTAACATCTCAATAAAATAGGAATATTATTTTCATCTTTTCATAGGAGCTGCAATCTGATAGCCTTTTTCCTTTCTGTTTTCTGCTGTGGGCAGAATATCCATGGGTCATAACCAATATATAATACTTGTCATAGAATTTGTGTGAATGCAACCTGTCTTGGAATTAAAAAAAAAGTAAGGAATGTCAAGGAAAATAAAAATTCTAGAGAGTCAGGCCTACAGCTATAGACATAATTAATGAAATTAGCAAAACTAAACAAACCAAACAGAGCTACAGTTGAACTTAATCTAGAAAATATATGAAATAAAGAACAATTTTTACAGTTAATCTCTCAAATTAAAGAAGGAACAATTTCTTTTCATAACTTGCTAATGGATTTAATTTCCCAGGGGCAAAGATAAAAATAAAATCCTAATGCATTCCCTCAAAACCCTTATCTTTTGTGATTCATGAATATAATTTAAAGCTATGTCAGGAAGCTTCAGTCATGATGACTCTTCTGCTCTTGTTACTCTTTCACTCACTGTGACACCCGGGAGGTGCTCACGGCAGACCAAGAAACTGCACTCTGTTATCAAGGGAAAAAGCTGCTGTGTGTTAAAGCAGTTGTGAAAATGAGTAGTGCTTTAGAGAAAGAAAGGTGTCTCCTGTTTCTAAGAGCACAGTTTGTAGCTGCTTTCTTTAACACACACACACACAAAAACACACTGAGTTTGGTAGATGGGAGGAGAAAGATCTAAGCAGCATGTCCAGAATAAGATCACAGTGGTGCACATGTGATCTGACCTGCTGGCCTTAACACATTTACTCTTTGCAGTACAGTTTGAATCCAAATTCTCTTGCATTTCAACAAAAATTCATGTCCTTTTAATTTCCAAGTCTTCTCTTCCAAGTGAGACAGTGACACAATTGTCTGAATGATCGTGGGCAAGAACGTGTCTGTGTTAAACACAACATCATGGTAGTGCTGTCCACATTAATGTAAGAGAGTAGTTTTGTAATGACAGTTCTGCTTTTTCTGTCCGGCCTTTGAGGTGCTTGATGTCCAGCTGCAAAGCCCATTAGAGTTTGGGTCTTACTGTTTGGCATTAGGAGTCATCTCCCCCAACACATTAGCCCTGCAGATCAAAGCAGCTGAGCTCTGAAGCTTGGACTGAGAGAGAGCAGTGTTCCTTACAGGTCACTGCCCTGCAGGAGCATCTCTCTGGTGGCCCTGTAGCCTTAGAGCAAGCTCGTCTTTCCAGCTCTGTCTTCTGTCTTTTCTTTGGAGTAAGCATCTAAAGGGTGTTCTGGTCCAAGGAGAGATTTTAGGTTCCTTGTTGAGTAGCCCATCTAGACCATATTGGAGAGGTTCTTTGAATTCACAAACTGAATGTGTCCTTCAAATAAGACCATTTTGTCGTTTGGTTTTCCAGTAGAAAAGAGCATTTTTCTCAAGTAATAGCATGCAGTGCATCTCCAGCAGGAGTGTGGCTTAGAAGGGGGAGCTCCCAGTGTCAGCACTTACTGTGGTCTGGTTTGCTTTGCATGGTGCCCTTAGATCACAGGGAAGAGAGATTTTCAGAAGAAATATTACCAAAATCTCCACTGTGGGCATGCAGCAGTTGTGCTCCAGGGCCTCTAAACTGGACTTTCAGACAGTGTGGGTCTACCAGGGGAATAGGAAAAAGACATTTAGCCAAAAGGGCAAAACTAAATCTGTTCTAAAGCGTAAATCTAAACACGTTCTGGATAGCTTTTAGTTATTGATGTGTGAGCCTCAGTGGCAGGTGCTTCCATCTCTTCAGCTCCCTGTTGAACAGAATTGCCAGCTAATGAGGACTCGGGTGTGGTGTGGCACACTTGTTCCTCCTAGTAGGACTTCATAAGTGGATTCTGTGCTTAATGATCAGCATATACATCTAAAAAAGAAAGACCTTATTGATTCTCCTCTATTTTCCTTAAATAGCCATGATAAAAGGTACTGTTTTACAAGCAATGTCTGTTTTTTACTGGAGAGGAAAAAGCAATATGGAACAGGAGTTACAGCCCCTTCATAAGACCACAGCGTTGACATATCTTTCTAAGTTTTTTTTTTTTACCTTGCCTTGTGTTTGAGGCATAATTGCAATGAGGCATTTTTTAACATGGACTTTTCCAGTTTGAAGATTCTCAGACTATGTTTTAATGTCTTGGCAAACTTGACCTGTTTTTTCAAGATTTAAGCTGCAAATGCTGAAGACACTGTAAATCAAAGAATGTATCATAATAAAGTCCTGAAGAGTTCAAGGGTAATGACACAGAATTCACTTGCATTTGCATTTTAAAAGTCTTAGGTGCGACTACATCTGAGCTAAAAGAGCTGTATTACATAGGAGGATTATAAAGATTTTAGAGGTATGAATGAATGAGTGAGTAGTGAAATGGCAAGCAGAAGACAGATCATTAGGACATAATCACCAGTGTTAAAATTTTTCCCCAGGTCACTCAGCCAATACCTTTATTGCTTAAATAGTGCCAAAATATTGAGGCTGGTATTCTTTATATAAAGTAAAATGATATTACCAGCCCAGTTTGATTTAGGATGTTCTGTGCCATGTCTACTAGGAATGAGTCATGAGTGATCCATCTTTCAGGCTCTCATGTCTCTTGGATATCTCATTTGTACACTATCCTTGACTTAGGCCGTGAATTGTGTGCAATTGAACTAGAAAGTCATGGCTTAGCTGTGGGACATATGTTTTGAATGGGGATGTATTACGTGGGTTGTTACAAAAAGTCCACATTTCAGGTGTGCAGCATTTTCTTTCGATGGCCTGTTATCTCACCTGAAAATTAAACTAATTTCACTCCTTAAAACAAAATTTATAGCAGTTTTTTTTTAAAATCTGCTCCTGAGAAACATGTTTCTGTTGGGTTCTTTTTGAAACTGTCATTCTCACCTTCTACTGTGGAATCTATTAAGTGCCTTCTGGCAGCCACAGTATTGTGGGGAAAATTAAAGTGTGACTCCGAAAAATGGAAGGAATTTATTTTCCGTTGAACTTGGAGCTGTTCCCCTCAGAAAACAATTGGTCTACTGTAAAGAGAGTTTGTTTGTAGGGCTTTCATTTTAATGAAAGAGGCAGTTTTTGTTGTTGTTCTCATTGAGAATTTTTTTGAGGCAAAAGTAAAGTACAAAACTACTTTGCTTTTTTGAAAGTGTGATCACTGTAGGATTCTTATGATGGTTACATTTCTTTCACCCTGATAGTGTTCCAAAACCACAGTTACCATTAACTTATTTGCTCTTCCTATATTGTGCCTAACTCAATCTACTCTTCTTGTGTACTCTTTGCAGAACAGTAATATACTACAGCTCTCTGCAACATATTGAAATGTTGTAGAATCAAAAGACAATTTTATGAAATTTGTTTATGAAGAATTGTCAGCTAGTCTTGATAGGTTCAAAAGTCAGCCAGAGATTGAGTTTTGAGAGTTAAGATGTATCCGTCAGATTAAAGCATCCTTTTGGCAGGATGAAATTCAGAAGAAATCCTTAGGACAGAGTTACCATATATATTCATACCTTTCTTAACATGTGATTTTATTGTGTAGAATAGTGCATATAATTTTTCTCCCACAACAACAAACTGATTTATTAAATATTTCTTTGATTCTTTATTTCACAGTAGAATGCCTATCAATCTAACCTGATTTGCATAGCTTAGCAATCATACTGCTGAAAGAGAGATGATGACTGGTAAGACCTGTATTCTTGATCATCTCTTTTATTTTAAATTCAGTCACCTGCAGATCGTTGCAAGAAAATCCATGCTGGGGATGAAGTGATTCAAGTTAACCACCAAACTGTGGTATGTATAACTATGTTCTGTGTCAATTGGAGATAGAGGTGTTGGGGCACATAGCATGTGGAGAGAATTGTGTAGAAAAATGTGTTTTTATAAATCATTATTTCTTCTAACATCTAAGTTTTCCTTTTCTCTTTTGAAACAACACAGTTCTTAAGTCTTTAGCTAAACCCTGATCAACTGAGCATTACAGGAGATACCAAGTTAGGCTGAATATCTATGGTTTGGGAGATCTGTTAGGCTGCTTTCTGCTTGCCCATGCACAAGTTGGTTTAAGTGTAATGGAAATTTTGGGTTGAAGGGATGCAGGGAGTTGGAAATATTGTGCCCATGTGGGTTTCACATCAAGAATGCTTCCTGGAGGCTGGAAAACTTCCTACTTTTCAAGCACACTGGAAAGTGTAGAATGTGTTTTTTAAAAAGACAAGCATGTGAAATTCCCATAGGGGTACATAGGGTGGTTGACTTAATGTAAAGAGAAGTTTTAAACTTGGAATTTAAAATTAAACAAACCTTTCAGATATGATTGTCAAGAAAACTAATACCATGCAAATTGCCCTTTGTGGGAACAGATACTTGTTAGTGCCTGGTGATTTTATTTAGGATTAGTGAACTGTTAAAATCAATTTACCTTTTCTAAGGTAAATTAAATTTACCTTTTCTAAAGCCTTCTAAGAGAAAAGGTGGATTTACAATATAGAAAACAGCTGTTCTTTTTTCAAAGTATGAAGTTTCTTGAGAGTAGTGAAAGTCAATATATGGTATTAGTGCAGCAGCCATTTATATAAAAAAGTTGTGTTTTGTCATTCCACATGGGGCTCCACTTCAGCTTTAGGCCACTGTACATCATGTCAGCTCCTCTGCACAGATTAGGGTACTATTTCACTGTACCTTCCAGTTAAGCTTGAAATCAAATAAACTGTACATATGTGGACCTTAAGAGATGAGAGGCTATCTTTGGAGCTGTGCAATGTAATTTGGTAAATCTGAGCAGGTCAGGGTGAATTGTAATACTGTTTTGGCCCTACAGCTTCTTTATAAGTGTTGTATCCAATGATGACTTTTCATGTACAGTTGATGACTAATTTCTCTGGTTTTCTGCACTAAGGGAGCTTATGACATCAATTTAATTTGTAAAACATTTTAGAGCATTATTATTTAGGCTATTAAAATGTATACACATCTGAAGAAGCACATCATTAAACATTCAGTACTAGCTTGCTGTTTTTCCCAAAAATTTCTAATGGTGCTGTGAAGAGTTGCCTTGTCAACTTGAGAATTTCCAGTTGACTAGGTATGTATTCTAGTTTGCTTAGCACATCTACACTGCATTTATTTGATGGAAAGATCAGATTCTTAACCCTAACATTACCAGTAATATTTTGACTAGTCTTAAGATAAGCTTTCTTAGCTACATGGATGGAATATTTAATGTAGGATTTGGGTGTCTTGGCTTTTGCATGAGTGAAGTATTTTCAGAGGCACAGGGAAAAATAATTGTATTTCTATGGAAAAGGACCATAGAGAGCTAAGACAAACTTAGTTTAAATGGTGAATATATATAGTAATAGACTAAACCACACATTTACTTTCCTTTTCTTTGTTGTATCAACAATATAATTGAAATAGTTGTCATCATTGATATTATATACAATATATACAAATAATTTTCTTGTGTTCTAGTGTTAATTTTCCACAGTGAAAGTCAACTAGGATTTTCTTAGAAATCTGATAGTACCTTCCATGTTACCTTTGCAAAAGTACGCTACAGTCACTCTTCAATTTTATAAAGCCCAAATATTTAATTTTTTCTATAGATTCTGCAGAATTAGATAGGAATCTAAGATAATCCTATTGTACTCCAGCCCCTGTCAGAAGGAATTTACTGTCCAGTTCTAGAAGTCTGTTTTTCTGGGAAGAGGTATTATTCCTTACACTGACTCTTGGTAGCAGATAAATAATTCTGAAGATACTACATTTTGTTTTTACTGTTTATTTCGTTTTTTCACACTTGATATACTACTCACCAGCAGCAGATACAGGACAACTTCTCCCTGTAACTTATACATATTATATGTAACTCATAATACTTAGGTCACTAGTACTGACCATAGAAATGACTAAATTGTTTAAAAAATCAGTTTTTTTTTAAATACCAAATTCTAAAGCTATAGGGAAGTGTTATTCACATGTAGCTGTTATTAAAGTCTTGTCTTGTAAATGAAGACTCAAAATGTAAAAAAACCCAATAGTCTTAGCTTTAATTTCTTTTAGAGTTAAAGCCCCTTTTTAAAAAAATTTCTTCAGCTATTTCAGTGTATTTATCTGTCAAATTGAAGTTAACGTCTGTCTTTTGTACTTTATATTTCAGAGAGTAAATACAAATTATGAAGAAGAGAAGTTCCATACAATTGGTTTAAAAATCCAGCTTGTTAAATAATACTTTTTACAAGAGTCACATTGTAATAACTATGAAAAGGCTTCTTTTTCAGAAAGCCCACTGGCTTTCAAATAAGCAGCATGACAAAGTAGGAGAATGGTTAAGTTATTTATACTGTTTATCATTATGCATGTCCTAATACTGGGTGTCAAATAGTTTTAAGTTTTCTGTTGACATCCTCTGCTTGTAGTGATGCCTGATCTTTGTAGTATTTCATTTGGCAGTGAAATCAAAGAATTTCAAGTGATTATTTTGATTGTTTGCTATTCAATATAAAACATGCGTAACAGGATTATTCCACTTGTTGCTGTCAGGATGTTTGGACTGTTGGAATCTTCTAAATTAAAATTAATTGATTAGGCCTAAAGTCAGTGAAAAGTTAATGTTCAGAAAATTGTCCTTTAAATCGTGGTTTCTTGAGGTTAAATAGCTATGTGGATCTTCTGTGACAGTTTTGCCTTACAGGCCAGATCTGTTCCTCAGTAGCTCTGTAACTAAGGGTTATAACTCCCTCCAATATGAAAAAGTCATGGACCTGTTAGATCAAGTCCAGAGGACATCACAAAGATGATCCCAGGGGTGGAACACCTCTCCTGTGAGAACAGGCTGAAAGTGTTGGGGTTGTCAGCCTAGAGAAGAAAAAGCTTTGAGAAGATTTTGTAGCACCTTCCAGTAACTAAAGGGGCTGCAAGAGAGCTGGAGAGGGACTTTTTACAAGGGCCTTTATTAATAATGTAAGGGGAATAGCTTTAAACTGAATGAGGGCAAGTTTATGTTAGGTGTTAGGAAGAAATTCTTTGCTGGGAAGCTTGTAAAGGACTGGAAAAAGTTACCCAGAGAAGCTGTAGATGCCCCATCCCTGGGAATGTTCAAGGCTAGGTTGGACAGGGCTTTGTGCGGATGTCTCTGGTCATGGCAGGGGGTTTGACACTAGTTGATCTGTAAGGTCCCTTCCAACCCAAACGATTCTGTGATTCTGTGACTTTTCTCTTAAGATTTAAAGGATTTAGACAGTGTCTTCTAAACTTCCCTGCAAATTCCATCCTTAATCTTGTCTAAAAGCCTGCCTGTCTAAAATATTTCCAATGTAAACAAATAATGAAGAACACCTTCCTCATTCGGATATTTCAGAATTTGCACTGCAAATTGATTCATTGCATTACTCATGTTTCTGCCCATATATAATTCAAGAGCTTATTTTGGCTCAGGATAGTCCTTTCTTTAAGCAACTAAAAGTGCAGGACACTATATTATTGCTTAAAAGAATTAGTGCTCTCTACAGTATTCTTTCTGGTTGCTGTTATCAGTGATAAAAAATACTCCAAGCAGAGAACAGGGATGTACAGACTCGGGTTGGTGTAGGATTTTTAATTAACAGTCTGTTCTTGTGTAATAGGTTTTTTATTTTGGAGGCATGTTTGGCAAATTGCATATACTTTGAATACCAGTATGATATGACTTATGGATTGAATACATGTTTGATATGACGTGATAGAGTTGTGGATTCCCAAAATTTGTGTTTGTTGGCTAAAACTCATCAGAAGTTACGTAAATATTGATGATGGGGGAAAAAATAGGTGACTATGGTCAATTATCAATCTGTTGAATGTAGAAGCTGGTAGGTTTAGTGTATTTAATACCTATATGTTGGAATTGTTATCTTGGCATTTGTAGTAGATAACACTTAGCTGTTATACAGCAGATTGCTTACTGCGGAAACTTCAGTGTGCCAAACCAAGTCCACATAATTGACTTACAGGAACTCTTTTTATATTTACAGTACAAAAACTTAGAGGAGATTTTGCTAAAATTACTCTGAAACATGACAGATACAGTTACAAGATCATACCTTGCTTTGTTGGAAAGGTATACATTTAAGAATATGATGCCTTTCTAGATACTCATCCTAAATTAAATCTTTGTTTAGGAAAATGAAAGAACAGATTTTTAAGTTTTACTGTGCAATTAGTGGGGAAAGTTCAACTTCTACAGAATGTCTTAGGATTTTTTGGAAGGTGGTAAATTCCAGCTCATAAAAAATTCTGAACTTGGGGTCCAAATGAATCTCTAGAGTGTATGCACCCAAAATGGAGTTTGCAGTAGATGGTTTCTTATTCTGGGGGGACAACCAAACAAAACACCTCTAAGTATAAAAATTATGTTGCAAATATTTGTTTTTTTCTGCACTGTTTCAGATCCAGCTAGGCTTTTGTTAACACAGGTATTTCATTTATGGCCTTGTTAGCTTGGCTTTTAATGAGACAGTATTTCTAAAGAGGCTTAGTGAGGAAGTGGTCTGGAACAGTGATGCCCTGAGAAGCTACCTGGAGCAGAGGCTAGACAGTGTTAAAGGAATAAAGTAGGTATTTATTAAAAGGCCTTCAAAGGATACACCTTGGGCAGTACAAGAGCCTGGCTGTGCCTTTACCCAAGATGGATGACTGGTCATGACTTTTCACACTTTTGTAAGTTTTGGTCCATTTACATACTGGAGTTAATTCTCCAATTACAGCTTCAGGTTATGAAGTCCCATTCTCTCAGACTGCTCTCCTGAATTCAGTGCTCTTTAAACTTCTTGGGCCTGAAGCTGTGATGGTGTCTTTGGTTCTCAGGCTGAAAAAGGATTGTTTTGCTTTACTAAACTGTGAAGAGCATCTGCTCACACTTTATATGAAGTTCAGAGTTATGTACTAATGCAATACAGAATCTGGAAAATATGATAGCTAAAACTTAAGGCATCAACAGTACAAAGGAGGGGACAGCCAGGTCAGTCCAAGCTTTTAAGATAAGGTATTTGACACCTTATGTAACTTCCATTCACAACATCTTTATTTAAAACTGTACTTTTATTTTCTTGTGAGGCTTGACTTGAACAAAAAAAAAATGGAGCAAGTTCATGAAATTTGAGGGAAATAAGCTTTTGTTCAATTTCCTTCTGTTGCTGTCATACATGTGGTTTTATGGAGGAGGAGATCGAGGAACAGCTCCCAGATCATGCTTTTAATACTTTCTGAATCCTTGGACTTTCTCTGTTTATAGAAGTTTGGTAAATGTTAACAAAAATATTTCATTTTAAAGGTGGGATTTAAATTTTTAACCTTTATAGGGCTATCCAGAAATGTTCATGGAAGTAACCTGGTTCTGTAGGGCTCTGTCCTAAACTCTTTGTAGTTTGCCAGGATAAGGGGTCCATACTTTTTGGCAATCGTAGTCTGTCCTTTGACCACCCTCTCAAAATTTCAATATCATTCCCTATCCTGTTTCTACAATCTCTGTAAGTATTGTGTACTACTGAGAAAGAAACTAAATTGTCATGATCCCTTCAAAAGAAAAAATACTTTTTGTCAGTTTCCCTTTACCATGGAATTTGTCTTGAGACTATATGGTGTTATTTATGTTATCTTTTTTACATAGATGTGCAGTTATCCACAAATATATTATTTTATATTGTGTATGTCAGGGAGGTGTGGTATTGCAGAAACGAAATGTGTGAGAGAGCATGATCTTTCATTTGCCCACAGGAACAAATGCTGGATGCTCTTGTCCATGCAGTCTCTTTCCAGTTGATCCCTGGGGATCACACACCACTTTGATGAGTGCAGGCTCATTCTTATGTAAATAGGGTGGTGTGCCAGTGTGGGCCTCCAGTTGCACTTCTGTCTCTGGCAGGACAGAACAGCCAACAAACAATCCTCATTACATTTGTGTTAGACCAGGATAAGCTTTGGCCAGCCCATGCTGCTTCATGTTTCTGCCAAATTTTAAATAATTTTCCTTATTAAATTTTCCCATTTAAGCACACCTGTGTCACATTCCAGTGGAATTTCATTTGCAGCAGAAAGCTGCTGCTGCCATTCAGCAGCTACCTTCCTCCTAGATGATAACAGAACTAAACTATGTCAGTTTTTCTACTTTAAAGTCAACCCCATTGTCTTAGATGAAAGCATTAAACGTGGTTGACTGTGCCCAAGAATGGAAAGGGAACACTGTCAGTGTCATTAGTAAATCACAAATAGTTATGGAAACTGCTCCTTACTGCCTCTGGCTTTGTGAGTGGCACATTTGGTCCTGTAGCCTGGGCACTGGCATCCCACATCCAGTGTGCTCTTGGTTCTGTGCTCCAGAGCACCTGGTCCTGACCCTCTGCTGCAGTTTGTTGCTCTAGAATATGTGCTGGGCATGGTAAACCTCATCCATGGGATTGGTGTGGGACTGATGGAGCTGTGAACAGTCAAGCACTGAAAGGTTGATGTTGCTGTTCAAGTCCTTTCAGTAAGTTCTTTCAAGAAGAAGTTGGTGCAACAAGAGGTGCTCTTCATCTCGTATGACTGGAACATGGCTTCAGTACCCATACACTGTATTTCTAGAGGTATTCCCTGCCAGCTGATTGTGGTCTTGCTCACCAAATGCCATTTGCTATGTCCTACAGCTCAGTCAAAGCCAGATTTCTTTTATTCTGTTCTGGCTGTACCCCAGAATGGACAACTCTACTGCTGTTGAGCCCAGGTACTTGTGTGATGATATGAGCATACAGGGACAACATTCAGCAGACAGCATTCATATTGAGTTCTTAAATTATTTTTCTTTGGGGGGAAAAAACTTCTTTTGTAGCTGAGGACATAGACTGCTCTGTACAGCTGCTGTTTGGGAATACACACCTGGACTGACTTTTAGGCACCAAAGTATCTTTTAAAAGCAGTGTAATTGTAGTAAGAAATCCTCTGCAGACACCAACTGACTTTTTCTGTGAGTGTCACTGGTGGGCCTTCATAGTGTCATCACTGGCAGTAGCCATGTTTCTGAGTCCATATCCAAGTCTAGTATTTTTATACAAGCTATACTTAGGACTACACTCCTCAGGATGTGTTTGCTAAAAACTGCTGCAGTATTCTGTACAGTATTTTTTGTGACCTAATTGATAAATTCATCTTTCTGCACAGAGCACACTGGAAGATGATGTATTTTAACCGTTTTATTTTACAGGGTTTTTTCTGTTTTGTTTTTTTTTCCCCACATGGAGGCATTTCCATAGGAAAAAAAAAACCCTCTATGTGGTGCTGTAAATGGTATTAATATTTTCAACATAAATATTGAAAGATAATATGCTGCCAAAATGTTTTGCATATACTCCTGATAAAAATTATTTTCATATTCTCAGTAGTTGCTGCTGGCTACAAATCTTGGTACAATTTGTATTTGCAGGCAGTTTAAATTAAAATTTTAACAGTATGTTCTCTATAGTGAGAATACTGTAAATTCTGCAGTTAAAATGATTGTTTCAGAATATATAACTAATTTTTTATGCCAGGTAGCAGATATTAAGTAGAATTAGAGTTTTCTATTGTTAGCATTTTTGATGCCTGTAGAACAGTATTATGTACCTCTTTTTGTCTCATAAGAAGAGGTTAAAAAGGCTTACTGTTAGTATATGTTCAGGTGTGTGTATTTGGAAAGGAAGGCAGGTATTATTCTGCTGCTAATAATTTCTTTTTAACTGAGGTTGCTGAAAATTGAAGTACACTGTAGAAAAGATGATGAAAGCTTAAGGAGAGATGTCTTCAATGTTGTCCATATTAACACAACTGACATTACAGTTGTGCACAGCCTGGACCATATATGAGTTAGGATGGAATAATTTTGGATACTTGTGTGCTTTGTGCAGGTAGCAGCTGTGTACATGACACAGCTGATCTTCGGGTGCCAGCCTGATTGTCTGTTGCATAATCTGTTGTCTGATTCTGATGAAATTAGGAGCTAACTGTGAGGAAGTGTAAGACAGTGATAGTTGTTGTAAAAATAGATCAAAACAGTAAGAAAAGCAAATCCATGCTCCCATGGGAGGAAAAAATAAAGCAAGGAAAATTCTATGATTTGAGTAGATGTACTGTGAGCACGTAAATTTTTATTTTAAAAAGACTCGGTACTGGATTCAAACAGCTCAGTGGCTTGAACAGAGTACATAGTCTATGGTTGCTTATTTTAATGGAAGTAAAATGAAAAAAAAAAGAAAAGCTCTATCATGACTAAATAATTCCTGTGTTTTTAAGACAAATTCTTTTAACTCCATATCCCTGTCCTCCCTTTAGCTAAGTGATGCTGCATAAGTTTGCAGTTCACTTACAGGCTTATTTTTGATTTGGATCTTTTTTTCAGTTTGCTTGGTCATTAGTGACCTTAATTTTGGGGTTTTTTTACAATTTCTATGTAATGTCTTAATTTATTTTCACTATATGAATTCAGTCTCAAGAAACATCTGCTTGAAGGGTAACAGCACTTTAGCTGGGGATCTCAAGTAGTTTATTTATACACTGAAAATCTGGGGGAGGTCAAAGCCTGTTGGAATTACTGACTCACTGGAATCATTCTAAAATATTAAGTTTTGATAATGTAAATCCAATCTGAAAGAAATATGCATATGTGTATGCATGTATGTTTCCATATGTTTATTGTTGTAGTTCCAGGACAAGCATTTGGGGATGAGACTGTGCAATGCACTCGCACATAAGTCAAATTCCCATGGTGAGATGAAGCCCTGGGCCACAAAAATGAGTTCCTGTAAGGCAAATGTGGCTGGGGGTTAATACTGCAGGGTCACTCCTGAAGAGCACACTCCTTATGCCACATCAGTTGTGGAGAACTTGGCTCTTCTCTCCCCTGAGGAAGGGGGAATCCATCCACATCCCAACTGCAGCTTGATCTGTGAGAAAGCAAGGTGTGACCCAGTCTGCCTAAATCCTGCCTGAGCTCCAATTTCTGCCACCAGCTCTTTGTGCCTGTTTAGACATTTATCAGCACTTGAGTTTTCTTAGCACTCTCTCAAGGCTTCCCAAGGATGCTGAAATTCTCTTCTTAGGCTGGGGAGATACTGTCCTTTGGCAGAAACCCTGCTGAAATGAATAGGCACCTGGGCTCTTCATACATTCTCTGGAAGCTCTTGGAAATGAGGACAAGCAAGGACTCTGGTAGCAGCACCTTTGTTCATAAGAGTTTAATTTTTGTGTCCTTGCTGAAGAAAGGGGTAGGGCCTGCTCATCACAACAGGGCTCCCAGACCCTGTTCTCTGCAGTGTGTGTTAGTTTGTATTGCATTTATATTACACAAAAAAGTGGTGTGGGGGAATTGGGACCAGAGCCCTCATTTCCCATGTCCCAGTGCAAGGAGCTAATGGTTTCTTGCCTGCTATGTGACTGGGGTTTGTGTTTGCATAGTCCCATCAGCACAGTGCTTTGCCCCCATGGAAGTTATGTACACTTTGTGTGCTTGAGACACCTTTGTAGTATTTGACTGAGTTTAGTCCTTCTGAGGATAAATACTGCTGAGATCCATGTTCTGAAACTAGATGGATAGTTGAGTAAAAACCTTCCAAATTGCCAGTAGCTGTCTTTTCTGGTTATCTGTGCTCCTGGTTGAAGAGACAGATGCCTTATAATTGCCACACTGCAGACAGCCAGTCACTGCAGGTACCCAAGTGAAGAAAAATGCTTTGAATTTCAGAGGTGCATGAAATCTGAGCTGGAACCAACCCCATGTTTTTAGAGCCATACCCTAAAATGGGGAAATGAGACCCTTCTTCCTCAGAAATTGTACCTAGTAACTGACCTTTATGTCTGTAAAATATATAATCAAATCCAAAAAGTTGGATTCTTTGCTCTTCCAACAAATATGCTCATTTATTTGTTCTAGGATGTTGTACTAGCAATGACTCAAAAGCAAAGCAATGGGGTAGCTCTGAGCTGAAGGTTGATTGTATCAGTACAGAATGAAAGGTAAGCATTGCTATTAAACAGTGTCCAAGCTTCAGTACAAAACTGATTCTCTGTTTCTGGATAAATCAAACTTTAGTTCCCACATGGATAATACAGATGGTTGCCTCCTATACTGAGGGGCTCTATAGTCATGTAATATTTTCAAGTTTGTTGAATTATGGTGGTACTTTGCTGAGCTTGTGGAAGTTAAGCTCTGGGTCAGATACATGTTCTGACAAGGAAATGTTTTTAGGGCAGCTTAATGAGAGGTAGTGATTTCTGCACTCAACTTCCAATTTGGATCCTCATTTAGTTTATTCATGGGAAAGTCTCGTAATTGTGCTCTTTAGTGTACATAGCCAAAAATGAATTCAAAAATCACTTATTTCATGGTTTGGTGGTAGTAAGCAAAAGATTTAGTGAAATATCAGGAATTATTCAAGTAAGAGATGTGATTTTTTTTTCCAATGTACTTTACGTACAAACTGTGTTGTTGTGACTTTGGGCAATGATACAGTGCAGTATGATCAGTGACATTTTAAGGACGCACAGAACTGACTTTTAACATTGAATTAGAATTGCATTGATTTAAATAATGTAGCCAAGATACTTTTTAATTAGAATTGCAGCCTATGCAATCACAATATTATTAACCTTTCCTCTTTGGGAGAAAACCATTATGCAAGTGGGATGCTATTATCATGCTAGCTTAAGAACCTGGATAAATCCCTGAAAAGACATCTCCTGCTCTCCTGACTCTGCTTCCCCTACTGCATACAGACACAGCTTTCATCTCTGTGGTGGTCCATGCTGTAAGCATCCTTTCATGGTTTCCTCACCAGTTATATTTTCTGGAGACAGAAGACCTATGGCTTTCCATCAATTTTTCACCTTTTCAGGCATCTGCAGTGAAGGGAAGAAGATACTTGCTACTAATGTTTGTTTCATGGGGCTAGCAGCTGACTGAGCTTGTTCCTGGCCAGTGTTCATGGAAATCAGTTTGCTAATTTAACATTAAATTTAACAATTTAATGTTGCTGTTGAATTTCCTGTCAGATTCTGAGTTGCTTAACAATGTGCTATGTTTGATATTTGTTATTTGAAGTGCAGTGCTGGGGATTTTTTTCTTATGCACTGTTTTTTTTCATTAAATGCAAGTTTGATATATAGAAGTCTTAAAAAAAACTTAGTTCTTAAGGTGAATACACTTTTGCTCCTAGAAATTGTTCTGTTTTTTTAGCTGAAAAGGGAGTAAAATTTGAAGCCTGAAATATTGATAAGTCAAAGTACTCTAGGTGCATGCAACTAATTACAGGCAATATTGAAAGAAAAGGAATTTTGGTTATCTTCCCAGTCCACCAACTTTTAAAAATTGCTAAGAGTGGACACTAGAGTGGATTTTGCATATTGCATAGTTAGAAAATAGGTAATGGCTTAGCAGATTATATTTAGCAGCAAGGTATTATTTTTCCTTCAGAAGTGTAAAGTTATTACTACTTTTGCCTTTTCAAAATCTGCAAGTCAGGAAATAATTAAAGTAATGGAAAAAAATAACAGTTTGGTTTTCATGGATGCAAAAAGCGCTCAGTAACTTTCATGGGACTCTGGTCACCCTTAGAATAAAATTATGCCTGTAAAAATAAGAACTCTGTGGAATAACAGCCAAAAATAATTTGGCTGTTATTCCACTCTCTCAATGATGTAGTTTCACTGTGTATTTGGTTTGCACACTGCTTTTAAATGATGTAGCTGTTCTCTGGGGATACAAGTCATAGATTTTTCAGACTGTAGATTATTTCATAGCATCCTAAAAATAGTTAGTGTAGGGCCATCCAATTGTATTTGAGCTGCCTGTATGTTAATACTTTACAGATCTCCTTTCTAGATCATAACATACAGCAGTACTCATGAATGAGCACAGGAATATGGGAATACTGTTATGAGTGCAGCTGAGTAAAAAAAAGATTCAATGAAGGGTCATGCTTACTTTCAGAAAAAGCAAGATTGTTGCCAATCTTCTAAGCTTGTCATTAGGGGGGTAATAGATTAATTTGGGGGAAAAAACTATTTAAGAGCAACTTTTAAATAATTAAAAGTGGAATTCTTGACAATTTAGAATAGGAATTCAAAATAAAAGTTTAAGTTCAGGCTGTTGTAGTAGTTTCATCCAGATGCACTTGCTGAAAGCCAAAGAAGCATAGAGATCTTTTAACTGTATCTCAGCTTGCTCAGAAGCATGTTTTTTTCCAGGTGGTAGATGGGGACCTCTAACAGCATCCTTTACTGTGATTTGGGTTAGTGGCTGCTTGGCAAGGAGAGGAGGAGGATGTGTCAGGGCTGTGCAGAGCTCCCTGCAGTGTGCCGCTCTTGCCCTGCTGAAGGAACCTGGGTTTCCTGAGTGACTCTGGAGCACCCTGGTGAGGCTTCCCAGCCTGGCCACAGTCCCTGGGCATGCAGTGGTGGAATGAATGAGAAAAGTGGAGGTGGCCTGATGCTGGTGCTGTAGGCACCCTGTGTGCAGACTGTGTCTCTGTGCAGGGTTCCCTCTGCTTTGGGAGTGTGATGCCCCTGCCTGTGCCATCCCAACAGTGCTATGGATCTGGGCCATGGGTCCTTAGGTGTGGGTCACCCCTTCTGTCCCTCCCTGCCCTGGCAGACTCCTCCAGCAGAGCTGCTGCAATGTTGGCAAAACCATCTCACCAGGACCCTCGGGGCACCAGTGGCTGTCCTGGTGGCCATGAACTGCACGGGGATTCAGGTGTGGGCAGCGAAAGCCAGCGCTGGGCTTAGGCTGCCCTCAGACACCTCTCCTGGCTGCTGCTTCTAGGTGACACTAGTTTAACAAAGTAAATTCATTTTAAAGCAAGCAACAGTATCTTCCTTGCCCCATAAAAATGGCCACCTGGTCAGCATAGTGCACTGTTTTCAAAGTAAATTGCTCAGGTTATTTTACTATAAGTAAAGTTGTCTGCTAATACAGTCCTCTTACGTATATATTGAGTTTTCAAACCAGTGTTGAAACTTTCTTGTTACTGTCCTTTTTTTTGCAGTTCATGGGCAAGGATATGATAGGAGCTTAGAAAATTCTGCCAAAAATTTTTGATTATTAGAAGTTGCAAATTTTTAACTGTGGTAATGAGAAAGGAGATGTTAGAGAGAATAAAACCAAGTTGTAGTTAAAGGGTAGGTTACGTGTCACTTAGGTGGAATTCTGAAAAAGAGTTTTCAGTTCCAGATATAGATCCTGCTTTTTTCCACTTTGCAGCCTGACCTCCTCAAAAAAATTTTGTCTGTGTCAGAATGAATTTTGAGAGGATCTGTACTATGTTAGAACTGAAAACTAGGCCTCCTATGTGGGCATTGATTTCCTTCAATTGATTGTTGACTACCTTTTATGTGAATTGTTCCTCTTAGGCCAATTTAGTTCCTTTTGTTCAGATTATGAGAAGCCATCAAGGCCTGTCTCGACAGCCAGAAAACTTTTGTCAGGGAACTAGATAAAAGCAGAGGATGAACTTCATTTGAAATTTATAGTAAACTCAGAATTTCACTGTGAAAAATTAAGTTAAATTGTTTTTATTCATGAGCTTCTAAATTAAATACATCAGATTTAGTGCTTTGAAGCTATTTTTTTCTTTAATCTCCCAAACTCTTACGAAGAGACTAGATAATCTCCCATTTATTGCAATTTAATGCATATTTCAAATACATGAGGCAGTTTATCTCTGCAAAGTATGAAAGTGCATTTAAAATAATTTTTAAAATGCTAGCATAACCAAAAAGCCCCAATTTTATTTATATTCCTCTGGCTATTTCAGTGAGAAACAGATGGCTTTAAAGTACAGTTTTCACATGCTGTGTCCTACTGACTTAATTGGGAAGAACTTTACATCCTGACTCCATAACTGAGGTCAGGTCATGTTCTCCTCAAGGCTCCTTGTGCTGCTTTGTTCAGCAGAAGGATTCTGCTCCACTAATCCCTCTTCAGTTGTTGCACTGGGGAATCACAGTGTGCAGTACCTAAGGTACAGAGATAGCTTACGTGAACTGCAGGCCAATGATTCCTTCTTTTGGATAGCAAATGAAAGCTCACGAATGCCCACAGTTAATGATGTAACTGAGGGGAATATATTGCTTCTAAGCAGTGGTGGGAGTCTCTGAAATAAGAAAACAGTATTGTAAATAGCAAGGTATTTTTTTTTAAAGATTGCAGTGTCCTTACATACAAAGCTTAGGCTCAAAGATATTTTGTTTAAATGTTGTTGAAACACAATGAAAACTTCAGTGGGATGTGGAAATTGAGATGGCGTTGTTTAATGTTTCATTTTGTTCGAAGTATAATAGCCATATGCCTAGTACATGAGTAAAAATAAGGATTTCAGCATGCTTAGAAGTTTTCTGTGAAAGCTGAAAAATATTTATGGAGATGCATGTTATCAATACCCTTTTTCTTTGCATACAATAATCTTACTGTAGAAGTGCATCCTGGATATATTGGGCTTTGCTGTGGTGGAAACAGGACAGGTAGGTTCACAGGAGCTGAAGAAAGGGTGATGGGATTTGAGCCATGTCTGTGATTCAGGGTTGTTGGTAAAATCAGTGTTGGCTCAAGTGGCTTGTTTGGGAGAAGCAGCTCTCAAAATAAGTGATACTAACCAAAATAAGTGATACACCAAGGCTTGGTGTAGTAGGGAATAAGGTACAAAATAAGTAGCAACAACCTACATGTGATTATCTTGCTTAAGCGTAGGTAACATATGTTTGTGTCATGTAGCACTATACCAGTGATAAGGAACATCTGTGCTCTTTGTTCACACTGCTGATTCAATTTTTCAAATGTAGTATTCAAAGGTAAAATAACCTTATCATTTCAAAGTTCTAGATCTTTATTTTTCCTCTTCTCAGCTAGATAATTTTTTTCTTGACAGTGTTCTTGTACCAATTGTGAAAGAAGGAAAATAGCCATAACTGTGATAATTTACAAATTAGGGAAATTTACTTGTTTGTCTAGCAGGACAAGGATGGGAGACAGAGCAAAAAGAGGTAGAAAAGCTGTCAAATTTACAGAAATAATCACTTTCTGGGTCTACAGGCCAAGATTTTGAAAGGATGTATGATTCTATGTATTGCCAGTCTAGGTGCCAAACTTGAAAAAGCATACTTTTACTATCCTAAAGCATTTTGCAAGAGGTACCTTGTAATCAGGCCATATTCAGACTTAAAAACCATTGTTATAAATTAAAATGTTTTAGTATTTAAAGTACTTTTTCCAAAAATTCAAAGTAAATTATTCAGACTCTTTTCATTTGTAAAAAGAAACTTGTTGCTTTCCATTTTAATCAAGGCTTTAATTTTAAAATATTTCAAAATGCTGTAATTGAATTTGGAAAATTTTCTTTTGGGCTAATACTTAGTGACTGGACTACATTTCTGTCATTGATTTACTGTATTTGTTTCTGAAATCATCATGAAAAAAGCACTATTTTAAAACAGGCCTTGTGTTTCTGGGTTCATTTTCGTAGCAGTGTGAAGAGTAGGTTTTCCTAAACTGGTTTGTGCTTGCATAAGCTGCTAGGAGTAGTAGTGTATGACTACATGTGGTTAGTGACCTTTGAATAGTAACCACAAAGTACAAAATGCTCAGTTTTGAAATGAACTGTCAATGCAAAAGCCAGGGCTTTTTAACTTTCTAGTCTCTAAAGTCTATGTACCAGAGCTGAGTTTGAAAACACCTTGAGATTTAATTGTGCATTTGCAGTGAAATAACAGTAGTTTATTAATTCTAAAACCTGAAATGATGCACATACATCTTAATGCATTATAGTAATTATTTTACTTTATGTGTTTTTTATGCAGTAATTAAGTTTCGACATTTCTAGAGTTAATCTCCTTTATGATATATAGACACTCCTTTATGTTATGTACTAATCTTATTTTAAAAGGGAACATTACATATTGAATAATGTACCTCAATTTTATTGTAATGATTTTACTGGTTACCAGGTGGGGTGGCAGTTGAAAAATTTGGTGAATGCACTACGAGAGGATCCGAGTGGTGTTATCTTAACTTTGAAAAAGCGACCTCAGAGCATGCTTACCTCAGCACCAGCTTTACTGAAAAATATGAGATGGAAGCCCCTTGCTCTGCAGGTAATAAAGCTTAATCATAAGTCATACACCATCATTTTAACTACAGATTATCTCAATGATGCTTTATTGTGCTTCATCCTCAGCAGCATATAAATTTACTCTTGTATACTTTGAAAAATTGTTTCTGAAATTATTTCTCTGCAATTTGTTCTCATAGGCTTAATTGAAATTAAACCTGTTAGAACTTTTCAAAGTTAAAAAGTAACCATCCCAGTGTTCTACAATGCAGAAAAGTAGCCTCAGATAATTTTTTCTAGCTAAGGAGAGACAAACATACTTTACAAATGATAAATTTTAGTTTGATTTCTTGTGAAGATCTCAGTACAGTATAACCCCAAAAAAGAGGGGATAAAAATGTTTGAGTTCTCACTGATGGAGTTATAGAAAAATTTATAAGGTGATTGTATTCAATAAACCACATGACAATCAATTTCCTTATGTAAACAAAGCTGTACTTGTGTCAAAGTTGTCTTTGAGACTGAAGGCTTGCACATAAGGAGCCATAGCACAGGATGTCTGGCTGGGCACATAATTTTAGTAAACCTGCAACGTGCTGAAAGCTGTGGAAGAATTTCATTAAAGCTCTCATGTTTAACTCTAGGATAAAATGTCACTGTGATGGATTACTCTAGGAAATAAAAGTTATGTTCAGACTGATGAAGGCATGTAACTAACTGATGGAACCAACAAATAATCCATTTTTCCATTCAGTTCAAACAGAATACTCTTTAGAAATTTATTTGCATAGAGTGCATTCTTTGGGACATTTTTATTACCACACTAAAAGTTCTAATTAAAAATTAAGTACATATGAAAGAGAAAAGACTTCTGCAAAGTTTGGACAAAAGGAAAATGAGATAGCAAAATGCCACTGCCATTATCTGTGGTCTTATGCCATTTGAGATATTAGGAGATACATTAAAAACTAATGCCATGAAGAACTTCTTTCATATGTGTGTGTGTATATATGTGTGTGTGTGTGTATGAATATTTATATAATGGTGAAATGCATTAGAGTCTTTGAAACTAAGATTTTAAATGATTGAGGTGTTTTGGTCTTTCAGATATAAACAGCTGAATGCATATGTGACAAAAACTTTCAACCAGAAATTAGTATCTGGAGATAAAAGTGCAAATCTGGATGCATGAAATGAGTGTATGAATGTCTATACTCGACAGCTTTTTCCATAGCTTTAGTGAGAATATAAATGCAAATTTAAAATACACATCATTGCTTTAAATGTGGTCAGATGCTTTCAATCTAAATCCTGAGCATGGGTGAGTTTGGTATTTCTTCAGGTGAACTGGACCAGGCTCCTAAATACTCCATTTTGCTTCACTTTTTCATTTATTACCAGAATAATTACACTGCAGACCCCACATCAAAAGTTTCTGACAGGTACTTGGGTCTTACTCAACTTTAGATCTGCTATGTAAATGTCTACATGTCATTTAGGTTTCTCATTTAAACTCACTTTGGCCAGCAGACATGCATTAGTAATGACTTCATCTTGGCCTGTTTTTGACTGATCTGCTTTTAGGATACAGTGAATTTGCCCCCGCACATGCCTCTTTCTCTGCATTTGATGATAAAGGGAATCTGGACAGCTAGTTTGAATGTAGATTATCTTTACTGGATGACATTGACCCTAGATAGTGATTTTCTGTAATCTTACAGATTTGGGGAATGGGGGGCAATGGGAGTGTTGGGGTGGGAGGGTCAGTTCTTGCTGTTAGCATGAAAAATATGAATGTTTTCAAGGCACAAATAGAGATACTGTTAAACATTGCAGATATAATTCTGGTATCATGATGATATTATTCTGATTTTATCAAACATGACACCAGGAAAAGGCCAGAACCTCATTCAGCACTTATGTGTGCAGTGGACATATGTGTGTCTGCTTTAATTTATAATTTTAGTGTGAGAAACAACAGTTTCCTTAAGTAGGCGGGGTGTGGACAAAGCTCCAGGGTGAAGTGCAAACTTCAGAAGATGCATAATGTGGAAATTTCTGCTGTTGATTTATGCAGATCAGAGTTGAACAGATGTTGAAGTCAGCTGATATTGAAGTTTAAGTGTAGCCTAAGTGTGATATCAGTACTGTATATTTTATCAATAGCAAGCATCAAAAGAAGTCTGAGTGCAGTGTAATTTTATAGCTGTTAAAATATGAAGAAATTATATTTATTTAATTGTCTGAAAAAATCTTCAGAAAAACTCTTAAGTGTAACAATTGCAATTTGATGCTATGGCTGTTCTGAAATTTCTTATGTTCCTGATTCACGTAAAGGGGCTATTCTTTAGTAAAGCTTGGAATGTAATGTGAGAGGAGAGGAAGGAAAGTGATAGCAGATACCAGAAAAACATAAAGGAAGGTATTGCTTAATATCAACTTTGCAAGCAGGGGAGGTTATGCTAACTTGTTTTCCCATATCAGGATGTCTTGAAATGTTTGAGAATGTTACAAATGTGCTGTCATCCCAGAGTTAAGTTAATTGAACTAGATGTATTATTCAGCAGACACAAGCTATAAGGAAATTGTGACTTAGTAATAATTCTGTTGAAGTGTAAAATATTCAAAAGATTATAGAGTGAGATATAGATTATAGAGTGAAATTCTGACAAAATGGGAAATAGGATCAGCAAAAAAACTGCTGTGGTCTTTTTGTTTCTGCAAATAGAGTGAGCACAGGAAAAATGTGGTGTCACAGCCTAATCATATTGTGATGAATGAGGGGGGAAGTGTGCTCTAATGTAAGAATGACGCAAAATCAGACACATGTTTTTTGTATTTATCCCATCAATCAAGATGTGTAACAGCTGATGCCATAGGTGTAGAAGGTGAATATTTCAGTGTATTAAATTAGAAGACTCATTTACATTAAAATTTACATTGTGATGTTTAAATTGAGAACCTCTGAGAACCTAATTTTAGCTTAAAGTGAATAACGTGAAGGCGTTATTGGTAAATGACATTCAGCTTGTTCAGTCTGCAGTTGTGTTTAAGAACATGAAGTTTGCCATTTGCAGCTGCATGACAAACTAGACTTAATGGAGAGATAATAAATATCCCTGTGAGCTGGGAAGGTGCTTGATGAGTGTCCCAGCTCAGGCAGTGTGCAGGTACCACCAGTGCATCGAGCTGGTTTGTGTGTGGGTGACAGGGTGTCCTAGGAGTTAAATTATAAACTGATAATGAAATGTTTAAGAGCTTTCTGCCCACTGTCAGTGATCTAGGTTAGCCATATGCCAGCCAAACATTCACAGTCTCCAAGTGTGGAAAATGCCTGTAGATCATTCAGATGTTAACTGATTTTTAATTGGCATAAATGCTTCTTAGAATTTTCAGCTGTTTAGTTTGAACAGCTCTGCCTTTGCAGTCTTGCCATGAACTAGGAGTTAAATTCAGGCTACATAATTATTGATTAATTCTTAATTCTTGGTGAAGTTTTTTTTTCCTTTTTAGCAAAAACACTTATTCTTTTCATAAATATCCTTAGAATAAATATGAAAGGTTAGGGGAGAGAAAGAAAGAAGAAGAAGAAGAATTATGCATCTGGTGTAGCCATCCTGAAACTGAATAGTTTGATGTGCAGTAAAATAATACAATTAGCCCTTGGCTATACCATGCACCATTACATAATGAGTTTGTATTTACAAGCGCACTAATTCCAGCTCTAAGGTCAATCAGTACAGAAATAAAAAACTCCTTTTTTTCCCCCTTGTGTCCTGATTAAAGAAAGTGCTGTTTGGTTGATTGGGGTTTTTTTTTTGTGTTTTCAGTGAGTTGAATGTCTGTTTTAATATCCATCAGTATTCAACCTCTTACTGGTAATCAAGGTTCTCCCATGATGCATTTTAGAATTATGTCCAAATTTGTGAAGTCAAGGGATTTTTCAGCCTGTGTTTTTTGTTACTGCTTTTCCAACAGTTGAATTAGACAGTGGCCTTGGGGAATTCAGTGGTTGCCTTTCGCAAAATTGAAAGTATTTGTTAATATGGGATTGTACCATAAATACTAAGGTGTTATGCCTGCAAGACAAACCTTACTAAATTTGCCTTTCAGTTACTTTTTTTGATAGGCTGATCCATTGTGTGAGAACCTAGAATGATATCGCAGTTTGCGATATTTGTATTTCTGACTGCTACTGAATATGGTGAACAAACCAATTAACTTTAAACCCTTATTTTTTTATTTTCCTTGTTTGACATAGAGGTCATTTTATCTTTGAACTCTCTAAATTTTTGTCTGGTTCAAAACCTAACCGAAATAAATTTCCTCTGCACTAGATTGTCTGTTTTATTTCTCCTTTCCACTTTATGTTGTTCTGGGGAGGTTTCAAAGGAAGGCTCCTTCAAGTGCTGTTGGAATAAAGGTGGAAAGTTCAATACAGAAGATTCTCAGAGCATATGAAATTTTGTGTAAGTCACTGGCAGCACACTAGCAAGAACCTAGCTGCAAAGCCCTCCTTCGTCTTCTGGAAAATGCTTTGTTAATTACTCAAAAGAAAATGGACTTTATTACAGTGTGGAAGACTCTTCATCCAGTTCTTTTTCAATACAGAAAAAGAGTGCTAGAGCAACCTCTGCCACACTTCAGTTGATGTGGAATGCACCTGCAGGTGTCAGTGAGAAGGCTCTTCCTCATGCACTGAGGATGGGGCAGGTCCAGCTGCCAGCCGCATCTGCTGTGTTGACTTGGAAAAAACCTTCTGACCCCTCCTTCACCAAGCCTTTTTAAATGTATACCTTTTGTATATCTTTATATTGCTGTACTGTTTTGTATTTGATTAAATTGTACTGTTTTAAAAGCACCAACAGCTCAGTATCTGTAGTTTTTCTAACAGAGTTTGTTTTGGATTAGATGTGCATCATATTTCTGCTGTTACATATTGAGCTTTTTATTTCCTAAGAAGCAAAGGCAACAATAAGAAGTCCTTTGTTTGAAAGAAAATGATGCTTTTATTATTTTTATTCAGTATTTTTTCTTATTTGATTATATTGCCTCCTTCATTCATCTAGACACAATGCTATATACTGTTTTCATCATTTATGACTAGAACTAATGATCCTACCCTTTTTAATTATTAAATTTGAATAAAACACTCACTTGTTTGCTTTTAAATTACTTAGTTGTCTTTTAACTGCATGGAAACTGGGCATTCTTTGTAGCACTGTTAAAATGAACTCTGTCTGAATTAGTTACAGTATCTCATTATTTCATGTCATGATTGTTATTATAAAAAGTTTATTTTATTGGAAACATTTTGTTCAATATATTGTTGTAATTTTGTTTCAATATGAAAAATATATTGGTAGTAAAATCTGGTTATTGATGCAAATACTGTATAAAGATAATGAAATTTAAAATTCTGTATTAGCTGTACTTATATTTTGAAAAATTGTATGTCTTTTTTTGGAGCAATGTTTCTCAGACTTATATTGCAACTTCCAAGGTTGTTAATGAAAGGTTCAAAGAGTTTAAAAAAACATTTAAAATAATTTTAGATAGAATATATTAAATATTGATTACATTCATTGTTAAATAGAAAAATCAAAAAGAATATGCTGACTCAATGGGACACCCTCTCAGTTTCTTCAGGACTGGGAGTGCAAAAAGCAGCAATGGGTCCTGTGAGCAAGATGGAGGTGGGGACCACAGGGCAGAACCAACCAGGACAGAACAGCTACTGAAGGGAGGGGATTTGTGTGCTGCCAGTCAGTGCTGACAGGGATTTCCTTTTTCCTTGCTGCTGAGAGTAAAGATGGTTGCTTTCCTGTTCTGCAGCCAAGCAATGGTTTAGGGAAGGCTCTGTAAAGACTAATGAACCTGAGGGAGGGTGGTGCATTCAAAATGTTTGAGAAATAGTACTCCAAAAATATTGAATTATAGATTTTGTGTCTGTCATTGTGAATTAAAATTGATGGAGGGTCATTTGTGGGACATTTTTAGGTTGTTCTAGTTTCAATATGTAACTTCCAAACTTCCTCTGTCAGGCTTTTTCCATGGGCTAAGTATTCAACTCTTTAGATCTGAAAATATTTTAGTTTTACTGCTGTTTCAGCAATCCCACTTGCCCTGGCCAGCCTGCCAGAAGGAACTGCAGCAGGAGAATCTCTGCTCCTTGGAAGAGAATTAAATCAGTGATACCACTGATCTCCAAGGCACCCAGTTGAGAAATACTTGACTGGAGTTGCATGTGGTTTTGTGTCCAATGTGCCTACATGTGGCCCTCTGGGTGGCTGCCCTTGAAGCATGAGCTGGTTGCTTGCATATGACCAGATTGACTTGAGCAGTTGAGGTTTCTAAATTTCTATGCAAAATGCTATGTAGATGTGCCATACATCTAGGCCATGTTCTGAAGGCTTTCTTTTCTACCAGAAGGGTCTGAAGACTTTTTCATGCTGTACATAAAAATGGAACCTGAACCTCTACAGCACAAGGTGGTAGGGACAGCAAGGCTCTCAGTGTGTTGAGCTACTACCAGGAGACCATTTAAATGTTTTTACCATGTAAAAATTCTTACTAACCTACTGATTTACTTACATAGTCATGATAAATACTGGGATTTTTTCAAAAAAAGGGGTCACCTCTTTTTAAATTGGGATTTCCCTTTTTTTCTAGTTGGACAAGTTTTCTTTGGAAATACACAGAGTTGAGTTTGGCAATGCAAAAGCAATATTGAAAATAAATAAGATTTCCTAGTATGCTTTGGGACAATCCTACAGGATTGTAACTCCACATGTCTTGGATTGGATTGGATTATGATTTCTGTCCCCTTGGGAGCTCCAGGTGCCCTGGGATGGTAAATTCACTTTGCCATCCTGTGAGGTACCACAGTCATTCAGAGTGTCCACAGTTACACTGTGTCTTCACCTCTGACGGAGAACCACTGGCCTTCAGTAAGTTGGATAGCTTGTGGCTTTCTGTGTTAGACTGAATACCATTTCTTCCTATTGCACTCACTGTTTCGACCACCTTCCTGTGCTGAAAGATAAACCAACATATGCATTTGTCAAAGATGTCTGAACCCAAACTGATTTCCAGGATCAACCAGCAATTTGCCGGGAGGACAAACTGGCTTGTGTGTCAGGACTGTGTGTTATACCAAACAGATTCCTCAGACTTCAGCATTTTTTTTTTATTTTTCCACTAGTTAGGGCAGTATCATTAGAATTTATATAGTTGCAGCCAGGTATTCTAGGCTGTAACACAGGGGAAATTCTTTCCCTGTGTCCTCTAGCCCTACAGCAGCTTGTCAGAATCACCAGAGGCACATCAAACTCTTGTAAGTCCAGAACACTTTTATGCCTAAGCATTATTTTCCCTATGTAAGGTAAACCATAAGCTCACATTGACTCCTACAATTCCGGTCTCCAAGTCCACCTCTCCTCTTACCTCCCTTTTCATGCAGGTAAAATAAAGGCTTTGACTTCTTCCTCTAAATGGAGAAGAGCAAACCCATCTACACAGTTTGTCTCCTCTCAGTGCTTCTGCTGGTATGAGCCATGAGCAAACAGCTTGGGCTTAACAAGTGTAAACTGGATCTAGGTCACAAAATCCTCTTGGCTTACAATGAAAAATAACTCAACAGGCCACTGTGAGTGGCCACAAGTGTTCTTGTTATAGAATTGCAGGGTATCAGAAAGGTAGCAAACACTGTTGTATTAGTGGTTCAAAAACATCTATGGCTACAGTGTCACAGATGAAAATGTAAAGGATAAGATTTTTGTTTCTCTGAAAGAGAGAGGGAGGATGTTTAGGATGTTGTTTTTTTTTTATTGTTTTGGGTTGTTTTGGGGTTTTTGACCTCTTCTTGCCACCAATTTTATTCTTATTTTTGTAGATTTGTCTTGTTTTTAGTGGTTGTAAAGTCTTTTACCTGTCTGTTTTTTGTGTGTGTCTTTCTCCCTTTCTTCCTGTAAATACTGGCAGTCTTTCTTTGGCCTGGCTGTAGGCTACTCACATTTACTCTAATGAGCAACAGAAGAGTTAAGCAGTATCACTGTTTATAGGAGACAGATTTGCAACATTCAAAACCAGAAAACTTGTGTCAGTTAATAGCTGTAGCTCTAAAGGTGGACTTGCAAACTTTTAACAAGCAAATTTTAAACATGTATTTTATTATGTTAGCGCTACATAGCACCTAATACAGCTCTGTTCCAAAACAAGGCAGTAACTGGCTAAAGGATGAGGTTTCCTAGGTGATATTTGTTGTTCCTACATAGAGATTGTAAAAAAGTGGTGCAGTGGTGAGGCCTTGGCTTGATAGACATAGATTTGTATCTCTTATCACCAGCTGATGAAAGGCCAACATTCTGGCAATGATCCTGCTTTAAACTTTTTGGGTTTTCTGCTACAGTGTCAGGATTAATATATAGAAAATGAGAACTTATTATTCTGCACAGGAATACCCTTTTTGTCTGTTATAAAGTATTGGTAACCATGCTGGGAGATAGATCTTTATATGCCCCCATTCAGTCCACATTTAGAGCTTCTCTGCCATCAATGCAACGTGAAATGTTTGCGTCTTTAAGTAGTTACTAAGGTCAGAAATTTTAGGTATAGTGAACTCTCTTCAATCCCAGCACTTCCTTCTTCAAGGAGTAAACTTCCAAAAAGATGGAGGAGAAAGAACTCTTTCAAAGCAGAACTCAGTATATTTTAATATTGGATTCTTTTTCGGGTGTATGAAAATACTTTTGTACTTGCTGTTCTGCTCTTTCTTTTTCTTCTGCCTGAGTTTAGCTATCACACAAACCAAGCCACAGAAGGCTTTTGTTTATAGACAGATGTATAATTAAGTAGACTAAAACAAACTTCTCATTTGATTTTTCTGCATCTTTGTAGAGACTTAGAAAATCTTGTGAAAAAATGTGATTAAGAGAAGGATCCTGTCTGGACTGGAATGATAGTTAGAATGTATGATTGTTTTGCAAGGAGGGTACAGTTTATTTACCTGTGAGTAAATGTTATTTTGTGAAGAGTGTACCCAGGGGAATGAAGAATAATAATAATCTCCAGTTGATTCTCTCATAGCGTGTGTGCTCTGAGGATGCAGCACCTGATTTAACAGCATCTGCAGGCATAAGCTGAAGCTTTTACAGTTAATTCTTAAGCTGTAGAGCAGATGGAAGGACTTGACATTCAGTTTAATGCCTTCTTATGCACCTTTTGCTGTAAACACTAGACTTTTTCTTTACACTGTTAGTTTATTTAAGGAATTAACTGGATTCTGTTTGTTATTTACTCGTTAAGGCTTCACCAGTAGCTCATGTGATCACTGATTTTATGGGCACTGGCAATAAACTTGCTGTGCTAAAGGGAAAAGGATGCAATCAGAGGAGTCAATTTTATAAGCACAATATGTCCATTTGTAGATTTGTCCTATTAGCATGAGTGGGTTTTTAGTCAGTTTAAAAGCATGCAGAATGTTAGAACTGCTAACTATTTCTTTAGCTTTCTGAACTAATTCTGGTTTTGGCTTTTACAAATAAAAATGTGTAATATATAAGGATAATCCTGATTATTTCTCTCTCTCTTTTGAACCAGCCTCTTATTCCTAGAAGCCCTACAAGCAGTGTTGCTACTCCATCCAGCACTATCAGCACACCTACAAAAAGAGACAGCTCTGCCCTTCAGGATCTCTACATACCGCCTCCTCCAACAGAACCTTATGTTCCAAGGTAAAAAAGACCATTTCACAGCACAATTTGATGAAAAATGTTTGTGAAGTAACTGACCATTCTGTTCATATCTATTTATTAGTCTTCCCTGTGGATAATACTGTATTAATACTGTATTTTGCAGGTAAACTGGTTATTAAGGGTAGATGTGTTGAATCAGACCCAGAATATTCTGAATCAGTGTCTTGTCTGCAAAAAGTAGCCTTCAGAAAAGAAGGTCCAGTACCCTATTTTCTCATATATGGGGTCATCAATTGGCTGCAACAGTCTCATTCTCATTCAGAAGAGCAAAAGTTACCTGAAACCCTGAATCTGTAACTAGGAAAGGAACTCATACTTATCCCCTTGCCCAGTAATCACAATGCAGCAAGGGAGTCAGTTAAATGAAAGAAACTTTTCAACTCCAACAACAGCACTGTTCAGTCCTGCCATAGCATTTTCCTTCTCCGGTATTTGAGAAATTTCAGGTTTGTGTTTCAGTGTGGCCACTCAGCCAGACTGTGCAGTGACCATGCTGTTCCCTGTCAGTACAGCTGATACTCTGACCTGCCGCCTGGAACAGGCATTTTCATCTCTCCCAGGTCTCTGGACTTGCTGAGCCAAAACAGCAGCAGATCCTCCTTGCAGATTCCTTAGCCTACCTTTACACAACCACAAATGATTCAGTATAATTCCCTAATGTACACAGATTCCTGAATTCCTGAAACTCTGAGAGAATTATGGCCTACAAATAGTGCAAAAAGTGGCTGCCCAGAGGTCTAGGATTTTATTTAAAAGGAATCAGAATTCCTAAAGCTTCCATAATCTTAGACATGGGTTATCATATGTCCAGTTAATGTATTTTTAAATTAATTCTTGCTTTTCTTTTAGTTACCTTTCTTGGAAAGGTTATGAGGGCAGCATGTTCTTTCTTGCGCCTGAGTTTCTTGTAGCTGAGCTTTTCTTACACTTTCTTATCAGCAACTCCTCCAGCCAGTTAATAAGATGTATGACCTGGTACTAACAGGACTTTCCAGGGGCTTGTCCAAGAGTGAGGTATATGGCAAGTTAAAATACCTACTGGGGAGGAGAAGTTGAGATTCCATGATAAATTCTTAATTTTCAGATATAAGAAAAACCTTGCAGGGCACAAGTGTGATTTTCATTTCATGAGGATGTCAGAAGCCTTTTGTGAAGCCTTAAGCTGTGTCCCATGTTCCTTTCTTATCCTTGCCTCATCTGTACCTGGCATGGTTTCTGTTTCTCAGAGGAAAAAAAAATTATTTCAAATGTGACATGTATAACCAGTTGAACTAACACATTCTCTAGTTTACTAAAACTTCTTTTTTTAATTAAATGAGAAAATTCTTAGTCATGACACTTGAATTGTGCACAGTAATCAAATACATACTTTACCTCCCTGATAACAATTCTTTGTTATCCTCACATAAATATTTTAAGGACATGGTTTTCAGAAAATTTACAGAAAAGAAGCAAGTATTTAATTATAATCCATTAATATAAAAAAAGCTGGGGGGAATAAAAACCCAACTAAAGAGTAGTCTTAGGTGTGTTTCTCTTTGAATGCAGTAGTCATATGGTAAAAACCTAGTGCTCCTGAAACTGATTATGTTTACCATCACAATATTTTTATTTGATAAGAAGTGCATCCTCATTTTTAAATTATTTTTGCTAAACATTCACTGCTCTTCGGTTTTGGAGCTCTGCTCTAAAAATGGAGAACTTCCAAAGGAATTGTGATTATTTTTAATAACATCTCTTAAATCACAACGATAATGCAGTAGTTTGGACCAATTCAGATTAAATCTTATAATACATATTAGTACAAGCTATAATCTTGTAGAGAGATTAGGCTTCGTATGTTTGAATTTTTTCATCAGCTTAATCCAAATGGACTATTCTTGATTTCACCTGTCACGTAGGGTGCAGTGTTTCTGAATAATTTGTTAGGGCATTTCATCAGGTTTTTTGCCCATGATTAACTATATTAAATCATGTGTGTATTTTGGGTATTATCAAACTGCTCAACATCTGTTTCTCAGCTTGTTGTTGCCATTCCAAAGGAAGAAAAGCAAACAACCAAGCCTCCTTTTATTACTGGAATAGAGGAAAAGACTTGATATTTTGATGCAAATTGTAAAACCCAAAGGCTTGGTGATGATACCCACCGACAGTACAGCTGCTGACATACTCTCACATGGATGGCATGACAAAAAAGGACCAACACTTGCCATGTGCTGGTTGTTTAGGAGTGCTGTTTGTGTGTTAGTGCCTGCTCATATTTACCAAGCACCTTTGGGGATGGGAACTGGAGCCCTCATCTCTAGAGGGCTGTGGCAAAGGGTGTTTGCCTGATGGCTTTGTCTTAACTCCATGCTTGCAGTAAAGATCCCTCTAGGTCAGGCTGCACTGCCTTCCTTGGGCCAGCCCCTGATGGTGGTTGCAACATCAATCAGCATCTGGCTGGTTTATGTCAGTGTCCATCCTGTTACCTGCTGGGTGCCCAGCTCTGTCAGCACAGAAAGACTCTCTGTGACTGGAGGCGAGCCCACAGCCCTGTTGGGGCTGCACCAGCCTCCCTCACTCACTAAGCCCACACCATGCCTGCTCTGGGAAAGCAGCTTGGCCAAAGTGAGTCTGGCGATCATTGGAGGTTTGTGATGCTGCCCTGTCACACCGAGGCAGGATGGCCTTTTCTCATCCTTCAGGGCTGCCTGGGTGCCATGAGGAGGCTTTGCTTGTTCCTCAGATGGAGTCTCAAGGTGCCAGGTGAAGTAGGGGTCAGCATGCTGACCGGCTTGGAACTCGCATGGAGGTTCCCAGGAGCTGAAGGACTCCAACCAGAGCATATGGCCCAGTTTGTCTTTTGATTACCTCTTGAATATCTACTTCTCTCTTGACTGCCTTTATTGTGCTGCTCAGAAATGGCTGTCTGATCAGGTCTTTTGCAGCCATCTCCAGGCAGTTGTAGCAGCACATTTAGTAGATGAGTCCTGGTTCATCTAGTGCAAGAAAGGACTCCTAACCCAGCACTGCTTGCTGTCTTGTTTGATGCCTTTGACTAGTTTCTATTTTCAAAGAGTGGGGCAGGGGTGGAGGAAAGCAAAAAGATCATGTGGATCTGACACAAAGTGCAAAGTAAGCACTGTCCTGGGGTAGCAGCTGGTGAGCAGGTGCTGCACATTATATGTGAAACTGAATAGATGTGCCTATACAACTTCTAGACCTGAAATGATTGTGCAAAACTATGTCAGATGTCTGTACATCTTCTGTGCCTGGTTCTTCTTGATCTGGGATAAAGTGTAAGGAACCAGACTGAGTTTGCTGATGCTTACCATGTAGACATGTCTTAAAAGTATACAATGTAAAGCCAAAAATGTGAGGCCAGCATTACTCCTTTGCCCTAAATCATGAAGTGCTAGGTAGATTCCAGAAAAAAAAAGAGAAAAATGAGAAGAGTAATTGCACATCAATTTTATTTCTATAATACTTTTCAAGAGAAATCAGTGAGATTGATAAATCAATAAAGAACTGAACAAACAAAAGAAATGTGTAAGGTAACTAGCATAAAAATGCATATATATGCATATATGCTGTGTGCTCCTGATGTGGGGTGGATTTTATCTGTTTCAGCATATAAAATATTGACATAGGCCCATGTTTATTGCAATATTCACGGTATAAAAAACCAGTGTCTTATCTCAATATATTAAAAACTTTTCTTTTTAACTAAAGGGATGAAAAGGGAAATCTCCCCTGTGACGATGTTGGCAGACATATAGTGGGCAAACCAGTTCATTCAGGATCTGAATCTCCAAACTCGTTTCTGGACCAAGAATATCGGAAACGCTTCAACGTGGTTGAGGAAGATGCAGTTTTGTACTGCTATGAGTATGAGAAAGGAAGAACAAGTGGTCCTGGAAGGAGGGAGAGCACACCAACATATGGTACAGCATTGATCTCGTAAAGATAATCACCATTTGTTGATTTTAGGATTTTCATGCATCTGCTTTTGTTTTTAACCATGAAAATATTTCTGGTGGCCATTGATTTTGCTGAGAATTCAATACTACTTTAGTCTGATTTCAGCCAAAGAGCTTATTCTGTTATAGGAGAGAAAAATATTTACTATGATAGGTAAGTCCAGTTTAAAATTGATGAGATTTATGTATATATATTTTTGCTATCAGCTTAGTTTTCCAGACTATGTTACAGTATCATTTTGTTGAAAAAAACATATACCAGAAGCTCATATTTTTTTACTAAAAATTCAGAATGGAGCTTCTCTCATTAGAAGGGCAAGATTTGAATAAGCTTTGGAATTCAGCTTTGGAAAATTTTTCTTAGGTATAATACCAATCAAAGCCCTTCAGATTTACCAAGAGGTGACTTGCTGCTTTCATGCTGCACTGCTCTCTAAAACTCCATACTTTTTCTTTAGTCCCAGAATTGAAGTATGACTGATGACAGTGGTCTCTTTTTTTGGTAATACTGTATTTGCATCCTGTAATTTCCTGTATTGCAAGTGGTGGCTTTTTACATATAGCAGTTCCTCATTATTTGAGATCATATGTTGTTCAAAAAGGAATTTTGCATATAAAACACACATGTGTTTTTGTACTACATCCACATCTTGGATTGTGGCTTATTTAGGATGAGAATTCAGGAACAATTTCTGGTGAGAGTTCTGATGCTCAAACCCCTGTACTCTTCCTTTACCTAGTGTGGTAACTTGTTTAGCTTTGGACTGGGAGAACTGGTTTTCTGTTGCCAAGCATAAAATTGTACAGACATAGAGTTGTTAGGCTGCAGAAGAAAATGAAGAGATAATGTCATGTTTAAAAGTTATTTTGACTGCTATAGTATTAGCTGAGCACACACTTGAATATTTTTTCAACCTGCCTGCTGTGTTACTTCAGCTTTAAAAGTGAGTGCAAACTGTATGTTAGTTATTGTAACGATCCTGTCATCATATCCCTTTGTGAAGAAAATAGATGTAAATTATGAGAAAGCATACATCATGCAGCCAAGCCCCAGAATCACCTGGGAACCTTGATATAAATTGAACTTGAGCTGTGTAAAGTATCCTTAGGACCTGGAGCAATGTGCTTGCACAACATGAAAGGTTGCATTTTCACAAAATGCACTCTTTCTGCACAAGTACACCATCCTGCTGAAAAATCTTCAGTGTCCTTTTGATTTCAATGTGTTTTCAAGTTTTTTCTAACCATGCCCATTCTGTGCAAAATAACTGCTAAGTTTTGAAAATGGATATATCACTTTTATTACTCCAGTATTTCAAATATTACAATTGGTGGCTGCAGTCAGTTCCATTAACAGAGATGTACTCACTGTTCCAGACATTAAATTTTAATACTGGTGGTTGAGAGGGAAGAACACATTTCTTCTTCAAGGACTGCTGAATCTATTATTTTGTTATAGGATAGCTTTTTCTGCCTTTTTTTTTTTTCTGTTAGCAGAAAGGGTCATAAAGACATGGATCAAAGACTCCACTGAAAATCAGTCATTATTTAACACATTTGTTTTACAGTCTTTCACTTTTGATCTCACTTTTTTAATGAATTCAAGTCCATTTTTAATGAATTGTCAACCCCATTATCATTTAAGTGTGTTTTCTAAAAATATTACCATTTCAGCATTAAATTCTAAAATTTCCCACATGGCATTTGTTAACATAAGGTTTGTGGGTAGGCATGGCCTTGGGGTTTCACAGAAATCTGGAAAATGACAATAACACTCTTCTGGCTTATGGTCACCCATTAAAAAAGGTCAGAAAAAGTTCCCAGGCCTAGAGAAATAATTATTTTCAACATGTACTTACCATTAATTTTGTGATGTGTCAACTTTTTTACAAAAATTTTCTCAGCTCTCCTTCATGAGAGGTTAATAAGGCCTTCTGTAATTTCTTTACTAGAATCTTTTGACATTTTTTGACAATCTTAACAGAGATACTTCTCTTTCTTGCTCTTACTGGCTTTGAGGTCTTCCATAGTTGCTGCTAATTGGCCTTGGAAAGCTTCTGTTCACATGCAAGATGAAAGTTTTCCTAAGTGTCCTCTCGATGGAAAAGAGATGAGGGAATCCATAGGGGTGTAAAAACAAGGTTGTTAGGAGAGGAAACAAGCAAATGAAACTTGAGTTTAAGGAAAAAAACAAATTTGATCATTGCAGTTTTAATGCCAGATACAAAAGCAGGTACTTTGAACAGCTGAAGGTTTTGTAGAAAATTTGTTGTTACTTCTGATAACAGTCAGATTTTAACAATCAATTTTGTAGCTTTTCTATTTTATTAAGTGTGCAGTTAATCTTAATAAGATATTGTGTGTTTAGCCTCACAAAGAAAAGAAGGTTTTATTTCTAGAAAAAGAAACTTGAGAGCTGTTTCTGATCAAGTAAACATGAGCTGAATACATCCCCACTCAGGAAATGACTGTGTGCAATAAATCTCACCAGCTTCAATCAGACTTAAATGTGTGTCCCTAAATAGTAAAATTAATGATAAGAGGAAATTATGATTTTCTTGAGTAGTGAAGTATTTGTGACCAGATCCTGTGGTCTGAACAGAATGTACAACTTTTTTTGTCAATTTTTTTTTTAAGATGATAAAAACTTTAACCATTATGCTGCTTGAGTGGTGTTGGTATGTTTTCCATGGACACAGTACTTCAGCAGGGAGATGAACATGTTTGAATATTTGTTTTCATTATAAACATGTATCTTCTTTTTCAGTGTATCATGAATTTAACCTCAAAATGTGGAGTAAGACTTTAATGTAGGAATTTTCTACTAAAATAATTTACAGGACTTTTGAAGTTTTTACTTTAAGCTTTGCTACTTTTAAAATCAAACTATTTACTTGCTTTTTGGATTTGTGACGGGTAGATAGATTTAAAAAGAGCAAGGGCTGATCTTGTTGGGAAAACATTTTGTTTTCAGTCTGTCAGATAATATGCTATGTGCTATGCTTTTCTGTTTTGTTTCAACATATTATTTACATACACTTTGTTTCAATACACTGTTTAACTTGCTAAAGAATTCAGACCATTCTAAGACCATTCTAGTGGCCCCACTAAGTTCCTTAGCACACTGATTTTACTGATTTCCAGCTATATACATGAAGTCCTTAAACAGAAATCATAGTTTACAGCATTTTTTAAAATTAATTCAGCAGTTTCCAGTCAAAATTTAAAAGACAAAATAGTCTTCAGCTATTCTTTTTATTGCTGTCTGAAGTCAAAGTGAATTTTGCAATAATAATGTAGTTTGCTTTCTGTGGATGAAAGGCTACAAAAAAAAAATTACATGTAGAGGTTTTCTACTTCCTTTCTCACTTAGTCACTGATGGATCGTGTAAGCCCACCAGCAAATATGCTATTTGTGAAGGTACTTCAGTGATATGCACAAGTTCAGTTACCAGCAATTCCCATGGGCTTTAAAACAGTTCTCCCATGTGTGTGCCAGGGGCTTCCAGAATAAGAGATAGATAATGCTAAATGCAAACTAAAGTAATTTGAATGTGTTTTCAGTGTCAGACGTCATTTCACTGATGACTTTGTAGGGCACTGGATTTATTTTCTAAACTTAAAAAAAAATTCCATTAAATACTTAGCTGCTTCTTTCCTGTTAAAGACAACAGAACTCCTGTCTTAACCTCTTGTTCAGAGGCAACGCTGGATCCTCTTTCGTAAGCAACCCTGTAGAATTGCAGCTTAGCACATAATTTGTTCTTTCTTCTAAAGAATGTTGGGTTAATGCTGCCTTATGGTGCATGGTCTCAATTTTTTCCTCTGTTTCCAGGGAAGCTGAGGCCTATTTCTATGCCAGTAGAATATAACTGGGTGGGAGATTATGAAGACCCCAATAAAATAAAAAGAGATACTAGGAGAGGTAAGTAATCTGAACACACATCTTATACAAGGCAAGGTTTTATCTTGCTTTAAGCTATACATTTCAACATCGTTTTGCTGCTTGCTTAGCTATATATGTTTGTGAACCTGTTTTGGTATTTTCTTTATTATATATGCTTAATTTTTTGCAGAGTCTATTTTAGGATTGAGAAGGTTGGCTGGAAAACATTCTAGAGCAGAATGGGATTTACTTCAAAATCAAAGAGGATAAATTCTTCTGGGTTGTGAGGCTTGGATACCTAACTCCACGTACAAAATTATGACCTCTGAGATTGCTGTTATCAGCCAAGAACAAGATGTTACAGCAATGATAGCTATTTCTGTAAAAATATTAACTAAATATTCAGTAGGGATCAAAAAAGGAAACACTTAGGAATTGTTAGGAAAAGAATACAAGCCCAAATTTAGAAGCATTCTTATGCTGCCGTGCCAGTTGTTGTCATGCTATGTGTGTGCAATTCCAGTCTCTTAATCTCTTAAGAAAATTACAGTTGAATTCAAGAAAGTTTAGGAGACAACAAAAATTAATCAGATGCCTGAATTGACTTCTGAACTGGGGCCAGTTACACAGGCTGGCCATTATCACTTTGGGAGCAGGACATAATAAAGGTTTATAAAAGCTTGTGTGGAGTGAAGTAAGGAAATAGGTTTGTCAGTGTTTAATCTGAAACAAGAGCAAAGAGCTCAAATATCTCTGTCAGATGCTGGATAAAAAGAAAATGAGCTGGTGCAGTTCATGTTCAAGCTGAAGAACATCTTGCCACAGGAGGTTGTGGGTACTAAAGTTCACATTAATGCAGGGAAAGAGAGACAATTTTGTGAAAAAGAAATCTGATGAGGTTTCCTAAATTGACAGACAGTGCTTCTGGGTCAGCTACAAATTGGTACATGCTGGAAGAGTATTCAAGGAAAGTGTGTGTGATATGGTGAATGATCCCCAATGAACATTCAGAGCAAATTACTTTAAAATGTGTGGTGCCACTGACTTTTGTATTGATTATGACTCCTGGTTAAAAAAGTAGCAAAACCCCAAAAATTATCATAGGTCCGTCATGGCTCATTTTTTTAAAACTCCAAGACAAAATTTATTGATGTGCATCTTCTTTTATAGTTTGTTCCCTTTATTTAAAATATACCAGAAAACTTTCAGAGTTGTGAATTTTCCCTACCAGAAGTTTGCTTTCTTATTATAACTGAACTAAATAAGCATATGGGTTTTGTTAATGAAATAGTCCCAAAGAGTTAAAATTGGCAGTAGATCTTTACAAGAATATTGCATGTTCTGGAAGCAGGATTTACATGCATGTAAAAGTTCACAATGATGTTTTGCATTACTTTCAACAGAAAATTCGTTGCTTCGCTATATGAGCAATGAGAAAATAGGTCAAGAAGATTACATGTTTCAAAGGAATAGCAAAAAGGATACTGGGAAAAAGTCCAAAAAGAAGGGAGACAAGAGTAGTAGTCCAAGTCATTACTCGCTGTTGCCTAGTTTACAAATGGAGTCATTGAGGCAAGAAGTCATGGGCACACCTGGACCAGAAACTGCTTTGTACCATGTGAGTAAAAATAATATTAACAAAAGTCATTGCTCTGTGCTTGTGGTAAGAGACAGTTTTGGTTTAATAGTGTTGTTCAAACCTTCTCTGGACTGCTGCTGTTGCACTGATTTATATTCTTCAGACAATAACTAAGTCTCAAAGAAATATTTTATAAGTCTTGATTTTGTTGTTAAGATGAAGGATGGACAGCATTATTTTATTTCCTGTATTAGAAAATGGCACTTTTGAAATGCAGTGTGGTATCTCTGCCTTGACTGACTTGCTGCTGATGGAAAAGGAAGCAGCAGCAGTTTCCTGACTGGCTAGATACCTTCTTCCCAGCATCTTCATCACTGCAATATGCTAAGTGTTGTCAGACAGCCCCTTTACTACAGGTACTTGGAAGGCCTGATAATGGCAGGAAAATTTGTGGGAGGTGTTTGTTTTCCTTTGAGGTAAGAGGATCTCTAATGCATGTAACTGTTTTTAACACACAGCCCTCAGGAATGCAGGTATAAATGTGAAGGTAGCAGTTCTGCTGGATAGGATGCAAAAGGAAAATTGCAGTAACTTGCTTGTTTTTAAGTGTGTCCAAAAAATGGAGTTAGAAGATCACAACATATTTAAAATGTGATAAGACATTCACCCCATAGCACTTTCCATGTATCGAGAGAATACTCATCTCTCAGTGACATTTGCTTCTCAGTATATGTTAAATTCCTGACACTGTGCAGTAACAAAATCTTTTATTTTAAGTTACCATCTTTTATTTTCGTTGGTTCCCTCTATAACATAGTAAGTCTAGTTTCCAAATTCTGTACAAAAATAAATTATGTACACAGGAACTGGTGGATTCTCAAAGCTCTGGTTTGGAAGTTAATGAGCAACAGCAAGCATGGAATTGACAACAAGCATTTTTCATTTACTTTGGATATCCATCCACAAAGCACTTGAAATGTTACCACCAGTATCAGCTAATCTTGTGCATCATTGCCATCTCTCTCTGTAATGCCATTAAATCTTCAGCATCTATTTGAAAGTTTAGTTGGAGCTTATTCCTTTATAAAAATAAATAAAGGTTATCCATTCTTTAGAATACAAATCAGTATTGATCTGCTAACTGGTTATGGAGCAAAATGCTTGAAGTAAACAGAAAAAGGAGTCTTGGACTATTGATTTGGTTATGGAGCAAAATGCTTGAAGTAAACAGGAAAAGGAATCTTGGACTATTGATTTGTCCAAGAAATGGAAGATGGAAAGGAGCCCTTCACAAAGCATTTACAGTGCTCTGCAGCTGAATATTGCTGATGCTGCCTCTGGAAGCTGGCTGCCATCATGCAGTTCCAGAGTTTCTATTTAGTGGTAATGACACCCAAGTATTCTGGCGCATATTTCTTTTGCCACATAACAGAGTCAAAGGTTTTTTAATAAATTGGGCAGAACTTTTCTTCCAATCTTAAATAAACAGTGCAGTGAGCACACAAAGAATGGGGGAGTACAGATAACACACAAGGAACTCGTATCTGTTTCCAGTAAAATTTTATTAAGCTATAGATAACAAATCAGACAATGAAAACATATGTTATGCTCAAATTGCATCTTAAAGATCACTAAAAGAGTGGCTGTCCTATCACAATTTTCTTTTTACAATCAGCAGCTACCTAGTTTTTCCCAAAGATTTCAGATTATTTGCAAATGGAAGCCTCCGGATACACATGAGTTGAGTGTGAAAGAGCTCCCCTGATAGTAGTGAAAGAGATGGAGGTTTTTGTTTGGTTTGGTCTGGGTTTTTTCAGAAGTCAATGTTTTCATCATGCTAGAATATCAGGGGAAGAGAGAATACGGTGCTCTGTATACCACAAGCCAGTAGATTTTCCTAAAGTAAAGAGCAGCCTCTACCATGTGGCTTTAGTTAAATTTGAACCTGTAGTGCTTCAGTTGTTTGCATCAGGTCCCAGTGCTAAAGAACACACTACCAGGCTTGTTAAGTAGCTCATATCCCTCATTGCACTTGTTTTTAAGAGTATTCAACTGTTACCCTGTGTTCACCTGGCTTCTGTGTCCAACAGTAGTTTTAAATGTACCATTATCCATTATCCTCTGTATTTAAACATCTTTAGTTACCAAATTTATCCCTCAATAATATTTTACAGGTTATAATTAAATAATTTTGTAGACTCCTCTTGCTTGCAAGAGTTACAATGAGCTTATGAGGTTTTTCTTCAAAAATTGTGTTTTCACATCCTTTCCTCATTCTCAAAATTCTTTCAAATCTTCATCTCTAATCCTAAACTATCTTAAGCATCCTTCCTAAAGTATGTATGCCAGCACAGCACATAAATTTCCAGAAGCTGCTTGGAAAGGTTACATAACCATTCCTGTTCACTACTTCTCTATTTAAATGCTCAAAGGACTGATCACTGATTTTATCCATAGCCTTGCAATAAGAGTATGTTTGTTACTTGGTTTTAGTTTTATTTTTTCTGTAATGATATTATTTCAAATCGCTTATAGGCAAGATGGATATTCCCAATCTAAAAGCTTTTATCTTGCATTCTTTGTTCTTAAATAGAGTAAATTGTATATGGTTGGTCATGTTGAAACATGTAACTTCCTGGGTTTGATTGCTGAATAATGCATGTCTCTGAAGCAGCCCTAAATATGAAATATGTGAGAGTAAGGACTCTGGACCTTCAAACTGGGCCCCTATGATTCTCAAGTCCATAACAAAGAAGTATTGAAGCTCCAGGAATCTGGGGTGTGGTGTGGGGTCTCCTTGTTCTGAAATGGTATTTTTAATGTGTGTTTTCTGTGAAATAGAAAGCGTGCACGTTTCATTTCTTCTTCTTTTTCTTCTGTTTTCCCTTTTGCTGAATTCCCTGGAGTAAAAGCCATGCTGCTCACTCAGCAGTAAGATTTTGTGTCATTCTCTGGTCTTTGATTCTGTCTTACCTTTATTCAGTGATGTTTTCATTCTTTTTTGACTCTATTGCTACAAATGTTAAATAATTTTGGACTAAAATGCATCCCACTGGCCTCTTTCATTTTGGTTTTTGCAGCCGTTGATGTGAGCAGGTTGATTACCTTTTTACTGTGAAGCTTTTCTGCAGAAAAGCAGCTTTTACAATTATGCTGACTTCAGCTCCTTCTGCTGCTTGTATGTATAGCTCTATAGAAAAGAAAAATCTTTGATCAAAAAAACTACACTACTGAATTAAATTATCACAGCAGAAATGGTATTATTTTTTGTGCTGTAAACAAAGTGTCTGGTGTTAAAAAAATTACCATGGTAATGTAGAAGTGCCTGGTTGTTATTTGCTAAAAGCTATTCTGTAAAATGCCAGCAGATTCGAATTGTTACATTCTAAAGTGATCACAAGATTGTGGCAGTCTAGCATTTTTCTGACTGTCAGGATACTAAACTTGCATAAAATCACTGGTTTCAAAAGTTTGTATTGTATTACTGACCTGCCATTGCAATCAAAAACTGTCTGCTCAAGGGTACATTTCAGTTGCAGCCTTGAAAAATGAGCAGGGTTTGTTTGTGTCCACTGAACATAACCAGTGTCACAGCTGATATCATGGCAAAACAAAAACTAGTATGTGTTGTGTCTGTGAACTAAACATCTCTTGTATCCTCTTCTGGTGTTTCTGAATCCTCGTGTATAAATTTTCTGCACCGCTTTCGTTTTTTTTTCCCATCCTAGAAATTGTTTTCGGTGTTTTGTTGATTTCTAGACAAGTTGTTGTTCTTGCATTCTATTTTTCTTCCTCAGTATTGTAAAAGAAACCAACACAGAGTGTTAATATTTTTATTAAGCTGAGGCAAACTGTTTGAGCTGTTGCTAATCTGATGTGCAAGCAGGTGTTCAATGTGATCTATTTCTGTAGGTAGAGAACAGCACATTTTGTCTTGAACTTTTGGGGCACAAGAGATGAAAACTCTGATATATTGTTGTAGTTTCTCAAGTTCATTATGTTTTCTGTAAGGGAGTTTTCTTGGTGTGCTGAGCTTTGTTTTTGTTGAAGGAAAATAATGTGGTTTTTTAGGAAGGAGATAGAGTCATAGGTCAAAAGAAGTTCAGTGTCAGGTTAGTAATAATTTGCTGCTAACTGGATCAATACAACTTTCCCTTAGCCTAGAAGCAGCATTGCAATGTGAAGAAAAGCTTACAGGCTATTGTTTGTGGTAGTGAGATTGCTTTTTCTTGCATAACTACCTGCTGCATACAATAGGCTGTAACCTACAGAGATAAACTTATGTTGACCTTGTTTCTTCTCCCTTCCTGCCTCCCATTATCCCTCTGCCTTTTCCAGTGTATGCTCACTTGTTCATGTGCCCTTACCAACACATAGTGACTCTCTAGTTGTAGGAAAAGTGACAGAAAAATAACAGCTTCTCACTATGCTGTGATAACCAGACTATTTTAAATTGTTTAATTAATAGTGGAGTTTTCTTAGTTATTTTATTTGCATTTGAAAATAAGGTTAGTTTAGTAGTGAAATGTGCCACTTGAAGTTCATGTATCTGAAACAGGTCACTCAGTAATGGGTTGAGCAGATAAATCAAGGTTTTGTACAGCTGGGATTTTGCTAAATTTACATGTGTAGATATGTACACATGCACTTTAGTGTTCCAGTTCTACTTGGAGAAATAAAATAAAAGCTATCAGCTGGAGTAGCTGTGCTGTAAATAGAATTAAGTTGGTCCAACTTTGGTAAACTTTTTTTTTTTTCCTCTTTAGCAATATATAACCATCCGTGTGGTTGAAATGCAACCTGATAACTCCTAATCACATAATTAACAGCAATTCTTGCTGCAGTGAGAGCACCCACAGAGAGCCAGGCTCTCTCCTTCCTACTCTGGCAGTGAGGCAGCAAGGACCAGGGGTGTGAGCAGGGCTCAGTTTGAGCTGCTCCTCCCTCCAGAACTCCCAAGGTGGCTGTACCAGGTCAGCTCTTTGGGTTTTCTCAGCAGAGCTGATGGGACAGCCTCAGCCTGGCCTGGGTCAGCTGGCTGCAACAGTGATCTTGTTGAGAATACTTCAAGTGAAGATGATTTGTTTATGGACCTATTGCAAAAGTCAGTTTTTAGCTATTAATATAAATTGGAAAACAGAAAGTAACTTTTAGCCAAAATAACTTCTACTTAATTCATGTGTATTTCCAGGTGTTTCTTGCCTCCTACAAAACCCTCCAGAAAAAATACAGGAAAATGCTTTCTATAAGTTGAATTCAAAATGTATATGTTTAGGTGTTGAAAATACAGAGAAGAATTCACCAAAAAGCTCATGATTTTGAAAACTTCAGATCTAACTGAAGTGGTTGATTTTCCCTTACTTCTCCTGTTCCTTTCTGCAGAAAGGTTGAAAGGAAGTAAGAAGTTAAAATACTTAAACTACATAGTTTTTGATGAAAATTCTTGAACAAAATATGCTTGTGTTTATAAAACCTTTAATCATAGTACCCAATAACTAGCATTTTTAAAAGTGCAGAACATGTGCATATAGTTTCCCAAGCTATCCATCAACCTATTGCAAAAAATCTTCTTTATAAAAATGGCATCTAAAAAACATTAAATAGTGCAAATGATTTACTAAAAAAAATCCCTAACAAAACTACCCCACTGAAAAACTAGCAGTTTCCTACAATTGTAAATATCACAGTATTTAAAGAATTTCTGTTCAGTTAATTTTTTGTAATGGATATTTGTTAATAAACAAAAAAATTGTAGAGAACAAATTAAAAATCAGTTGCACAGATTTTAAGTAGGTGTCTGAAATTTTGAATGTCATTGTACCATTACAACAGATGGAGTTGGTTTTTTCTTAAAAATTTTCTTCTTAAAAATGTCTGGAGTCCAACTATGGCAGTATTTAAATAACAAGCCTCCCTTTTTCTTTTTCTCCTCCTTGTTTTCACAGTAGTCTATAGTTAGGCACATAATTGTTATAGATTAAAAAGCTAGCAGTTGGTATCAAAGTTCAGTTTAACCTAAGTGCATAGTGAAAAATATTTTACAATAGAATCTCCATAAATTTTGTTAATATTTGAATTAGTGTTACTTTTTTGCTGCGGTCTTTCATCTCCATTTAAATGTATGTATTAAAATAATACTGAAACTTGCAGATAGATTACAGATTTAATGTGCTTTAATTATCTGCAAAGAAAATCTTAAACTCTCTTTTGAAAATGTAAGAATTATGTAATGTAAAAAAATTTTAGTTGTGTTCCAGTTAAAAACCATTGGCATTTTTATATTCCCAGCTGACAAAGTGCGCTGGATTTCAAGAAACTGTCTAGAAATTAAATAAACATAATGAATAGTTTTAGAAATAGTTGTGAAATATTTCAGTGTCTAATTACCACAGTAAGAAATTATTTTAAAAATCATTCCTTCCCTGCTTTGTTGCATGTTAGCCCTTTACAGTCGAAATATAATTGTGCACACTCTACTGTGCTTCTACTGTAAAGGCAGAAAAATGCAAGTCTTTACTAAAAGTAGTACATATGCTGTTTAAACGTCACAAGTGCAAAAAGTGTAATTTCTCCTGCTGTCTAGACTTTTCAAAGACAGCTGTCTCAGACTGGACCGAGGAGGCTCCTGGGTGCCTCAGTGGGAAAGTCCAAGACTCTGAGCTGCTGTGGTGCCTGGGTTTCTCCTCAAGTAGTTCATGTTCATGAAGCTCCAGCAGAGCTTGGCTGCTAAGAACTAAGCACCTGGATATCCCTCTCTGGAGATGACTGGAGCATTTAAGACATTTACATCTTTCTTCTCTAGGTTATACTGGTCACATCTCAGCTGAGTTTGTGTAGCCTTAGGGGTTGTTTGTTTTGTTCTAGGACTTCAGCTCCTTGCTCCCTTTTCCATCACTGAGCAAGTGATGAAGAAATAAGGCTGTGATGGTAGCTAGGTCCACATGTGTGGAAATGGAAGGAACTCACTGCATTGCAGTAGGAACTGAGCTGAAGAGGCTTATGAAGTTATAGAATAATCTGATTTTGAGTCATTTTAAAAGCCTCAAAGTCTATTCAGAGGCAAAAGTGCTAGTAAAATGTTTCATATAATGCAATGCAGAGAAGCAAATGTGCTATGAAGACATCATGAGCTTCTATCCATTTCTCATCAGCCTAGTCTATGGTTCAGGTATAGACAGCCCTTTGCTCTGAGAGACATTTAGCAAGAACAATACTGAAAAAATTAAGGGAAAAATAGGATAAGGAAAAGAAACATAATAGGAAATTTTTACCTATTGCCTTTATGAGTCTGAAACACCATAATGTCCCACACCACACTGGCCATCAGCAGCTTTGAATGCCTACACATGTGGGGTTTCTTTCAGTTGGATACTTGTGGGTTTGTAAATTTGATTCTGACAGGAGAGCAGCATGTCTCATTCACATTCTAAAAGTTGGAATAGTGGTTCCAGGACTTGGCCATCTTCTACACCCCAAAAGAAACCATCTAAACAATACTGTATGTATCCTTTCATTTGAATGCAGCACTTCACAAATGTAACAGACACAAAATAAGTGATAAAAATAGCATTCATGTTGTTAAAATCTGTGTAGAAACTTCATCTAGGTCATAAGTGACCTGTATAGCATATTAAACAAACAGTGCAGTGAAACAGTTAACCAATAAGAAAAACATGCCTTTCTTGTGACAGTTGGAAAATGACTGCCATAGGCATAAAATTGTTGTTGTCAAAGGTAATTTTTGCTATTCCATCATAGTTTGGTAAAAATTTGGTTCAAAATAAATCTACATTTCTGACCGAAAAAGCAAGAGAGAAACAGCATATAAATTCCTTGCTGATGGAATTTGGCTTTATATTATTTTTAGTCTAGTGCAATCAGCAGAGAGGAATAGAGGGGCCTCTGGGTCTAGTCCTCTGCTATTACAGTTAATCTCTTTCACTTAATCCTATTCAGATCTGTACTAAATTCCACATTCAAATAGGGTATGAATTGCTGTTACTAATGATGGGACCAGGAAAAAAGGTGATAAACCTGGCGAATGGGTAGCCAGTTGTCACAATTCCAAGTAAAATGTTGGACAGACAGGAGGAAAGATGCTAGCAAGAGCAAGGCATCTAATGAATTTGCTACAGAAAAACAAAACCCAGATGCCTCAGAAACCAGCATAAACTGCATAGGATAATAGGATAATTCAGTCTGGGAGCAACCTCAAGAGGTTCTGTGCTCTGGTCTTTGGTCTTTGGCTCAAAGCAGGGCAGGCTCTGAGGTCAGATGAGGCTTGTCAGGGTTTTGCCCAGCTGGATGTTAAACACCTCCTGAGATGAAGACTGAATGAACTCTTGGCCAACCTGCAGAACTGCTTGTCTGCCCCCTCGCAGAAAAGTTGGAGATGAATAGCAAAACAGGTGTTTTGGCAATAGCTGAGAGGATAGCAACTTGCTCAGATTTAAGGGATAGTTTCTGTTGTTTCATTGCTGCTTAGCTAAAATCATCTCGGGAATGTGCCTCAGTATCTCACATCTGTTTTCCCAGCTCTAGACTCTCAGTCCTTTGAACTCAAGACTGAAGAGAGTAGATGTGCATATGCAGCTTTTATATTTGAGTTCTGTTTAAGCATATATTTTGTGAAACAGTAATACTTAGTCTCCTTGGGAGGGAGTGCTAAGTTCTTTTAATTATATGGAATAATATCTGCATTGTTCTTGAGGTATATTATTCCTGTCACAGATTAGAGAATATTTTCACATCTGCATTGTTTCTCTTTGAAAGAAATAGTTAATACCATTAATTTGCTCTTATTGGGGAAGTGGTTGCCCAAATTAAATTTGAAGGTATTGAATATGAGAGATTTTGCATCTCATTCTATATACTCTCTGATCATTACTAAAATCCAGAGTTACTTATTGCAGCAAAGCAAAATCCTCTAGAGATGAGGTAAGATTGGTTTATGGGTCATCATGAAGCACAGTGGGAGGTTTTTTGTGGGAAATTTTTGTTTAAACATTCTCTATCACCTTCTTTTGCATTGTGACCATGAGGGGGAAGAAATGACCTGTCATAATTTCTTTCCATGGCAGATCTGGGGAAATCTTTAAAAATATGAGAGTTACTGTAAAGGTCATCTAGTCCAGCTCTGCTAGTCTAGATTTATTCCTTACTGCATAGAATATAATAGTCTGAAAGTGTAATTTTATTTTTGGTCTAGAGATGTAGATCTATACACTAATAAATCTCCCATCTCAGAACATTTCCTAATTTCCTTTCACATCCCCATTCTGTATTTTTTTCTGTTACCTATTTCATAGAATCATTCCTGATTTCATCCTGCTTTTATTACCTGATAGAGGACCATTGCTTTTGTGGGTATTAGCATTGTTTGTACATGAGTAAGCTACATTACCTGTAGCTGGTACAATCACAGTAGCACAGTTTTATTTTTTATTAATGTAGAATAAGTGATTTAGTCCCTCAGTTATTCCCCTTTGATAAAGAAGAGATGAAATGCAGCACATTTTAGCAGAGAAGTTTATGTCAAGTGTTGCACAGAGGGGATTCAGCATGAGTTACCACTACAATATGCTGGGGATTGTCACATCCAGGAGAACTTTGATCCAGGGCCTGACTTCTCTACTGGCTCTTCTCTGTTTTCTTTTCTGCACAAGGGAAAGGGAGATATCAGGACTCTGAAAACATCTAACCAAGGACACTGGCTGGCATGTGTCAAGAAATTTGGCATTCTAAAAACTTGTACTGAGTGGTGGAAATGTTTGAATTAATGGAGCATATGTGCCTGTTTCAAAGTGCCATTTTATGTCAAAGCATCAAAATGCTTTGACAAAGAGCTCCATTGTTTCTGAACAAGGGATTTTTTCCAAGGAGTGGTTTTGACTCCATAGGAGTCTCTGCCCTATTCCTCTGCCCCACTTACACAGTGGTGGCCCCTTGAGCCTGCTGCTAACACACAATATGGGAGATTGTATGGTTCCACCTGGGAAGAGAATGGCTCTTTGCAGCACTGCAACTCCTGAGCTGAAGCTGTTTTATTGGGTGTTTCTGTTCTGCTGGAGAGAAGTGCTTGTTGCTTAGCGCTTGATCCCTGAGTCAGCCAATCCATCTCGGCTACTGTGCTGTGCAGGAAAAAGCAACCTGGTATTTTTCATAAAGCAATAACTTCTTTTTGTCCACTTCTCTTTGCTTTCAGATAAACCCAAGTAGATAGCATTTCCAACACTATAGAATTCTGGATTTAGAGTGATGTGTAAAACTTCTTGTAAGCTGGTTTGTACCCATAAAATCACCATGGCCAGCTCAGAATTAAAAAGACCTAATGTTATCTTTCCTCACCTTCTGCAAAGTTCTGCTTCATCTTATGCTTAGAGGAAATCTTTCTGAATTCCAGCAAGTAATGAGACTTTTATCCTGCAATGAACTGTTCTTTTTCTGCCGTAATTCATAAGGGCAATGGAAGTGTTCAGTATGAATTTTAACAGAATATATAATTCCTGATGTACAGAAACTCTTTCCTTGTTTTCCCTCTGAAAACTTCCCCTCTGTTGAAAGCCAGAAGGAGTTTTCTGTTTCTTTCCCCAAAGGATATTATGTCCAAGTGCTAACAGAGAAAAACTTGCAATAGTGTATCTTCCTTAAAGCAGAAATCTGTTTTCTCAGACCACCTACATACTCTGCACTTTTTTTCTGTCACACAGTCAGAGTATGACAGAGACCATGCTGAGGGGCACAATCAGAAGTGTTGCTCCCTCCTCCTGCAGAAGGATGTGTATGTGCTTGTCACCATAAGCAAGCACCAAGGTATTGTAAAGGGAGCATGGGACTTTTATTCTAGGCTAATGATTTTTCCTTTGCAAAGACCATGGGCTTGGTGGAAGATGTTGTTAATGCCCCAGGGGTGACTTCTGTTTTACAGCAGGTTTTTTTTCTTCTGAAAAGGTCCATGTTGTGCCACAGACCACCTCTCAAGTCCAGTAATAGATCAAGAGTAAGTTTCTTAAATCTGTTTGGATCATCTTGATGTTTTAATGTTTAGCTAAGCATACAAGGAAAACCTGCCTTCCCTACGAATAACACAGAAATTTTCTAAGCAAACCAAGAGCTTTCCTGGAGGAAATTGCAAAGTTTGGTATCTACTGGAGGGGCGTAGCAGCAGGGCATAAGTATCCATGCAGTCTTTGGGGTGACTTGTCTCAGACACACCATGAAAGGACAAAAGGCAATGGACAAAAATTGAAATACATGAAATTCCATAAAAACATAAGAAAAAGATACTTTTACTGTGAAGATGGTTTAACTGGAGCAGGTTGCCCATGGAGTTTGTGGATTCTTCATCTTGGAGATAGTAAAAACACAACTGGCCACAGCCCTGAACAACCTTTTCTGCTGGAGTCTGCTTTGACCAACAAGGCTGGATAAAATTATCTCCAGGGCTGATTTCCTGCCTCAGTTGTGTGGTGATTTTTCTGACTGGTGCAATCTCTTCAGTAAGGGGTTAAACTGGGAACTGATGGGGAGTAGAAATCCAAATAAATGGTTAAATACTGGTCTGTGACAGGTGATAGTTTAGTTCTTATTTTCCTTCTTAAATGGATGCACTTGAAACACACAGTGATGGAGCAACTGATGCGTCTTGGACTTTTGCCATTAAAGGATAAATAGAGTTTTTGAATCCTCCCTTTCTCTACTAGATTTCTTACTGTCAATAAAAAGTAGTGTGGGAGGTACCAAAATTGCATGTTTCAAAGTAGATGTAGAGCAGAAGAATGATCACAGAATAAATTATCCTAATGAGCAGCAGTTATCTAGTTTAACTGTTTATTCTCATTTGCTTCAGGCAGCTGTAACAGTGCTGCAGTCCTTGTAATGTCAGTCAAAAAGACTGGGGGAGTATGAGAACTCACATTTAAAGTTAATGATGTCCAGGAGCTTTACTGCTTTGGTATTTCAGTTAAAGAGTCCTGTGGTTTAATGGCTAAGAAGGAAAGTCTTTCCCTAGGGGTGGAAAGCAGCACCACTGTATATTATTTTTCCAAATAGCCTGAAGATTTAAAAAATCATTTTTGTATTCAGTATGCTAACAACTTCACACAAAATAGTTGCACTAGCTTCTGCAACTGCTGAGTGTATCCAGCTACTGTAATATTTGCCACAGAGCTCCACCCCCCAAATGATAAGAAAACATTTAGAAATGGGAGAATGAATAAGAATCCCTGAGCAGAAAAGCTGTGCTTGCTATCACATTTCAGACAATCATAGTTCTGCCCTTAGCAAGCCTATTTGTCTTGGCTAAGCAGACATAGGAGCAGTTGTATGAAAAGAATGGACATCTTTGATGTTATCAACCCTTATAGACTGTGATAAGGAGACCATCCTGTACAGCTCATATAGCCATTGCTCCCCTCAGAGGCACATAAAAAAGTGGGCAACTTCCGAGATATCAGCCTACGTTTTTTATGCAGTAAAAAACTCTTGAGGCAAATACATGCTATTTCTTTCTCCTTGTGGTCATTAACAAAATGCAAGAATGAATATCTGCTGCTGATTGGCAGGAGGTTTCAAACTTTCTGATCTGACAGAGGTCTTCCCTCATCATATCTTTGTAACAGTCCTTGAAAACTTTATTTTCCAAAAATATCCATTAAAATAATTAGTACTGTCTGCTATAGGCTCTTAATGGAGCCTAAACAAGGTGGTAAACAGAAAAGGTTTTGGCAAAATCCTGTGTTGTGAGTACCCTTAAGCATGAGATGTTAATACTGATATCAAGTGTGGTGTTGTATCTAAATAGGTTTGCGTTTTCCCCCTTTTCAGCCTTCTTTTAGCTCTGAAATTTTGGATCACACCAAATGCAGAGAAATGTGTATGTGGTATATCAAAACAGTGAAAATAGAACATTGCCAATGTTCTCAAAGCATTGATAATGATCTCTCAAAGTGAGAGATCAATGATGTGATTGGCAAAACTAGCTTTCATTTTTTTCCCAGATACTGGCTTTTCCATCTGTAGCAGAAAGTTCCAGTAATCAGATATGGTGCTGAAACTAGAGAAAGCTATCTTACAGTGACAGAGGGGAAGTGCCTGCCTGTAAACAGTTCCTTAGTGTCTAAACTTGCAGCTTGAGAAAAATTGGATTTGACCCAAGCTCTAAATAAAGCTATAGATATGTGCCTTTTTCCCTTTCAATCAGACTGAGCCCAGATTTGGGTAGAAGGATTGGATATTATTTTTTCCATAACCTGGTTCTCTCTTCCAGCTTTTTTAAATGAGTGAGTGAAAAATCTCAGAAGAATAGTGGAGAAATAAAAAAGCCCTTGAATGAGAATTTTAGGTGCTGTCCAATATAGTACTAGTTGCTATGGTCAGTCTGTTCCCTCAGAGAATCTTCAGTTGTGGTCTTTTTTTGGTAGACCTACAAATTCTGTAGCCATGAAGAAGTTTATATAACTATTAGAATATATTTAGTTTTCAGACATAGATATAATGTTCTGTTGGTCACACCTTTGTAATTTATATTAGGTCTTAGAGAAGTCTAAGGAACAGCTTAACCTCAAATCTTCAGACATCTTCCTCAGACTCTTGAAGTTTGTCAAAATAACTAATCTTCTCAAACTTATTTTGATAACCAGTCTATTTGTTTTCTACTTTTATTTGAGCTATCAACTGCAATATAAGTTTTCTAACTTTCATCATAACAGTTATATCAAACATTCTCTTCTGATGCAGTTTCATTCCAATTTGATATTAGAATTGAAAGATCAGTTTATTAAGTTTCCTATTTGGCATGAAACAAATAAATTCATTGAAACTTTCACCCTTTCATTTAAATACATTTTTCCAAATAGAGAGCTATGAAATTACTACTAAATAAGTTACATTTTCAGGCTTCTGAACATTAATGACTAATTTTCAATCTTGTTTCCCTTCTGAGCAAATACAGAGCACTCACAGGACTAACCAATAATAAATACTTTCTCCCAGAAGAAGAAACCTGAATAACTCTGAGAATGAGACAGAAACATGATAGTCTCATTTCTTGAAAAAGTTGTGTTACACATACAAAGATGCTGATACGTTATTGTGTGCATGCAGAGAGTATTGATTAGAACATCTGTACAGGATTATTTTCTTGCTAAAAAACAACTACAATTACAGGCCAGTGGTGATCTCTTTGGTTGGTGTGAGCCTCCACCTGCAAGTTTTTTCCAGTGTAGCTGCATTGCTGTGCTGTAATCCTAAAAGGCTTTGCCCTGGGGCAGGTTGCTCTTTACAGGTGTGCAGTCTGCTGGCCTTTTGGAACTCTGTCAATCATTGTGAAGACTGTTAGAGTAAATACAACCCACACAGCAAGTCTGGTAATGAACAGTTGCAGGAAGAGTGGGGCTATTATGGCTCATCCCTGCACAATTAAATCTCCATTGGCTCTTGGAATTTGCAGCTAAGACATCAGAAAGGTAGGGCTAGAGGTATGCTACAACATTGGTAAGAAAAACTAAACAGACAAAAAACCAACTAAAAATCCTCACCCAAAACCACCACAAAAACCAAAACATCGTACCAGAAACAGAAAAATCACTTTAATAAATGATGTTTTATTCCTCTTAAAGCACATGTCCTTTGAGGCTGCTAATAGGAAAGGCCGGCTTATATATACATTAAATGTTTCTTTGATATTCTTCTTAGAGATGCACTTGTCCAAGGGCTTTATTAAATAGAAAAAGCTCAAAGATCACATATTACAGGAGAGAAAATCATTGTGTCTAAAAAAGTCAGTGAGTCTCAGTGTATTCAAAGGGGGTTTGATGAATGTTAAACATCAAATGACACCTTGCTTTTGGGTAATGGGAAGTTTTTCTAGCTGTGTTTTGGAAAGCATATAATTCAGAATATTATTAAAGAGTTTCAAATTTTCTTCAGGAGTGCCAATTTCCACTTGTCTTAAGGTACTCATCTATTTAATCTTTTCAGTGTCTGTCTTGTTTCCATTTTACTCGTTATTTTGAGTTAATAACAACTTTCTTTAATAGGGAATGCTGCTTTCTATTTCATTTCATGCTTGCTTTCAGAATTAGTAGAAGAGATAGATTCTTGGAAACTGGGACAAGATGCTTATGAAAGCAGTTACTCAAAGCTCAAGGTGTATCAGAATCAAAATGCAGTGAGCATACATTGAATCTGGCTTTGTGGGCGAGTGGTTAAGCAGTGTCTACAGCAAGTTTGCATTAGTACAACTAAATTTGTTGGTGTAAATCCATGTGTTTAGGGTTCATGGAATTTAGAAGTAGTAGTTACATTATTTCTGTATTTGCCACATCACAGAATTGAGCTGTAACATTGTGGCCAGCATAAGAACAGGTTGCTTAAAGAAGCTGTGGAATCTACCTCTTTGGAGATAGTTTATCTAGGCTAGGGATGACCCAGAACAGGATCCAGTGTTGGCTTCAGAGCAAGCCTTGCTCTGATCAGGAGGAAGGACATGACCTCCTGACACCATTGAGGAAACAGCACTAAGCATCATCTTGCAACTGCTAAGAGGCTATAGATTGCATTCAGTGAGTTCATTAAAAAGCAACAAAGAAGCATTTTTATATTTCATCCTCACTTTTTTGCTTTTGTTATTCACCAATTACATTTATATTACATACACATTTTCTGAATTAAGAAAAAAGGTGGTGCTGGTTTTTGCAAAGGGTCAACTAACTTGAAGTCTGAAGTCTGTGTAAAATAATCTAAAGTGTTAGTTAAAATCACTGCAGTTGAAATTATTCCTAGAAACTTCTCACAGCTGTTGAATTTGCCCTTAATTATGATTTAATTCAATGAACTGATTAGAATAATAGCTGAATTTAATAAAACCTTTCTATTTTGCAATATAACATAATGTATGGAAAAATGGTTAGACATGTAAATTACATGCTTTCTTCCTGTTAAAAACTGATACCCCTTCATTACCCTTTCTTCCCAAAAACTGACTCAGAAGTTAAGAGGTGTGAACTGAGGTTTGCAGGTTCAATTTACAGACAAAACATCTAAAGAGAAGGCTTTTCGTATGTTCTCACCTGCTCTCAGAATTACTTGTGAGAAAATGGAGCAGAGATTTTCCTTTTCTGTTTTGACACTGTGAAAATAATAGTGCAGAAAAGTCAAACAGCAGAATGAAATTGTCTGAGTTGTGAACTGAGAAGTGCTAAAGTTTTGGATTTATATGTGTGTGTATTTTTTCATCCACTTTGAATTAAGTAAGATTTTCAGAGGGAGTTACTTACACACTTCTGCTCAGCCAGTCTGTTATTCCTGGGTCATTAAGATCTGTTCTAGTCCTTCGCAGGTTGAAATATTTTGTGTGATGTAAGTGGGATGGGTGTTGCTGTCTTGGTTTGTTGAGAGCTGGTGCTGATTTAATTGGTACCAGTAGCAGAAGAAAAAGGACAAGAGCCAGGAAATGGAAAGGAGTGGGATCCTCTTTTTACTTCCCAGTGGAGGCCAACTTTGACCCACGGAAGTAGCAATATAGGGGAGTAGTTTTTTTTCAGATATGGTCTCTGAGGGATCAGCACATCTAGCAAGTCAGTTAAATTTTGTAATTAAATTTAATTATTGTCTTGCTAGTAATTTTTCCCCATGGGCATGTTAGTTTTTGCTGCATGAAAATCTCTCAACTCTGAGACAAGAGATCCCTTTGAAGCTGAGTCTGCTGTGAGTGAGCTCAGGGGTGTGGGAAGCAGGGAGGAGAGTCATTATTAGAATAGAGTCATTAAGGTTGGAAAAGAACTCCAAGATGACAGGGTCAAACATTTGACCAAACAATATCACATCAATTAAGCCATAGCACTGAGTGCCAGGTGCAACACCAAAGCTGCTCTTTGAATTGAACCTAGTCTTGTAAACTAGGGAGAGGGTTTGTCTTACTACTAGGAACAGGATTTGGAATTGCAGAACTGTCAGTGCTTTTGCTTAGATTTATTTTTACCAAGTGGCACAGAAGTATTGATTTCTGTATTGATTCCTGGTAAGCTGAAATAGAAAGTTTTAATAGGTAGACACTCTAATGGTAACCTTTTCTTAGTTTTAACACTGATAATATTTGTCTGCCTTTCTAGAAAACTGAAGTTCAAAACAAGTCAAATCACATCGTTAAATTTTTGCTGATTCATTACAGATTTATTATTTTTTTAGTTTACTGAGGATTGTGTTTATCTGAGTCAAAGTTTTTAAACAGAAATGGTTATAAAATGTGTTAATACTTACTGATCTTACTAATAAGCTAAGATCTTAAATAAAGGAGCAATTTCCATCCTGTCTCATTGTCAAGGGAGTGGGTTAGTTTGTGGAAGTGGATCAGCTGGAGGGAGATACTTCCACTTTAAAACCTGGTGAAAAAAAAAAGTTCAGACTTTTTATCTGGGAGACTTTTTCCCAGCTGTGATTAAGCAGAATTTACTGATGTCTTTCAGAATACTAGACCTGGTTCTAAGAAAATTGATGGTCTAATGACCATTGTATGAATACTTCCACACGTGCAATAGGCAGTGTGTCATTTTGCATATTTACATATAGATGTCAATAATACTTTATTCAGTGTATACATTAGAAATACATGGGCTGTGTAGTTTCATTACTGTACTAAACAAAGAAAGATATTCCTTCTTTATTAATAGAACAACAGGAGAGGGACTATTTTGGGCAGAAACTGCAGTTGGTTTGGCAACCTAACCGGTGATCTGTTTTGAGATGTTTGACAGTGTGCTTTTGCTTTACAACCTTATGAACAGGTGAACTAAAATCACCTTTTTTCTTAGGCTCTTGGTTGGTGTTACCTGACATGACTTAACATTTCTTTTATTATAAGTATGTGGTTGAATATAAACATTGTAATTTCACTTCTTCCATTTTGATTTTCTTGTAGACATTTCAGCAGTCTTCTCTACAGCAGAAAAGTAAAAAGAAGAACAAAGGTAAAAAACAAATTTGTTTCCTATATGGGTAGGAAGGGATTTGCCAAGATTAATTTTATGGTATTGCAGTATCTGAGGAACTCTGACTTGTTAGCGCCGATAAAATGTTCAGTTCAGTTGATCGTGTTGAGAATGTATTAGTCCATTTCTGATGTCTCATAGTTACCTAATGTTCCTCTACCTTCATGTATCTGCTTTTATCTTTTTTTTTTTTTTTTGAATACTTAGACTCTAGCCTCTTTGGGGCCAGGGTTGGTTTTTCCAGCTGTGTTCAGGTAATGCCTCACTGCAGCACTTGCTCATTACCTACGCTCTCAGGTAATTTATATCATAGTAAATTTTCCTCCTTTGATTTTGAAGTACAAAGGCCTTAGGAACTGTTTAGTTTCAAAAAGAGCTGCAAAGAGAGGTTTGTGAACACCTGTGAAGTACTTAAATAGTTGTATTTGGTAACCAAGTGGGAAGTACACGAATTTATATGTTGTGCACTTTATTCGAATGTGAAATATGTTGAAAATTACAAATAAGCATTTTTCTTCTTTTTAAATATCTTGCCTTTCTTTTCTCTATAGTGTCTTCTGTCTTCTCTTTCTGTGTTGCTTTTTTTTTTTTTTGGTCTTATCCATAGGATATGAGCTCTGAGATGCTGAACATGGTTTGGTTTGCTTTGGCCTTTAAATTATGGTGGTGTGCATAAACTTTGTGGTCAAAATAGAAAGCTTGTAATAATTTTTCATGGCAATTCGAGGTTGAAATTTTTAATTAATTTTCTTAAACAGATATATATAGTGCTTTCTGACTAGGTATATTGTTGATTTAGTGGACAAATCAAATGCTTTCACATCACCTTGTTGTCATTTTCAGCTCCTATTCCTGGTAAAAGCAAAAGACGGATTTCATGTAAAGATCTTGGTCGAGGGGACTGTGAAGGCTGGCTTTGGAAAAAGAAAGATGCCAAGAGTTATTTCTCCCAAAAATGGAAAAAGTACTGGTTTGTCCTGAAGGACACATCTCTATATTGGTATATCAATGAAGAGGTAAACACCTGTACTCATGGTCTCAGTGAATACTTTGTGTAGTGCTGTAGTCAGGATTTAGTGTGAAAACAATGCTGTCAGTGCTTATATATGTTAATAGCTTTATTCACACAAATAATCATACTGAAATTAATATTAACTGTCTGAAAAAATATCATGAAGGCTTTGAGATATCTGTTCCTTCCAATTCACTTCTTACTACATGGAGAAATAACACAGTTTTCTGTGTCCTCATGACACCAGTTTAGAATAAATTTATCCTCAAACCCTTGAAAGTGAAAAGGTAAGTACTTAATCCTGTCATTCAGGCTTAGTCATGGAATTGTAAACTTTAATGTTGTGCTGCCTGGTGTTCCTTGTTTATCTCTGCTAGGCAATTAAGGAAGATAGTTCTGTTTTCTCAGTTCTGTTCTCCTGTTGTTTCTTCTTTGTAGCTTTTGATATGATTTCATTGCTCATAAATGCTGAACTTAAAAGCACAGGAGCATCCCAGCTGAATTGTTGATTATGCAACATTTTCTGCATTGGTACACATTTATTATGTCAGCTTTAGCTGCAAAGCTTTTTGCCAGTGTTATGATACCTTGATTTTTAATCCTATTAGACACATTAGTAAATATACTGAGATAAAACCATTGTTAATATCTGTATGCACTCTGTCCTGGACTTGTTCTTTTAATCACAGCAAGTATTTGTACATAACTTTTTCAAAGTAATCCCCAACTTCTCTCTGAGTAAACAGAGAGCGAGTTGTTCCAGAGCTCTCGAAGCCTGTTTTCTCAGACTCATTCCATTTGTGCCTTGATCCCCGTTTCAGATCAGTAACCCTAACTCCCTCCTCTCCATTCTCCCTCCTTTGAGTACTACAGAGTTTTCATCAGGACTAACTGATGCCTACAAGTGCAGTGAGTGGTCAGCACTGGGTCCAAGGAGCAGCTCTGAGCTGTGCCATCCTTCCCATGTGGAGTGCAGTGCTCTCAGCACCTCCATCTCCCACCCCATCCCAAGTTTCCTTTAGCTTTTCTGAGTTTTGATTATTTTTGAGCCCTCAGCTCCCTCAGCACAGTGTCTGTCATCACCAGCAGAATCAAAGGCTGGTAGGGGGTGCCTCAGTGGCAGGTGGACAGAGAAGCAAACACTGCTCTTGCCAAAACTCTGCTTCTCTAGGCAACCATTCAAAAAAGAAATAGCAAGATTATTCCGAACAGTGTCTTTTTTATTGTAAAATACCTGCTAATGCAGAACCAGTTACAACCCTGTACCTTCCACATAATGACTCCAGCTCCAGTTTTATATGCTGATTTGTGCCTCTTATTTTTAGGAAGGCATATAATCATATGGACTGCATATGTGGTGTAAATAACCATTTAAACTCTTAGGAAAATATGTCTATTTCTTCACATACATTTGTGTGTTTTCCAGCTTCATTTCTATGATCCTGTGTAAATTTTGCATGCAATGTTATGAGCAGTTAAATAACCGAGTCTGTGTTACTGATGTAAGAGTAGCTTAATATAAATAATGCTTTCAAACTGTGAAAAGTCAAGGGAGATTGCATAGCTGATAAAATTAACTCTGTAAAATCTTCAGAGGAGAGGGGAGGAAGGTCAGATACATGCTGAATGTTGTAGAGAGATAAAAGTAGCTGAAGAGATATCATGCCTCTTAGCTGTGATACATAAAAATTATAAACTGCACCCATTGAAATTGCTTTTTTCTCTGTTTCTTCCACTAGACTGCATTTCTCCTTACTAATTAGTCCATTTTCCCCAAAAATTAACTAATTACAATAACTAATTGACTGAATACATTTGGTGATCTTGTATATTTTCAAATGTTGGTTCAGCTGTGAAATTGTTTCAGAAAACTGGGTATTTAAAATTGTATTTTTCACCAAGGGGTCTCTCTTGCTACTTCAGCAGAACTCCCAGTGACTTCTGTGGGAGGTTTGCCAGAGCAGAGCAGACATTAGTATTCCTTTGGTAAGAAGCAGGCAAGTGAAAATATTTGCAAGTTTTCAACAGGCTGGGTTTTTTTTTTTTCATTACACTTTAGCTACAGTAATATCTGGAACTGTCTTTGCAGGATGAAAAAGCAGAAGGATTCATCAGTCTACCTGAATTTAAAATTGACAGAGCCAGTGAATGCCGCAAGAAATAGTAAGCATGCTTTAAAATAATGCAATGATACAATAAATGAAGTGCAAACAAAAGACAAGGTTTTCCTTTAAAACAGGGAAATAATGGACTTTGTTGCAATTGTCAAGAGGTTGTATCACAGAATAAGCTCATATCAAAAAAGCAAATTATTTTTTTCTGTTTGGAGTGCCATCTTGCCCAAAGAAGGCTATTTTTTTACTTCATCATGAACCACGGTGCTTGACTAGACCAAAATTAATTATGAGTAAGAAGGCTGCTTGGCTGCTTCTGTCCCTTTATTTTCCTAGTTCTACTTTCCTTTTTTTCCTTTCTGTTTGGGGTTGCTATTTTTTTTTATTTGTTTGTTGAGGGTTGGAGAGTCATTGTGTTCTTTATACTCAATAAACAGCTTTAAGCATAATACAGAGACCATCCAAATAAGAAAGTCCCCAAGTTCATGGCCAGACATCAATATTTAATGTAACTCCAAATCCATTAGCATCATCTCAAAGTTTGCTGAGACATTATTTCAGTCCTGGGGCAGAGTAAAAAAAAAGGATGACAGTGATTTGTTGTATTTTTGTTATAGGACCTAAAGGTCTCAACATTTCTTCTCACCTGTTTATGCTGCTGTCCAGCTTTGTGCTATTGCACAGATCCATTTATTATTTAGATAAGTTCAAGCACGTGTAGCAATGTGACAGGTGCATGCTCCCACAGGGATATTTTTAGAGTCATTATTGTTCAAAATTTTTTTGCCTTGCCTTCTAATGATTTGTACACTTTTTAAACAAGACTGGAATTGCTGAAATTCGTCCAAAACATAATTTTCAAATGTAAAATGCTGTGGTTTGTACTACCTCCAGTTCTACAGAAAGCACCAACCTTGTATCAGTTGATCTGTATCTCTCTTTAGGGATGAGCTCTACACTTCAAGGTGGTTTCAAAGGGCAGAAGATAAAAACTGCGAAGGAAAAAAAAAAGATACATTAGGTTGAGTCTATTGTCCTGTGTCCTTGAGCCACATGGCTAAAGTGCTTCATTGTTTCTTTTTTGTTGGTGCAGCAGCATAAAGTCAACTCATTTTTCAGAACTGCACCCTGCTAAAATTGTTTTGGTTTGGTTTTACTTGATTTAATGTCTATTGAATAGCAGCACATAAAATGTGGTTATTAAGATTCTTTGCTTGGGTGGCACATAAAGGGAAAAACCCTCCAAGAATCCAGATGACAGATGCTGTAACAGTTTTAAGAGGTCCAGTTTTAGGTCTCAGTGACTTGATGATGTCTTTCTAAACTGAGCAGATGTCACTGTACATCTGCTTTGACTTGCATAACACTGTTTGCTGTCATGTTTTAGAGGATTCTGTTTAGTCTCAGTGTTTTGTTACCTTCTCTAGCAGTAACTTTCCTGTTATCAATTTCATTAGCCTGATTTCTAAAACACAGATATGTGTGCATTTGTGTGTACACAGACATGTATACTGAAAATTGCAAGCATGATAAGCTTAAAGAATGTCATTACCGTTTTTCTGAGACTCAATTGATTAGAGAGTGAGAATTATTATATTACATTATATATGTGTCTGTATGTGTATATATGTAAAATCCATTATGTCTCAGAAAAATGGTGATGATGCTCATCATGTATCATGTTTGCAGCTTTCCTTATTTTCTTTAGGACTGTTACATTTTTTGTTGTTAAGAGACACCTTCAGATTGCTCTCAGAATGATTCTTCTCTACTGTAAATTATTCATTATTTCAAATGCATTTGCTGGGTCTTCAGGTACTTCACCATAAATCTTTATTCAACATAGTTAAAAGACTCTTTCTAGTAATTTATTTTATATTATGTATGAAATGCAGTAATTCTCTCAGCCCAGTCATGTTGATTACTTTGGTGGAAAGGAAAGATGAGATGTAATTGCCCATGTCTTAGGATGACCTCATGAAGACACTGTTCATTTATGACAGCTTTTCAGAAGTCAATCAGCACATCACAATTTCCTGCTTGAAATGCAGTCATTAGAACTAAAGGTAATGTCAAAGTCATTGGGATGTGAGAAATCACAAGGACTGAGAATTTTACTGTTGTATTGACTTAATTGTTTAGTCAGTTTTCTGTTCAGAAAAATTTGATAGCTATATGTATATCAGAAAAATTACCCAATACATAAAATTGTATCCTTAACTGATGATCCTTAACAGTACACTGCAGGTGATGGTTGAACAATTATTTATGCACATACAAATCAAGGATTATTTAGAACAGTAGTTGAAGAGCACTTCACTTGGTGAAACCTGGCACAATCTTAAAAGTTGCATGTTCATATACTGTTTGGGGGCATGCAGAAATATGAACTCATCTCACTCCTTAGTGACCATGTTATCTTACATTTCAGAAAAAAAAAGGAGTGTGCCATTACATTTCTTTAATTGTGTTTTTCCTCTACAGTGCATTCAAAGCCTGCCATCCTAAGATCAAAAGTTTTTATTTTGCTGCTGAACATCTAGATGATATGAACAGGTAAGGAAATCTAGCAAAGTTCAAGGACCCACTCCTTAAATGTGAATTTTCTTGAAGCTACTAATAACACAGGTATAATAAATTACTTGTTAGTATAAAAAAATAAGTTTAATTGCTGAGAAAATAGGTGCAGAGAAATGTTGTTTCTGACTGGCTTCATATGTTAATTATTTAATTCAAAAATATTACCTCGTTTCTGACAAAAAGGTTTGAAATCTTTAGAAACATGATTCCATGTTTCTAAAAAAAATAAATACAGTGTGTGAAACAACATCCAAACACAATTTCAGAAGTCCAGGTTTCTGGTTTTGGTTGTGTGGCACCTGCAAAGGTGAGGTATCTCCAACTCTGCTTCCTTGCATACTCCCAAACACGTGATGCTTCCTCTGGGAGTCCTTCTGTTTCTTGTCCTGAAGGGAGGAAGAAGTTGGAGAAATATTTAAAGCAGTCACTGTTTTCTTATGCCAGTCTTGAAAAAGGAGTGGAAGTTACAATGAATTTTGCAGATTCTCTCCACTTCCATGAATTTTGAAGTGAAACTTTTGTTGTATTGGATTTGATAGGAAAAATTTCAGCATTTCAAAAAGAACAAGGACTTAAGTCTTAGTTCTTTGAGTCCTAAATTTTATTGTATCTGTTCTTGACCACTTGTGCAATTTTTCAGAAAAATGATTGAGACTTCAGCACAAAATAAACACAATTCCTCTTAATTCATTTGAATGGTAAATTAGAACGTGAATCCCATGTTTATTCAAATATTAGGGGGTTTATTTCATTTATTTTCACAATACCAACTGAAATTAATTCAGTTCAAAATAGTATGCCATTTTCATCAAATGACAGACAACACAAACAAAAATCTATTACTGCAACCTGAGAATTGCTCTGTCTTAGATAATGTCTGTTGATATCCTCACTGACCAGAGCTGTTTTCAAAACAGAGGAGAAAGGAGATAAAACTGAATCAATAAAACTTAGCAAGTCCTGTAATCATGGTTTAATCTCTCCTGTGTGTACTAGATTCAGCTACCTGGCAGAGCACCTTCAGGATCCTGCCAGTTCATTGCTGATAATATTTGGGTGGAAAGGCATGCTGATACTACACTGTGCCTGCTTTCCTTTAAAAATATCTGTCAACATTTTCTCAGAAGTTTGTTCATGACTGAGGCTCACTTCAAAAGTCTCTTCACAGTTTGAAAAATTTTAGGCTTGCCTTTCTTTGATAATTCTGTCCAGCCAGTCACTCAAAATGCAGTTTGTTGCACAGCAAACAGAATAATGGCTTGGTCTGTATTCAACATATCCTGAACCACAGCAGTAGCTGAATCATTTCTGTCAGCAGGTCCTTATTCAGTATGACAAGGAGCCTTCTTTTTGAGGATAGAAATCTATATATTTTTTCAGTAATCAGAAAGCAGCAGCAAATGTGCAGCAATATTTTAAAAATATATTGCACAGTGTAAAACCCAGGAATTACAATATTTTTATTTTCTCAACACAAATAGTCTTTTTACCATATTTTGAAACGAGTAGTGCATATTAATTCCTTTAGAATGAGCTTGACAAAGTTTGGATCTGAGTTATAAACATGTAAATTCAAACTCTGTCAGGATCTGTGGAATTACTTGAAATTCTTACATTTGAGTTGCCATCAGAGTCTCACCAAAGAATTTTACTTTTTCTATTTGTTTAATGTTTTAGAAAAATTAGTTCACTTTCACAGATATTCAATTAACTCAAGAGATGGGGAAAAAACTACTGAGAAATAGTCTTTCAAATGCATGGATAATAAAATACTTCCTGTCTAAAAGTATTTTGAAGCCTAGATGAAGTTAAACACGGAATGAAATTATGAAGTTAAATTAGTTCTCTTTTGATCATTTTATGTTCTTTTTTTGTCAAGTTTCTGACATAAATTCTAGTTATGTATCAGGCAGTCATTTCAGTTTTGTTTATACTTGAAGCAGAAGAAACAACAGTAGAAAACTGCTAACATATAGAACAACTAAAAGTTCAAAATGGTTCAATTCCTTCATCCCTTGTATAAAATGATTCAGTTGTTTATATTAAAAAAATGTTTGCCTAAAAGCTATGAAGTTTTTGTTTGTGTGTATCTACTCACATAAAATGGGTATTTGAATCTCAGGTAATTCTGTCACTATTCAAATTTTCTTACTACTTTTATGACTGTGCCACACCATGCTGCTGGTAAGGAGTCTGGAGAACTATAATCTCTGAATTTTGTTTCTGTAGCATCTGAAGTCCCTTTAGTCCATATGGTCACACCAGCAAAATGTTCTTTTTACCTGTTAGCATGCCTTTTCCATGTGAGAAAAAGGACAGAATATCCTTTATAGATGCGAAGTATTTTTTTCTAGTGTAAATGTGTGGCCATGGAAACATGTTACTTGGAAATTCATTTGTTACTCTCTTCACTCTGGTTAAACTGCATTCGGGTATTCATTGACACTCTAAGGTATCCAAATTCCCATGCAGCAAGTTCATCCTATAGCCTTGAGGTTTATGATTCAGGAGAATTTGACCCTCTGCTTTGACTAAAGTATTGCATCTACCTGAATGTGAGATAAGATAAAGAAATGTTTCCTACTAGTCTGTGAGAATGAGAGTACTGTGCATCCTTCCTTACAGAAATTTCAGGTCTGCAGAAAGTCAGGGGGTTTTAATCCTGTTCTGTGTGTCATAAAACTGTTTTAATTAAATACTGAGAAGAAATGAATGTGCTGTTCTTTAAAAGAAAAGAAAAAAGGAAACCTGAATGACTGCTGCAGTTACCAGTGACGCTGTTTATTGTCATACCTAGAAAACAGACCTTAGATTTCTCACAAGAAAATTGAAGCTGCATTTGCTGTAAAGAAGCAATATGTTCTTGGCCTCTTGCCCTCCAAAGGTTACAGTGCCTACCAGGACACACACACTGAAGGGAAGAAAGATATAAATCCTCCCATGGCCTAGGGCTTTGTATCTGGTAATATGCATATTAAGAAACATTTGTGTAGCTGGATGACTGGAACTTTTGTCCCCAGTGCATTGTAACCCAGGCATGTATTACTCCTCTTCCATTCTGCAGGAGATCTGTGTGTTTCCTTTTTGATACAAGTCCAGTGTGTTGGATTTCTCATACAAGTCTAACTTGAACAAACCAGAACTCTGGCCATGCTTTATTAAAATAATACTGATTCTCTAACCCTATCTGAAGAAGCTTTGGCAGCCACATATCAGAAAATACGCAGAAGAAGTCAATACCATTGCTTTAGTTTCCTGACTGGCAAACTGCTCAAAAGCTGTGGTTGTTCACAGTGTGCTACCACATCAGGGGTTACAGCCACCTTCTGGTTCACCCCACAGGCACTGCAGGTCATAGTGCATGCCTCAACACAGATCATGACCTGCAGAAATTCATTAAAGGTGAAGTCAGTCTGGTGTCTCTCTCAAGAGAGAGAATGCTACACATTTCCTGGGCTCTCATTAGATTTTATTTTTCAGGAAATAATGCTTTCCTGGAAACAGTCATCTGTCATCTCTGTAAGCAGCATCAATTGACTGATAGTTGAGTGTTCATTAATTTAATTGGTTACCTCAATAATAAGCAAACTTACCAGGAAATGCTATCTCATGTTTAGGACAGAATGAAGGAGAGGAGAACCTTTATAGCTTTATTGTCTAATGCTTTGTGGTCAGCAGCCCTACCCAGTGGGGATCATAGGTGGCTGTTCCCTGCTGGCAGTGCAGATGAGGGTGGTAAACCAGAGGTTGAACTGGGAATGTGAAATCCTGAAGAGGTGAGTGGCAAGCAAAGCACCATCCCCACTGTCTGCCGTGCCATTTGACAGAACAGATGCTTGTCATCTTGTGCTGCTTTACCCTTAGGGCACAGACAAGTCTGTGGCCTTTTTTGGTCTCTCTGCAGCACGGGGCTGGAGTGCTTTGGGTGAGGTCCCTGCCTCTGTGCCTCTGATTTGAGCTGTCAGAGCTGGCTCAGCTGGCAGCTGAGCTTTTTTCCCCAAAGAAGGTCTTCACATATCAAGAATGCCTAAAATATTTTTAGTATTTGTAGTAGATCATCTTTTGGCTTTGAAGAAGGTGTAACATCATTGTCTGAGATGAGGTTAGTTGAATTTCTGTTCCTGTGTGCTGCTTGTTTTTACGACTGTATGGCACTTCCTAACAATTACAACTCAAATTCTAAGTGTCCTCTTCAGTTTCCCTATTCTTCTGGCAGAAATTTTGATTGTGTGGTAACATGAAGTATTCTGCAATCACTTTTGGAGCAAATCCCTAGCTTTCTTCCCAATATACAATGATTTGTGGATCATTAATATGGTTTACAGATCAAAAATGTGGTCACTGTTTGTGCTAAGACAGTAGCAGTCAGTGGAAAGTGTTCCTGCCCGTTCCAGGGGGATTTGTAACTAGAAGGTTGTTAAGGTCCTTCCAGCCTAAAGAATTCTATAGTTCTCTAACTCCATGATGACAGGAGTTAATTTCTAGGAAAACATCTGTATTTTGTGATTTGATGCTTGCTCTGCACTGCAATGTCTTTAAGACAGGCACGCAGGAGGCATTACAAAGCTATGTCCTCTGCTGAGACAAGCATCCTGCTTCTGTGTATGCAGTATGCAAACAAAACCCATCAGGCACAGGTTTCTGAAATGGGGGTTTCCCATTCCTGAAGAAAACCCAAACCTGACTGGAGTTGTCTTTCTGTATACCCTAGCAGTTAAATTGCAAGCCAGTAGGTTGGCAAACCAGGCCTGTCAAATTCTGACTATGGGATGACTGGAGCAAGTAATTCCAGGTTTACCATGGACTGGACAACACAGGAGATTGCCATGGTGGTTTAAAGCCTCGTTGATGAAGGACCTGATTCAGTGTAAGCATTTGGCTGATGAATACACTGAGAGCCCCATGGGGGAAGAGCACAGGTTGAAACTGCCCTGCTACAGATAGTTCAGTGTATGCTTGGCAATGGCAGCCCTACTAGAAGAGAGCAGCAATAGCTCATTTGCTTTTTGGATTGGGTTTTTTGTGGTTGTTTGTTTTTTGGGGGTTGTTGTTTTTTTGTGTGTGTTTGGGTGCTGGGGTTTTTTGTATAGTTTTGTTTGGGGTTGTTTTTTTTTAATTTGTGCAGTACATGGAAGCACTTTTTCAAAGCTAAATTGAGATTAAAGCCTTAGATGTGAATTGCATTGAAGCAACTGTCTTTCTCCCTGCATTTCTCTGACACAAACACAAAAGTGAATTCTGATATGCCTCCTCCTCTTTGTACATGGCACTGTAGGTAAGCTCTAAAACATAATGACATAATTAAACCACAATGTCTGTTTAAGAGTGAACCTTTTCTTTTTACTGCCATTTTCTGCTCTGTTCCTCTGCTAAGCTGCCAATTCAGGCCTTAAAATATTGCTCAAATCTCTGAGAGGTTGTATTTATTCTTAAGAAATCAGAACAGCAGGAGTATTGGTGTGATGGCATATCTGTGAGCAGCAGACTTAACAGCTCTTTGATTATCTCTAAATCCTTTATTTTACAGATGTTTGACATCATACATGGTTTTCCATTTGAACTAAAATCCTTGCTGTGAAAGCAGTTTGTTCAACAGCAAAATCATAGATCTTTGGAGACTCCCTGAATAAGAGTATCAAAGGGAACAGCTGTCTGATATGAAAAATAACATTGTCCTTAATCTCCTTCAGATGCTTCTAGGTTTGTTTTTGCTAGAAATGCATGCAAAAATTAAGAGGCTGGATGGGTATCACTGCTTTTTTTAATATTATTTCAGATGGCTCAACAGAATTAACATGCTTGCTGCTGGCTATGCAGAAAGAGAGAGGATCAAACAAGAGCAAGGTAATGTGTTGTTATTTTGGTTTCTTCTGTCAGCTCTTATCACAAGTTCATCTGTTCTCTTTTGCCTGCTGTGTATCAGGCCCCATTCTCATCATCTGAAAGCAAATCACATATGGGTATTGCTGTTATTGCTTTAGAGAATTCCTTCTCTGACAGGAGTTCTGACTAATTACTTCAGACTCTGATCTGCAGACATTTCTGAGATTATTTCTGAGAAGGCTGCAAAAGATAGCTAAAAAGGCAGATATACTGCCAGTAAGCTCCACTTTATGGTACCAAGGAATCTGTGTCCCTTATCAGAAAAAAACTTGAGAAACTGGCAGCTAAAAAAAAGATTTGAAACATTGCATTTGTGTTTGAATTCACAGAGGGCAGGAGTGCATGAAATTGGTCTTGGGGAACAAAACCATTTTTCTAAAGCCTGTTGAGATAATTGGATTTACTCTAAGGACTTTAATTTTAAGGCCACTTAAATTGTGTGATTCCTATTGGTTTTACTGTATTGCAGTGTGTTGCTACAGCCCTGTTGGCATTTCACTTGGAGTTGTAGGCTTACAACATTTTACGTGTTTATTTTTTATGCCTAATATTTAATGGGTTAAAAAAGCAGCATCTATAAAATAATGTGTTGATTTTCTTTAAACTGCTAAAACTGCTGCAGTAAAAATTGTATTTGCAGACAGAAAAAAGAAAGGGTCAGTCCAATTGTGTTGTGGAGGCTGTCTCTTAGAATTGACAGTGACATGGATGCACAGAAGGGTTCCTATCTAAGTATCTGCTTTGGCAAGATGATAGCTTTCAAATTCATGCTCTTTTTAACATATGTACCCAGCAGCAGGCACCAGAAAATTGCAGTGCTTGTGATGATCCAGAGCTTACCTAGATGCCTGTCTGCCTGCTTCCTACTCAGTCAAAACCTCAGTTTTTAATTCTGTGGCTCTGAAGCCTTCATTAGAAAGATTCTGGGTTTTGGGCGAAAAAGCTCATGTCATTTTTGCCATCAGGCCCTCTGCATTCACACAGCCCACGCTCACTGTTCTTCAGTCATATTCTCAGTGCCTTACCAGACCTGGAAATCAGTTTGGGAACCATATTTCCTAAGCAGCACTACAATAACCTGTTTGAAAGAACCTGTGTACCATCTGTTGTCACTGCTTGAAGAGGCTGTGAACAAACTCTGAATCTCAGAGTCTTCGAGGAAATCCTCTGTTTTGGCATTCAAAGCCAAATTACAGTTTTTATTGACAGCAGGTTGGCACTAGAATTACAATGCCATGTGGGGCAGTAAGTGAAAAGGTGTATGTTATGCTAATGCTGTCCAAGTGCACAATTACACATGATACACCTTTCAAAATCCAGATGGACGTGGAGAAATATTTTTGCTACTAAAAAATCACTGAGTAATAAAATAGCAGATGATCCAGATAGACATGAGATGATGTGCATTCAGGCCTCATGTAGCTTATTATTAAAATGTCTCCCTATTGAAGCTAATCAGTGAATCCCCACTGACTATGCAAATTATATCCTAGGCACTGACAGAGTTCTTTATTACCACTAACACAATTCACTCATGTTGATTTGTTGCAGGCAGGTAGGTAGAACTCTTTGTGTTGCTTAGTTGTGTTTAGTGTGGGGGGCAGTATCACATTGTCACCCCACTGCCCTACACTGTTTTAATGCCTCCGGTGATTTTCCTGGGCTCCCAGCACAAGGGCTGTTACACAGCTCAATAGTGTCCCTAATTAGCAAAGTTAGCAAAGTAAAACCTCTCCATCACTTCAAGCATTTTTGCAATTATAGAAACTGTGAAGCTGGAATTTTCTGTATTCAGTGACTGTACCAATTGTCATCTGCATATTTGATTCGACAAAAGCTCTTTTATTTCTGTGTGGTTCAGCCCTTTGCAGCAAAGCTTTATAATACCTCTGAAACAATTCAACAGGAGTTGTCAAATCTGTCTCAATTAAGAGTTGAATGGTTCTGAATCTAAAGTTCATAAATATATTTCAAGAACTTCAGAGATGCACGAATCATCGAATTGTGGGTGTACTGCTGAATAAAATGTTACATTCTGTACAGAACAGTTTTATAAAAATACCTTCAACTTTTCAAATGAAATACAATGCATGTTAGCAATACATCGAGGGACTTCCTTGGATGGAGAAGTTATATACTTGCCAGTCACATAAATCAGAGGGAAAAAAATCCCTAGTTTATATAAATAGAGTATATTTATTCAGGAAATGGCAGATCAGTGTTGGTTTATATATAAGATATTCAGTCTGTTAGTCATTGAGAAAACTTTCAAGATATGCCTGATGCATAGAGCTTGTCCATCACTGAATTGGATCAATCCACAGAGAGAGATACGGCAACTGTTTCACAGCATCATACATGTTTTAGATGGACTCTAATGAGTCAGTTGCCAAAAGCAGAGCATTTATAAAAGTTGGTGGGAGGCCATTTTCATACATTTTATCTGAAAATTGACCCCTGTTACTGCAGAAATTTTCAAGACAAGCTATAGGCTGCCAACAGAATTCCCTGTCTGAGATAAGGTGTGCAAAAGCGTCATCCTGCAGTGTTCTCTTGTATGTGGATTTGACAGCAAGAACACCTTCGTATTTTTAGCCAAAATTGGAACCTGCACTGTGACTGCTAAATTTTGCTTTCAGAATAAACAGTTGAGCTCCAAGTCTGCAGAAATGTCACTGAGCAATGCAGTTCTGACAGGTCTCTTACCACACAGCACACCATTAAGCTTTGCTGCAATAGGAACAAACATGCCTACATGCCAATATTTTCAGCTGTTTTAACTTGCTGGAAACAAGTTTTCTTAAAAGTAGGATTTATTTAGAAAAAGAGTTTTCACTGATTTAGTCTTTCATTCACCAGAAAAATAATTATGTGCAGATGTCTAGAGACATAACTGTTAGGATTTTTTTATTTTGTAGTCATAAAAGCTTTATTTATGCAACTTATTTATTATACTGTTTAAAGAGAATGTCTCAGCTGTAAGCTTGCAAGAAGCAAATGAAAAGGCTCGGAGTAAAAACAGAATTGCTATTGTGTGGAAAAATTGAATAGATAAATAAGGCTGTCCCCTCCAATGCTAAAATCTAAAAAAAATACAAAACTATAGAGACTCCTGTTCAAGGTGATGCCATTTAAAGGTAAGTTTATGCTCTAAGTCTTGAATAAGATTAAATATGGTAGATCACTGATCATACAATACAGTACTTGTAAGAAAAAAATCATTAAAGACAAAATTACATGTGGTGCCAGCTTGGATTTTTAGTTTAGATCATTTGTGAAGCAGCAATCAGTCTTTTTCTCCTCTTCTATCAAAGAGACAGTAGTATTGACGCACTTTGTTGAACACTTGAGGCAAAGTGAAAATTGCCTGTGGTTAATCTGTGAGCAGTCTGAGCTATAGTGTCCTGTCATACAATGATTTACCCAAATACTGGAAGGTGATACAGTCAGAAACAAAGTGACAGCAGAAATGTTTGCATAAGTCTTACAATGTGCAAAAATGTTAAGAGTTGTCTGTCTTGAAGTGAGTCAGCAGTTAACTAGGGTTTTTTTGCATGAAATATTAAGGTTCAGTGTCCTTCTAGTTACATGCCGTTCTACTTAAAAAAATATTTGTAACATAATAAATTCCCGTGTAGTATATTCTTCTATGTGTTTCCACCTTTGAAACAAGTTTGGCCAAGACTTGATTTCCTGAAAAAATGAAATGTTTTCATTAAACTTTAAACTTAACCCACAAAGTCTATGTCCTTTATACTTTTTCATCCTTCTTTTTGAATTCTGTTCTTAAATGTCATTGTCATATTTTTCCTTACCATATCACCTTTATGTTCTTGCATGGACAACAGGGCAGCAGCTGCTTTATGAAGCAGATATATGATATAAAGTTTTTCTTTGTCTTGCCTTAAATACCACTGTTTGTTATTAGAAATTGAACTGAAAAACATGTCTAACTGGTAGAAAATAATGGAGAAAATCCATAGAAAAATAGCACTGATTATTCATGGGTGCAATAACTCCTACCTGTTTGACTTTCCAGTTTGTTAAATGTAATATTTGTCATTTGCAGTCAATAAGACTTTAGCAAAACTATGTTTTTAATAATTTCAGTTCAAAAAATATTTTGGGATTTTTCAGCCAATAAATGTCCAATCATAATTATTTTTGTGGCTGTATAAATATTGGGAAGTCTGATACACATATTAAGAGTATTCTATATGCCTGTTGCAATTATAAGGTGTGCACAAGAGTTAAATTTGTGGCTCATTTTCACATTGTTTTCCAATAGCTCTGTAATGGGACATTAGGTTTATTATACCCCATAATGTTTAGAATTTCCCCTCTTTAGATTAAGACAATACCAAGTTACAGCAGCTAACAGTGACAGCATCAGCATTCTGGTATTTCACTGCCAACAATACCAAAGGAGGAATTTTGTGTTGCTTTTGTGAAGGCACATCTCTGATACAAAACTGCATCAAAATGTGCTGGCAGTTTCTGACCTGATTCCTGTGTGACCTGTAGATTACTGGAGCGAGAGTGACAAGGAGGAGGCTGACACTCCATCGACGCCGAAGCAGGACAGCCCCCCGCCCCCGTACGACACCTACCCACGGCCACCTTCGGTGAGTCACCTGCAGCTGTCCCTAGCAATGGGATGTGGGCCCAAAGGGCCACCTCTGCCTGCTCTGCTGCCCAGGAGCACAGTCATGCGCCCAGGATGGAGCTCAGCCATGAGTTTTTTTAGTCAGCGCTTGACTGAAGGCATTGGTTAAGCAACACATATTGCAGATTTCAATGGTCGTCATTGCTGGTTTGTAGAGAACAGGGATTTATAATCCCACTTGCTGCGCAAAATAGATTAAGTAACAGAAGTCTTTCTTCTTGTTCTTCATTCATGGTGGACAGCTACTCATCCATGCAATCCCTCACCACCCTCTTATCAACATTCTGAGAAAATGTTCTTACTTCAGGAACAACACAGACTCTTCTCTAAGGCTCCAGCAGTTGTGCTGTGAAGCATTACAGTAACAAATTACATTGGAATTTCCAGAGAAATGCCAGCATAAAAATGTTCTGTCTTGTATTGCAAACAGCAAAATCAGGTGTTCTCTTATTGTGAAAAAGTAGGTTTCTCTTATAGAGAGACTCTCTACTGGAAATTCTGACTTTCATCTTTGCATACTTAGTGTTAACTACTGCATCTTACTTGGATATGGTTTCTGGGATGAACAATGGGGAAATACAGGGGAAGGAGAGCATTCATGATGTTTAATTTGAAGGCAGTACTTTATCTTACAAAATTATAGACCTTTGAATGACAGTACTGAAGTACTGCAAGCATGATTCCAAAGAAAAGCAAAATAGGATAACAGAAATTTGGACAGCATTTTTAAGGTTTTGAATAAATTAGGTACATCTCTTCTGTGTCTTCCATAGTGCCATATTTTGTGAAGTTTTCTGCAAATTTTCATGGTTTATTTTATGGATTAAGTGACATAGGAAAGATACTTACTATAAATAACTATCAGTATTTGACCTACAGGTGTGACATACAGACATGGGTATGCATTAAAATTAAGATCAGGACGGGTTAATTAGGTAAGTTTGCAACTTAATAATGAACTGGGTGCCATGGCTGATAAGGAGAAGCGGCAGGTTATTATTAGCAGCAGCTCTGGGAGTGCATTGATCTAAAGGCTGCTCCTTGCTGACGTTGCAGATGAGCTGCACAAGCCCCTACGTGGAGCCCAAGCACAGCCGCCTGTCGTCCACGGAGACGTCGCAGTCGCAGTCGTCGCACGAGGAGTTCCGCCCGGAGGTGGCCGGCAGCGCCACCGAGTCCCCGGTGCGCAAGACGGCGAGCCAGCGGCGCTCCTGGCAGGACCTCATCGAGACGCCGCTGACCAGCTCAGGACTGCACTACCTGCAGACGCTGCCCCTGGAGGACTCGGTGTTCTCCGAGGTGGCCGTGGTGTCCCCCGAGCACCGGCGGCAGTCCACCTTGCCCACCCAGAAGTGCCACCTGCAAGACCACTACGGCCCCTTCCCCCTGGTGGAGGGCGAGCGGATGCAAGCGCTGAACGGGAACGGGGGAAAGCCCCGAAGCTTCACCCTGCCCCGGGATAGCGGCTTCAACCACTGCTGCCAGAGCCTCTCGGTCGGTGCTGCTGACCACCACGAAGAAGCACAGCAGAAGGAGGTGGAGGAGGAGGAGGAGGAGGAAGGCAAAGCAGCAGAAGAAAACCAGGAAGATAAAAGTAAGTAGGGGATATTTCTGTGGCTTTTCAAGTGTCCTGTTTGTGTAATGTAGAGGTCGTTTTTCCTTTTTCCTATCAAAAATCCCCAACAGTCTTTCAACATCCCCCATGTTTTACCAGGTCCCCCTTGTGCACACCTCTTTGGTCTGCCTTATGTATGAGGCCTAATAACCAGAGTGCTGCATGACCTCTCAATCACCAGACATTTCCCTGTAGGCTGGTCACCAATCCCCTCTACTAGTAATCCTTAGCTTAAATGGATTTTGCTTCCATGCTTTTCTTCATGTTTACACTTGCACAGTATCCTCCTCCAATGACACACATGTGTTTAAGGAATATACTTGGTAGGATTTCCAGCCAACCCCATCTGAGCTGTAAAAACCCCTTGGTGAATCCTGGAGTGCCGAGTCAGGCAGTGGTTGTGCAGTATCCAGGCAGGCAGGTCACAAGACATCCCAAAATCTGTAAGAAGTTGAAAAAGAGAAGGTATTTTCCCCAATTCCTCTCATTGTGATTTATAAGGAAAGACATTCAAAGAGCATTTCAAATTTAGAAAAAAATATAGAGAAGAACTGTGACCAGCAAGGCTTAAAAAAAGCCATAATGCTGAGTAACTGTCAGTCAGCTGACACATCAACTCCATGGATATTAGTGCTACTTATCAAACATAACCCAAATAACCAGGGATTAGAGAAGGTCCCTGTCCCTCCTGAACATGTGAACACATTTTTGTGTCTGTTTCATGCTCTGTCCTTCACTGTCATTTGTGGAGCTTCTCAGCATGTGCTGCTAGCAACGTTGAGTCCACACTCAGGTTGTAGGGTCAGTTGGTGAAGCCTGCACTCATGATTTGTGGGGTTGCACTGCAATTAAGTTATGTGAAGAGGCAAAGAAGGCAGGATAGCCCTTGAAGGTCTCCAAGGGTCTCTGCTATCTGTTCCTTCAAATTCAGCTTTTTCACTGCAGTAAAGAAGTAAAAAAATGTTTAAGAGAGAGGAAAGGGTAATGAAGGCTTTGTATGATTAACTGTCTGCCTAAGTTGATTCATTAAAGTTAGCACCTTTGTTGAGCATTAAAATTCACGTGGATGTTATTTGTTATACTTGGGAGAGATGAAATGTTTTCCGTGGTCCTTACTCTTTAGGCATTACCTTCTAAACATCTCCAATTCTTTACTTTCTCCTGCTGCTTTGAGAAAACTGCTTTCTTTCACAGATATTAAATTTGATGCCATTAAAAGTTTAAAAAGACACTATTTCAGTTGTGTTCATGCGTGACACTTTGCAAAAAACTGATACATTTATTAGTATTAGATTCTTACTGACTGTGAAATGAAGCTGGCTTATTAACAGGGTTAAATTTCATCAACTGTGCAGCATATTTTGTCCTATTTTTAGCCTTCAGATTTGGTTTTCAAATGGGTTTTTACTGATAGAAATATAAATTTTTTTTTAAAAAAGGCCTTACTGAAAATGGAGAGGGTCAAGGAGACTTTCCACTGGCTTTGCTGTGCTGTTTGGGCACTACTTACAGATACCATTCTAAGGGCTTTTTTAGGTGCCTTAAATCTCAATTTCAATGCCTTTGTGTACCTGCTTGCAGCATTTTATAGCATTCTAATTACTAGTAAAAGGCTAGTGCTTGATTTAATGGACTGGGGCTTTTTGCCATCCTTCTATACTAATTTCCAGAAAAGGAGAACAAAGGTGTAATTTTTGAAGTGGTCTCCCTCTATACAGATACTTATATTTTTTATTTGAGTGAGGAGGTTTCCTTGGTTGAGGCTTTAACAGGAGATTATATTTGAGACACTGATGACCAGCTAGACAGGTCAAGTGCTCATGATGAGTTGTTGACCTTGAAATTATAAAACCAGAAGTAAAATACTGTCTTGTCTGTTGAAAAGTTTAAGTGTTGAATTGCTTGTTGCTATGACTGCAATGTTCTGTTTGCAACGCTCACTTTTGCCAGTGCCCTTACCAGTAAAAGGCAGGAGGATTTCCTGCAAGTGGTGTTCTTAAGTGCAAAATCCAGTTTCTGAGTTGAGAGGTTTGTTTACATCTGCTAAGTCACTACCAGGATGGGTCATTGTGTGTGCTACCTCACTGCCTCCTTCACTTCCATTGCTCTGGGAAAATGAAACATTGCAACTGGCTGGAGAAAGGAATTCCTCTCTCTTTCAGAAATGTTTTAACCTCACGTTGAATGTTCCTTCATGTGGTATTAGAATCTTTTAAATATATTTATTTGCCTTACACATTTGTGATCCTGACACGGTTCTGGGCTCTTGGATGATTATGTCTGTTCTTATGTGTAATTGTGTGTGTTTTAAAGCTTAATCATTCCTGTTGCTTTTTGTGCAAGACAAGAATGCAGCTCCTTTGCTGTTGTCAGATGTCATTGCCAAAAGTTTGTTTTCTCAGCTTTCTGTTGTTACATTCTCACTTTTAGAACCACCTGAATTTAAATTAAATAGTAAAATGCAGTCCTATTTCTTCTAACTTCTCTTGCAGAATTGTTTTCAAATAACTGCATCACGAACTAGGAGCTCCACACTTTTTTCAGATGCTGTCCCCAACTGCTATAATTTATATTTCTGTTGATTTTGTAGTAAAGTTACACTGATTTGCAACAATTAAATATCTTCTCTCTGTCAGTCACCACTTTGTCTTAAATAGATATTTCAAGACTTTACTGACCCTGCAAATAGTTGTGTATCAACTCTTTTATAATGCCTAGATATATGTGGCAAATTGAAAATATGGGTTGTCCTTTCCTGTGTTTATCTGTCAAGACCTAACTTTGTTGTGTGTTCAGGTGCTTATTTTTGTCCTGTTACATCACATTAACATTGCACTGCTAATGCTTAATGGATTGCTTTATTTCCCAAATGACTTTTGTGTAAATCATTTAGATGTTCCATATTGACAGCATCTTGTAATAGTCTCTTGCTTTGTAATCAAAGAGGATTCTCTTGTGGGATATTTGAGCTTTTCCATGTGTTTGTTCCTGACTCTGCAAGTGGCAAACCACGTTCAGACCTGCAGCACCAAGCATTCCCCTTGCTGTGCTGTTCAGAGGCAGCCTGAACGCAGAGAGCAGGTTGGAGGCTGTGGCACAGTTTTTGCATGTCTGTGATTCAGTTGTGGAGGAAAAGTTGGTCCTTTTCAGGTTTGTTTTCTGCTAGTGGGAGGTAATAGAAGGAGACGGCAGTGTATCATGACACTGTCACCCTCTTCCCCTCTGGCTCCACCTCTGTCTGCACTCAGTGTTTTGACAGATTCTCCCACTTAATACAAAGAACACTTCTAGAGAGACTACTTCCAGGTTTTGTCCCAGGAAAGCTTGTTTCAGTTTTTTCTTTATTTTTTAAAATTATCTTTGGTGGTGGTTCCTTAATTTGCAAAGACTTCTCTGGTTTGTGCATTACTAGGGTTTCAGCATCTAGAAGTACATTACTAGCTCTCTGCAGGGTGTAGCTGGCTGTTGATCCTGTCACCTTAGTTGCAGAAAAACCTGCACCTTTTTTGCATACTCCCTGAAAAAGTCTTTGGAGAGCAGCCATGTCTGGGGGAGCCTCAGGTGCTGTCATCTGCCCAGAGAGTGCTGGGACAGGGGCTCTGCTGCTGGCTCCAGGTGCTGCAGGACTGGCTGGGGTAATACTGGCACACTTTCCAGGGAACTCACACCTGGGACCTGCAACAGTGTGCAAGGGAGTTTTCCACTGTGCTGGCTCCATACAAACTTATTCAGGGAACATGGATAGAAAAGCACTGATGTCTGTCTGTGTTTGAGTTTGAAAAGGGATTTGCAGCAGGAAGAAATCACTTAGATTGTCTTTGCAGTGTTAAACCCCATATCCTTCTGTGTTGTTTCTTGCCTCTTTGTTCTGCAAGTTTTCAGTCCTTTTTCTGAGCTCCTAATACTGTTGTTTTTCCTGACATGTTTAAGGACTTTTTTGTTGCTACCCCATCATCGTAATTTCAGATAATACCTTCTATATAGCATGGACAACTGTAGCAAAGTCTTACATAAATTCTAACAAATTACTGCCTCCCCTTCTGGGGCAATTAATGGCTGAGAGCCACTTGTTTGCTGCATTGGTTTCACCCTCCAGAGTGTTTACAAGATGCTACGATCTCCCTCATGTGACTTCTGTCACCTTTGAAAGATTTCACAGGGCTTCTGAGGGCTGGGCAAACTCACAGATGATTCCTGACATTTTGCTCCATCACCACAAGCTCTTGTGCAGGTTTGCAACATCTCCTGGCATCCCATGCTTGATCCCACACAGTCTTGTGAATGCTGCCCCAGAGGAACACTATAGCCTCATGCTCCAGTCTCTAAAGCTTGCCTTTTGACCCTAAACTTCTGAGAACAGTGTCAAAGGCCAGGGCAGGAGCTAATGTTGCCATTTTGCAGCTCTGAGAGATGTCCAGTTCCTGTGAAGGGTTTCAGGAAAGTTCACCTTTATGTCAGGGAGGGCTGGTCACTGGAAGAGGTATCAAATGACTGTGCTGAGGTACCAAGGTACCAAGCCTGTGAGTTTTCTTTTTTTTTTTTTTTTTTTTTTTCCCAGTAAAAAACTACAAACCAGCCAGAGAATAAGGGAAACTGAAACAATTTCTCCCATGTTGCAACTTCCCAGTTGCAGAAATTAAATTCAAGGTGGCAGTGCTTTCACAAAATAGGACAGAGGAGCTAAGGACTCCCATGACTGGCAGCAAGTATCATGCACTGTGCCCTAGTTGTATCCATGGGACATCCTAGGCAGCATTGGCTTTCAAGAAGGAGTTAGTGCCAGTAAAAAGTATACTGTGAATAAGGTCAGGTGTTTCAAATTCTAAAATACAGGTCTGGGGAGGCTTCCCTCTTTGTAATGAGGGGGCTGTAATGCATGGTGCAAATGGTATGTCTCAGAAGGATCAATGTTTGCTAATTAAACACTGTGTTATGAAATGGTACCCTATGTACACTTCTAGGCTTTGCTTCTCTGCATTTTGGGCAGAGTGTCTTCACTTTGGCAGGTTTTAGGCACCAGTGAAATGTGGGAGTCGGGATGAATAACACATGAAGCCTGGATTGCACACACTGGAGTTGACGAGGATGTGTGGCTGAATTTAATAGGGCAGTTTGCTTTTCTGACAGCCTCTTTCCATTTTAGAGAGGACATCATTAGTGGTGTCCTGTTGTCTGACCATGTAGTTTTATCCTCACTGAGAGGCAAGGGAGGAAACATTAAGGTACTGTCTCTTCCCCTCTGGAATTAATGCCCAGGAGGGTCTTAAATAAGCAGAGCTATGAGAAATTGAGGTAATGTTTCACATTAGAAATATTCCATATGAAACTGGTGAATAGAACAAAGTGCAGCACCTTCTGGGACACTCAGGGTGTTATTCTAACTTACTGCATCCACTGTCAGTCCTGTACAACCAAGGGCATTTAACAAGTTGGGGTTGGTTTTTTTTGCCTGACATCCTTCTGGGCAACACAGCCCATGCATGCTCAGACACTGGAGTAGGTTAATGAAATGTCTACTTTTTCTGAGCCTTGTTTTTCTGATCTGATTTTTCATTCCTAATTCCCATCTGAGCCTTCCTGTGGCCTCTGACTGGGCATTTGCACTCCTGTGGGCTGAGGACCATCAGCATTTTATGCCTTGTCTGCTTGTCCCATTGCCTCCAAGGCACTGCTTTTGCTGTTAACTCAGACTGAGCTTACCTAAAAGTGCTGCCTAATTATGTTCAAAAATATGACTACCTTACATAAACAACTTGGAGTAGATATGTTAATTTCTGAGCATGTTCTTTAATTAAAATTTAAAATTTAGTAAATAAAGCTTTTTCAATTCTCATATGCAAAAGCAGCTCCACTGCAGAAGTTAGTTTGTATTCTAAACAAAAATGATGGGATACAAAACCTCTATATCCTGATTTTAAATTTCAGTTCAAGGGGAAAAAATTGCCTGCAGTGTTTGAAAGCCAAGTATTGAATCATTTACTGACTAGCAGTTCAGAAAGCAATATGGGCTGTCAACAAAAATAAGAATAGTTTTAATTTTATGCTTGTTAGTGTTTATACATATAGATGCATTTTGCCCACAAATATTTTGTTGCCACATTTTAAATTTTGTTTGATTTCCATTGCCCATGCTGCTAAAAATACAAAGGAGATACTAATTCCTACTTTTCTTTTGGTTTTAATAGCTTTGGGTGTCATTGCCAATAAAGGTCATCTGGTTTGCCTGAAATATATGGATTAAATTGTCTTTTTATATGCAAAAGAAGTTCACAAGAGAATTTCTTACATGGCCATTCTTCCAAATTGCTTTTCTTGCTAAGTTTCCTCAATTCAGTCACTAAGTTGGGGACTGTCAATGGAGCTATGCTGCTCCCTACCAGAGACCCCTTTGGGTTGGGTGGTGAAACAAGGAATATGTACATGAAAGGATATATTTCTGGTGGGGCTTTTTTATCTTCTGCATAAAAAAATTAATTCCCTTGCCAGGTGTTGTGTAACCAGTCTGGTTTACATTTAATTTTTCCATTTCATGGTGTCAGCAAGCTCTGTCTCTGCTGCTGCCCTGTCTGGGTCTGGCTGCAGAGATGCTCTCCTTGGGAAAGGTCACTCTTAAATGGTAAAACACTTCACCAGCAGCAGAGAGAAGACTGTTCAAGTCCTCTAGGGCTCTCTGTTTACCCCACTGCTGTTCCATCCCAGTTCGTGGGCTGAAAAGTTTTGGTAGCAATATTAAAAATGCCTTTTTTTGTGCTTGCTGCTTCCACTCCCTCAGTTCTTAATGTGCTTTCAATTCTGAAGCTATAGTCAAATTTTCTAAGTGAAGATATGTAGATTTTTTGAAATTATTTTGTGGATGAAAAGGAAAATCCAACTTTATTTTTTCATTAACCCTTAATTTTCCAGTGAAAGGAGGGTTTTCCTATCCTAAAATTTAAACTTACGCTCCTTCTGGATTCAAACATGAAAAAACATGCATTTTTAAAATAATTTATTTAAAACTTCTCACTGAAACCTACTGAAAATTGTTATAAAGACATTCTTAGATTTGACTACTGCAGTTTAATTGCAATTTTTCCATGACAAAGCCATTTCTCACTGGGATTTTTTCAGAACTGGCATAGTTCCTCTTTGAGATATAGCAGGGATTTAGCCTAATCTGAAGGTTTCTAAATGCAAAGGAAGCAGAAATCTACAATAAAAAAAGTTAGCTACCTATCATTTACATGAGAATGCTCTTTTGAAATGTATAATTTCGAATTTTCAAAGCTAAAAAAAGCTGAAACCCTTTCTATAATCAATGGCAATTAAGTCAGAAGATGATGACATAGTACCAGTAGGACATGGGGAACAGAGGAGTAGTACTAAAATCTTTTCAGAATGTCTTCATTACATCTCCAGGTGGTACCATCTGTTGTGTATGCCTCTCATGTTCTTTCTAGGCAGTCATTAAAACAAGGATGAACTTGAGTCAATAGTGCTTGGAAGGACATGGGAGGGATATGGTTTTATTAAACTACTCCCATGCTGAATGTCTGGAGGGTCACCATGTAAAGGTGCATTTTTGTTTAATTAATGTTCATCATGGGAAGCAGGATAGGCTATTAAAGACTTCAGTGCAAACAGTCATTATCTTGCCAACATTTTTTTTTTGCTGGACAGAGGACTCTAGAAAAGCCACATTTGTTATGAAACAGTTGAGTTTAAACTATTTTTTAAAAATAAGTCCTCGGAATTCTTGGATTTAAGATGAATATTTTCATGGAGGTCTATGCAATCCATGTTGTAGGAAGATTTTTTTTGTGAATTGTCCTATCATGCTAGCCTGGCCTCCTGGCTGCCTTTCCTTGCAGTCACTAGCTGCTGTTCCAGAGGGTCACAGATCTTGTCTCTAACCTGCCAGCCCTATGCAACTTCCTTGGATACCCCTGGACAGCTAAATTGGCACTAGATGCTTATTTGTTGCCTCTTAATCTCCTTACTGGCTTTCCAAACCTTTCCAGTGCAGGAGGACAGTGTATATAGGGTAAAATCTTGGTCCCTGCAGTGACCCAGGTGAAGCCGTAAGTGTGATGTGCGTGTCTCGGAGCCAGGAGCTGGAAATTATTTGGAAGATTATCCATTGTAGCTCTGCCATCTAAATCTGCAGCTGCCATACCTTCCAAATCTTAAACACCCCTGGTGGTGGGCATTCTTCATTCCCTCCAGACAGTGCTTTTCCTCTTTGCTGTTTTGGGAAGGAATAATTTTATTTTTTCCTGCTAATGGATATTGAATTGTTCCCTCTGCAATTTAAGCCCAGCCTCTCCCTTATGGCACAGAAAACAGACTGCTCCATTACAGCAGCCCTTCTTCCGAGCTGAAAGGGTTTTTTTTGTTGCAAAGGTTAGTTTGGTTTTTCCCATATTTAGTGTTTGCTAGGCCTCTGACTGCTCTTGCTGAGCTTCCCTGGGTTTTCCAGGCTGACTCCCATCCCTTCTGCCGTGGCAGTGTCCAAGCTGGGTGCAGCACATCTGGTTGAGACCAGGGAGCTTGCTCTGCCCTGGCTGTTTTATGCTCTGTTCTGTGATAAGCATCTGTTTGGCAACCATACTGTGCTTAATATTTCACTTGGGACTGTACAGTGCCCCAGATGGTTTTCTGCTTAATGCTTGTTTTTCTAAATGTGGTTGCTACGATTTTTTTTCTGGGCCTCTTACCTATCCACATTAACTAGCTCATGTTAATAAAAACCTCAGCTGAATTAAAATGTCAAAGTAATTGGGCTAATTGGGCTAAAACCAACCAACAAATATATATGACATTTTGTAGAACTAACAGCCTGACTAGGTAAAAAAAAACCAAAAAAATAAATCCCAAAAAACAAAACCTGGTGTTTGCCAGGCTCTGTGTCTGTTAGCACAGCATTTACCATATTGTTATATAAAACTTGGCAAGGGATTTCATCCCTCCAGATCATTCCAGCTCTGAGACTGTCCTCCAGCAGTCTAGGAGATGTTTCCTCATACTTTGGTGCCTGTGGATTTTAATAAGTTTATTCTCTTGCACTGTTCAGGCTCTTGGTGCCATCTGGGGCTGTTTCTGGATGCAGAGCAGCCTCAGGGGAACCCCCTTTAACAGTGAGCCTCTGGTGTCTCCTCCATCTGGGCTTGGCTTTGCTATCAGAGGACACCTTGGATAGGGAAGGTTTAGGTATTGGGTGGCTAATATTGTTTACTTCTGAGAGCTGAACTTCTAGAAGGAAAATATGGTTCCCTGTGTCACAGACCTTCTGCATCTAAATAGCCGAGGAAGAAGTTACCTGGAGATGAATGGGGAGCAGAAGGCTCCTTCTTTTGTCACTTGAGATTCCATCCATCCCTCAAAAGTGTTTAACTCTCAGAGTTTATAGTAGCCATGTGTGTTTAATTTGTAAGATCTTCTGTTAAGAATTAAGATTTAATTCAATATTTCCAGTTCTTTTGAAACAAATGCAATAATTCAGTATTAACAAAAAAACAGAACAAAAAAGCGCCCTGTAATCAGGCAATTTTGCAGTTCTCATTCATTATTAATAAAATAGGTTCCTACCTTTATTTTTAAAACACATAGTTCAAAAACAAGAACGTAAATTTTTTTTGTTTCCTTTTGTGTCTCAAATTTGCAAATTTTGAAACCTGTTGGATAGTTACCAGTCCAGCATCCTTGTACTAGTGTGGTGCTCTTAGATACCATGATTTTATGAACAAAGCATGAAAAAAGTGCTGTGCAGGATCTTACTGTATTTACATGAAGAAAATTACTGCATTTTAAGCAGGATTTTTTTCCTTTCTGGATTCACTTTTTGAGTACTGCTGGTACAAAATAATACCAGCTCATTAACTCTTCTCTTCTGGATTCCAGAGGGATAAACTTCAGTATAAACTTTATATTGTGGAATATAAAATATCACCGCTGATTTTTTTAAAAGTTGCTATTACCATCAGAGAGTAGGGAGAGAGGCTGCCAAAAAACTTCAATTTAAACCATCTTTCAACCAGTTTTTGAAACATTCATTTAATCATGAGATGATTTACAGGCCTCAAGGGGGAAGCAAAATTAAGGAAGCCTCACTTAGGAGATTTCTCCTGGTTGTCAGTTCAGGGATGGACAGAGATCAGGCAGTGGCAAGGGCAGGAAGTTTTCTCTCATCTCTTTACCCAGCACTGCTAATGAGAGTAAGGAAACTCAGCTGGGGATCCTTGTGCTTTTAGTTCCAGGTTAAAGGAACTCAGATTTTGAGTGAGGAGAGATGGCTTGGGGAGGCTCCAGGAACAGCCCCTGGCCTGGCACCCAGGGGCTTGGCAATGCCAGAATCCCCTGTTACTGGGGTTTCCTGCATGTGCAAATTGGTCTTTATGGAATCCTTGAGAGATGGTGAATATGAGACACAATTAGAGAGTGTTTTCCTGTAGTAAAAGTGGTAAAATCTGGTTTAGAATTCACATAACAGTATTTCAATAGCTTCTACACTTGCCATTAAAGTGAGATGCTTTTGCTGTACTAATGTGCACACTTGAAAGCCAATCTAAAAATCATACTAAATCTATAAAAGGCTTGAAGCTGATTATTCTGAGAGTTCTTGTTCTTTCCTCCCTGCTAGAATGTGTCCTGCCATTTTTTAAACTTCTAATTAAAAGAGAAAAATTATTCTCAAGACATGTTCTTCTTTTTTTTTTTTCATTAAGTATATGTACATAATTTTACAGCAAAACATTTATATTTCTAAGTTTATTGTAATGGCTTTAAAGACAGCTGGAGTTGCTGGTTTCTGTTTCTTTAGAAGACAGAAGAGAGAAGTTTTATTTATTTACTTCTGACTGTGTAAAGAGCCTGGGGAAAATTCCATTTAAATTTTACACTCCAAACTACAACTATCCGAGACCAAATTACTATTTTTTTACATTGTTCTGCTTACCTTCTCCAGGGTCTCTGTATGATCTAGGTATTTAATGTCCTGTTTCTTAATGTATCCTCAGCAGTTTCATGTGATTATTTTAGGGGCTGGAAATACTTATGAATGAACTAGACTAATTTAACCATACCATTTTTTTTTATACCAAGACACTGAAAATTTAACAGGATTTATGAAATGATGAGACTGTGGAATAAAAATAAAATTAATAAAAAAGACCCAACAAACACAAATGCACTTTAGACATTACTGCATTATGGATTAATAAATCAATAGTTTCCAAGTTCTCTGCTCACTTTGTGTTTTAACCTTGAGTTCACAAATTCTGCCAGCAGAAAAGGATATCTTATAGTGGCTGTCATGAATCTTCCAGCATAAACAGGTTTTCCTTGTATCTATGCAAATTGTAAGAAGTTGAGAAAATTAATTTTATGAAAGCCTTGCACAATTTGTAAAATATCTATAAAATGTCTTCATAGTAAAATAAGAGGAAAAAAAGATGCATGTTAGCTTTCCTGGGAATACTTGTTTAATTCTTGTTTACTCATGGCTGAAAGTTTTGGTACAGTTATTTCTGAACTATTGTTAGAAGGTGGAAGGAAGTATGAGTGTTTTCATAAAGTCAAAAAATTATTGCCTTGAGTACTCACAGGTTGGAAATGGCTTTTACAGTTGATGCAACTCAGAACTATGTCAGCCACCTTCTTCTTGGCCTGTCCCATCCCAAAAGACAATTTTCCTAAGTTTGTGTATGTTGTGGCTAAATAAGACTATGGGATTTATAGGAGAGTATAAAAATCACTTGAAGTAAAAATTAAATTCTTCAGTTTTGAGACTAGAACTTGGAATTTTATGGATTCATTATTCCTGAAATTTAGTGGAGGTTGAATGTGGAAGGATGAGGGCATGGTGGATGGCTATGAGCAGCCAGTACCCATGGCACCTGTAGTTTCTACTTGGAGAAAAACAGACACGGAGGGGTGAAGTTTTATATCCTACATGGATTTGGCTTTGCTGCAAAGGCTGTCAGAAGGCTGTGTGCATTTTTCAGTACCACTGCTCCTTGAAATGATGGGGAGTAGGAGGTTGCTGAGAGTAACCCAATGAACAAAGGAAAGCAAACACCCCCAAGGTGCTGGAGGCTTAATTTACCCCTTTTCTTGAAAAAGAAAAGAAACAGTTTGTGCAGTCTGATCTGTAGTGCTTGGGAATTGGAAACATTAGGGTAGCTGGGGAGGAGATTGCAAAATTGAGTGGGGTGAGATGGAAGCAAAAACTAGACTAGAAATAGGGCATAAATCTCTAATGGTGAGGATAAGCTATGGAACGAGTTTAATTAAGTTGTGATTTGTTTTTTAAATGAAAATGCCATCAGCCTCTAATTCTCTGTGCCACAAATGAGGATGATGGTGTTATAAATCTTTCCCCAGTTAGAAAAACTGTTTTAAAAGTATTTTGTTTTTACAGTGTCACACTTTTCTTACAGCATAACCTACTGTAAATGCATCTATGCTGCTTTAGCCTTTATTTCAAAGATTTATGCAGCTTAGAATTTTGAGCCAAGGTGAGCCACATGGATGGATTTTATCCTGGGGCCATGTTCTGTACATTGATCATGCCAATGCATTGAAATACTTCTCAGTGCAAGTTGTCTTCCAAGGACGAGACACTGGCATAACCTCGTAATGAAGTTGAAAACCCTGTAATATTAATGTCCATAATTAGTTGGGACAACAATTATTTTTGGCCCCTTGGCTCTTGTCTTCTGGAAGTACTACCTGAGACCTTTGCTTTAGATGACTTTTTCAGTTGTGCTGTATGGAAATAGAGTAATTTTTTTAAAAGACAAAATCATGAGGCTGTTTCCTTATTTGGCCTTGTATGTTTTGCATTTCTCTAGTCTGGTGTTATTTATCTTTAGCAGTGTTATTAATGACCAAAAGTATACACCCAGATCTTCATCTCTGTACCTCCTGGGCTTTACTCACTTCTGTTGCTCCTTCCAAGGCCAATTGTTGTGGTAGTTCCAGGTTGAGCAGGGGAGATTGTTCTCTGCACTTAGACTTCAGCTGTGGATTTCCAGTTCTGAAATCCCCCCAAGGTTTCTGCACACACCTTCTAAGGGGTTGTTTTAAACATCTTCAGCTTGAGCTGAGTGTGCTCTTGCTGTATTTTATAGTTCACAAAATGTGTAAATCATGGTCGCCAACATTTTTCATCAGCAGCTGTTGTGTTACCAGATACATAACCAGAACAGATCAATTCTTGCCTGTTCCTACCTTCACTTTTTAATAGGAAACCTAAATATTCTTATTTTTCCACAGAGGTGTTGAATAGATGTATCATATAATATACACTGAGCTTTTTGGTTACTCTGTAACTCCTTGGAGTAGCCCGTTGCACTGATGGCAAGTCCTGACGTTATAGTGGAAAATTATTGCATTTACTGAAACTAGATACACAACTTCTGTAAGAGGGATGTCTACATTAATCTGAAAAAAAAAATCCTTGCAAAATTAAAAATTCAGTGAGCCTTTTGTTTTTACTGTTTAATCTTGCAATCTAATACTTCCATTCTGCACAGATGTGAGCTTAGCAAAAATTGTCTGAAACATTGGTTTGTCTAGTTCTGTATCAGATATCCAACTCTGTGTTAGCTGAATTTTTAAAAGTCACCTGCAAGAACAAGTGCTTGTAGCAAAGAGAGGTGAGCCCTCCATGCCTTGAACCATGCCTAAAAACATATTTCTAGGGAGAGTTAAAGGTATCTTTCTTTTAACCCTTGATGGATCATTCTTCCACACAACAGTTTTATTGATTTTGAACTCAGGTGTACTTTGAGCTCTGTTATGTGGCAATAAGGAGTTGCACATTTTAACTTCAGGCTAGAGAGACAAGCATCTCCTCTAGTTAGTTTTAAACCTGGCACACAAACTTTCAGATGTTTCTGTTACTTGAAGAGGCAATTACGAACCTTTTTTCTGCCCTTATGTCCTTAGAAAACAGGCTTCTGTTCCATCCCCTTGTTTATAGGGGGAAGTCTTGATTAGCCCTAGATCATATATTCCTTGCAGGAAAATCCTTTTGCACAACAATAGTCCTATCAGCCCTTCTCTGCCTTTTTCAGTACTGCTTTTTGAGGTGAGGTGTCACAAATTAGTCTCTTTTTTTGTTTGTTTCTGCTTTATACACTACTTCCTGTATTTATATGTTGGTAGAAGCCAAATCTCCCTAGTTCTCTGTTTTTGTAGAAGCTGATTTGACATTTATAACAAGTGCAATCCAAGAAGAGAACTAAAGGGAGATCTTTGGTATAAGATGTTTCTGCCTGATAGGGGAAAAAGAAAAAAGTTTGGTTTTGATGTTGGTAATGCATGAAAAAAGATGTGTAGTGCTTATTCATGTACAAGACTTCAGAGAAGAAAGTAAAAAAGACAATGTAGCTTCCGAAGAAAATAGCAGAGGACAATAACTGAGGAGCTTGAGAAATGCATAGGAGGGAGGTTGCTGTTACAGGGTAAGAACAGAGCTCAGCTACATGATAGTGTTTTTCAGGCTGTAGAGATGGTATTTTCTTTGTTTAGTGGTGATATATTGGTGAAAAGCACTTAGCAAACCAAAGCCAGAGTGTGTAGCAAATTGCTGGGAATACATCCCTGCATAACAGTTCCGGGTCTTGGTACAGCTTGTCCAGGGAACCCTTGCTCATGCATGTGACTGGTGTGGACAGCAGAAACCCTTCCTTACAAGCATCCTTTAGCTCTCCATCCCCTGAGGGAAGGGCATTCTTTCCTGCCATTTTCAAAAGGTGGCTGTTTTTACAGGTAGCCCTTCCCCCAGCATCTCAGGGTGTTTTGGTCCATTTGGATTCCCTTGCATACAACAATCACCAGTTGTGGTGACAGTAAGGGATTTTCTCCTCAAGTCTCTCAATGCCCTTTCTGCTGCTGTTGGCAGGACCAAGGGCTGAGCACACAGCAGCTCTGGGCACTGTCACTGCTGGAGGCTGCCAGGGGAGCAGGCTGGGCTCTCCACATCATTACCAGATCAAGAGGTAAAACTAGTTATATTTGAAATGTGTCCCCACCTCCCAGCTGATTGCTACAGCAATGCCAGGATCAGGTGTCAGTGGTGGGCTGCAGTTGGTGCTCCCTCCCACCCAGCACCTGCCTTTCTCCAGCTCTTCTTCCTTGCCTCAGCCTGATCAGCCACAATCTCACACCAGCCATTCCCCTGTGCCCAGCTGCTCCCAGAGGTGGGGCAGCCCTTTGGGGAACAGCTGCCCTCACTTTAATAAGACTTCTCTTTCCCTGGATATTGTTAACTTTGAGTAAACTAGAAGTATTTTTCCCTTGTGATCAAAAGACCTGGATGAGGTATCAGAAGCTAGCAAGTAATTGGGCACATTCTGAGATGATGGCACTCTCATTCCCAGTTGAAAGCTGCAGAGATCCTGCTTTCATTCTCCTGAAAGAACACCACTTCTAACAAATCAAAAGCCTTTGAGAAGTGCCCATCTCCAACACAGCTCTGGTGTTTTTGTCAGTAGAGGAGCTTGATGTACCTTAGGAATGGGGAGACTGTGGGCCCTGTGCACTGCTCCATCCCTCCAGGAGGACAGCAGGTCTCTCCCAGGCTCTGCCCTTCCACACTGGGAAGGGGTCAGGTGAACTGGAGCCCAAGTCACATATTGGTGCTGTAATATGTTCAGTGCAGGATTAATCTTTTCTGTTCAACAATGCCATCATACTGAAATATGGCAGCTACACCTCACCAAACAGTGTGTGATGGGCAGTTTTGGAGGTGCATGGGGATGAATTAGGAAGGAAGAGGCTAAAGAGAAGCAATTTTCATCCCTGTGTCTTTGTACGTCTGTGCAGAGGTCACTAAGGGTAAAAACCTCCTGAGTTGGTGGAAGAGTAGGAATTGATGGGAGTGTAGATGTACCTCCCTACTGGTTATCACCAGTTCACCAAGAACTTTATCAGGATCTTTCTTTGAAAACCACTGGGTGCACCATGTCCTCTCACCAAGAGGGTCTTTGGTGGGTGCCTGTATTTCAGCAAAGGTTGGGAAGGAGGGGTTAAGGGCTCCTGCATGGCTGGGCATCACAGTGTCATGAAAGCCTGGAATAGCATCCTTCAGCTTTGTCTAGGTTCCTGGCCAGTCTGAAAAATCCCTTTTGCCATCCATTTTCATGAATGGCAGCCTTGTGGTTTTCAGAAAGAGTGTTTAGCCAGGAGCTTGAACACAAAAGGTGATATGACAAAATACTCCCCTGATTAGTTTGCTGGTTTTTCCCCTCCTAAAGGGCATACAGAAATACTGCCTTAGCAGGCTTCAGGAGGTACTATCCATGCTATATCTCATCCAGTCTAGCATGTTCAGGGATTTGAAATCATTTAAAAATTGCTATTTATTGCTATCTTTAAAGTTAAAATACAGTCAGAAGCTTCTGATGTTTTCAGCATTTGACCTCCTGTAACAGGAATCCTTAATGTAATGAAATCCCTGATAACCCTGATTTTCTCCTATTACACATATTCATTGTTTGGAATATGAAAGGCTTAAGATACACTTTTTATGAAAAAATTGGATCCCCTCTGAAAACAGCTCTTAAACATTAAAATATGCAATTCTTAACAAATAACATAGCAATGTATGGTTTGTCAGAAGAGTACCTTGCATAAAACCTTTCAGTGCAAGCTTTTTATATAGATATAATGATTCTCGTAAAAAATAATTTAAATTTACCAGATGAAAGTACAAGCCTTCAGCATCCAACAGGTGTGAAACATTTAATCAGTAATTCTTCATTTTATACTCTCAAATAGGTAAGGAATTTCACCCAGGCAAACAAGGAGGCCATTTCTGTGTTGGTCTGATGGGCTTTCAAGACACCATAGATAGCCAAGAAAGTAGCTCAGTCATTGGTTTAGAAAAAGAAAGGTGATTCCTGTCTTATTTTATGGGAGCCAGACTCATTAAAAGCAAGACTTCTAAAAGCAGTTTCTTTATATGCTAATTTTATGCAGTATATTTCAGGTTGTTGATAGGAGGGAGGGCTTCAGGTCTGATAGCATTTTTGTTACTAAATACAGTCCTCCTCAAACCTGAAAGACACCTGACTGAGTCAAAAATAGAGCTGGAGCAGAACGATGATTCTTGCCTGGGAACAGTCAAGGCAGGTTAGATTGACAGATGAAACACGAGTGTTTCATGTGCTAGAACATGAGGAGAGGAGAAGGGAGCACCTTTGTTAAACACAGCACAACCAGCCAGGAGCGGTGCCAGCATTTCTCTTGTTGGCCTTGCCAGAACAGTAATAGCAGAGTCCATGTTTTGTGTTTGTGCCCCTCCAGTGAGCTCCAAATTAAATTACAGTATCTCAGCCTGATCAATGTTAGTATAACAGTGATGATAATCTGCTCCCCCAATTTTCCCAGAGTAGGTTTTGACACCATTCCCATTGGAGGTTTTGGCAAAAGCTGCTGAAAAACCTCAGCTGAATGTGGCACAAAGAAGATAACACTTTTTTCTCAGTTTGTTTTACTTTAACCACATGGCATGCTTTCAGTAACTTGCAGTGTTCAGGTGATCTGTGCCTCTTCCATTGACCAGTCAGAGAAGGGGTCCCAGGCCAGCATGGCAGGTTGCTTCAGCTGTCAGCAGCTGTGGCAGGGGCAGCATCTCCATGCCCTTGGATGTAGCCTGGCACTGGGAACATGACAGTCTGGCTGGGTGTTATTTGGTCACACCAGGGATTTTGTCAGTGTATTGGTGTTTTTGCTATCAGTATGGAAAGCACCACCAGAAGAAGCAATCATGTTACTTGATAACATAATTGTTATCTGTTAAAGTCTTCTCTGACCAAAGGAGTTAAAGTTAAAATTTTATTTGTGTAAAGTTAAATTTGTTATGCTTTAATTAATTCAGTATGTTTCTGTCTGCTTTTAAAGCCCTGAGTAAGTTAATGTAAAAAAAATTCCAGAAATACTTATTGGAAAAGTAAATAATAAAGTATTACACAAAATAATTTGTCACAATAGTAAGACAAATTCTGCTTAAATACTCCTTATTTAAAAAAATCATTGATAACAATGCAAAAAATTAGTACACTGCTTTCTTTTCAGGATTGATGTTCAAAGCACTAGTTGGGAAACAGAGCTCCCATTTTTGTGCTGTACATTAACTCTTCCATGGGGTGATAGACTGGAACTACAGTTCCTGCTTTATCATAAGGAAACTGCTTTTCAGCAGTTCCCAGAATAAACAATGCAGGAGGTTTGGTAGATTAAATTGAGTTTTATATGCCATTGCAGTCATAGCCTGGCTGATTTTAGGTTACAATAGTACTAAGAATTGTATTGAAAGGAATTTCACCATTAGATATATGCCTCATGTGCTTGTCTCTGGGATGTAACAGACTTCTAGGTGAGGCTTGCCCCATAGGATTATGTAATTTAGGTCTCTCTGTAATCCAGCAATTAGAGTGCCAATATGCAGAAATTTTAATATCATTATCAGAATTCATAAACTGGCCAGTCAGATGCTAAAGTTGCGATTATATCCCATGCCTTCTAAATCTATATAAAACTATGAGAAGTTCAGCCAGCTGATCTTTCTTTTTTTTCCTGAAAATGGTTATTCAACTGTGTCTCACTGGTTTTGTCCCAAATTAGAGGGCTTCCTTTTCTGGGAGTAGCTCTTTGTATTGCTTTGCAATGGTTACAAAATGAACTGCTCTGGGAAAATAATCTTATTTTCTGACACAACACCCAGACTGCTTCATCTTGAAGCTGTACACTGTCACTCCAGGAAGACCCTGGTAATGAGCTGAAGGAGACAGTTTTGCAGATATTAGAGAGATATCTGAACAGCATAAGAACAACCATGAGATATATCTAATATGGAGGGACAAAATAGGGGCAGAATTAGAAATAATATAATACACTATAATAATATAGTAAGAGTTAGTGATTTGGCAATTTAATGTGCTACATTTTAGTTTATTTAGTTCTTTAGTAATGGGTAGACAGAGGGTTATTTAGCAGTAGCTGTAGTACCTGAAGTGCATAGGAGAGCTGGGTTATATTTGCAATTTAGAAATACTGTTCTAGGTGGGAGGAAAAATGCCTGCGGATCAGAGCCCTGTAATTTCCCCTGCCTTGTTCTCATGGGACCCAGTGCAGCACCTGCAGAGGAGCAGGCACTGGAGGCTGTATGTGGGCTGACATTTCCATCTGTCCTCCCTGCGCCTGTTCCTCACCATGATGCTTTCCCATGGAGCATTTGTGCTCTTGGTGTTCCTCAGTGAGGACACGGGGGACACTAAAGCTTATATTGTGGTGTTGGAAAAGCTGAAACTTGGTTTTTGCAAATAGCATACTCCTGTATTAGAATTGTTTGATTTAGTGCCCTTTACTGCAGAGTGCTGAGTGACTCCTGCTATTGCTTCCATACCTAACTGGATTCCCACAAGATGATGTGGGCAGGCACTGCTTTGGAGTACAGTGTTGGGGATCTGCACCAGATGTGTCGCCAAATCCCTCCTTCCTCAGGCAGTCTCATTGCCAGGCTCTACCAGCTCCTTTTCATCTCTGCATGGCATCTGTCTGACACCTGGAGGTGGTGGCAGCTTCCCACCAGTGAGCAGCAGTTTGCAGATCTGCAAGTGTTCTTCCCCTTCTGTGTCAAGGGGCCTTGAGGCATTTCCCTACTAAGGAGGAAGATGTATCTGCCAGTGCACTTCCAGCAGAGCAGCCAGGTCACAGTTTGTGGCACCTGGGGAAGGTTCTCTCTTCCCTGCTGTTCTTGACATTCATTCTTGTTGGGAGCCTGATCACTCATGCAAAGGATTTACCTTTAGGGGAAAATGCATAACTAGATATGCTTCATTATTGGACTAGATAGTAGGTAAGGGCTTACAGTCAAAAGTTCTTCTCTCCTGAATATGTAGACAGATGTAGAAATAGGTACACAAAATATAAGGATAAAAACTAAGGAAAGGGTAGATCTTCAAAAGGCAAGTACAGGTTTATTGATGGTCACCATAGATGGGAAGTCTGAAATTTTCTAAAACTTCAATATGAATTTTAAAAGTAAGCTAATTAACCTGCTATACTTCAGCCTAATCTTTCTTTGAAAAGAGAAGTTGTATATAAAAATACCATTTAATAACCAAGTATCTTGTAGTCTGTTTAGGCAAAATATATAATGTGAAGATTGATAAGAAAGTGTACTATTAAGTGGCAGTGGTAAAATCTTGTGCTTTTTATTATGAAAAAACACATCAGAGTAAAAACCCTTACTTTATACATTCCCATTAGTGACTGCTGGTGTTCCTTAAACATTTATTTATAGATCAGTCTCAAAGAGAGAGAGTTCTATCACCTTCTGTGCCCCTTTCCTTACATAGGACTTCTTGTGTGAGAGCCATTTTGAGACCTTATTGATTGTGACTCTCAGGTATTTCTCTCATGAGAACTTTCTGCTTCCCTTTGCTTCCATTTTTATTGGCTTTTGACACTTGGCCTGGAAAGGCATGCAGAGCATCCCCTGGCTCCTGCTTCGTGGGGTGATCCCAGCCCAAGTGCATTCTGTCTTGCCACTTTAGATGGGTAAAGTACCTCCTACTGCTGCAGGTTTGCTCAGATCTAAGATTCCTCACATCCTGCATGACCACGTCAGCTGAGCAAATAGGCAGAGATTTACAATAGACAGTTTTGTGTCTGTAACCACTCTGGGAAAGTCATTTGCCATAAAACTCATAATGCAGACATAATTTGGTTGATAAATGCAGTAAGTTCACTTTGCTGTATTCACAGGGTCATATTCATTTTTGTACGTGAATGGCAGTTGGTTTATTTTTCAAAATGTTTGCAAGTCTCATGAGTTTCATAAGTTGTAGTGTCAATAAGTATCCGTCCAAAAGCACGTCACTCGTTCTTTGTTATTTGTATTTGTTCTCCTTTAAAACAAATTTTAAAACCCTTATCTAGAAACAAAATCGTGTGCTGGAGATCTTTTACAGAAAAAAAATTGCTAATGTTAGTGATACAGAAAAAAATGTGGAGTTTGTAAGGATAAGGAAAAATAATTTTTACTACTAAAAAGCAGAGTTTCTAAACGCTTAGTTATTATCTGTGATATTGAAAATATATTTAGGAAAGCCCCCTAGTGCCTAAAAATTATAGTCACATTAAGATAAATAGGAAAGCATATGCTACCACTTACCTTAAGAGGTTAATGAAAGGCTGTTCATGCACAGTGACTAATCCAAACTAGGATAGTGAAAAATTACTAGTGTTTGATAATTTATATAGTTTCTGTAATAATAAAACCTCAGCAATATTACAGAATAGTCTTTACAAAAGTGTGTCTTACTAGCAGGGATTTTTTCAGAAATAGTTTTCTAGTGTAAAATTTAATTGAATTTTATGTACATAACACAAGTCCTGTCCCACCATGTGTTGAAGGTAGCACAGTTCTTCCGCAGATAGAGGACGTGTCCCAGCCAGGCTCAGCTGGGCATGAGCAAGACCTGGTATGGACATCTGCTAGATAACCCTTCAGTAACCCTCCTTTATTTCACAGCCACCTTGTTTCACAAAAAACTTTGGCTTATTTTGCCAAAGCCTGACCTTTGAAACAAACTTTCTGAATTCTTAGTGATTAAGTTGTATGAACAACAGCCATAAGATGACAGGATCTCCTGAAGCTGCAGAAGTGATACCTATGAAGCAGCAGTATCATCTTTCACTTAGTGCCTTTTTCCAAATAAATCCAAGATTCTTATTTTCAATGCTACAGCTGTTCATAGTATGGAACAGGATGAAATCTGAAAAACATTCCCTCTTGTACTCTACAAAGTCTCCCTTTCCTCAACCCCATGAGTCCTAAAATGTGCTGGTTTGGCCTTTGTTTGTCAGGGGGTTGGGGTTTGGTTTTGGGGGCTGGGTTGGGGTTTTTTTCATTTTGGTTATGGAATCTAATGGGGTTTTTATTTTAAACAATAGGTTATGTAAAAGTTTCTCTTGACTGCTATACTTAGAATTTAGTTACATAAACTGTTTTCCTCACACTTCTTCTTCCTCCTCTCCTTGTTGACGCACAGAGTCCCAGGAAATCTCAGTAATAGAGAAGAGGCTGAACTGGGTTTGAGTTCTGTGTAGCATTGCTCACCCTCTGCCTCTCTGAAACTCATTTTTCAATTGCTGCCATGTGTGGAGTAAATGTCACCAATGTTTCCATCTGGGATTCTTCCTACCTTGTGTTTTCTGTCCCTAAGAAAATATTTCTTGTCTGCTTTCCAGACCTTTTGTGATATGCTCAAGAATATAAATGGCAATGCTTGATGTTTTCCTTCCTTTCCATCCTGTCTTTTGGAAAAAAAATAATCTCTTTAACAGGGGTTAAACAAATCCCACTAGTTAATTGGAATGAGTTTGTACATCTTTACGTTAGGCACAGTTGAACTCTTTCCCAAAGTGTTTTGTTTGGTTTTTTTTTAAACAACAAAACATCCTCCAGCTTTTAATATCTGGGATTCAAAATGGCAATGGATAATAAGATCCATGTAGTTTCATTTTTTTATTACAATTTAGTATAGTAGGCAATAGAATAGGGAATGCACTGAGAACAGCCAGGCTTTTGAAAGGCCTGTGCAGAGACTGCATATCCACACAGAAACTCTAGGTAAACAATTTAGCTGTATGCTGTTTATTCCACCTCTCTCTTTCTCTTTTCTTTGCTAACACAGGTCCACAAAGATTCTCGAGTTCTCAAGCCCTAGCTTATGGAAGTGTGTAATGTCAGTGTGGTTGCAAAATCACACGATCTCCTAGCTCTGTATCTTATCCTTCACCCAACATTGCACAACGCTGGACTGTCAGCTAGGAGAACGAAAGGAGCCAGATTGTGTTGTGCCACCTCTTTTTCTAGTTCTCGCATAAGTTGCCACCAGGATATTTTTCTGTGTTTGTAGCACGTTTGGTGGATTTGGGGCACATTCTTTGCTTCCATTCTCCTCATTCATGTGACCCTTTCCCAGTGCTTCCAAATGAGCTAATGTGTCTTCAACATGAAGAAAACCAACTAAGTTGGTTAGGATGTGTATTGTTCTCTTGTTTTATTTGTGGGTTGTTCGGGGTTTTTTTAATTGGTCTTTGTTCTGTTCTTTTTAAAAAACATATCTACAAAAAGAGAATATATAACTTTCTGCCCTAAATACCTCTTTTGCATCAGGGATGGATATTTTAATGGAGTGAGGTGTAATAGCAGAACAGTGCCATGTCTCTGTCCTCACGAGCATCGCTGCATGCAGATTAGAAAGGCTCTGTAGTGCTGCTACTGTATGCCAGATTTGCTATTTGCTCTTGTTTGCATGATAGTATTTCTAATTTACTAATATGATATGGAAATAATGGCACATCACCGATCTTTCAACATATTGTATCACTGCTTTATCATATTAGGCTAATACACTGCGAGAGTTGATAGCACCTCTCCATGTCAAATGGGAACCACATCTCTTGGCACTGAACCGATTGGACTCAAAGGTTGATAAACTTATCATTAGAGAATTGGCACGACGGAGACTCAACTTCAGCCTCTTGCAAGCAACCTAATGGCCTCCGTTCAGAAAGTCAGTTCTTCTTGAATAACTTTGATGTTTATAACAGAGAACAGACCTGTTAAAGCATAGACAACCACATGCCTGAATATGAGGCCTCCAGGAAGGTGTCAAAGGGCATGGCCAGTCTTTTGAAGAATGCACCCTTTCCACAGTGGGACTAGGCACAAAGTCAGATCCAGTCTACACGGAGCACATTTGCAGAAAATACTGCCCCCCGCACGGGAGAACAGAAGGGGAAGAGGGTCTTGGCAGGGGAAGGGCTTTGATGTCACTCAGTTTTGTTCTGCACACCTCGAGGAATTAAAGAGGGATTCAGCCATGGTAACTGTAATTTCCCATTGCTTGTACTGAACTCCAGTGAACCCATTCAGGCCAACCAGACAGAGTCGTGTCATTTAAGCGTGCTTCACGTTAGTGAAGGAAGTTTCCTTACTGTGTCATGCTAAACTAAGTGTATTCTGTCAATGGAGGTATGTACAGACCTTTCAGAGACTTCCATTTATCCAGTGGTTTGTACTGAATTCCCAGAGGGTACACTGGCACTCGTTCGGATGGTGACGGAGAAGATACCTCACGCTGAGATTTATTAGACTCTGCAGTTAAATCTTTGGTTCCTCTTTATCTTCTAGGACTAAAACATGTGAGTGATGCTGCCTGGCCAAGCAGGCACAAAGTATTCTCTGTGTAACACCCAGACTCCGGAGGGCTGTTTTGGGGCCAGTATTTGTCTGGATGTCACTCAAAGTAGATTCAGATATTGTATTTATCATTATGTTCTGAGTCCCCTATGGGTTGATGTTTGCCTCTATCTCTGTGATTAGAATGTGGATTTTCCTTGATATATTTGGCTAAGGGTGTATTGTAATAATGTTAATGCTAATTACTTGATATTTCATACTATCTTACGGGGAGATACTTTTAAAAAATGTATTTTGAAATGTTTTCTTTCTGTTTGCTCAATGTATGGTATTGCATTATGTTAATACCAATAAAATTATATATATATATAGTTATATATATATTTCCCTTTTATAAAGAAGTAAATTATGCTTTTTTGCCTCACAAACAGGAAATGTGCAGTGAATAAAATTACATCATTCTGCCTTACAGCAGGTGACAAAGCTTATAATAGTTTTAATATTCTTTTTTTGAAAAATAAAAAGTATAGTATGACATAAATTAGTTGGAAATTCATCAAAATGCATGTTTTATATTTCTGCTCAATGGGACTGTCACAAAACAGCCTGAATATTTAGCAATGTTGTTTTGGCATCTTTAATTTTTTCTAATCAGAAACATGCACTGTATTGCTATTATTGATTACAAAACTGTACTGTCATAAATTTTTGCCTGTTGGCCAGATAGACAGACTCTCTGAGTTTGTCTGTAGGAATTGATTTTAAAATTTAATTTAGTGCTCTTTCCAATGCTTGGCAAAGGCAGAATTTATTTTTTATATAAGGTTGCCTTTGAAGTACCTGCCTCTGCCAGGAATGATAAATCACTGCTAAGTACATAAAGATTCTGCAACCTGAAGGATATGTGATTAAATTCTTGTTGGAATGGCCTGCAACCCCAGCCAGTCCTTTACATTCTGTCATTAAATTCCATAATTAGTTAGAGGTGAAATGTTTTGGAAATGAATTAGAGAAGCAGAAGCAAGGATGTGACTCTAAAATGTCCTTTGGCTGCCATTTGGGGTAACACTGATGGCTTATTTGCTGCTCGTAGCCAAAGGCCAGCATATATCTGCACTAATGCCTATTAGATTGTCTTCAGCTTCCTCTCTTTCTTTTCCCCACCCTTTCTAACATATTGTATTGAGTATCTTTGTTTTGCAGAGGCATTCAGAAGGGCTGTAATTAGCAGTCCCTGGCATTTAATTGCATACACATTTGTTAAATATTTTTCTGTATGCCTTAAAATAAAGTATAGAAAATGGCAGTAAATGTTTCTTTAATGAAGGCATTTGATTTATTCATGAAGTCAGGATTTTTTAAAGGTGTTATTTTGGGCTTAATAAAGGAAATAAGCCAGCAAATTTTCTGTCTTGCTTTTGCATAACCATCGTCTGTCAGGGCTGACGTTCAGCTCCTTTCTCTTGTTCCTTTTGTGACAAACACATTCTGCCCAGTGGGTGGGGAATGGACCTTTCTGCTGTGACCACTCTTGTGCCAGTTTTGAGAGCACTTTATGCTGAGGTTCATACATGTTCACAAGTTCATTTTGACATCTGGTGACATGAGTGGTGTCTAGAAGAGCCACATGGAATTACTGCATTTCTCTCGTCACAGCAATAGCTTTTGTCCTGAAAGGTACCTTGAACTCTGTGTGGTGCTTACAGACCATGGGGGTGTGATGGGCATTCAGCAGCTGATGGGGGGTGCCTAATATTTGGCAGTGTTGCCCCTGCATAATTAAGATGTAACTCAGGGTTCAGCTTAATTAGGTTGGAATCTAATCAGTGCAGCTATCATAATGTGCAGTTATAAATCCATTAATAAATCTGAATATCTGAATAAATATGACATCTTCTGGGATAACATTTTGGGAAGTATTTTGGGCCCCTTTCAGAAAGGCCTCAGGAGGCGCTTCCCCAGCAGACCACAGTGGGTTACAGAGGTAACTGAGGCAGACATTCAGTAACCTGGCCCCTGCCCACATTAATGTTTCTCCCATGTTGAAAGTAGAATTCCTTAGTGATGCGTTTTGGAAAACTCCACTCTCAGTGCTACATTTTCACACAAAGAAGCAACTTGGGGTGTAGCCTGAAGTAGAGTTCATGTTCAGGGTGGGTGTTGCTCACCAGGAACGTGTCCCCCATCTGTTCAGGCTTGCTTTTAGGAATCAATCCCATAAGCCTTGCCAGGCACTGCTGAGCGTGACTGTGGCTTGATTCTGACTGGTGAGTAATCTTGCTGGGTCCGTATCATTTGTCACTTAACCTTTCACAAGTTTGAGTGCTCTAACCTTAGGTTAGGTTTGTAATACCAGTATTTTCCTCAAGGAGTAATTGCTTCTATATGTTCCTTGTGAATTAGTATTTGTAGGGATCTCCTCATCCTGTTCCAAAGCTACAGAATCCGCACATGTCTAGCAATTTTGCCCAGTTTGCTCCAGCTCCTGGCTTTCCTCATAAATACAAATTTTCTATTGTTTTTGAGCTGCAGGGCACAAGGGGAAGTGTACCATCAAAGTGGGATTGATGTGTTTATTTCACTTCAGCATTTATAGCTTGTGGTAAAATTAAACAGCACTTATATCAGTGTGTGGCACAGAAAAATGTCAGGATATCCTATTTCATTGTGTAAAATTCTCCCAGAGAGTCACTAAAATCAGCAGATTAAGGTTAAACTGGTGCCTTCATAGGCAGCTTAATGAGTAGAGTACCATATCCAAAACCAAGAAAGGATGCAGCTATAACCCTACTGCAGAAAAGTTCTGCCACTGATCAGAATTCCATAACTTTGGGAAGCTTTGGAGTGACATCATTCTTCTGCCCTCTCTGAAATCACAGCCCACCAATATAACCTCATGAAACAGCAGGACTGCGAGCAAAGAGGGAGCTACAGATGCTCACTTGAGGCATGCAGGAGCTGTCAAGAGGCAGCATGAGCAGAAAAAGCTGATTATTCCCTCTGTGTGTCCCCTTCTCACTAACACAGTGACCCATTAGCTGGCACCTGTACTTCAGTGCATGTCAGGAATGGCTGAATGTCACTGTCAGCTCAACAATGCAGACCTGCAGGGAGAGACACCGAGGGTTTCTCCTCATGTTCAGTTTCATGCCAGCTGTGTTTAGTAAGCAATTCCAGTTGAGTGGAAGGCTGAAGAGATGTGGCTGAGGTGGGTGTGGGACTCAGAGCAAGAGCAGCCCAAGTGTCCCATGAAGGTGGAGGTTGCACATGTGAATGTGCTCCAGCCTGCAGCTCACACTGCAGCCAGCAGGGCACGGGAGGCCTGTGGGGCCATGGCTTGTCCTTCAGATGTCCCCAGAAAGGTGACTCCAGTGGAAAAGAGATTCTCAGCGATCTACTGACCCAAAAGGAAAACTGCTAGTGCCATAAGTGGTTCCCAATAAGAATTAGACCTTTGGTGCCACAGCAAAGACTGTCAGGCCTGTCAGAGGCTAGGGCTAGATCTTTTAAAAGGTAGTACCTGCCTGATTCTGGTATTGAACTTGGCTGTAGTGGAAAATGCCTGAAATACCTTCAGATATCTGTCATCTGGGAGATGAGTTTTCCAGTTGCTTGCACACTTCACTGTATTTCAAGAAACCCATGCGAGAGAAGCAGGCTGGTAGCACAGGGTGAAAAACTCCAGCAAGTGCAGGACTCTGTTGTGTTGGTGCTTTCAGTGAGCACCCTCTCTAGGGAGTATCTTTTATTGTCTGCAGGTTTATGTAACAGGAGAGAATAGAAACAGTGTACAACTATCTTGGTAACCAAAAGTACTTCCACTTTAGAGGAAATATAAAATCCAGATTTAATACCTGCATTGAATAAATATAAAATAATAAATACAGTAAATATAAAATTTAATGATCCTCCAGATACTGAAGTTTCGCCAAACACATGGATCAAAGCTTGTTTTTAAACAATGCTCCTCCTTCCTTGATTCAAGACTTCTGGCAAAATCCTGCATTTTTACAAACACAGGGGCAGAAAGGACAGAGGATTACATGAACCAGAAGAAGGCAGGGAAAGGGAAGCAATACCAGAGAGAAGGCTGCAAAGACTGGGTACTGCTCAAGAAGAACCCGTTTTGCTTTTAATTTAGTTTTAACTCAGCTTGCTTAAACTTTTCTTCAGTAGAAAACATTAATATGCTCGTGTGTGTGTGTGTATAGACATATATATATAAATGTGTGTGTGTGTGTTTACAGGTGTAATCACATAATCACATATCCAGTCAGGCCTTGATGTTAAAGTGGCATAGGACAGAGCATAGGTATCTTTGTACTTTAACAGGGAAATTGCTCCATTTTACCTAAGCAGATGATTAGTTGCTGTTTCTATGTAGATCTGCATTTTATTGCACCTCCTGCCTGCTGTACCATGCCAGGTTTAAATACTGTGTTGCTTCTTCCTTTTCTCAGTAATTAGGGATGTGATCTGTAACATTTTCCTAGGAGGAGCTGACTTTCTATGTCATTGTGGCTCCCCCCATACCTGTGCAGGAGTGACATCATGCACAGCCACAGCTGTGCAGACACCATCTCCTTTAAGCCTTACATTGATTTCACCACTTTGTTCCTTTGAGATTGGGCAGGGGGAGGGGGGAATACAAAGCTTAGTGTGCCAGGCAGCCGTCTAAATAGTGTTAAAAATTATTAATTCCTGAATCTTTGTATTAAAAGCACTCTTGGGCAGTTGGGACTCTTAATGATTAACCTGACCAGCAGCAAAGATGGATTTAGGCTTTGCACTGAGAAACCAACTGCTTCTTTGGAAGATTTCGTTTCTCCCCTCTACTGTAACACTGCTAAAATCCACATCCATTTTCATCCTTCTTCTTTTTCACCTTGTATCTAGTACCTAGGGAGATCCCTTCAGTGTCTCTCCTAAGTGTTCCCTGGGGTTTACAAGCCCAGCCAGGCTGTTGCCTGCTGTGGCCACAGCCCTTGGCTGCCTCTTGGCACAGCTGGGGCTGCAGAGCTGCTGCAGGAGCTGCCCCTTCTCAAGGGCTCAGCAGGGCTCTGTCTGCCTGTCAGTGAATCCACTGCAGGCCCAGGCAGGTTTGATGGTCCCTGTTGTTCAGGCAGAGAGGACCTGAAGATTACAAATACTTTCTTGCTGCTGGGATTATATCAGTTATTAGTTAGCTTGTGGCAGACCAGGGTGTCTGTTCCCAACATAGACACATCTGGGTCAAGAAGGCAAAGGAAAAAAAGAAAACCACCCAGAGGTTTGTGCACCCAAGGCTGTTTTATCTAACTTGAGACCATTTCCCAGAGGCCTGGGATGCTTCTTGTTTTAGGGGAGTATTTACTGCATTTATTGTCACTCGCAGAGAGTCTTTGGGATACTTGAGGTAAATGCCTTCCCATCACAAAGGATGAAGCAAAAAGGCGTAGCTCTCAAACTGGAATCAAATCTTTTGGATTTGGAGGGAGAAAAGAATGTGGCAACTGTTTAATAATGTAATTAGTGATGTATTCTAACAAAATTGCCTCCTTAATATCCTGAGAAAGCTGAGGTTAGCTAGTTCCTCTGCCAGAGGGAGGGAGCTGACCAAAAGGAGTGAAAATGGGAGTTAAAATTTCAGTGGAGCCTGGAGATTTCAGTCTGACTGTGCCTTGTTCTCTTCCTGTCACAGACTTCACAGCAGCTTGGCTTTCTGGGGATTTGCAGAGGGTGGCACTTCTGCTCAAATGCAGGGCTGACTGCAGGGAGAGGAGTGGGCGTGTGTGAGAGGAGTTGCACAGCCAAGGAAAGTGCGTCACTGAGCAGAAGAGGCAGCAAACAGAAAAGAGGAGGGTGGGGAAATGGAGAATTCCATCAGGATGGCAGTGGTGTCCATCACTGGCAAAGACCAGAGGGGCCCCAGTGAAGAGCTTTGATCCTTGAAAAACGTGATCTTGTTGGCAGGGTAGGTGACAAAATTTATTAACTGTCCTTACACAGGCAGTTCTGTTCACTCAGCCCCATGTGAAATCATGGGCTCCTCTGGTACCTCACTGAAAGACAAAAACCATGCAAGATTTTGGCAGCTTGAGCTTTAGCAGAAAAGTGAATCACAGAAGTGCAAGGGCCTCCAGTGAAAACTGCTGGAGATTATTCCATATATTTAGAGCAGATTTATGAGAAGTGTGTGCCTAGAGATTCTCTGTGTCCAGAGGTCAGTGTGTTAGCCAGCTGGGCTGCAGTGGTGACCTTCTGCAGGGTTCTAATTCAGTACCATCCTCCTGAATCATCAGTTTACACAGACCAATCATCTCTTGATCCATGTAAATACCAATGGTAACTTTCTCTCTGGTCACTTTTCACAGAAGTACCTTATGCTCTTATGATCTTGTTTATAAGAGGGAAATAATGGAAAGATGAGTTGCCAAACAGAGCCAGGAGGTGATTACACTTTAGTACATCACAGAGCTTGGTGCATGCTCTTTTCAACAGGAAGTGGCAATACAGTATGAGAAATCCCACCAGTTTTTTCCTGAATGCCAAGAACCCAAACAGTTCCTGACCTGTTGGAGTTTCACCTACTCGGCTATAATCTCCATCTCTCTCTCCTGAGAAAATGTAAAAGTAGTTACAAATATTTACTGCATTCTAAGAACTGAGGGCAAAGTACAAGAAGTTAAGAAACTTTTCCTATAGAAAGCAGAATAGTGAAAAATAATAGTAAACACAATGTTTACTAGACAAATGTATTCGTTGTCTCCAGAATTGAAGCAAATAGCTTTGCATTCACTGGAAGACAGCAGGCGCTTCTTTGTTACAAAATTCAGTACCTGTATATTCTTGCATTTGAAGACAGGGTTCTCACCAGATTTAGATCCCATGTGTTGCAGTTTTGCAGCTTTATTTCTGCTCCTGAGTTACAGAGTTGTTCAGGCTTTTGTGGGGCAGGGGACAAAATTACAGCTTCAGAGAAGACGCCCTGCTTTTCAGCAGTATGTGGAAACTGTGACCTGGCAGTGCACTCAGAGAAACAGGAAAGATGCAACCCCCTACTCAGCAGCTGAATGAGCGTGAAAAACAACTGTTGTGTTGGCTGCTGGTCTGAGGTCACCTGCAAATCCTATTAGACCACATTTTCTACTTAAACAAAACATTACCAGAGGTCTTATTCTTCCTTAACGAGACAGCCATGCTGGAAAAGCATGACTTGCATGCAAATCCAAAAATTTAAAACAGAAAATATGTTTTAAGCTCAGCTCTATATCTAACAGAATACCTCAGATGCTTTATGGTGCCAAGGGTTTCACCAACACCTACAGGAAATCAATCAAAGGCTGTAGCAGAAGGCTGAGGGAGGGGAGCTGTGTGTGTAATCTCATTCCCGCCTACTGAGAGCCATTGAGAGCAGCAGCACCACCTTCAGCATTTCTCTGGAAAATATTAAGGGTTTGGGATGTGTTTTCATGCCACCCACTGCCCTCTCCCCCACCATGGGTGAACGAGGCATCTTGCCCTCTTTAGAGCTCTCCCAGCCTCAGCAGCAGCAAGGCATTTAAGGGACTTGTTTTTCTTCCCTCCTCTTTCCTCTTTAGGAAATCCTGTCCCCTTTTTGACGTGCTGCTCGCAGTGACATCACCAAGTCAGTGACAGAGTGTGGGGGAGGCAGCCCCAGCCTGTGGAGGTGATGTTCTGATGCCTTCCAGAGACCTCCTGTCAGAGTTCTGCTGCCCAGCCCAGCCTGTGTCCTGCCCCACATTCCTGTGCCCTCCCTGAGCAGTCTCAGAGCTGTTCCCATGCAGGGGAGGGTAGAAGTCCTGTGTCCACACTCCCTCTGAGCCCACATGGAGCCTGTCCCAGGGGATGAGCCCTGAGGATCACCAGCCATGCAGATGGGAGGGCAGGACAAGCCTCCCTGGCACAGGGTTTATAATCACAGGGGCCATGTTACCATCCAGGTTCATTAAAGGCACTTGTCATTAGTATTGAACCTTAGGGTTGAACTCAGAGGCTGTATTTTGCCTTGGCGGAGATTGCTGTGTTTTAGGAAGCCATGGGTTTTTGATGGCAAACTTGGTGTGGTGGTTGGTTGCCAATCCAGGCTCTAGATCACTCTAGCAAAGTGAATTTAGATGGTGTGGAATCAAAATGCTGTCCTGCTTCTTCAGCAAGCCATCCCTGTCCTGATCCCCTCGGGGTACAACCTTGGCAGTGCTGCTGGAGAAGAGGCACCTGAGGAAAGATCTCTTTTGCCTTGCATAGCAAGAGATGAGAAGGAGAGAGAGAGAAACAGGTGTCAAATCCTCCTGTGTCAGACCAGGAGGGAGTTTTCCCTTTGCCCTTTAGCAAATCACTCCACAGCTGTCAGGCTGGTGGGCATCAGCATTCAGCAATAGGAACTGATAGAGAGATCCCAAACTTCTGACCTCATTGCTGCATAGACTTCTTAAGAAAGCATAAAAATCAAGACCACAGAAAATTTTAACCACTTTCTAATTATTCAGCTGCTGTATGTTTTGCCCTTTAGCCTATTAGAGTTAGTTTTAGTAAGTTTTATATAGTTTAATTAGTTTTAATAAGAAAGAAAATTACAAGGAAGAGAAAAGCATCTCATTTCTACTTTATTTCAGTTCTGGCCACCATTGACAGTGATGAACCCAGCTCACCAAGCAGGGTAGCACAGGCTGGGATGATTTAGGGAGCTCTGTGCAGACTCAAAATAATTCCATCGATACAAAGTCCCCAACCCTTCTTCACTTCCATATCTCTTAAAAAAAATATTAAAATGTGTGCTTTAAAAACATTTTCTCTCTAAAAGGCCAAAGGAATAAACTGATGAGAGGTGAAGCGAGATTAGTTGCTGATTGCAAAATTCTTGGATTGTATAAAGATCTGTACAAATGCAAACACTTTTTGTGATGGGATGAGGAGATTTGAGTTTCTGGAGTTCTTGCCTGAGAACTCCAGAAAGAGTTGTGGAGAGTTGTGGCCCTCCTGCATAGTATGGGCTCAAATGGGAGGTGGCCTCAGGTAGCTCTTGATGGACTAAAAATGTCACTTCTAAACACAAACTGTCTTCTGTCTGGGTGACTGATAACAAACCCTCTATTCCCCTGAGGACACTGGGGTTCTTTACTGAAGGGTACTTCTGGATGTGGTAAACTTCCAGCCACTGGAAATGACTGTCTTGGAGCAGGGTAAGCTAATGCTTGGAACCAAGCATCCTCCCTGCAGGAGCTTCTAGGAAAGCCCCTTGAGGCCACAGGCACCTTGGGAGAGCCACAGGCAGTGCCTGGGTGCTGTGTGAACATGTGTCAGTGTGCAAGGGGCAGCAGGGACACAGCTAAGGGACACAGCCAACACTGCCCCCAGGCTGCCCTGGCTAATCCTGATCCCCACTCTGCTAATCCTGGCTGCACTGGTGCTTGCAAAGCTTGGACGGAGTCACCCAAGAGTTTCCTCTGGGGGGAACATTGTCTGGAAGTTGAAGTGGTTTGTGTTTTCTAAGTGAAGCATTTCAAATGCTCATATCAGAGTAACACTTCATGCCCAGCTTTTGCTTGGTTTTGTTTTTAAAGAAGCAAAACCTTTATTTTTTTCTTTTATATTTTTTAAATGCTTTCAGTACTAGTTAGAATAAATATTTTAAACCTGTAATAAATAAATACTTCTCATATTTCTGTATTTTGATATAGTACATAATAAATATTGATTTTTTTTTAACCAAACTATAATGCAAACAGCTCTGTTTTGGTTTGCCATGCTGCCAGGTCATGGTTGTGCTGTTATATTTAGTCTCTAGTTTGCTGCTGAACCATGAGGTAATAGTAAAGTAACAGACCAGCATAAGTGACAGGATTACTGACTATTGAACAACACCACTGAGTATCAAAAATAAGAGACAAAAATAAATGGGCTTTCTTGGGACATGTCATTCCAGGGCCGCCATCACATATTCTTGAGTGCTGTTATCAGCACTTCCAGTCTGAGATGTGATCCCTGATGGGCTCCTTAGCAGGATGCTTCCAGGGCTTCCTCTGCTTGTAACAAAGAAGTCACCAGAACTAAGTAACTGCAGTACCAGAGATCTGATTTCTGGTAGTAAAACACTCTAACATTACTGCACCTTGCACTATTTCTCTTTTTTCCCCTCTTTCTCTGCTTATCAAGTTTTTACATTCTTGAAAGCTTTTCCCCCTTTCTTGTGAAGGCAATAGCAAGAAGGAGCAGTGGCAGTGCTCTTTTCTGGAACTTAGGAGGTGTGAAATATTCTCTTTATGGTCTAGTTAAACCTGTTAAACATTTGGCAAAGGTTTTTTGATAGGTCTTCATGTAATCACATTAATGATACATTGTTGCTTTCTCTATTTCTTCCTCCTTTTTTGTTTTCCCCTTTGTCTCATTGCAGTTGAAACTATAGAGGAAAAAACAGCAGACTCCTTGCAAGATTTGTACAGAGCCTTGGAGCAGGCCAGCCTGTCTCCTTTAGGAGAGCACCGGATTTCCACTAAGCTGGAGTATAAGAAATCTTTTATAAAGAGATGTAGCGATCCAGTAGTCAATGAAAAACTGCACCAGCTGCGAATTCTGAAAAGCACTTTAAAGGTGAGATAAAGCAGGGAGAAAAAATCCTGCCCCAGGGTTGGATTGGGCTGTATTGTAATCAGAGATTATTGTGTGCAGCTGGAGTCCAGGCTGAGCTCAGTGTGCAAACACGGGAGACAAGGGGAAGCACTGCTTGAAAAGAAGAGGAAAAATGTGCCTGGGAGAGCAGTCAAAGTGAGGGGATCAGTTTTAATTTCTTTATTTTCTTGAATTTAATCTCAGTCAGCTGCTCCTCCTCTAGCTAGTTTAAACAGAAGTTGACACACCAAATTATTGGAGGAAACCTTAATCCCTTTTTTGTCCCTGAACGTTTTGATTTACCAAAACACATTCACTTTGTAATTCCCAAAGTCTATAGCTAGACAAAGCCAGCCTTTAGAAGGGAACAGTATCTCTTGCAACATTTGTCTGTTTTCTAATTGATGAGCTCGTCCAGGAGGAAACTGTGTGCTTGATTTCTGTGTAAACTGATAGGATCATTGCATTTAATCAGTAAGATTGATTAAATAAGTAGTGATAATGATAGATTTGAAAATTTATCTGGTATTTTTAAATGTACTACAGCTCTTTTAGCCTCCTTGTCAGCTTTCTTTGTTTGTTTACAGCAGTTTCAGTTATGCCCTGATAGAGATTTCAGCAAACAATATGCTGGATTTCCTCAGGGACCCTGTTAACTATATTAAATTACCACATTTTAAGCCACCAGATAATTTTACAGTGCATTTTACAACAGCTTTCATCAAAGAAGGCTTTATAAACATTAATTAATTTAGTTTTCCATCACCTAGAGAAGCATTTAGACAATATTATTTTCATGCTGTGGGGCTCCCATCCTGAAAAGAAATCCTACACGTGCTTAACTTTCTGTACTGTATCATCTCCTTGAAGGCAACTTGCATTATTATCTTGGTATGCAAGTCTTGGCAGCATTGAAGATTGGCAAAAAAGGGGCAACGTTCACAGCTGTCCATGACTTCTACAAGCATGAGAAACTGAAACAAAATCTCAGTGCTCTCACACACATTGGGGTGGCAGGAGGTTCACGCTGTGGTTGTGGGTTTGTCCCACGGTGGGGTCACACACCACAGCTGTGGTTCAGCAGCAGCAGCCTGCTGCCATGCTGAATTGTCTCTTTGTTAGTGGTTTTTGATACCTGAGATGTATTATACCAGTGGCTTCCTGCAAATGAAACTGCTTTCCTTCAGGGAAGTCCAAAACACAGCACAGCCTCTTGATCCAGTGGGTGCCTGGTTTTGTGTTCTCTGGAACTTCTCTCCTTTGGACCAAGCAAACCCAGTTTTTTCATTCTCTGTCCATGAACTATATTTTCTAAGCCTGTCAGCACTCTTGTTTGGACTGTGATTGGTGTAAATCATTCTTATGTACATGAACCAATAAAGGAAAATGCAATGGCAGCAAGGAGCAAAGACACATAATTGTTGTTTTCTGCACGGAGCAGCAGTGTAGAGTGACACATGCTTGGTTTGCAGTGACATCATGGTGACTTGTGACTGGCTGCATTACAGCCCAGAGCTCCACCTCTGCCATACACTTGGCAATTGTATCAAGCAGTAGCTGCTGCTATTACCCAATCAATTAGTCTTTCTTTCTATCAGTACTTTCGATTTCTCCTTCCTGAATGCAGCCAATTGCACTGGCCTGTTGGCACTGATGTTCTGAACTCTCCTTGAATTTTATTCTACATAATAATAGCCAGAGACAGTCCTCCAAACTGCTTCTGGCTCCTGATGTCCTAAGTCATTAATGAAAGACCCCTGTGCTCTCTATTCTGTGATAACACAAAATCATTCTCCTGTCATTGAGTATGGGCTGCCTGGCTGGTAGTGCAGAGGTGTGGGACCAGCCACAATCTGTGAGAAATAAGTTATGGCAGCTCAAGCAGAGATCTGGTGACCATGGAATTCCCATGGTTTCTTTTCCACAGCTTGTTCTCAGCTTGCCCTCTTTCTGAAAATGAGTATTCTAGCAGGTAGTGTTAATTTGCTGTTGTTTGCACAGCAATGAAAGCACTGCTTATGGAAGTTGTCTCTGACCCTTCTGATCTGTCCCATCATGCACAGCTTGATATTTCCCCTTGCCATGCTACCCAGAAGGATTTATCATACTCATAGTATGGACGTGGAAAATGTGAGTTAGCCATGAGGAGTGTGACACCCATCTTGCAGGGAGGTTGGAGGGGAGATTGCTGGTGGCCATGCCATTCCTGTGCTGAGGAGCAGTGCTGGAGACCCCATGTGTGTGTTAGCTGTGTTTCCAAGGATTATGGCTGTGGCATCCAACTTCCTCCACTTGCAACAACCATGAGTGGCTGTGGGTACATCTGAGGCTTACTGTGACACTCAGCTCCATGAACAGTCTCACCAGAGAGGGTTCATGGTACAGTCATTTCCCCTGCCTCCATGGGGCATAATGAGGCACCAGCAACAATGTTCTATTGTCCCTTTTTCTGCCTTCTCTCTGCCACGTCAGTGGTAGAAGAGGTTGCAGCCAGCAGCCCGTGGCATGCAGTAGATCTGTACTGAAGATGAGCTCTCATTGCCTGGGACTCCTTGCACAAACCTTTGCAGTGCAGAGCTCAGGTGCCCCTGACAAGCCTGTAAGGAGGTGTAGCTGTGCTGTGCCTGTGTCTGCATCCCACACAGAACTTCTGATCTGATCAGGAGCATACAGATGGCACTTTGCTGTGTGAAACCCGTCCTGAGAAATGCGAGCAGCTAACAGTAAACAGGGCAGGGCTTGCTTTGTCTGGGGCTGAACACGGGGGCAGGTGGGAGAACAGGAACTCTCACTGAGGGTTCTGGACAAGGCAAGGGAAGCCCAAGTCCCACAGGGGAATGTGGGACACCCTGTAGAAGGGCTCCTGTGGTGTGAGTGCTCAATAGATCAGATAGTCCCTGTGCTTTCAGGGGCTCTGAGGCTTGAGTTGTGCCCTCCATTCTCTGCTTCCACCCACATGATTGATTTTGTCAGTGACTCATCACTTGCATTAACTCTTCGCTTGTTCCTTTTCTCTCACAGGCCAGGGAAGGAGAAGTAGCCATTATAGATAAAGTTCTGGATAATCCAGGCCTTGACGTCTAGAGACTTTCAAGAATGGAAACAAATGTACCTTGATCTCTTCATGAACATCTATGAAAGCAGCCCCCGGAGGCGACTCTGTTAATAGCTCATCTGAGGTTGAAGCACTTATAGGCTCATTAGCACACACTCACTCTTACATAGAAACACATGTATGAAAGGCTCTCTTTTTGTCCATTTTGCTACACCCCAGCCCTTTACTTAAGTGCATAAAGTAGTTTTTATATCAATATGTGAGAGCTCTAGTAAATTATATTTTAATGATACTCAGCTGTGTGAAACTTTCAATGGTCAACAATACCACTTCTTTAATGAGGATTTTGTATATTTTATATGCTACCAATGCTCTGCTTGTGTTTACCTTCTGTGAATTAAAAAAAAAACCATGATCTTTAGCTATTGAAGAAAGGATTTTAAAAGCATTTTTGGAAGACTGTGGCCTTCATGCGGGAAGTTCCACATGCTATAAAGCTTTTGTTATCAAAGGTCCAGTTTTACAATGATATTTTATATTATATAATTCCAGTATTGCATTGCATTTTTGGAGTGCAGGTACTGTTTTGGTGGTGGGAGAAAACCAACTTTTATATTTCATGAGAAACTCTAGGAGTTTTCTTAAGTAACAGGGAAAAGGTGTAATGCAGCTGTTGTGTTTCAGTTTTGTCAAACACATAAAAGGGTAAAAATCAGCAGACAAAAAATGACTAATGTGAGTTTAAGTGTCAAAAGGTTAGGTCTTATTTCCTTGTGCTTTTTTTTAAAGCCTGTTGCTTAGATTTACTACCAGTGCAAAGGGATGCTGGTTTGTATTATAATTAAGACCAAATTGTGTGTTGTCTCTTAATCACATTAGGTTGATTTACAAAAAAAAAAAAAAGTCATGGTACTGTGATTGATGAAGCTTTTGCACTGAAAGGTATCAGTATAATGTGCAGATTTTGCAAAAGAGAAAATATAGACTTTCAACAACATTGGGAGCAGCATTTCTTAGCCCAGAAGAAGGGCAGCAGTGGGAAGGGTTTCCAATGAAATGCATCAAATCTGAGATGCATTTGAAGATTCCCCACAATAGAAAAGGAGTGAATAGGATTTTTCAAGTAGTTTCTTATGTGTTTTCTGAGCCTGTGAAATTTGGCTGTATTGTATGCAGGGATAATGTGTGATGAGAGCAGAATTGAGCATGGAACCTGAAAAATAACCGAGGAGTAAAAAAGCCTCTGGTTTGCTTTTGAAGGGGGGCGGGATGTCTCTGGGTTCTGCTGAGTTCACAAGCCCAATTAAAATGTTTTAAACTTCCATGAGATTTGTTATCTGCTGAAGACAACCCAGTGAATATGAGGGGAAATAGCTCCTTTAGGTTAGTCTCATGCCTGAAATAAAAGTGGGAGGGAACTCTAAAATCATATGTTTACTTTTTAGGAACTTGGTTTTGAAAAAATGTTAAGAGCATGACAAAATATTTCTGCTGCTCTTCAGTATTTAGCTGCATAAGTTAGGACTCATGACATGATTTAATAATGCTCATGTGGAAAGGAAAAACCTCCTTTATATTTTAATGAGTTGTACTCTTAACCAACTTGAGACTATTGCCTGTACAGCTCAGTGAATGTACTTTAAACTTTATGAACTCTGATATTTCCTGGCAGTTATATCATGAAGGGATGAAGGAAAGAATGGACAGATTTTTTCTTTCTTTCTTTCTTTCTTTCTTCTTTCTTTCTTTCTTTCTTTCTTTCTTTCTTTCTTTCTTTCTTTCTTTCTTTCTTTCTTTCTTTCTTTCTTTCTTTCTTTCTTTCTTTCTTTCTTTTCTTTCTTTTCTTTCTTTCTTTCTTTCTTTCTTTTTCTTCTTTCTCTCATTCTTTCTTTCTTCTTTCTCTCTTTCTCTCTTTCTCTTTCTCTTTTCTCACTTTCTCTCTCTTTCTCTCTTCTCTCTTTCTCTCTTTCTCTCCTTTTCTCTTTCTCTCTTTCTCTCTCTTCTCTCTCTTTCTCTCTCTCTCTCTCTCTCTCGCTTTTTTTCCACTCTCTCTCTATTTCTCCTCTCTCCTTTTTCTTTCTTTTTCTCTTCTCTCTTCCTTTCTCTCTTTCTCTCTTGCTCCCTTTTTTCTTTCTTTTCCTCTTTCTATTCCTCATTTTCTATCTTGTTATTGCATTTGGATTGCAAACCGTTCTGCAGATTTTGCACAACTGTACAGAAGAGTGGCCTTTCTGTAGCCCATTTTCAGTAATCCTATATTCAAGTTGTCTGGATGACAAATCATGTATTTAACATTTGTATAGAATTCTGGATCCAGTGTAAGATTTGTACTATTAGAAGAATATTGTTTGTATAAACTGGACATTTATTTACTGCATGGGTACTGACTTGTATATTAAATTTGTGAGGTTTTTGTAAATTTCTCTTAAAAAATGCTTGACTTGGAAATGGATTGTGCTATTGTTCCAAGCATTTAGATTCTCATCTAGCTATTGTTTTACTGGACCAAAAGTAAATATATTCATATGAAAAACTCTTTTATATCTGATGGATGTATATGCACATTGTGTAGTTGATTCCTTGTCAAAACCAAGGCAGTTCAGAAGGACTTAGATCTGTTGCTATGCAACAGCCATTCTGCCCTGCCACTTTACATTAGTAAAGTTAGCTTGATTGCTTATAAAAGGTGAAAATTAAGTTTTTAAGCTAGTCTAGTGACAAAGAACATGTGTCCTCTCCATTGTGCTGCCTTCTTTTAAGACTATTAAATGTTTCTTCTATATATATTTTTATTGTATTAACTCTCAGCCTAGAAAGGGAACACTGTAAAATGAAGTACAATAAATTTAGCTTTTAAATGAACATTTATGGCTCAAGATTCACTTTACTCCATACCAGATTGATTCTGTGGCATCTGACCATTTTGTCTGCATTTCACATCCATGTATCTTAAAGCCACTGGTGTGACTTCAGAAGCTTCCAGTGTGGCCAAAGGGGAGTGACACTATCCTGATTTGTTAAGAGACAGACACTGAGGAAAGACTCTCTGAAGGACCTTCAGTTACCTCCCTCCCCTTTGTACTCTTTGATGAAGGTAAATCTTTTCTGACTGCAGGGTTCTGTCATGCAGCAGTTCAACAGCAAGGAAAGCATTTTACCCTTATGAGCAGGTGTGATAAAACAAGCGTATGGCACCAAGGTAAATGCCAAGCCATCAGTGGCATCCTGTTACTCCTGTAAGAAAGCTTCTTGGAGGCTAAGGATAAGGATGCCCACCTCAGCTCTGGCCATCTAAGCTAATCACAGGGCTTGGACACAAAATAAATGTACATCACCAGTAGTGGTGCATCTTTAAAATAACACAAAATAAACATCTGGGAGGTGTTCTACAACAAAGGCCACTGAGAGAGAAATGGATTCTATCAAACAAACACTGTTTGAACTCATCACAGCTTGTAGCTGAGTCTACTCAGTGAAATGTCCCATGCCCTCTGTCCAATAATTTCAATGCTGATTAGCTAAGACATTTTTGCCTAGTAAGTAGTATATCAAATAATACCTTTTTCTTGGCAATACTTGCTACCTAATTCTTGTAGGCATCAATTTTCTAGTCTTTATACAGCTCCTCCTTTCCTTTTTGCCTTAGCCATAAACATAAAAACCCAATAGCACTTACCAGCTGGGACAATTACCTCCGATTAAAAAACCAGAAAATAGACGGATTACATTTTTTAATATTTGAAAAATCCCACTTGTAGCACCTACTAATTGCTATCTCTAGGTATTATCCCAAAAGTCAAGGATTAACAATTCTCACTCATCACCTCTAAGCAAGCTACTTGCTACATCCTTGCTCAGTGAGATTCCCGGCTTTATAAATCCTAGATGTGTTTCCTGTGCTGGAGCCAGATTTTCTTGCCTGTTCTTCACACCAAGCATTTGGCTTATCCAAGCAAAACGTTCCACTCTCACATTCAGAGCCACTGCAATTTTCTTCTTCTCCCAGGACCGACCTGCTCGCTCATCTCCTGGGATGGACATTGCTCAGCATGGGGAGCTCAGCAGCTGGGCAGCTTCTTCTGGGGGCTGTCGCTGTCCTGCTCCTCGGCCACCTCAGAGAGCTGGAGCACAGCACACTGCAGCCCACACCAGGGCAGAGGGGTCCTTGCAAGATCTCCTCCCAGCCCATCGTTGTCGATGTCGTAGCCAACGACATCTTGCGTTGGAGACCTCCAGGGAGTTTTGCCACTTTCTTTCCCCCCAATGAGAAGAAGCCTGTTTCCTCTACCACTGCCCAGGCCGTCAGAGGAGAATCGATCGTAGACCAGAGGTTTCAGCCGAGTCCACTTGGTTTTGATCCGGGTCATACCTTTCTATTTCAGAGGAAAGGTTCATATAATCCCAGAAAGGTGAAAATGGATCCCCTGATTGTTGCCATCATGATGCCCAAAACCGAGCAATGCTCATTGGGGCTCGTTTCACCCCACTGCCCTTCAAGTGAGCTCAGAGATAAACGTCATTGCTTGTGCTGGCTGGGGCCGAGTACTTGCCCCCAGAGATGTATATGGTGTTCTTGCAAACAGCACTGGCATGACCATAGATCCTGGCATGGCAATTCCCTGGCCTTGGTCCATCTATCCCTGCTGATGTCATAGACTTCCACAGATGAATGCAGCGACCCGTCCTCACCCCCTTCCACCAATGGCAAAGATATCCTTGCCTAGGACACAGCAGGAAAACTGGCAACTCTTTTCCAGCATGCCCGTGATTTGGGTCCATGTGTTAAATCTTGGATCATACCGATGGACCTTGTTTGTAACCAATAAGGTCTTTTCAATTTTAGCATCAACCCAGGGTACCAGTTTGTATTTTCCCCACCCAGGACATAGAGGAAGTTCCCCACTACGCACACGCTGTGGTTCTGCACCCTGTCCTGCAGCTGTGTGAGGGTTCTCCATTTGTGGTTGTAAACATCAAAGGCCACCACATCGGTGACGAGCCCCTCGCTTGCTGTGCCTCCCCCCAGCAGAATGATCCGGGTTTTCTGGTTCCTCAGCGTGGTGGACTTATCCTGCAGGACAGGCTGTTTGTATACAGATGTGTGATAATTTATTGCTTTTTAATGATCATGCACTTAATACCTGCTGAGAGCAACACTTCTGATTGTGTGTAGGTTTTTCTCAGCTCTTCCACTGGGATTAGACCATATCTTATGTGCTCTAAAAGGCTGCTTGCGTGATCCAGCCTGGATTTATCCGCTTCAACCACAGCAGGACAAGATTCAACAGGCGGCATTCTTCCACCATGGGGAGATCTGGTGATTGAATCACTGCTAGCAAAGACCTGAAGTTCAGCTCAAGAAGTCCTGACAAATCCAAGTCCAGCAGCTTCCAGACATTTTTGATAATGTATTTTTCTGCGGCTGCTAGGGCATCTGGCAGGTAGAACTTCCTGGCCACGTTGGCAGAGTAGCAGCAGTTTTCCAAGGCAAGATTGTTAACTAAGTACTGATTGCACAAGCCAATAGCATCGGTCACTTGCAAGTAGCTTGCAGCTTCCAAGGTATCCTCCAGGCTTTCAAAGGAAAGGGGCAGCAAGGATGTGTAAATGAAATCCAGGATGTGCTGGAGCCCAGTGGGTGAGACAACTTGTAGGTGAATGACACTGGCTTTAGACTCTTGGGTATAACTTTTGAACATGGCTCGGAAGTAGTCGCTGGAGCATGCCAACAAGGACTTGTGTGCAGGAAACTCGTTTTCTTTCACTTTCAGCAAAATGTCACAGAGAAAGCCCTCTGATCTCAGGCTCTGGTATTGGGCGAGCACAGCAGTGCAGTGTGCTTTGCAGTAGGACAGGAAGTAGCTCATGGCAGACAATGCAATGCTTTTCCCTTGAGCTATTAGAGCTAAAATGCAATTAGATATTGAAACAGCTGCCTCACTCAACAGCCATTGCTTGAATGCCCAGCAGACCTCCAGCTGTTAGAGAAAAGCCCAGCCCAACCCAAAAAAAAACCAAGTCAGTCTCTTGCCTGGCATAGGGGGACAGTTAGTAGATTTGTAGTGAATTCAGTTCATTCCTTTATAGAGAAAATAGCTGAATCTGTATCAGCTGTAGGATGCTTACTTTTCTTGCCTCCACACGTTGCACAAGGATGAAGGGTCCACAGTTGTGCCCAGCACTTGCTTGGCTGTCCATCAGGTGACAGATGAGGGAGCTCGATGACGTTCCCAATCAATGGCCCTCCGTGTCGGCTCGGGCGTCACCCCCAACCCTTCCTGCTCCACGGGCAGATCCCAGGGATCCTCTCTGGCTGCCAGCGCGTGGCTCTGAGCACACACAGATGAGAAGAGAGCGCCGACTTTTCTCCTCTTGTTTGTATTTTGGACTCCGATCGCTTTAGACGTCACCAGCCCGGGACAGCAGCCTCCTTTCCGTCCCCTTCCCGTCCCCTTTCCGCACGGCCCTGGGAAGCCTCGGCCGGAGATCAAATCAGCACCCAGGGATTATTACGGGAACATTTTCTGAGCCCATAAATCTTTCCCCGGCAGCCACTAAGACAACCAAAATACCGTGATTAGTCACTGGTTCGATTGGACATGCATTTCTGGCTCTTTGCTTCACGTGACACCTCCATGGCTCACAGCTACCAGAATAGCCACAGGCTCATCCCCTCGTCCCCCTCGCCTGGGAGCCACCCCGGGCGGGCGAGAAATGGGGCCAGAGGAGCTTCCAGTGACAGCCAGGGCCAAAGCAGCTGACTTGCAATGACCTGGCTGGAAATCACAAGGGTAACACATTCACACAGAGTGGGGACAAAAATAGATTCCCCCAGTTCGGCCATAATAAACCAAATTCTGTTTATAGAGGAGGCTTTGCATAATTGTGCTCTCAGTTACCAGCTGGGAACAAACCCGGAGCCCCCAGGGGTGGGCCAGCGCTGTCTCGCTCAACTTTCTCACTCTCAGTTTGTCCTAATTAGAAGCACTTATACAGGGATTATCCCTGATTTTCACCTGGGCACTTCAGGGTCTGATTTCTACCAGGAATAGCAGCTCTGGGCAGGCTACACATTCTGAGCTCTTAAAGCTTGCTTTTATTTCTTCTTTTTTTCCCCTGAGTAACTCTGGGTGAAGATGTTCAGGAATTTCCTCCAGACACCTTTCTTTCCAAATTAAACACCCTCAGGACTTGCAGACCTTGCCAGGGTTGATAAATACCTGATTATTTTGCTGCACTGTGAGCCAGCAGACTTGGGAGCAGAGAAGGATCTCACAGGACTGGAAAATTTCACTTTTTGCTTAAGCCCAAGGTAAAGCCTTTTTACTGTATTTGTTTATATTTATTTATGTGATGTCATTAAATTCTGGCTTACCCCTGTAGCTGAGCAGTGTTTGGAGCTGACTTGATCCTAATGTGGTCTGTGCATGCTGTGTGACTGTTCCAGTGAGCTTAAATTGTCTTGCTAAACAGACTGATACCTACACATGCTCTGCTCTGTTTGTGGGGAAGAATTCCAGAACCATTATTTTTTTGTTGCTGTATAGCTCTAAAAATTTATTTCCTGCTTGAATCCAGTTCCCATCACGACATTGTGGACCACAAATCAGGATCTTGCTAAAAGATCTTGTCCTTTGCTAGCAGCACAACATGTTTGGGCAGTGGGGATGAAGAAGAAAAGGGATGCTTGTTTCTTTGTCCCAGCAGTTTTGCCAATGTTCAAGCTGGGACAACTCTAAGGTATTTCAGGTGTTTGTGAAACTGTGCAGTCGATTCCAAGCTTCAGTTTTGATACTTCTCCTGTTTTAGAAGTAGAGAACAAAGGCCAGGTACCTCTGTCACCCCTTGGCAGTCACGAGTCCTGGTGATGAGGGACCAGGCCTGAAATGCTCCCACTCCTAGAGGTGCTGCTTTCCCCAGTTAAACCCCACCAGGTACCAGATTCCTATGACAACAGGTGCAGATAAACCTCCCCTCTTTTGAAATAGCAGCTGGGCATTGCAATCACAATTTCCCTGGAGCCTGAGGTGAGAGGCAAAGGTCCTTGTCCTCCACCAGGCTGTGCTGCCGTAAGTGCTCTGACGCAGCCAGAAGTGATGCACAGGGAGAAATGGGGAAAACCCAAAACCAGAGCAGCAGAGAGGCCTCTGTGGCCCAGGCCAGGCTGTCAGCCTCCCTCCCTGTGTGCCCTCCCAGGCAGATGCAGCCCAGCAGAGGTGAGCGTGGCTGGCTGGCTGGCTGGGATGCAGCACCAGCAGGGATCCTGGGCACAGAGCAGGGCTGGGCTGCTGTGGCACCAGGGCCAGCAGCCCCAGGGCACTGCTGAAGTGCCTGTGCTGGTACCATGGAGTACCTGGGACTGAGGACACATAAATCAATCCACTTCCCCTGGACCCAGATTTGACCAGAAAGGTTAAATGTATGGCTTGGCCAACTGAGGGTGTTGCCAGCAGCTGCCAAAGAATATTTCTGACCCCCCTATGTCACTCCTGCCTCCCAGGGGATGCACTCCAGTCAAAGGCAATGTGCCTTTTCCTCACCCCCAGCAAGGCACTGCCTGGTCTTGCACCAGTTAGGCTGGAACATGTAAAGCACCAGCACAGCTCCAGCCACAAGCTCTGTAATTTCAGAGGCCAAACAAGGCTCAGTCTGAACATCTCTGCCTGTGCCCAGAGTGACTCCATGTTGTGCATCACTTGCTTTCCAAATTAATTCCAGCTGTGGGTGGCTGTTTATACAGGTCAGCTGCTAGAGCTGATTTAACTGCACTGATTTAACACCAGTGCCAGGTAAGCAGGTCCCATAATTGTATGCAGACTTGCTGTGCTATTCTCTCAGACCTACTTCATCTTCATGTCAAGCCAGCTAATGGAAGTAGTAACAATCATGATCCTTATAAAGCTGTTTATTTGCCTGGAGATTTTTTTTTTCTTTGGCTTATAATTGAAATAAAACCACATCCTTTCCAGTCCCTTGCTCTGGAGTGATAAAAAAATTATCATTATCAAAATGAGGTTTTTCCCTGCTTCACTTCCAGGCAGTTTGCCTTGTCTAACTAGGGAGCCTGCTCAGCCAAGACCCTCCTTTGTCAACAAACAAATTCTCTTCATGCAGAAGCTCAGGTCTGCAGCACCTTTGGAAGAATATTTAATGTCCATTAGTAAGAGAACAGATGGTGACTAAACAGCTGACTTACAAATCTCAGCACCAGACCTAGCACTAAGTGGGATGCAGTGAAACCAGGATCTTATTTTCCTTGGGCATAATTTGGAAGATCAGATCTAATGTTTGACTCACTAGATGGTGCTTAAAATTAGGGAAATATTAGTGTTTCAATGATGCTGATTTGTTGGGAATAGATAATACATTTTTAATCATGTGCATCATTTAGACTTTAAATTAGATTTAGATTTCAGGCTTTTAGCATATTTTCTGTTGAAGTGATTGCTCTATTACAGTAGGCAGCCTGAAATAAAAAAAAAAAACATTCAGATGTGTGCTGTGAAAAATGCTGGCTTCCACACATGCAGAGGTTTTTTGCTATAGAGAATTGAAAAATGGCCCAAGTTACAATGCCATGTTCAGTTTAATATTGCAAGTAGCCCATCAGTTAATAAACAATTGAATTATTATTTTAAATGTTGCCAGTTATTTTTAAGGGTTAAGATTCTAAAAGGAGTTGTACAAGTGATACTAGGTTCATTACTAACAAGTGCCTTAGTGTAAAATATTGGTTATAAAATTCCACAGTACAGGATTACCATGCTACATTTTGTTCCAAAAGAAATCAATGCAGTCCAGAGGACAACAGAGTAAATATTTCAGATGCTTGATAATGTACTGCATGAACAAATAACAGCAAAATAAGCCAAGTAATGAGTATAGCCATACAGGTTTCCTAGAAATGCTAATCAGAAAGATCATATTGATTTAAGTTGTCTTGCAAAAATCTTTGGACTACAGTCTGTTCTTCATCCTTAAATAATCATTCACAGTAGTATTTGGGTCAGCACATCTATTTAAAGCAAAGGATGTTTAGCCCAGGAAAGCAGTTCTTAAGAGCAAAACAGTAAGAGGGAGGAATTTTCTTGCAGCTAAAAGCAATGTCTGGTGAGATCATGTCTGGTATAAAAGCAAAAGAGAAGGTTCCCAGCTTGCGCGAGGTGGGCTTGGGCTGTGAGGGTTCCATGTGGGCAGGGGGAGGCTGGGGCTGCCTGTGCCTTTAGGCACTGTCCCAGAGGTGCCCACAGGACACTGTCCCTGTGAGCTGGGGGGCAGCACGGGGCAGTGCCTCCCCCAGCCTGGCAGAGAAGTTCTGCAAGCCCTCAGCACCCTGCATCCATCCATCCATGTGCCACCCAGAGGGGTCTGTGTCTGGGCACAGCAAAAGCTCTGCGTGCAGGGCTCCCCCTGCCCGTGGGGAGAAGAGGAGAGAGAGGTTTGGGAGGGCCAGGAGCCAGAGCAGGGATCCCACCAGGGCTTGCTGCAGGACCATGGCTGCTGAGCCATGGCTGGGTGGCACTCCTCTGTGCTCTGGGAAAAAAGGAGGAAAGGAGGAAATACCCCTGGCACACCTGGGCTGGGAGTGGCCATGTCCCAGCTGGGTCACTCCAGCATAGCTACAGCTGTGCAAGAAAGCATCCTGTGTCAAATTGTGAAAGGCAATGTGAAATACCAGACTTCCAGTCAGACAGTGCCTCATTTATTTCCTCTCCTTGTTTTTTCAGGTTTTGTTTGCCTCCCATGAAGACAGAAGCTGTTCCAGTTTCCACTGCCATCCCAGTGGGTTAGACATGAGCTTCCCTAGTGAATAAAAGACAAGTTGGAAAATTTTAAACTTGGGCTCCCATTCCAGAGCAACTGCAGTGGGATGAGTCAGGCACTGCAGACACAGGATAATGAAGGAGAATGTGTATTTTAATGAGCCCATTTCAGAGCAGATGCACTAATAGCTTTCAGAGCATCTCACAGCCGAGGGTGGAGGGCTGCTTGGGGTTCATCTGTTCCTGTCATGGCCAGGTGGCACCAGGGATGCTCTGCATTGAGCCCTGGCTTTCACCCCTGGGCAAGCAGTGCTGCTGTGCTGTTGCAGGGGCAGAGAGGGACCTGCAACCCCTGCCCAAGGGAATCTTCCCTCTGCATCCAGCTCAGGGGTGCTCACACACACCTCTGGCTGCTGACCTTGCATGGCATGGGTATGCACAGCCCTAGCTGAAGCTGCTCTGCTCATGGGTCCCTCCTGCTATAAAAGGAACATTTCTGACCCCCATGTGGCATTCCTGCCTCCCAAAGACCTTGGGGCTGGTTGAACTGTGTTGCCAACCCTTGTCTGCTTGGGCACATGGAGCGGCAGCAGCTGCAGCCTGGGCTGTGTGAGCACTTCTGGCAGGAGAGCTGGGCTCTCCCTTTGCCCGGGCTGGACAGAGCCAGCACTCCCTGCACACTGCCCAGCCCTCCCTGGCCTGATCGCCAAGGTGATAAATGCATCCAGAACAAAACCCCTACAACTGGGAAACACCCCTCAGGTCTAAGAAAAGGCTGAGGACATGAGGACTGGCCTCCCACAGTTCAATCATCTTTGAATGCATTTATTTGTAATTAGAAGGATGAGTTTTTATAGGGATAGAGATGTAAGGCACAACCAGTGCTCTGAGACCACAGAGGAGAAAACTGACATTTTCCTGTTTTGGGACACCACAGAGATGAAGTAAAGCTGCAGTGTTGAAGAAAAGCTGCGTGTCTCTGAAATCAAGGTGTTTTCACTATTAGGAGCTATTAGGATTCAGCTCTACCATCCTCTTTGATTTCCTAATGCACATTCATGCAAATGTTCTCCAAGACATGGACTACTGGTGAGCAAAGTAAAGGTTACAGTGCAATCAGCTGCTCTTACTGCACAGGACAACGAGATCCTGATGTCAGCTGATCACTGAAAGTGTTCCTGGAGCCTGTACAGTATTGTCATCACTGCTGAGATCACTGTCAGCAGCACCACATCACTCACTGAGCTGGACTTGGTCCCTCCATGTCCTGTAAGTCTCAGGCTTATCCTTGGGACTGAAAGGATTGCACCTGCACATGCTGATCCTTTTTCATTTATTCACAAGGTTTGAGAGTGGGAGAGCACCCATGGGTGAAGTGCAGCTGGAATTAATTGCACATGCCAAAGGATGAAGGATGAATGACAAACCCCCAGGTGCCTGGAGAGCTTTTTTTCCCTCAATGACTGACTGAATAAAGCCATACTGGAGTGTGACAAAGGCACTGATGGAATGTGTGTCATTCACCCCCCTGATCTGCAGGAGTTACTGACTGATGTGTGACTAGCAAGCCTCTCTGATCACTTGTCAGGCTGATCTCAGAGCCAATCCATAGTGACATAAGGTACTGGTGGCCCTGCTCACCAAAAAGGGAGAGAGACAACTCCCTCCACACCAGACATAGTCTCTAAATTCCACTCCTGAAAGAAATTCCTAAGGTAGTTACAGAAATTGTGTATGCCAAATTTTCTTCCCCAGGCCAGAGTCGCTGCAGACCATGTAGGATTTCAGTTATCTCCCCTCTTTCCCTGGTATGATCTGGATGCCAGCTGGGCATGCACATAAACTGTGGATAGCAGTGAGCCAAAACCCTCATCTCCAAGGCACTCTCCAAGAACTAATGTACTATGAGCTCACTTTTATTAATTTTAATTTAGAGTTCTTACGACAGGAACAATGCAAATACTGACTCCATCATGGAAGTGCAAAAAAAACCCCACACAGTATGTCTGGCCTGCACAGAGAAAACACACAGTATGCCCAAAACAGCTTGGAAGGCTGTTCTATATTCAGCAAGTTTATTTTGGTCTCATCTGTCTAGGACAAGGATTGACATAAGTGACTCCTGAAGGGAGTGACCGCTCAGTGTGCACCAGTGCAGCAGCATCTCCCTGGTACAATAGCAGAGTTTCCAGGGGACCTTTGCATTTTGCCTGAAGTGGGAAAATCATTGCTCTGTGTTAGTTCTTCTGTCACACCCAAGAAAGGAAACCATAGGCAAGTGAAGTAAAAGCAGGTCAAGAGGACAGATGGGGGAAACAAAAACTTTGAAATGTCTGAGAGCAACACAAGCTTTGAAATGTCTGAGAGCAACCTTCCCAATACTGCAAAGACTCACCTGCCCATTGGACATGCAGGTGGCCCCTCTCTTCAGGGCAGGGGTATCTCCCAGCAGAACCACAGGGGTATCTCTCAGCAGAATCTCAGCAGAATGTCTGACACTGTAAATCAGGACTCCAGCAGTGCCCTGGGGCAGGCACACACCCTCTCCAGAAATGTGGGTCAGCCAGAGGTGTGGTCTGGGCTGGGCTGGCAAAACCCCTCCTGCAGTAAAGAGAGAGAGGCCTTGGGAATGAGGGTGGGGAATGCAGTTCAGCAGGATGCCAGAAAATTCTTAGTCCTCACACACACAAAACCAGTACAGTTGCACCTTCCTCCTTCATTTAAGAAAGCAGCACTGGTGTCAAGGAACCTCCTCTGATCCCAACAGAGCCTTGTCCAAGGGGAGGATGCTAATGAGAGCTGAGATTCAGTGAGAAATGTGATTAAATGGAACTACCACACAATCGTGTCAATTCCATATCCTAGCACTGAAAGGAGGAAGAGGATAAAAATAAATGTATATGCCTCAATTTTTTTTTACATTACAAGTAATGACATAATTAATATTTTTCTGGAGGTCATTCTAGGACAGCAATACAGTGATTTAGGCCAGCCTGACCATATTGAAAGGGTGTATCCATGGCTTCCCTACCTTCATCCTCTGCCATCTTCCTCTTTGCTGAGCCATGGTGCAACAAGCAAGTTACCACAAAGAAAATATCCTGAATTTGCACTGTGAAAATGGCAAATGTGGTCAGAAGAAACCTGATTTCAAAAGGTGATTAGGTTTATATGTGTAGAGCAGTAGATAATCTCTCTCCCTGCACCTTCATTTAGCTCACAGTAACATGAATATGCCTATAGACCTGGCAAAAAAAAAAAAAAAAAAAAAAAAGAAACCAAAACAAAATGAAACAAAAACAAAAAACACCAAAAGCAAAGTCAAAATATTAACTCCACAAATTAGACTGGAGGCAGACTTTCAGCCCATCATTATGCAGGCAGATACTGTGCACTGCTGGTATAGCTCTTCATTACAGCAGCTAAGTCAAAACTTTTTAAAAAATGGAATGTATTAGGTAAATTCTCCCATGCTTCCCAACATCAGCACCATAACATAATTTCCAGGGTTTGAAGATTGCACTTTCTGGGAAGAAAACACTCAAATTCAGGACATACCTGGAAATAGACATATCCACTCACTTTTGACACACACCAGCTGTACATGTAAAATAAACGGTCTGTGCAAACAAACTGCACACCCTGATATTTCTGCTACTCCTGCCCGTGATTTAGAGGCTGTAAGTTGAAAGTAGAAGCAGAATATGGAAGCCATACAAGTCACCTGTCTCTTTTCCCCCAAGCAGGTTATTTGCCTTTGATAATATAAAATTGCTCTTACAAGTCTAACAGATCTTCAGCAGGGAGCTTTATTTTGCAATTTTCTTCAAATGAACCTTGTGGTTGAATAAGTGTTTTTCAGTCCAAAGTTTAGAGAGTTATATGGAAATAGAGATTGGTTTTGGTTCCTTCAAAGCCAATAGAAATTTTGCCATCAACTCTGGAACAAGCAGAAACATAACTTTCTTAGCATGGAGAAGCTTGGGAGGTTGTCTCCTCAGCTTAATTTTTCAACCTTATATTCTGTCTTTCTCACCTGATATGCAGGGTATAATCAACTCCCAATGGTCCTGTTAGGATAAAGGTCATTTTAAAGATCAGACCCTTTACAACTGAGCCCCCTTATCTCCTAGAGAAGAGAGCCTGGTGAGTTTCTACCTACAGCACTTTATTTTTAATGGGTTAACTCTTGCTGTGTAGAGATTGTCAGTGGCTAGTATGGAGTGAGCAAGGATGGGGAAGGGCAGCAATAATCTCTGCTAGGATGTTCCCATTCTGCAGCCTGCACTGAGGCTTTAGGGAGCAGAGTCCTCAGGCACCTGTGCTATGGGGGTGCCCCTGCTGATCTCACCTGGGTTACTCCAGAAACAATATTGTTTCCTACTGCTTCAACTTCTGGAAATGTTTAATTAAATGATTAATAAGAATAATTAATAAAAAGGTTGATTTCTTTTTTTTTTTCCCCTGCTAGTCAGATCAGGCATTCTTCTGATCTTCCTCTTGTTTTCAGAAAAGAGTTATTGGAGAAAATACTGCATTTCTACAGCTTCTGGAATTGCAACACATTGCAATAAGTCCAGAAAAAAAAAAGCATTGCAGAGAACCTCAGTTCCTATAGGCTATTTGTGGTTTCCCATGTACTGAAATTCTCTACTGAAAAGACAAACAGGAGGATAAATAAGGGGGAAAGAGCAGTTAGAAGCCAAGATCCCATCAGGCAGCTAAACAATCCTAATGGCCACTGCTCCTCATGACAGTGTCCTTCCCACTTACTAAAATGCTGTGATTCTGTTATCAAGGTGACACCAAATTGTCCAGTTTGTTCAGGACAGTGCTGTGTGCAATGGGCACCCCTGAAACACTCGAAGGTGCTGGAAACTGCCCTCCCACGAGGCCACTACTGTAAGGCACTGCAGTCAATAAATCCCCTTGCTCTTAATTGTTTGGGTTTCTCTTAGAAACAAATATTTGCCAGCTTCTGGTTTGGACAGTCTTCTAAAGGTCACAAATGCTAGCTCCAAGGGGAGCCAGGCTATTCAACCTTCAACTATTTAACCTTGGCTTCCTGTGGCAGCCTGCACTGCCATAAAAGCAGGCATCACTATGGGACGTATGTGCAGGGGTGGGGGGTAAAGTTCTTCTCCCCTTGGCCCACCTCAGTGTGTTATTTTTAAAAGCTTATGTGTTCAGTGATGAAAATAGACATCTTCCTTCTGCTTAACCTTTTGGGTGGGTTTGATGTGTTGGGTGCTAATGGTTTGCCAGGAAAGCAGAATTACTTTCTCATTTAAAAAATGTGGATGGAGGGAAGAGAAAGGGATTTTCTTGTGATTGTTATTAGTAGTGAAAATTTGTATTAAGAATAAAAAAGGGTTCAGGTTTTCCAAAACAACTTTAGTCCTTCTATATCCCCTACACAACTATAGGTGGGAAGCTGTAGCTCCAGCAAAGCTTCAACTCAGCTACTGGTCTCAACTTCTGAAGACTATTCAGACATGAAATTATCAGTATTTCTTATACCTACCGTTCATTTCATCATGATCAAAAATTCCAACCAGGAGAATCACTGGGGAAGGTAAAATCCAACTTTGTGCCTTGACTCTTTTCAGAATAATTTCTAATTACACCAATCACTGCGAACTCATTTGGGCTCCTCGCTTGTGAAGATAAAAAAATGTGTTCTGAGCTACACTTTCTGCATGGTGAAGTGGTTTGGGGTTTGACTTTTAAACTTTAGTCACCTATCCTCTTCCTTTTTTTCCTTGTTTTGGTTTTGTTCTGTTCTCTAGTGGCATTAGAGAAGGTGGAGCCTCCCAGGACTGGGAACCACTAGTTCTTCTGAGTGTGAGCCTTCTTGCTTGGGTTCAGCAAGAACCAGCTCACTTTCCTTTAAGACTCATTATTTTTGTCATCTGACCTAGAAAAATCACAAGAGACCAAGGTCCCCCCTTGCATGTTGGTCAATCATGTCTTGGGAAATACAGGGTTTGCTTTCTCACCTCTGAGAGAGAAATTGATATGGTTGTCATAATTTTCCAATTAATTTTCCAATTTGATTGCTCAACTGAGTGTTGTTTGTTTCCTGCAGAGGCATAACATGTAATATCACAGATATATTATATATATATAATATATGCAGGCCAATAATAACAGCTTTAAATCAGGTAAGAGTTTCTAACAGTAAAGATAGCAAAAGGCTAGGACAAGTTGCCTAGGGAGGTTGTGAGGTTGCCATCGTGCATGGCATCATCTCTAAAATGTGCTGTAAAAATATATTCCTTACAAATCTGGAGGCAAGGAAATGGATTAGATGGCATTTTGAACCCCTCTGAGGGCTGTACTTAAGGATCTTCTGCTTCTAACAAGTGTTCAGTCACAAAGTCCTCAGGCTTAGGTGATTCACACAAGTGATTTTCTAAATAGAGGTGCTTTACTGAAAAACAAAAGCTTTAAATAGGAGAAAGCCTGGGATGCATGCTGGTGTGTGATGCTTGGGAGACATCATAATTGCTGTTTGCAAAATTTACTAAGCGTGTCAGTAAGCTGAAAATGTACAGGACAGAGGGCATGCAAAGTGTCTGCCTGCAAGCACTTCCTCTCTTCACAGGAAGAGCCATTGGAAGGTCAGTGCCCAACATCACTGCTCCTTTTAAAGCTGCTTCCCAGAGATGCCATGACTTGAGAACTTCTGCTGAGATAGATCCATAAAAATGCATTTCTGACAACTGATGCAGTAGTGTGGAAATTTACTCCACCATCACTGATGTCAGAGCTAATTTTTTCTTGTTATTTCTCCTACATGTCATAACGATGAATAAAACAGGTAATTTTCTTTTTTAGATTGGTGGAGGAGAAATATTTCTTGTTCTGGATATTACTAATTTGCATTTCTGGATGTCACTTTCTTCTCTCCTTTCTTGAGAAGGAACAAGGTGTGCAAAATATCACTAAGCCAAAAAAACTAACAAGGAAGACCAGCAACAGCCATATTCTTCTGATTCATGCTGTACCATACCAAGTTGAAAGAGGTGCAGCACAGAGACCCCCTTGAAGAATTGGAAGCTGCTCGTGGTAAAGGTTTGCCAGACAATGCAACACCAGAGAGACTGCTGGGATACAACGAGACAAATTCTGGAGGATTTGTGTCTCCACATTGACATACATTGTGTTTCCTGAAATCCTGCCATGCAAAATCACTTCCCCAAGGTGCTGGTTCACTTCTGCTCCAGCAGGACAGACTGACCTCACAGAGGAAATCACAGCCACATAAAGAAGCTCATGGAGGGATGAGATGGTCTCAGCTTTGTGGGAAAGGACTAGAAATCCTGGGCACTGGGCTTTTCCCCCACAGGTGTGAGGAGCTCCCTGAAGGACAGCAGGGCAGGAAGCCTCAACCAAGCAGGCTAGATGGGTGCAATCCCAGGAGAGGCTGGCAGAGCTAGCAGAGCTAGCAGAGCCTGGGTCTTACTGAAGGGAAGAGGAGGGAAGGAGAGGAGCCTTCCTGGCCTGCCTCCATCCCAGCAGGAAGGGATTTTGGGGGCTGTGGTCCCACCTCACGTCCTTCTGAATCAGGCTTCTCCAGAACTCCTAAACTGCTGGGACTCTTTTCCAGTGGATGCTGGATAAATCCATGGTGCAGCAGAGCTTCACCCAGCCCTGCAGCTGACCTGGCCTTTGGGTTTAGGTCAGAACAAATTATTTCAGCTGCCTGGCTGGATGTGTGGCATAGCAGAGCACGTTCCTCTCCTCTCAAAGGCAAGGAAAGACCCCACATATCCCATTTGAGTCGTGACTATATGAATTTGATGTCAAATGAATTTTCTCAACTATGTGGTGCCATCCATGTCATTTTCCTGATCTCCACGGAGCTCTTACCCCTCACACTGCCCCACCTGTTTGCTCTTACTGTGAGGATGCTCAGTAACATTTTATGGAGAAACAGCCATAGCAGGGAATTAAGGGGTGGCCTCATTCAGAGGTGTTAGTGGCTGAGTCACTGGGATGTCATTCAGGCATGAGGACAGACTGTGAAGGCCTTCAGATCACATGCGTGCATGACATTTAGAAGAGGTGGGTGACCTCACAGGAGATTATCTGTGAGCTCTAAATTGGCCATAGAAAGTGGCATTGGAGGCCTTCATTTGCCCTCGATAACCTTCAGCAATAAAAACAGAGGATGAGCATATGGATGTGCATGCAGGGAGCGTACAACGAGTGCCGAGAGCGTTGTGAAGGCCAGAGGGCTGGTAAACCATACCCCAGCTCCAGGGACACGTGGCTGTCATGGAAAGAGGGAGGAGGAGAACACTATGTGCTTCAGAGGGCAGAGGACTTTGTTTTATTTGATTTTGTGCCTGTGTGCATTTGCTACCTGTCTGCGGTATTCAGGAATTTGTGCTTTTTACCTAGTTTCTGTAGGAAAGCACAAATCTGGATATTCCCCCGACCCTTGTAATTCTAGGTCATCAGGTCAGGGCCAGGCTTGTCAGCAACCAGCAGCACTGAGAAGCAGAGCCCTATTCATTCAAACCTTGCTGTTTCCTCCATTGCTCACCGAAGTCTCCGAATCAGCACGGCAGCACACACAAGGACTGTTGGGGGGAAGCAAGGAGAGAGATGGTTTTCCTAAGTTCAGTAACAATAATGATCCAAAGGCCCTTAAGATTTGTCCTCAAGTCTTTGGCCTCCTCTTAGTGTTTCTCTCTCATGGTTCAGTCCAGTATATATCTTTCACCAACTTGATGGACCTGCTCGGGTGAACCTGCTGCACTATCTGTTCAAAAATTTGGGAAGAAAGAAGTGGCATGGCAGCAGGGATTTCAGAATCACAGAATCATAGAATTGTTTAATTTGGAAAAGACAGGATCACTAAGTCAAATCTTTAACCCAGCGCTGCTGAGTTCACCACTTAACAGTGGACAACATAGTGGGTCCAAAGATGGAGGGATGCTGGCCAAGGCTGGGCCAATTAGAGATGGTGGGAACATCTCTGTGATAACGTATTTAAGAAATCAAAACAAAAGTTGTGGCACAGTTGTAATTTTTGGCCAGAGAAGAGCAGGGTGAGAACATGTGAGAGTAGCAACTCTGCAGACGCCAGGGGCAGCAGAGGAGGGGCAGGAGGTGCCCAGATGCTGGAGCTGAGATTCCCTGCAGCCCATGGTGCAGCCCGTGGTGCAGCAGCTGTGTCCCTGCAGCCTGTGGGGATCCAAGGGGATGCAGAGATCCACCTGCAGCCCATGGAGGAGCTCCACACCAGAGTAGGTGGATGCCTGAGAGGAGGCTGTGATCCTGTGACCTGTGGAGAGAGGGACCCTGCTCCCATGCTGGAGCAGCCTGTCCTTGGAGGACTGCACCCCATGGAAGAGTGACCCACACCACAGCAATTAGAGGGGGAGTGGTGCCATGGATGGATTCATGCTGGAGAAGTTCATGGAGAGCTGTCTGCCATGGGAGAGACCTCAGGGTGCAGCAGGGGAATGACTCCTCTCCCTGAGCAATGGGAGAAGCCACAGGAGATGAGCAGATCACAGCCCCCATTCCCTGTCTCCCTGCACTGCTGGAGTAGGAGGTGGAGCTGAAAGGAAGGAGAGGTGGGGGGAAGGTGTTTTTAAGGGTTTACTTTACTTCTCGTTATCCCACTCTGATTTGTTAGCAATAAATTCTCTTCATATCTCTAAGTTGAGCCTGTTTTGCCCTTGGTGGTATTTGATGAGTGATCTCTCCTGGTCCCTACCTCAACTCATGAACCCTTCGTTACATTTTCTCTCATCTGTCCAGCTGCAGAGCAGAGTCAGTGAGCTGCTTTGGTGGGTGGCCGGCAGCTGCCCCGTGTCAACCCACGACATCTACTCATGTGGATCCCCCTCATGCCCAAAAAATGTGTGAATCCTGCCTCTTGTGCCCAAACTCGCCTCAAAGTGTTGACAGCTATGTGCTAGGGACAGAAGATCCAGGGCTTGGATTGTCAGTTTCCTGTTGGAAGGGAGATGTGCTATGGACCACTAAAACCCTGCAATTGCTCAGCCTGGAAAGTCTTAGATGGAAATTATTAGATGGAAATGAAGTACCACTGTATCAGATGAAGATCATTCTCAACAGAAACTACTGCAGTACCTGTAAAAAACATTCACTGTGGATGCAGGATCTGTAAGAAAGGCAAATTTAATTCCAGTTTCACTAAAGATACAGTAAAGGATTAAACCCCTTTTCACAGTATGACATCCAGACAGAATCAACTTTAATTAGTTACCAGACAAGATTTACCATCCACCAGTGCTTAAGAAACCCCAACTCTCACTTCACTTGCACTTGCAGTCAGTCACCAGTCTTCTGCAGGATGCCTTTGAAAGCATCCACCTCATAGATTACTGCAAAGTGATGTAGTGGGAAGTAAATAGCACATATGGATAGGTGGGCTGATTTTATAAACGGCTTATAACTTTTCCAAAGACACAGGAATACTGGATTTTACCAGGTTTGACTGATCTTATATCCAACCCTCAGTTTTTTTGTCTCTACAGAATATTTTATCTTGAGGCTGCAGTATTTTTTGAGGACTGAAAAACTGGCTTTAGGGGAAGTTTTCTTTGTAATTATTTATGCACCAGTAGTACTAGGCAGCCCATATACCAAAATTAGGATCTTTTTTCCAAGTGCATTATTTAATCTGCAAAACTCACTCAAATTAAATATGCACACATTAGAGAAACTGGGACTTAGTCACAAGGGCAAAAGAAAATTGTTTCAATATTTTGCCCTTAAAGCTAAAGAAAAGATACAACTATTTTTCTTGGATACTCTTCCACGATTCTCTTCTCTCAACATCATTTTTTAATAATAAAAAATGCTAAAGTGCTAGGTTTTTTAATGCCTTCTCGTAAATAATTTACAGACTGCATAAAACAAGAGATAAATAAAAGGACCTTCTTTATCACCCTTGTGGGTACACTGAGCAGAGTCCTGGTGAGATGTCATTGAACTCAGTGAACTGTGCCTCCAGAATCTGATTTGGGGAACTCACATCCATAAACACAGTTGCATGTAACTACAGATGTTTTACTGATACAATATGTAAAGCAGTACAGTGGGGGAGTACTGGTTTGTTTTTTTTTTTTTTAACTGCTTGCTTTTACTACTAGCTTACAGCACCACAGAAAAGATAAAACTGCCAGTTTAGTTCTATAATTGAAATTAATGCATAAATCCAAGCCCCCAGAGTTTTAAGACAAATAACACTATTTGCCTCAGAAACGCAGAAGCAATATCTTTTAACTGAAAGTGATTAAACCAGAGTAACCAATGAAGATACATTCAAACTCCCCAAAATTTTCAAGTAACAGTAATTATTATTTTACCTCTATCTTTACCTCTAAGCTAAATGTGTTTGGATTTTTCTGTGCAGATAACCAGAAAAATCATTAAAGTGTGGTTTTGTTCACTAGCCAGGGATTAAAACTCTCTTCCCAGATGTGTTGGGGTCTTGCTGTCTCATTAGACTAAACCCTTTGCTGTGGGCACCACATGACACCTATTTCTGTTTTTTCTAACAGAACATGTTGCTACAACATCATTGAGCAATTACTTTTAGATTAACAATATCTCTTTTTTGGCATTAGGATTAAAAAAAAAAAATCAATGCAGAGCTCTGGGTTGGGAGTTAACAAAGGAGACTCTGCCCCACCTTTCATGCCCAGTGCTTGGTGACACGGGGGCAGAACTGTCCCTTTGATTCGCTCTCACATCAGCACCACAAGGAGACCAGGGCACAGAGATGACGCTGAAATCCAGGCCATCATTTTGCTTTGTGTCATGGGTCCCCTGCTGGAAGGGTCAGGGACAGGGGTGGAGGGGAGCTTGTCTCTCTGTGTTTGCTGTGGTGCAGCCATTCCTCGGGCTCCGCTCTCTAGGGGTGGTCATTAGGGAGGCGTTCACACACTGACCCTGTCAGTGAGTTGGGCTCACACCCTCAAAGAGTCCCTTGTGACCACAGGAAAGGGCATGATTTTAACATGATCTGTTATTATGTGTGCTCATTCTTCACTGTAAGACCTCAGTCCTTCCCTAAACTTGTGCCAGACTCTAACATCTGGGGGATGGAGTGTCCCATGCCAGAAGCACTGGGCTGCAGAGCTGCCCGGGACATCTTGCACTGGCCTGTGTGCACCCCACAGTCAGAACCTTTAATAAGACTTAGATGAAAAATAACATCACTAGCACAAGATGGTTCAGGCCATCTGTAAACTGTTTGCTAGCTGAGACAGAGAATTTTCACAGCCACCTTTCTGCCTAGTGCTTGGTTGCTAATTTCATGTTCTATTAAGGATTTCTTGTAGTCCTTAGACTTAACTCAGGGTTCTCACTGATCCCTACTCCTCATTAGCTGTCAGTCTCCAGAGAGTGTAAAAATTTTCATTTAAAATAAAGACAAAGTATTCAGAAAAAGTATTCTTTGCCTCTGACTGGTCCCTCCCCAGTCTGAAGATATTTCAGTGGCCCCTGGTGGTATCTCTCTATTTGGAAGCAAGGATTGGAAATGTAGCAAAAGAACCACACTCCTCTGTCAGGGATGGGTTTTCTTTCTTTCACCTACACAATCAGGTATGAAGACTGGGATGTGGCCCCAACTCCCTTCATCCCCTGGAATTTCCACTGTGAAGTTTCCTAACTATAAAATGGGGAGGGAAGTGAGGCTTTACCTTTCCCCAGTTCTCTGAAATTAGTATTTTTTGAGTGAAAGAAAACAAAAGCCAAGGTTCTGACTCATCTCACCTTCAGCATGCTTTTGGATCAATGTGTTTTCTCCTTTTTATCATTTCCAGACTGGTAGGAACAATGCAGTCCAATATCAGTGACTGATAATGCAGTGTTGGGGAAAACTGTTCATTTTCAATTGAATAGACATGTTAATCTCTTTGTGATGTAAATGAAGGCTGCCCCTGATACATTCCATCTCTTGACATTTCCATTTCAACCTGTCCTTCAGGGATGTTCACCTCCAAAAAATGCATTAAGGGAAATCAGAGCATATAAGGATGAAGCAGGACAGTAAGCAATGTTGATATTGCATATTCAAAGCAAAAAGTACAATAATGTCATTCTAATTGAGCTGCAGAGAGTACAGTTCCTTTCTAATTTCCTGTACAAAGTAATGCAAATATATGGAAACTTAAAATTCAAAAATCATTTCAGTTAGCTCTGGTATTATCTGATGGAGCAAACAAGAATTAGATGGATGTCATTGTAAGTAATATTCAACTTGAAAGCTGTTTTCTAACCAGAATAATTATCTTTATTTTGTTTGAATAAACAACAGCCAGGCAGAGAGTTTCAGAATATGTAGAATAGTTTCAATCAACATTAGAACAATATTATTAAAAACAGCTCCTCATGTCCCTTTGCAGTAAGTAACATAAAAGAGACCATGGAGACACAGTGTATTAAATTTCTCTTACAATAAGATCTCATTTCCAAAAATGGAATATGCATCAGTGTTCTTTTATGTACAGTCCATATAATGCAAGCATCAAGGATTAATCACTCTCTGTAAGAGGTGCTGTGATCATACATTACTTTAGCCCGGCATCCATATTCCAGTGTCCCCTTTTGATTTGAGCTTTTGAAGATAATGATCCTTCAAGCTGTATTCATGAACAGGTTCCATCAAGCCTGGATGACTCTTTATTTGAATAAAGGTTGCAGGTTGTCTGTCAGCTACCTCACATCTTGTATATTCACTGTACAAGGGTGATGCATAAGTACAGAACAGCAGTGCATTTTAGATTCCGGAGGAAAAGAAATACTTCATCTCTACAACAAAAGAAGAATTTAGCTCAACTCACCAGAAAGACCATTGCTTTTAATATTTTAATTTTCTTTATTACACATGATACATGATTCCTCTTCTATAACTAGGAACTCACAGCAGAACATAAGATGCTATATCCCTCATTTATTCTGCACTTAATTGTGAATTAATTTTAAAACTCTTTTGTACACGTTGACATTTTTCAAAAAGAAAGAAACCAAATAAACTGAAAATAATGATGTAATTATTTTAAGCTTTTTTCTATTTTTGCTCAAACTTGAAATTACACTACTCCCCATTCTCAGGTCAAAATCATTCCTGTACATACACATATTCATTGCTAGTTGCTTTGTTCTGTTTTATTTCAGCACTACTTTCCTTAGTTAAACAAAATGGACAACGAGAAAGCATTGATATAAATGTACAAAGAAGATGCCTCTCATGGGGTATTGAAGAGTTGGGAAGTTCATAGTCTTCATACAAATATATAAAATATTTGAAATTTTCTCCATTCATTGGAATCCACTCAGTTTCACTTGTCAAACCTGTGCAACAAATACAAGATCAGAAATTAATCATTATCAGTGCACTCACAGGCATTTTCAGACCATGCAGAAAATCTGTGAGGGAGAGAACACTCCCCACACTTGCAATTTTTCCTTCTCTGACAGCACTTGTTTACAGCCAAGCTTAGGGAGTACAAATCTTTGTGATCCACTAGCTTTTCCCACCTTCTCTCCAGATCTCTGTCTGATGAAACTTCATGATTCTGTCAAGACTTGAGGCCTCTAAAGCCTTGAGTTTTGCCCTTGGTAAAGGGTGCTGGGGCTCTGCCCCACCCCACTGCTCATCCCATCCCATCCCATCCCATCCCATCCCATCCCATCCCATCCCATCCCATCCCATCCCATCCCATCCCATCCCATCCCATCCCATCTGGCAGAGCCTGGGGGCAGGGCAGCTCCAGCCCTGCACAGACCTGAGTGGGCTCAGCCCCAGGAAAGCCCTGCCACTGCTCCAGCAGGCACAGGGGGCAAATCCTGCCATGGGGCTCAGCAGTGTGGCTGTGCTGCAGGGAGTAGGGATGCATCAATTCATAAAAATCAAAATGGTATTTAATTTTACCATTAAATACTGCTTAATGATATACACATTTATATGTCTGTGCATTTTTAATTTTTTTAACTGCTTTGGTTACCCTCTTCTCTTGCCTTTTCTGTTCTACCCATTAGAGTCTTCACTGGTGAAACTCCATCCAAACTGAATAGTCCTGGGGAATTTCCAGCCTCTCTTCTTTTGGCAGTGTATATCTTCCTGTAACTACTTTTGTCACAGCTCCACTTCTCCCCTATTTCTGCTTTAATTCTCACGACTGACCAGTACTAAGGACAGTATTCTAGAAATAGTAGCAAAGTATCTTCTGTGTTCTTTTCATAAATCCCAGTTATTTATTTATTTACCTAAAGCAAGGTTGAGGGGGTACTTAGCTTCTGTCTGGGGAGTGATGAGCAATTTTCTCTGACCCATCTACAGACTCTTTCCTGCACAGCTACACTAATGTGGGACCCAGCATAGGGTCAATTTCTGTTCTCTTTGAAGCTAAGAAATACCATGGTTGCTATTGATATCAGTGGTTCTAGACAGCTCAATATTGAAAACCTGAAAACAGGTTTTGCAATTAACTCTCAAAATGTGAAGACACTAACTTTCTCAGCATACATGTTTAATCATGAGGTGGAGGAATATGTCTACCTTTGGTAAATTTTATTGAACTCATGAACCTTTAATAAACACTTAGAAAACAGAGAAAAGGTCACTGGACAGAATAAAAAATGACAACCTTCTATATTCACAGTGTGTTACATGAAGGGAGTTTTTGCTGTGCTCCTGAACACATGCAGGCTGTGCACATTTGAGCAAACAGTGAAGGGACATTCAGCAGGCTGGGATTGCTTTGCTTTCAGAAGAAACTCTTCCCTGGAAAAGAGAGGTGCTATTAAGAGAAACCCTGCATGGCTTACACTGACTGCTTGAAAGTGATGGCAACTTTAAATAAAGAAATCAAATGTTAATTAACTTGTCTTGAAAGAAAGTGAGAGGGAGTCATTGCCCAAGTGAAGTGGCCGTAACACCACAAGTAGTGCTACCAACACTCTGTGGCCATTAGCAATCAAACAATGTGGCCATCTCATAGCTGGGCTCAGTAAGGCAATGCACTGCTCTGTTTCAGCTGAAATTTCCTTCCAGTCAGGTAATTTAAGGTATTTCTCTTTCTGCTTTCAAAAACAAAATCCAACTTTAGGGTTGTATTTGATGGCTCCCTGGGATACACATGCACAAGTAATCCTGTCCTATATAATTACCTCCTGCCTACACACACTCTCCATGTACTTCAGCATTCAGGATTATCCTCCTTTCTCTTTCAAACTCTTCTGTGCCTGTTCCTGAGTATGACAGGGTGGCTGTTTTCAAGTGGTATGTGAATAAAACATTGCTGGCTATGACTGAACTCAAGGGCTCAAGCCTGGGATCAGGAGAAAGAGTGTGCAGGGCACAGCAGGCAAATCTGAGCACAGTGTGGTCCTCAGCATCACAAGTGTTTTCTGATCCTTCTGCTGAAAGAGGCCAGTGACAGGTTCTGTCTCCAAACACATTGTGGGCAGATTGTGGCATGATGGACAGCTGTAATTTAGCATTCTGGGTTTTAGGATTGCATTATATTTTTTGTACCTTTCTAGCAGATTCAGCATCTTAGATTTAAGCTGTGTTTTTTGCAGGTGTCACCCTGGAGGACACATCTGCCTTGCATGGGAGATACACGCTTATCTTCTTTAAGTAGTTTAATCTGTCCTTACTTCCTGAGTTCCTAATGACAGCCATCCTGTGCTGGGCACATCAAGCCCCCGAGGATCGTGGTAATACAAAGAAGGTGGATACAAAGCCTTTGGGTATAAAAAGGATAGAGACAGACTTTCCTCACTGAGCTGAGTGACAGGCACAAATTGAAATACGGGGAATTTAATCTAGATAGGGAATTTCATCTAGACAGGAAATAAAACTTTTACCATCAGGGTGGTCAAACACTAGTCCAGGTTGCCCAGGAAGGTTGTGAAATCTCCATTCTTGGAGATACCCAAACCCTGACTGGACACGGCCCTGAGCAATGACTTGAGCAGGACATTGGGCTGGATGTTTTCCTGAGGGGGTCTTGGGGGTCAGGCAGTCTGTAAATGTGGCAGAGGCTTTGCTTGTCCCAGGGGAAGCTGTGCTCTGCTCATGAGGGCTAAGGTGGATTCATGGGCCATGTGCAAGGTCCCTCTTACCCCTGCCTGGCCGTGGAGCCATCAGTGAGTTTACAAAGTAAAACAGCAAGGTGCTATAAACTATATCACTGTGTTGCTAATAAAACAAGTAATCTGGTTGACAGGATTACTTTTGGTCACACGCTCCATTTTTTAAAATACCTCTTTGTCCTTTCTTTGTTTCCTCATAGTTCCCACACCTTTGACTTTCAGCTCCCATTGAAATCAGTATCCCTTAATGACCTTCATGATCTCAGGGCTGAAAGGTCAAACTGGCACTGTATCCCATCCAGCCAAACAAGCACCTCTTTGCTTCCCTCCTTCACGAGAGGGGGTCTCTCACTAGGCAGTGGACCACCAGAAGACCTGCTGTGCCCAGTTCTTCCAGTCCCACCTGGGACACAGCAGCTCCAGGCAAAGGAAACCCAGCTCTCTAGGAGACCATGTGCCTACATGAGCAGCTGGTTAGCAGGAGGAGAAATAAAAACCAAAAACTATGGCTCCCAGGAACCCTGCCACCTGACATCCAAAAGAAGCAAAAACCAAATTGCCATTATGATAAATATTTCCATGGGGTTCAGGTGCTGAGGAAAATCAAGCCCACTCTTCTAAAATTTTGTCTAAAGCATGCTGCTTGCAAGTGGTGCTATTTTAACACCTGGTAACTGTATCATCTTTCTCTCAGGTATACTCTCTGCTCTCTGGTTGCTTATAATTACTACCTGAGCTCCCTTTGCAGTCAGTGGACTCTCTATTATCTCCCTGTGATGCTCTAATCCACTCAGACCTCCCACTGGCCAGCTGCAATTCTCCCTGTCCCAGCTCCCAAAGGCACGTTATTTTTAGAGCACAAACTCCTCCAGAGATCCATGGGAGCCTGTAAATTCAAAAATAGGTTGCTTATGGTACATTAGCAATGCTCACAGTTATGTTCTCTGGTGATTCTTTCAGCTGCTGCAGGTTATCACCAGACTCCCTCGCTGCTCCAATCAACCTCGCCCCAAACAACCCTCAGCCATTTAAAAAAAGAATATACTTGAGAGCAAATGCTTAAATGTTGCCCTGATTAAGGGTGGACATAAGTACATGCTCAGGAACACTTTGAATCATGGAATTAGAGGAGTTTTCAGCCCTCAAGACCTCCTCCATTCGCTGACTGAGAATCTGCAAGGCTATGATTGTAGTGGTTGGATGCTAGTGTTGTTTTCTGGAATAAAAAAGACTGGATCCCTGAGGTTTCTGACCACAGAAAAAAGCAGTAGCTATTTTTATATAAGAAATTATTTAATGTATGTGCTGTTAGACACTGATGCAGCTTCAAAAATAAATGCAAATAAAAAAATTAATTGCAAAATTTCACTATTTTTTTCAATGTTGCATCTCCCTTTTATTCTCTGAAAACGCCCAACTAGTTAACAGCAAGCACACAAAATATTTATTATTATAAAAACACTAGTAGTTCCAGTTGTCAGTGTTTTCTGTTCTTAGAGAGCATGCTAGCTGAAAGAACAAGAAATATGAAATCCATCCAGATTTTGGCTGTATATCCATATATGCAATAAAATGACCACATTTGGTGCTAATATTATATAATTAAAGACCATGCATGAATCTCTTGAGTACTGAATAATTTTTTTTTATTATTATGCCAATAGTTCCCAGCCTTATATATTTAAACCCAAAATTCTGTTAAGGCATCCTCTTTTATAAGAAGTAGCTTTACACAGGATGAAACAGACATTAGCACTTCGAAGAAGATCAGTGATTACAGCAAGTGCACCAAGGTTCAGTAAATGCCTCCCACTCAACAAGCTTCCAAAGTGAACGACCACATGATGTTTACCCCTCACCAGAACCCATTTATAGATCTCTTACTCACCACTACCTCAGCCATAAATGCAACCCTCAAAAAGAGGCAGCAAGGAGAGCTCTATTTGGGAGCACACAGGGAAGCCACAGTTGGAGAACTGGCCCTTGTCTTCACAATACTGTTTAGCCAGGCTGTGGATCATGATTTAAGTCATCCACACTCTAAAGATTCCAAACTACAGAGTGTTTATTACATACCATGTAGATTGCACACAGACAACAGGTATGGCTGCTTGGGGAAAATTCTGCACCATTTGGAAAAATTGATAAAAAGGGTTAAAAAATGCCCCTCCAAAAGTGCAAGTGGGAAATGAAGGTAATGACTTCTTATGGAATTAGGAGACCTAGGCAAGAGTTTTGTTCCCATTATGTCATTTAAAAGACATCTGGCCATTCCCAGCAGATAGCACACTGGGAATGAAAAGGGTATCAGTTACAGTAAGGCAAGAAGGGGACAGAGGTCATGAACGTCTGTGAGTCTGGAGCAGAATTAGCCTAGAATTACAAACACACTGCTCCACAGAAGGAAAAAACCTGGGCAAGAGGTAAATCCAGGGACATGTCTCTTTTCATTGCTCTAGTGAATTGTCAAGGTGAAATAAAGCCAGACTATCTCCTTAGACTCTCTAATTCTCCTACACATCTGGTAAAAGCCTTGACCTTTTGGAGACAGTAACCTGGAGTGCCAGGGGATCTGCTTTAATTCCTCTCCCCTCACTTCCCTTTGATGGGCAGCCCTTGCTGCAGTCAGCTTCTCCCATGCAACTCCTTTAATATTTATGTCATATCAAGATCACTGTCCACACAGATGCCAGAGGAAGCAGTAGGAAGTCAAATGTGCTCCAGGTTAACATATTAATACTGTGATGGGATGCCAGAGAGATGTTTTAAGTTGCAAAGGGGAGGGAGTTCATCCCTTGACTCCTTTCCAATGATATCTGGTTGACTAAATGAAAGATCCTACTTTAAATTAAACTATTTTAATTTCCTGCATGGTTATTTCAGCACATTTGTTATATTTCTGTCAGGATAATGAGAGCAACTCTCATATAGCTGAGCATATATCATATGTCTTTTAAAATATATTTTCTTTCATTTATATTTTCTGGGCATTGTCCCTGTGAAATACTGGAAAGACAAACATTTATGCCTTTTAAAAAATTATTTTTAACTACTTTTGTTTTTTGGGTTTTTTTTTTTTTTGGCCTTTACCTACAGTGAATAAAAATATTTAAGAAAGCAGCTGAAATTTGAAATGTAGGTTGCACATACACATATATGCAGGGTTTCAAAACAAAAAGAGAAAGGTCAGAATTTTTATCCTTCCAATTTGTCTGAAAAAGAACACTAGGCAAAAAATATTTTCTACCAAAACACAAAAATAATCTTTTAAATAACAAACATTGGTATCTTCACTATGAAGAGATTATTGAAAGCCATATGCTCCCTTTGACAGGCATATGTTCTTTCTCTAATTTACATCTCAGTTGAGACAGAGTGACCTGGGCAGTGAAGGACAGTTTTGACCCTTTCTCTGTTTGCAGCTCGGTAGTGCACACACAAAGGAGCTGCAGCCAAGGGCTGTGTAACAGCAGGTCCAGACACAATAGACCCTTTTAGTTAACACAGGAACAGTCAGGTGGAAACATTCCTTGTGTTATACTCTTACCAAAATTTCTTGTTACCTGCACTGACACAAAGCTTTGGCACCAAAGGAATTTGCAAAAGAGACACAATTTCACTCAGAGGTTCTGAAATGACAGCTGTCAAACAGAAGTCTATCAGATGAACTTGAATTCTAAATATGTGTTCTCCAAAAGACCTAATGTCCATAAGGACATGATACCTGTCATTTATTATATTGCCTTTTTTTTTGTAAGTGGAACCCAGATGCCAATGATCCGCAGGTATGTGGCCCAAGATCTTGCAATAAGTAGCAGTTCCAAAAGTGGAAAAAAACCCCTCAGATATCAGCATCTTCAGTGAAAAAGAAGCAAATATCCCTACCTCTTGACTAGTACTTATTCAAGAGTTTTGGGATTTTTAGTGGGCTACAAACACTACAGCCTCTCCAGCATGGAAATGTGTTCTGAACTTCCACATCTCTTTAGCCTTACCAGTTATAATTTTACTTTTGTTTGGGCATTTCTTGGCTGGGATCAGAAAGCTGCCTAAAACATTATGCTGGGCTGCCAGTTCTCATTTACATGAAATAGAGCCTTAATGAGCATGGGTTGTTTTTTTGGGCTAATGGATTCACTACAAATGCTGATACAAATACATTGTCTAGAAAGATAAAAAAGCAACAGTTTCTTAAAGCTGGTAAAACATATCTTGAAGTTTATAATATCTGAGTAATTAAAAAAGAGACAGAATTTTAAAGGACTGATTATGCAGAGCACTTTAAAATGCTATTACAAAGGAAACTCTATATAAATTCTAGTATACTTTCTGCTGTTGGTATTATTACTACTTCTGCCATGACTTTTTCTGGAGCTATCCTTTACATTTTCTCTCTATTCTGTACAGGTTTAAAGCACAGTGTCTGTAACAAATGCGTACCTCACATTAAATTCAAGTTTTAATTCAATTTTCTGCTTTTCATTAACATTTTTACTACAAATTCTCACAACTTAAAGTGTCACCCCTATAAAAAGATTCTGCAGACCCATCTTCAGTTGCTTTGGGACTGCATGAGGTAATTTGTAATTCATAATGGCTAGCAAAGATTAAGCAGCATATAGCATATGCTGTGATTAAAGTTGTTGATAAGGAGCTGCAGAGGCTTTTTTTACCTCTGTTAATGAGAACTATGCTGCAGCATTTTCTACCTTTTAAATTAGTGTCTTCTGAAGCAAAGGAAAAAAAAAGCTTTTCCTTTCAGCACTTCAGTAAACTCTGCCAACTCCATGCAGGTGTGTGCCTATAATTATTATTCTTTGCAATTATTTAGCAATATAGGGAAAATTGTTCTCTGAGTTTATGTTAAGTGCTTCTCATTCATCTATACAATCTCTGCATTAAAAAACATTTGATTTCCAGTGTAGGCATCACTCAACAGCTTGGTCACTGTTGTCAGTGTCATCCTGACCATATTAGTAAGTATACCCAAGTTGTCTGTTAATGAAGCCAAATGACTTAAAGAGCTAAAGTAGCAAAAAGTTTATGTCAGTGAGATTAGAGATGGATTTCTTGGACAGTTTAATTGTATTTCATTTTCATTCCCCACAACAGCAGACAGAGAAACTTCAGTAATTATCATTGTAGCAAATTCATCAGTAAGGAAGCCAAAGCCTAATGGCTGAACCTGCAAAGTGTTTATTACCTCCTTTGAGGTGCAACAAATCCTATTGATTTCTCCAATGATAACCAAAACCACGCAGCTGCTTGCAGGCACAGGGTGGAGAACAGCCAGTAGCAATGCACCTGGGTGGTGGAGTAGCATGAAAGAGGTTGCTAGGAGCCATTATGGACTGGTAATTGTGATGCCTACAAGGCAAAGATCTATACAGAGGGGACCAGATGAAGTACTAATACAAATAAAATAATGATTGGTAAAATATTCGGTACAGAAAAACAATCAAACAAACAAAAAACCCCAAACCAAACAATAAAAATATTAAAAGAGGAAGTAAAAGAAAAGCTGTGACATTTAAAACAATGGGACATCTTTCTTGCACTGAGGGCAGTGATGCAATGTGAAACGCACCCTCTGAGAGTTAATTGCCTGACTGGGATTTCTCAGCCAGGGAATGTCTCTGAAAACAAAGTTTCCAGCTAGGAGAAAATGTCCATGGTGCTGAGTGCTCTTGCTGCAGAGGCTCCCTGCAGCCAGCACCTGGCAGCCCACCCCAGAGATGATGGGAAATACCCCAGAGGTGTCTGCAGCCAGAGTAAGGGCAGGAACACATCACTGGTACAGGATTCTGTAACCAGATCAAACACGGTCAGACTGTTACGCAGCTAAACCACGGGATTCCTGCTGTGAGAGATGAGTAATGCCATGGCTGACTCTCACAATCAACAGATAAATATTGTGTATATAGGTTAAGAAAAGTTTTATAGATTTATGGTTGTGTTTTACCCCCTTGTGTTGTTATCAAGGGACAGCCGGGGTTGGGACGCTTGGGAGGGCTGGCTTGTCACTGTGGTGACATCTGACCTCCAGCCAGGATCTGAGGAAGAGATCTCCACCACTGGACAGTGAAGGAGAGGTCTATGGACAGAGGGTTAAAAGCCAAAACCTCCATTGTGTGGGAGGGAGAGCACATGGTGGGGAAAATCCTTTGCTCCCTGTGCAGTAACATTTTCTCTATTCAGTCTTCTGTTATATTTTTTATAAGGCTTAATAAACCTTTCTAAAATTACAAAAAGTTAGTAGCTATTTCTCACACTGCATTGCTTCAGGAGTTACTTGTGAGTGTGGGGCCACAGCCTTCAGGCTGGACAGTGAGGGAACCCACCAGAAGCACTACAGCTCCAAAAAGCAAAACCCTCTGTTATAGATGGAAAATGAGATGATTGGGTCTCACAATGAAAAGATAACTATTGTGTGAATATTAAGAAAAGCTTTGGTGATGTATAGTTATGTTATTGTGGTTTAGATGTCCTCTGTTCTCCCCACAGTCCCCTTTCCCCCCTGTATTATTGCCATCAGACAGCCTGGGTTGTCTAGCACAGGTACAAAGAAGGTGTGCAGCTGTGTCCCTTGCCTGGGGCAGTTGGGAATGGACAAGCTTGGTGCTTAGGGGGAGCAGCATGGCAACACCTGATCTCCAATCCAGTTACAAGAAAGCAGTTTCCACAGATAAATGGCAAAGAAGACTGACAGACTTCGGGAGGGGCCAGAGCTGGCTGATGCTACTGCCTGGGTATAAAAGATTGAGTGTCCATCTTGAAGGTGAACCAGCCACATGGTATCCATGAGGGGCAGTTCCCAGAAGTGCGAATTTTTCCTTATATAGTCCTTTTGTTGTATTTTTGTCAAGGTTTAATAAACCTTTTTAAATTTTCAAAGTGAGCAGTTGTTTCTCACACCTCTCACGTCCCACTTAGCACAGCACAATCAGGGGACCAGAGCAAAAAGCTCCCCAGCCCTGACCCAGAGCCATTTTGCAGTTCCCAGCCCTGGCCCAGAGCCATTTTGCAGCTCCCAGCCCTGGCAGCCCCTCTCGCTCAGTGCCGTGGGATCCTCGCCCAGCAGAGCCCAGGCCAGGCTCAGCTCAGCCCCAGCAGCCCCAGCCGTGCCTGGCACACCCAGGCACGCGTGGGCAGGAACCTCCCAGCCTTGTAAACCCTCCAGCAGCCTGGAGTGGAAAACTTCATCATGACCTTAATGCTTGTGTCTGCACCAGACCCACAGCACCCAGCATTGGAGGTGCTGAACAGCTGTGGCACTTAGAAATGTTGTTTGGGGTGGACAGAGAGCTGGAAATCTAACAAATCAAAGCTTCTTGAGAAAAGGGCTTGACTTCGGTTAAAAATTTGGATTCATTCTCAGGAAATGTAAAATCCCCAGATGTGGAGGGCTAGAATGTAAGAAAATAAAGATAGTGCAGAAGGGAGTCTCACCCCTGAGGAGTTGCAGCTGTACCAATCACCAAAGATCAGGAACAGGCCTGCCCTTAACAGGCCACAGCTGTGTCCAATAAGAAGATGAGTGCTATAAAAGAGTGGGTTAGGTGTTTGAGGAGGGAGATGGAGTTTGTTGGTTGTGTTGTGAAGAGAGTTGAAGTTTGTTGTCTCTATGAAGAAGAAGCAGCTGCCCATGAGAAATCACCAAGAAGGTATGGGAGACTTTTGCAATAAGATGACAAACCTCAGATATTCTGTGCTTTTGTGGGAAAATTCAGGTCACTCGGTTTTGTTTTGCTAGAAAAATATTTGATTTGTGGAGGCTGAAATTTGGAGAAAGATGGTGTTATTTTTACTGACACTTTTATGGTAGGATAAAGACTCTTCCACATGAATCCTTTTGGCAATCTTGTTGTAGGCCCTCAAAGAGTGCAATAAAAGCCATTCTAGGGGTGGGCTATCACCCTCAAGATTGTTCTGGCTCATGCCACATGAACTCTAAAAGGCACAACTGTTTAACATATAATTAAATTATGAACAATGATTTTCAAGTTCTTTTGCACAAAAGAGATTCTGGAGGAAGGCACTGGCCTTGGGCTTCTTTTACACTGGCACTTCATTTGTGCTGGCTCTCCAATCAAATATTAAAGCTTTACCTGAAATTATGTATGAAACATTCTCACAAATCCAAATGCAACCTATCACACAGCAAAATGCTGCTGCTGGAAAGGTTCTATGATTTCACACCTGAATGCTCATGTCTTTTGCTATTGTCATGCTGGCTGCCACTTCAGACTCCTGATAAGCTGGCATTTTCTCCAGAGACACACGCCCAGTGCTGAGCAGCACTGCTTTGTGTCTGCATGGTTTTCACATTCAGAGAAGGGTTTAAATGTTGTTTGCATTTTTTAAATTAAAAAATGGTAAGCAAAAGGTTAAGAATTTTTTTTTTTTTGCTGGAGATGTTAGAGCTGCAGGGACAAAGACTGTGGAAAGTGAAATATTTGGCATGCTGCTGATTCCTATGGAGTCCCTCACTAATGGCATTTCGAAGGTGCTCTTGGTCTTTGTTGACAGCTGACTGTTGTGGTTTTTTCTTTTTCACAAAACTTTTAGGAACTTAATAATAAAAGGCATATAGTAAAATAATATTGAGTTGATAAATGACTCACATAAGCATCAGTTAATCAGTCAAGACTGAACATGAAGCCTAATAGTGATTCTTAATAAACAAATATTAAGAGATCAATACCAAGGGGTTTTTATTCTCTATATTTAAAGTGAGGTAGGCTACTTCAGAGGCTTACTGGTATGTAAAAAGGATGACTCAGCATTGCTGTGCTTGTTTTGCAGCCACACATAATTTTGTAGCTATGAGATGGTATGAGGAAAATTGTTATGAATCATAAAATTTAGGCAACACAATATAAGGCAGACTGTACAATATGTTAATTCACGTGCAGTGACAAACACGCACCCTTAGCTTCCATACTGCCTGATTTTTCACTTCCTATCTGACTTTAATATTGTCCAAAGATTTTTATTTCCTTATCCATAGGAGTTCACATATTGCCCAGGATGAGCTCTGCCACTCATTTGTTATTGCAAATGCTTTCCATTTTCATACAACTTTAATGCTTGAGAAGAAAGGTCTAAGCACTGGGTGTTGACTGGTTAGACTTTCAAAAGTCATTAGCTCAAACTTTGGCAAGGCAGATTGCGGTCTTATGTGTGTGCCTGAAAAATAGACACATTTTATGTTGATTTTAGAAATTACTATGTTAAAAAGTTTTATAAAACAAAGTCTAATCATGTGTATCCTGTAGGTAATTGATTTTTGAGGTTATTAGTGTATGCGTACTTTGGGATTAAAATTATATATATATATTTAGATCATGACTTTTTATGAATTTCAAGTTGCAGGGGAATGGAAATAGAAGCAAACAGCATCTTGGTATGCTGCAAACACTCCCTTTCTTCCTTCAGTGAAGCAAAAGGGTGAAATGACAAGAGAATTATCAGGTTGGATAATTACTGGAGAAAAAGCCAAGTTTGCTTGATTTGTTGCTTGAGAGTTGGCATGGGCTGAGGCTGCTGAAATTTATTTAAAATGCAATGAGGTTTTGTACCTTAGAGTATGCCAAGAGTCAAAATGGTCCAACATTTTTCTGATGGAACATTTCTCCACTGGGAAAGTTTTGTGATTTGAAAATATAACTTTTTATGGAAACATTTTGCTTTCAGCAATTCTCCTGATACAACATGGAACACTGAACATGACTGATCTGGCCAGGTTTTTATTCCAGCAGCTGCCCAGGAGGCTGGTGCTGCTCTTTGACTTTGGAGGCTTCCAAGGGTCAGCAATTTCAGGTCTGACAGACTCAAAGCCCCTAATCCCTGCTCAACAGTCCTAACATTCAGAAGCTGCTAGACATAGCTTCCCAAATCAGAGGAGAAATACCCAATTTTTAAACTGTAAATAGTATGGTTTAACCCCAGCTACTCCTGCTCCCTCGTGGTTCAGCTGAAGGCAGGGGCTAAATCTGCAGAATAACATAAACTTGGCATTCCCAAACTGGTTCCACAGCCTCTGCCTCATCTCAGCCTCCTGCTGCATTGAGCTGCACCTTCATTCAGGTGTGTGATGCCAAACAATTTAATGCCACCCTTCAAGATTCATTTTGACAGCTACAAGCTCTAAAAATGAGCTGTGTACCCAGTTTCCACCAGACACAAAGACTGACCCATAGGAAATGAAAAGTTATTTTTATGAATGGGTCTGAAGCCAAGCCCCATGTAGATGCTAAGCAGTGCTCACACATACAACAATAATGATAATAAAAACAATAATAAGCCCCTATTTGGCCCACAGTGATTTCTAGTACACGATAACACACAATTCATGGCACAAAAATTTGAGACAAATGGAGGGATAGGCAAAAGACAGCTCAGTTATATTGGGTATAATAACCACCAGACTTAGAATAGGAGCTGCTGGACTACTGACACACAGCAATGACTTTTATTTTTCTGCAGCAGGCTTCCTGAGCCCTTCCAGGGCAGTATTTTGAAAGCATTTAGCTGATTAAACATGCCAGCCCCTAGGAGTGAGGCACTTAGCATTTCTTTGGGAAGCTGAGATACCTAATTGCAGGTTTACAGAGCTCTAAGTACTTTAGAAGCTTGCCCTCTAGTTTCCCTGAAGAGTTACTGCCACAATGCAGTATTTACTGATATGTTTTGACTGGGATTTATCTCACTGTAACAGTTATTTCCCTTTTTATTTTTCCCCACCAAGAAAAGAAAAAAAAATTCCCAAACCCACATCCTACCAACAATCAACAGTGTAAATAAACTAGATTCACCATTAACCCTTTGGGCAATGTTCTGTACTAAATCATTGTATCAGTAGATTTGACAAAACCACAATTCATTTGAAAACTAGTGCTTGGGAAAAAAAAAATTAGTCTTTATTAATGGCAAACCCAGAAGCACAAGGAGACAAAAGACTGTCAGAAAAGAGTCTTTTGCATTCTTAGCACTTCAGATTGCTGAAGCAGCTGAAGGACATGTGTTCTTTTACGTTACCACTGAGAAGACACTGGGGAAAGTAAAACAACCACATTTCTGTGGTAGCCAGGGAAACACAGGCAGCAGCACAACCTGCCTGCTTCTGCTATTGCAGTTCAAGGGAAAAAATGCAGCAGTGTAACCTCTACAGAGCCGTTTTGAACAGAGGGCTGCTGCCCCTTGACCTGCCACCCTGGGGAGGAGGGATCATCCTGCAGATGCTCCCCTGCTGCTGCCTGATGTGCTCCCCACTTTAAAACTAAACTGCAATTAAAGTTGGAAAGAGAATCCACTTCAGAAGCTTCCTAGGGGTGAGCACTAGTGAGGGCTTTGCCAGGATCTGTTTCTTTGGAAGCCCCAGGAAATGAACACAGCTCTGCTGTAATTTTGGCTCTTTCAGGACTTCGCAGGGATCTCATGGGCACTTGGACAGGTTGAAGCTCTGTGAGAGTAACAGCCAGTGTTGCATGCTGCTCTGCTACTGAAAGAGAAGGTGTGCCCAGAGATCCCAGTCAGCTGAAGTGACATTTAGTGGTCCCTGCTGGCCTCTGAAGGCAGGGAAAGTTACTTCTTGGCTGTGAGGCTGGTGTGGAGCCAGGTGCCTCCCCAGTACAGCTGCCCTGCAGGAACAGGGATGGGCAGTGTGGGGCTGGGGCCAGCCAAGTGCTGCCCAACCTGAAGCAACCCCTATCCCTAAGCTCTCTCAGTCTGATTTCTTTGCTCTCAATGCATTAGCAGCAAGCTCTGTGATCTTGAAGACACTGAGAAGATGTTCCTCTCCAAGAAAGACAAAAGAAATCTCAGCTATTTCTATTTGAGCAGCAATACCCAATTTATTCATCATGAATTCTGCCTCTGCTGCCCCCTTACCCAGTCTGTACTGCAAATAACCCACATTTGACTTTCTGTGCTAGTTACAGTTTCTAAAAATGCTACTTTCTCCTGGTCATATGGCTTCTTCTCACAGAATTCATAATGTGTGAGTGAGTGTTGTTCCATATAAATATAGTGTATGTCTGATATGCCTACAGATAATATCACAGCATGACTGAACTATGATTAATTGTGGTACTAATCACCCACCTGTTTTCTTTAAACATAACTCTGGCACGTGCAGTAAAAAGAGTGGGCCTGAGACAATGGTCACATCCCTGCAAATATACTCACAGATGAGATAGAAGTTGGCTGTGGTTTTATTTTCAATACATTTAAATCAAGAGTTAGTGGTCTCTGGGCACTTTGCAAGAGAAGTGCACTTTGCACTTTTCCTGAAATTCTTAGCACTTTGTATGAAGCACAATATATTGAAAAATACAGCAAATGGGAGGAAAAAGGAAAGGGTGGTAAGAAAATGATTGCCAACTCAAAACCCAACATAGCTTTTACATAACCCACATTCTCTGCAGCCTCTTCTGCATATCTAAGTCTCATTCTAGGTTTTATGGCTCCTTTGCCATGGAAAAGTGAGAGTTCTTAATCAGCTTGGGAGATTTGACAGCCATCTTGCACCTAACCCAGAGGATCACCTCAGAGATGGAAAAGCATGAAGCCAAGACATCATCTATAGGCTGTTAATTTAACTTGACATGTTACTGGCTGCATCAGAAAACTCTGTATTCTGACCTCTGGTCTGTACAGGGTATGCTTAATTCTTCACATTATCTCATTTCTTCAAAGCTACTGCGGGTAGTGGGGCAGTTTGTCTATGGACAAGTAGCTTAATATTTGATACATAAATCTACAGTACACGTGTTTTCACATCAATAATCATTGTATATATATAAAACCAGTGTGTATTTATATATTTTGTGTTTATAGAATTTTGTAATTTATTAGGGCTTCCAAGGTAAGCCCATCTTTTTCTAAGGAATAGACAGGTTTCTTCAAAACATAAATGAAAGTGTTACAACATGTTGCCTGTCATGTTAATACTAGATTTGCAATCTGTGACAAGTGAGCATTTAGAAATGAGTTATTAGGATTGACTGGAAGACATATGGGAGAACTAAACTTTCTCACAGCACTGTTTCAAAATAGAAAATTGTTTTTTGACTATACAAATTGAAAAGGAAAAGAATATGTTTCCACAGAGAAATAGAAGGAAAAGCTGAGAGGAATCACCTGCTGTTAAAACGCAGGCACCAGAGACCAATTATATTTTGGTTTTGAATTTGCATGGCCATGATCTACAGTTTCTGTGGAAAATACTTCTTTTGCTCAGCTCGGCAGAAAGGCTCCTCTCAGAGGGTGAGCAGCAGCTCCTGCTGCAGCACTCACACAGCTGTACCAGCACAGGTGCTGGGTCTGCCTGCAGAGACATTCACTCTCAGCAGTGAGCAAGATGCAGTTTGAAGATTCAGATTTGGAGTGTGGTTTTGAGATGCACTTAAGTGATTTATGAGCACAGTTCCCACTGAGTGACCTTGGGGTTGAGCTCCTTACCACTGGAGGACAGTTCCAGCAATCTGGAGGCCTCAGGTGCAGATGGGATGCAGGTACTTAAATCCAAAATTGTGGTCCTCAAAACCATAAACCAGCTACACCATAACCTCAAACTGTGCTCATGCCCATCTAAAATGACCTGAGTTTAAATAACCCTGCTCATCTGAGTGCCAGGGAGATGTGTAAACCTGAGCAGCACCCAGAAGCTTGGTGGCTTTCCACAGAGGCTGTCCTCCTCAGCACCTACATAACTGCATCAGACTGTGCAAAACCACAGCAGCAGCTACCCTGGTTTCTTTCAAATCATAGCTTGAGGAGACTGTTGCTACACGAATTAGCCTTTAGACATGGTTCACAGCAATCCACAGGCTAAGGCACATGGAAGCAAGTTTCCTCAGTGCCAGTTGAGCTCCACATTGCTAAGCTGCCATCAGGCTGACTTATCTACAGATTAATTCATTTCTGCACAGAAGGTGAGTTTTAGCTTGAAGTCTAGAGATGGCCCCCCTGCCAAGCTAGCCTGCAGTCTCCAAGGAAGGAAGAACTGTGGGTTTTAATCCTTTTGAGGCAAAGAAAGATCTGACCTGGTTTATTCATGCTTCTTGGCTGTGTATGTGTGATAACCGCTGAGCCAAGGCAGAAGGGAGGGGCCATCAGCACATCCCTTCTCTTGCATGTCTGCAAATTTTCTACTTGCTTTTTAAAAAATTTGGAACATATCTGGAGGAGACAGTTCACACTGTTTATTCAGGGTGACGGAAAATATCTCCTGGCTTTACTGAGAACATTGCTGAACCTCCAGGGAAAAATCTGATTGTTTTCATTTTTTTTCTGTTAGCCATGTCAAACAGCTTTCCACACAAGCTTCACCATGCTGCCTGCAGAAGTGTCTCAAGGGTTCATAACAGCACATGCAAAACCATCTTCTCAAGATGGCAGAAGTGTGGGTTTCTGCAGGGCAGAAAGTTTCTGAAGGGACCTGTGTGATCGGAGGCACTGAGGACTACGGGTGAGACAGGACTCTCTGCCTCCATTCTCCTCTCTCTGTAACCTTGCACATCTCTTTACAGCCAGTTTCCTGTTGGGAGGAGCCAGGACTTATCCCCCAGCAATGCTAGAGCACCCTGGCAGGGGAAGACAATTCTGTCTTCATCCATCCCTTGGGATACAGCAGCTGAAGCAGAAGGCAGTGCCATAATGTGGGCCAGCTACTCTCCACTCCTGCCTGCCTGCTTTCAGGGTCTGAGGCACTCAGCTCCCCTCTTTAGTGATGGAGCCAGTGAGTGTTTACAGAAGCTGGAGTTCAGGCAGCTGTTGCTCCTGGCAGATCCTGCACAGGATCACCTCCCTGGCCAAGAGAGCACTGGGGGACACGGAGATGAAATGTCTCCCTGAGGCAGGTCAGAACACAGCAGTGCAAGGTGTGCTCTGCCATCCTGGGTGCCCATCTGGAGCTGCCTGCATCATTCTGCCCAACATGAATCTGGTCCCTGTGCTGCTCATAAAATTCCAGACATTGCTGGGGGGTGTGAATTAAGGCTTCATTGGCTCAAGGTATTCTTCTGCCATTGCACATGGTTTTCATACCATGGGCTTGCCTTGATGAAAATGGTTAAGATGCCAAAAATCTCACTGGAGATGGAGCCCCAAGGATTTGACTTTGCTGAAGGATGGTCAATTTTTAGCTCAAAAAGTGAGGCTTTTAGCTGCAGGTCAGCACAAGATTCTCTGAGAGCCAGCCTCCACTCCCCTCTATGGTGTCTATTAAAGCAAGGCATTGAAGCTGATCACCCTACTTGTCATCCTGCCATAGGTGTTCTTAATTTCAACCCAACTGCAGATAACTTCACACCTGGACATGGCCCATGACTGCTTTTCAAGTGAGCTGTGGTGTTCTGTGGCCAGGATTAACACAGGTTTTGCCAGGTTCTTGTTCTCTACACATGTAAGGCAGAACACAAACATGGTTTGTGACAGTGCAGTGGCTCAGGTGCTGTCTCCTAATGTGTTAAACTGTAGTCACTGGAGACAGACAACACTTAGCTGCAGAATCAATTTGCCCTAGAGTAATTATTCACATATATGATAGCATATAGATTCTGTTCCAGAATAAAAAATTTAGAAGCATATCAGAAGCAGAAAGACATGCACTACTACAGTATTCGTTACTCTTTTAATTAAGGGCTTAAACTAAAAAAGGGTACATGTGTGATATGCCCATCTGGACTCACTTTACTTTCAGCAAAATGGACTGAAAAACTGAAAGTATGCCTTGTCTTCACAGAGAGAGCTCTTATTTTCTTAGGAAGAGAGAAATATTACATATTTTTCAAAAATAAATGCTTCTATTCAAAGCCTGAAGAGACAGATCAATTCAAATGTTTTCAGACAAAACCACAAAACCAAGGAAATTGAGAAATTTAAAATTAAAAGGTTTGAGACCCTTCATTAAGTATTTAATGGAGGTCTGAGATCATTAATTTTAGCAGAGGACGTACTGTATCCCATCTTTAACAATCTTTGGGAAGGATACTGCACTCAAGAGCAGTGTGATTTGTAAACACAGAAAAACTGAAGGTGTTCATTTCCCTATTTTAGCTCAAATATTTGGTTTCAAGTCTTGGATATGCATTTTCTTCCATTTCAGTACATACTTCATGTTGGTTTTATCTTCTGTACAAAGGCAGCACGTTTCAAAGCTTTGATACAGCAATATCCAGTTATTGTCATCATCCTTCCCTCAGAACAGGAACAGTTTGGCTTGGGGGAAGCTTTTTGTTCTTTGATGTTTCCTCAGTAAAAGCCACTGCTGTCCCTTTGTCCCATCCCCGTTCTGTCCCTCTGTCCACGCCCCGTTCCTGCCGCCCCGGCCGCTCCGGGCTCAGGCTCATCGCTGGGAGCGGGGCAATCCCTCCCCGAGTGCATCCCTGGCCACTGCCATCACTGCTCCAATATTGCTCTGCTCTGCCCTCAAAGGCTCAGCAAATTCACATAGGAGGAACAGCAATTTTAAGACAAGGTGTGCTCCAAGGCAATAAATGAGAACAAAGAGCCAGGAGAGCTACCAGCCGAAGGACTCGATTTATTTCTTTTATCCATTGAATAGCTGAATTATTAAATTAAAAGCAATGCTACATCAACTTTACCAAGGTGGGGGAGCGAGTTCTGAAGACAATACTGAGGGCTTTATTCTGCTTTGATGGAACCCATGTCTGTACATGAACCTCAGTCAATTGCAGTCAGAAGCAAATACAGCCCCACTGTTACAGCCAGTAAAGGGCAGGACAGAAAACCAGGCATTATACTTGTTCTCAAGTCAAAGTAAAGGTTAGTTCAGCTGAGTCGCCCTTCAGCCCTTCAGCTAGCTAAAACCCATAGCAAATCAAATTTGAAAAATAAATTTTGACCAACACTGAGAGTAAAAACTAATACATATTTCTGCAGGGAAATGTTCATTTATGCTGTGTCCTTTTTTCACATGGAAGTACAGTGTATTTGAGACTCCTTTGGCAAATCAAAAGGGAAATAAAGAGATTAAACCAGCAGCAGATAGGGTCAGCAAAACCAAACTACATTAGAAGTTTAGCATTTCCTCTGTAGTGTTGACAGTGGGGCAATGGATCTTGGGATCAGTGTCATGGTGAGCTCCACCTACATAGGATGTTCTGCCCACACACAGTGAGCTCAAACACTACAAAATGTTATTCTCTGAAGAAATTTGCAAACAAGTGTAAAACACAGGTAGCCTTGGCACTAAAAGAGCTACATTTTTTTTAAAAGAAGGCACACCAAGAACAATTTGGTGGCTGAAGCAGGTATAGTCCTGAATACAAATCAGAGCTTGGGACACTTTTAGATGGCTTGCTCCTGGACAGGGGTGACAAAGCTCATGCCACATCAAGCCAGTTCTGCAAGAGATAACAAAGTACAGTAATGCAGTAATTTATGTGGTTTTTAAGCACAAGGCTGTGAGAACATAATTAGGTAGTCTTCTATAAAATGAAATGAATAAAATCTATAAAACAAAATGATGAGGCACTAAATTTAGAAGAAAATTCATTTGATTATCACATCAGAGCTGAGATATTTCAGATCATACTGTCAACTTAATTGGCTACAATTTATGTAGATTTGATAAAACTATCTGAGCTGTTACTAATGTGGGAAGTCACACTTCATGTATTCCAAAGCAGTTAGCCTTTTCACTCTGATGTAGCACTTGAAAACCTTGTGCTGAACACATTTTGAACTGTATAAGGTGGGAATGACTGGAATTGCTTATTATTTTGTGTTTCAGATGATTTCTGTCATTACAGTGTCTGATTGCTCCAGGCATACCTAACACTGGCAGGACAGTTCCCAGGAAGAGACAAACAGCACTGCTCTCACTCACTCATACCTCTCTAGCAGTGATCAGGATGATCTTGTTCCTGCTCTCCAATTTCTAATGTCCACAGTTCCTTGGTCACAGCTAGTTCTGCATGGATTTATATGAATATGACTTGGGATAGGTGCCTTTCAAGTCACAGGATCTTCATCTAAATGCTTGGACCTGTTCACACAGCAAATAACTGAAGTTTTAGGGATCCCTGATATCCTGTTCTGAGATTTCCAAGAGGAGTACATTCCAGTAGTACCTGTTGTTAGATGCTGTAGTTCATGGGCTGTCTTAACACACCTAGCAGAGATAAGCAAAGAAAAAGACTGTTGACTGTATTCCCTCTTCACATTTCACTGATCCCTTAACATCTAATATCTCATGAGACCTCCTGGCTTTCTGAGCTTCTTTTGCACTGCACCCCAGAAAAAAGGAGGAAGAGGAGATGTTTGGAGTGCTGGTGTTTGTCTTCTCAAGTCACTGATATGTGCAATGGAGCCCTGCTCTCCAGGAGATGACTGAGCTCCTGCCTGCCCTTGGGAAGCTGTGAATGAATTCCTTGTTTTGCTTTGCTTGCTTGCATGACTCTTGCCTTACCTATTAATATGTTCTTATCTCAACCCAGAAGTTTTCTTACTTTTACCCTTTCAATTCTCTTCCCCCCAACACCAGTGGGGGACTGAGTGAGTTCCTGTGTGGTACCTGGTGGCTGGCTGGGGTTAAACCACGACAACTAAATTTTTTGTTCTGATCACAGAAACTCTGGGAAACAAAAGCATGAATAATGTTTAGGGTTTTTTTTTTTTTTTGCTCGAGGAGGTAACAGGATTACAAAGGTTCCTCTGATACTAAATGATGTCCTGGACATTCCATTTTTCTCTTTGAAAAGAAATTTCTAGCTCTTCTGTTTTAAAATCTGAAAGCACATCTTAAGTACACTCAAAAAACTTGGAAGGCAAACCGAATGAACTTTAAATATGCTATTAAAAAAATCCTACAAGCCTTCAGCTACCTAGTTTCTTAGGACAATTTTACAAGAAGAAGGGACCTGACAAAATTGATGGCTGGCCATGAAATCTCATAGATAGAAGAGAACAAGAAGCACTTTGAAATTAACACAGGCCACACAGTGAGTACGTTGGGGGATGCCCAGTTACTGGGCACTGAGACAGAGTGGAAATTTTCCAGACTAGAAATCCATTTCGGATTTAGGTGAAAGGTACCTCTTTGAATTAAGTCTGTAGCTTGCAAATATAGCTGTTTAGTCTGACTGCCTGTTCTCACAAAAAACCTATGCTCAAAGAAACTGCTTCAGCCTAAGGACAGAGATAAGAGGGGGACCCCTTGAACTCTGAAACAGACGGAGAGGCTGTGGGAGGCAGGGCAGAGTGACCCAAGAGCTCTTTCTGTACTTTCTGATAAAAAACTAACTGCAAGTGTAACAAGCTGCAAGTGTAACTAGCTGCAAATGTAAAGTTAAATCAGTAAAATGAATATGTATGAATCTATTGTGAAATTCTATGCATATGGATTAGTAAGGGAGATCAGAAAGCATCGGGAGTTCCAGGGGTACGCATGTGCTTTAAGGGGAGCGATCCCCACATGCGTCCAGCACTGCAAGAAACATACCGGCTTTACAACTTTCACAAAGTGGTGGAGTGTTTTTCTTTCCACAGTTCAGTACCACCAAGAAGAGCTTGGCTCTGTCCTCTTTGCACCCTGCCTTTAGGTACATATGCACACCAAGGAGATTTCCCCATGACCCCTCTGACTTTGGCAGGAGAGTCCTGCAGAAACTCTTGATGCACTCCCTCCTTCTTCACCCCATAGTTCCCACTCCAGGAAATCTTATCTCCTGACCTACCCTGGCATCCTCCGGATGCAGGATTCCCTTCTCTCACAGAAGCTTTGGCTGCTGGGACTCAATTAAATGAACACATATTGCTAAAACTGCAGTGCTCTTTCAAGAGCTCACAGCAGGTCAGAGTTCCTCTACTAGCAAAGCACTGTTGTGTTTCTGGAGAAAAAAGCAATAACCTTGCTTGTAGCTGTACTGCAGTTCAGCTGTACCCCTCTGATCCACGTGAGCACAGGGATAAGATGCAAACACTAAATTGTGTGTAAGAGCAGGGCACCAGGAGAGGTAAATGGCTGCTGCAACTGAGGGGCATCTTTAGAGCAATATATAGCAGGAAACTGTAATTAAATCTTGAATGGGCAAAGTTATAATGTGCATTTTTAGCCTGGGGTGATCGACAAATATTTTCTTGTAAACAATTAATAGCAACACCAAGGAACATCTTATGTGTATGGATATAAGACCTTTATTCCCTCGGGGACATCTGTTAGGGCTTTTTCCCCTTTCTTTTTTCCCCAAGTGATGCCAGTCTCAGAGGCTGCTCTGCTGACAAGATTTCTCATTTTATGTGGGGCAGAATTCTCTGCATAGTGCAAAGGCTAAGCTGCCCTAGGAAGCTTTTTCTAGTTCTTCAGACTTCCAAATCGAGTTCCCTTGCTTCTGTACAACAGAACTACCTTCTGCAATCAAACCACCCTCCCCAGTAGAGCTCCAGGTTAATACAATTATTTGTCTGCAAGTACTACATCAGATGGTGAGAAGCCATCTCATCAACATTGTGATGGGGTTCCTGACAATCCCTTTCTCCAAACACGACCAGAATACAGTGCTGGGAGTGCTGCCCCTATATCCATGACAGGCTGTTTTGTAACTTCAAGATAGTAAATTTCCCTTTTGCCTTTTGAGAAGTTCTTCTGCTAAGAACACTTTCTTCAAGAGGAAAGGACTAGACCACTTTAGCTGAAGGTTTAGGTCCTCTGAAACCAAAGTCCAGCATTAAGACTCCATGGCCCTCCACACTTCAGGACACAAACGGCGAAGGGATGCAGAATGAAGAACGAACATGAGCTGCAGAAGTAACTGGCTGCCATTATCTGTATTCTCAGGGGAAATGCCAGTTTGTGCTCAGGCCCATTTTCAAGTACAATCACCATGCTAGTTATCACATGAGATATCACAACAATTGGCAATAAATCTCAGCCACAGCAGGCTCCATTTGTCACAAACTAAATGCTTCCTACCATTACTTATTCAACAGGGCATATATTTTTAGTGTATGATATTTTGCTACTATTTTATATTGCATATGCTTCACTCCTGTGCATGTAGAAATATCCAGGTGTGAAGAAAGCAGAAAAAAATTGTAGATGGAGAAAAAGGAAATGAATCATAACTCACATTGTATATTAAAACTAGCTGTATGTAACACATCATGTACAGGTATGGAAGAAAAAAATCTTTATGACAGATTATGCTAATTAGCTAATTAGAGATGATAGACCAGATCCCCATAAGGGATGACTACAGTAATATCTCAACTGAGAGCACTTGATGACCTTCAGTGGATCCAGCTTCATGACATCTCCCTAATTACATTCCTCCCACAAACTGTTGTAGTCACCACTATGATCTTAGCAAGTCTATTCATGTTTCCTAATTTGGCAAAGAGCAAGACCAAAGACATTTAACAGAAGTTACTCTAAAGTGAAAATTATGTGGGAATGGGTTTGCAAATAATGAACCAACCTAATGCTTTGTAGGTTTCTTATTTTTGCTGCTGGGTTTGCATGCTAAACTGAGCAAGAAACATGGATCAAAATTAATACAAAATGAATCATGTTCGCTTGCAATTTATTAAAACTAACCATGAAATATGACAATACAGGAGGTAAAGTTGGAAATACCTGCTGTGGTTCTAAAATCTTTGATATCTGTGGCATGTTAAAGTGTACTTGTGATTGTTTTTATTATATCATATTATAGGATCACAGAATAATGGAAATTATTCAGAGTATTTGGAGTTATTCTAACAGTTTCAAGTAGAAACAGAGTTACAAGAAAGAAAAAAATAATATCATAGGGAAATCCCTCAATAGTGAATATCTGAGAAGATTATAGTACTGATGTAAAAGAAAATCAATTTCCAAACTGTGAAAACCAAAGAACACCCTCACCTATCAGTACACACTCTGCACAGGCATATTCTATTGACCATTCAGCTCACCATTCTTTCGAGATCATCACATCCAAAGGATAATCTCCATCCCCTTCTTGTAGATGGAGCAAAGTATCAGGTATATGTGATGGTGAATTTCTTGCAGTCTGAGATAATCTTCTCTAGATTTGCACAATCAATCATAAAACAGCCCTCTGACAATATCACATTTTATACAAGGCTGCAGGCCACAACTTAAGCACTGGATCTGATGAATTTCCTCTTACAGGGGACAGTCCTTACAGTTAGTATCACTCAGGGCTGCTGGATGTGGCATCTGATTAATTTACATGTCAATTTCATGTGAAATTCAGGCACATGCTTAGTTCTGCACAACATCCAAATTCACAAGCTCCAGCGAGTCGTGTGCCTGCAACTCCTGTGAACACTGAGTTTTCAGATATGATCTGGGACTGCACTACCCAAAATCTAGAAATCTGTATCCCTGTCAGAACCTGGTAACCAATACATCAAAAGAAGGACAGAGACAGAAATTGCTTCTTAGTAACCTCACTGCTTTCAAGATGCCCTTTACTTGGCTGATGTTTCTGTAGAAAATTTTAGAGTGAACATCTAAGCATGCCCTAAATGTTTCTGACAGATTTTTCTGTCACTAAAAAACTCTTAAATGTTAAAAATAGTAATCATCTGAGAATAAATATGGGGCTAAATTTGTGTTGCAATATCTCTTATAGGAAAAACCTTCTTTAAAGCCTCACATTAAAAATTCATATTTCTCAGGGCAGTGCTTTAGTGAAATGACTAAAATGTTACATTTTACAAAATGTTTTTTTCCCCCCCAAGTTTCCTGAAGAGAAAGACTCTGTTGCATGTTTAAAATATCAGGAACATTATGACACAGCAGGGTAAAAGCAAGAAAAACCCCAACACTCTTTCCTTCCAAATGGCATATTTATGCTGTAGATAAAAAATAATGATGTTAATGATGCAGAGTGCACTGGGGTAATGCACTCAAATTATACACAATTTCTTTTAAGATTCCTGGTTCTTAGCATTTCTGCATTCCCAGAACCCCTTTGCATTGCTTTCTGTTTTCGTCTGTTCTTCATTTATGTTTCTGTTCAGTAAATTCTAGATGATTTTCTCCTGCTCAACTCCTCTGCCTCTCTTCAGGATAAAAAGGATTTATCAGTCAGTATGCACAACTAGAAATTCAAGTGAATATTATGTGACACAACTATCTTTTCCTTACTGTAGCCAGGATGGGGATTTTTTAGAATTAAAACTTCTCTGTACATCTGAGTTTTCATTCTAAGTGCCTGACACATCTTTACTGACTCAGGCTTTTCAAAGGAAATCAGAGGATAATTTCATGGACAGAAGTTATCATTAATTTCTATAAGGTTCAGAATGTAGAACAATAAAGGCTTATGGGTCTTGTTTAAATCAGATATAAATTTTTCTGAAGTTGGCACTGAAGTGCTGAATATTTCCTTTTAAATAAAATTATCATAGAATCATACAGTGGTTTGGGCTGGAAGGGATCTTTAAAGGTTATCTAGTCCAACCCCTCTGCAATAAGCAAAGTCATCTTCACTAGACCAGGTTGTTCAGAGCCTCATCCAGCCTGATTTTCAATGCTTATGGAGATGGGGCATTCATTTACCACCTCTCTGGGCAACCTGGTCCACTGTTTCATTACCCTCACTGTGAAAAACTTCTTCCTTATAGTCTGAATCCAACACCCTCAAGTTTAAAACCATTACTCGTTATTCTATGACAAGAAGACCTACTAGAAATTCTGTCCCCATCTTTTCCATAAGGCCTCTTTGAGTACTGAAAGGCCACAGTGAGATCTGCCCAGAGCCTCCTCTTCTCCAGGCAGAACAACCTCACTCTCTCAGTCTGTCTTTCACAGAGATGCTCCTGCCCTTCCTTCACCTTTGTGCCCCTCCTCTGGATTCACTCCAACAGGTCCATGTCCTTCCTGTGCTGGACTACAGCAAGTTCTGGAGTGCCACAAATAGCATGGGGTATGTTTGTGTGATCAAATACATGGAACCATTAGTATGGCAATTTTGAATTACATAAATAAATTAATATCAAATAACTCATGTTCCAAAGGAGCTTTTTAAAAATACTGACCTACTTGTCCATCCCTGCAATAGATTTATTTGCATTGTAAAACATTCATTAGTAGTTATATTGTAAAAGTACAAGTTCAAAACTGGAACTTATGCTTATGAAGCAATATGTTATTTCTAAGGTGGCTTCAATATTCTTAGTATGCTGAACAGACTACTTCAGGCTGGTTGGTGGGTGCCATATATCATTGGAAACATGATCTATGTTTGAAATAACAGCAAATCCCAATTATGAGTTCTAATATTTTTTCTTTGAATTATGGGGTGTGACTCCACATCCACTGAAGTAATTGAAAAGCCATCTTTTTACTTAGAGATCTTTCTGGATCAGCCTGATTCTCCCAGAGCCATGCAGAGAACCTCTCTTCTACTCACCTGCTTCTTCCAGCTACTGTTCAGCTTTGGGGACGTATTTCAGCTCACTTTTTATGTTCTGAATCTCTGACAAGTTGACAGCAGGACCTGGAAGTTTCTTAGCTCCTGGGAGCACTTTCTTCTCTTTCTCCTCCTCTGTTGAAGCAGTGGCATTCTGCACAAAAGGACACCAGTGACCTTCCTGCTGCAATAGCAATCTCTTGAACATGAGCATAGATCAGTTATTTGAAAAACAGGAAATTATGTTTTTATACTAAAGGCAATCCCAGTGGAAAATGGGGTGGGGGCATGAAGAGATAAGTTATTTTGTTGGTTGTTGTCTAAAATGTCTAACAACATTCTAAAAAGAATAGAAGATGCTCAGTGTAGAGGAATGAGGTTTAGAATGGTAAGAATTTATAATGCCAGGCAAGTACTAGAAAATAACTGACTGGAGAATTAAAGACAACTCTAAATCCTTCATATTTTAGAAGACAAAAAAGTAGAAGAACCATTTTTATCATCTAATTCCTTTGAGAGTTTCACAGTTGCCAGACACTTGGAGAGGAAGATCATCATGCACATCTGCAGCTCTGGAGAAGAGCTATGATAGTAGGTTATGGACTCCAAAAGCTCCATGCAAGATCAACATGAGGTGTTAACTTTTCATAACCTCACTTGCACAACCAGAAGGTTTTTTTGCCATTTTATATTTGAATTAGGGTAGTGCTGCATGGCCATTTTGCTGACACTGTAAAAATGCCAGTTAAATAACAGCAATTACACAATAGTGAGCAACTCAGCTCATTTCCCAATGGACCACAGTATTTCAGCCCTTGATACTTCCTCAGCTGTACCATTGCTTCTAGGTGAGTAGAACAGCTATTTAAGACCATTTCTACCCTAGACTGGGTAATATTTTGAAGGAGTAGTTTATTGACATGAGTTTCTGTTGTTCCAGCCAGTTGTGTATTTTATAAAGCTGGCATAAAGGAGCAATAAAGTAAATGTAGAGATCAATTTATATTTTACTATAAATAATTTATATTTTACTATCAATAATTTCACAATGAAATCATTTTTTATTACTCTGTGAATGTCCTCTTGTGATGGGCGTTTTAGAGTTCAATAATGATTTAGATTTATTAGCCACCCTTTGTGAAAAGGTGCATTAATTGTGAACAGTCAATTCTTAATATTTAACTTAATTTTTAAAATTCCAGCATTACTTGTCAAATTATTGGCCAGTAAACCCCTCTTTTTTCTCTCTGTTGACTAATGGACTACATGCTAATCAGGAAGAAGACTGCAATGTCAACTAGCAAACAAACAAGGTATTGGAGAAAACTGTCATTTTCTTCCTATCTGATCTTTAAGGACTTTCCTAAGATCACCAGGTATAAGAAAATGGAATTGATAACTACGTTTATTAGCTTGGTACACTTGTATTATATTTTCTCACATTTTAGGCAATACACTATTAATTAATCCAAGATAATACTAATAATATTTTACTATTTTTTGCTAGATGATTTCAAATCCCAGCCAGTAATTCATCCCCAGGAACTGTATGTACTGCCTGATACGTGGTTTCATGATCTAACATCCTGAAACAGTAGCAAAGCACAGCAGGAGAATAAGTAAATTGATACAAAAGCTGTTTGGAAGGAGTATCAGGAGTCAAAGATGTCATGAGCTTGTATTGTTTCCTTTCACAGTTTTCCTAGCTAATCTGAATAATCAGGGAAAACAAGGACTCCCTGAACTCTGTAGTACATAGCAGAAACTGTAAAAAATACCATTTCAAGTCATGTGCAATACCCTTCCTCTTGTAGAACAAGTGGTGCAAGCTTTGCCCACATTTTGGAGACTTGGTGCTCCATAAATTGTCAGCTTTCTCTTCCAGCCTCAGGTGTTTGCTGTTTATGACCTCACTGCTCCCTGCATCACTCACTCCAGGGGCAACACACAGCTGAGGTTTGACTAAAGCCTTCAGTTTTATGGAAGGAAGCTTGAAGAGTCCCTTTGATATACAGTAAGGGTTAATTAAAAAATACAAGCATGGGAATGCTCTGACTGAAGAAGAGTTATTTTCTGTAATTCCCACCCTCCATTTCGTTTCATGTTAACATCTCTCTGCTCCACTGACCTTCAAAAATATACATTCCTATCTGACTCCACCACCCCTTTGAGTAAGATCCATATTCCCCTCATCTCCTATATCAAGGCTATAAAATACAGTGGAAAATGCACTGTTAGCAGTGATTATGCACTGTTAGCAAAAGTTGCATTTGTCTAAAACTGCTCTGAAAAATCACGAGCTGTATGGCAAAACTTAACAAGATGAGAAAATTGAAATGACACGTTCACTGGTAGCATTTTTATTCTATTCCTACAACAAGATCTTTTTCTGTAGTGTTTAATCCCATTGGTTTGGTTGAGTATTGCCCATAAAACCTGGGCCAAGATCTTTCTTAATGTCTGTCTCCTATAGAGTAGGCATGCAGCTGAGAAGCAAAGCAATATTCAATTACCCAAACAAATGTAGTTATCAGCACCAGTCATTTATTTTATTTCTCAAACACTACTAGAACTCACACATTCTATATTAGTTTCTGCCTAATAACATCTAGTCCTTCACCAGTTTAATTACTGCAGAGAGAATATGCTTTGATTCCTTTCCAAGGGAGAAGGCCACGATATCTATCCAAGGTCATTTTGTAGGTTTGTTTTTTAAATCTTCTTAAGAGCCAAGTCAGCCTAGGTTTGATTATTTCAGGAAAGTTCTCTGTAAACAGAGCACTGTTTATATCAAAATATGGCAAAATTCAGAAAAAACATCTGACTGAGACAGGAGAGGAAGAATTGGCTCTTACACAGCCTGTCCTGCCCTTGGCTGTGAGCAGCAGTGGGAGCTCTGGCCCAGCAGGATGAGTTCTCATGTGGGGATTGTGAATCCAAACTAAGTACTCTGGCCAGGAAACCAGGAGCACCCATCCTTTTTATCTTGCCTGGAGTATCTACACTACCTTTTCTTCCACTGTGGGTGTTAGGGTCTCATTTATTATTGAAGTTAATGGTAATTAGGATGCTTTAATATGACTCAGAAATATGATATCTGTATTTAATCATAACCTTTGTGATAAATGTTATTTAAGGTATAAATTGGATTTTATATTCAAAACTCAGTGTTAAAACACTTCCTGTAAAATACAAGCATGAAAATACAGATTCAGTCTAAAATGGAGTATTTTCAGCCCTGGGCAGGTAAATGGGTTCGGAATTCCTGTTTTAACTTGCAAGTGCCTTCACATTCAATTTTTTTTTGTTGATAAACCTTCTAAAAAGCGTTGTGTTTGAAAACCTGTTCCAATATTGTTAAGCTGTGACAATAAATCACACCACAGGGTGACAGATAGCAGCAAAGTCTTCCAAAGCCTTGCTATAACTTTTCCTGCTGTATCTCATCAGCTCCCATCTAGAGTAATACTGCTGGTGAAATCCTGGCTCTCTCTCCTGACAGCAGATATCATCCTGCTGGGGAAGCAGAGCTACACACCTTTAAAACTGTTTATATTCCTATAGGTGCCTTGGCACCAAAAGCAGAACTATTTATACATCAAGTGTTAGTAAGTGGCCATTTATTTCCATGAATAATCAGTGCATGTTCAGCTGTGGTACCTAAGACTGGTATGTGGATATAAGATCACTTTAAAGGCATTTTATGTCAGGGATTCTCCTCAGAAAAAAAAAAACAAATCAAAAAACCTTTTTTGCTTACCTCCTCCACTTCTTCAGATGTAACTTCTTTTCTTTTATGAGGGTGGCCTGCACCAGGTCGAAATGCTCCCATTGGGATGTTAATATTAGCCTGTGAGAAGGAAATGTGATGCATTTAATAGTGACTGATAAATGAAGATACAGTTGGTAAATGGCAAAACTCGAAAGGAGTTTTGGGGGACAAGCATATAGACAATATAATGCTTTCCAAGCACTTATGCCTTCAATGTAGGCATCATCACACCACTCCTGTGGAAAGAGAAGTGCTTTTATCTCCATTTGAAAGAGAGAAAGTGAAAAAACAAACTAGAAAGCTTTTGAATTTCTGCATTTTAGACTAATACTTTTTGATTTCATTGGACTTTAAAACAAATGAGTACTGGACACTAAAGTGTCTTTAGGCACCTAGGTCTGCTTCAGTTTGGTCAAGGTCAAACAGAAAGTGAGTGCCAAAAGCAATGTTTAAGTGTAAATCGTGCAAAACCATCAATAACACCCAATGACTGGACCACTCTCCATCTCTAATGACACCAGTTTTCACCTCACTTAATCACAGGTATCTTAGAAGGGAAGCCTGCCCTGAGTCACCTTAAGCCATAAGTATTAAAAATGTGATTTTACCAATAAAATTAACCCACAGTTGCTACGAACTGCAAATACTTGAACCAGCTCCAACACTGGGCAGACCACTGGTCCCTGGCTTCTGCAAACTCCTCCAGAATTATACCCACATAACTGCATCAATCTCATCTTTTATCAGGGGCAGAAAGCCAGTAGCCATAACATAATTTGGGATGATAATAGATATCTTCAAAATAAAGATTTTGGGGAATAGAATGGCACAAAACACTGCTTAGGAAAGAGCAGCTGAAAAGTATCCATTTCCCAATGTGACCCAGCCAAGTTTGTTTTAAAAGTCAAATGGCATGTTCAACTAAATGCACAATTTATACTTATTCTTATCTCGTGATCTCAGAAGAGAAGCTGCTCCTAGGAAATGTCATCAAAATACCACGACTCCCACTGGTAAAACCAGGGGTTGAATCGATAATGTTACGGAGCGGAAGCAGAGAACCTTCTAACAGAGAGCTCTGTTCTTGTCCTTTACCACCTGACTGATCTGCACTAAATGAAGACAAATAATCCCATCCTTCTGCTCACGTTATGGTCTTGTAGATCATGACCCACTTGGGCATCCACAAAAAAACAGCTCATGGTTTTCAGTAACAACAACTGTTCTGACAGCTGTAATCAAATGACAAGCAAACTAAAAAAATCCATCTGCCAAAAAATGAATGCTTTTCCCTGTATTCTGCTTACCTGTTTCCCATTATCTTATTCATGCAAGATGACGCTGTCATTTCAGTGGGGCTGCCAAATATCTGCAGGGTCACAGACAACCAGGTATTTGTTTCATAAAGGTCTTCCACTGGGCATTAGTTTAGATACTGTGAAACTTTTCACCTGCACTTTTTAAGTTCTGTGGGAACAGGGCATTTTCAGCCTCACAGTTCGTAACTCACTATTCCATTTATGGGTGGAAAAAACCCATAAATGAAACCCATAACCCGTTTCTAGTTTCAAGTAACTTGCCCACCAAGCTCTGGTATCTCCAGTCAGCTTTGATTTTTGGAATGGGAAACTTCTCTGCAAGGTTTGCAGAGTTGAAACTTTAAGAGATATCTCTCCTTGTGGTGCACATCCTGAACTTGGACATTTCTTCCCATTGGAGGCAGCCAAAGCAGAAGCCAGCCTCCCACAGAACACTACAGCCCTTGCATTTCCCACTCTGATTGACAAACCAACTGTGACTAAAAGTGGTTCAGAAAGCAAAAATGAACGACTAAGTGCAGGCTGCTAATTAAATTCAATAAAGAACTCTTTGGTCTGCTTCAGCACTTTCCCAGTAATCTGTGTCACACTAAAGCAGTTTGTACTTTTTTGTCTGCAGTAGGGACATTCATGTCAGAGTTTGAGCAAGAAGTATGCAGTCATGACAAAATAACTTAGTAAAATGAGCATCCTTTAAGACATAGTTAAAAACAGTTTGGATCTGATAATACACACTGTAAATTAAAATATTTCCAGTATGAAATGAAAATATAACAATTCCAAACAATTCCTGACCATAGGTACCAAAGTCCTGAGCTGTAAATCTCTCTTAATCCAGATCTGGTCCTGTCTCACAGATGAGCAGCTGTGTAATGCATGTGCCAAATTCTGTACACCAGCATAGCTCTGCAAGGACTTGTGCTGTGTTGCCTAACAACTTTTGTTGTTTAACAAAAAGACAATTTTATTTTAAAAATATGTTTCAAGACTTTTGTCACCTGTGAGTTGAGATGGAGATATGATACTAGAGTATCTTCATCCAGTAAAATGCTAAATAGGAAATTTTCTGTTCTAGACTCTGGAAATCCTAAATGATAATTTCTTTAGACAGACTTTCTAGGTGTGATTGTTATGTTTAACCATAGTAATTATGAAAACTACTGAGTTTGCCTCTTCCTTTGTTTGAAAGGCCTACCATATTTAGTGCCATGCTGTTTTTGCAATGACTGGATAGGTGTGTGCACTGATGTACTCTACCAGGCTCCTTCTGAACAGACCAAAGGAAAAATACCTGTACAAATGACATACTAATATGTTGCTGGTTTGACTCAATTGAATTGGTACCTTGAGATTTTTTTTTGTCTGTTCTTCTTTCTGTTTATTAATAGAGAAAGGTTATTAAGGTTAGGATACAGGTGATGAAGCTGTGCATGAGTTGAGGACTGTTATGGGTAAGTCCTTCACAACATCACAGCCATTCCTGGCTGTCGATATGGATGACTGAGTAATCTGGAAAGAAATTTTTGTATAAATAAATTTAATTTTAAAAAAAGGAAGGAAGGAAGGAAGGAAGGAAGGAAGGAAGGAAGGAAGGAAGGAAGGAAGGAAGGAAGGAAGGAAGGAAGGAAGGAAGGAAGGAAGGAAGGAAGGAAGGAAGGAAGGAAGGAAGGAAGGAAGGAAGGAAGGAAGGAAGGAAGGAAGGAAGGAAGGAAGGAAGGAAGGAAGGAAGGAAGGAAGGAAGGAAGGAAGGAAGGAAGGAAGGAAGGAAGGAAGGAAGGAAGGAAGGAAGGAAGGAAGGAAGGAAGGAAGTGGCGGAAGTGGCGGAAGGAAGGAAGGAAGGAAGGAA